>CM075308.1:2493514-3817857 GCA_037672795.1 Lagerstroemia speciosa
GCCTATTTCTTCTACTCTGTGGGCTCCTCCTGCTAAATTTTACCTATTTGCTCTTGAAGGATGTCTATTTTCCTATTGCAATTTCCAAATGTGGCCCTATTCCTTATTCTCAACTGCTTCTTGGTGTTTTTTATCTTACGGGTTAGTCTATATTGGTGTGAACCTACAACTTGTCTTGACCATGCTTTTACTACAACCTTTCTATTGTCTTCATGCCTTAACCAAACCGCCTCAAACCTAAATGGTCTATGATTTGGTGCATTCTCCATCCATAATCTTAGTAATATGGGGTTATGATTAGAGTTTGAAGCAGTTAGATGCATTACCCCTGCTTTTGGGAATAAAAGTCTCCATGAATCATTTGCCTGGGCTCTGTCTAATCGTTACCTAATTTGTGTTAGTCTTGATCTTTTGTTTCTCCAAGTTTATGGGTTACCAACAAAATCCAATTCAATGCCGCCAAAAGTGTCCATGAAGCTTTGCAGGAAATTTGAAGAGGATGATGCTATCGGCCTACCTCCAAATTTATCTTTAATGTAGCACACTTCATTAAAATCTCCTATGATTACCCATGGTTCACTAATTGTATTAGACATTTCACTTAGCATATCCCAAAAAAAAAATTTCAGATGTGCATATGGGGGTCCATAAATGCATGTTAAAATCCAATCATGAGGTAGGACTGGGTGTCCTATTTTAGCATGAATCATGAAGGGAGAAGTATGTAGGATTTGTACCTCGAGTTCTTCATTCAAAGCAGACACAAGCCACCCGCTTTCTTTTTTGATTCGACGCAGCATAGTCCTCGTAAGCCACATCTTCGAGCCACAGCTTCACATCTAGGTAGGCCCGTCTTTGTCTCGAAGAGGAAGATCTAGCCAGGATTGTGTTTCCTTTGAAGGAGTTTTAGTTGCCAAACTGTCGAGACTCCTCTAATCCTGCGATAGTTCCATGCAAGTAGGCTCATGGTGAATGTGGGGGCATGATTCGACCAGCCTCCTCGGCCATAGAAAAATTCCCTGGATCAACTTCTTCATGGTCTCTCATTGGGTCGTCCGTAACATCCACTATCCTGATGTCATTCGAAAATTTGCTTGATTGAGCATGGTGGATGGGTGAAGTCGTATCCCGTAAGTTTCTTTCAATGCTTGACTCATTTCCAAGTAAAGTCTCTCTAGGAGTGGGGCGTATCTTTCGACTCTGACTGTGTAGTCTTCTTGCCCCATTTCCCTTCTTCTTTTCCTGATTATGGGCTTGAAGTAGTTGTCAATAAAGTCTCTATTTTCTGCAAGGTGGGCCTGTACTTGATTGAATAGGCCTTCATTTCGAATAGAGGGGCCCAAATTTTTCTCAACTTGCTCCCGTGGGCCAAGACTGTGAGTCTTCTCTACCCTCCTCCTTTCAACGACTACTTCCTTCCTTATAGCTAGGTTCGTAGTCTGTTCCACCGAATTCACATTTAATTCTGCAATCCTTGCCAGAGTAATTATTCTTTGTAACTTCCTTGTTCCCGGGGAGAGCTCTTTAATTCCATCAGGCCAGTGAGGATTTGAATATACTTTTTGCTTCCCTTTCTTGGGTTTCGTGCCTTCACTAGCTTCAACGCTCACTTCTGTCTGGGCTTCGGCATTCACCTCCGGTATTCCACAGAGAGAGAACCCTGTATTCCACAGCCCACATCTAACATAGTTTCTGGCTGATCTCTATTGTTTGCAAATGCTATTAGTAGTTGCAGATTCCTTTTGAACATCGACAAAGTTGGGAACGTTTATATCATGCGTGTCCTGTACACCCGATTTCTGGGAAGCTCTTCTATACGTGCAAATTCTTATTACATTGTTCCTGTTCTTGTTAAGCCGTTCTCCTTCGTTAAGCCAGATTTTTTATATTTTGTAGTTAGACCTAGTTCTCCATTTGTAGATGGCGGTCTACATACCAGAAAATCTGTCCATCAATCTCTCTTTTTTAAAAGATATAATAATAATAATAATAATTATTATTATTATTATTATTATTACTACTACTACTATTATTATTAGTGTTGTTGTTATGGTAAACTAGAAAATTATATTTGTGTATCTCCCAATACTTGAATTTGATCAAATTGTTCTGATACTACATAAAAATTAAAATATGAAAGGAAGACAATAGTAAAGATATTAATAAAGATAAGTATGGTTGGTCATAGGCCAAAATTATGGAACTGTAATTTTATTAGAATAACATATTGATTCAATAATTATACGAGATAACACGCTCATTTATATGTTAAGAAAATTAAATAAATTAGGAAATAAATAATTCTAAAATATCTAAATAATATATATCTTGTTTATAAAATATCGAGAATATAAAATTAACTAACTAATTGATACGATTTTATTTTAAATATTTTATTTAGTAATCTTAATATCTCTAACATTCTTCTTTCCTCTCTATTTGCCGCGCTTTGATGGAGAGCTGTTTGGGTCAACATTGAGTTGTTTGGCTTTGTGCGAAAATTTGGAACCATTTGGTGTTAATTATGAAAAAGTCTTATTTTGAACGCACTTTTCAAGTTTGGATAATCTCGCTTTCATTAGCTATTAAGCTTTAATTGCACTTTTGATGAATTTCAAATATTATTTAGATTTTTTGATACTTCTCCAAATCTTCTCTTGATGTAGAATGATGTAGAATGAAGGTGCGAGCTTGAAGACAAGTTGAGGACACGATGAGAAGAACTAAAAGATTGTGGGAGATACCTTATGAAAACATAATAAATCACATATCATCAAAAATTCCACCGAGTTACGACAGAAGAAAGAAATTCACACGAGTTGGCAAGGAGGACTGCAACCTCATCAAAAAAATCCCAGAAGAATTTCTGTAATCTAGGCCATTATCCTCCCCGCCTTTTTGTCCGCATACTTGCTGTTTTGGCCCGAATGCGCCATAGGAAGGAGATGTAGGACAGCTCAAAACGGTCCTCCATGGCTGATTTACCAAAGCTTTGGTCGGACAGCCTCCTCAAAAATAAGTTGAAAAAACAAGGCATTTTCATTGGCTAAATGAGGTCTTATTTTGTTTTTTTTTTCCTAACGAATCAGTAGAATATTAGCAAACCTTGAGTAGAGACAAAAAAACAGAGAGACAGAGATAGAGAGAGAGAGAGAGAAAGTGGTGTTTATTTATAATTTCTCCAAGTCATAATATGAACCAAGAGAGGGGAGTATAAAAATTGATCAAGTGAAATTACCATTTCTAGGGTGTTATTACCGCTGCCAATTGCCTGCATGACCCAAATTCCGCATGGCTTAGCAGTCACACCATAATCATTTCTAGATGTACTATCTCCGACTTGTTCCCCGAAAACCAGACTGCAAGTGGAGGTGGGTCTCCCACCTTTTGACTTGTTCTGTTACACTACACAGATATTGGCTCAGGCAAAGACTCAGGAGCTCCACTGCTGCCATTGAGCACAGTCACATTTCCGTCAGAGTCTACGTCCACGATAACCGAATCACCCTCTTTGATCTCCCTTGCCAACATTTTCTCAGCCATGCTATCCTCCAATAATCTCATTATGGCTCTCCTGAGTGGTCTAGCCCCATAACTCGGATTGTAACCTTCCTCAACCACTCTATCTCTGAATCTCTCTGTCACTTGAAGCTCAATGTCCTTCCCTTTCAACCTCTCAAATACCTCCTTCAGCATGATATCCGCAATCTCCTTCACTTCCAATTTTGTAAGCTGCCGGAAGACAATCATTTCATCTAATCTATTGAGGAATTCTGGCCTGAAGTACTGCTTCAATTCCTCTGTCACCAAACTCTTTATCCGATTATAGCTGCTGTCCTTCTCATCATAATCGAGATCAAAACCTATCCTGCGGCCACCCTTCTCAATCACACTGCTTCCCACATTTGATGTCATTATTAGAAGAGTGTTCTTGAAATCAACAGTCCTCCCCTTGCTGTCTGTCAGCCTTCCATCCTCCAGAATTTGAAGCATCATGTTGAAGACATCGGGATGGGCCTTCTCAATCTCATCAAAAAGGACAACAGTGTAAGGACGGCGCCGGACTGCTTCAGTCAGCTGGCCTCCCTCAGTATAGCCCACATACCCAGGAGGTGAGCCTATGAGCTTAGATACTGTGTGTCTCTCCATAAACTCGCTCATATCGAGTCGAATCATTGCCTCCTCTGAGCCAAAGTAGTAAGCCGCCAGCGCTTTTGCAAGCTCTGATTTGCCTACACCAGTAGGACCAGAAAAGATAAAGCTGGCAATCGGTCGATTTGGATTCTTTAGTCCAACACGAGCTCTACGGATGGCACGGCTAATGGCTTTGACAGCCTCATCCTGGCCGATAACCCGCTTGTGTAAGGTCTCCTCCATCTTGAGGAGACGGTCTGACTCATCAGATGATACTTTCTCAACAGGAATGCCAGTCCAAGATGAGACAATGTGTTGTATGTCCACTTCTGTCACAACAGGACCAGAATCACCTGCCTCCGCCTCCGCCTTGCTCATCTCCTTGCCTTTGTCAATCAGAGCAGAAATTTGTGCTTTGAGATCCATTTCTCGGTCTCGTAACTCGCCAGCCTGCAGTTTAAGATCACATACAAAGTTAAAGAATAATAACTTGCTAAAATTCAGGAGAGCAAGACTTTAAATGGTAATGAAGAATGTCAACAACAGATACATCCCTATTAATTCATGGCAGCACAACACATATTATAACTTGTAATAAATACGAGCCAAAGCCATGTTGCCACGTAAGTTTTCAGTTTCTCAGAAAGTTTTCCCAGAACATGGAATAACACACACAAGAATATATGCTAAATAAGAAGGGGAAAAAACTTCTGAGGATATTTTGTTCTTTTTCTCCAAATTACTGTAGATTCAATAACCACTCAATTTTTCCCATTTAAGAAAACTTTCTAAGCGAAAGGCATCGGTTCCACAGCAAGCTCTGTGCCTTTGCTTTTTTAGTGAATCTTACAGGCTAATCACCCTTCTTTTAACCAGGAAAGATTCTCAAGTTCCTATACAGCTCTTCACATATGCCGAATCATTTAGATCAAATTATTTGTTACAGTCTATGCAATGTACCTATTCAAATATTAGTGCAATTGTTTTGTCAAAAAATTATCCATCGAGCTTCTTGCTGCAGTAGTACAAACATTGCAGCAGTACAGGAAGACCTAGGAAAACACAACTTTTGACATTTCAACTCCAATAAAAAGTTGTTCTTCAAGTTTATCACCAGACCATGCACAATATGTTTTGAGAAAGTGAACCTAGAGATGGCAAAGAAATATAAGGAAAATAGTAGACAGGGCCAAAATTTGCCTCTTAACATAATTTGAATTTGTCATACTTCACCCCTGTACTCTACAATGTAAGTAGTAGTTCTCTTCTAACCCAAGTTGATCTTATACCTTCTCAAAGTCTTGGGTTCGAACAGCTTCATTCTTCTCCTTGGTGATCTGTCTAAGCTCTTTTTCAAGCTCTCTAGCCTCCTCTGGGAGCTGCAGACATAATATGGGCAAATCATTTGACTGTCAAGTGAAAAGAAGGTTGCAGCAAGATAAGGGGGAATTCATACTTGGGCATGACGAAGACGAACACGAGATCCAGCTTCATCAATTAAGTCAATTGCTTTATCCGGCAGAAAGCGGTCACTGAAACAAGATAGAAACATAGTGAATGATGGGAAATTCTATAGAATATTTTGTCAAGTTTCATTGAGCAAACAAAGTTGTTCTCGAAGGATGCAGGCATTCTCTCGATTTAAGAACCGAGATGATACACACAGAAAGCGGTAACATGTTAATGTTGCATTTACCTGATATACTGATAAGATAGCTGCGCAGCAGCTTCCAAGGCCTCATCAGTGTAATGAAGCTTGTGGTGGATCTCGTATCTCTCCCTGAGCCCCTTTAGAATTTGAATAGTCTCATCAACTGTTGGTTCAGGAACCTTCACAGGCTGGAAACGTCTTTCCAGAGCTGGGTCCTTCTCAATGTGCTTTCTGTATTCATCTAGCGTAGTGGCACCAATACACTGCAGCAGCAAATTTTTTTGACAATCAGCAGCAGCAGCGAGTTATAAAAAAGAGACAACTTCAACTTTCCAACATAATAAATAAACATGTATAAAAAATCAAAGAACAAACTTTGACTTAGATAACTAAGATATTATAACATATGTTTCTTCAATGTAGTTTCACTGCTGATACGTCTGTCATTGATGGATTTCGTACCTCATGCTACTTCATTTAGACATTATTTTATATTTGATTAATTTGAATAGCAAATATGAACTGTTCTCTTTCTTTTTGAATTTTAAATGAAATATTTTATAAATGTACACCGTCGTTGCAAAAGTACATAAGATAGAACCATGTACAAAAAATCATGAACATCACATAAAACCGATCATGTTCACGAAACCATGATCCCCCCCTCTACACACTTTTGTATGCCAAAAGGACAATTCCCTCGCCCATCTACCTGCCATCATCTTATCCCGTGCTTCTATTCCATCAAAAGCTCTTCTATTTCTTTCTTTCCATATCCAAAAAATAGAAAAAGTATCAATCTAATGAAATTCTTCATGTTTTAAGCTATGCTTATCCTAAACCAAGCTCTCAGCTCCTACTCCACCATAGCTACCGACACCTAGTGGTCCCCAAGCTCCTGTATGTATGCCACGGCCCATACCCTACGAGTCCATTGGCAATGTAACAACAAGTGATTGATTGGCTCTTCCTCTTCTTTGCACAAAAAAGTCAATTAACCATGATTCTCCCCATCCTCAAATTATCTACCGTGACGACCTCACCCACACTGCCTTCCAAACACAAAAATGACCTTCATAGGGACACCCTTCTGCCAGACATGTCTCCCCGGGAATCCATCAATATCTCCGCTCGTAAGTAATCTCTCATAGCTACCTGACTTATCCCCTCCCCCCACACTTCAATCTGTCCTCCACTCCTGGTGGTCTTGTTCTATATAGCATGTTGTAAAAATCTATAGAGGACTCTAGTTCCCAATCCTGTGCCTGTCCATTCAAGTGCCCCTGTTGGTTCTAAAGGTCACTACTCTGAGCAACATGCTTTTCCCTATTGCTGCTCAATGAAGGCATATATGTTTAGCATATTAAGGCCAACGGAAATCAAATGAAAACAGTACAAATGTTGATAGCATAATTCTGATATAGTTATTTAAAATTCTAACTTAATAAAAAAAGAGTTCCCCCATTCTTACTTTCCTTTTATCATGATTGTAATGAAGACCTAAGATTTTGAGGTCTTTCAATCGCAAATATCATAGGCATGTTTTCAGCAAAAAGACCACCAGATTTCATTACTTCAAACAAACTGGCACTAGAGGTCTCATATACTAGGTTAGAGATCTCAATTTTATTAAGAGCACTAGGCATCATTAGGCAGCTACTGACCCCTACTGCCTGTAGCACTTTACACTCTCCCAAATGAATGAGGTGCTAGATAAAAATCCCAATTGTTTCAATTTTAAAAATATGAACCTAGGACTCCACTTGCCCCAAAGAATTTAAAACCAAAAAGGCCTAAGCTTTCCTAAAGAGAGCCCACTTTGAGAGGAAGAGAACTTATTAGATGAATAAAATAGCATATAAGACAAATGCTAGAAGGAAGTAGATCAAGTATAAATAATCAGTGAACTGTGGGAAAATAAATAGAAATATTAAAAGAAAAAATGTGTGAGAGCCCACACACTAATTGGCTCGATACCGTGTAAAATTTCCACCAATTCTTGATTTGGCCCATATCCTAAAAGCCAAAACTTATAGGTGGCCCAACCAATTGTTCTTATAAACAAAAATTCTTTTCACTATCTATCTGATGTGAAAGTCATTCCTCAACACCCGCCCACATATGACAACATGACCTGCACTTTTCACTTGCCTTTAAACACCCGCCCTCAATAACTGGGCAAGGGGACAACTGAATACACCCCTAACTCCTACGCTTATAGGTGGTACATAGGCAGTGGTACGTTTATTCTTTTATATTCCAGGTTTCCACCTGTTAACCTATTAACGTGAGATTTATTTCTCAACACCTACCTCACATGGTGACAATGACTTACACTTGTCACGTGCTCTTAAACGTCCGCCTTCAACAACTACCTTGTGCCGAGCATTTTTTTCTTCTTTACTCAGGTGACAGGGACAACTGAACACATTATGGTTCGACGTCTACCCATGCGACATGCATTTTTCTTTCAACCCTTGGCTTACTGCTTACAAGCTCCACACTCGAGCTTAGCGAGGTTTAAACACACATGTTAACTTGCTCTAATACCTGGCTCTAATACCACCTATAATATCATATGAAAGCGCCAAATTACCGTACGGAAAAAAAAATCCTTAAAAAACTATTCCGAGTAAAGCATTTTTGCCTATACCATCGAGAGATCACAAATTTAACATGCAATCTCATTTTTATACTGAAATCACAAGTTGAAGATACGATCTTAGCTCACTTAATTTTTTCAAATGAGTGTGAAAGTGTATGCAAACATTGAACTGAGATCGCAAGTTGAACATGCGATTCCAGTTCATTTTCATTAAACTAAGATTTTAATATGCGATCTCAGTTCAGTGAAAGTTCACTAAGATCGCATGTTCAACTTGCGATCTCAATTCGACATCTATGAACACTTACATACTCATTTGAAAAAAACTAAGTGCACCAAGATTGCATCTTCAACTTACGATCTCAATAAAAAAAATAAGATCGCATGTTCACGTTACGATCTCTTGACGGTATAGGCGGAAATATTTTTCTCGGAATAGTTTTTTAAGAATTTGTTTTTTCACCATACGGTAATTTGGTGCGTTTCTCTATAATATCCACCGGATTTATAAGAGGCTGGGGTTATATTCATCTAAAATCCCTAAACTTATAGGTGGTGGTAACCCAATTGCTCTTATAAACCATAATTTCTTTTCACTATTGTCATCATCTATTTGATGTAGAATTCATCCCTCAACAACAATGAACGTCAAAAATATCCCTAATTAATAAATTTTTATCAAAGGGTTTGATTGTACTAACAAGGGTAGGTTCAAGGTGCACATCCATGATCCTAATATAGCAGTTGTCAAGGGCTGAAACTATTTGAAAAAAGGAATTGTGAAGTGGCAAAACACTACAACACGAGCTGCTCTCGGCTCCTAACCCTTGCACTATAGGGTGTCTGCTTGAAAGTAGTTTATGCAGTAAGCTGGCACCTTCAGTTGCTCAAGCACCTAGGCCCTCGTCTGAGAGGTGGACGCCTCTTAATAGAATTAAGGAACACCAGTCTTATAAACCAAGCTGAATAAATATTTTTGCAAAGTTACTGCAATTCGATACAAGCCTAGCTTTGGCAATGTACATCTAATGTAAGTATTAAATAGTCCAGCGTCTAGTACTGTAGCTCCGTGACATAATATTAGGAAGAATAATTACCTGAAGTTCACCTCTTGCAAGAGCCGGTTTCAAAATGTTTGCAGCATCAATTGCACCCTCTGCTGCTCCAGCTCCGATTAGAGTGTGCACCTCATCAATAAATAGTATTATTTCATCACTTTGTTTAATTTCCTCCATTAGTTTCTTCAACCTTTCCTCAAATTCTCCACGGTACTTTGTGCCAGCAACCAGCAGACCCATGTCAAGGGTAATAACCTGAAACAGTGACAAATGTAAGGACACCTACACTTCACTCAGCATCTCATCATGAATAACAATGCTAAGGCCCATGTACATATTAGTTTTTTTTCTACATGTACTTTTTCGACTTTGTATGTCAAAGAAAATTTCATAAATACCAATAAAAGGGTTCTGAAAGGAATTATTGCAAAATTTAAGGCCATTGTCACCAGAAAATAATGATTGCACCAGAATGTCCTTGCAGCAAGATGCCAAGAACTCTTACCCACCTTTTTCCCCTCAATAGTTTCAGGAACATCACCACTTGCAATTCGTTGAGCAAGACCTTCAGCTATTGCAGTCTTTCCAACACCAGGTTCTCCGATAAGACACGGATTGTTCTTAGTTCGACGGCCCAATATTTGTACAACCCTCTCTATTTGATCCTGTCTTCCGACAACAGGATCCAACTTACCCTATAAAATCAGCAAAGTTATTTACACCCCAAGAAACTAACAAATAGATTAATTACGTACGCTTTCAGGATGATCAAATCACCTCTTCTGCCAGTTTAGTCAAATTGGTGCCATACTCTTCAAGTGTAGGCATCTTATTACCACTACTGCCTCCTCCCACTCCAGCACCAACAGCTTCAGTACTCTCACCTACCATCCTTATAACCTACCCAAACCAGTACTAGTCACTTAGAATTATTCACTATGACACAAAAGAGGATTAACATAACACAGAATCAAAATGATCTTATTAGAATGTATTGCTTGCCTGAGTGCGGATGTTACTGGGATCGGCACCCAAATTCTCAAGAACACGAGCTGCAACACCTTCTCCTTCGCGCAGAAGTCCAAGAAGCAAGTGCTCAGACCCAATGTAGTTATGACCTGATTAGTTCAGAGCAAGAAATATAGGAAAACTGGAAAAAGTAACAACAATAATCTGAATGCTAAGCAGCATCCATACCAAAATATAAAATTCCTTCTTTAATCATGATGCAATAAAGAATCCATTTCCATGAAGTTAAGTTATAAGAAGCACTGAGAACAGTGGACAGCTTTAAGACTTTCCTTTTCAATATAATTATCACAAGAACTTATCTAACCCAGACCGATAAAATAGAGCAAATGCCAAGCACATTGACATGCAAGGAAGGAATTTAGCCAGCGGAAAAACAGAGAGCACTAGCCAAATAGAGGAAAGGAAAAACTTAAGGATTAAATTGAATACCTAGCTGGCGGGCTTCTTCCAGAGAGAGTTCCAATACACGCTTTGCACGCGGAGTAAATGGAATTTCGACAGCCACAAAGCCATTTCCCCTTCCAATTATCTTTTCCACCTCGACACGGGCATCTTTGAGATTGATTCCCATAGACTTAAGAACTTTAGCAGCAATACCAGTTCCTTCACCAATGAGACCAAGAAGAATCTGCTCAGTCCCGACAAAATTGTGACCAAGTCTTCTTGCTTCCTCTTGGGCAAGCATGATTACTTTTATAGCTTTTTCAGTAAACCGCTCAAACATTGCTTTAGCTACAAATCGACTAGCTTTCCCCATAGGCAATCTAACGGACTTTGCCACCTTAGAATGGAGATCTACTCCCGATTTTACCAAACTGTCGAGAGCATTGGATCCTCGCAGGCCAGAGAAGCTCCTCATCCTTAAACCAGGGGCTTGCAGGGTGCACATCATCTTCAGTGATCCTCGTGGTTTGTTAGACTTGTGGGAGCTTCCATTTCTTTGAGTAGCATCGGAAACATGAATAAGACTTGACTGAACGAGAACCCGAGCCATAGCTCCAGCAAAGCAGCCTGCATCCATGATCACAAATGATAAAGAGGCCAAGAATGCGCCAGGGAGCGATGAGGCTATTTTCTTTTATTTTCGGGTTTAATTTCATCAAAGAGGCAAACTGATCCCTTGCCCCCGGGTCAGCTGAATTTTTCAGTGACTAAAGAGGGCTCAAACCCTAATTTTAAAAAATCTAGAGAACAAAATTTTCGCCTTGCTGGAACCAAATAAAGTTCTAAAAAGCATGGGCTCTAATTCGGTGAATAGAAAATGGATAAGGGAGATACCTTACACTGGAGCCGGAAAGGTTGCTGCTGCCTGTCGTGACGACTGAGGAAGAAGAAAGCGAGGCAAATTATCTTCAATAGACAAGTGGAAGAGATAAGATGCAGGACTCGGATTGTGCACCGAAAAGTCAAACGGCTTAAGAGGCTTACTGGGTTTAAAGCCCAGGCTTCAAAATTGAGCCCAGTGGGCTCATCATTCATCATTAATTTTTTCGGCCCAATAACATACACATGCATAATGTAATATGCCCATATGACGTGTCCTACTTGACATATTCTTCCTGTAATTGGTTTAAAATATTAAAACTAATAGTAGTTACACATGAACATATGCTTTATCACAATTCCTAATAGGAATGACATGTTAATCTAGAAAATAATTCATGTTAACTCCTTAAATTTCTATTTTATCCAATAATTTTCCATATTAATTTCTTACTTAACAAAAAAATTAAAATTTCTTTACTCGCTTTGCAATATATAAAATTTCAATTTCCTTTTTATAAAATTTTGAAACTTTATTGTAAAAAGATTATATAAAACTCTCTATTAAGTTTCTTGTAAGAGTAAACTGTCTAAATGGTCATCGAATTTGTACGCGGCCATCAAGTTAGTCCTCGAATTAAATTTTCCACCAAATTGATCCAAGATTCGTAATTTTGCCATCAAATTAGTCCGGTCATCAACGGAGTCAAAGAGAATTCTGACGCCATTAGCCATGTGGTAAAATTGCATCAAAATAGTCCTTAAATTTATACTCAGTTTCTAAGTTAGTCCTCAAATTAAATTTGCCATCAAATTGGTCCAACATTCACAATTTTACTATCAAAATAGTCTAATTGTCAAAGGCATCAAAGTAATTGTTGCAAAATTCTAATGTAATAATCACGTGGCAAAATTTCATCTATAAACTAAAAGACAATAATATTTTACTCATTTTTACCAAAAATTTGCATTGCTGAATTTTGATCCTAAGTTATAATATAAATATTACATATCGTAACCACTAAAATAACATATTTTACTTATCCAAATTTATAGAGATAAATATTTAAAAAAGTATTATGATCTTTCTGAAAATCCCTATTTTTATCCTAAATTTACAAATTTTTTTATAAATTATACAATTAAATTTGTATGCAAATTATGAAAACTATTGCCAAGAGAAACTTTTCAGTGTATATACAAATATTTGTAAAGTTTCATAATTCTTGTCCTATCAATTGTGCATACAAATCTAATTGAACAATTAACAAAAATTTATGAATTTTTATAACAATAGGAACTTTTAGAATGATCATAATGATTTGAGTCATGATATGAGCTCAAAGAATGCAATTAAGTCTTTCATGGTTCGATGACTAAAAACTCAAGTGGGACGAAGAAGAGGACATCGACATATAAACAAGTGATGGGCAAGCAAAATGTGTCAACATAGTCTATGATATTTTAGAAGATGACAATAATGAAATTATATATTTCAGCTAAGTATTAATAGTGCAAGTGTTTCAAAAATGTATATCAACGAAATATTAAGAGAGCAAGTATTTTCAAGAAATATATCTTAATTAGACATCACTAGAAAGAGTATATTCAATAATGTTAGTTAAGAGATGTTGAATGAGTTACAATTTTACCTTTCAAGTTTGACAATGACACGTTCCTAGAGATATTATTTGCATATAGATTTCGTCACAAATTAATGAGGTTCTTATGATACTTGATATTGAGTTTCATTATATCATTGGTGGGGTTCGCATCATATACTGCTTTTTAAAATATTTCTCTACAAATTTGGGCAAGTAAAATATATTATTTTAATGGTTGCGATATTTAATATTTATATTATAATTTGAAATCAAAATTCAGCGATGCTAATTTTTTGGTAAAAATGAGTAAAATATCATCATTTTTAAGTTTATTGACGTAATTTTACCATGTGAACTATCACATTAAAATTTTGTCATGATCTCTTTAATGCCTTTAACAACCAGACTATTTTGAAAGTAAAATTACGAATGTTAGATCAATTTAATGACAAATTTAATTTGAGGATTGACTAGTTGACTTTGTATAAATTCAAGGACTATTTTGATGAAATTTTATCACGTGGATAACGACATTAAAATTATTTTTTAACGTTGTTGAATGCCAAACTATTTTGATGGCAAAATTATGACTCTTAAATTAATTTGGTAGCAAATTTAATTTAAGGATCAACTTGATGGTCACGTACAAATTCAAATACCATTTTGACAATTTACTCTTATCGTAAATATTATAATTTTTTCTCCCTTTTCATTTGTAATGTTAAAAGTGGATTAAGATTTTTTTATCATTTTCAAATTATATAAAATTAAATTTAAAATATATGAAATAAATTCTTAAAATTAATTTAATTTAATTTCTTTTATTTTAATTATAGATGTATCATTAAAAATATATTTATCTTTATTTTACATTAATCAATTTTTATGAACTATTACTTATTATCAAATAAAGAATATTACTTCAATTCTTTTCCCTATATACTTGATGATCATTAATCACTTGTTAATTTTATTACGTACTTACAAACATGCCATCTTCACATCACAGTAAACCGATTTAGGAACCAAGGGGGTCCGCATCTCCATTTTCAATAGGAGAAGAGTTTTTTTTTTTTTAACTTTTCAATAGGACGGGGCCACGTAATATTACAGAAATAGTATATGTAGTACAATCCCATCAACAGTATTCTTTACTACCATCTCTCTCTCTCTCTCTCTCTCATAGTTTATCAGTTCTCGGACTGATACATCAATTCACTTCCAAAGGGATTCACGAAATTTCCATAACACATCTACATCATTTGGCCTCATGTGATGGTCGGCCAATTGAACGATTTATAACATATATAAATGCGTAAAAAAAGGGGGAGGGCCAAAGAAAATCTGAGGATGAAGAAATACAATAAATAAAAAATGAAACCTGGGCGGATGCTGATATTCATTCTAATGAGACATCCAAATCTGTCGTAGGTTTATGGGAGGCAACAGCAGAAGGATGGTCTATGATGATTTCTCTTCGAGACGCTTCCCACAGCTGCTGCTCTATCCCCAGCTTTCTCAGCTCCACTAAACCCCTTCCAACTGCAAAACAGCAGCTTGTCCATCATCCACTCTTTTTTCCTTGACAAGGATATGAATTTCACTTTTTTTTTTCCCTTTAGATGCTAAAACTTTCCAACTTGCAGCTAAACTTTCTAGAGAATTTCGATTGCATCTCTGTGTTATACAAAATCCATCTATATTGTGAGATACCAATAATAATAGTAAATGAAAGAAGTTTCAGGACAATTTTGCCACTATTGTAGTCAGAAATTACAACTGGCACCTTGAAAAAAGAGAAGTGAGGTAACATTTGACACGTTCAGGGACATATAAACCATGATAGACAGATTTCACTAAAAAAGTATGAGCTGTCCAAGTGATGAATATGTCGCGAGTATTACCATCGACCGCAGCATGCGAAGTAGTTGACTGCCTGCTGCGACTAATCCAATATTGAAGTCTCTCTTCTGCAATATCCTCTTCAACACCATGTATATTTGCTCTTTTCCAGAAATAGCTCAGCCAAGCCTACATACGTAATAGTTCAATGAAATTTTTGCGATGACAAATGCCCGTTCACCATGCAAAATCCACTGCATGAGCACACAGGGACAAAAAAAAAATTGATGGAATCTCATGAGCATGTTACAGGAAAGCACTTAATTTAAGGAATCAGGTTCTCTGCAACTCCAATTCAAGCAAATGTCAATAAGATGCATTCTTCAGGAAACAATGGAGGTAAGAAATAAATAACTTTATCTGTTGCCATGACAAATAACAAGAATAAAGGAGTTAAAACGAGTAGCTTCATTATAATTAAGGTTTTTGTGATATCGGGGAACTTAGAGAGAGCCTACCTCCTTGAAAAGAACGTCCTCTGCCTCCCTGGAACTTATCTCTGCAAGGAAAATAAAAAAGAAAAAAAAACTTTTTTTCTTTGAAGGAAATAAAATACGAAAAATACAAAAAAGTTTATCTTGCAAAATGTAACTATGGCAGTGCATTACTCAATGATCAAAACATCCTCTTACCAAATGTCTCCACAAACTTGGGTTCACCAGGTGACTTCAAATCTGATAATCCAGAACAAAGGCAGGTCAACACGTGTATGGAGAAGTAAATTTTAACATCTTCCATCTCTAAAAAAATATGAAAGAAAAGTAGCTTGGAATGACTATGCTATCACCCTTTAGGCAGGATCAAAAAAAGTGTTAGCAAATTAACCCAATGGAATGCTCTTCCAAGATAGCTAGATGACTCATAATCAAAGAGATGTGGAAATTTTAAAGTGTTAGATATGCTACCCGATTGAACCAAGTTTGGCCGTCTATGTTCTGCTAGTGCAAGAACAACAGCATCCTCAACCTTTAAACAGTCAAGTAACAAAAAGAATTCGTGTCAGAGTTATAATAAACATTTTATATCATCAGCAATGAACTTATTAGCCAAATTTATCACCGTATTTTAGTATTAAATGCTTAATTATTTTAAAATTTAAACTCCCGATGAGCAAATCAAAAGGGAATAACTAGAAATCAATCTGCTCAAGAATAAGTGACCCTGTTTAGGAGAGAACCTTCAAGGAAGCTAGTTCGCGTAAACCCATCTCAACCGAAAGCATACTCTCAATATTCCCTTCTCCTGTTAGATCACTCAAATCCCTGGCGACCTCACTCCTATCCATATTATTACCGCCTGCCATAACAAAGGATGCAAAATATTCAAGAGTATGCAATTTACTTAAAAGCAACCAACGGTTGCATGATACTAAATTTCTAGGAAAACTGACCTTCCCATGACTCCTCCCTAGCTTTCTGACCCGCAGAAATAACAACTTCAAATGGAAGAGGTGCTAGAGATGACCAATACTCATGCTTCAGTGAAGCTATATCAGCACAAACACCTATAATGCAACAGATCTGTTATGCAAGCACCTTAGATGTCATTTCTATAATTGATGTCAAAAGATTAGTTTAGTAAGAGCGTGCTTGAGACCTAGACCTAAAAGTAGAATTTATAACCTTAAAAAGTAGGTCTCCTGATTAAAATAAAAGTCCACTGGGACCAAGGACACATGCCTTTGAACAAACAGCTTCCCCATACGTGGAGTAAATACCGCCGGGCACATCTTAAGATTCCCCAATGATGATCACGATTTTCACATACTTTAAGATCATATTTGTGGGCACTTTACCAGGTCGCTAAAAGATGAACAATTGTGATGTCGCTGTGAGAAGGTACATTTCATCATACACAAAAGAAATCACTCTTGTTTTTTTTTATTTACTAAGCAAGGACATCCAAATTCAAAGCAAGCTTTTCCAATTTGAAAGGAAGAGATATTGCTGTAAGATCAATTACCATGTCCTACAGCTAAGACCAATAGAATCTCTTCATGCACCAAAAGAAAATCGTCTCTTTTTTAGTAAGCAAGGACGTTTCACAAAATTCAAAGCAAACGAAAAGAAAAGACATTGCAGTAAGATCAACATACCATGTTCTGCAGCTAAGCCCCAATATCTGGCAAGCCAACATCTCTTCAGTACAACTTCCTCCTGATTACAAATACATGCAATTCAAGGTCTGAATGCCACAGCACCAATCTTTTATGTTCTTTGATATGCATATCACCTATACAATGTAAATTTTTGTAAGAGATACCATTTCTTCCTGGGTTAAAATCATTCTCTGTGTCATTGTGCGCAGAGCCTTTGCTTCAGATTCTGCCTCTTGGAGATGTTCAATAGCTGTTGTTGACTCTTTTTTTAAATTCTGATTAAACAATTAAGCCAGTCATTGTAACATGACAATTTTCAAACCAGTAGATTGAGGAGAATACTGTTATCAAGGATGCCAATCTACCTCCATCTCAGAACTAAGTGCTGTAATTTCCTCATCTCTCCCATCCTTCGTCTGTTTTGCCTTAAGCGCAGCCTGTGACAGGATTTTCATGGATCTAAGATGGTAAATGACATGAAGAAACCAGAACAGATATCATGCCAAATGCTAAGAAGAAAAAGGAAAAGGACTAAGGACCATGTAAAGTGTAACAGCATGGTGCTGCTTTTACCTCTCTCTGTCGCAGTGCTGCTTCTTTCCTGCAAATTATTTGACACAGATTACTACCACAAAAATTAATTTTGGATTGCCTCTTTTTTTTAACTAAAGAGAGTTTATTCTCCCCAACCGATGAATACCCTACGAGCCCATGGATCCAAGTAAGTCTATGATAAGTTCATGTGCAAAGCACATGTGTGAGTGGCCTTACCAAAGGCTAACGCAAATGGGGAAAAGCGTCTACAACCTTGTAAACTACTCATGAAGTATGTGCACATCCAATCCACTTACACCGGCACATTTATTGGCAAAAGGAATGTCAAAGCAGCACGCTGCAAACCTAACTCACCGGCTCAACAGTTTAGCTTCAAGAGACAGTCCTCCTCCTAAAGCAGCAACCTATGAACAATGAAGTATTGGCAGTAAACACAGGTCATTCAACCATTAATAGACCATATGCAGCTGAAGGGAATGAAATGCAAATCTATAGGGTTCATCAAGTGACGGGCGAGCTGAGAATGAAAGGATGCTCATGTTAGTCTGCACAGATTCCAAGGCCACCAATTTGAAACCATTTTGGGTGCCACTTAATTCTGGAGAAAGGAGATGCCACCACTTTTTCCCATATATTATAAAGTTGAAAGAATAAGTTCCTTACATTTTCTCAACAAATTACACAGCACTGTCAGATATCAAGTAGCTTGAGAGCATATAGTCAAATAATGTTTACTGGCAGATAAGTGCAGCCCAAACACACACCTAATAAAACTGAAACTCAAGTAACAAAACCAATGTAATCAATTCCAGTCTAGACCAGAAATAAACACTATTCTCAAGCATAAGAGAGAGAACATTGATATGGAGCTTGATTTATCTATCAAATTGGAGAAACTGTTGACATATACAAATGACCTGTTTCTCAAGCTCTCTAGCCCTTGCCTCTGCTTCCTGGCGTCTTTCTTCCACACATCGAAGCTGCTTAAGGTGATGTCATTCAAATGTTACAACTTCATACTTTGAAATAGACAAACCAAGATTTTTATTTTGAAAAGCAGACCTTGTCCAATATGATATCATTTTCTTCTTGAAACATATCAAGCTGTAGAAGAGAGAGTTCAATGATCAAGAAATGATTCAATCGAGGCAATCATAAATCCAGCATGTAATAAAATGTCATGTTGATCTTTCAAGAAGCATAAAGTGATGAGAAGAATATCATACTTCATCACGAAGTGCAGAGGCTTCACGCTGATCTCCTGTATCTTTTACATTTAGCTGTCTCACA
Organism: Lagerstroemia speciosa; assembly: GCA_037672795.1. NCBI lineage: Eukaryota > Viridiplantae > Streptophyta > Magnoliopsida > Myrtales > Lythraceae > Lagerstroemia > Lagerstroemia speciosa. The sequence continues at coordinate 2,512,707 of CM075308.1, forward strand.
TCTGAAGTGATCCTGCAATCATTAGCAACAAATCATTCAAGCACAAAAAATCCAGCCCTGCAGAAACCATGTTTTAAAAAGCACTTATATTCCCATTAGATAAAAACTGGGGTATAAATGAAAAAAAGCAAGGGTATTACATCCTCAGCTGTTTTACATCCAAGATAAACATGCTAGCTAATTATTCTCTGGCACTGGAATGATTCATCACATTTATTCCCTAAATATAGTGCCAGACATGTCTATTTCACTAGGAAAAACAGAAAGATGAATTTTATGAGAGGAATGAATTGTCCTTGCCGTACTAAACCCATAATATGTAGCTACCACAAGGTTACATATCTTGAAATTTGTGAAACTGTTCCTCGCCGATAATGAATGTACAAGAATGGTACAAGAGTGAATAAAAACTTCATGAAAATTGACAACTCCTTCCAGCACGCCCTTCTTTCAAAGGATACAACTAATGGAACCCTAAACTATAAAAGGGTGCTAACAAACCAGCTTGCGCAGCTTGAGTTGCTCCACGATAGAAAAATGAGTATTAAATATTTCAAGAAAACCCATAGGTAAATCCCCTTTTTGGCCAAACGGATTCTGAAACATAAAGCTTCGGCTAGGAGTATCTGGACAAGTGATTCTGAAAGAACAGAAACAGGAAGGGTAACGTTGGAATTTCCAGTGTCCTACAGAGTTTGTAGAAGAATCAACAAAGAATTAATGCCTTAATGGCCATGAAAGTTGAACCAGAACCGAACAAGTTCCAAGTACGTGAAATTATATCTTTACCTAATGTTCTCTCTATTTTTCCTAGCAGGAGGCTCGATAGGAGGAATAGAAGCCGGCGTCCTCAACGTGTTTTTGCTTGGTGGCACCAGTGGTGTAGAACGGACAGACATGGATGGTCTTCCGGCGGAGGTGGACCGGGCCGAAGAAGCATGATCCGCAGAGTTTCGACCTAACTAATTAAAAGTAACAGAAGTAGGATCAGCACCTTTTCACACAGTAACAAATGCTCTAACAATCAAGAGGAAACAAAACCCTCTGAATCAGATGAAAGACAGCACAGGTGCATCACAGTCAGAAACCAGATCGAGCAAATGGCAATCTTATCTTACTTCTAAGATGGCAGTAAAAAGGAGCTTTAAAGTCAACAAGGATTAATAGAATATAGGATGACAAGGGCGATTACAGATCTATGAGAAACACCTCGGTAGCTATGAACGATGGCTTCACGAAAATGCTCACAGACCGGACATCACAAAGCAAAAGTCAAGGCAATTCGTGACACGCCGAAGAAGCGTAGAGACGTGAGAAAAATGAAAAGAGCATGCAGAAAAGATTACCGCAGGAGAAGGAGATCGGTTGGGCCTGGTGACAGAAATGGCGGGCAAGGCAGTGCTGGCAATATTGCTGTTACGGCTGGCGTGGTAGGAAGGAGGAGCCGCAGCAGGAGGTGGATGAGCACTGAATCTGAAGCCCAAATCCTCGTCATCTTCCTCCTCATCGGCAGTTTGGGAGGCCATGACTTGAGCCAAACGCAGGGCAGCGGCCTTGGCAGCGACGTTTTGGGTGCGCTTGATAGTAGAGAGGCCCTGGGGAAGGCGGGAATGGGGATGTGCGGGTGACATCGCCGGCGAGGAGGAGCCCGTGCTACTAGACCCACCACTCCACTGCCGCGAGTACGGTGGGCTGCCGGTTCTCCTCCGATCCATCTTTTTTATGCAGCTTCCTTTGATAGCTTTACAGTTGGAGATGGAGGAAAGTGAAGCAACCTTGGATTATCCGGGAGCGAGATTTTCTCGAGGAAATCGGTGGGCAATTCAGGCGGATGCTCCGCCGGATGCCTAGGAGGAGTCGGCGGGGTGAGAAGGAGAGCGGCCTAGCACGCCTATGTAAATTAAACTATGATAATAACCAAAATAATCAATAAAATTTAACTATTTGTAATAAGAGTTTTATATATATATATATATATATATATTAAAATAGCTTAATTTTATTTAACTGTCATCTAAGGAGTTAAATGAGTTTTCTTCTCAATAATAGGAAGGTTTAGAAGGGACAATTTAGTCATCCGTTATGTAATATTTGAACTTTTAAAATCAATTACGAATATATTAGTCGAATTAAATAACAAACATGAGTATTGGTCCTGTTAATATAGCACTATTACAGATCAATATAGTTCAAGAAATCATTATTTGTCAAGGTCTAGTTTCAAGAATGCCTTATAGCCATTTTACTTAAAACGTGATTCAAATCCAATACCTAAAACACGTAAAATTATATAAGAGTGCGTTTTAAATAATTAAATGAATAGTTTAATGTTAGTTAATCTGAGTTATTATTTGTTAACAATGAGCTACAGGAAAATTGCATCAATTTTATCTTTCATTCATTTTGATATCAGTTCTCTCTTCATTTTTCATTTCCTATATTCATTTTATTTTTCTAAACATCAACTCCATACTATTAAATATTAATTCTCTCATTCTCCATGTCAATTTCATTATCATAAACATCAATTTCATCCTACTGGAACCTGATTTCTTTAAGTATCAATTTTGTTATTCTAAATATCAAATTTGTCTTTTTAACATTAATGTAATTACCCAAGTATACTTCACCCTTTACGTGCATCGTATTCCATCCCGCGCTAACATTTCGTCCTCAACTATTTTATATAAAGTCACTTTTATTTTTTAATGATTTATTATTTATAAAATTATTAAATAGTAAGAATAATAATAAAATTATAAAAACTCACAATAAATTTGTGGCCCGAATTGAGGTTGACTGGGCCGTTCATTGAATCAATAGTATGTTACAGGACACGGGCCTACTATTCACAGCAGGCCCACTTAGGTTGCTTTGACTAGGGTTTTTGCTTTTCCTGATTGTAGGTTCCACTTTTTCTTTCGCTGGGAGAAAGCCAGAAAACAGCAATAGTAGTGTCCTAGCCCCTTGCTCTTGCCATCGCCATGGACGCTTCTTCTCTCAACTCTGCTGAATTACAGCGACTCATCTCTGTAAGTTTTTGCGTTTTCTCATGCTGCATTTTCAGCTCCATTCTCGTCCTATGGTATAAGAAAGATACAGATGAACTTTTTCATTGGTAATTTTCTTGTAATTATGTTTTTCTTTCGAGATTGATAGTGACCATCTTGAATATCAACTGCCTTGCTGCACTGTATTGCCTTACTTTTAAATTTGGTGAAAACCGTTTGCTCTATTCCACTTGTTTGACATGGTCGCAGAGTCATATGTCATACGTAAATTCTATGTCCTGATTGTTGTTGTCATTAGCACTTCAAGCTCGTGTGGGCTGTGATCTTTTCTTGATGCTCTACAGTGCAAATACCATGAAAGTATCAGAAGACTGAGAGAAATAAGGAATTATAAATCGGCAGAGAATCTTTGTCAAGTTTAATGCTAAAGCCTGATAATTTATGCCATTGGAGTTTGTTTCTTCCAGTCAAGTCTCTCAAGTTTTCCTGGAGTTTATGGAGCACTGCTTTCTCATTGTTCTTTTCCTAATTTATGATTTTCACTTGTTGCAGTCGTACCCAAGTTACTTGAATTTCTTAATTGCTAAACATACTGCTTGAATGGTCAAGCTATTGGACTTCCCAGTTGTTGTCCCCATTATCTGTTACCTTTTTCTGGCGGTAAAGACTTCTTTATTAGTTAATAAAGCCCCAACAAGCCACCACCAATCACAATCCTAGCCGGAAAGCATAAAAGATCATGAGATTAAAGCTGTAGCAAACTCAAATCAGTGGAAGAAAATTATGTCTACTGGCGCGTTCTCCAGTTTTTGATGGCTTCCTCTTCCTGGCATTTTCTATTTATCTGTGCAAATCCATCACTTCAAACATTATTCCCTTAGCTTCTTCTGCCTGGCATTGCCTATATTTTCACCTTTCTTTTGGGTACTTGTGCTTTAATTCGTTCCGTGGTGGTCAAGTCCAAGAAATATTGACAAATTTCTATAACAATAGATCAACAACACAGTACTAACAAGAAAACCAATGCAGAAAGACAACACAGGATAAGTTTATCATCTTACTAAACTTCAAGCAGGAATTAAAACAAGAAAGTCAAGTTTTGCTTCAACTTTCAGATGGAAGCAACTCTTTCTCGAACACCCTGAATGATCTGCTGAACCATGGCATCTGAATTTGGAGGTTCTATTCCTCACCTTCCAGATTCTATAAGGGTAAGCTGTCCCATAGAGGTTATGATATTAGTTAGAAATATATACATCTTTCTTTCACAAACCAGTGGCCATATATAGGTCCACTGATATCCAACAACCCTCTGTAAATTGAACTATGCAGGAATCTGACTTCGAAACTTTCTCAGAAGCATCACGAGGAAAGAAAAGTAATCTTTGTAGTCTGTTCTTCTTCTCTTTCACGAAGATTATGAACATGAGCGCTGGCACTGCTCAAAATTGTCCATGTTGCCAACCTCATATAAGTATATGTGTCAAGAATACCAAGCCAAAAACTAAAGGATGATTAGGGCAGGTTTTCAGGGAGCTGTATTAACATGTGCCATGAGATATTTGGCTTCACAGGCTTGAGGTCCTGCCACTCTTTGAAGTAATAAACCGGTTGAACCAAAGAAAGGATCTTCTGAATAAGACCAAAAGCTTGAGCGGCAGAAATTGTAGACAATTCCATACGCCTGACTTGAGTAGACATTTGAATTTCTCCTGTGGGGAACATTGATGACTTCTAGTAAAATTCTGAGCTACGGTACCCACCGCCAAAGACATATCCTTTATGCACAGACTTACCTTCTATTAGGTATTCTCCACCCTGGCCAGCCACAATGATCTAACAAGAAGCAACCATAAATCCCTCAAAATGCAGTTCGTCCCATAACACTTGCTCCTATTTCCACGCTACCTCCCCAACGAAGAGAGATCAGACTAACTCAACCTTTGGCCCCCTTCAGAACAGCATGGACACCCTTATTCAACTGACTTTATAACTTTTCACTGAGGATTAAAGCTTGCTCACCATCAGTTAGTGATGCTAATGAGAAGAGAGTTGATTAGCCACCACCTCCTAGAATATGATAGAAATTTGATGATTTTATTTTGATATTGAGGGAACACACTAAATCCTCTTGTTTTTGGCGCCTTCTTAGGAGTTGAAGTTCTAGTCATCAGATGTCTGGCATTGCTAATGTTGTATTTTATCCTAAGTGGCAGAGTTGAAAGGAAATTGCTGTGTGCCCATGTGTTGTGTTGAGCCTCAGAAATACCTTGTCTTTCCACTGTAATGTATTTTACTTTCAGGAAAGTTTTACCTACGTATGGGACCTCTACCTATGCCAGTTAACAGTCCATTTAAAGAACCTATCCTTCAACTCTATGCCAATCTAACTGCTTCGTTGTGCTTGGTCTCTTCCCAAACCTCCAAGGGGATCTATAGCTCACTGAAAGCAAAATCCCATACTTTGCATTGACGGTTTTTTGTACGAAAGATGCTTTTTAGCATACTGTTGCTTCTGTATGGTACTGAGGTGATGGATGAATTCTAACACAATGAAGTTATTTTGTCCGGATGCAGCAAGAGAAGGAAAGGGCAATGATGAATGAGATGGTAGCAAAGCTTACAAGTGCATGCTGGGACAAGTGCATAACAGGTACTCCAGGGAGCAAGTTCAGCTCCAGTGAAACCACATGCCTCTCCAATTGTGCTCAGCGTTACATGGACATGAGCATCATTATTATGAAGCGCTTTCAGTCCATGCAGTAGGTTCCTTTGTGAGCTATGTTTTATGTTGTTATGGGTGACCTTAAATCTCCATTCTGGTAGGGATAGCTGTTTCCTTTGGTGTATTTGAATTGATAGAGGATAATCAATAGACGGGGAGTGAAAATTTTTGAGGTCCCTGTGATGTATTTGAGCCTGAAAATTTCCAGGATATTTAAAATGAAACGATTATATTCATGATATATGCTTGCATGTTGATGTTCTTCTAATCTCTCTTGTCAGATGTTCTCCTTTAAATGAAAAAAGAAAAATCTGAGTCTATCTCCACTGAGAACAATGCATACTGAGATCTCTAACCACGTTTTTATTTCTATTCAAGAGAAGACGCGCCTGGTTGTCCATAGCCATCCCATTCCAAGCATAGCGTATTGCTCCAATTGCTGGTATGTTAGCTGCCTGCAGCCTTCTACACGGTCGAACTTTGTCCTAATCTGTCATCAAGGGGAGGAGAAAAAGGAAAAGTAATCTTTTTGAAGCTCTCTGGTGGGAAGGTAGGGAGGGCTGGTGGTGGGAATTGCAATTTTCTCAATACGGATGTCGTCAACTTCAACTCTTGCAATTTCAGGTAGAGGCTGAACGGTAATTGCTTTCAGAATTGGCAACTTCAACTCTTGCAATCTCAGGTAGAGGCTGAACGATAATTGCCCTCAGAATTGGCATCGAGTATCAACAGTTTCGGCTTAGTAGCATAGCAGAGAGCCTGCGGATGTGATGACTTGGTTCAGAGGAGTTTTTCCTCATATCTGTCGGTTCCCCCAGTTCTTGGGCGAGTGGGGATCGGCCATGGAATATTAGCTTTCGCTTTCCTGAATCTGGTAAACTCTTGAATGGTCAGCCAAGATGTTTTATCCCTGATTAATTGCTCCCAGACCCCCTCGCAAGACAAAAAGAGGTGTCAGCCGGCCCGAAGAAACAGTGCGATTCCACATCATGCATGTAAAGGAAAGGAAAGCAGATCTGGATGGTCAGTGGGACAGTGTTCCTCGATATTAATTGGCAAAACACTTGAAGGAATGGAATATTCCTCCTCTCTATCTATCTATCTATATATGCATATGTATATGTATGGCTTCTGAAGCTGCATATATGTTTTGAACCAAGAATCTTTCCCTGCTTCCATTCTTTTTTCCTTTGATTTGAATAGTTTACCTTCAATATGAAAGCGAGCAAGCTGAACTGTGCATTCAGTACATGTCCGACCTATATAGCTCGGGGCTAAAAGATAATAAATGAAAGCCACGATATATGTAGACCAAAGATCCAGAAGTGAATCTTTACATGCACTGCACTTTTTGGCGGCTTAACATGTACAGATATATGTGATGTATAGTTCAATATACTAAAATATTTCTGTGATGGAATGATAATAATATGACAAGACGTATGTGTGCTTCGGGCATGTGTACATGTGTTTTTCGTCTTGGCTGGTTTAATTGCTTTCTTTTAATTTTCTGAAACATATCAATTGATGCAGGAACTTAGCTCTTAAGTCTAGAGTTTTATCTCAGCCCAAAAGTAACGAGACTAAGAATCTCAACTCAAGCTCCCCCGGTCTGCCTATTTTAAGTTATGCATATGAAAGAAGGAAGTAGAATTTACTATAAAAGGAAAGGCTAAGCTGAGGATGGGGAAAGGCGTAGCCAAACACAAATCGAGCGGTTAATATTTATTGTGTAGTATATAATAAATTTAATGTAAATTATTATTCACATTTTAATACATATAAAATCAACTCTCGAAAACTGTAAAAATTTTATATTTGTCAAAATTCAAAAGAAATTTACACCACGAACTCGTTACACATTACATATTGAATATTTACTCCAAATCAAGAGGATCTCATGAGGGATTTGATTAAAACTTAAAAGACCACTTGGTGGGTGACACATAGGAGACGAATCACGGTGGGGCCCTTCTCCCCTCGTATTAGCCTGTTGTTTGTACCTGGAAATTGGTATTTCTACTTTTGCAGTGTTCAGTGGAAGTAAAGTGCACAGGATGCAAATGGAAAAGGAAAACACCCCCGAGAAAAATTAAGTTAAATTAATGCATGTATACGTATAAGCATCTTCATGTGTATGTGTATATGTATATGTGTATGGGCCTCGATGCATGCGCTGAGTGGAAGAGTGGGGTGGTCATGATTCGAGCTGCAAAGTAAGAATTGGTTCTATTTATGGTTAGATCATTACAACTGGAGCCACTTGGCCCAGAAAGCTGTTGGGATATTATGTCGACTTTCGAGCACAATTTGGGTTAGGAGCCCACTCATTCCCTCTCCTATCCTCAGTACTCATAAGCATATATTTGATAGCATGTAATTGAAATTCTGTTTATATATTAATTATATATGGAAGTTGAATTGCATAGTTTGATAATTATTTTATATGAAATTATGATTATATATGTAATTAACAATTACGAATCAATCATGTATCGTCTTTTCCTATAGAGTCATTTGTAATGGTGATGAAACACTGATAAATAATTGAGAAATTAAGTTAAATTACATCGATCATCCGTAATGGTGATGAAACACTAATGAATAATTGAGAAATTAAGTTAAATTAAATTGATACTTTTTATAACTTCTTTTTATGATTTATTTCTTTTTTCTCAGTGAGAAGCAATTTTCTCTTTCTTTTTTTTTTCTAACACACTTTCTCTCTCTTAATATTCTCATACCCATTTTTTATAAGAAGAAATAAATATTCCATTTTATTATTTAGATCAACTAATATTTTTTAAATTAAAAATAATTATACCTTCATGCCTATGAGTTTCTCTTACCATAGAAAAACAATTATATCTTTTAGAAATTAAATTATTAAGCAACAAATTAATACGTGACAATAAATCAAAAGATATATAATAATTTATAGAGAAAAAATTTTAAATCATTCCTTTACTAGTATAGGATAAAGGATAATTTTGTAATTTTTTTTTTTACTTTCTAGCAATTACTAGTTAATAATTATATCTAATTTCATGTTATTAAACAAAGGAATTGTTCAATTTAATTCTCTCACAGTTCTCTTTACTCATCTGTTCGATTCATTGCCGATTCATTGCCAATTCGATTTATCGCTACCAAACATGCCATAAAAGTTTTAAGTTCACAATATCTACATATATATATATATATATATATGCACATATTTATGATCTCTCTTGCTAGTAGATATGTGTCTGAGCATACCGTTGTACTCGCTCAAGATAATGGTGTCTAACTGTGGTGATCGATGGAATGAGCAAGTAATAAGTAAAATTAGAACGGGAAATGGAGAATAAAATTATTCGATGAGTATGTATGATAAAAAAGACTGAAGAATGCGGATTTAACTTGGAACTAATGCCGGGACTCCTAAAATTTTTCAGTATATAGATTTAGAAAGGATTATGACATAAAATTTTAAATTGATAGATATTGAGATACAGATTTATCTCACATAAAAATCTTATAATCTCTTTCTTAAAATATCCTATGGAGAAATGACTATATACCCAGCTAGAGGGACTGTATCATGACTCAAATCAAGGAATATGTGAGGAAGAGAGATGAGTAAACTCCTCTTTTACTATCTGAGTCAACCTTGTCTTTAGGGTATAGAATCATTTCATTTTTACTTGAGGCACTAACAAAATTTAGCTATTCCAGAGAGTATTAAGATGCAACTTGACTGAGTTAGGTAGCCGCATTCTCTTTTGAGCCACTATATAAACAAGGGCACTTCCCCTCCCCTCCCCCAGTAGGTAGCTCGTGCAGTACTTGGAGAGATCAATTACGATTGCTTGGAGTGACTGATTGACCCAGGCCATTAAAAGAGAGAGATTTATATATTTTTTTCAGTGGGAGAAAGAGAGATTCCATATATTATGGCCACTCATCAAACAACTTCGGCATTTGCATTTGGCCTCATGGGTATACATCTACATTTATTTACTAACTTCCTCTACCCTCCTAGCTCTCCCTTTAATATAATATATCTATCTGTAATATATTAAAATTAATTGATTTTGGCAAAAGAGTTCTATTTTCTTTTGTTTTTCCCATTCAAATTCCTTTTATTTATACATAAATGCGTGTATGTTTTGCACTGTTTCTGCTAATTGTGTCATATTATTATTGTCATTCTTATAATTGGCGTTGTTGTTATTCCTAAATATTACCGCCAACACTAGTTAAAATTTATCGTTGACACATCCCAAAGCATTTCAACGGTACAAAGATGAAGCGACGGCAACGATTTCTTTTTCAGGTTGTAAAGCAGTAGCTACTTCAGTTTCTGGTTAACTACTTGTATGATATATGCACATATATACATATGTATTGATGAAACCTCCAAAATGAAGTAATTGTTAATTATTTTTTGTATGTTGTTGCAGGAAACATTATTTCATTCATAAGCTTCCTGGCTCCGCTGTAAGTTTTTGATTGGCTTAATTATATTTACAAATGCTGATCGATGACAGTGTCTTTTGTCTGTTAAACATCGCGTGCTGAATGCATATATATATATGGCTAGCATATGATATTCTTTCCTTTTAATTAACCATGTACATCATACTTAAGCAGTAATGATAAGAAGAAGAAGAACAACGACAACAACAAGAATCAAATAGCAGAGCAGTGGCAAATTGAGTAAACCTTGATTGTATATAATGAGTGTAGTCATATACGATTATGTGCACTAGCTAATCTATTACATAACCGGGTGGATTTGCAGGCCTACGTTTTATCAGATCTACAAGAAAAAGTCGGCGGAAGGGTTCCAGTCTATTCCATACTTGGTTTCACTATTTAGTGCGATGCTTCTAATATATTATGGATTGCTCAAAAACGATACGCTTATCATCACCATTAATGCTTTTGGATGCTTGATAGAGACAGCATATGTCGCTGCTTACCTTCTTTATGCATCAGAGAAGGCTAGGGTACGCATGTCAATAATCCACGTTCACCTAATTAGTCTCTCTATATATATTGTGCTCATTAGTTCCATAATTTCTTGTTCCAATCTTTTCTTTTTTCTCTCCGTCAGCGCTGATGATAGAGCGGACTAATTAATACTAATAACAATGGAATTATAGCTAACCACATGTACGTGTAAATCGGAATTGGCAGGTGCTGACGATGAAGCTTCTGGTGGGGATGAATGTATTGGGGTATGGGGTGGTATTCTTGGTGACACACTTCCTATCACGAGGATCCTCACTAAACCGAGCTCATATTCTCGGTTGGATATGCATGGTATTCTCTGTCGGTGTCTTCGCTGCTCCACTTTGCATCATGGTACGTACGCATGCGCTTGTATAAATATATATATATATATATATATCCATAATATGTTCAATCTTAATTACGACTGCGATCATTGATGTTAATTATATATATATATATATGTAATATAAACAAACAAACACGTATGTGGGACATACAATTACAGGATGATGATACGTAGAACTTAATTGTAATTTACTGGAAAAGATTATCTTCAGGGACGTATAATATAATCTCTATGCACAACAAAAAGTTTAATTGCTGTATCAAGTTTAATTTTTATTGGTTAACATATATATATATATATATATATATATATATCTATCTGTGCAGAGGAAAGTAATCAGAACGAAGAGTGTGGAGTACATGCCATTTTCGCTCTCGCTATTCCTTACACTGGGGGCGGTGATGTGGTTCTTCTACGGCTTTCTCAAGACTGACTACTTCATTGCCGTGAGTAGCTTGTGATTTCTCATCTCTGATCACCATGCATGAAATTAATCAATACGTGTGTGTATAAGCATTTTTTGGCTGAGTATATATGCATTAATATATGTGTGTATATATATGCATTTATTTACATATATGTTTACATATTGGCAATCATAATTAACACAATAAAATTAAATATAAATATTATTCTCACACAAAAAAACATAAATATTATTACTTTACAGGTGCCCAATGTGTTGGGCTTTATTTTCGGGGTAGTCCAGATGGCGCTCTATTTCATGTACAGGAATGCGAAGAAACTAATCCAAGAGGCTGAGCCTGCAGTCGTCGTAGGTAACGGGAAACTGCAGGAGCTGACGGAACAAATCATAGATGTGGTGAAACTGAGCACCATCATGTGCCCTGAGCTTGATCCAGTGCTCAAGGACATCACTGCCAGTGTTCGTGGAGAAGATCACAACGACCATCAACCTCAGGAGGAAGCTGCACTGCGCAAAGAAATCGAACAATGTGCTGATAACATCAATGATGACTCACCGCAGAATGCTAATCATAAGATCATACTTGAGGTGATCGCATGACAAATGTTTTGGATTGCTGTATTAGTGTAAGGGTTTTAGCTAGCTAGGTTATTCTGAGGTCTCGATTTCCCAGTTTGTAAGTGTGAGTGAAGGAGTGCAGGTCATTTAGGTTCCATGGCATGACATATATATATATATATATATATATTTATATATATGCCTTTTTGTAATTTGAAAACCTTTTACCCTCTCTCTCTATATATATTAATTCCAGAACATGTCTTTAGATACTTGATTAGTAGAAGCTACGTAGCTTCATTTTGTAATAATAGCTAATATATAATGCCGCTGCTGCTTGTCCACTCCCACCAAGCCAAGATCAGTTGTTAATGTTAATATGATTCACTCTTTAAATCTGCCTTTTAATTAAAGACTATTGTGCTTCGGCGTTTAATTACCACACAAGCTAACATCAATATGAAATTGTTTACACAAGTTCTCTCCGAGAGATTCTTGTGTGAGTTCAGCTCATCGCGTCATCCGTGAATTCTACCAATAAATATTTAATATATCATTGTAAAGTGTCACATTATATTTTTCTATCAATTAGTAATATTCATTTTTTTAATATAATTTGAAATTTATTTTTCTCTCTGTTAGTGGTTTCAAGCTTGGGTCACTCCTAGTCAAGTACCCAAGGTTCCTTTGATTCCAGGGCGCCCCTCACTGATAAGGATCGTAGACCACTTATAGAGAAGATTACTACTCGCATTGATTTCTGGGCAGTCAAAAAATTATCTTATGCGGGAAGACTTCAGCTGGTTCAGGTAGTAATCTACTCGTTGGTTAATTTTTGGTGTAACGCCTTTATTTTGCCTAAGAAAGTTTTGAAGGCTATGAAGTAATAATGTGAAGCTTTCCTTTGGAAAAGCAGTAGTGGGCATGCGAGAGGGCTAAAGTTAGCTGGTCCAAAGTGTGTTGCCCTAAGGCTAAGGGAGGCTTGGGGCTTAAAGTAATAGAGACTTGGAACATTACTTGTGTTCTTCGGTACATCTGGATGCTTTTTACTCGATCTAGCTCGTTGTGGATAGCATGGGTTAAGCAATACCTGTTGAGGAGCAAGAGTTTTTGGGCTATGCAAACTCCAAGTTTTTGTTCTTACTCTTGGAGGATGCTTCTCAAATTACGACCTTATACTTATCCTTTGCTAAAACATGTATTTGGGGATGATAACTCTACTTTTTCTGGTATGATAATTGGTGTTCTCGGAGTCCTCTATCTACCTTAGTTGGTCATCTTCATGGTGTTCTCGTTCATGCTACAGTGTCTAAGGCGAAAATGATTTTGTGTGGTGCCTTCAAACCTGTATGTGACAAAGAGAGGGCTGGATTATTACAACAAGTTTAGGATATTACCTTGACTCATTGTCGAGACTCCGTTGTCTGGTCTACTAGTTCTAATGGGCACTTCTGCTTGGTCAGTGCCTGGAATCATTTGCGACATCGATCAAGCAAGGTCAATTAGTCTAAGTTTCTTTGGTTTAGTCCTTGTATTCCTTGGCATTGTTTTGTTAGTTGGTTGGCGATGCATGATAAGTTGTCAACCTTGGACAAAATAAGCTACTGAAGGTCAAATACTGACCCCACTTGTAGGTTCTGTGCTACAGAGGTTGACAGCAGGTCGCATCTATTCTTTTCTTGCCCCTGTGGTTAGTCCCTTTGGTCTTGGGTTTTGCTAAAATCAAGCATTCATAGGCCAGTCTCTAATTGGCAAGGTGAGCTGTCTTGGGCTCTTTCAAATCTGAAGGGAAAAACAATTCATATTGTCTTGCTGAAACTATGCTGGCATGCCCTAGTGTATTATATTTGGAGAGAGAAATTTGGTGATTTTTGCTGTTGAATCACCTTTGAAGGCTAGAGTATGGGAGTCTATGATGATGTCTATTTGTGGTCGACTTGTAGGTGTCCCAGATCTTGCAAGAAGAGCTTATACTTTTCAGCAAAAGCAAATCTTTGCTTCGTGGGGATTATCACCTGTTGTACAATTGCTTCAGAATTTTGTTTTAGACTTTGAAACTTTTGTAGTGTTACAAACTTGAGCTTTTCTTGCTCACTATTCTAGACTTGTATCCTTCATTTTTAACAAGTAATAAAGAACAGCTGACCTTTTAGCAAATATATATATAATTCGAAATATATGCTAATATGTCAAACAATTATTGATTTAGTTCACCATATCATCCATGAGTTTAACTCATCTAAGAATTTCTTTCCATCAGTTTAACCCAACCAAAAACTAAGGTAAAGAAAAGGAAAAGTTGTCCTTTGACCGAGAGAGAGATGTCCGCCAGCTAGCCAGCTCTATATATGTCACACTTCCCAAATAATATAGATTACTCCTCCCTGGCCCGATCTTTCGTCCTTCTTTCTTAACATCTAGTCTAGATAATATATATGCATATAACTCGCATTTATCCTGAAAGCGTATTCCCAAAGAATTGTACATGATCTGAAAAGCCTCCCAAGATGCTCCCTCTGTTAAGCAAATTTCCAAGTACCACAGAAAAACATTTACAATAGTCATGATATTTTTCGAGGAAAAAAGGATTTTAACTTTTTTAAAGAGTTAGGAGTAGCTATCTGTACACTTCTTTCCCTTTGTCTAATGACTTCGTGAGGGGCTTTGTATTGACTATACAAGTGCTATGAAGAAAATGTATATAATCTCAAGAGGCAGAACTGTTGTTGATATTTTACCCTCGAGCAAGAAGACATTTTTTAATCATTTCATTGGTTTTCTCCTTTTATTAGTTAATTTTTTTATTTTGCTTTAAAAAAAAAAGAAGAATTCGCACCATCTAGTAATGGAAGCACAATGGATGATAAGCCGAGCAGTGAAGAAATGAAAATTTTTATTAATTAGAGTTTTATACAAGTATTAAGCAACCGTATAATTGAGTTATGGGATGTCCTGTTGTGGCCAAGTCAAACGCAATCTAGCTCCCCCCACACGATTCCTTTTACTAGATTGGAACCCACCACCGGATATTCTTCACTGGGAGGACGTTCGTAGGGAGGAGGAGCATCTGTCAGCGTTTCTGGGCCCTACAGACTACAATGTGTTTGTCCACTAGTTCCCCTACAGACTACCGAGTGTAGCCCTGACCCCAGTCAAGCGACTCGTATTCACACGAGCAGTTCTGCTGCTAACTAAGGTCTGATCTGAGAATAAACTTCTTTCTGTTTTCGTTACTTTCTTTTAAAAAAGAATTTGTTTTTACTAGTGGGAAGTAGGAATAGATCCAGAGGTTTCAATATAACTACATAAAAAGCATGGAATTGTCTGCAGAATGCCGCAACCAGCCACCGTTGTATGCAGTAAATAAAGTGCATCTACCCAACTAAACTCCATTGGGGCAATATATCATCCACCCTCAACCTCAAGGTCTCGAAGCTTCACCTCTACTGTCCGGCCCAGTAGAAACCCCCAAAAGGAAAGAATTGAGAGACAAGGTTCAATTCAAAGAAGGATTGAGGGCTCCTGGGGACGGGGACACTTATAGGCCCGCCCTGCAGACCCACAGGATCGTGGACAGTGCAGAGGAAGACCCATTTGCCGCCCAGCATTAACCTGACAATCGTGGCACGAAGTTAAGATAGAGAGATTCGTTTCACCATAAAAAAAACATGTAATCATGAGGCTCCGGAGGATTGGCGGGTGTCTGTCAAACAATCTCCAATCTCCAATCTCCATTGATGTTCTCTCTGTGTTTCCAATAGAGGATGAAAACGAGACTTGCAGCACAAAGTGGTCGGCCTAGTCATTCATCACCATCGTGATTTATGACCGGAGACACCTCTAGAGACCTCTTCCTGTAAACTTACCTTCAGGATTGTTATATTCTGATTTCTCCTCCCACAGTAGACAGAAACCGTAGTTGGTAGATTTCTGCATATTGGCAATCTTGTACTCAAGATCTTAAGTTGTTGCAACATTCAGTTGCCTTTCCAAACTTACAAATTGGAGTTGAAAATCAACAAAACACAAATCAGGTCCATTTTGTGTTGCTCAAAGAGATGATACATTTAGCTGTGAGAGGGAGGGAGGGAATGAGAGACAGGGACAAGAAAGACTTAGTAAGCAGCTGGAAGCCCTCCCCAAAGAAAAGAACACTCGATCAACAGAATCAACAACATGGACAGCGTACACAACTCTTAGACTAGAGATTAACAAGACCTCACTGCCAATGACATGCTTCCTCCAAGTGATCTACAAAAGCCGTTAACAAGACCCCACAGACAGTAGAAGAAATGTTAAAAAAAATTTCCCAAACAAAATGAGATAAAGAAGTTTAAGGATTTAAAACATAGAATACACTAATATCAATCTAAATCCGGTGGAAAACCTTCTCTGCAGCGGCTATAGTCTGCTGAATATCCTGCGGTGTGTGCGCCAAACTTGTAAAACCCGCCTCAAATTGTGAAGGTGCAAGGTATACACCCTCCTCCAGCATCCCTCTAAAGAACCTCCCAAATTTTGCCGTGTCACTCTTTGTAGCATCTGCAAAGTTGTATACAGGTCCCTCAGTAAAGAAAAATCCGAACATCCCACTGATGTATCCGCCACACATGGCATGCCCTGCCTTCTTTCCCGCATCCAGAATACCTTGAACAAGTTCCCCCGTAATTCTGTTCAAGTATTCGTAGCTCCCTGGATCCTTCAAGCGTTGAAGAGTGTGTATCCCTGCAGTCATTGCTAAAGGGTTCCCACTCAGAGTCCCAGCCTGGTACATGGGCCCAGCTGGTGCAACCATCTCCATCATTTCTCTACTACCTCCATATGCCCCAACAGGCAGGCCACCCCCTATGATCTTCCCGAGCGTTGACAAATCAGGAGTTATACCAAAGTATTCCTGCGCTCCACCATAAGCCAGACGGAATCCTGTCATGACCTCATCAAAGATGAGCAGCGCATCGTTCTCCTTTGTAATCTTACGAAGAAATTCAAGGAAGTCCGGCTTAGGAGTAATGAATCCCGAGTTCCCGACAACAGGCTCAAGAATAATGCCAGCAATCTCTCCCTTGTGGTCCCTGAAGAGCTCTTCAATAGCAGATATATCGTTATATGGAGCAATTAGGGTGTCAATGGTAGCTGCTCGTGGGACACCTGGAGAGTCAGGGAGACCCAGAGTAGCAACACCACTCCCAGCCTTCACAAGGTATGGATCCGCATGGCCATGGTAGCAGCCTTCGAACTTGATAATCTTTGCGCGACCTGTGCAGGCACGGGCGAGCCGGAGAACTGCCATGCATGCTTCAGTGCCCGAGTTGACGAACCGAACCATTTCTATGCTTGGAACAGCTGAGATCACCATCTCAGCAAGAACATTCTCCAGAAGACAAGGGGCGCCAAAGCTGGTTCCTTTTTTCATCGTTTCAGCAAGTGCAGCAAGAACCTGTAAAGAGTTATTATCAGTGCAAGAATATGAACTTCGATACCATGAGTCCGAATCCGTTTAATAAAGAAGTACACGAGAGCCGTCTGAATCAATAAAAAATGTTGAGTACAAGGGTAAGGAGAACCTGATCATCAGCATGACCGATAATTGCTGGACCCCAAGAACCGACGTAGTCAATGTACTCATTGCCATCAATGTCCCACAGACGAGATCCCTTTACAGAATCGATAACAACTGGCTGTCCTCCTACAGACTTGAAGGCACGGACAGGAGAATTGACCCCTCCAGGCATCAATTCCTACCGGAAAAGTCACATACAATTTAACGACTGAGGGGAAAAAAATTCTAGAAATCAACTGAGAACAAATCAAGAAGGTTGCAATGGGAGGGCGGAAGTAGCTATAGATAATAATAATTTCCCATAACCAAGACAAGATCGAATGGATTCGGCAGTCCAGACGCATCGCAGTCAGCGGAAGAAAGACGGCAGGCGGATTTCCCAACAGCAAGAATGCCCAGAAAGTGAATCAGAAGTAAGATGAGGGGGTAGAGAGAGGAGGGGATTCAAGGTACCTTGGCGGTGTTGAAAGCTTCCTCGGACTTTTGAAGGGTGAAGGATTTCCTTTGCTCATCGAGGGAGACGGACATTGTGAGAGAAGGGCGAGAGGAGGATCGGGACCGGGAGACAGCATGACGCTTGGAGAAGGTGGAAGAAGAAGAGGAAGCAATCCCTAAGAGCGCAACTCCACTGCTCATCATGGTAGCAGCCATATCCGCTTCCCTCCTCAATCTGCCTTGCCCAAGCGAGTCGAGAGGATAAGAAGGAAGGCAGAGCGCTGCGCTTGTGGACTTCTTTCGAGCAAAAACAAGAATGGAATGGACTTTCCTTCTTACATCTATCCACCTAATCCCACTTACGGTTACGGGTCAAGTCGGACGGACAGCGAGCATTGGTGTTTGTTGGGTTGGGTGGGTTGGGGCTGCGGCTGAGTTTGTTGGGTAACAGTATTAAAAGAGAGTAACAGGCCTGAAATTTGGGCGGGCCTTTTACACATCTTAGAGTAGATAGGAAATGAGACAATCAGCTGTCAGCGGCCCAAGACAATGATCCTCTGCTCTGCTGGATAACTTTGGGCCCTCTCTAGGGATATTGTTTGTTTGTGGTAATGTAATTGTTTCATAAGGATTGATTCACTTTCTATTCTACACATGTAATTTCACATATATATTTTATTTAATTATTATACATGTGCCTCTATAAAATATATATACATATTATACTTACTAGGAATAGATTAAACTGTTCATTGATTATTCTAAAAAGTTTACATGTATCTTTGTTGCATTTCACATGGATATGCGTACGGATGCTCTACTATATTATATAGATCATATCAAATTAGATTATACAAAAAGCGCAAGTACATGAACACAGTCAATAGTTCAATTGCAGCTGCGAAAAACGAGCTACTTCAGCCTAAGAAATTCATTTCTTTATTATTTTCAATATATATGAGTAAGAAAAAAAATGTTTTCAAGATTTGATCCCAAACTAAGAAGTAAAGAGAATAACTAAATAATTAATTAAAAGATAGCGATATGCATAATTAATTAGTTACTGTATAATTATCAACTTTGCGGCTTCCACGAGCAATCCTTTGTTGGATACCTTCTTTCTGGATAGACTTCTACATATGTTATATACATATATATATATATAATAATTAATTTCCTGCCCAAAAAGTTTGACTCGAATATATATATATATACACACACATATCATATACTAATCAAGGTTTTCTTTGGCGTGCTAGTTACACATAAGCCGTCAAAAATTTGGGATCACAACGGCGGAAAATTTACATGCTAGAAGAGGAATTTTACAAAATGTCATACCATTCAATTTTTTCAATATCGTGTCCTTTTTCTTCTTCTTATTATTATTACTGATGGACCGGTAAAAAGTTTTTAATGCTTAAAAAATTGAAAATATTGAAATACAAACTGTAAATGCATAATTAATATTAAGAAATCAAATAGAAAAATAAATTAATAAAAAAAGGCAGAGAACGAAAGAGTGGGAAGTGGGGATTGTTTTGTTTGTCTTCTCTTTTTTTTAAAAAAAAAATTGTATTAGAAATATAAATACACGAGTAAACATATGATCGCATGAACTGGTTATAGAGAGGCATTGATGAGGGCTACATTGAAAAACATTTTAAGTGGTACGTGCTGAGAACAACACTTCACTTCACTTCACAGACATTTAGATATTGGTTTATTTTTCTGATTGATTGATTTATTTTTGTTGTATCTAATCTCGTCTAATTCAATGTGTTGAAGCAAGTAGATCAAAATCATAAGGTTAGTATTGATTTAGCTTTTGAAGAGGTGGGGCAGATCAGGTCAACTAACCAATGGTTCTTAGCCAACTACAAATACAATATCTATGCAAAATATTCTCAGAGGAAGGAATCATCATGGTACATGCTACCGCCGTGACCCCACTTCGTCTTCGCGTGTGGACAAGACATTCTCTATTTTTTAGTACAGAATATATGTATAGTTTGACGTAGCGGTCAGCGCATCCACACACTAATTCTCTCTCTTCCGCTAGTCAAGTTTTACGTTGTTTATTAAATATAATGGCAATTTGAGCATGTGATTATTGATCACAAACCAACCATCCCTATTAAATAAATCAACTGGCGGGTCCCACATATAATATTTATTCTTTTTGTCAGATGTTTGATGTAAACGATGTCAGTGTATGACCGCAGGAGCAGGCACGTTGAATTCAACGTCCCTCCGTCTCCTTGGACGAATGGATGGAGACGCGGAGACTTCAACATCTACGGGCGTAGGCGAAGCTATACTGACTAGAAATCACGCAAAGACTCCAAAGAAAATTCAACCGCCTAATCATCATCCTCTTGGAAACACTGAAGCCCATATGGATGTATATATAAGAAGACAACGTCACGGCTTCCTTCAATTCCATTTCTGTACCAATCTGTCTACAAACTCAACAAATACATCTCGTGCGGTTGTCTTCTACCATTACAGACACACATACAATATATATAGAGTGTGTGAGAGCATACCTGTGTCTAGCACAGTTCCCATCTCCCATCCTTGATCGATCTTCTTGTACGTCCAAAAGAACATTATTGTAGCATATATTTCTAGACTCGATTCCCTTCTCGGTAATTGCTCTGCACCGGACCAGGATACAAGATTATTGTCTTGATATGGGACATCCAAAGGTCGAAAGTTGCAGGAGGAATATCATTTTCAAAACCTTCAGGGAGCTGAGGTGCCCTTTGAAAAACTTGATAAGCAGCAGCAGCAGTAGGAAGAAGGGAAGTGCGTGCAGAGTAGCTCCTGAAGGGTGCTTCACAGTTTACGTGGGACCTGAGAAGCAGAGATTCGTCGTGAAGATCAAGCATGCAAACCATCCCCTGTTCCAGAGGCTGCTGGACGAGGCAGCGTGTGAGTATGGGTTCCAGAGGGATGGCCCTATCCTCCTCCCATGCAACGTCGACTTGTTCTGTAGAGTGTTGGCGGAGATGGACTGCAGCGCCAGCGACGATGGTGATGCCATAGGACATGGCGTTGGCAGCAGCCCCCTTGAATTCGGCGGAAGAGGATATCTCAGCCCGACACGATTATGGATGTGGCTGAGGACAGACAACCAGCATGATGGCCAATATAGCCGCCTCAGTCCACCAAGATCCCTCAAACTGAACCAGTTCTACGAGTATAGTTAATACACACACACACGCACCCTTACCATTGAAGTTAAATCGATTAGTTGCCTCTTGTACACATGGAAATTAGGTCTTAGGTGCTCTAGCTGGTTTTTTGGTTCATCACACAGAAATTACATATATCAAAATTTGATCACTAATTGCTCTCAAGGTTAAATTATATCTTACTCAATTGAAATTATTCCATTCCATTTTGTTCCATTCTATCATACCAAACATGATTTTATGCTGGCAAGGTGCAACTCATACCATCTATGCTTCAAAGTATGGTGCAGTTTTGGTGCACCCATTTTATTCTTCCTAGGAAATTAATTAATAGAATACATCATATCTGTGCAAGTGTTTTGTGGTTGAGCCATCCTGACTTAGCAAGAGGTGCCAAGGTTAAGTGGAAAGATTTTTGTCTGCCTAGAAGAGAAGGACTGGGTTTCAAGGACCTAGTGTCCTGGAACTATGCATAATAAAAGATATTTGGCTGCTGCTAGTCAATGATAGATCAAATATGCATGGGTGGCCTGTGCTCACAAGTACCTACTAAAATCTAAGTGCATATGGTCTATTAAAATGCCTAGCCTTGGGGTTGGAGAAAATTTCTTAAACTCCAACAAGTTGGACTCATGGTGGTCAGAACCATGGCATCTATATATGCTTAGTGCTACCTAGGCAAGAACTTACCTTCCCTCTCATTGGATCTCAAGCCGAGGTATCCAAAGTATATTTTGATGGTTCTTAGCACTGGCCTAGAAGCTCTGATTGTGGTAATGTAGCCCTCTTGGCTCTAATTCAAAATTCAGCTTCCATTCACACACATGACTTCCTATTGCGGAACTTCAAGGCTAATGTAAGAATCTCCGTTATTTAGGAGGACATTCGATCTAGGAAGCACAAGGGTACCATGGTATATACCATTGTTATTCCAAGGTCATACACCTGAAACTTCTTTTATCCATTGGCTAACCATTCGTAATAGATTATCCATTGAAGATGTTTTGTCCCAGGGGAAGGAGAAAGTCTTTGATGGAACAGTGGTACCACGTGGCAGCGCCCACTGAAGCGCTGACATGTGTCAGCGCCGCTGATGTGACCGCCCGCGTGGCAATGCAGCGCTGACATGGACGGCTGTACCACGTGGCGCTGCCACGTGGTACCACCGCTCCACCCAAGAGTTTCTCCGGGGAAGATATTGCCTCATCTTTTGTGTGAGTTTTGTGGATGAGGTACTGGATCAAGTGATCATATTTTCCCCTAAGGACTGGATATTTGCCTCTCTCCTCCGAAGGTATCAAAACTTTGCCAACTATAAATCTTGCTGGGAGTACCTTATCCTGCATTTGTTTAACTCAATTATATGGTCTAATTTTCTGTATAGTTTCCTCGGACTCGGCCCATCTATATGCCGAAAAGAAAAATGGGCGAATATAATAATAATACACCAAGTTGAATAGACATGATAGGTATATGCTCATGATAATTGGTCACTAGGCGGAATATAATTTTGATGGAAAAGAACACTTGTTGATCAGAGACAAAGAGGGCATACATTAACTCAAAAGGAGGATTATTCCATTGCTTAATTGGATTAGATCAAGGATTGGATTGGATTCCACTGGCACGTCGTTGGAAGATAAAGGAAAAATATCTAGACAGATAATTTTTAGTATGGATTGGGACTGCTTTTCCAAGGTATAAGTTGGATGCATCAATCCTAAATCCCGACCACACCACCCATAAATATAGGTCATTAACGCTTACATTCCTAAGAGTAGAGCCAGAGATACACGACCTCTCATCAATCAATATAGAAGAAGCTAAACTAGAGAGTCCTGCTTCGGTTGTCACATGGAGTCGCCATACAGTCATAGAAGTTCTAGTAGCAGGAAGGTGTTGGTGAACAAGCTCCAAGCATCAAAGCCATGTACATGGAGTGGCAGCACCAGGATGTCCGAGACAGACAGCCTTCATTTGCAGCTGCCTACAGAGGCTGCAGCAACAGTACCGCCGGCTGGACATCTCGACCGGGCCTGCGCTGTCGTATCATGGACCTTGTGCCTCTCTTTGGGAACTCGTGGAGGAACTGTTTGCTCGGTTGGGCCCAGGCTGGTGTACTGGATCCGTGTTTGGAAATCCTTCGACCTTACCGAACCAACTGAATTATATGGATTGATTGAATAGCTGAACTCACATTGAATGGGCTGCAACTGTTTAAAATATTTAGAAATAGTGGAATTTAAAAAAATTACAGTGAAAAGAGTTTGAAAGTAAAGAGGAAAAGGATAGTCACGGGCAAATCCCGTCCTCCTCGTTCTTCAACGCATCCAATATATCATATAAATATAGCCATTTATTTAGGATTTATCATTTGCTATATTTTTTTTATATTTTTTTAGAATTTGACAATTATAATTGTATATATATCGATTATATATCACATCTTGATAACTAGGTATAATATATCAATATTATCATATAATATATTTAATGCATTCTAGACTTTGAAATTCTTATAAATTGCTAGCAATCTCGGAGGGTTGAGATGTTTGTTGGCAAGCCCCTCCTCTTCGCCCATCCTCTTCCTCTTTTGATTCAGTTCAATGTTTGTCTTTTTTATTTTCACTATTTTCATTTTCTTATTCATCAATTTTTTCGTTAAAAAAACAAAATAATAAAGCTGACCAAAATCAATTCTAAGAGAGGTTGAGATTTAAATTGAACTAAAAAAAATTAAGATTAAAACAAGAAGAAGAAAAAAACAGTAAAGAAAGATCATCACCAAACTATCCTCTTTACCATTTTATTTTTAAAACGGTGCCGTGCATGTATCTTACTGGCTTGTCTTGCCACCTGTCTTAATAGAAGCTGGAACTCTTTGTTTTTTTTTGGGATATGTAATAGAAGCTGTTATTCTATTCATTCGTTTCAATTCTCTTTAACGTCCACTCGTAAGAAGTCGCTTCCCTCCTCTCCCGCCGGTCGCAGCATTTCCCATTCCCCTCTTCTTCTTTTCTGTTCTTCCTGATTTCCATGGCAAACAAAGGAAGTTACTCCAGGAGAAGCGCCTCCATGTCAAACTTGCCATCTCAAAGCACCAGGAAAGCCTATGACAGTGGCGGAGCTGGAGGCAGCTCCTCTCGGAAATCTCTCACCGTTTCTCGATCCATGTACGTCCTCCCATTTTCTCTATGATTTCTTTTTGTTGTTGTTGTTGTTGTTGTTATTTTATGATGCAGTTTTCTCTACATTTTTCTCTTCTTTCTCTTTAAGTTAGCATCCAAATCTTGCTTTTCTGCCTTGCTCGATCGTCCATAGAACATGGGCTTGCCCAGGATATTCTATCCTTTGATTTTGTCTCATGAAACTCTTCAAAAACCATGAATATCCACATTACTTTGCAAACAATGTAATTGACTTCTTGCAATAGCATTTGGCTCAGCTATTTTAAACGTTTGTCAACATCGAATTATTGAATTTAGAATAGGATAGGATCTTTAAATTCTATTGTTCTGAGCAATAGGGGACTCACTGGGGAGCGTACGGTGAAAAGGTTGCGACTCTCAAAGGCCCTTACGGTACCTGAAACTACAAGTATCCGTGAGGCATGCCGGCGGATGGCCGCTCGTAAGGCAGATGCTTTATTGCTGACCGACTCCAATGCTTTGCTCTGTGGTATCCTTACCGACAAGGTATCATTTTTTCTGCCCATATCTCCTGTCATATCATTCATTTATTGCGTCTTCAAGCTCTTGCTCGTTTTCTTTTCAAGGACATAGCAATAAGAGTGATAGCCCAGGAGCTAAATCTGGAGGAAACACCAGCTTCTAAGGTCATGACTCGGAACCCGACTTTTGTACTCTCAGACACCTTGGCCGTAGATGCCCTTCAAAAGATGGTACAAGGTCGGTTAACAAACTGAGGTTTACATTGCCTTCTCTTTATAGCTTCTCCATCTTATCTACTTCTGTATGAAATGACTCCGGTATTTCTCATGACAGGGAAGTTTAGACATTTACCTGTTGTGGACAATGGGGAGGTCATTGCATTACTCGATATAGCCAAGTGCTTGTATGATGCTATCGCTCGAATGGAAAGGGCGGCAGAGAAGGGAAAAGCTATTGCTGCAGCTGTCGAAGGTGTTGAAAAGAACTGGGGGACACCTCTTTCTGGTTCGTGTAACCCTTTGAAGCGGATACATACCTTAACGGCTTCTAATCAACAATCCTTAGTAATATGTTCCTTTCATCCATAACTTGCAGTTCCCAATACATTTATTGAGACAATTCGCGAGAGGATGTTTAGGCCTTCTTTGTCTGCCATCATCTCTGAGAATTCAAAGTAGGTAATGCCTCTTTTAGGTTTACTGGTTTTATGTACGTAGTCTGTGGATAATATTTTAAGTTGGTTTTCAACAAAATATAATTTGGAAATTCTAGGGTTGTAACAGTTTCACCAACAGAGACAGTTTTAGTGGCAGCGAAAAAGATGCTTGAACTTCGTTCAAGCTCAGCGGTTGTGACAATTGAAAACAGGCCCCATGGAATCCTGACGTGAGTATATTACTTCAGTGCACATACAGAAGTAAGAATTGTGCAGTAAACTTCATCATACTTGAGGTTTGTAATTGTCCATATATTTATTTCTTGCAGTTCAAAGGATCTCTTAATGCGTGTAGTTGCACAGAATCTCCCTGTGGATGCAACTCCGATGGAGAAGGTCTCTACCCTGATTGGATAGATAGATACTTTTTTTTCAGTATTGAAAAAGTAGACCTAAAGAAGTTTCATATGTTACATGCACTCTCTGAAATAAACACATCATTAATCCTTTGACAGTTGAATTCAGATGGTAATGTATTCTTGGCATAAGTATTCAGGTGATGACTCCAAATCCAGAGTGTGCAGCTGTGGATACCCCTATTGTGGATGCCTTGCATACCATGCATAATGGCAAATTTTTGCATCTTCCTGTCATAGATGGAGGTAAAACTGACTTCCCATCCAAAGTTAAAGATTATCAATGAACTATAATCCTGCACTTGTAAGTTTATGAATGGTTGGTCTATTTGGTTGGAATAGAAGGAAATATTGTTGCTGTTGTGGATGTGATCAATGTCACACATGCTGCTGTAGCCTCGGTAAGCCGCTGATTGACTTATGCCACTAATTCATGGCAGACCAGGTTTAAAACAGATTTGACCATGTCTAAATTAGGTAGGAAGTGCTGTTGCTGGAGAGTCTGCAAGCACCACCATGCAAAAGTTTTGGGATTCTGCTATTGCCCTGACTCCATATGATGACCAAGAAGAGATAAGAAGGTGCTGTAATTGATTCAACAATTGCATCATATTTGCAAAGCTTTCAGTCGTATTGTGTTTAGTGATATTACATACTATTGAATTATCAGTGAAGGCTCTCTCAAATTGGCTTATGAAGCAGAGGTCACTAGATCACCTTCTTATCCTTCTTCAAACATGCCAAATATGTTCACTTTCAAAATTGAAGACAAGAACGGTCGGATGCATAGGTTCACCTGTGGTAAGTGTGTCTAACTTTCCTAACATATGATAATTTAATCTCAAATTACACATAAAATCCACATAATCCTATTCATTAGGGGTGATTTTATGTGATATTATTGCCAATTGTCTTTTGCCTGCAGTAAAAGGCATTGCATTTATTGGGACAAAGGCCCTTGTTTCTTTCATCATTGTCCTCTGTATTGGATTCACACTGCAATAATTTTATAGCTCTCACTTAAAGTATAAGACTGTAGTGAAGATGCCAGGTTGGCGCATTTCCATGATAAGGTTATATCTCTTGCAGCTATTTTCTGATTGGTTCTCTATACTGTGAATGTGCCCTCAGATACTCAATCTCTGACAGAGCTCATTGCTTCAATCATTCGGCGAGTTGGAAATGATCTTGACCGGAACAGTTTCCCACAGATTCTGGTATGTACATTATCGTTGTTGAATGTGTGCTCTGTTTCACTGCTTCATCTGTCCTTTTCCTATCAGTTTCAGGGTGGAATGGAGTGTTTTTTCTGTTGTTTTGTTTGCTAATTGATTCATTTTTATGCAGTATGAGGATGAAGACCATGACAAAGTGGTACTTGCATCAGACAGTGATCTTGCAACGGCCATTGATCATGCTAGATCAGTTGGTTGGAAGGTACAATCCTATTTGCTTTTTCCAGGGACTGACCTGCAGCAGCAGCAGCACCAACTTTACATTGAAAATTTGCTCCTGATTCTTCAGTATAATAGGCTCAGGCATATATTTACTCTGTAAATTCAGCTCCTCTTCCTGTCAAAAACTGAAATGTGATTGAATAACCTTGTCAGTACTTATTTGATTTGGCAGGGGCTGAGGTTGCATATAGAGTATTCACACACAAAAGGTCGAGGGAGGGGCTCTCGCTCTGGGAGAATCGAGTACTATCAGGCATCAGATGGGTGGGCTGCCGCTTACAGTGCTGTTGCAGCAGGAGCTGCTCTTGTTGCTGGGTTGGGCATGATAGCTTTCTTGAAGAGATCTGGGATCTAAGCTGACTCAGACAGTGATCCACAAAAAGTGGCAGATTGGCGAATATTTCTGTGTGATCCACGGATTCGAGCGTGCTTGAGAAGGAGCTGCTGTTCTTTGGATACAATTTGTTTGATTCTTTTAGCTTGTATGATATAATAATAAGCTATCTGGTGCTGTATACATGCTAATCTTTTCTTCGGGCAAAGAGCTTTGCATACTCACGATCCATCATATTTGTCTATCTTTGTTATTGGAAGGTTGGTTATCTTCTCTGTCTACTCCACAATGACACTGCTATTATTAGTCAGTAAAAGAGCAATTTACAAGGACCGTTGAAACCAAAAAATGAGTAAAAAGACAATGATCTATGTAAATAAATAAGCAAACTAATATTCAGGCATTGTTACAATTGACCAAGCAGCTTTCGAATAAAGTACAATTTTGAAGTAAGTAATAATCCTTATACTGTAAGAACAGGAAGAGAATTACTAGCACCATTGACATCCCTACTTGTAACACTTAGTTTTTAGGCTCAACAAAACCGACACTCCTTCCTTGAGACTCTGTCAAGGCAATCTCGTACGACAATCAACTAACTTTGGGCAAGTGATCCCTAAGATCCATACTGCCAATGAGGCAATTCCCAATACTTTTGCCTGCCATGGAGACTGTTCATGGAGAGCACCTTCTGGACTACAGCATCGATTCTGAGCTTCAGATAGAAGGACTTTGCCAAGTTGATATATCTGTTATAAGATCACGCTGATGATCTATGAGAAGCTTGAGGTATGTGTTCTTCTTCTTCAGCTCCTGAATCCAACCACACAAATCTCAGTGAGGACCTTTGATAAAGAACAGGGACTGGACCAAACACAGAAACCAGCACAAAAGGAAAAAAAATACTGACCGCTGTTGTGGTAACTTAGTTAGCACCTGATATTGTAATATATTGAATGAACCATTGTGGATGGTAAAACAATTTTCTTCCAAAAAAGGTTGCGAGTGCATGTACAAAAATACAGATATGACTAATAGATCTCCCTGGATTCAAGTCACGCCCAGTGATGAGTAAACCCCAATGATGAATTGGAGAATTTGGTTCATGTTCTTAAAAATATTATGAAGACGCAGCCATGCAGTGAGCGAACTATTCTTTCACCTTTTTATTGTGAAAAAAGAACAGCCTGTGCAGAAACAAATTAAGTACCTTTCTTTGGTTTGAGGCTTGCTCTTCTAGCCTCTGAAGTTCAAGTGTTCAACCTCATCAGCAATGGATGCATTGTTCACAGTGGAGCCAGTATCAAATGATCGAGCCTGCATTTCTAAAACAAATCATTTAGCAGCTGTAAATAGAAGAAGCAAGTTTCGCAATTATCAAAAAGAGAGAGAGAAAAGAAAAGCGGGCAGTCAGGTTTTGCGGGTGCAGCATAGAGAGAAATGCAGGAAGCACTGATTACTGAAGTTACTTCTTCCAGAAATATTTGTCCTCCATATAACTGAGATTAAATGAGAAGAACAAATAGGAAAGACTACGCAACCACTAAGCAGTGGGATCAATTTGTTCATCTTATGATGCCAATGAGGAAATCGAATTTGCATCTACTTAGCAGTAAGGTGTAGATCAACTTTTCCGGGTGTAATCCAGTGGCTCTTCTCCAAATTCCCCCCACTAGTAAATCTTAGTTCCGAGCTTGTATCCGGTCAGACTGCAGAATACAAGCTTCCTGAAATTTGGCCAGCAATGCTCCACCAACACAAGTATCGATCTGTCCAAAATCTCACAACTTGGAAAGGAAAAACCAAGAAAGGGAAGAGGGAGGTAGTGAGGGAGACAGTGAGGTTCCTTTTGAGAGTCTCGAAAGGAACGACCTTCTGGGAGCTAGGGAGTGCAGAGAGAACGGCACGTAGAGCAGAGACGCAACTTTTACAGCGGAGGCGAGCTTCTTCTAGGGCACCTCCACCTCCACCGCCGGGACCAGTATTATCCGCGAGATAGGAGTGTTGGGCATACCCATGCCCTGCTGCTGACGCCCAAAAAAAGAGCCCATTATCTGCTTCAATGTCTAAGATTAGGGTAGTCGGCCTACGCCTCTGATGCCATCTCGTACCACTAAGGCCGCTCTACAGTTCCGGTGCAGATCCGTACTTCTAACATCGCCTGCACCTCTGATGCCGTCCGTACGATAGAGATTACGTGCCCATTAAATTACATTAATTTATAATTAATTTATACAGTTTTTACCTATATATAGATCCCATATAACCAACAAGAGATATAGAAAAATTTACTCTTACTCTACCTGATTTCTTTTCTCCTTTTTCACACGCAACAGGTAGAGTCAGAGGAGGAGTCCCCATTGACCGCCACTAGGCCGTTCGACGAGTGGCCACTGGATATGGGATTGGAAGAAGTGGAGGACCATAGGGCGGGGTTGCAGAGCTCGCCCTTCATGGAAGCGAGGACATGGAATGCTGCCTCCACAGTTTCTTCGAGATGCCTCTGACCTTCGACCGCTAACTCCTACGTGCTCTCAGGGCTCGTTATGGCGCTCAAGCTTTTTTCTTCCATTCTGAAGATTCTTCCTTCCTACTGCACCACTTCTCAGTCCCCTACTAGTGAATGAAATCAGAGAAGAGTGTGACCGGTTGTAGTGCACCAATTAATCAATGACAATCGATGAAAAGAAAGAAGGAGAAGATGAACGAACTGCAAGCAAGAGCAACGTATTCTGGGCCTATAATCTGCGCTTGTCTGGGTCCATTTGCTCAATGTTTCGACCTTTGATGCCCGTTGGACCCAATTTCTGGGGGCCCGTCATATCCAATTCTAGCAATACACGCGGATGAGTCTTGCGGACTCGCAAGAAAGAAGAGCGAGTCACTGGAGAGGAAGGGAAGAGATGCAGTGGGTGGGAATGGGATAACCAGACCAAGAAATGACGACGATTCTTCTCTCTCCTCTGGTGCCCTCCATTGCTCCAATCTCGAGCTCCTCCGTTGTCTCTTGCAAACGGAATTACTTTCACACCCTCAAAGTCAGAACTGCTCTCCATCAATCTCCAAGCTCGAGCTCCAATCTGAGTCTTTTGCCCGGTTTCTTCTCTCTAGCACTCACTCTCACCTTGAGTTCCAGCTCTCCCCCGCCTTCGCTGGCCATTTCATTTCTCAACTCTCAGCCCTCTCGACCACTGCCCACCACTCCTTTCTCCCAGTCCAAAAACCAGCCGCTCGGTCTCGAAGAGGGGTATGTTTGCCGGTTGTGTGATGCAACTTCCCCCATCGCTTCTTTATAAGGTGATAAAATTTGTTTCTTCTTCTGAACGATCTCCTTTCTTGCAGGAAGATCAGACCTTGCCCATCTATGAATCCGGGTTGCATATCCACAAATCCAAAATCGTCATCTTTCGCATTCCCTTGGAGAATCCCTGATACTTCGGGGCAGGATGCTGTTCAGGTTCTGCACAATATTAGTCGTACATTATTTGTTGATAGTCCAATGCCTACACCAATCCATTGAGCAGTACTTAATTTTCTGCAGAAGCTGAAAGAAGCTATCTTGAAAACTCAAAAGAATCCGAAGATCACTGTCGATGAAGACACCCCTTACGGTAATTTTTCTTCATCCGAATCATGTGTTAAGTACTTATTATGCAGTGCCATAAACAAATAAAAAGTGTAAAAATCAAACAGCAAGTGGTAGTTCTTATTTCTCATACATAAGGCTCATGGCACGTGTCAGTTGCGGCGCTTGAATATCTTGAATATGGGAGACGACAAGGTATGCGATGTATTTCCATAAAGGAAAATTACTATCGATAATTGGAAAACTCAACACAGGCAAATATTTGCAAGCTGAAGTTGATGGAGGATTTGGCAAAGATATCCTAGAGTTCTTGGTGAGAGGAGATGTGGTTGCTTATAGGACTATGGCCACCAAGGTGACCTATGTGTACCCATTCACAACTGCTATAGGTGATTCGAAGGGACAAGAAGAGCGGATGAAAAAGATCATGGATGAGTTGGGCTGGTATGCTCCTACCTTTGATTCCATGGATTGAGCAGCTTGAGTGAAGAATCATGTAATACAAGTCTGCTCTAATCAGCTTGACCTGATTGGTGCAACTTGTTGCTCCATCAATTGTTTCGTTATTTTCGTCATGTTGCTGCTGCTTGTTCCTGAACTTCTTGTGACTGAAGTAGCAAAACCGATGAATTCCCTCAAATTTGTTTTGTATTACATGTTCATAATCTGTAGTTGCTCCTGTGGATGTACTATGGAGCTGTTCAGATTCCTCTAAGCAGATGCCCATCTACAGCAATGCCATTACTGAAAGTGTTCCTACTGTAGCCTTTCAAGCTCTTATTTTACTCAAATTCTACTACAGATATTTACTAGTGAGTGTGTGCCAGCAGTATTTGTGGTGCTGCTTGGTTAATCTAAATCAGACCTTATTACCAACCACCTCCATAACCATATTTTCCTCTTGATAACAGAACAGAGCCCTGTCATTTGGGCTGAGGCTTATAGTATAATCACCAAAGTGTAGTACATTTTGAATTAATTACTATGTTTTATCCAGATTCTGGAGAAATTGACCCCATGCGATTAACTGGATATGTTTTCTCCTGTGAATAAAGGAAGGCTAGTTATGCAGTTCTATAGAGGAAAGTTACACGACAGAGTACTTCAACACTGCTTGTTCACCATTGCTAATTTGTGTTGTCATAGGTAAAGAATGCGTCTTAATTGCGTTACATTCTGGTTTGTTATTTTGCATTAGCTTGTGATTTGTAGTGTGAAGGGGTAGCTTGTTGCCATTTCTATCTTCCTCTGCATAAGCTGGCTTATTCAATATCTAATGTCTAATAGAAGCTTTCTTCTGAGGACTGGCTAGCAAGGATAAAGATAGATCTCAGGGGCACATCTTCCTAGCTCTTTACTGAGTATGCATAATTCAGTTTTTGTGCCAAACATCTACAGAGCTGTTGCAACACAGAAATTCTGTTAAGGATTTTCAATGCTTACCTAAGCGCTACTTTGTGTTTGTTTTCTGCTAGTAAGTGATATGGACAAACATACACACCCGATTTGTAAGTGCTCAACTCCGCCCAACTTCCTCCCCTTCCACCCGACTTCCTATCTCCACCTCCATCCGCACAACTTGGCTACCATCCGACTTGCACCCCCTCCACGCAACTTCCAACTCACCACCCGACTCCTTTTGACACTTAGATAGCCAACTTGCATTCCTTCAGCCACGGATGCCCAACTTACCTCTACCGACGTGATGGGGGTCGATACTCCAAGGAAGGCCACAACAGTCGTCACCAGAACACGCCAACATAAGAAACATTACTCCTCACGTTCCGAATATGTAGGAATGTAGTGATGTCATATGACCGTATCAATAGTTCTATAAAGAAGCCCTTGAGAGACCATGTAAAAGGACGAATATTCTACTCCCACCACATTCTCTTTCCTTTCATACTCTCATATTCCCTCTTTTGACTTAGGCATCAGAAGGCTGTTTCGGGGAACCACCCCGGGTTCGGTTTGTGCAAGTCATAGGGAACTTTCGTCGGAGTAACCCACCACCATTAGCAAGAAGTCCACTTGATAGGCTACTCGGATCATCCGAAGGACCTATCAGTAAGGGAGTGAGAATTTTGGATGTAATTCTGCTGTGCATTGACTATCTATGACAAGCATGCTGATGATAAACATAACCCTTATCTGATTGAAGCTTGGTCATCCGTTTCAATGGCAAGAATGTCAATTTATTAATGAAATCATGGAGGCTCCATACTCAACTAGTTCTTTGTACGATGGATTGAGAAAGTGTTTTTCCCCGTGTTTTCGGTGTGGCACTTGGTCTTCATCATTTCCTTGTCCCTGAGAACTTGGAACCCTGTAGTTACGGAATTGCTTATGACTGTTTTTCACTGAAAATCCTTTGCAAGAATTGAATGGCTATTCCTTTTTATCTAGCTAGTTATGTGAAAATGAAATAAAGGTAATGCTGACTCTTCAATTGTGTGTTGTGAGCGGATTATTGGTGAAATATGCGACTGAGTTTAAAGAAGACTGCAAGTGAGGGGACTACTGAGGACATGTTAGGATTTACATAAAATAGCATATATTATATTAGATCCTGATCGGTGAAGCACTGATTTTATAATTTAATGAAATTAATGAAAAGAATGAACATGTAAATTATTAAATAATATTTTAATTATAATTAATATTTAAATTATTAGATGGTGATATCTAATTTTCTTATGAAAAGAGTTTTTGTACAATATAAAATACCACTTGATTCAATTCACGTATAATAAGTTAATAAAATATGTCAATTTCATATAATTACTAATTTTTTTTATTCACATCATTAAGATGTGGTACCATGGAATAAAACGATATAATTTGGGGACATAATAAGTTAATGAAACGTACCAGTTTCATACAGCTACTCATTTCTGATTCACGTCGTTAAGATGTGGTAGCATGGAATAGTCAACAACGTAGTGCCATTTGATAATTTTACTGATATGTTATAAAATAAAAATAAAAATAAAAATAAAGAAAACTTAAAAAAAAGATTTTTTTTAACCAAATTCCCCATGTTGTATTAATTTAAGAGTAGCAATCAAACCAAAAAAAGAAAAGGCCTGGTCAAAAAAAGAAAAGGCCTAATATCTAAACGGCGTGTTTTAATCCATGAAATTGAATAACTGGGCCGAAGGGTCTGAGCTTGACCCAATTCAATCGACTAGTCGGGGGTTGGGGAAGGGACGCTCTCCTCTTAAACGCGTCCGGACCCCCTCTGCCTCTGCGTCTCCGTCTCTCTCTGTCCAAAGGAGGAAGAGAAAAAGATTAGGTCAGATCTAGGAAATTCTTTGTTTTGTCTTTGAAGAGAAGGATATGGATGCCATAGAGTCAGTCGCTGATCCTCTCAGAGAGTTCGCCAAGGACAGCGTCCGCCTCGTCAAGCGTTGCCATAAGCCTGATCGGAAAGGTCAACCCCCAAGTTTGCACCCCTCTTTTCTTACATGCATGGATGGCTTGGATGATGCGTTCACATCTTCTTTTCGATCTGCATACCATGTGTTGGATCCATGTGATCTGATCTGCATATCATGTCTTTCTATTTGTCTATAATCGGTCCTTATTCTGTGGTGAAATTGTGGTTGCAGAATTCACTAAGGTGGCCTTCCGTACCGCAATCGGATTCGTGGTCATGGGATTCGTCGGCTTCTTTGTGAAGCTCATCTTCATTCCCATTAACAACATCATAGTTGGTTCTGGTTAGCTGTGCCCCAAAACTGTATCTTTTATCTGCTTATTTTTAGCCTTGTGGTTTTCATTTTTTTCCTAGTCCAACTGATCTTCTGCTTGATTGCAATTCTCGGGTAAATGAATTGGATCTGATTAGGATGTGATTTATTTCTGTAAAACTGCCCTGCCAATCTCAACGTTTGCCCTATTCATCTGTTTACACGATGTGTCGTACTCAGTATTCACAAATTAGGCCAATTAGTAATCATCGTTGTTGGTAGTTTCAATGGAAACCTTCTGCATGAAACCCACGTTCCTCCAAAAGAAAATTCTTCCTTATTTTATGATAACTGAACGTAACATCAGGGTTAGTTTTGCACACTTTTCTATTTACTTTTATTAAATCTACTCTGTTGTTTGTTAAGAGCATTTTATGATTTTTGAATGAGCAATTCTTCATCTTCTTGTTAAATCTTGTTGTACACATTAGATATCTACCCTTTTTCGGGAGTGAAATTGTTGCCCTCACCTCAGAAATTCAACTTTTCTCCCATGACCCAGAAGGACATGTTCCCATCTAGAATCCTTGGCCTGTCCCCGTAATAAACGGGAACCAAAAAATTGCACACTCTTAGTTTGTCAGAAGATGTTGGAACTACTTGCATTCTGTTGCCATTTGCCTTCATTGGCTGCAGAGTGGTTAGGTTGGCAGCTAATGGTGTCCACGGTTGTAATTTCACTATATTTGTTGGTAAGCTTTGTTCTGTATGGATTTTGACTGGTAATGCTATGGACAATGGTTGTCAGATCTTCTATAGTTCGTGAACTGTCTGGGAGGTCTCTAGATCTTTTTGCTTCCTCCTGTCTGGGTGGAGGATGTTTTAAGCATTTTTCTTGTTTATGAACACATAATCAATGTATGGTTGTCTCTCTGTCCCCACAATAAATAAATGGGGTGGTTTGTTTGCAAAAGCTGAAATCTCTTTCCTTTTACCATTTGACTGAAACGAACTTGTGTGTGGTGATTTGCAGGTTGAGTCCCAGTTGTTGATGGAAGGAGGCCTCTTAAACTTGATATATGAGGGCTAGATTTTAGTTATTGTCAGTGTCATTAGTCATTAGTTATGAACATTGAACGAAGATGCTTGAATCATCTCAACCCCAA
The DNA here is from genome assembly GCA_037672795.1 of Lagerstroemia speciosa. Lineage (NCBI taxonomy): Eukaryota > Viridiplantae > Streptophyta > Magnoliopsida > Myrtales > Lythraceae > Lagerstroemia > Lagerstroemia speciosa. The sequence continues at coordinate 2,548,947 of CM075308.1, forward strand.
TTGTGAACTTGAAGTTTTGACCTTTATTCTATATGATTTGAACTTGCAGTTGGCAAGAATCTTATATCTGCTCGAATTTTTTAATTTTCCCAACGATAGAAAGGAGTGATGAATCTCAAGGTTACATAAGCTTGAAGCCACTGCAAGAATTACGGTTTCTAACGTGCTGCTACAAGTACACATGCTTCAACTTTGATTTTTATTTTCTTTTTCAATAATTATTAAGCCATGCATGAGGCGGAAAGATACTATTCTGTGTCACCAAGTCATCTGCTAATTGAGCGTAGCCCTATCCCATTCCTATCCCACTAGCAAGGGGGGGAGGGACTTTTCACGAAGGGATCGGGAATGTGGGGGGCTACTAAATTGTTGGTGTGGAGAGGAACCCATATTTGTTATGTTGGCCATCGACTCCTGCTTTTCACAGCAGATTGTGGGGAATCTCCACTTCTGTTTTTTTTAAAGTATAAAAGCCCGTAAGGTGACGCCTTCAGATTATTTTTCAGGGTGGTATTGGTTTATAAACTGCAGTTAGAAAATTGTGGTTAAGACGTGAGAAATACTGAGCATAAAGAATGAGAAACCAAGATAGTAGATGGAAACCGGTGTTAGAAGCATACGGAAGCAGCATACAAAACTCTGTCCGAGCTATGGTTTTCCCCCCTCTTTTACTACCTTTTCCTTAAGGGAGACTTGACTTGATCCATCAGCCATAGATAATTGTAAAAATGGTGATCTGTTCCTTCAACAAATTTGATCAGGCTCACTAAAAAAAAAAAGACTAGACTGGGGAAATTTTGTGAAAAGGAAGGCATAGTTATTAAGTTCGTAGGGTAATAAATTGGCCGAGCTTATTTTCCAACAATACAATAGCAGTAAGCACACTTAACACGCTCGCAAGCGAGACATCAGATTCAATGCTCCTACTTTAAGGTCGGCCATTTCACAATCTGGCTGATCAAAATAAGTGCATTAACAATGCTGATAGCTTCCATCATCGATTATATTCCAGGGAGCGCTGCTTGCCAAATTATTTCACTCTATATATTTATGTGTATATAGAACAGATAATGTAAATAGCAGCTCTGAAACCTGAACAGTTTTAGGCTGCTGCTGCCCCTGAATGATCCCCTGTCTTCCCCCTGGCCCATGCAGCAGAGCTCCTTCTCTGAGACCACCTGAAGATCATATATATGAGGATAACCGTATTGAAGACGCCAACAACTCCCACCAAAGTTGACCAGCTGGAGACCGACCCTTGGATCATGAGCTTGAGATTAAGTAGAGTCTGGTCTGGTGTTACTAGGATCATTGCCAGCATGAAGGAGAAGCCCAAGAACGTGACAGTGATACACACAATTGTAGTCAAGAGCCACAGCCAGAACTTATTTTTGGGAGGGAAACCCGATATCAGCAAGAAGAGCACAGAGAGAGATCCCATAAAGGCTACAGTGTTGAAGACCATGAACCAATTGTAGCGAACTCTATCATAGTATGCTGCCACGGAATTCCCAGCTAAACAGGTCATGTTCTTTCTACTAAGTTCAGAGCAGACAGAGCCTGATTTTGTGTCTTCTTGCCAGACTCCCCCTGGAGGAGAGAGCACTGGATTGAAAGTTATGGATGCAATTAAAGTGGCCACAGTCATCAGTGAACCGCGAGTCTCATCAAACCAATTACCCGGGTAATTCACCAGGGGGCCAACCCACTTATCACAGCAACTTGGCATCAGTTCCTCCTTTTCACCATATTCATTTGGAGGACTTGGTGCTGCGATTGTATTTGATGACCTGTTTGCACCTGCTTCTGTGAGAGCATCTCTAGATATTCTGGCAGCAGTACTCTTGAAATCCCCTGGAGACCGGTGTGAGACATCGGGTGCAATAGAGTCGTTTTCGTGCAAGGTACTTGCTAACCCTTCTCTTACCTTGGGCACTGAAAGCAAGAATCTCACTGTCTGCACCAAACCACGGAGTGCAAGTTGAAGACTTATACAGACTGACACGATAAATTGGAACACAAGATTGTGCATGAAAGATACAGAGAAAATCACTGATAGCATGTAAAATATTCATTATTTATAGGCTTAGGATACATCAAATATAAAAACAATCTCTCTAGAACTATTCTGCTGCTCTTGGCATTCTATAAATCAAATACGCATGCCAATAACATGTAATCATGTCTCATAATCAAAAAAATGTATGATGCAGGTGCATATTTATCTATTAGAAGACAAATCAAAGCAAGTACCCTGCACTATCTATGTCACGTAGTGTGAGAACTCGAATATGGCATATACTAGCAGCAGTGGCATAATGTAAAGCATGCACTTCCCCATGGTGGCGAGCCTGGGTGTATTTCTGTTCGTATATACAATGTAATCCAAGTAATCTTTGCTGATTACTAGACGCCAGGGCGGTTACATGTATTGTATATCATCAAGAGTGAACCTATCCGTAGATTAAGATGGCCTTAAATAAAGCACCATGATTTTTTTGAAGGACCTAGCTACGTACCTCTTCTTGTTTCAGCAAGACAGCCAAATGCAAGATGGTGTTGCCATGAGCATCTCTAGAGTTGAGTAACTTATCCTCGCTATCATCTGCCAATGAGTCCACGAGCACCTTGAGAGCATCCAAATGGTTGTATTTCACGCACAAGTGCAGTGCGCTATCTCCTTGGAGTCCCTGCTGGAGGGAGTCATCCGCAGGCTTAAAAGAGATCAGCTCTTTTATGACCTCGACTCTTCCTCTCATGGCCGCCAAGTGAAGGGGAATCCTCCCCTCCCTATCACGAACTGACCGGGCATCAGGATAGGCATCCAGCAACACTCTGACGACCTCGGCGTGTCCATTTGCTGTAGCCAAGTGGAGCGCTGAGCACCGCTCTGCGTCCAGCTCTGCTGCCAAATCGGGCCTGTGCTTCAAAATCCTTTTTGCGAATTCAACTTGCCCACGTAATGCAGCTGCGTGAAGGGGGGTAAGGGTGGAGGAAGTGAGTGAAACTCTGTCGAGTATGAGAGGGTCTGTTTCAAGTAACGTGTCCAAGGTGTCTACTGATCCCTGCAGAGCTGCTTCATAGAGACATTTTCTGTTTTTATCTTCAGAGTCTCTCTTCCAGGTTCCTATGCCATCTCCCGTCCCAATATCCATTTTTCTTCTTGCCCTCTGTTTTTCTCTTTATCAGTGCTCATTTTATAGAGTTTCACCGATTTTCTCAAGCGGAGAGAAGAAACTCTCTCCCACAAACCATTATTATATTAATTTTTGTTTATTTCTTCTCTCATGTTGTTCCTTCCTCTGAAGAAAAGCATAAAGGGAAGGAAATCCATGAATACTCTTACTTGCTTTTTTTGGGTAAAATCCTCTTCTTTGCTTTGTTGCTCCAAAGAATATGACTTTGCAATTGTAGCTGAAGTTGGGTAAATGAAAATACCTAGACAAAAGTATAAGTAGGAGGGGACAAGATCTTTCTTTTTGGACTTCAAAATAATTAAGGAACATAACCTGTCATAACTTTTGTGTTTGATTTGTTCATTTCCTGGCCAATTTTGATTATTCTTACCATCACATGGGATCTGTAAAACAGTTGCAGTTACATTTATCCTAATGGCTTGCATGATCTCGGTAATGGGATTGATGAAAGGAAAAATTATTCACTGCTTGGTCACAGTTAAACAAATGTACAGATTCATTTGAAGTTTAGCTAGAGCAAAATACAACTGCTCCTCATACAATCCCTTCATGAAAGGACGTTCTAAGCAGCTGATACCTCAAAACGAGGCCAAGCACCTTTCCTGGAGTGGCTCCTTCTCTTGCTCAACCACTGCACTATCCGACAGATCAGAGTGACTGCATTGATAATGTCAATGATCAGCAGATTCAGCACCATTGCATATCATACCAGCTGTACAAGGAACCCCTGATGTAGCCTGCAAGCTTGGTAACAGTAGCGTCTGGGAGAACCAGTGTCGCTGCAGTTATGAAGGAAAATCCCAAGAAGGATATCCTAATGCAATACAAACTGCTAGGCAGAACCTGTTCTTTGGATTGAAGGTTTCGTGTTTGGAAGCTCGTGTAATCCCTTGGAGTCTAGTCCAAGACATCCAGGGGAGTGCGGTTGTAAGAGTTGAAGGCGTTTACTCCCCCTCTCATACCCAGTACAGATAGCAGGAACAAGAAATGTAGTTAATTTCCTTCTTTAAGGAAAACACACGTCCTGCAACAAGGACCTAAAGCTATCTATATATTAGAGAGGTACTCAGTTTTGTGGTCGTTAATTGATTGGACATGCCTCAGTCATATGAAACTTGCTTGATGAAAATGCGTTGAGTAAAAGCTAGTATTTTTGGTCATGCATAGACCGGACTGACAGTAAAAGATTCCCGAGCTAAAGAAAAACAATGTACGGGATTTAATATGTATTAGAGGAGGAGAGTGCTTCCTTGGATTTGGAACTGCCACTTCCTGTTTTGGCATCACTGCTAAATGGAGGACGCAACTTGGGAGTCCCTTGAGTTAAATAAATTGTCATCATTCAACGAGTTCACCAAAACTGTGAGAGGCTCCAGCTGGTAATACTTCAAGCGCAGGTGCAGCAAGCTATAGTCATTGAGCTTCTGGTGAAGGGAATCGATGCGGGGGCTTGAGTTATGGCTCCTGCACAACCTCGAATGTTCCTCTCATGGCTGCAGCCAAGTGAAGCGCTGAGCATCTCTGACCATCCACCTCCACAACCAAATTGGGCTTATGCTTCAAAAGTGCTTTCACAATTTCCTGATTGTAATACTAATATGAACTTGCATAAAAACAGTAATTACGAAGCTGGAACGCGATGCACATGGTGGCAGGTGACAAAACGAAACAAAGTCATTGGTCTGTCCCCCCGTCACATTATATGTATAAGGAAATTGCCAGTATCCAGAAAGAGCATCACTTCGAGCCTCCACCCCCACCGCACACAGGGACCGAAATCGCACCTCCACATCAACCATGGAAACAGGGGCAAGTGGATAGTGAATGTCATTACATTTCATTCCTCAGAGATCTAAATGAATTTATAAGAATAGAGGGAACATCGTCATGCATTCGTCACGTAGCTTGCACTTTCACTGCATCTTTCCACGGGAAGCGGATCGAATTGCTGACATTACTCGATTGATTGCTCACTTCCGTGCATGAGATTCATTGGTCTGCAAGTATATGCGTTGGACGGAGATGAATTTTCAGATAAAACATTCTTAGCCTAGCAGACGGAAAGATTACTTACGGATAAAAATGATCAGCTGCCACAATTTAATAGCACAGCACCACTGCCATTCATAGAAAAACCATTTTCAACATTGTTCCACACCTGAGCAAACTGCAAACATGCATGCATATATGTTCTGCACTCCTACGTTCTAATCCACGTCCACATAACCAAACAATGTATTGTAGCATATGAATCTAATTGGTACAATAAAACAAGAGAGGAAACCCACAAAAAAAAAAAAAAATGGAGCGGCCAAGAAATACATCAGGTCATCCCACTCCCTCATTTCTGCATTCATGTCCTTTAACTGAATAGCAGATCCACAGGGAAAGTATAACTTATAATGTGAACAAGCAGCTGAAACCATCCCAAATCAAGTACATGACAAGCATAGATTAGCCCCCACCATCTTTCTCACAATGCTCAGCCGGTCCCATTCTTTAACCGTGCAATCAGCTCATCCTGCATATGCAAGTAAACAAAGACTTCAGATTCTAATGGTAATTCAAATATGACATGGAGATGGACCTTATCATGGACAGTGAGTGACATTGGAAGGAAAGTCCCAATTCGTTGGAACCGTAGAGAAGGGAAAAGGAAAGGAATTTGGTCAGTTTCAAACCTTGACCAACTGAAGTTTCAACCACAGAGCTAAAATTATTCCTGGAATAAAAGTTACCCAAGTAACTCCCAAATTTAAGAAATGGAACCTTGGGCAGATGATCTGATACCAACCTTTTTTCCTCTTTGGGGAAGACCTCTTTCCTTAAGAAGCAGACGAAGCCTCTCAACAGTCAAACTGTGCAAGTCCTGGCCTGCTATGTTAAGATTTGATCCATCTTCAATTTAAAACCAAAAATGCAATTAAAAAACAAAGATCGAACAATGGTAGTCATGGACATGTTGAACTACTGCACATTGTAATCCAGAGCCGCCCTTTTTATCTTTTTTTTTTACCCATACTGATCCTATCTTGAGAAGACAAAGGTATGGTTGGTGAATACAACATAAGGCAGCCACAAATGTCACAACATATGTATGATTTCATATTCAAAATAAAAAACAGCTTTAGAACATCTGCCTAAACATTTTTCATCAAGCGGATTTAACCCAAGGTCCAGACTGAGGAAATCAAATGTGGCAATCATGTGCCAAGTGAATATAAAAACCTGGCAAGGAGTGACCGTGCTAAGGAAAAAAAAACATGATTTAATGTATCCATATGAATGTATTATTCAACTTGCACCTTCAAGAGCTAACCAGCAATTGGTGAAAGCAACTGTGAAGAGGAAGTTCATTAGAACAGTACACAGTACTCTTATTTTAATACTCTTATCTTGGTAATGGAATCTTCTACTAGAGGCCTAGATCTTATGGCGTTTGATGATCGAAAAAGCAACCAAAGAAAAAGTATTTCAAAAATGGAAAATATACAACCTCAAGACATCACAAAGGTCAGCGCTCAGATTCCACCTTAAAGAAGTTATATGCAATGGGGAAAGGATAGAAATGCTATTGATCTGGTATAAAATTTAACATCCTATTTTCACTTCATTATTTATGCATGTAGAATTGGAAAGATGTGAGAGAACATCCATGTCTTACCCTGCCTTGAACTAGGTTGACTGGAGGACCTCTTGGCTGATGCTCCATTATCCAATAGTCTCTCAGAAGCCCTTGAAAAGCAACAGATGCCAGCCAAAGACGAGAACGATGTCAATGAGAAATAAGATATTATGCTTGAGAAACCTGCGGGTTCTAGTCACCCAGAAAATGTTAAGAGTTCTATTTAAGCATGAATTTGCAATTAACAGCTGTTAAATGGTTCGGGAAAACATGAGCTGGTAATGAATCAAATAACTGTACTCTGAAGAGGCCAAGACAAATTTAAACGATACAAACAAACAAAGTACCTCGTCCTACACTCAAATATATATATACATATACATATATATGTATATAAGTACCTCTTCCTACTAGAGCCTTCAACAGCAGTCGCACCTTTTGCGTTCTTTGAACTGGACTCACCCCTCTGTTTCCGCAGGTTTAGTGCTCTAATCAGTATATTTTGTTGGTTGGTCTTTATAAGTTGACCCTCTGCATCCAAAGAAAGGATAGACTTAGTTCATCTTTTTTATTCTCCTTTTTCCGTAGAGTCATTTATCTTCAAGGCTTCGAAAATTCAAAAGCCCAGATGCTTAAGAACAGGCAGCATCAGAAGAACATAGCGCTCATTCAGCACTATTTTAAAGACAAGGCTATGTGCTTGAGAACAAGAAGAATCGCAAGGACTTAATACTCATCCTGCACCATTTTAAACATTTTAAAACATTGTAATAAGACAATTCTGCAATAGAAAATAATGTCTTTCGAATTTTGAATGACTGCATGGTGATCATAAATAGTGCATCAAGATCTACACGAGATTGAAGGAGTCAGGATCAGATCTCCAATAAGGTCAATTCCATCAAGATCCTCAAGTACTTATTTGAGACAACCTGACCACGACCTACACTATGTTTCCAGCCAAAATGTATGTCAACGAATGCATTCCAGAAACTGCAATAAACCTGCATATGCTACACCATAGATATAATAACAATTCAAGCAATAGAAAGGCTAAGAAATCGTGCAAGGTACAAACCTGGAGGAGACGTGTCACGGTCACATATGTAAACTTTCATACCACCCTGCATGAAATTCTCTTTGAATCAGTTTGCATAAACTATTCACCTTACATGATTCTTTAAGCAGTGAAAGATTTGGAAATTACTAATGAATGCTGAGAAAAAACCACACAGACCAATCCCATATCCATGCAAATATATTGAAGAAACTGGTGCAAAGCATAATTGTGCTGATAAAAGAGGACATTTTGCTTAGGAAGAAATGACAAACTTTGCAAAGCCAATCAACGGAAATGAAAAATGGTCTAGAATTGGAAGAGCTGAAAAACATCGAGTATAGATAAGCCTGATCAGATGCTTCACACTATCTTCATTAAAAATATAAAAAATCACATCCATTGAGCCAAAGTCATATGGAAAAGGAAAACTTGAGCATATGATGTAAGGCATCAGCAATAATCACCGAACAGATTATTTTCTCAAAACATGAACTCAAGGGAGGACTTTACTAAATGTTTATTTTCCCATAGAGATGCAGTAGTTTATAGCTGAACTCTCCTACTTTGGTTGTTTGAGTGGTCATCTGTTGTGACTATGGCATTAGCAGTAATATGATCCCGTGCAAGCCCAAATTCTGATTTTTACAAGAAATATGCACCAAGTATTAGACAGAAATGGAATCGTTGGAGAAGCATAATCTGAATAGTCAGTCAATCAGAGATAGTGAAGGGGCCAGTGAAAAAGGAGTCCTGAAGCCTGGTACAATTTCTCCAAGGATCATACCATATTGCCTTTACTCCAAAAATTGTGATAAAGAAGGATTGAGTAGGCAGCAGAAGAGCCAGAAATCAATCAAAGCACAAAAAAAAAAAAAAAACTAAAAGAATCACACATCTGCGAGCGCATTCTCAGAGAGAGAGAGAGAAGGGAAGGGAACCAGGAGAAGACCGGATTAGAGGAGCGGACAACGGAGGATAAGAGGCCGCGGGAGGGTAGGTTGGCCAGGAGCTTCGAGGCCGTGGTGGACGGCTGGGCTGAGGGGCAACCCTCCATTGGCTGGCGCCGCCTGCGGACTATAGCGGAAAGCCCAGGAAGCGCTTCGACGTGTGTGGCAAAATTGATATTAACGTAGTCACGGGAAGGTCAGTCAAGTCAAGCTCTGGTGCGACCGTGCTCCTCGGTCGCCACTTGGCACTTACGCTGCTTCCCTTTCCTTGGAAGGGAGGCAGGGTGCGCGCTAAGAGTAAGTCGTCTGGTCCGGCGGTCGACCATCCATTTTTGGGAATTTCTTTCTTTATTATTTTTGTTCCAATTCCCTTAAGGGGTATTTAGTTCTTAATCTTTTTTATAAGTTCACTTTAATTTTTTGTACACTCTTAGATTTTTTTAAGTAATTTTTAAATAATAAAATAAAAAAGAAAAAAAAGTTAAAGACTAAATTCAACCTATTTAAGAGCAGAATGTAAAAATATGGAAATATTGGAGCCAAATTCAATTATTTCCATAAATGTTTACTCTGTATCATAGCTAAGAAAATTAATAATTTGTTTTATTCATGCTACTATAGGTGAGGACATATTAGTTTTGGTATCCAAAAAACTTTATTATATTTTATTTGTGATGGGAAATACATTATCAACAACTTACTATTCATAGCCACCAGAGAAACTGCTCGTAGTCGGGCACATGCTGTCTTCATCATCAGTATCGTCCCCAAAAAAAAAAAAAAAAAAGAAGAAGAAACAAACAAATCATCCGTCCCAAACTGTCAGGCTGGACTGGACCTCACACAGTAGTTCCATTGACGACTCTTGATCCTTAAAAAGGGTAAAATGGTTCCGGTTCAAACTTCCATCCTACAGGAGAGGAGATGAATTGGCCTTTTACTGCAACTGGTATATTTCACATTTGCTGGTATAGTATCCTATCACATCAAGACTGAATATTTTCCTAGCCCGGCCAGCTGGCTCATCTTAAACGCTGATGTCTGAGCCTTGTTTGGAATTCTATAGCTGGGTCTAACTAGCACCTTCCATTCCAATCAAGACCTAAGGACGCAGATGCCTTGTCACTGTGATAATCAATCAAATTCCTTCTCCACCCTTTCCTGCTATAATCACAAAATTCATGCCCTACATATCTATGAATGCAGCCCAATAATTCATGGTCATCTAACAGAACTTACAATGAATGTTAAGAATAATAAGAGTGAAAGAATACTAAGAATGTTTCATGAGCAGAATCAACAGGCATACAAACTTACTGCATCCATATGCAGCTGATTACTTGAGGTATATTACATGAATCTTAGACTATTCCAAGATTGACCGAGGCTTCTGGATCCGCAAGGATGAGATGAGAGGATGAATAACTTTCTTATTCCAGTGTCCAAACCGATCAATTTTTCCAGACCCAGACCCAGACCCAAGTCAGAAGCATATACAACAAGAATAATGGTCTTTCAAGAACCATGACTTTTTTGGTGGATAATTAAGAACCGTAGTTCGAGAAATGGCAACCAATTCCAATGTATGGTACAGTCGAAGCTTAGCTCTATCTATGTTCTTTGCACATAAACAAATTTCTACTACCAAAACCTCAGATAAGGGCAAACGATACGGTGGCTCGTATGCAGGCCCAACTAACCCGGAGCAATTCTGACCAATCCTCCAGTACCAAGTAGTTCAGAAGAGTAATTTACCAGGTTCACGGTATCCGAATGTTCATGCAACATATGCTGAGTTAATATTTATTAAAGGTTAAAGATACTGGCAGCCATACCAAGAAAAGCTTCAAATTTTGTTCCTTTTCTTTTCTAGCAAAGCCTACAAAAGCCTCCCATGCTAAAATAGATATACAAGGAGAAGCAACAAAGCTAGTGTTGATGGAACTGATATCTAGATATGAGCATCACATGTTCAAGCTACACCACAAACTCCGCTCCATCAAATTCTTGATAAGAGTATGAAGCTTACCTACTCACACAAGATCTCTACCATGCTAAGAACTTTTTCTTCTCGAATGATGTAAGACATTGGGCGATCCCATGAACAAATCCAAGACATAGTTCTCCAGATCCTCTGGTCTATACTTAATATACTTCCCAGAATGCCTTCCACTCGCTAGCTGATTACCAAACCGCCCAAGAAAGGAACGGTATGCTGGGATCACCCTCTCAGATATAGACATCCGAAGTTCATCCTGAAGCTGCGTGTCGGGGACTTTCCAAGCTGTCTGAATTCTATAAATCTCCTCAAAACATGCATTGAAATTTTTGAACCTCTCCTTCAAGGCAACCTTGGATGCATTGCTAGAGTTCCCACCGATACCTTCATCCTTCAAGCAAGACAAAGCTTTGCTCCAAGAAGCCCTTAGATAACTTGTTGCATATTGACGCACTAGGCCATGCCGCTTTCGGACCCAACGATCTCCCAAGAGCTTGGCAAGCTCAGAATCTTTCACTTTCTGCACTATGTACCAGATATTGTTCATCAAAAACACATATTGCATTGCAGGATCCTCATACAGCCTTGATTTATCCTCAAGGTTAGATTCTAAGGAGGAAAGCAACAATAAAAGATGCTGCGATACTGGTGCAATGTTCTCTAACAGTAATTTGTCACCCTCGCCATACTGCAAATCACATAATTCATCTTCAATACTTTGCAAGAGCAAATTAAGGGTACTGTTGTAGTCGGAGAGCAACTTCAAATAATTCATGACATAGCGTGTTAGAGGGTGAATCTCACCCCCTTGCATAGGTCTCCTAGAGGTCTCCTTCTGCACTGCTTTCTCAAACTCCTCGAATGTCCATCTTGCCGCATCTCCTAAGGCATCAAGAACTCCCTTGGCCTCATTAGACACAAATTCATCAGAGAGCATCGCCTGCAAATCGGGCATCACGTCAGCAAGCGCATCATACATGTCCAAGATTCGGAAAAGCTTCTCAGAGGATCGAGTTCCAATTGCCACCGCCTCCCCAAAATTCAGCAACTGCATTAAGCACCACTTTGCAGCATCGTTGAAACAAGTCTCCATGATCCTCTCAGCTCCATCAAAGATTTGATCGCAGAGATTTTTCTCCCCAGATAACAAGACCCTAACTGCAATCTTCATAGCCTGAATCCACTTCTTCATGGTCTCATTGAGATCGCTCCACTCCATTTTCTGCACTTCCTCGATGCTCAACTTCACAGCGCCCAAAATCACTAAGCACTCGTCCAAAGCCTCGCGCCTAACGCTGCTATAAGCCTGGCTACACTCCTTCTCGTACCCCGACCGAATCATCCGATCCGCAATATCCCTCAGCTCTGCAACCGCATGAGGATAGATCAAATCGACACTCAGATCGTCACCAAGACTCGGTCCTCGCTCATGAAAGCAGCCGCTGATTTCGTTGCCCGCTTCTCCAAAGCTGTCGAATTCATCGCTAATTTCTCCTTCGTTGGACGCGAAAGAAAGCGAGACCCTGCGGATCGATCCGTAGAGTCGCTCTGCATCAAGCGGCACCGTGTTTCGGATCAGTATGTGCCGAAACTCGTCCTCCAGGAGTGACATCGCAAGCTGGAGAGCAGTATCGGCCCGCTCGATATAGTCTCTATCTTTGTCATTTTCCATGGGCAAGTTCTCACATAACTCAAGAATCTCGTCGATCGCTGTTAGGTACTGGGCAGCTTCGTCCGGCGAGTCCTCCCACGCGAGGGTGTGCCTGGAGGCCTCGGCATCGGCATCCCACTGCAAAATGGTCTTCTCAGCGGACACAAACCGTTCCTCTGAGACGGAAATCGGGTCTCCCTCTTTGACCAAGTCAGTGATGTTCGATAGCCGATTGTCAAAGCTGGAAAAGATCAGGAGCATGTCCTCGCGCACTTCCTTCGGAGTGTTGAGGCTCTTCAGGATCTGCTGTGCAGTGGCCAGCACTCTGTCCTCACCGCCCACGGCGGTGCCGGGACTGCCAGGAGTGGCCATATGCAGCTCAGAGAAGCTCAGGATTTTCCCCTCCTCTCCTTCTCTGCGTAAGGGATGGAATATTTTTTCCTGAGGAATTTTTGCAAGATTGAGAGAATTTAGGGGCCAAAGAATTCTATTGATGGCGCAGCCGGCAGCAGTCCTAACATAATAATTATAATAATAATAAATTATGAGTAATAGGATAATTCTATTTATACTTCCCAGTTATATTAATTAAATTTGTAAATTCAAAATAAGTTATAAAAAATGATAGGATCAAAGTTAAAATAGAAAAAGGAAGAGAATAAGAAAGAGTGGGAGAATTTGCAAGATAAAAAATTGGGATGAGAGGGTCATGGAGTTTCTTTTAATAGGTAATTCACTAGATAGACCTGTAGAGTGAACTTTAAATTTAACGATCATCATTTAAAAAACAAACAAATAAATCTTAGGGAAGACTTTTACTGGAGATGCATTTTTCCAGTACAAGTAACGTCGATGTCTCTTTTTTATGCGTAACAATTAACATAATAAAATTATAAAAAAATAAAATACAAGTGATTTAGATTCATGGGATCTTTGAATCAGCTGTAAGATTATGTACAAATTTTGTTCAAATTAATGGAATTACAGAATTATCTACACACACACACACACACACACACACACACATATATATATATATATAGATTCGTGTGTTTCGCTCACACCATTAGCGAAGGATTGGGGCTTCTCATAGTCATAGAGAACAAGCCCATTAAGCATGGTCCATTTAAGCAGCCCATCACAACCCACGGCAGACGCAAAGCGATGTGTCCTTTTTTTTCCCCCCTATATGGATGCTGATTTTTTATACTATATGTACACGTTACGTATTTTTTTAATCAAAATCTGCAAGAAAAAAAATTTATTGCAAACACGGCTGAAATAAGAGAATAACTATGATTAATTTTTCAAGGACAGATAAAAAAAAGATTTAAAATCTCAATTTAAGTGCACGAGTTGAATGATGAAGAAGATGAAGAGAGAAAAAGTAAGAACCAAATGAAATAGGTGAGAAAGGTAAGAAGGTTAAAGCGAGAGTGGAGATGAATGTGGGAAGAAATAGTTGATAAAATTAATTTGTAAATTTACTCTTCTTTTTTTTTTTTTTAATAATTGTAACTTCTTTACTTTGAATGCATTCTTTACAAATGAGCTTTACAAAATCTCCCCCAATCTAAACACTGGAGCAAGTCTACTGGTAGCTATCTTATACCTAATTTTTGGAAAAAATTTATTATTATATTTATATCCCATTCACTTTTTCAATGTAAAAAGCCCATAAAATTAACATTTTATAAGACATACAAAAGTACCAGATTAAAAATAAAACAAGATGAAAGTCCTAATATTTATCATTAGATATATATGTATATATATATATATGAGTGCGTGTGTATGTATAAAACACAAAAGAGCAATCGTTTTTCTCAGCAGGAAATGTATTTGATTAAAAAAGAAAAGAAAATTTTATATGCATGTTTTGTTTTTTATGCATATGCTCGCGGACGTGTACGATGATTGTGACCGGACCGGGCTGGTTGGGCCTTATTATCATACACGAAAAAACGGCGCCGTCAAATGAGTGGCAACCAGAGAAGCCGTGTAAGTTTTGTTGCTAACTTGCTATTGTTGGGTTCCGAATTCGATTATTTCAGTTTCCCAACCACCAGAAGGATGTCGATGATGCGAGGAATCTTATTTCATTATTATAAGAAAAGAATAATATTATTTGAGATAATTTTTCTCTAAAAATGAGAATTATCTTAATAGAATTAAAGAAGTACACATTCTATGCGAGACCCCTCGATTAAATTAGTGTTAATAGTGTTCCATCATGATTAAATTATGAGATCATATTTAACTTTTCTTTTTTTGGTAATTGAGATCATATTTAACTTACTATAAGACAATACAACAATTACATAGAAACCCCCTTGTAACGTATGCCTTGCACATTGAGATGATGTTATACTACTATTATGTTATTATTATTATTATTATTATTATAAACTTTCACACAATTACATACATACATATGTATGTGTGTATCTTCTGTCTCTGTTTTTTTTTTTTTTGGTTTCCCACTCAGCGTCCGGTACCCGAAGGCTGGCCGACTAATCCGGATTCGGGGTACTGTCGGGCGGTTTCCCGGGAACCCTTCCCAAGAAGGTCTGCTGCGTTCACAGGGGCTCGAACCCGACACATCTGCTTAAGCGACACAAGTCCCTTCCACTTGCGCTAACCTTCGTTAGTCTCTCTTTGTTATTGTATATATGAATATGTATCATCAATCGTAATTAGGACAAGGAGATGATGACGATAACATAAAGGTCACAAGTCCGTCATTTAGTACGTGACACATCCTAGCAGCTAGGCGGCAGGGCAGGTACCCATTTTTGGGAACAACAACAACGTGATTTTAAATGAAAGCACCACGTGCTGTAATTACTTGCATTTTTTCGATGACAACGCAACATGTTGTCCACGTGTGAGAATCGGGAGGCAAAGTAAAAATTGTACAGTGAAGCTCAGCTCACTTTGATTATTCTCTCCAAAAGTCATCAGTTTTCACATTGCCTGTAATTTTATTTTATTTTTTGTACAAATAATTAAGTCCATAACAAATATAGATTTATTATTATATAATAGTTTATTATGTAAAATTTAAGCGTACAATCATGTAATCACATTTTTATCTTTGAATTTCAAATATTTAAGTGTTTGACTAACTACTCACATGCCATGGCATAATTGAATCTCACACAATAAACTCGTTTTATGTTACACAATCAATATTTGTCCGTGAGCCTCCCTTTCAATTTGATAGCCGAATTTCACACAGCTGCATTTCTTCCTCTTGGTACTAGGGAAAAACGATATTAACAGTCAGACAAAAATATAAATCTACAATGTCATACAAAGAGATGCATGACACTGGGAGCCCCAATTATATGTTTATCAATTATTGTAAATGAATGTTAAATATTTTAAAATATTAAATTAAATCTTATATATTATTCGTGTTATAGCATCAGATCATTTCTGTCACTAATCATTACTTTAAGTTAACTTGACACTGACATACGTCAGTTTAAATTAACAGGTAGGCGATGAAAAAGACTCGATGTTATAATGCGAATAATGTATATGATTTAATTCAACACTTTGAAATATTTAAAATTCACTTACATGAATTGATAAACATATAGAACTACTAATGTCATTTTCTCTATGTAAAAATATACAGATTTATATATAGTAATATAGTACTATTCGATTAATTTCCTTTCCACTCACAGGTGATGTCTCATGTAACTCATTGACGCATATCGCTAACAAAAAAATAAACTCAAGTGAAGATTAAAAAGAAATAATAAAAAAAATTAAAAATTCGACAAAAATCAAATAGAAATAAAACTTCAGGAGAACAGAATATAATCTCTTATAAAATTATAATCAAATAGAGAACAAGAAACATCCAAGTTTATAAGAATTACAAAAATAAATACGATTTAGAAAGATTCACGACTTAAAAATATAAAATTAAGAAAATTTAACTCTGCAGTAACAAGCTGGTGCCCTAAGCCTTATTTAGCCACTCCAGGAGTAACCATTCATGGTCATTATGGATATATCATACATGAAAGAGATATACTCTTAGTTACATTCATATATGAAAAATCGAGATTTGATGATATAACACAAGGTTTTTAAAAAGTGTTAGAACAAGCATTTAGAAGTGCGTTCAGTTGATGATTCAATATCAATGAACCGCGTTGGAACAAGCGTATAAAAACAATAAATTTTTTTATAAGTTAAGCGTGTGCTTTTTTATATACTTTCAATGTTTATATGTACAGACCTTGTCACAACATTTATTACGTGAATAACAAGAATTTTTTAAATTTCATGTATAATGTACAGTAAGCAGCCGTGATATAAAATATCTATATATATGTTAATAATATTCCTGTATAACGACGAATCCCATTCCAGGCTAGATGCCCCCTTTTTTGTTTGAGCACGAGTAGCACGTGGCTTAAATTCGTGCTTCTCTTCTGTCCATTGTTTGTCAAAGATCATCCGAAGTCTCGATAATGGAGAGAGTTCTAATTTGCTTGAAGACCTAACTAGTTGTCGGCACCTTTTCTACTCCATTAGCATGCTTAAATTAATATATACATGCACGTGAAAATATGTCCGTATATATTGGCAAAGGAAACGTGTAATAATTATAAGTACCAAAATCGTGCGTATTTACTTATGTATTGCTTCAAACCCTTCGTTATAAATGCTACCCAATCGTCATATCCTTCAACATCTCTAAAGAGCTGCTGTACTGTATTGTTGCTGGCCAGTCATCATGTCCTTCGTTCTTATTCCTCTTTCTCTCCTCCTAGGTTTTCTCTTCTTCACATTCTTCCTCTCCCTCGTCCAACGTTTTCTATATCTAATTGGTGGGGGTTTCAAGAGATCAAATCATCGTCCCTCATCAATTCTTCATTCCCCTCCTTCGTATCCCATAATAGGATGCCTCATCTCCTTCTACAACAATCGGAGATGCCTCCTTGACTGGTACACCAATCTCCTCTCCGAATCCCCGACGAATACCGTAGTGATTTCCCGCCTCGGAGCCCGCCGAACCATCATAACAACAAACCCCGAGAACATCGAACACTTGCTCAAGACCAACTTTGCTAATTATCCGAAGGGCAGGCCCTTCACTGATGTCCTCGGGGACTTCCTCGGGAGTGGAATATTCAACGCTGACGGGGATCTGTGGAGCGTGCAGCGCAAGTTAGCGAGCCACGAGTTCAGCACCAAGTCGTTGCGGGAGTTCGTGGTGCGGACCCTGGAGATGGAAGTTGAGAACCGACTCTTGCCTCTGCTGGAAGAGTCGGCTGATACCAGGAGAGTCTTGGACCTGCAAGACGTACTGAGCAGGCTCGCATTCGATACCATCTGCCAAGTATCTCTGGGTACCGACCCGTGTTGCTTGGACTTTTCTCTGCCAGTGCCTCCCCTGGTCACGGCTTTCGATCAGGCGTCAAAAATAAGTGCCATGCGTGGAACGGCTCCAATCTTTCTCGTGTGGAAAATCAAGCGTGCCCTCAACATTGGGTCCGAGAGACAGCTCGCTGAAGCTGTCAGAACTGTGCAAGGGGCCGTGCTGGAGATCATTCATAACAAAATGAAATTGCTCGAACAGGATCGAGATAAAAAAGGTAGTTGTAAGTCGTGCGATGGAGATGATCTCTTGACACGGCTTCTGGTGGCAGAGCATGACCAGGAGATGGTCAGAGACATGGTGATAAGCTTCATAATGGCAGGGAGAGACACCACGTCCTCGGCAATGACGTGGCTCTTCTGGCTCCTCTCGGATCATCCCAATGCCGAGAAGACGATCTTGAGCGAACTGAACTCCATCCTTGATCGAAAGGAGGACGGGAGGGGCATCTTAGATTTTGAAGCTTTGAAGGAGATGAACTTTCTAAAAGCGTGCTTGTGCGAGTCCATGAGGCTGTACCCGCCCGTGGCCTGGGACTCGAAACATGCCGCCGCTGCAGATATCTTGCCCGATGGAACGTCCGTTCAGAAGGGCGACAGGGTCACTTACTTTCCGTACGGGATGGGGAGGATGGAGAATCTGTGGGGAGACGACAGGCTGGATTTTAAACCGGAGCGGTGGTTTGCCGGTGGCGGCCAGGGAAGGGAGCAAGAGTTGAAGGCGGTGAGCCCGTTCAAATATCCAGTGTTTCAGGGAGGTCCAAGGGTATGCCTTGGGAAGGAGATGGCATTCATTCAGATGAAGTATGTGGTTGCTTCAATCCTAAGGCGATTCGAGATCATACCAGTTAGCGAAAGCCGGCCGGTCTTTGTTCCGCTCTTAACGGCTCACATGGCCGGAGGCTTAAGGGTTGTGGTCAGGCGGAGAAGCGATCATGATGCTGCTGCTGCAGCTAGCTAGCTAGCTAGTTAGTGCGCACGATTAATGGCTCCCTTTTCCTGTGCATATTTTTCAGGCTATGCATGCAATATATGGAAACCTTTTTCTTCTATATTACATGAATTCGGTATTTATTTCATAAGGAAGGAAAAAAAAATCTTTTTCTTAAGAATGTTATTGTCATTTGAATCATGTAGCTTTTTGCTACATGTATAGGAGAGCGTATTTGGATAAATTACTGATAACTCTAGGATATAGTATTAGAGCAGGAAAATCATTAGATTATGAATAATTGGTTCTAGCCACTTCCGACAATGAATCAACGATTCAAAGTTTTTTTTTTTTTTGCGTGTATGTTACTGAATTTCAGCCAACTCCATATATATATAATTTATAAAATTAGTGTTGGTGAACCAAATTCTATCTGACTCGATCCGAAAAATTTGTGGTGCAATATGGATTGTGGTTTTTTTAACCTGTTTTAACTTACCAATAATCCGGTTTCGGCATCTTTTTAATTATAATTTCTTATATTATATTTTTGAGAGTTTTTTTTTTTTGTATCTTCATTGGCTGTTACCAGTCTCTTCACATCTTGTACTAATTCTCAATTGTAGTGGATTTGCCTCTGCTGATCTGCCTATAATTTTTTCCTCTAAGGATTGTCCAAGGAAATGTGTTCCTTTTCCTTATATGTTGCCTACTTATTTTACCTAATTTCGTAACAATATGCATATGGACATGTGGAGGCAAGACAATGATAGATTCTTACCTAAGATGAACACAACATATCATTTATAAATTTGATGAATAATTGTTTGATATCTTTTCTATTTATTAATAATATTTAATTTTAAAAAAGATAATATGACCTTTTTTTTTTCAAACATATCGAATGATTATTGAATAAATTCATAATATCATCAATCTCAGTTCACTAGTGAATTTCTTCTCAACAATTGTCCAATCAAATGGCAAGAAAAAAGGGTAAAGTAAAAGATTAATACAGCTTGTAGATAAACGTGTGTTTTTTTTGTTTGAGTGCGACACAAGTGATATTCAAAAAATAAAACGTGGGACATATGCAAGATATATAGTGCAGCATATGCATCTTCTGGACTCCTTAGTCATATCTTTTTATCAGTTTTTCTTATTTCTAATTAAACAAAATGCATGCACGTATACGTACATCTTAGCCTAAATTTTTTTTGAGGAAAAAAAGAGCATAACATATTCATATGCACATGCATGGTGGACAGCAGAGTTGTAACTTGCATGTTTTATATTAGATGATTCAAATTTATTTTTTCCTGCAAAATTGAAAAAATAATTAATCAGAGGTAAATTTAAATCTGTATGGTCATTAAAGAATGGAATTTTACAAATGTTGTTCAGGGAACTTCACTTGGCAGCTTTTTAGCATCTTTTTTTTGTGAAAAAAATAATAAGAGATTATTGTTAAATAGCAATGAGTTGTTTTTTTCTATAAAAGAAAACAAGATGGATCGTTATTTAATACCAAAAAATTTGGTACAAAGTAATAAAATATCTTCTTAAGTAACGAATTATTGTAAAATCAAAAAGGAAAGTATGGCAGAGCGCACTCAATTAATCAAATTGGAGCCGACAATTGGGCTGTCCCCAGCCATCAATCAGAGGAGAGGGCTTGAACTCCAAAAGCCCGTGTCGGCTCTGCATTACATTCTCGTTAGTTGGATTATTTTCTTTTCTATTCATTGGGCTTCCATAAAATAAAGTAGTAGTGACGGCTTCATGAAACCCAACCCCACCTCCCCTCGTTCTTTTTATTTATTTATTTTTATTTTTTTTTCCCTTTTTCCCTATTTCCCTATCTGTAACTGCGCTAACTTGAGTTTTAGATTTTGTCGAGACTTATAAATAATAATAAATTCATAATTGGCAGATCCATAGCAAGAACATAAGCTAACGAGTCTGTGATTGTCTCCAACCGCTATATATTATCAAGATTTTCTTATTAATTTTCTAATATAAGATTATATTTATCAATGCCCACTCTTAAAGTAACAATACAGTTTATATTTGTCATTTGCACTTAATTTACCACACGTTGGGTTCCATGTTCATGCAACACTTAATCACGGGGGAGCCTTACCTATGCGAGGGTCGGGTCATATAACAAAGTTGATAAATCAATTAAATTGAAATTCAATTAAACAAAACAAAAACCCTAATTATTAAGATGAAAGTTCGTAATTAAAAAAAAACTATATTGATATAATATAATGTAATATAGAACAAATCTGGATAGTTCGAGCTAGGTAGGACAGACCCAGAATCATCTAACCCCATAGGGAAGTGCGGGACAAGCCTCTAGTTAACAAAAAGGGTGGACTGGAGAGGAGAGAAGAGAGAGAGAGAGGGGCATGGAACGTTGACGCTTGGAAAGGGAGGTCGGATTGCTAAGGGATGGATCACCAGCCTCATCTCACCACTGCTTGAGACAGAAGAAGGAAAAGAAGCATTGGAAGGTTTGAACCAACCATGAGAAATGTACGGAAATACAGAATAGTTAGAAAATAATTCTTTAAAAACCATTCTGATCAAAGTAATTATATTTGTACTATCAAGAGATCGCAAGTTGAACCTGCGATCTTAACTCTTTAAAACGGTGCGTTTCACTCTCCAGCTGTGGTCAAATAGTGTGTTTTTGGTGAAGAGAGATCGCAAGTTGAACATGTGATCTCTCTTTGCCAAAACGCACCGTTTCAACCCGTGCTAGGTGAAACGCTCTGTTTCATTTAACCGGAGATTACAGGTTCAACTTGTGATCTCTAGTCGACAAAAACCATAGATTGCTCATTCAGCCGAAAGTTTTCTCCCCCAATTCCTCTCTTCCATTGTGATATCTACTCCTCGAGTTCGTGGTTCATTGCAATCTCTCCCAACCCTGACATTCTATTGTGATCTCTCTTGCCTCCTCTACAATATGTGAAGCTTTATTTGACCTAATTTTCTTCAAATTTTTAGGGTTTTGAAGATTTTAGAGTTTATTGAAATTGATGTTGATTAAATACAATTTATAGTGAGTAAATGAATTATTTGTTAATGATTGTGCTAGTAGCTTATGGGCTATGAATTATTGGCTCTAATTATTGGTAATTATATGGTAAGTATGTTGATTATATAAATTAGAGTTTAATTTAGGGTTTGATGATTTGAAGTGGTTGTGAAATGGTGAAATGGAGTGAAGTGGTTATGAAATTGGTGAAATGTAATGAATTGATTGCGAAATGGTGAAATGAAGGTTGCGAAATGGTGAATAAAGGTTGTGACATGGTAAAATGAAGTGAAGTGGTTGTGAAATGGTGAAATGTAGTAAATTGGTTGTGAAATTATTAAAGGAAGTGTTTGAGCCACAATACAGCACTGTGATATAAACTAAGATTTGTAATTTAATATTTTTACTAGATTAGAAATGGTGAATTATGTTAAACTTGTGGTGTACACCCATGGATTTCTAACTCAGCAAATGAGATTGTGGGCGCATTGATTTTACTCAAGGTGTGGGCATGGGATCTATTTCCACATGTTGCGCCAACACACCTTCAGATTATATGGACAGGTGTGCGACCTCTGGCGTGTCGATGGCATGCTAACTTCGGCGTGACGCAACTCTCTATGCATGTCATTGGACAGTACAGAGATGTCTTCGATTGATAGACATCACGCCCATCTTTTAATTGTGTAATTTTTGTAACATACATAAATATTTATAGTTATTAACTAATGTAATCTCAATTTTTTTTACAGATTGTCTAGGTGCCATACGAAAACGAGATTCTTAGTTTACTACTGCCTATTACTTAGCTGGAAGTGACATATTGTGAGCCCGAGTGCCTCTCATATGCTTCTTCATCGTTGAGTGATGCTATCTAGATCGGGTGATGTGTTAGTTCGTGAGATTCAGCAAATCCCGTTTGCTTGTGACACTTCTCCTGTACCTCATTAGATCGACCTTCGAGGGAGGACAGACAAAGACTGGATTTGGAGGCATTGGCCTCCAATCTATGAATGAATTCAGCTAAGAAACAGTATCGTCGAGTTTTAGTATGACGATACTTTACCGATGAGCATCGATAATAACTATTACAACCAGTATCATAAAGTTACCGGGCGGTACATCGAACATTTAGAAGCGATACTTGGTGCTCTAGTATGGTATCCTTCATTTATCTTAATATTATGTTACTCTTTATATATTCGACTTCTTACATAATGACCTAATATTTTTTTGCAGGTTGATTCCCTCTGAAATATCCGACACGGTTATCCACCATGTTTGGGATGTTGCCGATATTGGATTGTTTCTTGCTAGAGATCATGGAGGTGTCCAGATGTTCCCCACAGGACAACAACAACAGTCGAACATACCTTATGTTCCTACAGCTCGAAATAGAGGACGTGGAGCTCGAGGTAGGGGCTGATGCCAGGTTGCACACCTCGCTCCTCTTTTCCCGAGCCAGCATGCTCCCATTCTCACGTTCTTGAGCCAGCACGCTCTCCTTCTCTTCATTAGCAGAATCTACTAGATACCATGTCTTTTTACACACCTGATGCGATAGGTGCAATAAGTGCATCACAATCGAGCATGCTGACTCCGCCTGCTCCTCAGAAATATCGGGAACCATCACAGCACTTACCGTATGAGCCATCGTATTATTCGGACTACGAAGTGTAAGAAGCACCTCAAGTGATAGGTCCAAGTAGGATGGAGCGGCCACCGACACATGATCCCAAATTGCATTACTAGAGGAGGCGATTTAGGAGGAGTCCATCATAAGCTCTTTTCTTTAAAGTTATGTCTAGAACAATATGTTTAAAACTTCCAATTATTTCGACATATTGACTTTTATATCGAAGGCAATTATGTTTACAACAATTATCTTGTATTCTTATGGATAATTTACTATTTTTGTACTTTTAACAGTTGTCATGATGATCGCACCCTGCGGTCTCAGAATACAAATATAATCGTAAGTTCAACTTATGATCTTTAGACAATATAAACGTAATTACTTTAATTGAAACAGTTCTTAAAAAATTATTTTTTGATCGTACAGTATTTCCGTATGTTTCTCGGCGAACCATCAACTCCCTCCTCTCTCTCTCTCTTCATACGGTCAACATCTGCTTCCACCACCAACGCCTCCTCTCTTTATCGTTCTCTGGAGAATTTGCTCTCAACCCGGTGTCGTTGAGCGGGAATGGCGACCAGTACCGCGGCCAACTTGGAAGATGTGCCCACGGTGGATCTCATGAATGAGCTCCTCCGCCGCCTCAAGTGCTCGTCCAAGCCCGAGAAGCGCCTCATCCTCATAGGTAATCCCTCTCTGCGCTGGTCTCTCTCTCCCCATTTGTTGAGCTCGTTCCCTATCAACTTCACGCTTTTGAATCTAGAATTCTGGTCAAAATATCCGGCTGCTATAAGATTAAAAAATGGGGGACTTCTTGTCTAGGGTATTGATAAGGTTATGCTCGACGGGTAAATCTTGGTTCATTTCTGAAAGCACCATGTCCTCCGGGAACATGGTCAGCCACTTGCAGCTGAATGATACATGATTCCCAGGTTTGGCTGTTGAATCTGCCTTTCCTGACTCTTCAACCGACTTAACCTGGTTTTCCTTCAATTGCAATTGCAAGCGGAAAATGTTAATTTTTCGTAGTGAGGATGTTGAGTTTCTGTGTGAATCTTCTGTTCGTCAATGTCTCAATGAGCTTATCAAGGCATAATTTTTCTTCCCGTCTATCTCCACTCTCTCTTGCTTCCTTCTCTCT
Organism: Lagerstroemia speciosa; assembly: GCA_037672795.1. NCBI lineage: Eukaryota > Viridiplantae > Streptophyta > Magnoliopsida > Myrtales > Lythraceae > Lagerstroemia > Lagerstroemia speciosa. Next base: position 2,573,589 of record CM075308.1, read on the forward strand.
CTGGGATGATTCTATTCAACTCTCGTTGAAATTCTGGTTTTGCTAATTGAAATGACTCATATATGTGAAAATCAACTGCAGATAATTTTTTTTAGGAGAAATCTAAGTGAATGAAATGTTGGAAGAAGAATTACTTTTAGTTGATCTCTTAGATTCATTGGTCAGCTGGCTCTCAAATAAGGCCCTTTCTCCTTTGCTATTTATGCAGCCGTAATAGGGAATAATCGAAATTTAAATGGTACGGAACTGTGCGGGTGCATCTTTGCCAAGGGAACCATTTGCAACTGATGATTTCAGATTAATGATCTTGGAAGAAATGCAGGTCCGCCTGGATCAGGTAAAGGTACTCAGTCTCTCCTCATCAAAGATGAGTACTGCTTGTGCCACGTGTCTACCGGTGATATGTTAAGAGCCGCTATTGCTGCTAAGACCCCTCTTGGTCTCAAGGCAGAAGAAGCCAAGGTGACCCACCACCTCCAACCCACGTCCCCTACTCATCCCAATCCAACTCTGACACACCACTTGTTTCTTCATCTCTTAAAAATTGTGTGATTCATAGTTATGTTTTTCTTTTGTCAATTTGCTTTTCAGGGAGCACTTGTCCCTGATGACGTGGTTGTTGGCATCGTTGATGAAGCAATAAAAAAGCCTTCATGTCAAAAGGGTTTTATTCTTGATGGTTTTCCGAGGACTGTGGTCCAAGCTCAAAAGGTACTGCATTAGGGCCCGATTCTCTTGAAAGCTTCAAATTGGCTATCGTGTGGCATTTTTGTAAGACAACAGGTGACATCTACGAGTGATAAGATGTTCTGATGATGCTTCCTAACACATTGTTCTGTTTTTGCTGCAGCTTGATGAGATGCTGGAAAAGCAGGGACTTAGAATTGATAAGGTGCTCAACTTTGCTATTGATGATGCAATATTAGAGGAGAGAGTCACTGGTCGCCGGACACACCCTTCAAGCGGTCGAACCTACCATACAAAGTTCGCACCTCCGAAGGTTCCTGGGATTGACGATGTAAATACCCTCATTAACTTTCTTTCTGAAATTAAGAAAGCCATTTAGATATCATGAGATCATGCTACGTGGTGACACTGTTTTTGAGCTTCCAATAAATAAAATGTCAGTTACCAGAAGAATCAAATGATTCTCTGATTCTTGATTTCATTCCTATCCAGTTATTCTACTGTTAGCATTTTTGAGGCAACGATGCTCCTTTTTTTCCATCTTTCCCCTTTTTTTTCCGGTGGAAGGTCTCTGGGGAACCACTGATTCAGCGAAAAGATGATACTGCTGCTGTTCTCAAGTCGAGGCTGGAAACTTTCCACAGGCAAACTGAGCCGGTAATGTGCACGCTAGTTTTCTTTGATAGCTTTGAATTAGAAAAGTTGGAAGGAGGTAGTGAGAGTTTCTGCAATATTCCGATTTGATACAAATAAGAATTTCGTCTAGGTACATTGCTGGGCAAGTTCCATGCTTATGTTTGCAAAAAATTGTCTTTGCTTTAATTTTAAGTATTTCCTTCTGAATTGCAGGTAATCGACTATTACTCGAAAAAGGGAATTGTTGCAGATCTCCACGCCGAGAAACCTGCCAAGGAGGTTAGAGCTGAGGTTCGGAAGGTGCTCTCATCATGACCCCCCCCCCCCCCCCCCCCCCCCCCCAACATAAACAAGTCTAAAACCTGTAGGATTTTGGTCCATTATTGGATGCTGGTATGTTGATGAATTCTGTTTGAGGGCTTAATTTGCGAGAAGAAAAGGTACCCCGCAGATTGACATGAAATTTAAACCTATGGAAACCTTGTACTAGTTATCGCATGTGACTTCCGCTCTTTCCTGCTACCTTTTCTTTGTTCTGCTCTGTTAGCATATCGCGCTTTTGCCCTCGATCTTTCTATTGCTCCACTACTTCAAAGCATCCTTTTATCACAGAGGAAACTAAGAAAAATAAAAATGAACCTATTCTAGCTCTCAGGAAGAAAACCCACAGTTATGCTGATAAGGGGGTCTCTTCCATTGCCTTTCCTTTAGACCACTTTTAGAGAAAATTTCCTTGCAAATGGTGGAGTTCGAATATCTGGGGAAAGGAAAAATCATTTAGCGAGAGCCCAGATAAATAGGAGGGACATTTTCGGAACCAGCTTGCATGAAGAATGTTTTATGGTGATCATCCTCACTCTCTGAAAGAGGATCAATATCAAGAGTCAAGACAGCACCCAAGAAAACACTGCTGTTGGGGCTCAACAGATACTGAGGCAAATGAAACTAGATGTCCACGCTGATCTTGGCATCAAGACAAGAGAACTCTTGAAAGAAGGCCTTGAAGTGCTCATACGAGTGCTTCACATCATCAACTGCACACATCTCTCTTATACTGTGCATGGATAGCTGTGGTGCCCCCACATCAACCGTGCGGATCCCCACTCCACTTGCAAGGATTGGACCGATGGTCGAACCACAAACCATGTCGTTACGCACCACAAAGTCCTGTTCTCAGGAGAATGAATTCAAATGGAGGTGGATGAGCTCTAGGTTCACTGAGATCTCTTAGCATAAGTTTGAGCAAATAGCAAAAAATGAATAATCTTGGGAATTATGAGCTTTGGCACAGCAAAGCGATGCTACAGCAAGCAAATAAATCACCTGAATGGGAAGGTTATGGTTCCTGGCTATCTCTCTGAAGATGCATGCAGTGATTGCATTGGTTGCATATCGTTGGTTTGCATTGTGCTTGATAACAAGTCCTCCATGCATCTTAGGCTGGTGATTCTCTTCATGCTTGTCCTGAGAAGATCATGATTTGTCAACACCAGAGCAATGAACACCCCACAATACAGAAGAAGAGTCTATGAGATGGATAAAATGAAGATACAGACCATGTAGTTTGGATGAATGGCATGCGCCATATCTGCTGATACAAGAAAACTCCTCTGTATTGCCTTGTGAAGCAGCTGAAGAGTTTGAAAATCAAGAAATCAGGCTAAGAGAATATTTTTATGCATTTTGCTATCACTTGCTCTTGTTTAGAACAACCATCACTCGTCATGGTCTAAATTCCACTCACACAGATCTTCTTCGGTCTTCACTAAGTGAAAGAAATGATGAAAATACAGGAAATCAACTATAATACCTTCGAATCTCCGTTGAAGGAATTGGTGATTCGGGATAAAGCATCTACCATGACAGGAGACCCCGCTCCCTGAGCAGAATTAGATCCCACTTCCTCATGATCAAATAATGCTACCAATCTCACACCACCCTCATCCTCAAGGCTGCCCTCTGAAGATGTAGCATCGATCAGTGCCTGAACCCAAAAATCCGTCATCAGCTCAAACATGAAATTTTTGTTGGCTTTGCATCTTCAGAGGAAAGCATTGATAGGACATGTAACAGGCTTTCTACCTTCAGAGAACAGAATGACATGCAAAGGTTATCGAGCCTCCCTGAGAAAACAAACTCTTTCATAGCACCAGCTACTACACTAGGTTGGGTATCACATGCTTGCAACTCAAAATCGCATATATCTTCCGCTTTGCAGCCAGATTCCTTTGCCAGCATCTGCAAGAATGACGGGGAAAGAAAGATGAATCAATATATATATATATAATGAAGTTAAAAGTATTTGAGTAGTATTTGAGTCATCCTCTGTACTACTGATACTAAACGATTCAACTTCAGGTATACTCACCTGAACTAGGAATGAATGGTGCTTTGAATGGTTACTGATGCTTATCTCGTGACCTGAGCCATTTTCTGCAACTGATTTATTCAGCTCTGCCTGCAGATTCAGAGAGCCATTTTGTCTACGTTCTAATTAATGTAAGCAAGTAAAAAGGAAAGAAAAGAAAGGATTGACAAAATATTCCTGTTCAGTACATCTCAATGTGTTTCCTGATTCAGCTATAATTATCAAGCTCATGGAGGAAACTTAGTTGAGCTGGCTTCCAGTTAATTGTTGAGAAGTTAAGGAATGGGACTCCACTTAGCCTTATAAAGAAACTAATAAAAGTGCCAAAGCATGTAAAGCAGAGAACTCGAGTGACACAGTTCTACAGTGTAATGAACAATGAGGAGATGTTTGTGATTTAAGATTACCTTGATGGAAGTTGCCAGCACAGGAAGAAGATGGGACTGTGTGTTAAACTTGAATCCATCAGTATTTACATTTCTGTTTACAGAACATGGCCAGGGAGTGAAAAGGTTCAGTCAAGCCCTTATTATGACAATACGACAGTATGAAGTGAGAAATGACATAGGACTGGTCATTATTTACAACACTATAACATTAAAAGCATGAAGATGGAATCTACTAAATAACTCCCGACATTATGTATCTCCTACTCCTGACAGTACCCCCAATAACCTATCATTATCAACTTTGAGAGAGTCACGACAACTCGATGCCCAACAAAGGATGGCAAATGAGAAAAAAAAAAAGAAGCAAAGCACCTGTCCAAATGAATAGCTAGGGTTGGTATCCGCATTATCGACTCCTCTAATCTGACAAGCTTGTGCACATATGAAACTGAATCACCCTTCCCTTCTCTTATTACGAGCCTTCCAGCAACAGTCAAGTCGCGATCAAACCATGTATGCCATAGACCACCTCCATAAGTTTGGACACCAACCTCCAGATACCCACCTCTGGTTACCTGCAAAGGTCATCAATTTAACCTTTATCTACACGAACTCCACCACTATGGCATAGACTTGAAAATTTTAGTCATTCATCCGAGGGCTAGTTCAATATCTGAGAAATCCGGTTTGGAAAATAAACACATTCAGTTACATACCTTGGAAACAGGCTTAAGCTTCAGACAAGGACTGTCAGTATGTGCACCTACTACATAGAACCCATTTCCAGCAACATATCTATCAAATAATGCCGACATTCAGCAATAACGGAATGATTAGAATCAGAATCGGTAACCTCCCTTGAGTTTTAGTAGAAAAAGCATTCAAAAGGAAATCATTCAAAAGATTGAACGGCACCTTTTACCGATGGCAAAAGCTACAATAGTGGAGTGATTCCTGGTAAAGAAGTACTTCTTTCCAGCTTCCAACTTCCAATCCTCTCTCTCAGAAATCCGCTCATATCCCGCTTTCGTCAATCTTTGCCTTGCTTCATCTATAGAAACAACAAACCCACCAGAAAGAAAAGGAAGGGGAAAGCTCGATCAGGTCTCCCTGCTCAACAGAGGAAGACCGTAATCTAAATCACAAGAAGACACCAGCAAGAACTCAAAACAAGTTGAAATTTTGGAGAAACTTGAAACGTGAGCGTATCCAGCAATAACCACTGAGCTTCATTTCCCTTTCACGTTAGTAAGAGATGAGCTTGATCGAGGCCAGAAAGGAAAAAGGATGAGCTTTAAGGGTACGTGAAGTTACCGACGGCATGAAAAGCAGTAGGAGAAGCGTTCAAGAATGAGACGAGATCAGAAACCACGCTGCCATCTTGACAGTTGGTGGGTGGTTTCGCCATGGATTTTTATCAACCTGTGAAAATAGGATGCTTCAAAGTCGCTTCCTTTCGCTATTTCGCTTCAAAACTACAGGTCGTTTCCACAATTTTAGCAGCAGAATGCGAGAGTGTACGCGTATGTATAGGCATAAGAAACAAGCCAAAAAGAAGTTGGGGGAAGGAGGAGGAGAACCCTACAAGTAACCCTCACCGGCCCAGATGAGGTAAGAGCCTAGAGCTACTTGCCGGCCAGGCTCCATTTTGTATATGGGCCGGGTTATACCGACCATGGATTAGTCTACGGAGTCTATGTCTAACTTTTTTTTTTTTTTTGGTCGCCAGCCACGGTATCCAAGCAGGCCCCACCAGCGGTGAGATGACATCTTTCAGCAAACCATACTTGACTAATCCGTTGGTCGTCCCGGGTCGCACGCCTGGCAATGGCGGGTGAGGCTCCCAAGGGGAGTGTCTGCGTACGTGAGGTCTCGAACTTGAGACCTCCTTAAGCGGCACCGAGCTGCTTACCACTCGGCCCAACTCCCCTTGGTCTATGTCTAACTTACAGCTACGGAGATTTAGTTAAATAATCCGACCGAACCTTATTTGTCACACAACTGATGCCAATGGCCTCATAAATAGAACAGTGAGTTAAAAAACCAATTAAGGTTCCTCGATTAATTTCATACCATTTATACTTTTGGATAACATTTACATATAATTTATTATAATATAATTATTTTTTAATAGCATCATTAATTTTTATAAAAGTGATATTATTATACCAAACTACCTCATTTTCAATACCCCTTCTCATAAGTCATAACATTTGCAATGTTAGTAAATGTTATAAAAATGAAAAAAAGAAGTTTAAAATGTGGGTAAAATTAGAATTTTGAAAAATAAAAAAAAAATGGTTTCCAAGCTGAGCCACGTGGCATTCCACGACGCATAGTTCCATTTCCGTGCCATGGTCTGCCAACAGCTGATAAGAACCTTAGGAAAAAACGATGGAGAGCTGAAGTCGTCGCGTCTCCCCTCTCTTCTCACTCGTCGCAGCTGGGAAGAATCCGAATCTCAGCAGGCTTCTCTCCGCTTCGCCGATCTCCTCCAGCTTCCCCGGTAACCGGTCTGGACATTTTTGCAGCTCTTCTATGTATAATTATGTATAGGTCCATATAGGATAGTATTTGTTGCTTTTCAATACTCTTTTGAGGAGTGTGCGCGCGCAAATCGGATTAGGTTACAATATCAATATTCGTTGGCTGACCGTGAGAATTGGTGCCGCTTGATTCTCATCTATTCAATAGCTCAGACTGTTTCCCTGATCTGGACTCTCCGCTACTTGACTTCTCGCCTTTTGAAAGGAGAAATTGAAGGATGAGTCGGACCAGATTCTTCGGTTGATCGCTTGTAATCAGTGAATTAGTGTGTTGTCCGGAGGCTCCAAGTGAGATATTTTATTTTAATTCTTGGATGACTGGATGGTCTAGGTGGTGATACTAATACACTTATGGATTCTAAGCTTGATAAGAATCAGAGAGGTATTGGTGAAGGTTATACACAATGATACCATCCCCTGTCTTGTCCACGAAGCTCTTGTGATGTTCTCCTTTTTTCTCGTTGGACGTATTTATGAATTTTTTTCCGTTTTCTCACCCTTTGTTGCTCCTAAGTAGTTGTTATTACCTGTACAGGAGTACCCAACTGCCTGTTGTTGGTGGCATAGATGGCTTCATTTCGAGCATTCTTGAACAGTCCCGTGGGTCCCAAAACTACTCACTTTTGGGGTCCTGTTGCCAACTGGGGATTCGTTGCTGCTGTACGCTTCTATGCCATAATTTTCTTAATTTTTGGGTTTACTACAGCTGATGCTCTCGAATTCTCCTAAATGTTCTTTTCTCTGGTTTCATGTGGAGGCCTGAATAGGGGCGCTTATTATATATGTGACAGGGACTGGCGGATATGAATAAACCTCCTGAAATGATATCAGGCAATATGACTGCAGGTAACTGTATTTGTTGACTTGGAATTTCATAGACTTTGCCAGCTCTTAGCATGTGGATCCCGTTCAGTGTGACCTCTGATGCTGTTGCTGCAGCTATGTGTGTTTATTCAGCACTGTTCATGAGGTTTGCATGGATGGTGCAGCCTCGCAATTATTTACTTCTGGCATGCCATGCCTCAAATGAAACTGTTCAGCTTTATCAACTCTCGCGCTGGGCTAAGGGTCAGGGGTAAGTAGCCATTATATGTTTTTTCTTTGTTGCAGTCAATAACGCTTATATGTCATGAAGGCATGGACTGATGGCTGTGTTACATTATTTCCCCCAATTAGGTCAACCTTTGCTACTGGAGCCATCTTTGATCTCAAAGTAGTTCTTGTATTCTTTTGTCAGTGCTTGTGCGTGATCTTCTAAGAAAACCAGTCCTTGGTACTTGGTCTCTTGTTGACTGAGTGTCACAAGGATCTTAACTCCCCTTGACATCGTAATTGAATTCAGAAAACTCTTAGGAGTTCCCACATTTTATATAGTGTCCAGTATACCATGCTAACACGGGGTCTGAATTACTTGAAGATATTGTGGAATAAGACGTGTTCATGCATCCATGCACTCTAAATTGCTCCTTACAATATCCTGCTATTTCGTGTATTTGGGCCATAGAAATACAAAGGGAAGGATTTACTGAGTCTCGTTGTTTCTATTTTTTCTCATCAATCTAATTCATAGATATTTGCAACATCATCCATATCCACAGAACCGCATCTTAAATTCGGGGTGTCATGAATATTGTGTTAGCTCTTTTGAGGTCTAGTTATGTGTGTGCTGGTACATTGGAAGAGGGCTAGTTATCTATGTGCTCGTAAATAGGAAAATCTATGATACATTGTTTTAATTGTGTGTGTGGTGCATCTATTTATATTAATGACTGAGATCTAGTGTTGAGATTTCAACAATTGAGAGTTAATCCAAAGGTTTTGATGGGGGAGATTTTGAATGTATGGCACATACATCTCCAAAAGTGCATGCGTTGAATACATGGAACAGTTTCTACATCACCAGATGGATTGAAGCAGTGTGTAACAGGCTTTTGCTACTTAATTCTCCTCCAACAGGTACTTGCAACAGAAGAAGGATGAAGCCTCGTCCAAGTGACTCATGTGCTACTCTCACCGATACTCCTCGTTATATTGCTTCTGATTGGGATGATCCGTCAAGGTTCCTGCGTGGAGAATCATGGATGTCAGAATAAACTCCACCGCAACTTATCGTTTTCCAGTTCACTGATGTTTCATTGTTTTGCATTACAGTTCATGGAATTGAGACTAAGTAGTGATTGTGAATCTGTCCATGCTACTTTTCTTTTCTTTTCTTTTTTCCCGTGGCCAATCCATGCAACATATTGGTAAAAGGATTTATCTTGGATTTTAATATAATATATAATGTAATATAATGTAAGTAAGTTCAAAGGTGTTTTACGCTGCTAAAACCTTAAAATGTCTTAGAAACTTCATTAAATAATACTAAAAATGTGACTAAGGTTACATTTATTCTATTGAACGAACTCCTATAAAATATCACAATTCCTTAAGTTAATAAAACTATTTTATTATTGATTTAAAATGATAAAATATTTTACCAATATTAAATGAAAATTTTTTCTTTTGGCCAGGGATTAATTTATTTTTAAAAGTACAATTTTAAAATCTATTATTTTTTAACTGGTAAATCAATTCTGTGGTAACCGTATCCCTAAATTTGTCCGCTAAACCGTCCGACTAATTTTGTGATTCTTGCAACCAACCCATGTTTAGGAGAAAGTCTACGTGAGGAAGCAACTCTTAATTGTTATAATTATTATTGATCAAAATAATTTTAAAAATTTTTTCTTATCATATTATGATTATATTTAAAAATTCTCTAATTTACCAAACTATTTTCCATTGACATTACCATTAATTCCATTTCCTGCCCTATGTATTATTAGTATTATCAGTCAACTCAATGTGGGTCAAGAGGCAATAAATGCAGTATTTATTCATTCATTATAAAGAAGGAGATGGTTATCGTGGACCAAGAGGGGTTGAGCCGAGTGGTAAGCAGCTCGGTGCCGCTTAAGGAGGTCTCGGGTTCGAGACCTCACGTACGCAGACACCCCTCTTGGGAGCCTCACCCGCCATTGCCAGGCGTGCGACCCGGGGCGACCAACGGATTAGTCAAGTATGGTTGGCTGAAAGATGTCATCTCACCGCTGGTGGGGCCTGCTTGGATACCGTGGCTGGCGACCAAAAAAAAAAAGATGGTTATGGTGGATTTTGTTGGTAGTTTGAAAGTGAAACTGTCAGTGGATGAAATATTACAAATTTATGTGTTTGTAAAAGATATATTTGTAACTTTCAAACCCGGGCATTAAATTGATGCAATGCTAAATTCACGAACCTTAATGTTAAAAAGAAAAAAACAAATATGTAACTTGTTTTCGCCCATTTTGATGCGGTGGATAGATAATATGTAATATATAATAAATTTATTAGATAAAATGCCTTTAAATTTTTAGACATTTCAAAATACGAGATAGATTTTACCGTTGATTTTGTATTACACAAATATTTTTAGAATCGAATCAAACGGAATGACGCGGAGATACTGGAGAAAAGAAAACGCCGGCACCCACCGATGATGGACTGAGCGGCGCCCCCAGACCCAGACGAGGTAAAAGCCCGTCGACGGACTACCCCTGCCTATTCCTCTTCCGTCTTCCTCTTTAGTTTCCTGTCATAAGTCTAAAACAGACAGATACATAGAGAGAGTGACAGACATATAAGAATCTCGCAGTCCTCCTCCATATATAGATAGATGGATGTTCATTTTGTCGTCAAATCACCGAAGCATTACTCTCTGTAAGAGTCGGTGTCTTTTCTATCTTCTCCTCTTCTTCCCCGGCCCCCTGTAGAGAGAGCAGAACTTTTTAATTACCAACCAACCATTCCCATGGCGGAGGAAGCAAATCCCATCTCCGCTACCGTCGTCAATCCCAACAATGGGTTCTGCCCCCGCACCAGAATCTTCCACAGCCTCCGCCCTCACGTTCCCCTCCCCCCTCTTTCTCAGCCCTTCTCCCTCACCCACTTCGCCTCCTCCCTCCTCCCTCCCTCCTCCTCTTCCTCTTCCACCGCCTTCGCCGTCAACGCCAACACCGGTCTCGCCCTCACCTACTCCGACCTCCTCCGTCAGATCCACTCCCTCTCCCTCTCCCTCACCTCCCGATACTCCCTTTCCAAGGGAGACGTCGCCTTCATCCTCTCTCCTCCCTCCCTTCATGTCCCCGTCATCTACTTCTCCCTCATGTCCCTCGGCGTCGTCGTCTCCCCCGCCAATCCCCTCAGTTCCCCCACCGAGCTGGCACACCAGGTCCGCCTCAGTCGTCCCGTCATCGCCTTCTCCACCTCCAGTTCCGCCCACAAGCTCCCCCGGCTCCTTCACGGTACCTAGGCTCCGCAGTCGAGCCGACAAACAGTGCCAGTTTTTCTTATCTACTGTTGCTCTATCATTGTTTTGACACCGTCCAATCGAGTTTTCTCACGTTACAGGCACTGTTCTCATGGACTCCCCCGAGTTCAGCTCCATGCTGTCTCTGCGGTCGGCCGAGATATCCCCGGAAGTGGGAAACCCGAATCGGGTCAACCAGTCCGATCCGGCTGCGATCTTGTACTCCTCGGGCACTACTGGGCGGGTCAAGGGAGTCCTACTGACTCACCGTAACTTTATCGCCCTCCTCGCTGGGCTCTACCATCTCAGAAACGACGTGGAATCCAGTCAGCAACCCCAACCGCACCCCGTCTCCCTCTTCACACTGCCTCTTTTTCACGTGTTTGGGTTCTTCATGCTCATCAGGGCTTTCGCGTTCGGGGAGACCGTTGTCCTGATGGAGAAGTTCGACTTCGTGGGGATGCTGAAGGCGGTGGAGAAGTACCGGGTCACGTACATGCCTGTTTCGCCGCCGCTCATAGTGGCGTTTGTGAAGTCAGAGGTCACCGTAAAGTACGATCTGAGCTCTTTGATGATGCTCGGCTGCGGCGGCGCCCCACTAGGAAAGGAAGTCGCCGACCGGTTCAAGGACAAATTCCCCCACGTGGAGATCGTTCAGGTACTGTTAAAAGTTGGGTGTCATCAATCATGTATGGTGCGCTTTCACTGCAGTCATATTTATTCACAGGAACCGACGAGTTATCTCTTCACCAAATATTGAATGGAAGTTGCGTTAAAAGATTAGGCTTTAAGGATCGGATGAAAATTTTATTTGTTTATATATTTTTAATTTGTGTAAAACTTAACTTTCTGGCATCAATATAATGCTACGCAACTAACCTTAATGATTAAATATATGAACCCTGTCGATGGGATTGTTTTCATACTGTTTTAATTATATCATTCTATATTGTCGACATACATCCTCTTGTAATTTGGTTTTTCTAAGAGTGTTAGGTTTGATTCCAAGTGGTTTTATTGAATTTTTATTCCCACGGGCAGTGTTTGACAAAGGATCCTTTGAATGTTCTGCTGGAACCTTCTAATGTGCGGGTTATTCTATGACATCAATCAGTTTAATGGGCCCCCTAGTTTTTACATGTTTTAGATGAGGATGCTTGCAAAACTATGTACTTTTTTTATGCCCCCTCTATTAAAACTATTGGTCTATGCGGGATGATGTTTGGTATATTCCAACCTTTTTTAAATCTTTAGTCCATATTTTCGGCTATTGTGTTGTTAATGGGTTGCTTTTTGTGCTGGATTTTAACCAATTCTGGTTTTGCTGTTGTCAACGGCTCTTCTATTCTTTGGCTTCTCTTATATCTACTGTTGTTGGGCATGATAAACACATTTTGAAATTTAAGTCTGAATTCTTCCCGTGCTCTTCTAGAGGTTCACAAAGCAGAAAAACCCCATGTGTACTGTGTGTTACATTATTTGACAAAGACAGTGAGTGATTTGAAGTAACCTGAGAATTGAAGCATGATCGGACAGGAAAAAAGATTTTTTAAGTGCAGCTGGAGGTGAGTGCTGAGGTTGAGCCAAGTTTAGCGGGTAGGCTGGTCTACGATACATACAATTTGGAGTTTGTGTGCCAGGGGTTCAAAATCTTCAAAATTGGAGTTAACCATTGAACAATTGATTTTATGACTCTCGAGTGTTTATGTTGAATGTTTTTTCTTAGGGATATGGAATGACTGAGACGACAGGGGGAGCGACAAGGACCATAGGACCAGAGGAGACTGCACGCCATGGTTCTGTTGGCCGGCTTGCTGAGAATATGGAGGCCAAGATTGTGGATCCAGTCAGTGGTGAAGCCTTGGGTCCTGGTCAGAGAGGCGAGCTGTGGTTGCGAGGCCCAACACTTATGAAAGGTAATGCTTTCATGTTCTTCTTTCTGCTTCTAAAGGAGCATGTTGATTGACAAGAACATCATACCGGTGGGATGTTTGTCTAAGGGGCCAAAAAGGCTCGGAAGTACTTAAAGGGTAATGGGCTTGCATCATTATGATACCCATGTTGAGGGTATGAATAGAGCATATTGGATCATATACAAGATTGCATGATTGATGGTTACTGCTGGTTTTATTTCAGTATTGCATTTTTTTCGTACTTTTGAAGTTGCTATCTAGGATTGTTCATGTTCATGTGTGCACAGTGCAATCAGTTTTAAGTAATGTATGACAGATTACACCTTTGTTTAAATCGGATTAATCTTTTGGACTAATCGATGGTAGTCCTTAAAATTTTTTAGAGCAGTCCTTAGTTGCTTCTCTTTGGGGCTTGACCTGTTCTATCGTTCACTTTAGGTCAGCCTTCATGAAGCCTGGCCTTTTAGTTGAGACATCCTGGCTGTAGTGTATTGAAAAATAATTGCTACTGAGTTCATCTGGTAGTTCCTTTTCTAGTTATTCTATAGAAAGAACGACGGAAAAGCATCGGCACTCCCTTTTTTCGGAAGCAGTTTATTATTACCAGCAAGCGGCAAAAGACTGATAAGTGAGTGAGCTGCTGCATGTCCATTGTTATCTAAGACTTGGGAAGTTTCTTTTCGAAGTCTGCCTTTATGTTTGTGGCCATGAAAACTTCAGATGTTATCATGCCATGCCCCTCTGCTTTAAAGTTTATTGCCATTCAAATTCTGTTCCGTCTCGTTATTTAACCTATCTGATGTCTTAGTTTCTGTAATAGGAAAAAGACGCAAAGGTTCACTGAATATGTTCAGTCTGACTTTTTTAAACATAATTATATGACCAATGGTTAGCAAGAATTATGATGGTAATATTCAGGCTATGTAAGAGATGACAAGGCAACTGCCGAGACCCTTGACGCAGATGGTTGGTTGAAGACTGGTGATCTCTGTTATTTTGACTCTGAAGGGTTCCTCTACATTGTAGATCGGTTGAAGGAATTAATAAAATATAAGGCGTATCAGGTGATTTAGTTCCTGTTCGCTGTACATACCTTAACATTGGGATTCTTAGATCTCATCACCAATTTTTTACAGGTTCCCCCTGCTGAGCTGGAGCATTTACTCCACTCTCATCCTGAAATTGCTGATGCTGCCGTGATTCCGTGTGTACCCTCTACCTTTTATGATAATTTACGAGGACACGACACCTGCTAAACTCAATATATGCATGAATCTGTTTATCATTCGAAGGCTTGATAACTGCACCCATAGAGTAGTTCTCACTTTCATGTATTCTTGTCATCATCAAGTCAAAAAATGGAAATCTTTTGCAGACAAAATAATCTGTATGCGTCCATGAGATCGTTATTGATCAAGTCCTTTAACTCTGAATAATTATCTACAAGCAGGTATCCTGATGAAGAAGCAGGGGAGATTCCCATGGCCTTTATTGTGAGAAAACCGGGAAGTAGCATTTCGGAGTCTCAAGTCATGGATTTTGTTTCTAAACAGGTAGGACTCACAACTTCATCTGCACGAGTAATGCAGTTGCTTAACATTTGACACTGAGCTTGGCTTGATGAATTTGTGGTTCATTCAACACGGCATGCAGTGGTATTGTCTGCAGAAATGCAGATTTCGTCCTGGTTAGTGATTAGCAGTTAACCCTCTTGATAGTTCACACATAGAGGAAAGGGCAGCATGGGTAAGTGTCATGATGGAGAGGCTAGGTCTCCAAGTAGTAGTCACTTATTCATGAGCAAGTGTGTCCAGAGTCTTCTTAGTAGAGCTTTGCAGTCTCATATAATTGAAACAACCATATAATCACCGAGTCTTCATTAAGTTTATCGGCATTATTATCAGCTCCTTCTCTTAGTGGCTTCCACTTTCAATTTCTACCATTTGTTCAGACATGGGCTCTTTTTTTCTATTTCTTCTTTAGTTTAAAAGGGGTTTTTGCCTGGGCAGGTTGCTCCATACAAGAAGATAAGGCGGGTGGCCTTCATTGGCAGCATCCCAAAATCCCCAGCGGGGAAGATATTGAGGAGGGAGTTGATCAACCATGCTACATCTGCTTCAGCTAGCAGGCTATAGTCAGTGTTTATCAAGCTATATATCTGCTCAGTGGAAGGATGCGGGTGAGGGGGAAGAGTGTTGAAAGAGAGGGGAGGGCTCCTCCGATCTATCAGTTGAATCATCCTTGTTCTGGAAGGATGGCTTTGTATAGGCGTACGTTGTCATTTAGTCTTCTTTAGTTTATAGTTTTGGAGGTGGATTCATGCACGCCATGGTGAGGTGGATTCATGCACGTTGATTCATGGACCATTGATTCCCAACGAGCTGGTGTATGCATCAAAGTTTTAAACTTTCTTTGCTGTCTCGCATGTAAGGTGGAAGAAGGGGCGGCGGAGGGCGGTTTGCTCCTCCTCCCTTTTCTTCTTCTCCTCTGTGAACAAATTGCCTTGCTGCATGCGATTCTCTGTTTGTTTTGAGTTCCCTCCCTCCCTCCCTCCCTGTTCTTAATATGATTATGCATGTCAACATAGTTAATAAAATCCCATTTAACACACTTGATGATTAGATAAATACAAGGTCAGTGTTCCAATCCATGCAGACGCCATGTATTAAAAGACCCACAAAGGTCGGGAACTTCTTAAAATAGCCAGACGGATGCGTATATTTTGGGAGCCTTCTATCAAACCTTCAAGGTACCATACCTTGGTCTTCTAAGGACTACAATTCACCCACAACAGAGAGTGTGTAGAGAGAGAATAATAAAAAAATTAAAAAACCTAAATAAACCGGGAAGGTTTTACACAATTTTCCACTTGTTTTGTGTAAGAACGGAGCCTGAGCAGCAGACAATTTACTATGTCAACTTCTTCGTACTGTTTACTGTTTTTTTATGGACAACCACGTGCCACATCAGATGCCGGTGAAAAGTCTGCAGAGAGGGAGACGCATGTAAGCAACCTCACACAACGTTCTAGAACGTGTGGGGCCCCTCTGGCCCAGTAGCCCCCTCCTCCTCCTCTTCTTCTTCTTTACTGTGCCCGATGAATTGAGAAAGAAATGTCCACGGAGAATCCCGAACGGTAGCAAGAGAAAATTTTTCGAAAATTCCTACGTTTTATGTAGGCATGAAAAAACATAAATTAAATCAAGGCGACTGAACATCAATCATTTGATTATTACCTGGATCTGCTATAATTAGTTGAAATAATTTCATTTGACTATTTTATGCTAAAATTATGTAAGATTTTTCCAGGGGTAGATTTGATTATTATTTATTCTACACGTTTTCTCCCCCTCTTAGGTCGGTGTGACCTGGGAAGAACACATCGCTCGTTCGATACGATCTAACGGTGAGCAATAGATCTTAAACACTGACCTTACGATCCAGCCGAGTGGCTCGTGAACGGCTAAGATTGAATATGGCGACGGTTTTTGAGACCTCCAGGCTATTATAAATAGAGGGGCTGCATTAGCAAGGCGGTATCCAAAGTTCTACTCTCTCTCTCTCTCCCCCCTTTTCCCCTTCTCTCCGCGGCCGATTCGAAGGAGAAGACCGAAGAAGGTTCTCTGTAGGGTTTGATTTCGCGCTCAAGTGAAGGGTTCAGATCGAGTTCCAGATTTTTGGACTGGATCCTTTCGAGTCTCCCTCTCTTTATCTAGGTTTTCCTTTGGCCCATCGCATCCAATCCTATTATCGATTCATTGGAATCTCGGTGTTCTTGCGAAGGACCCCGCCCTAGATTTCGACATTGTAAGTACAAGACTCTTTAAGGAGTCAATTACTTGTGCTGAGAAATTCCCCTTGCGGATATCTTTTGGGACCGTAGAACTGCAACTGCAAGGAAGGAAACATCCAGTTAGGGTTTTGACCTGGCAATGGTTAGGGCAGAATCTTGAGATGCTAGTTCTACCTGGACATGTCTCTCTCATGTGTTCATCTTGCTCAACATACGGTACATTGCATAATTGCCGGTTGACGTTGATTGGTGGTGGTCGATAGAGAGCCTTTCTATTGTTGATCCGGGGAATCATCGAGTTAAAGAGATAACACTTTGCTGTTGCTGTTGCTGTTGAATTGGAGCCACCTCGTGTGGGAATAATCATGAGTTGGGATTGGATTGATATTCTGATTGGACTAGAAACTTTTTGACTTCTAATTATAACTACCACAATTTGAAAATATACCCTCCATAACATAGAATTCAGGTTTCTGGTGTTTGATAAAATTTATGCTGCCATTGCAGTTATTATGTGCAGTAATTGGATTTCAATCTTATGGCACCTACTGTCCCTATAGAGTTCACTGGACAGAAGGAATCAAGGAAGTTCTTAACCACACAAACGATGGGCAAGTCACGGAAGTTCTCTTCCAAAGGACACTCCACAGGGTTTGTGCCACATTATAGGCATGCTGTTGAGACCATGGCTGAATCTGAGGGCTTTGGGAGCTCCGGAAGGGTTGACACAGAAATGACTGCTTCAGAAGACTCCTATGGCCGTAAAAGGAAATGCATCAGTTTGAATGTCGATGGAAGTGATGGTTTTGGAGTCCCTGTTCAAGTTCTATCACTATCAAAGTTATCTGGGACAGGGAGGAAGGATCTGAAGTATAAGCTGCAAAAGGAACTCGAACAAGTACAGAATCTGCAGAGGAGACTTTCTTCTTTGGGTTCCAGTATTGCTGGGTTGTCACCTTATAGTGATATACGGAGTTGCAGTGGTGGACAGAAGAGGCCTCCCGTGGATAGCAACTTTGGTTCATCTGAAGTAGCAAGGAATGGGAAGAAACGGGTTGCCCCATCACGTAGCGGTGCGCGAACTAAGAAAAGCAATTCTGGGCGCCCTGAATCTGCAAATTCAGCTGGATCAGCCAGCACAACCAATGCTATGCTGATGAAACAATGTGCCACACTGCTAAAACGTTTGATGACCCATCAATATGGCTGGGTTTTCAACACACCAGTTGATGTGGTGAAGTTGAATATTCCAGATTACTTCAATGTGATCAGGAACCCGATGGACCTTGGCACTGTGAAGAGTAAAGTAGATGCTGGCAGATATGCCAGCCCTCTTGGCTTTGCTGCAGATGTGCGGTTGACTTTTTCAAATGCAATGACTTACAACCCACGTGGGAATGACGTGCATTTTATGGCTGAGACACTTAGTAAAAATTTCGAGATGAGGTGGAAAGCAATAGAGAAAAAAATCCCGATGGTGGCAGATGTGCAGGAGGTGCCATCTAACACTTATGGTCATGCAAATGAGGCTCCTCCATTGAAAAAGGAGAGAGCCGTGTCAAACGGCTCCCCGGACAAGCCAGAGTCTGATAGCTGGAGGATGACAGATGATGATAAACATAAGTTGAGCGTGGAATTAGAGTCTCTGCTAGGGGAACTGCCTGATAGCATTGTTGAGTTTCTAAAGGAGCAAAGTTCTGGTGCAGATCAGACTAGTGAGGATGAAATAGAAATTGATATAGATGCACTGGGTGATGATACATTGTTGAAGCTGCGAAAACTTCTTGACAATTATATAATGGAGAAGCAAACGAAGCAGGGCCAGGCTGAACCGTGTGAAACAGAGGTCTCAATTTCTTTCCGTTGTCCTGTATCAAACTTTTCCTTTCAATGAAGTTTTTTGGCTAACTGATTCCATCTCTTTAATGCAGCTTCATAATGTGTCGGGTATCAGCAATTCCTCACAGCCTCAATCTAAAGGTACATTCAGTTACTGTACACTTGTAATCATGGCATGTTTTAGATGTTTGATTACTGAAGCATTGTTTGTCGGGAATTGGCAGGCAATGAGGCAATTGATGAGGATGTAGATATAGTTGGTGGGAATGATCTTCCCATGTCAAGCTTCCCTCCTGTAGAGATAGAAAAGGACGCAGTTCATAGAAACAGTAAATGCAGTGGTCCAAGTAGCTCCAGTAGTGAATCAGGTTCATCATCTAGTGGTTCGTGTTTCTGCAAACCTTCTGTCCGCTGCTTTGAACTTTTTCCAGACCCTACAACAGACAATTGTTATATATTTGCTTTACTGCAGGTGCTTGCTCTTAGATTGCTAGTTGCTACATGTAGCTGTAGCATATATCTGCATTTGCAGGCCTTATCAACTGCAAGATTTATATCTTTCATAGTGTCTTTACTTCCTAGTTATTCTGAAAGCAAATAATAGATGGTAGATGGTATAATAACCAGGGTAGTCACTGCATCAGATTATAGTTTCAACAGATACATTAAGCATGGGTCTGCTGCTACTCTGCAGGCTACACTTTGAGTTCTAGAGAATATAGTTGAAGTCTGGTGTTGTGACTGTTTAATGCAAAATGATCACCTTAAGACATCGTAATTACTCAAAAAGAAGAGTTCTTTTTTTATAAGTAATATAACAGCAAAAAAATGGAGTCATTCTCTATGATGATAGGGCTGCTCAGTATGAAAAGTTTACACTATTGGCTCGTTGCACCACCGTCTGGTTAAGTTTGAGGTGCTGCACTCTTATCTATCCTCCACCAACTTTCGGACACCAAAGTAGGACCTACTTTTTAGAAAAAAAAATTGCGAATTTTCCAATACCGAAACCATCTCCCATCCCTTAATTAGAGACATGGAAGTAAATCTGGTTCAAGCTAAAGCCTTAAATATCAAGGATCATTGCCGGGATTCGACTTGAAGATTGACAGAGTGATTTTTAACTTGCATTTAGAATCTTTAGAGTTTTGATCGATGGACTAGATGGGGTTCAAATTGCTCTGAACTGTTAGATCAAAAAATCCATTTGTTGACATTTTGAGTTGAATGGGTATTTCCTTCTGTTATTATTCTTCTTAATTCTCTCCATTTAACCCTTATGTAACTTGTCCTGAAAATTTATAATTTTTCTACTTCTGATTGGTTACTGATTCTATTTGTTCTGGCCCTCAATTCCAGATTCAGGCTCAGGAAGTTCATCTGAGAGTGAATCAGATATTGCCAAAGCTTCACGCCTGGTTAGTGTTGAAATTCATTTGTATGGTTAAAGATTTGTAGTTTACACTGAGTAGTGTCACTTTGATCTGGAATCATGAATCATACTGGTTCTTCTGTGACTTCAGGAAGTATTGCCTGATGTAGGAGCTGCAGATCAGAAGGGTACTGCTGGTAACATAGACGATGGAAATTGTAGGTGTCAAGGTTTCATTGCCTACTTTTCCACAGGCTTATATTGCATATCATTAACATGTTTCGGGTGAACAATTTTTATTCTAGGCATAGTATCTGTTGACAAAGGGGAACATGCTAAGCAGAAATCTGAACCTAGGCTGGATTCTATTGACACTGCTGGTGGTAAGCATGAATATACTGAAGATAAGTAGTATGCTGTTTGTTACGGGGGTGTGATCTCTTAATCATCATGCTGTAACATTATAGAGGCGGAGAGTGCTCCACCTGAAAGGCATGTCTCCCCTGAGAAGCATTACCGTGCAGCCCTGTTGAGGAATCGCTTTGCTGACACGATACTAAAAGCTCAAGAGAAGACACTTGAGAAGGTTGGTCATATGGCTAATAGTCATGATTGAAGTTTGTAGAGTGTCACACATTTCCATTCCGTCCAAACTGTATCTTTATTTTAATTGTGTTTATGACGTGTGGTTGTAGGATGACAAGCGAGACCCCGAGAACTTGCGATTGCAAAGAGAGGATCTGGAGAGGCGGTTGAAAGAAGGTTTTTCCTTTCAATCGTTTTCTTTTTCCTTTTTTGATTTATTTCTTGTGCTTATGGTGGTTTTTTGTTATGGATATATAATTTTGATTTTTTTATCTTGTGATCTGGCGTGATGCGTGCAGAGAAAGTAAAATTGCAAGCTGAGGCCATGGCTGCAGAAGAGGCTCTGAAGAAGGCTGAAGCTAAAGCTGCTGCAGATATCAAGAAGAAGAGGGAACTAGAGCGTGAACTTGCTCGTCAGGCACTTCAACAGGTGAACTGGTTGGATGTGATGTTTACCCTTGCTTGGAATCAGAAAATAAAATTAGAGATATAATGTTCTCGGCTTTGCCTGAAATGCTCATATGTTCGATTGTTGCCTATATTAAAGATGCCTTTTATGATGCATGTGGTCAATTCGATTTTGTAAACGACGGAATTTTTTACATGCCTTTGTTATCTGGCTTGTAATTCTTTTGATATTTCTGCAGATGGAGAAGACTGTGGATATCAATGAGAGCAGTCGATTTATGAAGGATTTGGAGCTGCTGCGGGCAGCAAATGACGATGAGAGTATGCCGAGTTTCTTAGAGGAGGCAAGTCCAGGTACATCTGATGATGTTCTGGGCAGTTTCAAATTCCGGGGTAATAGCAACCCATTGGAACAGCTGGGCCTGTACATGAAACCTGATGATGAGGAAGAGGAAGAAGACGGTGAGCCTGAGCCCGACCCCAAACCCAAACCAGAGCCTCACAGAAGTGTCCCACCCAATGATGCGGAGGAAGGTGAAATCGATTGAGTCTTTACATTTTTTTTCAGCGCTAGTTAAAGTTCCTGAAGCTGCAACATTTTGGTCTCTGATGACTCCTAATTGATCGAGAGGAAAAATATCAAGTATTTCCAGCCCTGGGGAGGATGATGGGGCATGGACCGAGAACACTCGGAGGGGCTTGATAATGTTTTTTGGCTCTCGAGGTTGACGTGAGAGTTGGGCGGGTTTGGTACAGTGAAAATTCTCTCTCTGGGTGGATGTGGGGGGCAGAGGGGTTGCGGCTGGGTTTTATTTATTTATTTATTTATTGGTCTGGCAAGGACAGCCGCTGAGAATTGAGGACGGGGGGGGCCGTTTTAAGTGAATTGAGGACCGGCAAGAGAATTAAGGAGCCCAGGCTCGTGGGCCCAGAGCTTTGCCTGGCGTGGCGTCCTCTCGTGCCCCGACACTCCTCAATCCAGATATCGAACAGAGGCAAGCAAGCATTATGCAAATTCATGTCATATGTTCGGTCTTAAAATGCCCATACAAGAGATTGTCGTCTTCATCTCCAGGGCAATCTGAATCATAGCACACACCTGTCAGCTTCATATCAAACAAGGTTTTTTTTCAAGGAATATGGACTCTGTATGAAGTATCTTCACCGCTTCAGCTTGATGATCTTACATTTCCTCCACCCTCTCGGCATGGCTCTGAACCTTAAAGAAGCATATTCAATGTCACACCATGAGTTGCCATTTATACCATCACATGTTCAATTGGTTAACCAATTCCAATGCATTTTTATATTCGTTCTGAGATGGTTCAAATTGACCCACGGCCTCTTTATATTATTACACTATTGCTATTTTATTATATTAAAATTTAAGTTACAAACCAGTTCATTGCACTAAAATAGCACCCGTTTGAGGAAAACAAGTGCAAACCAATTCAGCTCTCCCCAAACCACATATCTCTCTCTTTTTTTTTGGCAAACCCCTAATGTCACAGCAAAAAATTACAATGAGATATTATTACTAATATTTTTTTTACTAAATAAAATTATAATAATATTAAAAGGTTAATAATAGTCAAAAGCAGTACGTCTAAATGTCCTAGTGCGGATCCTATGTTTCGGCGACCAGGAAAAAAAAAAAAACCAGCTTCCACTCTTTCAAACACCCAGAGGCCCGATGGTTGAGAGATATATCCCTCGATAGCGCCTATCCGGTATTTGGTTAAATTCCTACTGATCCATATTATTATTAATCTTGCATCAATAGAATAGAGCGCATAAAGAGATGTAAAAAGAGCATAACATAAAATTACAAGTGAATACTGATCCCGCCTTTTCCGACATCAAATACCCAGCATTCCGTATTTTCGAGATCTTGTTATTCAACTCTATTGAAAGCTCGTTTCTTCCTCTCCTCAAAAAAATGGAGTGTGATTCACTTCTTCACCTTTCTTGTCCCCAATCAATAGCTGTAATCCAATTTACCCCCTACTACTACTGTAAAAGCTATAGCCTGATTAGCTGATTGATTTCCCTTCTTTAAAAAGAGAGAGTAGGCACTATCTTTTTTTTTCCCATAAAATCAATTTCATCAAGCAATTCAGGTAATTTCTTATCTTTGCCATCATGTATTTGAGATAACTACACGACACAGTATTATTATATAAATACATATAATTCAGTTGGAGTTGGTTATAAACATACCAGAACGTGAGATCAAAGCGGCAATGAAGAAAAGGGGGCAAGTTCGTAAAGAGGCATCTGCACAGCAAAGTTATCTTATCAGTCTAAGGTTGATTTAACAGCACAGATTTCCTCTTCAGTTTTTTATCTGCGGGTCTTCCTAGGAACAAGTGGTTTTCCAAAGCCTAACTGAAACGGTGGTAAAACATTTTAAAGCTTGGGGAGAACAAATTATTTGTCCAAAACATCTCCCAGGATACTCAAGGCAATGCCCATATCCGAGGATCACTATTGATTACACCAATTAGTCATTTATCAATCAAAGCAATGTTCCAATGGAGAACAATATTCCATGCTATATCTCAAATATATGCCCGAGACATTTTACCAGCAACTAAGAACCTCAACAGGTAGGACCAATGCAAAATCAAAATGTCAAGATTAAAAACAGAATCAGAACAAAGCCACATACCCACAAGTTACCAGGACTAGTGTCTTCATCTTGGTGAAATATTGGTGGAAGCTTGAATCTATTTAAACTGTTACAACAATAAACCATTTCACTAAGAAAATAGCAGTTGCCAAAGAAGTAGTCAACATAAACTTCATGATAATGGCTAGAAGTTACCATTGTGTACATAAGATGTTGGTTATCAGGACAGACAAATGCATTTCAATGGGAATTGTAACCAATAAGGATCTTTTGCTTGCAAATAGAGAAGAATAACCTAATCAACCTTCAAGATAAATGAAAACAATTTATCAATGCAGATTAAATGGATTCTATCTGAACCAGATGGTCCATAAGATATATTCACAGAGTCTGAAAGACAAATGCATTTCAATGGGAATCATAACCAACAAGGATATCTTGCCCGCATATAGAGAAGAATAACCTAGTCAACCCTCGAGATACACAAAAATAATTGATTGATGCAGATCAAACAGATCCTATCTGAACCAGATGGTAGTCAACCATAAGATACATTAACAAAGTCTGAGAAGATACAATATAGATAACATTATGCATCAAATTTTCGAGGTCAAAACAAAACTATGAGAAACATGCCTAGAATACGAGGACCAAAAGGAACTGAATAATTTCAACACCGACTCTCTTCCCGACTTCTGTGCTGAAGGCAATACCAATCCTTTCCTTTTAATCTTATAGAAATCTACCTTAGAAAAATGTTGAAGAGTATTAAGAGGCGAGGAATTATAAGGTTTTACCCATCATATGCCCCTCCAATGTCAACAAACGCTCCTTGACAAATATGCAAAGCAGTCAACAAATTCTTCAAGAATGTAAGCTCATAGCCTCAAATTGCAAAACTAGAGCAGCATATGACTTTACAACTAGGATACACCACATGCCATACACTGCACGCGCATGCGCGCACACCAAAAGATATGAGCCCATCTTTATCTAGTCACCACTGGCACTAAATTCACTAAATTCCCATCATATCAAACCTCCCAGATGAGCTGATAAAATTTGACATGGAAGATTAAAAAAGCAGGTATCAAGATTTCATTCCGCACTCAATATCAATGAGTTGTTCAACTTCTCTTCACATATATAACACTTCTGTAGTAAATATGCTTCATGGAATAGCATCCCGTGTCCATGTCATTACTGAAGGCAGATGAAAATGCTCCTCACAATTATCAAAGGTACTGGATGGAGTAATTTTCCATAAACAAATAAACAAGAGAATGGGCTTCAAGAATTTTGTCCTGGATAATGGAAAGGAAGCCCATATTGCAAGACGGAACAAGAAGGTAAAAAAGGCGTAAGTTGTGAATATAGTTGAAAAAAAATTAAAATCAGCTTAAAACTAGCAATTAGGTTATCAAAGTGGGGAATCAAAATTCAAATTTGCCTCTTTTCCTTCTGCCAGGATGGTAGTTTTGGTCATACTGAACATCCTAGTAGTAATATTTGATAGAAATAACTGAATTTTTTTTGCACTTTTAGCTACAGTTACTATTGTGCCTTTTATTTTTGAACTTGAAACTTCCTATCCAACCTTCTACTTATATTCATAAGCTGAAGTTGAACACATGATCTATGGTCATTCTGTTAGGTGGATCCATGTATAACCATGGAAAGGAAACACAGGCAGCCCAGGCCCCAGTAGGATGGCAAATTGCAGGAGGATTTATGATTATACGGAACCAGGAGAAAGCACTTCAGGATCAAGTAGCAAATTACCAAGCATAAGGCTCAACAGCATATCCATTTCATCCATGGATCTCAGAGCAGAGGTCAATTAGATCAATCAATTCAAGCAGGCTTCCCACTTAAAGCCCAGGTTTTCCTCCTTGTCCGAAATATTAACAAGCAATCACTGTAGATGGAAAAAAAGTTATGAAATATATAATGAACAGAGTGTTGCATAAAATTAACAGAACATGGAGAAGAAAGAACTGGATACCTTGCGGGACTCCTCCTAATAATCCTTATTGGCCTCGAAGGAAACCTAGTACTGCCACATGAGCACGTTGTACCTCTCCAGCCACAAATTTACAGGTTTCTCAGTGCCTCACTCGCAAAATCGTCAGGGTCAGCCCTCTTCCGCGAGCATCTCGTGACCTTCCAGACGAATCCCAGCTCCTCTTCCGTAAGAGATTTTTACATGTAGCTCCATTCTTTGCCATACCAAGCAAGAAGGTTCACAGAGTTATGATTCAAGGCAATCTCGGCAGCCTTAGATTCAAAGATACTCGACCTGAGCAGGATATGAGATGGTGTTAAACTCACTGGGCACTATGTGAAATTTCACAATGGTAAACCCAAAGATTTCGAATATATGACATTAGACATTGCTTTTTGAGACAATCTGACTCACTCAAACACAGCAAATTATAGAAAGTTCAATTGTCAATACACGTTCATATTTTTTACGCCAGCCCATGTGCTGAACAGAAGAGACATGGCATTCTTCAACATGGAGGAGTATAACACTGATCATGCATAGAGATTGGAATTACGTTGGCAGCGCCTGCACTGCTTAGAATGATATTGAATAAAGCAGCGCTCCCTTCCTCTCTAGTCCTTCGTACATGGGCCATCAACAGTTTCCTGATTCGCTGACACTCAGATATCAAAATAGTAGCATAAATGGAACAGACCTAGGTCACTAAAGCATGATGAGGCGGCAGTTAACTTACCAGCGACGGAGTTGACTGTGATCACCAAGCCCTAAACAATGCCAAAACCCTAACAGTGATAACCCGCAAGAGTAGCGATACATGTTGCCACACCCAGTCGAATGGAAGATCTATTGTCGGAGATGGCCAGTAGGAGTTAATGAAATCATATGCCGTCGATTCCGATCCTCACCTTCCCTAGACAGAGCAACATACAAGATCGCGTCGAGGAATCTCGACTCCAGGGGCCATTCATACACTTACCATCATGGCTCCGCTCGTAAAATCTGCACAAACGCAAACCCATAGAGAGAGAGAGGGAGAGAGGGAGAGGGTGCAGAATTAAGAAGCCGGAAGCAGTTGCGGTTGGAATAAATAGAGAGGGAGGGCCAGGGTGCCGGAAGATTTCTTTTTCCTTTTTTTTTTAATTTTAAATAAATGACCAAGCATTCGAATTCAAAAGGGCGCCACTCTTCACAGGAAGAGGCCGGTTAACATGAACTGCATCATCTCAGTCCGAAGTTGTAGGGATAGACAAAATAACCAAACCAACCACGTCCGAGTAGAAAAGAGTAGTTATTTACAACGGGCGGGCAGTTAAAGAATTAATTGGTTGGTTGGTGGGTTGGTTATATAGCAGGGAAATGGGGTGGTTGGTTGGTTAGCATAGAATAGATAGATATGATGCGAATGGTCTTTCTTGTCCCCACCAACCGCGCTTCCCACCGTCCCATCCCATGTCAATGGCACTTGATTTCAGCAACCATCGCACTCACCACCATACCTGTTGATTTGATTCCTTTGGCTTTCATCTTTAGTTAGTATTATGTTTTTCTATTACTACTATTAGTATTATCAATGATGAGGGAGGGCGCAGCCTTCGACCTTTCATCTTACACTGGGTGATGTGATCATGATCATCGCTTACATTAAATTTCTGTCGATCCAATCCAAAAAGGTTCAACAGACGACAATAATCCCAATCCCTCCCAGCAAATAAAGCCATATTTCCACTCACTTTCTAACTAAAAAGACGGCTCCATAAACTTCTATCTGCCATCAAGGGCTAAAGAGGAACACGCCAAAATCAGGAGAGAGAAAGAAATCCATGCTTTTCTTCCTCAAAAAGAAAAAAAAAAATGTCAGTGAATTTAACCGAAGCCATAATTTCGCATAAAATGTTGCCCAGAATATCTGGGTATTGTCCTTTTTAGTCTAAAACAGATGGAACGTCGACATCAAAACAAAGAGCCACAGCCTAAGACTACGCAAGATTAGAAGTAGAAATGAAACCCGAAATGTTTAACCCTGTTCGATGGTTTGAACAGGAGGAAGGGTACCCTCAGGCTCATGAACTCCTTCCATTGACAAACAGATTCTGACCCTGAAGAGGCACTCTGTCCACTTCACAGATCAATTACACGGGACAGCTTCTGGATCCGGTTCAGTAGGAAATCCCCTTGCTTAATGGTAGCCTGATAAAGCGCATTCTTAGCATCAGGTCGGTTAGTTTCAAGAACACCTGCAACCTTATCGATCTTGCAATGAAGCTTCCCAGCAGCAATGAATCGAGATAGTTCCCTATAGACGAAAAGTTTCAAGTTTTAGATAGGCACAGTCACGAAAAAATGAACAATACCCAAACCACAAACCGAGAAGAGAACATTCCTAGGATTATGAGCGGCCACGGGGAAAAAGGCAGAAATATTAGTCACTTACAGATCAATGAAATCCACAGATACTCCAAAAGCCTTTGCCATTGCCTCGATAGTCACACTCTTGTAAGATTCTAGGTACTGGGAGTACACAACAACTCTGACCTCCCTCATGTAATACCGAAAGTGAGGGTGCAAGTACCGATCCAGCTTTATCTGCTCAGTTAAACCAGCTAAAGGAAGATGACAAATATTTGACAGTTAGAGATGGTCAACCAGGAAGGAATTATCAAGAAATCAAATCAGAAATATGTTGCCCACTCACCAAAAGCTGAGAAAAATGATTTATATTGACAATCATAGAGAGAGTTCAAAAACTCTGATAGATAAGGGACCTTCCCGATCACTGTCAAGATCTCAGGAGCATCCACCACCTGCCCAACAAAATTCAAGAAGAATGAGCCTCTGTAGTTGGGGAAAAAACAAAAGAAACTGGCAGTAGAGATACAATACAAGTTATAGGTACACCAAGTAGCCCCCATACCTTCTGCTTAAGGGAAACCCTGTCCAATGATATAATGCTTGTAAGCACCGTGTAGAATATGAATGTGTCGTATGGGAAAAGCTCATAGGTAGTGAAAGTAGAAATTGAGTCGAGGAACAAATTGGCTGCCTTCTTGAAGTTACGAGTGGACATGCCATGGAGGCCTTCATAAACCTTCAGACGGTTTTTCCTTTCCCAGTCACCTCCTTCTTCAAACAAGCTGAACACAATTGCATATGTTGTCAGAACATGAAGATGCAACAGACATGTTTAGGAACCAAAGACGTCAAATTCATGTTATCACTCACTTCTTTGCTTTATCAATGCTTTTGGAAATGAGATCAAAATCCATGTAGAAAAACCCAATCTGCAAAGTATAGAAAACTAGGTCCATCTTCTGCCCAACAGCAACTGTTTTAGTTTCAGTCACCTTGAGTTGCTCCAATGCTTTCTCCTGGAATTCACAAAGGACAGTCATACAGAAATGTGTCCCCATAAGAAACAGCAAGAGTGTGACAGGGCAACTGCAGTAAATTTTCACACACCTTATCCCCAATTCGAATGAAAAACAAGGACTTGGCCAAGTGAGCTTCTCTCACTTCACTTTCACCCAAGTTTTCTTCAGCATCTGTTATCCTGAATAAAGGCAAGCAAAACTTGTTCAACCAAGCTAGAATAGAGATGATGGTTGTTGTTACCTTGCTTTAACATCAAACATTCTCGCCTGTTATCAGTTTGGTGTTGTGTATATGCTCTTTATCCCCTGAATGACTTGTGGTAGACTATGTAATTAGCATAAGACAACCACTCAAGGCAATCTCTTTTGTTTAACAAGACACACCATTGCTAAGTAAAGGCAACTACTGTGAGCCTGGCCACAAGGCTTGCCCAGAAGAGCAATGGTCCAGCTATACTTATATCGATAGTATATAGTGCTTTCAACCCAGACCAAACTCACTCTAGCAGAATCTTGTAACCAATCAGCTTTTCATTTATTTTGTTGAACCAATGAAAGATCAAATAATCCTACTCATGCCGATAGATGGTTCATACAAAAGCCGAAGCACTGGATGTAAATAAAAGATCAATCAGCGCTTGTTAATCATCCTTAAGAGCTAGAGCTCAAGGGAAGGATGGGTGTTTCACTCCCAACGACAGGTTTCATCATTGACATTACTCATACTGGAAATTACAATCAAGGAATGACAGAAAGGAAAAGCATAACTTCGTAGATAGGCGAAGAGAGCCAATGCTTTCGAGACATGCACAAACTAATGATCGGTTATCGATTGCTTAACATCATATCAAGCTTAGATCAAAATCGTACTCGAGCGGATGAAAGCCATATCATTTGCTCGTAGGCATTTCCTTAGTAAAGCGAAGGATATGGAAAGGGGAAAACACCAGAAACTCACTTCTCGTCGAGTTTCTTGAGCTCCTGATCGATATTTGCACGCATCGAGTCCAAGATGCCCTGATCCCTCTCCAACACCGACTCCTCAACTAGGGTTTCGTACAGCGAAATCATGTCTGCACGCGGAAGAACATGATACACCCAACTCAATCGAACTCAATTGGGCACAGATGAATCGCAATGGTAGTGAATCGGCAGAATGTTATTACCATCGGCTTTGATGGAGGCGAGGACCTCGTCCTTGAGGCGGACCTTCTCGATGTCTTGAACGTCGGGGTGGCGGAGAAGGAAGAGCTTGTGAGCGAGAACGAGGTGAGGCTGCTGAGTCCCCTCTTGACCTTCCATGACAGCTTGGTACCGAGTCACTGAGCAGGGGGAGCGCTCGCGGTGTTTGAGAGAGTTCGGAGGGTTCTTTGCTTGCGCAAGGAGGTATCGGACGGTATCTTTTCAGGGTAAGCCTCCCCGGGTCTTTTATACCGAGCAGAATAAATGGCGGAATTTCCATTAATTCTTCTTATTAGTATAATGACAAATTACCGTAAAACAAATTAATTTTCTCTAAATTAAAACATTTAAGAGTTCTCTATATTCCTCTGAGGTGAAAGCATACATTATTTTTTTAAAAAAAATTCCTAGAATACTCGACCCGAAATTTAACTTAAATGGATGAGCATTTACCCAACTTCTCAATTGGTGAAAAGATTTATGATACATAAAGCCTCATAGCTTTATCAGTTTATCCAAACGGTTCAAAGTTTAAATTAAGCAGTAAAAAACAAAAAAAGGCTATACATCAATTGATTTACCAGAAAATTTTTCTACATCACCCATAAATGGTAAAGCATTCATCAAGCACAGCACCCCATACGCTTGGATTGGAGCGATTCCACTTCAACATATCTCCCTCCTGGAATATTTCTTCACAGCATCCAGTATTTTTTTAGCAATTTCACTACCTAATCTTGGAACAATAGGGAATGTCTTCTCCAGGCAGATCCCAGTTGTCATCACCGTCATCGCCACCATCCCTCTTCTTCTCCTTCGGAGTCTTTTCTTTGGCCCGTCTTGGATTTTTAGCTCGTGGGCGCCTGCCAAGTAGCGACACAGGCGTGGATTTGTCATATTACAGAAAGAAAAGAACACATTGCTCCTCTGGAGGCTAAGTTGTCAGGAATGTACAAACAAAGAGTGCGCAGAAGTTCAACAAACCATTACCAAGAGTTTCCAAATTAGAAAGGAACCCCATTGGTTATATGACAGACATTCCCCGTAATCATCACAACAACGAGAAATTATGAACCAATTTAAACGTTAAAAAACTACACACACATTCCACACATGGTTCTATAAAAGAGTAAGAAAAATTCCTAGGTAATCATATTCCTACTGGGAATAAATTGGCACGCAGTAAATTTTTTGTATCCTAGCTCTTCCATCCTGGTCATGTATTTCACTGTGAAGGCTTTCAGATATCAATAAAATTAGCCTCAACGTAATCTTGAATACTAGTTCCATTTGTATAAATCTGGCAACATGCTTCTGGAGTAATTTTCTCAAACTCATCTGCCACAATGGGGGAAGAACTCAATTATTACAGAGAAAATGCTGTGATGTTTAAGAGAGATGCTAGCCAGTCTAAGTATTAAGAACATCCACAATTTTCCACTTTAGAGATACTGCAAGTGGTAGCACAAGAACCACTTCAGCCTATCATGTTCAAAAAGAACTACTTAAGCTAACCAATGTCCTCTAGCTTAGAGCTAATCCCAAATCTTTACACGTCTGAAATCAAGCTTATTACAGGCTTAGTATGTTGCTCTTCCGACCAAAAGCCCTGCCTACTAATCCCCAAGCATCAGCACCAACTTAGCGATAAGACAATCTTGAATTCACCAAAACTTCAGAAGTTAACATACCAATGGACTTATCAGCATTCCGCTGCATGGAATTTAACCCAAAGACTAATTCAAATGCCTCGACATTTGGACCCAGAGGTCTGTCATGACACCAATCTGTATCCCAAGCACTCAACTCAGGATATTTCAGAACAACCTAACCTTCTGTTCTGCTCAATAACCATACCAAGCTCTAAGAGTGATATAAGCAGAGGCAATTTTAATGCTTAAGCAGCACATACCTGCCAAAATTCTAAACAAGACAGCTAATTACAAATCCTACAACCAGCTGCATCATATCTGCGGTAGCTATCAAGTCATGCACATCCTTTCAAACTGCGAGAGGAGACAAGTTGCAGTCTGAAAAAGCTTCAAGCATTGATTGCTGACTGCACCCCAGCAGTCGATTTCGTGAAGACAAGATACTCTGAGCAAATCAAAACCGTATTTATCCAGAACTTAAATTTCACATCAAGATCAAACACTTAATAATGGCATTATTAAAGTAGCTAGAATTTCTTAAGTTATATGGATAGTTGCAGCATCAGAGAAGGAAGAGTGGGATCCTATGGAACGGGAGGGCGATCGGTGCTAGTTTAATTCACAAAAACCTTTGAAAAAAATATAACACACCTCTTGCGATTTCTCTTGGCAGCTTCTCGGGTTTTACGCTTCTTGGCCTCCTGCTTGGTCTCGAAGAACCTCCTCCGCCTGCATTCCTGCAGCACTCCCGCCTTGGCCACCTCCCTCCTAAACCGGCTCACCAGCCTCTCCTCGGGCTCGTTATCTTCAGCGACTATCTGGGCGTTGTAGTACCCCGACTTGGAGGAGAGGATGCTCGCGTTCCTCAGCGCCGGATACAGAATAGACGAGGTATCAGCGGCTTCGACAGAGGCACGATGCGGCAGCTTTTCGGACAGCAGAGAGGGCACTGGCCGACGATCGGGGCGTGACTGAAGCTGAACAGATGGCGGTGAAGAGGAAGAAGAGGAAGATAGGGACAGGGCGGGGAGGAGCTTGGCAAGAGAGAATGGCGCTGTCGCCGTCATCGAAACTTCCGGTAATTGTCCTGCCTAAAACAGATTAAACGGTGAATTCTAATCAGGAATTGTATAAGGTTGAAGAGGGGAAATTTTTATAATAGTTGAATACGGCATCTTAGGGAAATTTCAGGGCAACTGAGATGAAACATTTAAGCTTACCTCCATCCAAGGTAAAATAGTAAGTTATAATAACCAAAAAAAAAAAAAGTAGGGTGATGATCACAAAAACATTGTACCTCCTCTCATTAAATTCTGCTTACAGTCGTTTGAAGATGAGGGAAACAGAGGATTTCTCGTCAGCTCCAAACTAATAGTATTGACGATGCCGACACTGGATTAGACCGCTGTCATGGGCGTTTCACGATATCGACATCTGGAAAGGGCAAGTTCTTCAATCAAACCAATATATATATATATATATATATATACACATACACTTGCATGTATGTACGTACGGGTGTTGCCTGCTAATGATCAACATTCCCATTGCATCATTCGCTTAACTAAGAAAAACAAATGGGATGGGATCTAAGCCAACAAGCCAATTCCTTCGTTCGTTTACTTCCCAGGGACTAGCAAAACTCAGAACACGTCTTTGTTATAAGACCGGAGTTTGCATACAGGGCGTTAATTTTCTCAGACTTGGAACAGCATCCGAAAAAGAAATGTACAAACAACATAAACATTAAAGCACCACCGATGAAAATTCTCGGGTTGCTTATATAAAGTTAGCCTTCTTTTGTCCCGTGAGAAAGAAAGCTGAAGATGCAGGAAGAGTGTGTTTGAAGCAGTCTGCAACCTAAGGGGCTGGAAAGAAAGCGCTTGTCTAAACTTCCTATAGAGGCTGCTGCTGAATCGCTGTTGGATCACCAACTGCCCTTGACCTCCCTGCCAATAGTCGGGTCATCTTCTCCCAGAGAGTTCTCTGTTGACGGTTGCTTCTCGAGCTCAGATGGAGCCAACCGCATCGAATGGTCAAATTTGCATGCAGGGCCGAACTTACAGATGCCATAACGGCTGTAATATGAGCAGATATTCTGGTCCTATTGAGATGATATCCATATTCAGCACTAATGATGACACAGATTTACATGAAAGGCTACTGACCAGAAAATTCCCAGGATTCAGAGCCATCTCAACTTTTTACCACTTGAAATTTCTTTACTGATATATTTGCTCCAAAGTGCAAGCTTTATAGTAATCAACGAAAAGAGAAACGGAGCAAGAATATCTGAGGATGAATAAATATTCCTGTCAGCTGCGAGCAGATAATTCTTTTTTTTTTTTTTGGTTAAAAGGGAGTAGATAATTCATTCCAGCAATATGGAATTGTGACCAATATAAATGAAAACAACTTCAGTCATGTCAGATTGAACAGATTCTCCAACTAGCAGTCTCAACAAATGCTTTTACTCAAAAAGCACAGAAACGAAATAGGGAATGCATGCCATGATTGCACGGTTACTCTTCTCTAATTCCCAAGGCAGTGATTTTTTCTCTTTTTTAATTTTGAATGGTCTATTCCCAAGGCAATGAATTGCAATCAGATATTTATACTGGGGAAACAGCATCCACTTACTGGTCTCAAGGGTAGGCCCATGTCGCTTAGTGCTACCTGAGGGGATTTCAGGCCCTGCTCCTTCGGGTGGTGATATTTGCAGCTAGACTTAAATTTGCAGTCCCCAGTTTTTAGGAAATAGCTACATTCAGGCTGGCCCGGTCTCTCTGGAAATTCCTCAACCCCCATCTGCTGCTGCTGATTTGTATGTATATGGCTACCAATTGTTGTGGGGCTGTTCATGATGTATGCTGCAGGTGGAAGCATACTTTGTCCCTGTGGCTGTGGATTTGAAGCAAACTTGACCAAACCATGAATTCAAGAAGAAGGGCAATAAGATGAAGAATTTTCTTGCATGAGAGGAGATAGGAAGAGGCAAAAGAAAAATTATGGTATGAGAATGTAGAGGAGGAGGATAGAGATGCTGGCCAGGTTGTCATTTCTTGATTATCTGCACTCAGAATTATGATTGTGACCAGAAGTTCTAGGCAAGTTCTTATGATATAACTTCCTACGGTGAAATGTGGGGAAGTTTTCAGCCAAAAATTCAGTTATGCAGCACACACGAAGAATGCAACACCACAAAGGATGGGTATGTAATGCTATGATTTTTTTTTTCAGTAAATATGTAATGCTGCGATTTAAAATAACTAGACGGGAATTCATAGTAATGCTACTGAGAAAACAGCAGAAAGTGGAAAATAATCAAAATTTACCTGATAGCCATTCCATTCTGCATTTGGAGAGGAAACCACTTGGGTCGGAGAATACATCATTGGCGCAAATGGAGGATACTCATTATTTAATGCGATCGATGGAGACCAAACAGGGAACTGCGATGCATTCTGCAGCGGAGCAGATCCGCCATTACTATATTCCATAGGATGGTCAGCTCCTGCTATAGGATCAGGATGATTGAACTTGCAGTTGGCAGCAAATTTGCATGTTCCAGTACGCATGTAAAATGGGCACTCTTTCTCTCCCTTTAGAAAGGAGAGACTAGTTAGACATTCTGGATCATGAAATCTAACTGAATTGAATGAAAGACTAGTTGTCTTGAATCTTGGAATGTACCAGACGGACTGGCAGCCCAAGAAAATTAAGCTTAACTGCTGGCAACAAGGAACTTGCTTTGCTGTGCTTGTATCTGCAGGTTTTTCCATACTTGCAACCTCCTGGTGTTGAGAAATACTGTACAATATAACATTTCAGGAACTGCTAGAGGGACCTGGATATAGTTTGGCAAGTGAACATACAAAAAACAGAACAAAGTTCACAATACTTCAACAAGCTGCACGCATTACACCGTTTTTGCAACTACCTAGCATCTGTTATTACTAATCATGACAGAAAATTCTTCTGTGCTTGCTGTGTACTGCTGACTCTGACAGAAGCACAAGCAATTATATTTCTGAAGAAATTTAAAAAAAGGGAAGTAGATATATGAAGAAAGATCAACATGATACGCCATAGGCCAAAACCACAGAGTACTGAACAATTCAAAGAATGTTATTAATTGTGCCTGTTGTGCTTTTAGGATTTGATGTAACCCATTATAACACTTCCCACTAGCACAATGAGATAAAGATCACTTTGAGCTCATTCTACTTCTCTGGAGGTCACTCCCCCACAAATTGATGTATATGAGAAAAAATGGTATTATTCTCATTGCATGATAGGGAAGAAATGATAGATAGATAGATATCCTCACGCAATAGAAGAGACACGAGAGTTTGGATAGAATGCCTCACTAGAAAGACGAGGGTGAGCAAGAGAGGATAAAGAGCCTTATTTATTTTTTGCTAAATAAAAGTGTGATAATTTTTCTCCAAAGAAGCAGTAAGCTACTATGAAAACCTGCTTGGCGTGACAAATGCACAAGTTAATGGTGGGGATATCCAAGCACTACAAGGCTTGTTAAATTACAGGGTCCCAGCTACAGAGAGGGTTTCCCTGATCACACCAGTCACTCAGGAAGAAATAAAACAGACCCTATGGAGTATGGATGACAACAGAGCTCCTGGGCCAGATGGCTACAGTGCACACTTCTTTAAGACCTCATGGGCCACAGTGGGTAATGATTTCACCTCAGCAGTAATGAACTTCTTTCACAGCAGCAAGCTTTTAAGAGAGGTGAACAACACATGCATCAAACTGGTTCCTAAAGTCCCTAATCCCTCGAGAATGCCAGAGTTCAGGCCAATATCATGTTGCAACATTACTTACAAGTGCATTACGAAGATTTTAGCCAACAGACTCAAGGCAATTCTTCCTGGCTTTATTTCCCCAAACCAGTGTGCTTTTGTCAGTGGGAGAACAATCGGGGAAAACATCCTGTTGGCTCACGAACTGGTAAAAGGTTACCAAAGAAGGGGAGTAAGCCCAAGATGTACCATTAAAGCTGATATTATGAAAGCTTTTGACTCAGTGAGCTGGAACTTCCTGCACAATTTATTCACAGCTATACAAATGCCCGAGAAATTCATCGAGTGGATATTTGCATGCATCACAGGCCCGATGTACTCTGTGAATATCAATGGAGGCTTGGAAGGATACTTTGCAGGAAGAAAGGGTCTAAGGCAAGGTGACCCTTTGTCCCCTTATTTGTTTGTCATGGCAATTGAAGTTTTATCCAAGTTGCTCAACAAAGCTGCTGTGGATGGGAGGATTGCATATCATCCTTGCTGCAGCAAAATACATCTTACTCACTTGGGATTTGCTGACGACTTAATGATCTTCCTCAAGGGGGACTCAAACTCACTCAATACAATCTTATTGATCTTTGAGGAATTTTACATTATGTCTGGCCTACGTTTGAACCCAGAAAAGACTGAGATTTATTGTGCAGGCATGGGGCAAGAACATATCCAAAATATGTTATCTATGAGTGGTTTCAAGCATGGTTCGCTGCCAGTACGATATTTGGGTATCCCTCTAATCCCTGGTAGGCTTACAGATAAAGAATGCAAACCATTAATTGATAAGATTACAGGGCGTATAGAGAGTTGGACAACCAAGAAGCTCTCTTATGCAGGAAGACTCCAATTAGTTCAATCTGTGATATACTCCCTTGTGAATTTTTGGTGTGGGGCCTTTATCCTCCCTAAGAAAGTAATCGCTGTAGTGGAGCAAAGATGCAAATCTTTCTTGTGGAAATCAAAAGCAAATGATACTAGAGGTGCAAAGATAAAATGGGATACTGTTTGTTTACCTAAAGCTGAAGGGGGATTGGGACTTAAGGATGTGGAAGCTTGGAATGCTGCCTGCGGGATGAAGTTCATATGGCTACTATTCAAGAGAGCTGGCTCGATATGGATAGCTTGGGTTGAAGCCTATTTGCTGAAAGGAAGAAGTTTCTGGGCTCTCAAAATCCCCTCCGTTTGTTCCTACACTTGGAGGAAACTTCTAAAGCTGAGGCCTATGTTTTATCCCTTTCTGAAGATCATTATTGGTGATGGTAGAACTACCTCATTTTGGTACGACAACTGGTGTGATAGAAGCCCTTTGCTTTATGAGGGTCAGTACACCTACGGCCTTCCGAGATCAGCCACTGTTGCTGAAGTTTGCTGCAATACTAGTTGGATGGCTCGTAGTTACCGAGACGAACACAGACAAGTCATCCAAAGGCTGATCCTAAATACACAGTTAAGCCCAGACAATCAAGACAGACTTTGGTGGCTCCCCAGCAGCAATGGAATCTTTAAAGTTAGGAATGCCTGGGATGCATTAAGACAACGAAGAGCTAAAGTTTCTTGGAGCAAGCTAGTGTGGTTCTCCCCCAGCATCCCCAAACATTGTTTCATCAGTTGGCTTGCTGTGAACAATAGATTGGCCACGCTAGACCGCATCAAGAAGTGGAATGTCAATGTCGGCTCAATGTGCAAGTTATGCTCCTGTGAGAATGAAAGTCGCGAGCATATTTTCTTCTCTTGCTCATTTAGTAAGTCTATATGGGAGAGAATCTTGCAGAAAATGGGTCTATCTCGTCCTGTTTGGGACTGGAACTCGGAGCTAGCATGGGCTACTAACCATCTCAGAGGAAAGGCAATTGAGAAAATCTTAATGAAACTACTATGGCATGCACACATATACTTTGTCTGGAAGGAGAGGAACAAAGCGATATTCTGTCAAGACCGTCCATCCTTTGAAAGAGTCTGGGGCGCAATTGAAAGGTCTGCTCGAGAAAGGTTACTGGGACTTGAAATCCTTAGGAGGAAAGTCACAAATGATTACCAGAGGAAGATTTTGGCGAGATGGGGTATCCGAATCTAAGCAAGCGATCCCACTAATATGTAATCTTATTTCTTCTTTCTTGAGCTTTTGTTTTAGACTGTCTGAATTGTTTTAGACTGGTCTGTGGGCTGAATTGTACTTATAGGTGCATGTACTCTCTCCTCCAGCCCAGTACTTGTACATAAACCTTTTCATTATATAAAGAGCAACACTTACTAATCAAAAAAAAAAAAAAAAAAAAGTGTGATAATTTAGCGAGAGGAAACTACTAGACCTTAGAAAGAAAGAGAGATCGATCTATATGCAAATATCAAGAATAAGATCGGAGAGATGCATGTGAAGGGGTAGGAAATTAGGTAAGAAGGCGTAGAAGGGTCATGAAAAGCAAGTCCAGTTAAAGACAAAATTGGGGATATTGTGGCTAATAAACAGAAGTTGAGAATCTTGAAAGATATGAGAGACGCTCAATTGAGACCAGTTAGATTTAAAAAAATGATATTTTTTTCAATAACGAGAGCAAATGATGTGGAAATAGTTTATTGAGAATTTTAAATAAAAAGCAAAAAATACATGCTAATAAGGGACAGACACATCCGATCAAGGTTGGATGCATCGGTGGAGAGTGAACCTAGCGACAGCTCTCAAAGATGTAACTGGATGGTTGGCTCTCATACCATGAGAAATAGTTAAGAAAGGAGATTGGCTAAAACTATGACAGATTTAATAATAGCGAGGAGAGGTAAACAGGTCTTAACTACAACCAAAGATAGTAACTAAATATTTCTTATAATCTTCCACCATCCAATATCAAATCATGTAAAAGATTCTCAAGATTAATTCAATATCTTCTGATTTGATGCAACCCATTAACATCTCTATTATGCAAAATTTCCATTAGACTTGTAAGACGAGTTGAGCACATGTCCAATCAAAAAACTTAAACTAATATATGATAAGTTAAGACAACAAACTGTCACTCGTCATATAACCTATCTGGGATAGAGAATGACACCTATTGAACCATGCTTATACCCACCACAATTTCGGAGAACTTGGAAAGGATGTAACCACCCAAAAAGGGCTATTTGTGCATTTGGATGATAAATGAAAGGACTTAATTTACCTTGCACTCCACCTGCCCTGTTTTCTCTTTAGATTCGTCTTTATCCTTCACCCTCTCCTTTGCAGCCTTCACAGAAAATGTTGGAAGAGAAAAACTGTCAGGGAAGATGAAAGCACAATGCGTCACCCCAAAGCACAAGTCAAATGCTTCAATTTCCTCTATTCCTTTTTACTTGGTGAATTACAGAAATCATACGATGAATCACAACCTTTGAGGATATATGATGCCAGACTCTGATATCCTATCTTATAGGTAGTCCTAAGTAGATTTGGGGTTCCTATTTTAGCCCTATTCAAAGATTAGAATAGCCAGACCCCCCAACTTCCCCGCATCAATATTTATCACACATGGATTCAACAGGCATTCTCGTGACAGTAAACTTGTTACAATTATAAAGACAAAAACATTCACTTTGTTTCCTATATGAGCGTATTTTTACCGAACAAAATTACGGAGCACTCAAAATATCCGGACGGGACTGCATAGAACAACTCAGAACAGCCCAAAAAAAAAAACAACTTGGAAAAGGGGAAAAAAAAATCTGAATAACCAGATTAAGATGAAATGAAAGCACTGTATGGAGACCAGCCCCCAGGAGACAGCAGATTATTCCTCAGGTCATGTAATGAATGCTAAATAAAACATCTCCATTTTCAGCAGATGCAATTATGACGCATAAAACTCTTGGGCGTACAGATAAAATACTGGCTCCATGTAGCATCCTTCGAGGG
The DNA here is from genome assembly GCA_037672795.1 of Lagerstroemia speciosa. Lineage (NCBI taxonomy): Eukaryota > Viridiplantae > Streptophyta > Magnoliopsida > Myrtales > Lythraceae > Lagerstroemia > Lagerstroemia speciosa. Next base: position 2,614,003 of record CM075308.1, read on the forward strand.
GGATGATTGAACTTGCAGTTAGATCCAAACTTGCAAGTCCCGGTCTTCAAATAGAACGCACAGTCATCAGCTTCAGGCCTCACTGGGAACTTATTCTTCCTCCCATCGTACCGTCTCTCCTCCTTATCATTGCCTTCCTTGTCGCTATCATTACTACCAGTCTCATTCCTCTCCTCCTCGCCATCCGCACCGCGATCATGCTTCTCCTCTTCTGCTTCTCCTCCATTGCTCTTACCGTCCTCTAGCTGAGGGTCTAGGACTCCCCCCTGAGCCCCCTGATCAGCCGATTCCGGCTGCTTCAAATCAAGCTGCTGAACCTCGACGGCGAGCTGATTCTCCGGCACACGGTCGGGATCAGAGAGAATGTTATCGGAGTCGAGAGTTGTTTTGGCGTCGGGAGTGGGCATGTTGGTGGAGTCCTCAGAGGGGGGTGAGGAGGAGTTGGGGGTGAAGAACCATTTCAAGAAACTTTTCGATTCCATTATTCCTTTTCACAGAAGGCTTCGACTTCAGCCATTCCCACACGCACCGGAGAGAGTGGGGGAATGTGTGAACGCATGAGGGATCGACGAAAAGGGTTGGAACTTTATGCGCGGGATTGTTTGTGTTGGGTTAAAAACAGTAAAAGCTTCACAAAATATCGGCATTTATTTTAACATAAATTATTAGAATCACCGGAAAGTTAAGCAAGCTCTAGCTCCGGCAGTTGGTGTCTATGATTCATTTATTTTAATTTACATAACAAAATGTATTTTTTGATTGTATCCTTCATCTCTTCTCCGATACATATGGGTCATGATCGTGATCGTCTTTCTGAGCAAGAAGAAGATGAAGAAGGTGCGTTTATCACAAAATATGTTGGCAACTGAACTGACTAATCTTGGAAGTACACTTTAGTTTATTCTAACGCGCATTTAATGGCAATTTGAGCCGCCGTAGAACTCTGTTTTGTTGGACAAGACTTGACTGAGCTGGCCGGCCCACTACTAAACGGTAGCCATCAATAATGTGCACCTTCCCGCGTGCATGTCATTGTCGTGTTGTTGGTTGTGGTGACGTAGCAATCGAGATGGCTGCTGACTTGAACCACGTGAAAATTTTGATAAATGCACCCAAAGAAGCCGAGCGCATTCTTTACCGTGGCCATTCCCGTCGGTTGGTCACCGTCTGACTTTGATTTCTTTCACCTGAGCCCCCACAAATGCCGCCGTTTGTTTTGCTTGATTCGCTGTATATAAAAGGAATGTAAAAAGCGAGCTCTGAGTTCACCACAACGGCTCCCAAGCACAAACACATATTGCAGATGCACTGATCCGCAACATGTAACATGATTTCCCCTCTGTCGAAAGGCTTCGGTACCGGTTGAAGGGATCCTAAAAGATTCATCATCAGCTATGGAGTTAAATATGTATGACCTTTTTTTTTAAGTCCAGAATCATTTTAACTTTGTGATTTTCATGACATCACCAAATCATATTATAGTTCTACCCACGATATGGAACAAGCACCGGCAGAATCAACCAAACTCTGCACTTGAAAAGAATTCGAGTTTCATCATCAACCTTCATCCAGCTAAGAGGTTGAAACATTGACAAACAAGAATCGGGAAACCGTGCGTTCAATTCCTAAATTCTGGGCAGCGGAGGTCGGGATCCCTCCCCCACCCGCTACAGTTAATGCGTAGTTCATACTGCTCTCGAAATCATACACGCAGAAGGTGCCGATTAATGCCAAATCTCAGTCAAACCCCTATACAAAAACACGTATATTGTGCTCTCAAAACAATCCATGTGATCAATCATTGAAAGCAGCTCAGCATTTCATCACAACCCTATCATTGCAAGCTTGCTAGGATTACTCCGGTGATCCTTAATTTGCATTAAGGATGTATCAATCAAATTGCAGATGGTCATGCTAATTATAGCAACTTTATTGGTAGTTACTCAATCGTGAAATAATATCATCTCAAGAGCAGAAACCTAAACAGTGCTGGCAACAACTGGAAAGACTGGTCTATATATGTTTATGTATGAGAAAAATGGCGTAAGATTAAAGCAAAAAAAAAAAAATACAGCTGTAAGAATAAAATGAATAACAGGCAATCAAGAAGTAACAGTAATTGATGATAAACCTGCTTTTTCTTTCTTAATTTTTCTCTGTCTGCTTCCTCTTCCTGAAAACAACCTCCGTGTCAAGGCCGAAGCCATCGATCTTCCTCTGCTCCAAGAGGTCGGAGCGCTTGAACATCTCCACCACGGGCCTCACGCTGTAGAGATCGTTCGCCGAGTACTTATCAGTGCCCTTGGTTACGGACAAGTGGAGCACGCACACGCCTCCTGGCCTCAGCGTCCGCTCGATCTCCCCGACGAACTTCCACGGGTACAGCGCGTGGTCGAACACGTTCGAGAACTCGAAATCGAAGGTCCCGTTCCCGAACGGCTGCGCGTGGAAGTCGCCCTTGACCACGAGGGGCGGCCGAGGCGCCAGATCGATCCCGATCGAGTCGTTTACGCCGATCTGCCTCAGGGCGGCGACCTCCTGGCCGACCCTGGCACCGATCGACAGCGCCTTGGAGGAATTGGAGAGGAGGCCCCGCCTCTTCAGGCTCTGGAAGAACTGGGCGAAGACGCGGACCTTCCGATCCCAATCGCGGGTGGTCCAGATGTGTTGGAGCTTCGGGTTCAGGGTCTTGTTGAGCTGGTGCTGGATGTAGGCCTCGTAAGAGGTGTAACCACGGCGAATACGGAGGTCGTCGGAGGGTGAGGATGATGACTTGGTGGTGGGGCGGTGGAAAGGAGTCCGGGAGGCTAGGAAGAGGAGGACGAAGAGGGAAAGGAAGAGGGAGAGGAGGAAGGGCTTGAGGAGGAGCGGGAGCTTGGCAGTAATGGCGACTCTCATGTCTCTTTCTCCTGCGTGAAGTGAGAGAGAGAGAGAGAGAGAGAGAGAGAGAGAGAGAGAGAGAATGCTGAGAAGAATGTGGATGGAGAGGTAAGAACGAATGGAACCTGCTAGCTAAGTTGCCGGTAGGAAGCTGCTAGTGAGGGACGAAGTTTTTTATTTGTAAATATTTTTTTTAAACTGGTCTTTTTATTTTTAAGTGCTGATATAGCAAGAATTTTTTTACTTATTTATTTCACTCTAATGTATTTATTATTTTTGTGACTAATACTGGTAAGATTTGTAAATTATCCTATATTTTTTAGTTTCACCCATAAGTAACCCAAATCTCCCTTTCTTCTTCTTCTTCTCGAACTAGTACTTTGCACGATACCGAAGAAGCAAACTTCCTTGGAGTTTCTGTAGAAAGTAAACTGGGGGCTGATAATGTAAATATTGAACGTGTAATGCATACTGAGTTTATTATATGCTCTAACTCTTTACATCCTCGATCGAGATTGTTTTAATCTTGCAAAAGCTGCAGCTCCAGCTAAAAAAGGCAGGAAAGCCTCATTCCCGCTCAGAACCAAAAAAAAAAAAAGGGGGATTATTTAAACCATGTCAGGCCTCTGGGGCAGCAATAGGTTGTAGAATTTATCGTGCAAGAAAAAATTATTTCCTTTGCTATCCACAGCATTCTTCCATCCACACCATCCGCCATTTACAACCTTCTTGTGGTCATCTGCCCCCGTGTAGTGAGGATCGAGGATGAGGAAAGCACAGTCTCCGTTCACTTCATTGTAGTCGATTCCCAGCAGAGTATATGCAAGCACACCTCCACCTGCAAATGTTTGAAGAAACGGGACAGTTCATGATAGCCCAAACCATATCACAATCTAATCTCAAGGGTGCTAGATTGACCAATCATGATTGGCGTTCCTTGAGTCTCAAAATGCATGGCGAGTTCTCTGCATTTCTCAGGGAGCTCAGCACCAGATCTCACATTAATCACTTTGCAACTCACCTGTTCAAAAAGACATCAAAACAATCAAACCTCAGCAACAAGCAGTATACGTATCTACCCGTCTATCTTGGAAATCAAAACTTGAACTAGCACCCTCTTCAGCGAAAAGGAAGTCGTAATCAGTATCAGAAACTTCATTCCTTTACCACCCTCACCTTCAGTAGTGATAAGATTACGAGGAATGCCAATCTACTACATGCATTAGGACAGTAACATGATCATAAAAGGCATACTTACACCAAGAAGCTTGTCCAGGACGAAGCTCAACTCTATGGCACCTATCCACTCACGAGAACCTACAAAAGATGGCTCCTTGTCACCAATTTCCACTAGTGTCTGTTGAATTTCCCTGAGAGAATCACCCTTTATGTTATAATGAAGTTGCAAATATATGGCTACTGAAGCAAAATCATGAACAGATACTATTAAGAAATCATATGTAGTCACACGTGGCTGTCGATGCTGAACAAGTTTTATATTTCACATTAATCTATAGAACACTAGGATAGTTACCTGTGTGAAGGAACATCAAAACATGTGTACTTCTGGAGTCTGAACCAAGAAATGATAGTCTGTAAAGAGCGGTAGGCACAGCCCCAGCCCTATTACATTTAAAATTTGGCTTACATTAGAGAAAAGTTGGGAAAACAGATCCTATAATTACCTAAATCCATAAGAAATACAAGCTTCTCTGACTGCCAGCATTTTTAAGCACAATTAGGTGGAAGAGAGGGCATGGCATGAGATTTAGACAAGTCACAAAGCACTGGTCACAACTTAATGAAACTCAGATACATCACACAATAACCAACTGATGAAAAAGAGAAGTGAATCAATTGAAGAAAATAGTGCACATCATACCACTTGCTGAATAAATGAATAACCACTCTGGTGTAGAAAATGCATTACCGAGTCATCAAAATCATCTTGAAGGTAATGATAATACTCATAAGAACCTTGAACCAAAGAGACAACTCCTCCTGACACTGAAGGAGAGATACAAGTCAACACAAGCAGAAAACCAGAAATGGAGGGGTGAGAGAGGGGCAGGGAGCACAGATAAATAGCAGGGACTCACCCCCACTGCCTGGAATACCAATATGCACATCTTTAAGCAAAGATAGACCTGGTATTAACAGGACAGTAAGATGTCATTTTAAAATAATACCAACAAACGTAATATAGAAGATTGCAGATTCAAAAAGCAGAAGCAAACCCTTCTTTGCCGTATTGCTCCTCGTACTATCCCCCGTGAAAAATAAGGAATTGGATATTCTTAGAAGAGGACGATCAGTAGGTAAACCTAACCTCATATGCAAGGACCGTCTAACTTCAACTGCCAAAAAGAAACACCAATGGCCCCTAACCAATTAGATGCCTACCTATAATTTTGGTATGCTGAGGATGTATTTTAAATAAAATTGTCCATCCTCAAATACCTTGCTTCATCTCAGTCTCTCCATAGCTAAGTTCATAAATGGCCGTTAGTGGATGCAACACCCCAGGAGGGTTGAAGTGGTATGGTTGTAGCTGAATCATGAAACAACAATTGGTTTAGGAAAAGGAGTAGTAGTATCTATTGGTAGATATGCCTGTTTGCGAAGAGAATATTTGCGAGGTTGACATACAGGCATGCTAGCCAAGGGTGATGACTGAAAAAAGATCACTACCTGCAATATTTCGCCTTACCTGAGGATGTGAAGTGAGATCTGGTAAAAGCATCTTTCTCATTGCAGTCAGCTGGTCAACCAAACCAGGGATGATTAACTTTGGAAGTGCATGGATCAGAGGGAGGTCCTTGGGTGCATAACAAAGAACGTCCAAATTGAACTCCAGAACCACAAGTTTAGTTTCTTCTACCACTACAATATGAAAGAAAACCATCAGCACATACATGATGCTTCTACAAAAGCATTGCAAATTTAAGCAGCCATCGATTATATGAATAGAGCATCCAGATTCCACCATAAAGGAATTGGCAAAAGGTAAAGGAGGTTGTCAGCAATTAGAAATCACAACAGTGCCTTCATTGATGTGTTTATGGGGGTGGTAACTGCATGAAAAACACATAGAAAGCGATGCTGCTGCCTTTAGAGCAGCAATATAAGCAAATTAAAAATATTTCAGAGAAAGTACCTGGAAAGTACGTTACAAAAGGTGCACCAGATTCTAGAGACTTCTCAGATCTATTAAGCAAAAGAGTGACTTCAATAATATCTGCATTCTAAACAGAAAGACCTTTCAGAAAGACAGGAACAAAAAACCGAAATAACTTGTAACTGAAAACAGCGTGAAAAGTAGAATAAATTGTAAAATATCCCATCAATCATTGGTTTACCTCTGCAGAGAATGTTTTTGATTCTGACTTGCCCTCTCTGCAGAAGTCTGAACAGGTCAACAACTTCAGACCTGAATCTTCAGCAGCTATTCTAGATAGCTTGTTAGTGCATAGATCGATATTGAAGTCAAAGTCAACTGCATTTACAATGACTGGTGTAGGCACTTCAGTATGCGCTTTATCTGATGTCTCAATGAGACATGCAAGCTGCGAATCCTTAAAATTAGCAACAACAGCTGCTTCCACTTGAGAGGAATGAATATCATTTGCACCTAAGAAGTAAAGTCCCGATTTCAGTTCATAAACAGCTCTGGTTGATGAATATCACTTGCCAATAAAGCAAGGTATCAACAACTACGACCCTCTTGCAAATCATGAAGGACTTACCGGATTTATTGTCAATGGGCACATATAATGCCACTGTAACCAGGAGCTTGCAGCGAAGGAGGCAAGCAGTCTCCCATACATACTGCTCAGGATCAGTGTCATACACAACAGAAGAGACAGGTTTGAGATTTCTGCCATTTTCGTTGCAGGAGACAAAAAAGTGAATATCACCAGCAATAATTCCAGCAACTGCTCCAACCACGCACTTCTCTGATGTTCCTCCAAAACCCTCTAACTCAAGACATTTTCTAATCTTATGAGCAGCATCAATGGCCTGTGAAGCTATTTGCTCTTCATTGCCATCTTTCTGAACAACCAGGGCTCCAATTATACAAAAACCCTTCAAGAGCATGACACGGAGATCATCTGTTATTTATTCGAGAATGTTAGAACCAAAAAACGTATTTAGCCAGCGCAAGAGTGATCACTTTAAACAACCAAAACATGACATAAATATAATCACTCTTCTTAACTTTTGGTAAATACATAATATGATCACTCAAAGGACAACAGATGCATAAGAAATATATCATCTGCGGAGAATTTGATCAACTATGTCAGGTAATCTACATCACATGGACAGTTGATTTTCAAACACATGCAGCTATGAAAACATAGTTGTTTCGGAGACATTCATTAAAATTGGAAAGGTGGAGGGAAGATTAGAAAGGTCCCTGTCATAAGGATGCCGTGCAGAAACTGAAAAATGGTTCAAATATTTTAACTCTAAGGGCCAGCTCAAGCGGGTAGAATAAGGGTTTGTTTTGTGAATATTTCACATTTCAAATGCCTTGCGAGAGCAGCCCAAGGCTACTCTGCACATGTACTTGCACATGCATTTGAGCTCGTGGGATGCTCCAGGACCGGGGGTGAATAAACTCTTAGTTACAGGGGGAAAACATACTTGTGTAAATCATCGATTGAATAGACGGAACTGCCGAGAAACACTGAAACTGGAAGGATTCTAATAGTCATCATAAAGTTAATAGCTCAACTACAGCGTTCCTCCATATAAGTATTACCAGTCAAAATATACATTACATAAGCTTCCGATTCATTTTCGACTCCAGTCCAGATCTCCAGCTTAATCTCCCACCATTACGCGATCAAATGCCCAACAACAGTCGACGACGAATTCTACCCCCAAACAAGCAACGGTAAATAGAGAGGTCCAGGGTGAAGAATCGCAAACCTGATTCTCTATCGTAGTCGACGGAGAAGATGGACTGTGTGGGCGGGGCGGAGTGCATGCAGCGGAAGGTGGAGACGACGGCGAGGGGATCGGGAAAGAACGGGGACCCGATCAGCCATTGCAACCCTGGCTCGTTCCTCGTGATGACGGGCTTGGGGCACAGAATTCGGACGCTCGGACCGTCCATTGATCCGCCGCTCCGCCGAGAGCACAACTGCAGCCTACTCTCCTCCTCTAAGCCGAAATGTGCGCTGCGTCAAACGGGGATTGTTTCATTGCATTTTGCATGGGATTGTTCATGGAACCGGCACATATGGAGCCACACCAGAGCGAGCACTGCAGTGCAGATAGGATGACTGGGCCAGGGCACGCGGGTGCACGCACTCCTGTTCCTTCCAACGATGGAGGTGGTAACATGGGCCGGAGTTTCGGTTCTAGCCCATAACAGTTGGATTTCGGTCGACAAAGAAGACCCAGCCGGAGTTCTTTTACGGGCCTCAGGGTTAAAAGTTGCCATCCACCCAGATCAAATCCGACCAAAAAAAAAAAAGGAAGATTAATTTCTTTCTTCAGCCATTCATTCTTCTCCTTTTTTTTCAGGTTACATCATTTGATATTTAAAAATTCAATAAATACACGATTAATTAATTACAGTTCGAGTTAAATCTTCTTTTGCCAATTGTATTGATGATGTTGTTAGAGTAAAGAAGAAGTAAAAGATTAACGCCGGTGCCGTCATGTATAAAATGGAGTCTCCAACACAGAACACGCAGCCGTGAGAAACTTTCACGGGATTTGCAAGCGTATGTCAAGCCCCTTTTCAGTCAATCATAGCCGGCATTAGCGGGATACGTTGAACTTTCGAATTTTATCTTATGTATACAAAAAAAAAATTTCAAATCAAATCAACAATTTCTTTTTATCTCTACGTACCGGCCGAAGGAAAAAAAAAAAAGAAAAAAGGTAATGTTTTATCATATAGAGACGCAAGCACGAAGAGCTCCCCTAGATTGTTCTATTTCGTTCTGTCCTCATTTACAATTGGCCTAGCTTCTTTTGCACCTCCTGGATTGTTTATCTAGACGGGACATGACGTTGAAATTTGGAAATTTGGACCAATAACACATGACATTATTCTTGGCTTATATATATATATATATATATATGGATCTGGACGACTGTCGGTGGGAAGTTTGTCCAAGTTCCACATGTGGCAAGTGGGAGCGTGTCTTGCCCTTTTTTTGAAATCTCCTCCTCTAAGAAAAGCAACACTGATCTCTATAGAATTTACTTAATAAGGAAATATTAATTAAGGGAAATTTTCTTCCACTTTTATAAGAACTCGCATACAATTTTTCGACTAGATATAGATCTTCTTTCCCTCTTCTCTTCCGTATATACTAGCATGCGTCGGCCATCTAGCGTATAGACACATATACATGCGATTATAGGGTTCGATTAAGTTACACGCGGGTAAAGTTAGTCCAAATTTGTTGGTGTAAACAAATTTCTGCTGGGACAAAAATTAAACATAATTCATAAAATAATGCACAACAAGCAGAAAAACGCAATTTAAACTTACATCCTTCATAGCCAATTAATTTCAAGGATCTAAAATTATTCGACTTGTATCCACTCGCAGTGAAAAACCGTCATACATTCTATTTAATTTCTTGATACTTATTTCAAGACATACCAATAGAACGTTTGAAGTCCTTCAAAGAAACGAGCATTAGTTACTAGCATCCAAGACAATGTGTATGATCGAGTTCGTCGAATTATGATTTGACACATCGATCCAAGGAGACATGCATGTTGTATGTGACGGATGTTCATCGACAGCTTCACCTTATCTTTAGTCCTACTTCTACAGGCTGAACTTGCTCATGAATATTAACTTCCATTGGATATAATATCATATGGCATGTCTATCCCCCCAAAAATGGACTCAAAAGTGTATAAAACTGGATGCATGCATATAGCTAGGAATCTATTGGTGCTTCAGAAAGCTTGAGTTGGGGGTGGGGTCCCAAAAATGGAGAGGATTTCTCAAGTCTCTCTGATTGTGAAATTGAAACTGGCATGTGGAGGAGTACTGGAGGGGAGGGAGAAGGAAAACCATTGGCTGGGACGGAAAGGCAGCATGCGGGCCACATGGCAGGACCGTCGATGCACCACGTGGATCCAGTGGACGAGATAGCTTCGGTTGCTTAGTAGTAGTTTTCACCAATAGCACCCCCCACGCTATATGTACGTATGTGTGTGTGTACGTATACGCATGACCATATATAATATATAATACATCCAGAGACTCGAGCTACTGGACGTACGTAATAATATGATCAGAAGACGAAGATGTTATTGGCCATTTACGTGACTCGATCGGTGCATATGCATGGTGGAGCCTTCCTATTGACATACATCCCTCTCAAGAATGTTCAACAATGGCCTTGCCTTCCATGTTCGTGTTGGTTTTTGTGTCCAAATCGCGTTTTTTTTTTCTTTTTGGGGAAGGAGAGAACAAAAGCTCTCTATCAATCAGCCCCCACCACCATGCATCCACTGTCTACGGATGTAATTAATCACCTCCTCCTCACAAAATCCCATAATCAATATGGGGCACGATGATCCGAACTTAAGGAATCGGAAGAGAGAACAAGAATAATCCGACACAAGCTTCAGCTATTTGGCTGCAGGTAGAATCAGGCACTTGAGATCGAGAGGCGCATTGCGGATTATATTGAGCGAGAGGTTTGTTTGCTACATAGCTATTGTAATGGACAGGTAAATTATATAAATCGAGATATAAAGGAGCCATGATCGCACATCAACGTGAAGAGGAACAGAGCATCGAAGAATCTGTCCATCGTGTCCCGGAGAAAGAGATGAGAAGGAGACAGACACATGCACACGTTGCTTTCACTTGTCAGCTGGGGAGCAAAGTCAAGCAAATGAACGGATGCTGCGGCTTCCATCAAGGGCCATGTGTCGGGCCTACATCCCACGGACAACTGGCGGCTCCAGAGGATGCCCAGCACTCCACGTCAGCAAAGGTGGGGCCACGCCTCTGCTCGGCGAAGTTTGCGGTTAGAAGGGATTTGGTTTATATATAATTAATAATTTGATTGGGAACTTTATGAAGATGGGTTGAATAATTGGGGTTGGGGGAGGAGGAGGAGGAGGTGGTGTTGTTGGACCTACAAATTCAGTGGAGGTTTGATTTTGAGTGCAATTGCATGTGCTCTTGTCACGGGAAGATTTGGCTTTAATTTAATGCCAACACCAAATCTTAGCTAAACACATTTAGAAATAGAGAAATTAAAAGTCCAAATATTGGAATGTGGCTTAAAGCAAGTAAAATTCTTTTTACGATAAAGCTCGAGATCAGTTTGGACAATAGAGAAAAAGGAAATGAAATGATCCGTGAAAATAAATTACGTTATCATAATTTTGTATATGAAACACAAATACACTTTGGTTCTCAAGTTTCAGCTCTAACTTGCTTCTGGTACACATTATTGTTTACATGGCATATGTGGAATCATTAAATTTCGAAGCAAATTGATAAGGCAGATTGTTAGTGAGTAGCTTTCTTTCAAGCTTTCAAATCATTGGCCCATCAACCCTTTTAGATTGATATCGATAACCATTATTATAGAATTATCCGATATAATTATGAACGGTATAATTAGATGGAGAGATTGTTGTGTTTCTATATAAAACTAGTTGAGTTGTGATTAAGCCCATATCAAATCATGGTAGCTGGAGTATCACGACAATGCATCGTGACATTCTTTCACGGAATCCATCCTGCTTTCGAATGTCGCTACATTCTCAAGTTAAAAATTACTTTACTTTGCGGTGTTGTAGTACTGAATCCCGACTCTTACCACTCAAAAGCTGTGCGGCGCTCGACTGTCATTTCTTGTCGATTTCCTCTTATCCGACTAGATTTTCGAGTCCCGTAGACATTCACCCAACAATTATGTGTTAATACTGTGTTTATAAAAAGATTTCGTCCATCATTACGTCGAATCATTGCGTGTGTAAATAAAACTTTCATGGACACTGCAGTAAATCTGCAACCCGTCTTTCTCGATCACATGATGTTATCATTTCAAGCAGCGAGCTAGCTAAATTTAATATGAAATAATTTCTCTGCCAACACATTATTGGCTTGGCCATCCGCATCCACTGGAAAAGTCACGCACATGGCACGCACCAGCGGGCCCCACAAAATCCAATATAATAAATTTATCGAAGAGCGGCCGCTAAATTAATAACCGAATTTGCGCCAGTGGCATTTTCTACCGGGCGCCCGAAATGGCGTAATTAAAATAATTGTCCGTCCGTAGCATAAAATAAAATTAGGAAAATAATAATAATAATTTTATTTGTTCATTAATATTTTTTCTATAATAAAAATTTATATAAAAAGATTATAAAAATAATAATAAATTCAAAACTAGAAAATAGAAAATAAGAGTCCAAACCAAATCCCTCTAACAACTTGTACGGGGTGAAGAGGGTTCGTTGATGGCGGTGGCAGCATGGGACCCCCACACCAGACCACTCCAAGGTCGAGATCGTCGGCACCTCACTGCGACTAATTTGTCCATGAAGAAATGCCCACCCACCTCCATAGATCTACGTAGATTCGACAATTAAAGTCACGCTTCGTACATATTTCTACTAAGCCACCCAAGGTGATGGTAAGTGCTAGAGATTTGCTGTGTGTCATATTTGTTATATAATGTATATTCATCAATGTAACGGTGGCTGCTGATTTTATGAGTCCAAAAATACAGGACAACCCAACCTGTGCTGAAGCTGCCAATTAGTTGACGTGACAAGACGAGCACTCGCGGATAAGTTATTATTGGATTGGAAGCAACTAAGAATTACATGAAGAAGATTCGTTTTTTTGTTCCTATATTATTTGTAGAATGGAAAGGGACCCTGGGGGTGTTTTTGTGGATGACAACACGGGCAAATTGATTTCAAGATAGAAGTACATGTGCAGATCCATATTCGCAAAAGCGACATCAAGGTATTAGATTCTATTAAATTTTTAAATACTAGTGATTCGGACCGGAAAAAAAATGGATGTTCAACCTGGTTCTTGGTTTTTCTCCAATAGGATTAGTCCCCTCTCCTTGCCCTACGTCCCAACTACATTGCATCATGCGCATATCTGCGTTCCTAAAAGGTTTGTTCTCACTAAACTTGCAATACCATTGGACCTTTTATTCCTTTTTTTCAAAGAGTCTATATATTCAAGAAAGGAACTAGAAATTGTATCGTCACTGTCGAATCATGACTGAAACATCGTTACTTCAATTTTTCTTTTATCTTTTATTCCACTTATGTTTATGAGGGTCTTTCAAACAACAATATATATATATATATATATATGTATCTACCTATTTACGTGTTTTATATATATACAGAACAGAGGAAGTTCCTTTTTTTTTCTTTTAACAATGTATCTATTAAGTGTAGCTCGAATTAGATTCTTTAAAGAGGTCATGTCGTGTATGTAAATATTTAAATATGTACTGTTGAATAAGGTCTTTGTGTCAAGAGGCTGCACGCCTGCCAAACGGGGTGCCTGGTTTAACGGCCCAAACTAACGGAACGGAATCCCGTAAAACAAGAAGTCACGAAGCAGCACTGGGCCCCCGCATGCTTGTCTTTTTAGTTTTTACTAGTTCAAATATTATAATCTTCGCCAGTGCCTTTTGAAAAAGTATGGTATGTAACATGTAACGCCGATAGGTATGATTTAATCATTTATAGATTTATTTTTTTATTTTTAATATTTCATTTAAAAATTAAAAAATAATTAATTCTTATTTATTAGTATTATCACATTAATACGGTAACACTAAGGTAATTGGGCTGCTACACTAGAAGACTTTCTCCCCACCTTTTGTGACGTGTGTGTGAAAGCCCGCCTTGCCTCTTCTCCCTGCCTTGCCTTTATAAAGCCATCCACCTCCAGTTCCCTCCCTCTCACACCCCACTCTACATTAAACATTCTCTTCGACTGGAGAAGACGAAGCAGAAGAAGAATCAGACTTCTGTAATCTTTCAATGGCGATCCCAACTTCACCATTTCTCCTCTTCTTCCTCTTCTTTCTCGCTTCTCCCATCCCCACTTCCTCTTCTCCGGTGCAGGACCCTGAATCGGTCGTTCAAGAAGTACAGAGGTATGTACATCATGCTCCACTACTTTGCATCAGGTACAATATGAACTTTTTTCTGAAAGTATCTCACTACCATTTGGTTTTGTAGAAGCATAGCCAATGCCACCAGGACCCGGAGGAACTTGGGCTACCTCTCTTGCGGGACCGGGAACCCCATCGATGACTGCTGGCGGTGCGACCCCAACTGGGAGAAGAACCGCCAGAGGTTAGCCGATTGTGCCATTGGCTTCGGCAAGAATGCGGTCGGAGGGAGGGACGGTAAGATCTACGTCGTCACCGACCCGGGCGACGACGACCCCGTGACCCCGAAACCCGGGACCCTCCGCCACGCGGTGATCCAGGACGAGCCCCTGTGGATCATCTTCGCCAGGGACATGACCATTCAGCTCAAGGAGGAGCTCATCATGAACTCCTTCAAGACCATCGACGGCAGAGGGGCCAGCGTCCACATTGCCGGTGGCCCCTGCATCACCATCCAATTCGTCACCAACATCATCATCCACGGGATCCACATCCACGACTGCAAGCAAGGAGGGAATGCCAATGTGCGGAGCTCCCCGAGCCACTACGGGTGGAGGACCATATCGGACGGTGACGGTGTGTCAATCTTCGGCGGGAGCCACGTCTGGGTCGACCACTGCTCGCTCTCAAACTGCAATGACGGGCTCATTGATGCGATCCACGGGTCCACGGCCATCACCATCTCTAACAATTACCTGACCCACCACGACAAGGTCATGCTGATGGGCCACAGCGACACGTACACGCAGGACAAGAACATGCAGGTCACTATAGCCTTCAACCACTTCGGTGAAGGACTCGTCCAGAGGATGCCAAGGTAAAAACGATGACCCGATCAGCTAAAAACTCGACGAGTTAAATTTGTCTTTTGAAGATGTGGATTCATAAATTAATTAATAAACGGTTTATTAACAAATATTTGGGATTCCAATGTTCAAAATTACACAGATGTAGGCATGGGTACTTCCATGTGGTCAACAATGACTACACACATTGGGAAATGTACGCTATTGGAGGGAGTGCCAGTCCGACCATCAACAGCCAAGGCAATCGGTTTCTAGCTCCAGATAACAGATTCAGCAAAGAGGTATTATATCGTGCCTTCGTATATATTTAATCAGTATATAAGAATATAAGGTAACATTATTAGTGACACGTGGCATGTGCTTATTGGTGATGCAGGTTACAAAACATGAAGATGCCGCGGAAAGTGAGTGGAAGAACTGGAACTGGAGGTCGGAAGGGGACCAGATGCTGAACGGTGCGTTTTTCACACCATCAGGTGCTGGAGCTTCCTCCAGCTATGCCAGGGCTTCAAGCTTGGGCGCCAGGCCTTCTTCCCTCGTCGGCACTATCACCAGTAACTCCGGTGCTCTCAACTGCAAGAAGGGTTCCCGCTGCTGATCGATATTTCATCGACCTACAAGCCTCACACGTATATGATTCGGGTGCGTGGCTTGATCACGTGTTTATCAAGTGATTGCTAAGATTGTAGGTCACATTCCCTCCGGATTAAATGGTCTGGTCAGTAGTACGAATTAGTGTTGGACGGCCAATGGCAACAAGTGATTAAGGAAGTTAGGCCATGGAACAAAGCTATATCCAGCCGATCGAGCCATAGGTCTCGCCCGACCAATTTTTAGGGTTTTCCTTTCAAGAAAAATTGGAAGGTGGTCTTTTTATGTATTTCTTTTTTTTTTTTTTAATTCGGACGTCTAGGGCTAGACTAGAGTTTGGCCGGCGTGATGATGATTACAACCTCGGCCTGTCACTCTTTGAACTATTCAAAGGATTCTCTAATGTTGTGTACTTTGCTGGGAATCTTTATGGGCTCAGAGAAGAACAAGCGCAGAAGTGTTGTATACTGTTGGGTATAATATGTATATTTTTTATTTCTCCAATATATTATATCTCAATCTTATAATTAATTGAAGCACTTTTTATTAATCTAATTTAATTATCCTTCACCCTTCTCTTTATTTTATGTTGCTTTTAATTATAAGTTATAGGAAAAAAAAAGAGAGAGATATAAAGAAGTACCTCGAGTGTCTCGTTGAGGATCAAATTAGAATATCTAAATTTGAAATCAACCGTAGGATCATTCCACTAAACCTTATTTTCACAATATTTTATGAATTGATCACACGTATATGCGCACGCCAGGAGAGGTTGAGCTAAAGCCAGGAGTAAGAGAAACAGAGGGAGTTGGACGAACAGAAAACAGAGAATCCAAGTCCAGACAGAGGAAAAAGCTTCCATATTCCATTCCTCCACCAAATTTTCTTAATTAATTTTCATTATAAAAAGAAAGGGATCGGGATCTGAGAAAAACATGAGTAAAAGGACAAGAGAGAGAGAGCATCAATGTATCATTAACGATAGTAGAATCAGATTCTATTGATCTTAACATAAGATAATGTCATTGTACTAAATTATATTTTTAATTTATAAATTAATTAACAATTAATAAAAAATATAATATATTATATACACGTATACATGCAAGAAAAAGGAGGGCCAAAGCAGAGAGTGACAACGAAAGTTCAACTCCAACTAACACCAGCATTAACTGTTGCACCGAAACTGCCAAGACTTATTAATTAAACTAATAGGCCTGATGGCGGGCTGCACATGGTCCACTATTAGACCGGCTTTTGCCTTTTCTCCTAGCTAGCTTCTTCATTTTTGGTACTAACTGTGGCATCATCACCTTTCGGGTTTAAAGTTAATCATGGCCGCAGGTTGGTTAAGAGAGTGTCGATGGTCATCCGATTCCCATGTCTTCACCGGCCAAGATTATCTTATTTCGACATTGTTCAGTTTTATGTATCATTCCTTAACCGAGTTTTTATTTAACTGGATTTCTACTATCGTAATCCTATATTATATAAGAGCGTGTAAGAATTCAAATTAGTCAACGATAACTCAAATTCAAAATGGTTCAACTTCGAGTCCATGAGACCATCCGACAAAGTAAAAGTGGAAAAGAGGGGGGTGGTAAAGTTGGGAAGGTGAGCAAGTTAAGAATGATTGCCCGTAATTAACGGTATTGAATTTTTTATCTTCCAGAAAGCAAGAAATCGACAGGGCATGCAACTGTCGTTCCAACTTTCTACCCAATTAAAGGATTTACCGAATTATATTTATGGCCCATTTTTTGACCAAGAAATGGCCGCTCGCATATCAATGAAATCAACAGATTACATGTCATCGATTCCCAACAAGAACAACAAATTTTCAAAAGAAAAATCTGAAAAATAAATTCTTTCTCCCAAGAAGACAAGAGTGTCCAAGTCAGGGGAGTGCCTATCCCTAGAACAAATTTTTAGTATATAAATACATAACGAACCCTTTATATAAATCTTTTTTATTTCTTAATACGGGAAAAGTTTTTTATAATTTTTTAAAATTAACTTTACATATATTAAAAGTTTAAATAATAATTAACATAATAAATTTATTACATATTACATACTGAATATTTACTCGATCTCCTCTCTTCGATACAGGACCTCGAGCAGTGGTCCGGTCAGAATCAGAACCCTCCTTCGATTCCAGAGATCTTCCAATTTCACCTTTTCAAAGTAATTTAAAAATAAAAAATTGTACAAGATTTTAGTAAAAGAAAAAAAAAAAGGGGGTAGAAAAGGGAATTGGAGAGGAAAAGGAGGAAGGTAAGCACATGGCTGCACGGCTTTATCGGTGGGACTGGGACCTTCGTTTCATGGATTTTACACATCCCTCTATGAATGCAGAAGTTTCTTCCAATACACGTATCTAAATGGTTGGTTTCACGAGCTGACTCCGAAGTATCATCCTAGTAGAAAATTTAACATGGTTATAGAATGTTAGTGCACGCACTTGACCGTGAAACTTGTGGTCATTAAGTTCGAATTCGGAAGAGAAATCCCATTTCAAGGTCCATTGGCCCCATCTCCTATAGCAAGTGTTGGAACTACCAACAAAGTCAGGAGAATGAGTTAGCTATGGTTTGTTTGTTAGATGCTGAATGGAATGTAGAAATGTTGACCAGGAGAAGAGAAGAGAGCTCCGATTCAATTGAGCCTGAGATTGCGAGAGAGGAAGCCCAGCCCAATTCCTCCACGTGCAAATTGATTGTTTTAATGATATGGCACGTTTCAGATTATGCAGCATACAATTTCATAGTTTCGGCAGCAATTAAGAGTCGCTCGTAAGAACGTGGGTTGGACTTGGGACACACTCATGGTACTCTTCTTCGAGCCTAGCCTAGCCTATGATTTTGGGCTTTTCCCATTACATATGACTTTGTCAGGTTATCTTCCTCCTCCGCCTCTCTTCTCCACGCCCCTTCCCCCTCTCCTTAATTTAATTTTATGTAATATGAATTTATGAATATGCCAAATTAGAAACTTAGCTGCTAAATGATTTAAAAAAGAAAGAAATTTGTAAATCAAAAGTAGAAAAGGAAATAAATTGAGTAGTAGACGAACAAAATTGCAGCCTTAAATACGAGATCAGCACATGATCCTTCTTGACAGAGATTCCCACCGGAAAATTTCAGCTAGTCCGGGCCCAGGACTGGTTCCAGCTCATCGTCATGAAATTGAACGTATCTGCAAGTTGTACATGCATGTGTATGAATTTTAGTCGCATTAATTATCGGAAATATTTTAGGAAGGCAGGGACCAACGGGGTTCTCCCACGTGTCGATACAGGTGGATGTGAGAGAAACGACATGAATACGTGTTTATCCTAAGATGGATTGGGCACATGTTGATGAAAACTGACTCGTTCGTTCATTGTTTCGGGATGAGAACGCGCGTTGACACGTCGGACTGAGGTTTTGATATTTGGACCTTTCCGGCCGTCCAAAGGGCGGAGGCACGACTCCGCCCCCTCCAAGGAATTTTAAAACGATCCAACTCAATTATACAGTTTATGAACTTACAATTATTTAATGTATTATAAAAAGTGTCATATGAAATTTTTTTAATCTATTTACATATTTACCATATGTGATAACTTTACATATTAAATATTTTTTAGCCAATTCACCATATTATTTCATAAATCCTCGACACCACTTTCAAATTCTAACATTACACTTTTTTGGAAGGCAAACAGGTTGCAGTAAGTGTTAACAAGTCAATTCCACATCGAGTAAATAAGATATTGAAACATAGATTATAAGAATATTGAGTGTCACCATCTATCAGTTCAGTTTAATCTTTTACATGGAATAGACTCAAGACTTTTGTAGGTCTAATTGGAAATTTAATACATTATCATAACAGGTGGATCATGGACTCACAATACGCAAAACTCGAGTGTGAAACTCGTAATCCGTTAAGCTCGAGACACTATGAAAACTATCAGCTTGCGGTTAGTTTGTCGAGCATGGAAAAAGATCGACTCGTATGTTAGCCAGAGGACGGAAGAGAATGCAGGTGTTTAACATATCGAACAAATTAAATAGTTTAGACTTTTAGATGAAGATGTATTCAAAACTCGTATAGGTTATTGTAAAAATTTAATAGTAAAGTAGGGCTGCAATAGGTTGGTGGAACTTTTCCTCTTCCCCCTCTAATCTAAGACTTTCCATCTAAAATTTAGAATATCATTTTCTCTTGTTGTTCATTATATATAATTGAAGATGGAATTTGATAAATGTCAAGATCTCTCCAATTTGGTTCCCCCGAGTTGTTGGCCACGTCATGCCCCGTTGCCCATCTTAGACAGAAAGATCATTGATTGGGAAGAGGATAAGATCGAGTCCTAAACATTCGGTTTAATGCTCTCTTACAAAAATATCCATTTGATTTGCCTAACAATTATAAATTTTTTTTTTAAAAAAAGAAGATTGCCTACCAAACATAAACAACTTGTCCATCCCATAAAAAGAAAGAAAAAGAAAAGAAAGGAACATACTTGTCCTATTATTTTTGTTTTATTTTATTACCACGTATAATTTGCATTCCACTTGACATATCCTTTGATCGTCCGAGCTGTCTATAAAAGTGTGTGACCATAATAACAGTTCTCTGACTCGCATTCATCATTTCATGCTTCAGAAACGTTCTCGGGCACAGACGACACGACACTTTCCCCTCCAATTCAAGAGACCATCCAATTGGAAACAAGGAACGACTTCTCTCCCATCCCATCGCGGCCGCCCATGGAAGAACTCCGCCACCGCCACTGCCCCGGCCCAGCCGACCTCTACGGGAACTTGTATGCCCTAGACGGGAAGAATCCGTACTCAAGAGAGCTTCCTGAGCCCGACGTCCACGTCCTCACCACCGGCGGCCTCCGCATCCCTGCACATTCCAGCATTTTGGTAATTGATCTATCACAAAACGAGACTCCTCCCAGAACTTCCATCCCTTTAAATTGTATATCATACGATATTGTTTTTCAAGGTTTTTCGATCCACCTTCAGAGGTCCTGATTTTTTGCTTTGATTTATGGAAGGGTTCGGTGTCGCCGGTGCTAGAGAACATCATCGACAGACCTCGGAAGCACCGAAATTCCGGGAAGCTCATCCCTATGCTCGGCGTCCCCTGCGAAGCCGTTGCCGCGTTTATCCGCTTCATCTACTCCTCCAGGTCAGCAATCTCACGCTTCTTTCAAGTGACAGGTCTTGTCTCGCTGTTTATTTATTTATTTCCGGCACAAAGTTCTCATACTCCCAAAGAATTGAGCTCAGGGAAAAAAGGATTTTTTTTTATAATAAAAAATATAAAAATGTTGATCCAATCTGCAATGTGGACGGCTGGATCTTTCCTTGTCGTATAGAAATTAGAGATTTTAGGACTTTCGAATGGGAGGATGTCTTTTCTTTTGTAAATTCATAAAATATAGAATCACGTAGCTACTAGCATGCATCCTCATTATCTTGGAAAAGAAAAGCAAGAGCCTTTGACTAAGCGGGGGGGCGTAATCTTGTGAGAGCAGGTGCACGGAGGATGAGATGGAGAAGTACGATATCCACCTACTAGCGCTGGCACACGTGTACTCGGTCCCACAGCTGAAGCAGAGATGCATCAGGGGTCTCATACAACGGCTGACCCTCGACAACGTGGTCGATGTGCTCCAGCTCTCCAGGCTCTGCAACGCCCCGGATCTCCATCTCCGGTGCATGAAGCTGGTCTACAACAACTTCCAGGCCGTAGAGAAGACCGAAGGCTGGAAGTTCTTGCAGGATCACGATCCTCACCTCGAACTCGGTGTCCTCCAGTTCATCGACGAGGCAGAATCGGTTAGTCTTCTTGGTTTTCATTCACATGCATGTGTGTGTGTGTAACATGGATGGTTATGTTCACTGTAATGCAATGTAAAGCGCAGAGGAAGAAGAGGACGAGGAGGCACCGGGAGGAGCAGAGATTGTACGCGCAGCTGAGCGAGGCGATGAGTTGCTTGGAGCACATCTTCACGGAAGGCTGCACCAGCATGGGCCCAGTCGACATGGAGGAGCCGACGAAGAAGAGGGAGCCGTGCACCCGTTTTACAACCTGCCACCGGCTGCAGCTGCTGTTAAGGCACTTGGCGGCGTGCAATAAGAGGGCCAAGGGAGGAGGAGGAGGTGGGTGCTCCAAGTGCAATAGGATGTGGCAGCTCCTCAGGCTCCATTCCTTTGTCTGCGATCAGCCCCAAGCTTATCCTTGCAAGGTCCCTCTCTGCAGGTAATTAATTCTTGAGGATTGAAATAGATAATGAATTCGTAGTGTCAGAAACATGAATTATTATTGTACATCATTGAAGGAGCTCGCTCTCTCGAGTTAATCAATGGTGGATGAAATGTATAATTTGCAGGCAGTTCAAGTTGAAAGCCCAACAAGAACAACAACAACGAGAGATCAGAAGGAACGAGGATAGCATGTGGAAGCTGCTGGCGAGGAAGGTGGTGTCTGCTAAGGCCATGTCCTCCTTGTCTCAAACCCAGGCCAAGAGGAAGAGATCCTTGGAGAAATCTACATTCTCATCAGCCATCGGATCAAATGATCTCCATAGAATACGATCTCAGAGACAATCTAATCTCTTAAGAAAGGGTGTCGGAGCTTGACAAGATTGATTCTCAATCTTTTTTCTCCTCCTTTTAGTCGATTCTTTTTGTTGCAAGCAGTGTGCAAACTCAGTAGATGTGAAAGTATAACTACGGTATGTTGTAAATGATTTGTGAGTTTTGTTCTGTACCACTGGCACAGATAGACTGATGACAATGTTCATCTGGGCTGGCCTAATTTATACATTATATACTAGACTGGACTTATGGGAACAGTCAAGCTCCCCATCTCATCAAGTATCAACATAGTATTAAAACTACATAAGTTTGATGTTTACAAATTTATTAATGAATTAAGTGCCATCAGATTTTGAGTTAATTGTCGGCTAGATTTGGCAATCGAAATTCAGATTACATTTCTGTTCAATTCTAACCGCGATGTAAGCTTTAAAAACTTCCAAGCATTGCAGTTCAGACTTCAGGAGGGGGCCAAGTGGTTTGACTTTAAAACTTCAAGGAGCAAATTGCTTTTGAAGAAACTTCGGGGTTCAAGATATAATTTACCCTACTGGACCGTTGGAGAGAAGATGGGCTTGATCCAGTAAAGCGAAATCATGAGAGCGTAGCCCAGTGGAACTGCACTGGCACGTGGCAGAACGTCGGGAAGCTTACCGGCGACTGCTGTTTGGGGAAGAGGGCGGACGTGCCTGCAGCCGAGAGAGTGAGGGAAAACTCCAGAAGAGAATATGCCTCTCCTCCTTCTACGTTCTTCACCTGCGGTAGCTGCCTTCGGTTCTCAGTCTGTCAACCAATTATTAAGACTCGCCACAACGCTGCACACCCCGATACGCAGCATAGCTTCGTCTTCTTGCTCCCTCGCCCCCCTCTCTCTCTTCTGCCGTCGACCCTCTAAGGCCAACTTTCTTTTCTTGCGCATGGAGGTAATGGACAGAGCGCTCTCTAATTGTTCGTTCATATGGCTCTGCGAGACTCTTGCTTCCTTGAACTTCTGGAATCTCGCGGGTTCTTCTACTAGGCAATTTGATTGTTCTTACTTAGAAACCCATTTTTCGACGCCGTAATATATTATCTCTAGCGTGGTGGTGGTGGTGATGTGTGTCGATTGGGACACTGTTTACAACGGGATTGATTGCATCATAACTAAATTGAAGATTTAATGCTGCTGCTTCTTTGGCATGATGAAGGGCCTCAAGATATAAACTGCATCATATATAATATATCAGACGAAAGGCCGTCTTTCAACTATTAGTAAATGTGCTTGTGCCGGAATATTAGTACGATTATATCACATGGTAAAGTGTTCGACAACGTCATGATCATAGATTATCAAAACTCTGTTTGCAAGTAAATGGAGGGAATTTTCAGCTTCCTGTTAATTGTTGCCCTCACCGGAGAAGGTGATGTTTTGCTGATTGTAGAAGGAAGTAATATAAGTTGGTGTGTGAGGTGGAGTTTTCTATTGCGCTTGCATCTCGTTTTCAGGGAATACTGCACAGTATAGTCTGGGCATGCTCTGTTATGCTGATCACTTCCGTCGAAACTCACTCTACCTCATGTAAAGATGAGATTCGACCCTGTACATGTCCTAGCCTTTTGGTTAGAGAATTTCAGCCCCTGTCCCTGTCTGATGCAACTAGTTTGAATCCCGTCAAGGTATTTTGAGTGAGTTATAGTTTTACACTATCCTGGACTCACTGTTGCTATAATCTCGAACCTTGACTTCTCTATTATATTGCTCAATCCGTTCATGGATAATGTTATCGATAAATTTTCTGTGCACGTAACAGTGTCATAGAGGTGATTTCATGCCTCATTCAATTGCCATGCTTTTCCCCCATTCCTGGTTGCCTTTTGAAAATTAAGCCTTTGGTTGTTTTTCTCTATTCTATAAGGGCTAAAAGGGCTAGTTGTTTGACAGCGTTTTTGGGGTGGAAGTGGGATTACAAAGAACAAGGCAATGGTGGAGAATTTGCAGGAGTATGGGATTATTAGGTCCATGAGAGTAGCTGAGGTGATGGAGAAGATTGACAGAGCTTTGTTCGTTCCTGAGGGGAACCCACCATATCTTGACAGCCCCATGCCAATTGGGTACAATGCCACAATTTCAGCTCCGCATATGCATGCCACCTGCCTCCAGTTATTGGAGGAGAACTTGCAGCCTGGGATGCACGCTTTGGACATTGGATCAGGTAAGCAAAGGATGTTTTACAACTCATAAACTAATATGTGTAGTCGAGTTTCTTTGAAAAGTGAATATCGTAAAATTTGGATCTTGGTTCCTTTACAGGAACGGGCTACTTAACTGCATGCTTCGCCATGATGGTGGGTCCACAGGGTCGTGCAGTGGGTGTTGAACATATTCCTGAGTTGGTTAATTCTTCAATTGAGAATATTAAGAAGAGTGCAGCTGCTCCACTTTTGAAAGAAGGGGCACTATCAATGCATGCTGGAGGTATGTCATGAGTATCTCAACAACACTTTTATATTTCAGCTCAGACGGATTAGTTTAATAACAATGCCAGAAACACTGTATGATTCAATTCAATACGTAGGAGAGTGCAGATTATAATTTAGGTCCTGCAACCAGTGTGCTGTGAGA
Source organism: Lagerstroemia speciosa (assembly GCA_037672795.1). Taxonomy (NCBI): domain Eukaryota; kingdom Viridiplantae; phylum Streptophyta; class Magnoliopsida; order Myrtales; family Lythraceae; genus Lagerstroemia; species Lagerstroemia speciosa. The sequence continues at coordinate 2,638,655 of CM075308.1, forward strand.
AGATAGCATGGTAATAAGAGAAGAGTGTGCATCCATCATGTATGATCTTTATGTGTCCATGGTGAAAATTGTTAACCAAATCCAATCTAAAGGTGATCCCCTGAGGTTGAGGCATTTACAACCGTCTTAACTATTTTGTCTCCCATATTTGTTTATTGCCATGGACTTGGACCTCCAAGTGATCAGTGGTTGTAATTAAACCAGCCTAAGACTGTGCAGTTTGACTGGGATATGTGCAGTTTCTTCAAAATGTGAATATTTTTTCATGTGAACAGATGGAAGGCAGGGCTGGCCGGAGTCTGCGCCATATGATGCTATCCATGTGGGAGCAGCAGCTGTGGAAATCCCCAAGGCACTTATCGATCAGTTGAAGCCAGGAGGGAGGATGGTGATTCCAGTAGGAAACATTTTCCAGGATCTGAAAGTTGTGGAGAAGAACATGGATGGTTCCATCAGAGTCCGGGACGAGACTTCTGTCCGCTATGTTCCACTTACGAGTCGCGATGCCCAGCTCAAAGGGTTCTGAAAGGCTCTTTTCTGACAGTTCTTCCAGTGGGGTGAGAGTATAATTTCGGTAGAAAGGTCCACACGGTGTTCATATGTTTTTTAAATTTATGTTACAGATAGGAGTGGATACTACCTATAGAATTCCCTTTTCCTGAGACACGATACACCTGTAAAGTGGATCGAGTTGCAATGAATAATGTTGCGCAATCCATTCGCATGAAATGGTTTATGAAGAGATCTTTTTGACAACAGAGAACATCTCCCAAGATTTCCATGAATGCAGCAGTCTAAAATATAGTATTACAGCTGTCTTGAGAGGATTCAATAGACAAAACTGCTCTATATCATGCGTGCAACAAATGAGACAGCTTTAGATTACACTCAATTACTAAAAGAAGAGAGGAGGAAGGAAGAGAGCAGCGGTGCCAATCTAAGCTTCGGATTGGTTTGATTCAAAAGTTACGCCTTGGTCTTTCTTCGGCAATGTTCACCCTAATTGTCCTCCCATCCAAGATCTGCACAACCACTTGCGGTGAAGAGACATATTAGACACATGGGTCGAGAAATGCCTTGGTTTTTCATGCACTTCGGACGTACATGCTTCATTTGTTTATTCACGAACTGTGATCTAGCCTAACTCCATTCAACCATTTCTAGGATCATCGATCTTAGAGGAGCCCCCTTCCCGTTCAATATTACTTATACAGATAAGGCTACGTCAATTTGTAATTTATTTAAGTGTTTTTCAAGTAAAAGAAAATCGAAGGGGAGTGTTTTTGAGGTTACCTGTCCATTGAGGGCAGCAATGGCATCGTTCATTTCGGTCTCCGATGCCATTGTTACGAAACCGAATCCACGTGAGCGGCCCGTCTCTCTGTCAGAGACTACCCGAGCATTGACCACCTTTCCATGCTCGCTGAAGACCTGTTCCAAGCGAGCACTGTCCACACTCCACGGAAGGTTGCCTGCATAAATTCTGAAAGAAGGTTCGAACGGTTGCCAGGCCGGCTCGGGTCGTGATCCTCTAGGGGCAGACTTGTTCACAGTCAGAAGCCTTCCATCCAAATCCTGTCAAGAAAGTGAAACAAAATGGTAATAGAGAAAAGGAAGTTCTACTCAGTTGACTCATCCGGTTAACCAATACCATGAAGTTCTAAAACTGAACCCCACGCTTACTAACAAAGATGAAATTTTTTATTTTGAGCCACGAGTTTTCCACCAATATGTGTCAGCACACACACTTTCTCGTCATAATTTAGAAATGTCTTAGCTGAAATTTCCTTCAGAATCAGCATCATATATACCGCATCTCCGGTTTCCGATGAACAGTGTAGTAATAAACAGCCTTCTCCGGAGAGTGCATCAGGGAACCGAGAAAGGAAAGAGAGCTCACGTATTGGTTAAAGGCTTCAACAGCCTTCTCCGCCTCCTCGACGGTGCTCATTGTCACGAACCCAAACCCCCTGCTCTGATCAGTATCTCTGTTGTAAATCACCTTCAGCCACAGAAAAAGAAAATCCCACTGAAATTTCCAATCTTTATTTTAGACGAAAGAAAAGGTGAGAAATGTGAAAGATGAAACATGAAACTGGTAAAGGAAAGGATAAACTCACCTCGGCAATTTCCACGACACCAGCCTGCTCAAACAGCATAGCCAACTTCTCGCTATCGACATCGTAAGGCAAATTCCCGACGAAAAGCTTCGCCTCTTCTGGCGGCTCCTCGAGGGGGGTCCCTTCTTCAACTTCAAAAACGTTTCCTTCGACGCCTTCTCCTTCTCTTTGCCCTTCCCAATCCGACAACCGGTCTTGAACTCCCCATTGCTGCTCTTCTTCCTGTTCCTCCTGCTCCAAGGTTGCTGTCGCTGTGCTGTCACCCTCCTGTGGGGACGGGGGCCAGCCTGAGGGTTCGGCGACAAATACAACCAGAGGTGAATGACGGGTCCTGCTCTTCAGTGGATGAGGGAATCGGAAGGCGTGGGAGCAAAAAGGACGAAGCTTGATGGGTTTCTGCGGGATGGAAACACTTGAGTACAGAGTATCGGCAGGAGGGAGGGTGTGGAGACATGAACCCGTTACTGATAAAGGCTTAAAGACTGTAGCTGTTGCAGACGACATTTTAGAGACGGGGATAGGGAGGGTTTTAGAGCGTAGTAGCAGCTCGCAGCAGTAGATAAGGGTCGATGGAGAAGCGGAGGAGGAATGAAGCAGGCAGCGGATGACCCCTCGCGGATTTTTATTTATCGTCGGCGGATAGTCCAAGAGAGCTAGCCAGATGTGGACTCTCAGTCTCAAAGGCTTTCATGGGACGATTGTTGGGCCTCCCTTTCGGCCAAAATAATTACTTAGGCCCTCTTTTTGGTCCCAACAGCCAAGAAAAGTAACCGAAGAAACGGTCCCCATAGACAATCGAACTTCTCATTTAACAGCAATACTGTACATATAGGACTTTAGTGACCATACACAGTGATATGACGGACATTCTCCAATTCATGTAGAATTTCCTCGAAAAATGCTACAGTTGATCGGCCATAAACTAGAGTTTCGTGCATCACAGGAAATTAATCAGTACACTATCTCGATATCTCTGAAGCCGCAATCCTCTGGAAGATGAACGGTCAGCATATTATCTCCAGTGCTGTATGTGAATTCGGCTTCTTTCATGTCCACCTTACATGATCTTGGACTGGAGTTCGAGTACGCTCCAAATTTCCCGCAACCTCGTGCTTCAATCTTTATCACACAACCGGAGATACCGGCTTCGAAGTTCATAGCTTCAATTGCTCCCCCCGAGTTGTACATATCTAGCAACCCAATCGGAGCAAAGTGAAGATTCTGACCAAAAACCTGTTCAAGGAGAATATCAACGTTAGGATTACATGCAGAGTGTTCCCTGCGATGAGAAATGCAAGACTTGTAGAAACACTGACCGTAATAGGAGAAATGGTAAATATTTCGAACTGCAGTGTCTTCAAGGACACCTCAAGATTTCCCGTCTTTGGCAACCTTGAAATCGACCCTATAACATGAAGAATATGAGCTTACTGAAGAGAAATAAAAGTATCGATACTAGAAAAGAAAGGGATGTTGATGTTTACTGGAGTTGTATGCATATACTGCTGAGTCCCCTTCCCAGTTCTTGTCTGCAACGTCTTCAAGAAACTCAACATCGAGGGGGCAAATTGAACCCGAAATGGGCGGAAGAGCAGACGAGGAGACGAGTTTATCTTCAGCTTCCTGCTTCATTGGCCAACTTCCTGCTCCTTGACAGTTAAATACCCCTACGACTCCATTTAGCTTATTCATGTTCCATATCTTCAGCAGACTACAGATGACCAGGGCCATGACCGATTAAAATGGACAATTCAGAAGAATTCTTTTCAGATTGTCGTGAACAGCTTAACTTTCAATTACCTTTTTCCATCCATGACAGGATCTTTGAACAAGCAGTCCCGTGTGGGCCGTCCAGCATGCCGAGCTCTCAGAACTGACCCATCATGCAATACCAGTTTTCTCAGGATTTTGAAATCATGATTTCCTGGCTTGTCACTGTGAATCATGTGAACAATTGCCATCAAATCCATCCACTAATCTTTCAGTAGATGTCTACAAGTAGAAGTGCAGAGATCAATGATGTGCACCAACCAACCTTACATACACTGGACAACCACCAATTGCTCTTGCTGCTCCATGGAACTCTGCCGTCTCGTGCTTGCTCTGAAAGAAACGGTGGCATGAAGTTAGAACATACATAAAATATTAACTAGCCTTTCTACGGGCTAAAAACTTATCCTTTTCTGTAGAAGGGACCAAGCTGGTGCAAGAACACGAAAACTCACGTGAAACATATCCCAGTCTGGCACCACAATCTCTCCGAGGAGGAGGCTGTTGAAGGCCACTGAAGCAATGTGCAGTGTCTGGAATGTTGGTTCTCGGGGCATGAAATCTTCTGATGCTCTTGCAGTAGCGCTCCTCTTTGAACTGAGAGAAATATAATATACGTCAGCTTGCTGTATTGCTGAGTGAACACAAACATCCCTGGAGAAAAACAAGGAACACTAGTTGGCATACCTGTAAATAGAATCCGAGTTGTGACTCATGCAACAAATCAAGTTGTTATCCCCGAAATTCTTAGCAACAGATTGCTCGAGCGCTTCTTGATACTTTCTGGTCAATGAAACTCGGCCACCATAACCACCGCCTAAGGTTTCCAATAAGTTCTGAACATCAACCTTAACTCCATCGACACCGCTGCTCGACAAATAGCTGTGCAGATCATTGTAGAAGTCAAATATCTTTTCTGGATCTACTACTCCAACTCCATAGTTCTCCAAGATGTCCATTACAATGTCCCGAAGATTCCCAACATTGCCCGGTGATTGGATTGGATACTTCAGCACCGGATCATACTTTTTCATTTGCCCGGAAGCAGGGAGGACCCCTCCCCAATAGCCGGCCAAAGCATGCCACACGTACACATACCTACATTATAGATTGCAAAACTATAGTTTAGAGATACTGAGACTATTTGAACTTGTGAAGTAGGATGAGGAGGTCATTAGAAACAAAAGTTCTGCAGATATCCTACTTCAAACCGTATTCTTCTTTGATGGCATCAATCAACTCATGCAGATTAGTGCAAGAGCCTTCCGAGCCTACGCTCGTGAATTTGCTGTTCTCTTTGATATCTACCAACCTGGTAGCAAACCTGAAAGCAAAAAAATAAACGGGCCAAGAATTTGGGATCATTTATAGTTCCTCAGTTGAGATATGTGATGTGAAGAAAAGGCTGAACTTACTGTATCCCCTCCACAGGGGTCTCTCCCTCCTTGGAGAATTCATTCACCGTGTCTTGCCAACCATCATCAATGATTAGAAACTTTGGTGAACAGCCTCCTTCTGCGAAACTATACCAAAAAAAAATTGATAGCGTGGTTAGTAAGTAATTCTTATTCTAGGTAAGATGATGTTCAAGGTTGATAAGCACTGCAATGTATTCTATCTTATCATTTTACCTCCTAAGGCCCTCTTTTATTCGCTGTGGATTGATGTCAGAGTAGAAAGCGTCCCACGTACACCACCCGAACCAGTCTAGATGTCTTGGGATCTGCTAAACAAAGCATAAAGTTATGAAGTTTTACACGACGATCAGCTGGAAATATAGTAAGTTATATTCACTGAACAATTTGGGTATAGAAAAGTTTGAATCACCTTCTTGTTTTCAATGTGGCTGAAAGTACCTTTGTGTTTTGCAAGTATTCTGCATCAAAATACATTAAAGAGAATTTCAAGACTGAAGTTGCAGTTTATAACTTTTTCAGCAATAAAACAAGACATAACATACTTGATCGAATCTTTGATGAGTTCGAAGGGGTTATCTCCTGAGTTTATGAACACTGCCTCCAGTACCTGAGCCGTCTGCACATCTTCGTCTCCTGAACATTATAATGGACAGAATGGACAGCATTAAGATCAAGAGCACGTAGAGTCGAAACAAAGAATCAACGTAACGTATGCAGAGGGAATATCATCAAAGTTAACAAAAAAAACTGACCTGATTCAAAGCAGAACTGGAGCTCATTTGCCGAAGTCCCCTGCAGACTAGTTCGAAAGGGACCTTCCAGAACCGGTAGCATAAGAATGTAGAACGTGCTCGCAGAGTTCGACTCAGAAGAGATCAACCCATCATCCAAGGCACAACCTTCTTGCGATTCTAATAGAAGCATTTGGGTTTCAATCGGGATCTCATCAGTAGATTGGCCAACTCGCGGTATCATCCACCATATTTTGGGCCGAAATAGACACAAGAACTTGAATCCCCTAAAATTTATATACCAAATAGAAGTTCAGAACGGAAGGCTTTAAACTTCCAACGACGATTATTCAGGCGATAAACACGAAAGCTTTTCAAAACATATAATCTCTGGAACTGAAAAACTCAGGACCTACCTAACTCCTAATGTACAAATCTACGGACTCGTATAATAATAAAAGGCTTAATTGTAGAAAACAGAAGCAAAAATTTTGCAGAAGATGCTAGCATCAATGTCGTGAGACTGAAAAGAGCGAGGAACCGACTTAAGCATGCCGAGAGTGAAGACGCAGCGGGAACTCGGAGCCGATGAAGAGGCGGCGCCAAGGAATGCCGAGCTGGCCCCAACTGGAATGAGGGAGACGTTGTCAGGAACACCGGATAGGACGGCCTTGCCCCGCATCACGAGGCGACCGTCCCTGATGGCCGGCGTCGCAGTGATCGTCATCGGCGACAGGAAGCAAGGGACCTCAAGAAGCCAAGCGAGCTAGGTCACAGTGGAGAAGCTTGAAGCGGTCGTATTACTGAGCAATGAAAGCTCGAGAAGAGAAGACAATTCACATAACGGCCAGGGAGAGGCGGAAGTTTTCGTAGGAAAGCTCAAACTGCTGGTCAGGGGACAGGTAAACCCGCCAACGGGCATGTCTTCTATTTATACACGTGATTTTCTTTTAAATTTTTATTTTTCCTATTAAAATTATTATTATCTCCTATTGATTTGATTTCAAGAATTAATTCTTTTTTTTCCATTAATTTAAGGAGAGAGAGGGCAGGCAAGGTAAATTGCGAGGGAAGAAAGCGCCCATCCTCTCGTTTTACAATAAACATAATAACTTATAAATTTCACTCGAATTGAGGACGTGAGTAATCGATTTATAATATGTATTATGATTGTCTTGACTGCAACACGAGATGTCATGTTTTTTTTTTCAATTAATAGAGGCAGCATGCCAAAATAAGATTTGCTTGTTCAAAGTCAAATAAGAGGAATTCGGCCAACCAGAGGATCAAAAGAAGAAATCTTCATTTTCTATATCGGATGGGCCATGTCTCAAATGCACGCGTGCCGGTCAATTTTCCGAGTCAGAAACAAGTCAGGTAGTTTCTCTTTTAATTTTTTTTTAATAAGTGCGTCATCGAACGGGACAAATTTGTCCCTCTGTCGTGTTGTATTTATTTATTTACACCATTTTATTTTATTTTCTATCTGACCGGCCCTTCGACAAATGGTTTCAACGCGGGGAGGCGGCAGAGAGGCGAGACTCGAGAGAGTTCCAGCTGGATCGATCATGCACCGACGACCCACCTGACATGGCAATGAGTCGGATCTTACATCCCACGTTTCTCCAATCCATGGCTTAATAAAAACACTAATTATTAAACCGATAATAATTAATAAAAATTGTTGAAAATATTCAACATCTCTTATCCCTAAATAATTTCTCAAATTTAAATTTTAGGAATAAAAAAAATTGCCTAAATGAATTTCAACTCAAAGCCTGTGTTATTCGGATGTTATGCAGCGGGGAGGTGGTAATGAACATTATTATATTTGAGGTAGCTTCGTGCACTGAATTGGGCCGAATGCACAGAGGCCTAATTCACGTTTCGGCCCACTGGATCTTAGGCTGTGGTTAGATATAGACACAAGCATAGCCTTCGTTCCGGAACATTGTTTTCAAGTATTTATGAACCTAATCCAGTGGGAGAAGCTGGGAATTCCTCCATTAACAGCAGTCAGCATGTAATACCCAGGGGGTGCAACATTCGGTGACGGAGGAGCATCCACCGTGGCCCTCACCCACCCTCCCTCCTCTCTCACCATCCTCTTGCTTCGCAGCCGAAGCATCCTCTGATTCATCGCCACTGAGTGCGTCGTGAACGGCGGTGCGTACGCTGTGAACTCTACCCTCTCACTCGGCCTCCTCCCTAGCCAGAACCTGACTGTGAATTCCCCTCCGTACCCGATTCCCGAGTCACCCCTGCCGGTGTAATGCACTGACAGGTTCCCGGGCCGAAACTTGTGGTATTGCCGCTCCATGTAGTGCGGGATAAACTCCTGCAGCCTCAGCTCGGTTGGGTAGGTCACGTTCGTGAAGGTGTAGTCATGGTTAGGATTGCTCCCGCCCACAAGGACCCTACCATTAGGCAGTAGAATGGCCGACGAGTGGTACATTCGAGCTATTCTCGTGGATCTCAGCACCGAGAACCTCTTTCCGGGTTTTTTTGTTGGAGTATACAGGTAAGGATGGAGGGACGGATTGACCGCCCGGTTGCATCCAGCGCTGCCCCGTCTAGCACCATTGATGATCAAGATCTGGCTCGTCGGCAGCATAAGCATATCATTCATCAACCGGGGCTTTGGCATGTTTTCCATTTTCCAGCGGTGCTTGTTGCCTGTGATCACCATTCTACCGCAGGTTCGGAGTCCCTTCAAGAACTTCCCTCGGCTCGCAGCTTCGCAAGCTCCCGGTGCAGAACCTCCACATACCATCACTTCCACCTTTCGAAAACCATCCTCGTGGTCCAACGGAAAGCATCACGGATGATCCAGAGCTCGGGTAGTTCCTGGATCCTTGACCAGGTATCCGAGGGAATGTCTTGACCACCTTGTTTCTTCTGTAATTGAAGAGAACTGAATCACGGTTGGCAAAGATGAACAAGTTCCCATCTGAGGAAAGGTGGAGAAAGGGATAGAGGTTGTTCTCATAGTTGTTGCGATAATGTGTCCTGTGCAAGAGAGGAAGATCGTGCGACCGATCCCTGGATGAAAGCTTGGGAACGAATTCGTAAGAGAAGGCCCGTCTCCCTCCCACAACAATGACCCGATCGCCTTCCTCGGGGAGTAGATGACTGGAGGAATACCACCTCTGGACCGATAATGACTTCTTAGACTGTCTCCAGTCACAGTGACCATTTTCACAAGGTGTAAAGTATCGGATCCTGCGTGAGCCATCCCGGTATCCACCGGTCTGTAGGAGCGTTCCATTACCCAGGAAAGACCCCGATGAGCACCAGGGATCGGTGCTGAGTCTCAGGGCCCTGATCCTGCTGCTGGAGACGTCGTACTCAATAGAGTGTGCATAGCAGGATCCATCTGTCAAGTCGTCCCCCTTAGCTTTACACCCGTTACCCCCACTGAATCGCCGACGGAGCCCGTAACTTGATGGCCCGAACCCAGTCTGATCGAACATTATAACAGTGTTGTGGTGAGTCAAGGCCATGTGCATGGGAACCACACCCGTGCTATTCATAACCAGTCGCCACAGTCCCTTTCTTCCTCTAGAAGCCCCACAATTCCCAACAAGGAGCAGAGCACAGATTGCAGTTGTAATCGACCAGAGAAGAAGAGATCCATGTCTGGGACTTGCCATAGGAAAAGGAAGATACGAATCTCCTCCGGTGGTATCATGAAAATGGACTCTCTAATTTATATTGCCAGGCAGACCGATGGTATTTCTTTTGCTAACTTAGCACAAAGGAGAAATCTTTGCCAGCATCCAATACGACTTGCCAAAATTTTCAGCAGCTCTATCGCAACAATGTAGCACCTGCTCCTTTGCATGAGCTGAAATTCCTCATTTTAGGAAAAAGAGGATCAAACACCAAATGCATGATGCTTAAACAGCTGAATTTATCAGATTCAATGCCAAATATTTTGTCAACCTTATCGTGCCAATAAATTGGCATTAAGCATCCTTACGCTGCAATGTGTATGTCCACTTACACACGAATTTAAATTTACCTAGAGAGAAATAGAAGCTACCCTGCTCTTATTAATCTAGAACAGTTCAAACTTTGCAGAGTCCCTCAAAGTTGTCTCTGATAATATGTACAGTAAATGGTCTTTATGCAGAAGAACTTTAACTTTAAGCTGGGGCCTTGAAAGAACGTGAAGTTTGAGGGATCAGTAGAGCTTTATCCTCACTTGGATGAAGCTTTGACAGATTGGGCATGTCTCTAGCTGTTCCCCACACTCACAACATGTCTGGCCAGACAAATTTGCAAACAAATTGAAAACTGCAAACCGAAGAATTTATAGAGTACAATAGAAGTAGAAAAATATATGACTTTATTACCTGATGACCACAACCAAAAGCCATATCCTTCACATTATCGAGGCAAATGGGGCAAAGCTGGGAGAAGTGCAAAAAAGCAACTTGAGAGCCTGAGTTTGCCAAAAAATGATTTGGATATTGAAACGGAGAAATTAGAAAAATGGAGTTACATTATTATCGGAAGCAGAACTCGAAGGAATTGTCTCAGTCACTGGGTTTTGCCTAGCCGAAGGAGCACTTGGTTGGAAACTACTGCCTGATTGTGAAGGTTTTGTGACTCCAGAAGAAGATGTATTGTACTGCGGCGGAGGAAGAGAAACCCGATCTATCCCTTTTCCTCTACGAGTACTGGCCAAGAAAATAAGAAAGTTAGACAATAAAATTGAGATGTCGATGAGCGGAGTTCAAAATTCAACTATAAAATGAGTTTCTGGTGTTACTGTTACCCCAGTATATTAAGCTCTAGCGTAGCTCTGTACTGGGCAGGTATCTCCATCAATGCTGCCAGAGCAAACTCTGCTTCTTTTCTTGATCGGTCCATATTTTTTGACATTATTTCTGTGAAATTTACAAACTACACAATGGAGATATCCAAACTCATCAGCCATGAGTTTCCAAAAATGTTTAAAAAATCCACAATGATAGGTGATTTAAGTTGAGCAGAAATTTGCCTGGAAGTTATCGAAGGCACGAGCAGGGATATTATCGTCAAATTCCTTCATCATGTCCCATGGTCCATCTCCAACACCGACTAGTATAATTGACAGGGGATACTCACTGAGAATTAAAAGTGAGCTTTGTAATGCAGTCATGTTGGAAAAAGGAAGCAAGCGAGGAAGATGTTAATTTGCAGCAAGTACCTTGCTTTGACTATCGCTTCCACGGTGTTGTTCTCCTGAGGGCTTAGTTGGCCTCGACTTGTATCAATACTTCTAGTTACCTATGATATGCATGACATGGTGAAAAGCGAGATGTAATTGCAAGCAAAAACAACATATCCTTTACTCCGTAGAGAGGTAAGAGACCACAAACCTGCCCATCTGCAATGATAACTAAGACATGGTACTGGCCTCCACTTTGCTCGACTATAGTAATGGCCATTTCAATTATTGGGGCAAATGATGTAGGTCCTGTGGAAAATAAACGAGGCAGCTTAATTTAACGAGTTGAAGAAGCAGCGGAGGTTGATAGATTTAGAGGGATCATACCAAATGTTCTAAAATCAAAAAGGTCAAATGATCAGTGAATGCCCAAAACAGCAAATGGAGAATTTGAATGGACCTAAAGACTCAAGCTCTTACTCTAATAATATGAAAAATTCTGAGAGACTAATGCCAACTACCCTATAGTGGGATAAATTATTCAAATAAGTTCTCGGGTAGAGAAAGGAAGTTAAGACCTGCTAATCGTAGTTGAGGAACCAATTCCCTGTACCGTGTCAAAACCTCTTCAAACCCATTACAGAATCTTTCGTCGGGATAAAAGCTGAAAACTTCTTGATCATGTGTTGAGGCTGCAAGAACAAAGGGCTTGAAAATATAATCCATATCATATAGAACTGAATATGTAAATAAGTGCCTCGAAGGGATACCGTCCCCAAAGCCGAAACAGGGTATCAAGTTGTCCTCGTCGAAGGACGACAATGTTTTCCCAATTATTGATATTGCCTGTTCGTATGGATTTTGGCCGTCTCCTATGTGATGAAGACTTCGTCTATTAAAGGACCTTGCACCTGTCATGTGAGCAAATTAAGTTTTGTTATGGAGGAAATCGAAACATCTAAGTCACCGGGGCAAACCTGTCCACTCGTTACTCTTTGTAAAATCAATTCCAACAATAAGGTTTGACGACTCCAGCCCAGCACGTGCTAGTGCTTCTGTGACCTGCATAAATTTGAAAGATTATGGCAAAGAAATAGCAGTCAAATTCTGCAGTTATATGTAATATTTCCTATTAAATAAACTACGACAATGCCTTCTCGACCTGGTTTTGACCATATTTGTAAATTTGAAGATGGCTTTCATTACAATAAAAGATAAAAGGCAATCTGTCACATGCCCACTCAGAATCTTTAACTTGCATCAACAAACTTCTCCAGCATTGCAAGTTACTGATGATCAATCTGTTGACTCACTAATTAATGCAGTTCAGGACATAACATAGGCCTTAACCTTATACTTGTTAGCTATCAGCCACTTCCCAGGAACCGAGGATCTCCTTCAGCATATATAGTTACAACTTGAAATATCAGAAATTAAAGGAACAAACAGTAGCATATATCAAATGTTGAAGGTGATATTCACACTAAATCATTTCTGGATGTCTTTCATTTTGATAAAATAGAGAGTGCTTTGACCCGTTTCCATTCCTGATCTTTAAGTTGCAGCCAAGGATGTTTTTCCAACTAGCATGTAACTGATAATCAGACCACTTTTCGCTAAATTAATGAAACTTTGGGCCGTAGCGATGGGTTTCACCTTATACTTGTTAGCCATCAGCCACTCTCTCGGAACTTGGGATTCCCTCCATTAATTATGTTTGCAGCACAAAACATCGGGAAGTATAGGAAGCAGTGATATATACACCTGATCGAGGCTCGTATAATCATCCTCTATTTTTGAGAATTTCCTCTCCAGCTTTCTTCTAGACTGAGGTGGGGCATAACTCCCATAGCTTTGAGGAGGGGGTGGGTAATGCTGCTGTGGTGCATAATCCTCGCGAGGCAAGGAATATTGAGGATCAGGATAGCTTGGATAGCCCCACGACTGTGAATTCGAACCGTAAGATGAATACCGCGAATCCTTGCGCTTTGAGAGAATTCCACCCATCAGACTCTATGGATCACGAATTTCCTGCAGACAAAGCTGATTCTTGAGCCAAAAGTAAAATGGCTCGGCTTCACTGTTAACATCACCCTCAATCTTTAGCTGAACCTTCAGCCATTTAGAGTTGGGAAGTGGGAATATGCCTCCAAATTAACTTTATCAAATGATAAAGTGATTAAAAAGTTTAAGGGATAACAGTGAGGGAAAAATTACCACAATTTCAAGACAGATTGTATCCATGAGCATTTCAACCTCGAAATTTTTTGGGTGAGGAAATTTTTTTGGAAAGGTGGGCGCTTTTTTTTTGTTTTCATGAGCAATTTTCAGCAATTCCCGAGTGCTTTCCCCCCAGAAAGCTGACGAATTTCCAGACTAATTTTGAAAGGGGAATTTAAATTAGTGCGGGATTGCATGGTGAAAGCATGGATTACTTTCAATAGTAGATCTTGAAGAATCCTTCGATCCACAGACACCGTGCTGTTTTAAGCAGCAGATTATCGAACAAGTAGGAACCTTAACAACAATAAATCACCAGAAACAACTGAAATAACTGTCGAAGGCAATAAGTAAATTCAGGAAAAAGAAGGGTTCCAATTTCCAAACCTTAATGCGGGCAATATAAGACCTCCGGAAGTCTGTGGGTGGCCGACTCGGAGAGCAGAGATAAGTTGGAGAAGTCACGGAGACTAAAATACCGCGGAAGTTGAAGCGAGAGAGAGAGAGTTGAATTAGGAGCAGTGTGAAGTGGCAGATTATGCAGTAATGGGATTGGGGGAAGAGGAAGGACGAGGGGAGCTTCCGGGAAGGAACCCAACTTTGTCTAACAAAAGATGATGTCCCTTTTTTTTTTTTTTAATTTAATTCCTTTTTAATGCGGCAACATAGACAACAAAGTTTGTCGACAACAGTACTCCTCTTGTGGGCTATAAGCTGAGCGGATTTGTCTATTTACCAGTGACTATTTTTTACTTTGTGAGATTAGACATTTCTCATCCACTACAAATTGTAAATGATTAAATGATAATCGCCTCATACGTTTCTGTGTTGTGGTGGGCTCCGATGTTTCCTATCGATTTTTACATGATCCCTAAACCAGAACTGTTAGTACAAACAGTTCCTTGATCTTTGTGAAACAAGAGGAACACATGTTTCTTGCTCTATAAGAAGGACTCAAACAGATACATGACAATTAACCAGTGAAAAGTTATGAATTTAGTAACTTTTAAGGTATCACTGTCTCTGTCAATGTTACCTACGGTACCTGCATCTAAGTCTAGTGCAAACAAATGCATGACAGCTCAACCTAGTCCCTTTCGCGAGTCTTTCACGCACACAGTTCCCACTTGGATGATTGGGATAGGGAAATTAGTTATTTAATGTTATCCAAATAATTTGAACAAGCGAAAGATTCTTAGGATGCATGTTAATTAGGATTAACAATTACAAAAAGTGTTTGTAATTATTCCATGCCAATTAAATCAATCACCTCAATTTATATGCCCAGAACTTTAGGAAAATACTAGGAACAAATAAGATTAGAAAAATACATATAAATTATGTTTTATCAGAAATATCTTATATGAAAAAAAATCAATTAAATTATTTTAATTAATATTAATTATAGTAACTATTCAGTTGATGACACTAATTTGTTTATTTCTCATATTTTGATTAGTACTTTCTCATGTCACATGGCGAGGTAGGATCACTTAAGAATTTCCCGTTCAATCGGGTTCGGTAACTTTGGCTTACTCCTCCAATTCCGGTTCTGTGCGTTTGGCCAGCCCCCAACCAGTTCGGTTCAGTTGAGAGGATTCTGCAAAACCCTTCCTCAGATTATTCCTCTTGAAGGCGAACAAAACCCTAGCGGGACACCGGATTGCTCTGTTTTAAAGCTAGGCGGTTTTCCAGTTGTCTTCATCAGTGTAAATTTTCCCGGCGAAGACCACATTTAATGGAAGTCAAATCCTCGGGAACGCCGTCGAGTTTAGTCGATCAACCTGTCGTAAGTGGATTCCTCTGGTTTGATCAAAAGGCTAATTCAGTTTCAATTTCAATTCTCCCTGCTAAGTATATACTGATTTTTCATCTTCATTATTCGTATATATAGGTGCCCGGGGATGTGGTTCTTGATGTTTCAGCTCTGACCAACCAAACTATTAAGCTCGGAGGTGGCCTTCGCCAGGTCTGTACTTTCGAATCTTAGCTGTATTTGATTACTGAAACACAAATTTTCCGGCGCTGTCCCCTTCTTGATTCATTTTCTTACTATAATACTTTCCTGTCAAAACTTGAAAGATGCAAATTTCAAAGCAACGATGTGAAATTTCCATGGGGGTGTTATTGATAAAAAATAAAAATTGGATTTTATTGGGGGAATGACTATTGAGAGCTTGGAACATGATATTTACCATTCTGTCGACATAAGATTCCTCTCCTTGTTTTCCATTTATGCGAATCAATAATGTGTTTGACAAATGGCCTTTGGGGTCGCTTGCGTTGAAAAGCAAAGGGTTACCATTCATTATAGTGACTGTGTTCCCATAGGATGGTGATGTGATTATGGTTACGAAAGCTGGAAGGCTAAGGTTCTCAAAGCTGAGCAAGTACTGGGTCGAGAGCTCTCAGAAGAGGGTTAGTTACTAGTGCTTCCTAACAGGATTCTCTGTTTTCTAATATTTGGGCACTGTGGCAAACAAGTCTGTTCTGTCTTCGACAACTTGAAACTATGATTTTGTGACCTATCCCTTCAATGGCAGGATTGTGTTAAGGTTCACTGAGCAAACAGAATAGTAACTGTATGCACTAAAAATTTGATCTAGTTTCTGTACACCTATTTAGCATATTTCCTGTCATGTGTTCTAGATTCATCTGCATATAACTTCATGCATCTTTTCTTATACATAAAAGATGCTGTCTGTTATACCGGAATTGTAAACTTGTTTTTCTCCCCCAAATAATTCTGATTCATACTAATTAGTTATAAAATTGTTGCTTTCTGCAGTACGTGCCCTCTGTGGGGGATACTGTCCTTGGAATCGTTGTAGACACTAAAGCAGATGTAAGTTCATTCCATTGTACTTCATGGCACGATTCTGTGGCAATATTGATCTTCCAATGCCAAGTTGCCTGAATTAAGTATATGGGGACAGCCATATGTTGAAACCATAAAAAAATTGATACCTCAAGTGAAGTTGTACCGGATATCACCTTTTTAAGTAGGCAGATATAGTTTGGGTTGGAATCATTTGCAACCACTGAATTAGTGTTGCTTTACATATATACTATTTGAGATATTATACTTGCTACTCCAAAAAATATGCACAGTGACAAGCTTAAACACTCATCTGAGAAGCCCAAACAGTCGGGCGAACGAAAAGCTCAGCAGGAACCAAAATTCTACTACTAATATTACCAACCCAAAGCTTTGATGGACCTGCAGCTTTGAAGCATAGCTTTTGATGGTCAATCTTCATCTTAACCTTCCCAATTATTTGATGCAGCAAGGTTGAAACAGTTGTTTTCTGCTTCTGGAACACCCTGAAGTTTCTCTTTGCCAGCATAATAGATGTAATGTGCGCACAAGAATTTCAAATTGTTAACATCCACTTGTCTCTCTTTTAATGAGCAAATCCATCTAAATTTAGAATCTCGGTTTCTAAGACATTTGTAGATTCACACCTGAGGAAGAGCCCTAAGTCAAATAGCTTTTGTTACTGCACAACTCAAGAATATATGGTTTCACTTGGTATTGCTTTTGTCTTGTGATTATGTTGAGATCCTGTATTGAGATTATGCTCCTACTTCTTTTCCATGTTCATTTTCCTTTTTGTATGCCAATCATTGCCATTTCCCATTTCCAGCCCCCTATAGCTGACTATATTATACTGATTGCTTATGGCTAACATTAATTTTCGTGCAGCTTATGTTCTTATAATACTATATATACTTGTCTTTACAGAACTTTCTCGTTGACATAAAAGGTCCTGCAATAGCTTTTCTGCCTGTACTTGCATTTGAAGGAGGAACCAGGAGAAATATACCAAAGTTTGAGGTGTGCGTTATCATCTTTCATTACTACCAGTGCCTTGTTTGAATTGCATAATTCTGTGGGCTATTATTTGATGTTAAATTTAATATTTAGTTGATCTCCCCGGTTCATATTGTTAATGGTCATTAACATCAATAATCATGTGACATTTTTTGGTTTGATGATCTGTTTAGCTTCAAAAACATTATTATTCTGCTGTAGGCAGGTACCTTGGTTTATGTTCGAGTTGTGAAGGCAAATCCTGGTACTAATCCCGAGCTGTCCTGCACAGATGGTGAGGTGCTTTTTTTTTTTTTTTGGGGGGGGGGGGGGGGGGCGGCGCCGTCTTTTGTCTTGTTGTTATATTTTGCTGGTAATCTGACGCTTGATTCTTATCATTAGCCAGTGGAAAGGCAGCGGAATTTGGTCCCTTGAAAGATGGTTACATGTTCGAATGCTCAACTGCTCTATCAAGAATGTAAAATTCCTCTGGATTTTTATCTTAGAAATGTCAAATTAATTATCCTAGCACTTCTTTGTCACAGATTGTCTATTCTCTGTTTTGATGATCCTCCCCTTTTATGCTTTAGGTTGCTGAGTTCTCCAACTTGTCCAGTTCTTGAGGAATTTGGGAAGAAACTATCTTTTGAGGTAGCAGTTGGTTTAAATGGGCGAGTTTGGGTATGTCCCAAGACTATTGACCAATGAATGGTTTCTGCTGAATCAACTTTAATATGCCATACTGCTGAAACACTATCTTAATTTTCTTATTCTCATTTCAGGTGAATGCAGAATCTCCATCTACCGTCATTGTCGTCTCTAATGCCATACTGAAGTCGGAATCTTTAAGCGGCACGCAGCAAAGAATCATGGCCCATAAATTGCTCGAGAAAGTTCAGTAATTATTCTTCTGCATAAGCCCTCGTCAGAACCTCTGCAACTAAGCAAATTTCCTTCCATCAGTGGGCAACTCTTTTCGGGATACTTCTACTCTTACTGGATGATGAGTGAAGCATACATTTCCCCCTGCACACCACCACTGATGTTGCTTGCACCATCTTATTTTCATGTAAAGAAGCTTCTCATAGGAGTGAAGAAGGCTCCTTCCTTGGGCAGAGTGCTTTGGCTCATCCATGAACACTGTGTGTCAATGTGGTTTTTGTTTCCTTTCTGTGATACGTTGCATATATTCGACGAGTCACATGTTATGTGAATCTCAGCCCAGTGAATCTTGAAGTTCAGTAGCATGTAGCAGTTTATTCTGTGGAGCTGAGTGATTCCATTGCCAAGTTAATTGAAATGTTTGGTTTAGTTGGCATTATTTACATTATTTACTCATTTATTACTCTCTCTCAGTTTCTTTTTTTAATATGGTCCTCTACAAGCTATGAGTCCCTTGTAAAAAGGTTGCGATAATAAAGAATGACTCCTAATTAGAGGGTTAAGTGGGATTGGATTGGCATTAGTTCTATATGATGATGCATATAGCAGTTGAAAAGTGGTTGATTTTTGTACCATATCTCTCAACTGCCCATTAATTGAAGATTAGCAAGCATATGCATAATTGAGTTGTGATGGCAGTGGTTGGCGACTTGAAATGCAGTGCACCTCTTGGTCGGGTAAAGCTTTAAGAAATTACTTTTCGAATGTAAATATAGAAATATGTGTATATGTCTGTGTATATATATTGGAATTGGATTCCCCTTTCCATTAGTTACCTTACATATATATGTGTGTGCAATAATACCAAAAAAAAAAAAATGTGTCTCTTTTCGTATTCTTTCTTTGTGGGACAGTGGAGGTGAAATAGGCTGGCTGGCCGGCTGGCTGCGTCTCATGACGATTCACGGGCCAGCAAAACTTTTTTGGTTTTTACAAGTGATTTGAAATTGAGAGGACTGATCAGACCCCTTTTTTTTTTTCCGGTAAAACTAAAGCTTTTCCCCCATAGGATAGGAGAAAAAAAATTGAATGGTTGCATTCTCGAATCTAACTAGGTTAAAATTTTCTTTGTTAAATCAGTCTAATTAAGAAGGTTAAATTGTTGACTAAAAAGTGGGAGCTATGGACGATCTCATGGTCTGCTCCCGATGAAGTAGACATGATAATGAGACCACACACATATGTATGCGATGCATCGATCTGACTTGCCTATAAATTAACACACACAGTGCATATACATATATGTATACGTCCTTTTTTGTGGGGAAGAGGGAAATCCCAACGTGCACAAATTTGAAGGTCGAGACAAAACAAAAGTAGATCCGTATCAAGTTGCTGATCTGATGAAAGGCCGAATCTGAAAAACCAGAGAATCCGTAATTTCTCTTCTCATCGGGAATTACAAATTTTCGTGTAGCACTTCAACTTGCTGATCATTGTGCGAATGTAAACCTTCTCATATTTGACCATTACACACGCATTTACTTTTATGAAAGAAAAGGAAATTGACTAATTGACACGTAGGTATACCAGTCCAATACAGATTACAGTGAAGACAGTCCAAGGAAAACGTTTTGATAAAATAGTATCATCATCATGTTCGATCCATAATTTAGAAATTTAAATTAAATTTTCATTAATAAATTTATTGCTTTTTTATAGTTTCAACTTCCTCCTATTTTCTTTTACGCACATGAATGAACCTTTTGTTTAACCAAAAAAAAAAAATGAGGAGTGGAAAAGCTCCATGGAAAAAGAATGCACATTTGTATGTGTGTACGTATGACTTTTGCTGTTTGAAATCCTTGACTAGACCGAATAATTTTGATATTTGTTTCCCCTTCTCCGTGATTCTTTTAATTAGATTTCATTTTTGACTTTTGTGACAATGTCAATTAGCATTAATTATGCCTAAGTGTAAAACTTTTTCCATTTTACATAACATTTAAGGTGCAAAATGTGGGAAGCAAAAAAAAAAATTAATTAGGGATATAAAATTAAAATTTTATTATTCTATCCCTTGAAAGATTGGAAAAAATAAACTTGTTATGGAAAATAAAACGATGCAGAAATCCCATGAACAAGTGCTGCACACTCAGATCTTTTAATTTTAGATCATAATATTACTGCATAAAACCCTTTTTCAAGACTGATTATGTGTACACATACACTGTTGTCTGTACCAAACAAAAAGGACTTCTCTCCTATTCTTTTGCACACTTTTTTTTTTCATTTACACCATACAGTATACTTGCACTTATCGAACATATCTCAAGATTAATCTACGGTCGGACTGAGATTCTTGAAAGAATTTCCGTTGGCCTCTTAATCTGTGAATCGATCCTGAAATCACCTATTTAGAAGTACAGTAAATTAAAGAGTCATTACGCCAATATCATGTTGATGTTCCTTTTACACACTGCACTTTCGTAGTAAGTACCCCCTCCTCTAGCCCTCCACTCTGTATGCACATTAAAGCTGCCATTTAACTTTGTCTCTTTTATCCATGTGATCCATGGCAACTCTGCATCACACAACATCGAAAACTCAGTCACCCCGCGTGAAAAATTATTACTCGTGAACTTAACAGTCCATCCTACATGATATATATAAATTGTACGCCTAAATGTATCATGTGAACCGTTCGAACAAACTAATAAATACATCCCATCATCCCACAATCTAATGAATCTAATTTACTGACTCCAGTAGTACCTACTCACCTAATTATTTTCTGCCTTCTTCCAATAGTGCCGGAAACCATAGTCAATATATATGTGTGTGTGTTGTGTGTATGCGTTTTTTGCATAAATACACAGCGTGTGTCTGTGACACCTCTCATCAGAACATCTACATTTAGCCAAACGTAGACCCACTTTTCTCCAACGACTTTCACTCAGAGACTGAGAGCGTCGACTCTCTCTTCCCCGTTCCTCTCTCTCTCTCTCTCTCTCTCTGTCTCTTCACAGCTTTCATTTCTCTGGGTGCAGAAAGCAAAGAACAACACACATATATACAAACACAGCTGGTTTATGTGTGTTTGTTTGTATACATATTCACATATATACTTTGGTTGCCGGGAAAGTGAGAGAATGAAGGGAGGGAGTGACTACAAGAAGAGGCTGTGGACCGAGGAGGAAGACAGAATTCTCATGGACTTCGTTAGGATTCATGGAAAAGGGAAGTGGAACCGTGTGGCCAAAATGACAGGTATACATACATACACACATGATCTTCCCATATATATGTATATATTCCATGTATGTGTACCTTCTTGATTCATTCCCAGCAGCTCTACCAGTGCTGTTGTTCGAGCGATGAATTGTTTGGTTTCAGTGCTCAATCGTTATGTGTAGGATTACAAAGATGTGGGAAGAGTTGCAGGCTGAGATGGATAAATTATCTGAGTCCAAGCGTTAAGCGAGGTGATTTCTCAGAGGAAGAGGAAGACCTTATCATTCGCCTCCACAACTTGCTTGGGAACAGGTACTCATATGAACTCAGTACTCAATTACATCTGATCACAAATTGATCGGTATTGTCTGGTATCTTTTACAAACCCGAATTTTTTTCAATGTTTATAAACCTGAAATTACATGTGTAATTATTCGAATTTCCCACTTCCTATATCCATCAATGTAAAGAAAGATATTCAGCTTTTTCACCGCTAGTTGGCCCTCCTAGTTGTAATGATTTAGGGCTGCTACAGTACTGTTTTGTCCTAAATGCTGGTCTTTTTCCACGCAGCGACCAGCGAGAGTACTGACATATGCAAGCCTAGCTGTCATATTCTGTAAGACTATATCTGCATGTGCTGTCGCGTGGTTGATTAATTTGCTAGCTAGCTTGCTAGCTGGACGTACATAAATCCATAAAATGCCGTGTCATTGCTTACTTATCATTACAAAAAAAAAAAAAAAAAACTCATTTAAGTGTTTGTATTTTCATGTATAGTGCTATGCGGTTACGTTAGAATGACGAATCGTTCTTAGCATTCTGTTAATAGTTTTGATAATTCCGCTCACTCTTAGGTGGTCGTTGATTGCGGGACGTGTTCCCGGAAGAACAGATAACCAAGTGAAGAACCACTGGAACACTCGTTTGAGTAAGAAGCTTGGATTCAAGAATGGAAAACACGGATCCGGCATTGCTTCTTCCAAGAGTGGAAGAGGGGAGCTAAGTCCCAGCATGCGACCGAGTTCGAGCTCCGAGGAGCCCTCCAGCCACAACAGTACCGGAGACACCAATCTGATTGCAGCTCACGGTGGTTCTCCTGAGGCAACGAGGTCCGATCTTGGCACGGGAGCGGTGACCATGGACGGCAGCGCCTGTGATCACATGAGCTCTTTCTTTCCATCTGTTTACGAAGACATGAACCTCTACGCACCGAATGCGATGGAATTCACAGATTATTGTGATCTCGATATCATTTGGCATGGTCTCTGAAAATTCCCGGGTTTCGTATAAGCCCCTAGAGTTGAACTAACCTAATATTGAAGTCTTTGGTATACACATATCTGAGTTTCTTTCAGCGATCAAATATGCGATACAAAATGCGATTGCATATACATTCCCATTTATATGCCAGTTTTCGCACTACATATGCATATTTTCTTCGAGAGAGAGAGAGTGTAAAGCTGTCACTCTTCCTCTTCGATTTATATGTATTTTTACCTTTATTTATTTATAATATACCTTTATAAAATTAATACAGCTGTTGAAAATTAACATTTAACTAAAAAATTGTATGGAATATTATTTAAAAAAATAAAAAGAATGGCAAGATATTTTGTTTTGTAATTGGTTATATACGGTATCTAGTGTGTGTATGGACTTTAGCAAAATTTCTTAGGTGAAGCAAATATGTCAAATCATGTTTAAAAATAATTATTATTAATGAATAAAAAAAGATGATATGACATTTAATGATAGTGTGCTAAATATTTATTGGTAGAGTTTACGGATGATGTGGCGAGCTGAGCTCGTGTAAGAACATCTCATCGACCATATTTGCTTTACTGTGTGAATTTAAGGTTGGGAAAGTGCACGTGTTTGGTGGGGTTGGGGTATGATTATTGATGGTCAGATCAGAGATTCTCAATGTATCGTTGGAAGTGTTTTCATATCTATCACTTTCCCCATTTTGAGGAGAGATTGCTTTGAGATTAATTACTTCCACATAACAACGCTATTAATTAGATGTATTGCTTGGCATGCATGTAATTGTTAAAGAAACCCTAATTTATGATTATAAGTAATTAATTGAGATGATTATTCATGATTTCTTCTTTAAATAAGATTTTTGATCCAAATCTTATGAATAAGAAAAGTAAATGCTTACAAGAGTTTCATCCATTTACAAATCGATCCATAGTCGGAACCCATTGATTTAGAAGAAAAACCCTAATTTCAGACCAGGAAAAGGGTAGAAAGCTGGCCCTCAACGTCAACGAGTCAGAGTACTGACTCGGCTGGGTGGGAGAGAGGGAAATGATGAGAAATCACTGGGAGGGAATCTGCAGTTCTCTATGCTCCGATTTTAGTGTTCCACTTCTCTTCTCTGGCTCTGATCTGATGTGCCTGCAGACTTCGGATCACGAGTATTCCAACCAATTTAATTTCCTCCGAGAATTTGAAAAAGAAAATAAATTTTATAGACTATAATGTGTTTGCAAATCGAAAATTAATGGATGCAAATTTTTTTTTTTTTTATTTTCTATATGCTGAAAGCTCATATGTAATATTCATGCAAAGAATTTAGAGACACAGATGAAAAGTCATCGAGTGCATAAGAACTTATCCGGATAGTATTACGAATCAATCTCTTGTGAGTAAGTGATTGGTCGAAATCATTTCGGTTTAATAGTGATTATGAACGGAGTCCTTTTTTTTAGTCTATACGGTTGAAAATATTTGATTTCTAGAAGGGGAAAAAAGGGTAGAAGACATGGACTTTGACGCCTTTTTCTCATTAACATGTGTGGACACAGAAGAAGACAGAGATACCTAAATCGATCGGAATTCGATGTTCCCTCTCTTATTTTGTTTTCTGTGTAATTGTTTTTATCTTCTTATATACAGATAAATATATATGTATGTATGTATGTATGTATATTATGTTACGACTCTTATATGTGGACACATACACACGGAGGCAGAGATAATTGATCTTAGATGTGGTCGACTCGTTAGGCAGCCAAAAAGCAAACGTGTTTGGCTCATCGTGACATGTTTAAAGTTCCTGATGATACAAAAAGCCCATTTATACATGTATTAAAAATATGATTTTATTCTCTAAAAAGTTATTTTTTTTATTAAAGGATGTTCTTAAATTATATAAAAATCTCAAGATTTTACTATTTTCCAATGTGGGAATATAAATGGATACAATAATCCATGACAACATGAAGAACATCAACTTTTTTGGTTCTTTTCTTTGTTTCTCACTTTCGCCCAGCTGGAGTGGACTTTTGCTTTAAATTATTTCAACGACAAACTCATTTGACAATTGAGAGCAGTATCATAGGCATCCATCATCATATCATGGGATTGTATGCTTTTTGCCCTTATCTAGCTAGCTCTAATGTGAAAAAGGCTGATATTGGAGATTATTGGGAGGGACCATTCTTGTTCTTTGGGCTTAATGCTGTTGCCACCTCCTTCAAAAGCTCTGTGCGATGGAGGAAAATTAGAATCCAGTGCAGTGTCGTCACAATCCCCGATTCAAGAACACGAAGAAGTCTCGAATAGATTTTTATTAGTGAAATTTCTTGATGCTCTTTATTCAATCCCCCTTTTCTTCTCTTCCCTTATAAGTTCAAAGTTTATGAGTGAAAAAAAAAGGGGTGGTTGGTTGATGTGAAATGCATCATCCAATTTGAAGCCAGGCCGAAAAAAAGGATGGGTGTTGGAGCACTATGTAGTATCAGTGCCCTTCCACAATTATGGGCGTAACCACTGAGCAATCCAAATCTCCATTACCGAATTCAAAGATTATCAGAGCTTTACTCATAGTTTCAGTCAATTGGATTTATGGATAAGACCGAAAAACACTATCGATTCACCCTCCTACGCCCCAGTCCAACTGGAATATATGTCTCGATTTGTACTCCCCGGTGGGAGATCCCTTCTTGTACAAGTGTAAATTGGGCTATAATGCCATTTTAGCGTGCTACTCCAACAAATGTTAGATCACGATAAATGATATACTGATGAATACTTTTTCGGAAACTCGATCAACATTTCTCTTCTCTTGTTCAAGCCGTGACATCTCAACCAACCCACTAACACATTTGAGTGCCCAAAACTATTGATGAGGGTTATATGGATCAAATTGGCTCGGAGAGGAATGAGACATCACAAGATCGAACCACAGGCCTCTAGGCCAAAAATGGGCATTCAGAGGTCCACTTTATAGTTAATTGGGCCAACCAGAGATGTTACAAACAGAATAAATGGCCTGAACCCTGCCGAGATTTATGTCCCTCTCTCCTGCCCAGTATCGCCGGCCCACATTCCGGCGGCGCGACCTCAGAGTCACTGCTCCGCCGGGTCTCACTAAACTCCCTTATCCAGCGGTAATTAGATAAGTGAAAAATAAAAGACAGAGAGATTAACCAACGAGATGTTGGACCAGTGGTTTCTTTGCTCAATTCCTAAATTGATGATTTTAGTATAGATCTTTACATTAGGAATGTCCACAGGTATTTTTCAAGGATGCCGACCCAACGCAGATTATTTTGGAAATACGTTTCGATTTATTCAGGAATATTACGTGGTGTAAAAAAAAGACTTTCTAATACAATTAAATACTTTTTATAAGAAAATAAAATGGAAAATTTATTGGGATAAAGTTGCATAGCAAGTATTTGTTTTGGCTAAAACTTCGGGAGCAGCAACAATCGCACCTTCACGCCTGTCGCCAGCGTAGATGTCCTTCTACAGTAGGCAGCTCCATTTCCTTCTTCTTCTTCTTGGCTCTCTCTCTCTTCCCTCGCAGCCCATGGTCTCTCACCATTTGTCTTATCTGTCTGTGTAATTCAGTGTGAGGAAGTGGCCATGGCGAGTCCATCTACAGACATCAAGAACCAAAACCCAGGTTTGGCTTCTCCCTTTTATTTAACTCCTTGTCCTATTTGGGGCTGAACCGGCTAGTTTACGTTCCTCTGACTTTACCGTTCTCTATATCAAGAAACACTCCTAGGAAAGGAATTGATTGTTTAATCATATATACGTTCTTATATTTTGTGTTTTTCTGTGTTTGAATGGGCTAATTGCATTCAAATGTGCCGTCATGATGAGATTCTCTGTGTTTCTGTTCATGTATACAGTGGCTGAGTGGCAATGTTTCTAAAATTTTTTTAACTTTTTTGTTGAATAGTGAATAATTTTGACCATGCGGATTTTCTTTATTGATAGATTTCTGAGTTTTATGTGTTTGTAGGAATGAGGTCATATATTATTAATTCAATATCTATTGGTTGCTCAAAAGGGAAGAAACTTCATGTTTGCAGTACTGAATCTTGTGTAGTTTTATAATACCAAAAAAGTGATACCATGCCCACAAGAACTCGTGGAAATGGCCATAAGCTTCAACTTGTTCGAACGTTATCGCATAGTTGGATAAGAGGTGTCAATCATATTTACTTTGCTCTGAAATTATGGTTATCGGAATCAGTGGGGTTAGTTGTGGTGGAAGCTTTTTTCTATTTCAACTGTTCATTTGATCGCTTTGTTATGGGATATCTTATGTTTCTATCTATACAGCACCAACTGAACCAGTGAATGAGGCTGATCAAACCGCATCACCAGAGGCATCCATACCAATTTCCTCACAATCAGTTTTTGTGAACTCCGAACCAATTCGACCAGAACAGGTGGAAAATGCTGTGAAATTTCTCTCGCACCCGAAAGTCAGGGGTTCTCCTGTCATGTACCGGAGATCTTTCCTCGAAAAGAAAGGCCTCACTAAGGAAGAAATTGATGAAGCTTTCCGCCGTGTCCCTGTAAGCCCACTTTACTTACTTTCTAAAATTTATAGAGAACCAGCTCCATGTTAGACAAAACCCCGGCTGATAATTTCTTTCTGTAGGACCAAAGTCCAACTGTCCAGGCATCTACTGTTAATCAAGGTTAAGACTATGAATTTAATGAACTAGAAATCAAGTAGTTACTTCCAATGAAAAGATAAAATTTTATATTTGTTTTTTTATCCTCAGATGCACAGCCTAAGCCGGTACCAAATGCTCAAACACAAGCCCCAGCACAATCTCAGCATCCTGCTGCAGCTGCCCCTGCAGGAGTCATAGTGAAGGCAATTTCTAAACCCAGATTCCACTGGACTCATGCAATATATGCCATTGGGATACTAGCAGTATCAAGTGCTGGAATGGCTGTCCTTTTCAAGGTATTAGCAAGGAGTTTCTGGTTATTGTGTTGTCAACTCATAAAGCAAAATCCATGCCATCTTCTTTTGTTAGGAAGTAAAATCATTGGCTTAAGGACTCAATATATTCTAATTAATTGATTTTGTGTTTCTAGAATGCTGTAGTTCCTCGGTTAAAATTGTGGATGTGCAAGATTGTCTCAGAAGATGAAAACTGTGTTGCACCAAAAACAGACTCAAAACCAAGTGTGGCGGAAGCAGCAGCGGCTGCAGCAAAAGCAGTGGCAGATGCAGCTACACAATTGGCAAAAACGAGCCAGGAGATGATGAAAATGAATGTTGAAGGTTTGGTTTTAAGATTTAAAGTCATGTCATGTCTTTCCGATGGATTGGTTTTGTTTCCTTCATTCTCTGCCTTGTGAATGTTGATGCTCTTATTTTTGTTTTAATATTAGTCTTTGCCTTTTGGATTGTCAGAAAAGAGATACTTCAGGGACTTGATGGATATGTTAGATGTTCAGCTGCAGGAAGTGAGAGCACTTAGCTTCTCCGTTAGGAAATTGGAAGGTAGGGGTGCCTGTCTTACAAACAGATGTTGCATAGTTTAATTTGAAAGTAAATTGCTAGTTAAGTCCCAGTCACCTGTATCTTGTATTATTGCGTTCTGAAAATTTTGAATGCTTCCTTCAAAATTCCCCCATAACATTAATTTTCCCTTTTTTCTTTGGGCTCTGTATGATTTTCAGATCAAGCAAACAATTCAGCTGCTGTTCCTACTTACAATCAAGATCATAGTCTCTCTAGCTCAAAGGTGAACTCAGGAGAAATGTACACTGGCAGTTCATGATGCTATGCTGATCATGATTAGAATTTTCCCTACTAATATCACCGTAAATGGAGCATCTCATTAAATGTCTTTTCGCCCCATTTGTACAGCAACCATATGCCAATGGGAAGACAGAGTTTAATTCATTCTCAGGTTCGTGTGAATCATATTGAGAACCCTTTTTGTATAAATCAAATTTGACACTGTCATGGACTTTTTTCTCAGGGAGATCCTCTTCACCTCCAGTTCCTCAACATCCAAGGTCGTATGTGGAGGTAAAAAAACCTTTCGAGTCTGAATTGGTTGGTAGGTGTTTTTTTTTTTTGAGAATCGTAACCTTGATTTTTGAATTACGGGACAGTCTATGTCTATGGTCCAGAGAGGGGAAGGCCCCTACTGTCAAGGTCTCTTGTTTCTGGACTGATTTCTTCAACATGTCCAACTCTCCAACATGATTTGTGATTTGCTTTGATCCATCAATACTGATTTTTCTGCAGGACATCAATTATTCACCCCCAAATCCTCATCACCAGATATCAAATTCTAGTTTAGCTTCAAGATCAAAGGTATGTAGTTAAGGTGGTGTTTTTCAGTACCCTTGGAAGTCTTTACTGTGATAATTATCTGGATCACTGATGGTAATGATGGATTATTTTCTTGATTCCCTGAGTAGCCTTGGGGAGCCGGACAGGCCTCAAACAGCTCAAACCTGTATCAATCGCAGGTGGATAGTGACCAGGGAAAAGACGATGGTTCAGCCAGCAGGTGGCAACGGAAAAATGTTAGACTCACTGAACTCGGAAATGAAGAGGAAACAACAATGGGTCCATATTATAGTTCACAGGCTCCTGAGCAAACAGCTCGACGTTCATGGGTCCCGCCCCAGCCACCTCCTATTGCCATGGCTGAAGCAGCTGAAGCCATTCGTCGCCCAAAACCAACTGTTCAGAAGGAGCAGCAATCTGGCAATGAGCAGATGGTGGATCAATCTTTAGATGAACTGCAGAGGGTCACAAACATTTCTGAGACAGGAGGAGGAGTATCTAACACTAATGGTATGGCCTCGGAGACAAACCCGAGTGAGATACAAGAGGAACTAGAGCAGGACTACTGAGAATGAGACGAGAACAAGAGGATGTATCAAGAGAATATTGGAGCTTGATTGTGAGGCGCCCATGGTACTCAGTATACCCAAGAACAACCCATTGGCATGTTCAACTCACATGTTCAATCCTATGGAAGCACTTAAATACCACTGTAAAGTTTTGATCATTCTCAATGTCGAGCTGATAATAGCTATAATAAGACTACCTCTAACGGGCTACGCCTGTATTGGACAATCTTTTTCACAGGTTCTTCTCATGGCCCGCCTCATATCTGTAAGATGTTTTATTAAGAAAACGAAGATAAGATCCCCTTTTTTTATGGGACTCCTGCGTCTGATTCCTTTTCTCTATGTGCATAATAAACTAATCTCACGGCCAGAACATAGTGTGAAGTAGTAACATTATTAAAACACCATTCCTTGTTCAAAGTCCAAGAAGTTGCTGCTTCTCTCTCTTAAAATATTGTGTTTATGTTTGTTAAGTGCATCCTTTCACCGGTGTATACGGTTCGATATGAGAGAATGAGTGTTTGATATAATGATATTATTTTTAACTGATATTAATCATGATTAAAAGATTCTCAATATCTACATGTTCCTTGTGCACCTTTTACATTCACCACCTCTTTTGCAAAGATAAGAAACACGAAACATGTGTGATTCTTCAATTAGCAGCAAACACGTCCCCAGCTCCACTCGTTAAAGTGCTTGCCGACGTCCCACTAAACGTGCTTTGACTTATCTTTTTACTGGTAAATCTTGTGGATACACTTCCTGCAACTGCATCTAGCTTTCATTATGGAGGATACTCTGCCCTTTTGCACCAACAAAAAAGGTGTCGCTGTGCCATGATAAATCACGACCAGATATGATGAAGCAAAGGTTCATAAGGGGTCGGACGGAATCCGGTTTGATCGACTGCACGAGCCCTGCAAGAGTGAAAATTGAGAATGAAACAAAGGAAAAAATGTGCTCCGAATCGAAAGACCAGCCAAAGGGTTGATTCCCTTCCGTGTCTTATCCTTGTCTCTGTCCTTTTATTGCAAAGCATCCAAATTTCCCTGCTTGACTTGCTGCTCGCAGTGCACGATTGAACAAAGCCCATTTGATTCCATCCCCAGTGCCACAGAAAATTATAATTTATTTGCCATTATAGCTGCACCAAATTTGCCCAGATGCAGTGAGTTATAGACGCCACAGCCACAAGTTTCTCCACCACCGCAAGCTCTCAACCCCACTCCCCACTCCCGCCCCCCATAATCTTTCTTCTCTCTGTTTTGGCTCTGCAAATTGACCTTTTGATGGCTCTTAATTTGTTAGCTTCGACCGAGATCAAGTCACCTTTCTTGGGTCCCAGTAAGTCCAACAACTCTCTATTCAGTCTCAGCAAGACACAAGGTAATGTCTCCTCAAGCTTCTCTCGATTCCCTCTTTTGTTTAACGAGGGAATTCGGGAAAAGGAAAAAACTGGAGAAAGGACATGTTTTGAGGTCTCTGTGGTTATTTTTGTTAGCCTCACTGGTCGCCCAGTTGGATCTTAGCCTGAGAAGTCGGCAGCTTTTAGTTTACCTTCATGCACTTCGTATGTGAACTCTCAGAAGTCTTGGGTTTTCTTTTTCTTCCTAATCTTGCAGCCTTGTCGCGTGGAAAGGGGTGATTTTTTTTTTTTTGTTTTTAATGAGAGAGCTCGCTTATTGTCGACAAGGTCGAAGCCATTATTGTGAAATCATAATTTTCTTGATATTTAGGCGCGTTTAATTTTAAGAGGAAGGATTGTGGAATGGGTAGAGTTCATTGTTCGGCACAACCTCCTCCAGCTTGGCCCGGGCGAGCAGTTCCAGGGGCGAATCTTAGAACATGGGAAGGACCAAAGCCTCTTTCCATTGTTGGATCGACTGGTTCAATTGGAACTCAGGTTAGGAATAATCTCAACTGCAGAAATCAATGGATAAAATCATTTTCCATGAAAAGGTTATTGATGCCATGGGGAATCCAGGGTGATCAATAGATTGGTCCAGAATTGCTGCCAGCTTCTTAAAAGCAGTGCAAGGTCTTAACAAACTGGGAGCAGCAATCCGACTAGTCTGATGTCATCAGTTCAGATAAATATATAGTGCTGAATCTTTTGCAGACATTGGACATAGTTGCGGAGAATCCAGATAAATTCCGAGTTGTGGCACTTGCTGCTGGATCAAATGTTACTCTTCTCGTGGATCAGGTTAGTGTCATTTACTTGCTAAGCTATATTTTAACTTTCCCTCAGAAATATCATTCTGTATCCAAGGATCAGCTTCTTTGGAAAGGCTACAGATATTTCAGAGATTGTATTATCCGTGCCCTTATTTTCCCTTGATCATGCAGGTGAAGACTTTTAGACCTCAATTAGTGGCTGTTAGGAATGAGTCATTGATTGATGAATTGAAGGAGGCTTTAGCTGATGTTGAAGAAAAGCCTGAGATCATTCCCGGGGAACAAGGGGTGATTGAGGTGTCTTCATTTCCCCTTCTCCTCCATCTGTTGGATTTCATCCATAAGAATTCACAGAGTTCTAACTTGCAATGAATTTTTCAGGTAGCCCGCCACCCAGATGCACTCAGTGTGGTTACAGGAATAGTCGGCTGTGCAGGGCTAAGGGTAAATCTAAAGGACTCATCCATTGTTTTATATATGTTTGTAATGGCACACCTCAGCAAGCTATTTTTGCATTATTTTGCTCTGGGAAGCAGTGACATAAGCTTAAATATCTATTTGAAGTTCCCTTACATATATTTTTTTTTCCAGGTGAAAGGAAACTGGATAAGTCCAAAGATTTTTCATTTTCTTTTCTTTTTATGACAAGGTGGATTTACCAGCTAATATTTTACTCTTCATTTTTTCTTAGCCTACAGTAGCAGCAATTGAAGCTGGAAAGGATATAGCTCTGGCTAACAAGGAAACTCTTATTGCTGGGGGCCCCTTCGTGCTCCCTCTTGCACATAAATATAATGTAAAGATTCTTCCAGCTGATTCAGAACATTCCGCTATATTCCAGGTGCAAATTTATCTCTTTTCAAACTGTTCAATATCATGCTTTTCTTAAGTCTATTTCCTTGGTCCAATTGGAAGCTCAAATAGTTTTCACTCTTCTCAGTGCATTCAAGGTTTACCAGAAGGTGCACTTCGGCGAATTATTCTGACTGCATCTGGTGGGGCCTTCAGGTGAGAGTGAGATCATTGATCTATACAGTGTACTTTGTGTATGAGATTCCTAGTGAAACACAGCAAGAAGCGCAGTACTTAAATATAAGGTCAATTAGAAGAATGGAATCTTAGTTTGCTATAAAATTTGCCTCGATAGGGATTGGCCTGTCGATAAGTTGAAGGAAGTCAAAGTCGCCGATGCTTTGAAGCATCCCAACTGGGACATGGGGAAGAAGATCACTGTCGACTCTGCAACCCTCTTCAATAAGGTCTGCCTTCATTACTTTTTCCACCTGTCAACTGCCTTTCTGATTGTTTTGGCTCATGAAATTCATGGGATCAACATCTCCAAAATAGGGTCTTGAAGTTATTGAAGCACATTATCTCTTCGGTGCTGAGTATGACAATATTGAGATTGTGATTCACCCACAATCCATCATACACTCAATGGTTGAGACGCAGGTGCGGTTCATGTGATTCATATGCTTCAATCTCGAATGTCCCGTCCTGGTGCTATATGTCATTGAATGTCCGTACATCTCAATGATTGATCTTCTTGCACTTACTCTCTTTCTTTGTGTTGATCCCTTCCAGGATTCTTCCGTTCTTGCTCAGCTGGGCTGGCCTGACATGCGATTGCCAATCCTCTACACAATGTCATGGCCAGACAGAATATACTGCTCTGAAGTGACGTGGCCTCGTCTCGATCTTTGCAAGTAATTGTTATATCCGTCCTCATTCTCTTGATTAACACTATTGCCTTTTCATCTAGCATATAGATTTGCTTAGCGATTTAGTAGATGGTTGATATTTGCCAAATATATTAAGTTAGATTTTTGTGGACAAGGAGAATTGAGTGGCAACGATACTCCATTGTCTACATTTTAAACAGCATTTCAACTAACTGCTGCCTCATCTCAAGGTTAACAATCATGCCATGTGAATGCCGCATGTGTTACATCTTATATGAATCTGAACTCATTTAGGGCTGCCAAACTTTGGCATTACTGAATCCACCGTCATATAGTTGGCAGCTTTAAGGTAGAGCACACACTAACTGTCTCTCTCTGAAATTCTGTGTTTTGATATCAGAAATTTCTCTATCCATGATGCAGGCTTGGTTCACTAACATTCAAAGCTCCGGACAATGTAAAATACCCATCAATGGATCTTGCCTATGCTGCTGGAAGGGCAGGAGGCACTATGACCGGAGTTCTTAGTGCAGCCAATGAAAAAGCAGTTGAGATGTTCATTGATGAGAAGTATGCAATCTCTCTCTCTCTCTCTCTCTCTCTCTCTCTCTCTCTCTCTCTCTGTGATCAAGGATAGGGTGACTAACAAATGACATCGCTTGTTGCTCAACCTGTAAATTGGTTTTTGGACCTTTTTTCAATGTTTGCAGGATAAGCTATTTGGATATATTCAAGGTTGTGGAGCTCACATGCGATAAACACCGGGCAGAGCTTGTCGAGACACCATCCCTCGAGGAAATCATCCACTATGACTTGTGGGCTCGGGACTATGCCTCGAACTTGCAGCTGTCTTCCAATAGGAGTCCAGTCCTCATGTGATTAAGGGTGGTTGCTTGAAAATGTGATAAAATTTTGGTAGTGCAGTAGTAGCAATAATCCTGTACAGGATGAACTTCATCCTGAGAGAGGCTCATTCGGGATGACAGTGTAAAGAGAAGTGTGTGATTCTTTGGAAAACTCAATGAATCGAACTTCCGGGCTTACATGCAACTCGGTCTGAACTGATACAGCTACAGAGAGCTGATGATTTATCATATTCTATTCTTGTCCATGCTTTAGTTCAGCTAATGAATATCTGCGTTCTTTGTGGAGGGTAAGTGCATGATTGAAGGCATTAAACCCCGTAAATACTGTCCCTCTGATACTTCTTTGACACAGTAGGATTCTTTTCTGCAGAACACCTCCATGAAACAAAATCAAGGGAAGGGTCTCAGTATCAACATAGATTAGATTAAAAAGATTTCCTATTAAAGAGAATGGACGTGGGCCAACTTGTAGATGGAATCCATTGAGAGTGGTTGCGTAGAAGTAGAACGTTTAGGGGTCCACATTAAGAAGCTTCTTCCAGTCAAAAGTATGGAACAATCAGGCCCTGGTCGAAGATTTCTCACACGACTTTGGTAACTTCGCATATGACTTAATGATATGTTCACGAAAATATGTATGTTCGGAACATCCAATACTTGTTTACAATATACCAGTAGACTTGTATACGACAAAACACGCATTTTCAACAATAACAGAAAACTTTGCAGGGAGAAATGTTGCATCTCATGCATCAATCAAGGACATCGAAATTGAATAGGAACAGGGCAAGATTGAAGGTCCTCCATGCTTGATTTTGTCGGGTGCCCGGGAAATTGGGAGGAAACCATCAGTAGGGCTCATGGACAGCCTTTAATTGCTTTTGGCTCTTCGCTTCTCCATCTTTCCTCTCTCTTTTTCAACTTTAGTTGTTTCGTTCGAATATCATTAAAATACACAAAGAAAAATTTGACAGTACTAAAATTTTCTCTTTTCTTTTTGCTGTATGGTACTAAAATTTTTATGAATTATAGGTGAAGGTTGTACTCCAAGAATTCCATGTGTTTTGTACGTTAAGATAGAAATTGTACGTTAAGATAGAAACAGAGAAGACATGGGATCTTACGCAGTAAAAATGGATGGTTGGTAGAAGAAGTCTATGTGGTTTGTTTGTTTGCTTGCTTGCTTATAGAAGACCATTGATTGATTGTTGTCATTTGGAGGCAAATTCTACTCACCCACCAACAAGATTATCCATCATTTTTTCTCTACTCGAACCACAAGAAAGGTTCATGAATCTAGAAAGATTAGAATAAAAATAGGATCATGAGATCGAATTATGATTTCTTATGTTTAAATCGAGAATAATAATATTATGCAAAATCTCTTTTTTTTTTCATGGAAAATTTTAAAATCTATCTCCATGTGACAGTGAAAAAAGAGACAAAACGATGCAAAAGCGCAAGCAGAGCTGGACTGGACAGCGACCACTTTGGAGTGGAGGGGAAAGCGAGGAGCCGGGGACCTTCTAAGAGTTTTCCAGCTTCCACATTTGATTTTCCCGAGGAAACTTGATGATGAGTTTGTGTGTAAATGCAATGTCGGGAGAAGAGAAAGGAGAAAGAATTGAAGACGTCTCTTCTCTCAGATGAATCGACGACACTGGCCTGGCCTGGTGAATAACACGAACTCCATCCAACTAACTCTCTAGTAATATCAGCAAACAAAGGACAAAAAACATCAACAAGAAGAGACTCTCTCTCTCTCTCTCGGCCGCCTGGTTGGTTAGGCTAGCTGTCTTATCTTCTGGATTATCTGGAAAATTACCTGATTCCGATTCTTCTAATCTTCGGTATAATCACATCTCTCTCATCACCAATATAAAAAAATCTCTCTTTTTAAAACGGCTTCCAGGTGTCAATAATCAACCCTTCCTCGGAAATGATTGAACTGTTATTTGAATTATATTTTAATTAGTTTCGTGATTTTAGAAGCTAGTGTACGTATACATTAAACTTTCTATATATGTTGTTTCTCGCCCATTGCTAAAAGAAAAAAAACAGTGTGGATTATTCCATGTTGTCATGGAATTCCGCAGCTCCTGTGGAGCAGGAGAGAATACTGTCCGTTCATAAGAATTATAGCATATGATAATATTGATATAATATCATAAATTAATAAAATTCAGTTAATTTTAAAATTTTTTAATAAAAATTAAAAATAAAAAAATCCTAAATATAAATTGTTTCGATTAACTCATGACAAGTGACACCACAACGTGTGCCCGTTACGTATAAGACTATTCTCGTGGACGAGGACTAAATTTTCCAATTTTATGTCGCAAACAGAAGACTTTATATATACGAGTCACTAGACGCAAATACATAAGATAGTATGATAGTAGAGCTCGTTGCGCCTTGAAATGAATTAATTAATTGAGTCACTCGATCTGAACGATCCTCACACAACCTAAAATGCATTTTCTCTCCTGAGTTAAATAACCTTCCTCAATTCAGTAGCGATTAATAGCTTGGTACTGATTAATGTTACGCCCGAACATGTGAATATTTGATATATAATCAATACAAGTGAAAGGATTAAAGTATTTGTGTATATATGTTAAGGATAAAAAAAGTTTAAAATCCAACCAGTACCCCTAATATTTACACGTACTGAAAACACCCCCACAAAAATGTTAATTAAAAAAAAAAACGAAAAAGCCAAAAAGAAAAAAACATGACATATTAAGGAAACTTGTCCGTTGAAATGGACGCCGCTCTCTTTCCGTTCAGCTCATCGACGTTACCGGAGAAGCCCACAACATGGTTCTGTTCGGCAGCAACTGAGACCTACTCCGGTCGCCACCTTTCGTCAAACTCAAATCTCTCGCTTTCGCACAATCGCCTGCGCCTGCGCCGGATTTGCCGCTACCCTCCTTCGCCGGCGGCACCACGGCGAGCGCGTCGGTGCGTCCGTCGCTGTTGCTCCTGTTCAGGAGGAGGTGCTTGAGCTTCCACCTCCGGGAGCCCGACCCGGCAGAGCTGCTCTTCCTGCACCGCTGTCCCGACGCCTCTCTCGGTGCCCACACGCAGAACGTCCCCGGGTCGACCCCCTCCAGCTCGTCGGACTCCGAGGAAGAGCAGGAGAACCCGTGCTCCGGAGGCTCCACTGTTCTCAGGTTATCCTCGGTCATCAGCAACCTCAGCGGCGCGCGGCGGGGACGAGGACTCTGCTTCTGGCGTTCCTCGGTGCGAGGAATGCGGCCGAGATCAATTAGCGATGAGTAATCGTACATGGGTCTGATTTGGCCGTTGTGGAAGATCTCGTCCGCGGAAACTAGGGACGGTTCAGAATCCCCGCAAACGAAAGAGAACTCAAACCCTTCATCTCCTCCTCCTACATCATCATCAAAGTCTTCTTCTTGTCCTTCTTCTTCTTCTTCTTCGTTCAATCGGGGAAGCTCTGGTTCGTATCTGTGGGGGAAGAAGTCTTCTGGGTAGTCATCCACGTAACCTTCTATCTCATCCTCTTGAAGGGAGAGCTCACGGGCAACACGAGCAGCGATGTCGGCGAGCGTGTTGTTGCCGGAGGAGTAGCAGGTGAGAGACGGAGATGCAGAGAGCATCAGAGGCGAGGACGATGATATAGCCTGCATTTCTTATCGCCTTTGAGCAGATGAATGGATTAGAGGAAGAGGATCAGTGAAGAGAGATATATAAGAGGGGGCAGCCGACGTGGGAATTCCGAACTCGGGTTCCACGATTGATGCCTTTTTAGAGAGAGAGCGTACGCGGTAAGTTCGGGCTTAGATGGAATTCGGCTTCTTTGGAATATAACACGATGACTCCATTATTTTGTAATTGGTGACGATTGATCTTACGACAAATATGTCATTGTTATATTAAACAATAAATAATATTTTTCCATTGTTAAGGAAGCCACGAGTCTTCGAATAGGGTGAGACAAAAAAGATATAATGGAATTCTTTTAAAGAAATTTCTATCAATAAAAATTAAATCCTAACTTCATTATTTTATATGATAAAAATAATATTACTGTACTAAATTTAATTTTCTAAATATTCATATTATAAAAAGAATGCGATCCTACTACCATTTCATATAATGTGAGAAAATATCAGTTAAAACATTATTAATAAATGCACAATACCTCAGTAAATTACTACAGTTAATCCTAATTTGTGTAATCTTATTGGTAATTTGTCAGGACAACATCATTTATGATTCCCTTATCGTGCATGCAAGAGACCATGGGAACCAAACTAGACGTCGGGGGAGACTCCGTGATTTTATCCCCCAATTTATAATTTCAATTATTTATTATTTTTCATTATTATTAGAAAAATCTATTTTTAAAAAAAAAAAGAAAGGAAAGAAGAAAAAGCTAATAACTTGCAAGGCAAGAAGCTTGCTTCATTCACACGTTACATTCGGATGGATGGATAGCCATGGAAGTGGAAATTTATGCAGGTTCACACGTGTTCCAATTTATCATAAAAAATCCATTAGATACCCGTCATTTGGTTCAAAAAAAAAAAAAAAAGGAAAGGCACAAGGAAAAGAAAAATTCTGCAAACATCTCTCTCTCTCTCTCTGGATATACACACGTAAATACATATATATATATATATATACATAAGCAATTTGTTGAGATATAAATTCAGTATTAGAGAATTAATAAATTAAAATATAATGTATAAGAGAGCGTGTATTACTAATCTATCAGTTTAAGATTTTGAGTTAGACATTGATCAAATTTCTCATGGACGGGATGAAAATTTCACACGATTAACAAAGGATTAGGTCTTTTAGAGCTCGAAAGATCCCGACCCGACAATTGCCTCCTCCGCTTTTGCCATGGCATCCCCCCGAGAAGGACCGGCAGTTCTTCCGTCTTCGATGGATGTGATGGTAATGTCCTAATCTGTGGGCCCCGCATCCTTGATAATGTGGACAAACAAACAAACATACATTCATACATTTCAGTGGAAGGAGATGTAACCTGGACGATGGTGGATATCAACATCCGGTTTACTTTGGCAACCTCATCGTCTAGCTAGCTGGACTTGCATCGTTTCGATCATTCAAATCTGATCTTGGTTCTTTCTGTGTATCAGCAAACTCCCCCCTCCTGTCTTTTATGGTCCAGTTACTAATCATATCATATAACTTATTATTAAAAAAAAAAGATCGGTCAAACGTTGGATTATCCAGATAATTTTTGGTAATTAATGAATATGAAAGGAGATTTGATACAATTGATATTACCCACGACGGCTTGCTAGTTCAGGTGGCAGGAAGCCGTCGTCGAAAATATATATATGGGAACATATATAAAATACATAATACCCATCAAATTCAATACACATATATATACACACACCATTCATTATGGTCACAAGTATTCTTCTCCTTTTAACATCAGCACACTGATCGTTTCTTGTG
The DNA here is from genome assembly GCA_037672795.1 of Lagerstroemia speciosa. Taxonomy (NCBI): domain Eukaryota; kingdom Viridiplantae; phylum Streptophyta; class Magnoliopsida; order Myrtales; family Lythraceae; genus Lagerstroemia; species Lagerstroemia speciosa. The sequence continues at coordinate 2,678,345 of CM075308.1, forward strand.
AAGCTTCGCTTCTCCTCACTCTTTGCCTTCTCGCCAAGCAATTCATATTTCATCCGCAACCCCCGTTTTGGTTGCCACGTAACTTTGGTTGAATCGCACGACAAGGACAAGGGCTTGTTTGTCGAGAAACTGTCTTCCTTCCTCCTGTCGGATTGATTGTTTACAAACAAAATTTCATCATCCTTGATCCTCCGCTGGAAGCTTCAATTTTACGGAACGGATGACCGGACATACACAGATAAATGACATATTGGATGATGTATTATCTCCGAAGAGTCGGATTCAGATTCCAAGTCTTTGAGTGGATTGGAATATTGGACTGCAGATGAATCTTTTGATGATGCGTACAAAAACCCGATTGGCTTGGCCCCATCGACAATAATCATCTAAATTACTAATTTCCCTAGTTCTCTTCATATCTCCTTGGAATAATCTGGCCGGACTTGACCTTATCAGGGAACTGATTCTCGATGACGATTGGCCGTATTCGTGACCAGCTTTCAGTAATTATTGGATGATTACACAAACAGCCATTTGTCAATTACTCTGCATGCCCTCGGCTAGGATGAGACTACCGAGCTCGTTGAGTTTAAGTCAGACATTATCGGGGTCACAGTGCTCCGATATTATTCTATTATTATTAATATTACTGAATCTTATAACAAGTTAAAATCATTTTCTCTCAAAAGACATGAAGTATTAGAAGTTTGTTTAGAAACCCAGTATTATTCTTTAACCTACTGAGGTGGGGGTTTAATATTCACCGCGAATATACTTTTGAACATGTAGCTATAGGGAGGAGGAGGCGATTTGCTGTCACCAACTACATACACACATCCAATTTCTAGAAGCGAATCAATAGAAAGTTTGAAGGAAATATGAAAGAGACATGCACATGTATATATATAATATATACAATATTGGTGGAAGTTGCAACTTGCAAGTTGTGATGTTGATGGAGAAAATTGTCACTCTCTTTTCGAGTCTGGGACATTTTCTAATTATCGGAAAACGAAGACAAGTGAGATTCGATGCAATTGTATCGTTTTTGTCTAAAATTAAGAGGTTACAATATTTTTTTTTTCCTTCTTCATTCTACCGTCTTTCAAATCCACAATCTATGGTAGAAGGAAAAGATTATGAAAATGGAAATCCAGCAAAATCTTTTTTTTTTGGGGAGAAAAAGGCATCCCAATTGAATAAAAACAATTTATGGCCTCAACAAAATTCATATGTAGTTGGTAATTAATATGATTCAATGAGGAATAAAGGGACCAACATCTATAATTAGTTAATTTGCCATTGTTAAACCTACCGGAGTCGAGGTTTAATAAAGAAATGCTGTCGTGGATGGTGGTACGGTCGTGTTCCTCCAACTATGCAACAAAATATAATCGAGCATCGGATAGCGTGAGATAATTGAAACCCTTGTATGCTTTGCTTAATGAAAGCGGTTAGGTTAAATGGTTTACGTTCTCGACTAATAAGGGGTTAGTGTAAACAAAGGCCCAGATACTAATTGTCATCGATCAGTATAACTTGAATCAGTAAATGTCCCTAAATCCCAAATGAGAGCAAGTGGATTAGGTGTCTCAGCACCATTCCTTTAAGGTTTGCTTTTTTGGGTTTCGTGAGTCGGAGGGAGGATGTTCGTATAAGTCAAGGACTAATAAGGGTTTAAATTAAATTTGGAGCTTAATGTCAAATATATCAGACAAAGACAATAATACGAGTTTGCTTTATTTAAGAAATTAATTATACATAGTTAAAACGGCAATCAACTTAATTATGATTTCAGCATTGGCAGCACTTCCTCGCTGACAAGTTTTCTCATTTTCACAACAACAAACAAACCAAAAAAAAATGATTCATCATCATAGGAGCAATAAGACTACAAACTACAGCTGCACCAACCATCTGTCGTTTCTTTTTTCGATTTTAAATTATTTAATACCCGACTATTTCAGATCTGAGTTGATTCATATATTAAAGGGTAAAGTTGTTTCAAATTTTGCTATATCTAAACTTGAAATATTATTTAAGAATTATGGATTTCTGTCAGTTCCCTTTGCATTCATATATATATATATATATATATATAAGTTAAACTTAGGTTCCAAGCTAAGTTCAAGAGCGATTCCAACGTTCTGTGATTGGTCTGATGGGTCAATTATGCCTGACTGCATATGTTCCATATATAGCTTTATCCTAAAAAGTTAGATGGACGACAGAGTAAACATCGTATCGAGCTCAAATGAATTTCAGGCTCCCAGTAGTGTAGAATTGACCATTCATTTCGTTCCAGCAGGGATCGATCGATCTGATCTGATGTGATCCACCTGTAAAATATTTTCCCAAAGCAAGGAATCATTTGAGTTCAATCAAGAAGAGCTCAATTTGTCTTTTTTTTTTTTTTTAAATCCCCGTTAATTAAATCACATGATTTTCAAGGCCCTTGAAAATGATCTCTCATCTTTCCTTTTTTCCTTGGATCCGCTCTTCCTCATCAATAAGAGATAATTATGCCTTGATTGGTTACAGGCCGGGCCCCTAATTGAATTTTCTACCTAAAAAAGTTCAACCTTTTTATGACCCACACACTAAATCTTTAACCCAAAAAAGTTGCACTATTTCAAAGCAAAGATAATGTTAGTAAAACAACAAGACGGTGACACAGAAGTTTCTGTGCCCTATCATTACCCTCGTTATTTTAGGTTCGATTCTCACTACTGACCTTTTTGTCTTTCTCTTTCTCCTGTCTCCTTCCACCTCCTATTTTCTACTAGGTTTTATGACCTTGTTTATAACCAGAAAATAGCAAGGTAGCTCTTGTTTTGGGCAATCAATTGAAAACGTAATAGAACAGTCGTAAAAGTAACATTCAAATCAGTGTTGAATAGAGGTGAAAATTTTAAAAATGTACCTAAAGACTATACTGTGCTTATCTAACTTGTTAAGAAATTAATATAAAATGTTAATACAGTCAATTAACTTAAAATTCTTCACCTTCGTTCCCCCTTTATTCCCTTTTATCAAATAAACAAGAGGGTATAAGAAGGGGATGAAGGGAAGGGAAAGTCATGTATGTCGGGTTGGATTCGATTCGATTTGAGCTACACCTTCTAGGTCACCCGGCAATTTTTTTAATCTAAAAATGGAAAGAGCAAGTCTTAAATAATAATAATAATAATAATAAAAGAGTACAAGTCAGTCTCAGCCCATGGGCCTAGTGAAAGCACCTTCATGCTTTGGGCCGATCCGTAAACTTATACAGCCCAACTGTTAAATGGGCCAGGATATGAACGGGCCAACTAAACCATCAGCGACACGTGTCGCTGACGGACCGATTGCTAGAACTTGGTGATGGATTGGGCAGCAAGTCAGTCCGAAGGCAAGAGCCAATTTGATTTTCTTTTCTTCTTATCGAAGATGTAGCCCCGACCGCTACGTTTCAAAACTAAACCCACCTTGAATTCGAAAAATACCAGGAGCAGCTCGATACAATCCGATCAATTTCTTTCACATGGACCCTATTGTAGACCTTCACACGCCTCTTATTGCCGGCCCCCCTTTCAAGAAATTGAAAATTGAATTGACTTTTTCTTCCTGATTTTTCTCATGGGAAAACACCATTTTTAATGAAACCGATTAGGGATGGCATCCCTAGAAGTTAGAACTGATTGATTGATTTAATTTCCCGCCCTTTACGACCACTCGCGAGGTCAACTGCTCCACACGGCCATAAAGAGAGAAGGAAAGGAAGGGATAGCATGCCGCCTCCTGAAGTCAGAAGCCGGCTGGCCACTTCCAATTTTTATTCTATTTCTTTAAAAAAATAATTTAATTGTATCTTATTATCATGAGAGAGGAAAAATAGCAGCCAAAATTAAAAGCGGCTGGTAATTGGACTGGCGCAGCCATAATTAAAAGCACGTCGACCGCCGTTCCCATTAGTCATATTCTTTTCTTTTCTTGCTAATGAAGTTTAGAAGCTTTGAAATTCCTACAATATAAGAAATGAAAAAGTAGAAATTTTTAAATTTATTTACTTTTCAAAACATTATCACAAGAGGCATTCCTATCATTCGGGAAAGATGCCCTTCATCCTTCATCCAGAGTTTTGAGTTTTATAGATCTAAATGAAGCTCATATTTTTGTCCTGAAAATGTGATTCAATAAGACTTTTTCTGTATAAGCATCTTTAAAATATGTTATATCTGGAGATTTGGAAGACAAACTTTTAGGTGGTGTTGCATCGTTCGAGTAAGGATGAAAACTTGTCACACGAACAGCAATTCCTTTTATTACAATTTTGAGGCTGTGTGAGAGAGAGAGGAGGGGACAACATCAAAGGTTGAACGCTGAAGGCGGCAAAACCAGCTTCCAGGACTATGCCGGTGGGGAAGCAAGACATGACATACATGCTTAAGCACAGGGCTAATCCCTATCCCATCCTATGGTCATACATTTCTTTCCTGTGGTGAGTTTACCGAACGTCAGCGTCTGCAAATGCCATTCTTCGTTTTGATGATCCGAACTTCACACTTCGATCCAAAGCTATACCGAACAAAAAAACTGAATGCATTTGCATAATCTTCAATAAATCGCTGTCAGCAACCCGTCTCGGCATTCTGTCCATGGAAGCCACTTGCTGCCCCTAGTTGCTGCTCGGCTGGACATAAATGTGTTCTCATCAGTTCAGCTCACTTAACCGATCATGATCACAATGCAAATAACAACAAGTAGAGGGTTCGAAAGAATGGGGTGGAAAACATTGACCTAGGAATATATATCTCCAATATGTGACAATAACATCAACATGCTTCTCGACAATGTTTTACGTTCTACCTCGGAAAATGCATCGACGCCGGTAAATTGTAGCAAAGGGGTTCATCTTAAGAAGGAGCAAGGCGAGTGAAAAGTGCAGTAGTACCTTCGTGCTGAATGACTTTATGACTGCGATCAGCAACTTGTCTCCCGTAAATTGTCTCACTTTCCGTACAAGTTCTGGCCTCGAAATCTTCTTATCCTGAACAAGCAGGCAAAGGAAATGTTAATCCGTTATTGGAAATAAAAGAAAAGATGAACACAGACTGAGCATGAATATGAAAATCAACTCACTTTATAGTCTCTGTGGTACTTGGAGATGGACGCAATGGTGGGTGCTGGAAGAATCTTGGACAGCTCAGAGATCAGCATCGGAAATGGCATCCATGGAGATGTCGGCTTCCTCGAGACAAACTGCCTTTCGACGAAACCTGCAATCATTATTTGGAAAACCATCGGCTCATGTGATACACATACACTCATTAAACTGGGGACACCCCACCACACACACTAGCAAGAACAGCGGCAGATCCATTGGTATAATCACCTCTCAAGCAGCAGGAGACTCGGAAACTGACTATGTACTCGGGCAAGACATGGGTGTTCATGTGGGTGCTCCAGACGATGTACTTCTTAGGGAATGCTATGCTGTCCACACCCGAGTCAAACTCATCGGAGCTGGGATGGCACTGTTTGGACCCGGGGTGAACGAGCTCGGACTTTCCCAGAATGACCTGACAGAGCAAGAGATGCCTCAGACCATCCCCATCTACAGGAGCCAACTTAACACTGCAAACAAACCTGAATTAGAATCATGTACCCTAAACAATGAGAAGCAACGAGCATGAACTCTGGGAATCTTACCTTTCAAGAGGTTGATTGTCGGGGGATAGGTGAATCCCCGAGCCATAAAGCCCACTGGCCTCGGTGTTCCCGGAATTTCCGAAACCATAGGACAGGATATTCACAATGTCTTCCTTGGAGGCTGCATACCAGCAATACTTCACGTTCGGATTCCCGCCACGCTTCTTCTCAGTGGCCTGCAGGTAGATTTGGAATGCCTGGGCACGGGCCCGAGCCGTGGAGCCTGTGTAGCAGTTCTTGTGGATCGCAGTGACGGTCGTTTTCTCGCCGAGCAGCTCCAAACCTGACATAAAACGGCCCCTTATGAGGTTGTAGGCCTTGTCCCCATCGCTCAGTCGAATCAGTCCATCGTCGAAGCATGAGAATGGACTGGAAGCGGCGACAGCGGCAGCTGAAGAAGCACAAGAAGTCCTGTTACTAGAGATGCAGCTCTCACTATCAGAGACGGAGGAGGACTCAGAATCGTGCGAGCTGGTGTCGTTGAAAGAGTCATCGCCCTCGCTGTCGCCCACCATTTCATTGAGATGGAAGGGTTGGGCGATCTGGTCGGTAGCCCCGAGGTGTGCAGTTGGGATCAACCGACATCGCTCTACAGAGTCGGCCATGTTTGACCAGAGGCAGGGCTTTCTGAAGCGCGTTCGCAGGCAATTAAATTTGACCCAGAAACAGGGAAAAATATATTTCCCAGATAAATAAAAGAAAACTCTTAACTAACCCCTACAAGAATCTTAATGGAGATACAAACTGCAAAATGGAATGGTGGTCAGCTGAACCATTGTGATTGTGCAAGTAATCCAATCAAATCGACAACCTGAGATCAAGTAGGTGCAGCTAAAACAGCCAATTCAATGTGGATTCTGGTTCATCAAAAACAATGAGAGGCTAATGATTTCAGGTTGCAGGAGGGACAGAGAGGGCAGAACGGCAGCAGAGACGGTGGAACTGTCGGAGATTCTGGTTGCCCAGATGAAGAAATCGATCGATCTATTCGATGGAGCTAAATGCAAACAAGAAAGAGGGAGGGATGGGGAGAGAAGGGCTCCGAGATTTTATAGATTTGTGTGGTCACGGAGAGTTCGGGTTTGAGAAGAAATCTAATTACTTATCGAGGAAGGGGACGAAGTGGACAGAAGGGAGACGCAAGAGCACACGCTCATGTTGGTCTGTTTTGTGCCGGTGGAAATGGAATGGGGGCAGCCGACTGCTTTTACCAAGTCGGTCGTTTCTTAATACGTACATCCATCCCCTACGCGGAATATATATATTAATTTTTTAAATTGTCGGCCCTCTTTTGTCGCTGTGGTCCCTTTTCTTTTTAAGTTATTCGAATTGTGCCCTCTTCTTATTGAACTGCATTATATTTGCCCCTGTCAGTTGAGAATGCAGAGCAAAGCACCCTGTGGTTTCTATTATGCCCTTATAGTTGTACTAGTCGGCAATTGGGGGTGGCATAAAAATTATGCTGCCAGTGCCCATATCTGGCAGTCATAGCAGAGATTGCTCGAGAAAATGATTCGAGTCTAGAAGAGAGGGCGATCCTCTTGTTCAACATTCGATTATCTCACATCAAGTGAAAAAGTTGTGGGATCCAAAAACTTGATTGGATGCGTGTAAATTATTAAGAATAGAAGATATATTCTAATTTTCTGTGATATCATCCAAAATTAAATTGAGGTATAGTCTTAAAAGATCATTAGAGAATGTTTGATATCTTATTACATCTCTATGTATGGTTGAATGGAGTACTGTAAGAGGCGAGAAATTTTATGAGTCATCTTTCTAATAAACTAGCACTGTTCGATAATATGAGTGTGCGATAATTTGATAGATTGGTTTTGAGACTCATACCTAGGCGAAGTTGTAGTAGGGTTTGAGTCTGGGATCGAGAATCTCTGTTAAGTTGCAATATCGTGTTTTCATCTAGTGGATTGTTTGTTTTGAGCCGTAATTTCCCTCACGAGAGGGTTTGTCAGGTAGTTCCAGTATTGCTATATTTCTTCTAACATCTCAGTTCTTTCCGTCAATCCAGATTCCAATATCTTGATACATTCGGACCATGATTGGATCTCATAAAATGACAGATGAGGATATATGTATATTATTGGATTCGAGCCTTTTGTAGATCGAAAGGCACCAAAAGTATCCATCCATCCCATCAATGTCTCTGGTCCTAACATGACAGAACATTTTGAAGCGTATATACACGTAAGTATACGTATATGTCTTGGTCCCTAAGGAAAGTGTAATAGTGGATTTGATGTCAATAACTTCATCTTCACATCTCAGACAATGCTTGATTGATCATTCATTATTATCAATCATATTCTGGGAAGAAAAAGAAAAGGGACTGAATATATTCCAATTCCATCGCTGGGCTAATTAGGAATAAAGTCCTTTCCATGTATCTGTCTACAACCACAAAGGCATCACCCACTTTCTCGAAAGAGTAGATGAGTGGAGTCGGTCCCAAGGAATGTACAGAAACCTAGGAACTATTATTGTACACGTTGATTCGGGTTGAAGAGGTTGAACTTGAAATCAGAGGACACCCAACTCGAGTTCATCGATCGTGTGTTGAAACTCGACTCGAGCGATAGATGAATGGAAACAAGAAACTGTTATTCCGACATCTTACAAAGGGCAGCTCGCCACCATTGACACCGAAGACAAGGATGCAAACCTCACCTGCTGTGATCTGATATAATAATGTTAACGGATGCACCCAAACATCGAGACCGTGATATATAATCGGGCAAACCAGAAGAAAGACATGAACACGCACAAGCATCGATCGATCTTCAATCGCTGCAACACTGCCCGGAGATACGCGTGAGGACGCCACTTTATTGGATACTTATTTATGATTCCTATACATAGTTGCATCAAGGATTCTGAATATATCAGCTGCTCCAAGAACCTCGAATTAATTTGATGCTTCTTTCTTATAAAGTAAAGGAAGGAACCTCTGCCAAATTCCTCCAGAAACCAAATTTGATCTGAAGATTTTCATCAAACAGAATCGAAACTATTGGCGTGACAGATTGAGATTCGAAATCAACTAGCTGCAACTGCACGCCTAATGGGGCTAACGATGGTACAGCCACCCTGAACATGATCTCCTCAATCCAGTCTTCGGCTATATGGGCTGGGCCCGAGGCTCCGGTCTTGGGCATGAGCTCGTTTGGGCCTCCCAAATTGGCTCGCCCCAAAATCTTGTTGTCGAGCCCCTGACCACCTATGCACCTAAACTTCAGTAAACATCTCATCCACCACGGTACCACACCTTAGGCTGATCTCGGATCCTAGATTCGACAGTCGTCATGACCATCTCTGTCATCTCGGGTTCTTGCACTAATTACATCGTGTGCCATTTTCTTGAATAAAATATATACATGTTAAAGAAAGAAAGAGCATGGATGATCGATGCCACGATGATATTGGGGGTTGATCAAGATAAGCTAAGCTAGTAATAGCCCTGCAATATCAAACCGACACTTTGATCTTTTACATCACAACCTGACCGACTTGCATTATTATCTTATTATTTGACCCCCTCCTCACACATTCACACACAAACCAATCGCCTTTCTTTTTTCTTTTATCTACATTTTTTTTTTCATTTTTATAAATACATTTTTAAATAAATATTTTATTTTGTGTCCTCCAAATAATGGTCATATGGACATGGCGAGTTAAGTTGATTTCTATTTATGCAAGGAGACCGAGAAGAATTCGAATGGAGATCACGCTCCGAGTTTCGAATTCCAAGACGAATAGCTAACTACCCGGTTGTTTCATCAATCGATGAACAAAATATAAAATGGATATACTCTAAAATGAATCAAACAAAGCTTGAAGATATGTATAGAAGTAGAATTATTGATTCCACATGACGGAAGCATTAGCCAATCACTGTAGTTTACCCCTTTTACTTTGCTTCTTCATATTCATTCAGTCACCGGCACGCGCGCAAGTGGGAATATTTCAAATATCAAGAGGAAAAATCGAGTGCTAATTTTGATCCAGAGTTAATCTAGCCTGATCTAACGAGATTAATCAAAGGAATATTCTCTTCTTTCCATTACAGCAGAGACTCTCAACATAGGGATAGGCACGAGAGTCCCTCACGTCAGTCAGAAATCAATGACCTATGCTACCCGAATTAACTCTTATTTCACGAGTATTCCCTTTTTGACTGTGTACTGGTCTTGAGTGGAGTTGTTTTTTGACTGATTTAATCTCTATTATTGTTCTTATTTAATTCGAGAGTCGGTTTGGGAATGACTAGATAATGAAATTAACTGGATAAATGAATCATGTCCGTATCACATGGTAAAGCCAAACATATCCCGGGTCAGACGTAGATAGAAAGAGTTCAAGTTATTTTCTTCTAAAAGACACACATAAGTTAATTAAGAGGATCCGAATTTAATTCTTATGAATAGATAAAATTCACGATTGCGGAGGATTTTATTTTTCATTGCGAAGGATTTTATTTTTTAGTGGACGAACTCAACTTAAATATGAATTAATAAATTATTAGGATTTGTCTGATTTTTGTGTGTGAATATACACCCAACACAAATTATATAAAAATTGAAAAATATGTGGTCTTTCTCTTATGTATTAAATTAAAAAGTCAATGCGCTAATAGTCGAATATTCGCCAGCCATGTCATTAAGGTCAATCACACATGCATGTATATAACCTGCTAGATGTTGGAATTCAGAACTTGGTTGCCAATGGTTCAGTTAGGCCAAGAAAGGTATGTACAAATACACGTATCCAATTGCTAAACGTATCCTAGGTTGCCTTTGAAAACACGTTACGAGTTAATCGATCAAATTCTCGGCAAGGTCGGCCTCGAGTGAGGTGAGATATACTTTTTGCTTAGCTCATTATAGTGAGACATGCCTTTATTCATTTACGGTTGATAGACAATTCAGGGAAATTAGTTAATAATAAGCTCATCTTATGATGTTATGGACATCGGCCTAACTTGATCTGGCCATGCCCGTCAAGGGAGCAATCAAATCGATGATGGGTATCGACCGGCTTTTGTTTGAGCATCGATCATCTAAAGTCGAGCTTGCATTAGTTTGGAGACCGGGAAATTAAACAGTTTCGAGGCGAGGGGAAAGAAAAGGAAAAGGGATAGTACCAAATCGAGCTGCTGTCACATTACATTGCCGGACCAATGATTTGTCGAGCGATGCTAGAAATGGCTAACATAGCTATCCAGCCTAAAGTCGGCTAAAGTACGAGGCTAAATTTCATTAAGTCTCAATTAAAATTTTCTTGCAATTTAATTCATTAGCCGTTTTCTATTCTAATATTAAAACCAATCACCTTGATGTTAATGATTGCACGTAAGAAACTGAGTGATTGAGAAAGACGTGGTTTTCGTGTCTTTAGACTTTCTTGCCGTAATATCACCTTTGAATCTGACTAAAAGATTATGAATTTAATTCCTACTTACAAAACTCGTAATTTTCCTTTTATTTCTCTACTTTTTATATTTCTTTTTAAAGTTTATATAATTTTCTTTATGCGGTGCGATCTGTCAAATTTTCTTTATGCATGTGTATGTATAAGCCAAGTCATCCATACGTATACAAGGCACTTTCGTCGCAATAATTTTGTTCGGATTGCTAATTTGGACAGAGATCGGGACGCTTTTAGCGGTATAGAATATGACTTCTGCAAGAGCAGCCAAACCCATGGACGACAAACTCGCAATAATTTCCTGCTGTTGATGACTTGACGTTCATCATGGGACTAAAAACAAAAAAAAAAAAAAAGGTTTTAGAAATTAAGAAAGAGCTTGCGAGTGTTAGATATATTGTCTTATCATTTAGAAAATAAGCCTTGTTCTAAAATATTCTAAAATAGTTAATATCATTGAAATTTTCTATATTTTATTTAGATATTACAACATTATATGGATCGGATATTTATTTTCAAATTTGGTATGCTCTTATCTAGCTGGGCGGACAACTTAATAAACTTGTGAAAATTTGTCATATGATGCTGAGTACTAGACTTCCTGATCAACTTCTCCATCTCCTTCTTTTGGTTTTATTTTCAATTTCTTTAGAATGATTATAACAACATGTAGTCTTGATTCATTCGCTTTTGTGGAATTCAAGATTGTCGTGAGAATGCACTAGGAAAATTTTTTCGAAGGGACACAGCTGTGGACGACCGGCCAGCTGCATGTTCTAACCAAGTGCGTGAACTATCGTGTTTCAACAAGTATATATGTCTGCGAGATCTTAGTTGAACTTGAACCAGCTAGCCGAGCCAGCTTGCTTGATAGTCGGTTTCTTTCTCAATCAAGCAGCCAAAAATACAAGTTGATAAATAGTTAACATGAACTCCGTGGATGCAGGAGGAGATGGAGAAGAAGGAGAAGAAGGTAGTGAAATAATTAATCACGCTAAATTAGGGAAAATCAGACCCATTACCATGTTTTGGGAAGAAAGTAGAGGCTTTCCCTATCAGTCCAATCTCTCTCTCTCTCTGATGAGAACCACTGGAAAATTAGCTCAGGACCATGACAATTGACAAAAAAAAGGGAGGTATCAACTGGACAAAGTTCCTAGACAAGGAGAAAAGAACTAAATCGAGAGAACCGTGTACAAAGAGTCTACTCAAGATTGTGTAAAAATATCTGTCATGACGACACTCATAATTTGGAGTACATAGAGTGGAACAGAATCTGGAGTTACTTCATACATGCTTCTTCGGAAAGAAGGATAATCATGAAGGAAAACATTGTAACTTTTCTTTCTTAAACCGGGTCGAGCTTGGATTGAACTTCACGCCGTGCCTATTATATATGCACCGTACTGCTTAACCTGGCTCAGCTCCAAGAAGGACAGACGCGGGCTCCATCATGAAAGCTTAGAAACCTAATGCTCGACCTAACTCATTATTTCGTCATCATGCAGCTAGCAACTTGTAGAAAAGGCCTTTTTCCGTCAATTCATACAGTACTAGTTGTGCTCTTAATTATTTTCATACATGTCTTGTCGTTGAAAGTTTAGCCCTCGACGCCGCTATTATTCCCTCCCTTCCCACACAATACATTGAACTTTGTCTCACCGGCTTCACTCTGAGGTAAGATCGATAATATATATGTGTGACTGTGCGTGTGTGTGTATATATATACATGCCGTTATTTTAAAATATCCTCGAGTTATTAAACAAGAGGGAGAGAATCGGTCTCTATCCTGAACCCATATCATATTTTCTGCTTTTAACTTTTTATATGATCTCGAAATTATAAAGCCATTGATTTCGGAATATGAGTGTGATTCTTAATCCGCCCTTGCATATATGCAATTCTAGGTTATAATTATGTGCATTATAGCTAGGTAATATCATAAGTGAAGTTGGCTTATTGATGAAGCCGTGGTAGGTATCGGCCTGTGATCTTTTGCTCATAATATGGTCGGCAATTTTCATCAAATCAAGTAGCCCCACCTGATATAATTCCATCCGAGACTTGTTAAAATGTCGCCACATTCAAATGAAAACCAGAGAGATTATTGCTGCTTTTTACTATTACCAATTGTGTTCAGAGAAGTTGTGGTTCTGATGAAACATCGGAGGAGAGAAGGGGCGATGGGCACTAGTTTAAAACCTTTTCCCAAACGGTTTAGTAAATCGAAGGTCTCGGGTTTGATCCATTGATCTATACACTTATGTCAAAAGCATATGTTAAAATTGTGCTCTTTAAATTTGGGTTTGAAGGGCACCGACTTCTTGAACTCTAAGTCTTTGGTAATGTTATGCTGACGATGTTGATGTTGAGCATTGGTTGTTGTTGATACGTTCGTGGCTGAAAATAAAAGTTTAAATATTATGTAATGGAAGTGACTGTATCATTACTATTACTACACTTATTTTATTTAATAAAAGGAACTTAGTTCTAAAAAAAGTAGCAAGTAAAAGTGATTAAGATAAAACTGCCGAATGAGTTTGTTGTACAATTATTCAACAATTTACTGTCATACTCTTATTTTTCGTTATTTAACCACTACTACAAAGTGAGCTCTTTCCAATATATTCATTTCTAGAAAATGAAAGTAAGATCAAAATAAAAATCTCCCTTCATATAATAGTGCTAGACCTCGACAAGTGTTATGCATGGAATTGTCCATTATATAGTTAATTACAATTTCTTACTCTTACAATTGAATATTAATTTTTTTTATTATAAATGATTGATATTTAAAAGAGTCTATAATAAGCAAATAAATGAAATATATAATTAGAAATGGAAAATTAGAGAGTGGTTATAACATTATTTGATGGTTGTAATTATTATGAGTGATTTTACTACTTTGTCTCCACTTATTAATTTTTATTAGTTAAAAACATATTTAGCAAGGGGTATTTTGGAGAGTCAAAAGTGAGATTAACTAATATCACTTTTCCCATATAATAATAATAATAGAAGATTTCTATTAGATGTGTTAGCATATATACATCATCTCTATTATCTCGATAATTTACATGATTAACATACGAAATTATATAACAACTCATGCCGGAGGAGTTTACGTATCTTATCTTCCGGTGGGTCGATTCGAGTCGAACTGAATTAGTTTAAAATCTGTAAGATTTTCAAATACGAATGGTAGGTTTAAAAACGTAATCGATACATGCATGTTTATAATTATTATATACCTACAATAAATTCCATATATTTCTTTCATGTTCATTACCAAATATGTAGAAATTCAGCAGATTTTGAGCAATTCAAGTTCGAGTTAGGTTCACCTTCTAAATAGAGGTTATCTCTACGATAATAGATTTTCACTAATTATACATTTTTTTTATGGAGATTAAACGTCGAATCATCTCAACTAATCACTTGAATTAAAAATTCCATATGGATATTTTTTTTTAACTGACCAACAGCTTATTGACCAATCAAATTAAACTTTCTTACATGTTCAGCTTAGGTTAGGAGTCGAAATCCAGGGGGGGTTTCATTCCAAACAATCAACTTAGGACACCTCATGGTCCGACGACAAACACAAAAAATTTCTTAATGGAGAGAATCACAGTTTGCGTCAGTTCAAATAGTAAAAGCGTTTGAGAACACTGGAGGACGATACATATAAAAATAAAACACCGATATTCTAACCCTAAGTTGCGTTCCGTGTCCGGAATGAACTATGTAACATGTTCTTAGGAAATTAGCAGATTTAATAAAAGGATAAATGAAATTTTAATACTGTATATCTTTTTTTTAAAACAATTGATTTAGTATTACATAATTGGAGGGCAAAACCGTCACCGCATCTTTAGTGGCTACACTAGTAATTAATATTCACTGATGTGGTTAATATCATCATTTGAACTTTCAAGGTGCTAAAATGCATATTTCTTTAGAGAAAGAGAGCCCTATACAATAATATTCGATTCTCGTTAATGAAATTTTTATTACCCATTTATTCTTTTTTGTTTTTTATCTTATTTTTAGGTTTACGGAACTCTGTAATTTTTTTTTTAAAAAAAGTGTATTTGTATACTACATTGAACAACTCCTCTTTAATGATCAATTTTGCATAAGCAGCTAACAAAATGTAATTTACAAGTCGAATCTAATCTTCAGGATTTGCATTGATATAAAATTATGCACGAAGAGTCACCACATTAATTAATTATTCGCGCTGCGAGATTGCCGCAACCCTTTTTATAATTTATCGATCATCACGTACGTGACGTGATGAGAGAGAATTGTCGAATACGGGCCGTCGGAATTTCCGTTTGGTAGACGGAGAGAGGACGTGTACGCAGGAGCCGCTGACATTCCGGGCTTAAACTGTCGGGGTCACGTGGGGCCCACTCTGAGGGGGAAAAAAATTAAGGTTCGTTAAACCTAACATTCGTGTTCGGTCAGTGGCCCAGAAAGCATGCGCGTCAGTTATATTAATATTTTCTCCGTATTTGATTTCTGTTACACTCAAAATTATCATACGTACTAATTTAAAATAATTATTTTTGCAGTGATGTCATAATAGATGGTGAATTTATTCACCTTTAATAATAAACTTACGTGGAAAAAAAAGCACTAAAAGAAATAAATTTTAAAAAATAATAATAATGTCTCAGCATTTATAAAAAAGTAGAACACAATCTCTTGTACCTAAACCAGATTAGTTTAATTAACGTGTTGTTCGATTTATATAATAAACATATCAGTACGAGGGGCAATTTTTGTTATCACCCATATATATATATATACAGCTGGCGTGTGCGTTTCGAGCAGCTATTGGACCCGACCTTTTTTTGGTAATCTATTGGGCCAGACTTGTTTGTCCTAATGTTACAATTTCCGTGCTTCTTAGCGTGCTCGTTGAAATGAAAAATTATTGATAAAATTGACAAATGTAGTTTCATGAGTGAAATTAAATTTAAGATATTATAAATTGATATCTTAAACTCTAGAAAGGGCTTTTAGGCAAGTTATGATGAACCATAACACCTTTTCCGGATTTTTCAGAGCGAATTTATTGTTTTAGTTTTAGTACAAGACTCAAAAAATATGAAATGAATCTTGAAAATATAAATAAGGGAAAAAAACTGATTTTGGTTCTCAATCTTTTGGACTATGTTCATATTTGACCTGATCTTTTTTTGAATCGATCCCAGTCGTCAACCTTTCAAATACTATTTAGTTTTAGTCCTTTTGCATTATTTTTAATATTAAAAAAATGTGATTACGCTTTTTAACATTAAAAATACATTTTTAATTACAAATTATTTTTACAATTATAAAAATAGAGAAACTCTCGATGTAAGAAAGGAGGGGTTAGTGAAAACTCGACTGTAAACTGTTCTCGAGAAGGTTATCAACAGTCTGTGATACTGTTAGTGGCTTTACAAGAACTGTAATGGTCGAGTTTGATACTCTTTTTCATTAAAATTTCTATTTATTTTTAATACTAAAAAGCCTAATCACTTGTTTTAATATTAAAAATAATGTGAAAAACTAAAATTGAATAATATTTAAAAGGTTGAGGACTGGGAATCAATCTAAAAAAAAGTTTAGGACAAATATCAATATAATCAAAAAGGTTGAGGACCAAAACTAATATTTTCCCTATAAATAATTCATATACCGCTTAAATTACGTTTATTATTTTAAATAAATAACAATCACGTCATTATTCAAGTGACCAAAACATAATCCCTTTATGTGTCTCAAGTTGCCTTGATTAGATTAATGGGGTCGGTTCTGGAGGCAGATATTGAAAGGCCGGGCCAAGCGGGTCAAATTTACACATCTAATTAAATAGGAGGGGGAAAAAAGCAAAAAAGAAAAAAAAATTGTAATTTGGGTCGAGATGGATAGCCATCATCCACCTTAAATTTAGGTCTTGATGGATGACAACATACCATTTAAAATCAGTAAATCAATTAACACTTTGCTTTACTCTCATGTGTATGTATAGAAGAAAATTGAGAATAAAGATTGAGAAAATTAAGTATAAAGGTGTTATTAATATGAGTAACTACCGTGATTATTACTGATCAAAGTAATTTAATTGATTATTTCTTATCACGTTATTATGAGATACAATCATCTAAAAATTTTTTAGTACAGATTGTAGAAAATATCAAGATTTCTTGATTCAGATCGAAAATGATATCACATTACTAAATTAATAGCCACCTTTCCTTTCTCAGCTATGTTATGCGTGGACAACCATCTACTTGCAAAAGTGACTCTATCCTCACATATCTAAAGGGAGATCCCTGTGATCTTATCACTTAGGATATTAGGTGTTGTTTTCCGAATAAACTTGCATCCGAACAGTATTGTCAGAACGAGACTTGATCTTGTATCGTGGCGGACATCAACTTTTTAGATTATGTATTAGACATTTGGTTGTGCTACGTTGACGGGACCGGTGTCAGTACTGATTATTCAGTTTGTTTGATATGTTCATAGCCGAACGCGGAAGCTTGAGCATTACATAGCGGGGTGGCTGGGTGGGGTCACCACTACTACTGCCATCCTTTTAATTGGAATAAGCCTGAATCTAACTTGCAACAAATGCACATATGCTTGCACTCAGAACGGGTGACTCTCTATGTTATAATTAATTAATTTTTGATGATGATAAACTAAAACTAAGTAAATCATTCATTTTTTTTCGTATTAGAACTTTTATCTCTTTTATATTTGCGTGATACCGAAGAAAAAAAGGTTATGAGAATGGGCTCTTCGTCTTGATGGAGGATAAGTTTGATCGATTCAATTGATAACAAATCAAAAACATAATCAAGACCGTGGGGAAGAACAAGAACAAGACCAAGAACGGAGGAAACTGCAGACATCATGAAAAGTCGAAGACTATTCGTTTTCGAAGAAATAAAATTACATACCTTATTTTCTTGTGAGTAGGGCCCTCTATCTATAAATTCGGTGAATATGACCCGGTATCAACAATATTGCATGCAGTAGGTCCGATTCATGATTCGACTTCCCACGGGAGCTGGTATTTGGGGATTAATGATGGTAGGCCCCGGACTGTATAATATAATGTTTGATGGATTAGTAAGTTGTTACGATACAAAATACCATCGATATCAAATGAAAAGGAAATTAAAGGTTGGTCAGGTGTAAGGTTTTTCAAATCATGATTTTTTTTAATTATAATACTCAAATTACTTAAAGAAAATCGAATTCGGAACATCTCATATGTCTTTTCTTCTTAAAAAATATCTCGTCACATTTTTCTCCCTGGCTTTTAGCGACATTTTATGTACACAGATATAATTTGTAACAATTCTACGGTTAAATCATTAGACCATTGAATATGTCCAAAAAATAATTATAAATTGTTAAATTCTTTTTTTGATATAAATTATTAATCTAAATTTTTTAATTTAACTACTTAACAGTACAATGATTGAATTTCAAGGATTGCTAATTTCATGAATTTCAGTCATTGTCCTGGTTTTGCAGCCGTTAGTTTACTATTCTCTGTCCCTCTCAGACAAACTCTCTCTCTCTCTCACTCTCTTCTCTCACGCTGTGATTTGTTTGTTTGCAGAGCACTCGCATCAGAAACAGGGGCGACCTGAAATGCGTTTTATTTATGCCCAGTCATCACACACTATCCCTTCCACCCTAAGAAGAAAACCGAGATTTAAAAAAAAAATTCCTTCAGATCTTGGTCCTCTGAAGAAATCTCCTTCCTCCGTGTCGCATTGCTCGTTCTTCTTCCTCAGGAGTAAGAAGTCAGTCTCTGTTCTGATTCTCCTCTTTTCTCGCCTCCCGAGCCCAAAAGCTTGTCCCTTTCCACGCCATGTAACTGAACCTGTTCAATATTCTCTTGCAACTCCTCTCCTTTCGCTCGATTCATGCTCATTTCGCTTGTGGGTACGCCAGGAATTTGAATATCCTTTCTGGGTCTAGGACATGTCGTCTCGTTAATATTTTCTGAACAACACGCCGATCTGTTTCCGACAATGGGTGTACGTTAGTTTTGTTGCACACCTCTTTAAGCTCGACTTGGTCACTGATTTTGCTTTTGGATACCGTGTCATGTAAATTTTAGGCCGTACCATTACCATGTAAGTGGTCACTTGCATTTTTTTTCTGCATTTTACATTTTTGCCACCTATCATATGAATTTGAAGCTTCTTCTTTGACTAGAGAGCATGATGGGCCAAAGCAGTTTCGGAGTCAACTGCTAGTCGAATCTATGCCCCAGAAAAAGTTTTCCAGTGCAGTTGCTCAAAATCATAAGTTTTGCTAGTTAAATGTCCACGATAGCTAAGCTAAAAGATGATGTTAAAGTAGGTTGAACTTGCCACTAATCGATTCTTTTGTTCTTGTAGTTGAAAGCAAGACAATACTACTAATCGTCAATTCCTCATACCAGTGCACCTACAATGTAAAGATTGGCTAATTTATTTTTGGTACACTCTGATTACCAATGCAATGGATCCACATTTTTTGGTACCCGCTTTTTGAAACTCTCTGAGGATGAGGAAGTGTCTGTCTTTCTACCCGTAGTGTTTCTAGCTTATTCAGATATAGTTGTGTTGTGTTGCCCTCTCGAGTCGCTATTATTCCACTCCTGCTTCATCTGTACCGAAAAAAAGAAGAAGAAAATTCAAGGAAAAATCTTTTTTAAGTTTTATCCAAACGCTCTTTGGAGTACTTATGGAGGAGACCTTCGTTCCCTTTCGCGGGATAAAGAATGATCTTAAAGGACGGCTTTTGTGCTACAAGCAAGATTGGACAGGTGGAATTCGTGCTGGCATCAGGTTTGTGGTTCTTCAGCCAATCATCTGGCTCACAACTAACGGTTCAAGGGTATATTGTGTGGTTTGCCCTTCATCGATTTCCATATCGAAGCATTGATGATTGTTTCCTATCATTTAGGATCTTGGCTCCGACAACTTATATATTCTTCGCCTCAGCAATTCCAGTCATATCTTTTGGGGAGCAGCTGGAAAGAAATACTGGTATGGAGATGCTCTGTCCTCATCAGCACTTTTCTTCTCATATACCAGCAATTTCTTGCTGAAAAACTGTTTCCGATTACATCCTGCAGATGGAATATTGACTGCAGTGCAGACTCTCTCATCAACAGCACTCTGTGGTGTGATTCACTCGATCATCGGTGGGCAGCCGCTTCTAATCCTTGGAGTAGCTGAACCAACAGTCCTGATGTACACTTTCATGTTCAATTTTGCAAAGGACCGAAAAGATTTGGGCCGGCATCTGTTCCTTGCTTGGACAGGATGGTAATTTCAACTCTACCTGATAGAATGTACAGTTGATGATTCTATTGGATGGATTCCATTATGTGAACATTTCTTCTTTTGTTTTTTTGGCACAGGGTTTGTGTGTGGACTGCACTTTTGCTTTTTTTACTGGCCATTCTCGGGGCATGCTCTATAATCAATAGGTTTACACGGCTTGCTGGTGAATTATTTGGCCTTCTCATCGCTATGCTCTTTATGCAGCAGGCTATTCGAGTAAGTATAGGCTCAACTTTTTCTCCATACCTCGCAGTATGCAAATGATTGAACGAATGGAAACTTAAAAATTTCCCTTTTCTATATTAAGTCTTGAGCCTCAAATCTTGCTTTAGCCTCCTGAATTCTGCTTGGCATCTGATTTTTCATTCTCCGATGAAGTTTTTCATGGTCCTGCTTTGTGAGTGTTCCTATAATCTACAAGTTCTAAATTTGTAGGGTGTAATAGAGGAGTTTGGCATTCCCGAGAGAGAGAATCCCAATCAAGTAGCTCTACTGCCTTCATGGAGATTCGGAAATGGAATGTTTGCATTGGTGTTATCCTTTGGTCTTCTCCTGACAGCACTAAGGAGCCGTAAAGCAAGATCGTGGCGATATGGAACAGGTATAGTTCTTGGGATTTATATGAAATAATGCAAGAAGAAGGCATATTTACATTCTCACAATGTGAAATTGAGGCCTTCCCTTTATTGTTCTATCTGAATGTATAACTTGATTTTGAACTCTAGGTTGGCTTCGAGGATTTATTGCGGACTATGGGGTCCCACTTATGGTGCTCGTGTGGACTGCTGTATCATACATACCGGTGAGGCACGTACCGAAAGGGATTCCAAGGCGACTCTTCAGTCCAAATCCATGGTCTCCTGGCGCATACACAAATTGGACTGTGGTCAAGGTTCATTCTCTTTGTCCTAATTGAATTCATTCCTCGCATTCAATGGCAGAAGGAAAGAACTTCTAATCTCCCAATATCCATGATTGGGCAGGAAATGGTTGACGTACCACCACTTTATATTGTCGGGGCGATTATTCCTGCCACTATGATAGCTGTGCTGTATTACTTTGATCACAGCGTTGCATCTCAGCTTGCCCAGCAGAAGGAATTTAATCTGAAGAAACCATCCTCTTATCATTATGATCTTCTCCTTTTGGGTTTCTTGGTAAGCCTCTTTTGTCTTAATCAATTTAATCAGAAGAAACCTCACCTTTGTTATCATCTGGGAATTTCTCATCATCCTTTTCTGAATTTATTCCTGACAGACCATACTTTGCGGTCTCATAGGCATTCCACCTTCGAATGGTGTGATCCCACAATCTCCCATGCACACAAAGAGCTTAGCCACTTTAAAGCATCAGGTTATCAAGTTTCTTCCCCCCCGAGAACAAAAATGCAGATAGGATTTAGATATGATTCACTTTTATGCAAGAAGTATTCATGTTGATCATTTTATGTCTTCTTCTAAATAATAGAAGTCCTTACAGATATTATCTTTTCTTAAAACAGCTTCTGCGGAACAAGTTAGTTTCAACTGCTCGAAAAAGCATGAAGAAGAACTCTAACCTTGGGCAGCTATACCAGAACATGCAGGAAGCTTACAATGAGATGCAGACCCCACTTGCCTTCCAAATGCCGCCCACTCTGGTAAACGTTTCCAAATTTATTTCTAATTACACATTTCCCCTCCTGTTTCATGACCTCATAAAATTGGAATTCAAATTAGGGACTGAGAGAGCTGAAAGAGTCCACCATCCAACTAGCATCGAGTACAGGCTACATCGATGCTCCAGTGGACGAGACCATCTTCGATGTGGACAAGGACATTGATGATCTTTTACCCGTTGAAGTTAAGGAACAGAGACTGAGCAACCTTCTGCAGGCGTTGATGGTGGGTAGTTGTGTCGCTGCGATGCCTCTGTTAAAGAAGATCCCCACATCGGTTCTCTGGGGCTACTTTGCATTTATGGCCATAGAGAGCTTGCCAGGGAATCAGTTCTGGGAGAGGATTCTGTTGCTTTTCACTGCCCCTAGCCGCAGATACAAGTAAGCCCCTCTACATGCTCATCCTCCCCCACCAACTCTCATAGCTATCACCATAGCAGAAACTGAACCATGGTCTTAAGTACGAGAGAGCCACTCTCAAGCATAGGAAGATCACAGAGAATGAAAAGCCACCTGGTTCTCCTCATTTGCAAAGATGTGTTTTTCCATTTTAAGAAAAGGATACCATCTTACCGGAACCTCATAAAACTAAAGCGAGTGGACTTCAGAAGCTAAGCAGACAGAGTCCTTAACGCTTCCATCCTTTTTACTCTGTAAATCTATGGTGTGATGACATTTTCTCAACTTAACGCATTAACTTTGACGCCTATCAGGGTCCTTGAGAAGTATCATGCAACATTTATCGAGACAGTGCCCTTCAAGACAATCGCCATCTTCACCGTGTTCCAGACAACCTATCTGCTCATGTGCTTTGGCATTACGTGGATCCCTATAGCTGGTGTCCTCTTCCCACTCTTAATCATGCTGCTCGTCCCCGTTAGGCAATATGTTCTCTCCAGGTTCTTCAAATGGGCTCACCTTCAGGACCTTGATGCTGCAGAGTACGAGGAAGCCCCTGCAGTAACCTACAATCTGTCATTCGAGGTGAGATCGCCCCAGCTTTCGCTGAACTTGCACTTTGCATGCATATATACAGTTTATGTTGCATAATAGATCAAGTAATGTGATGCCTTCATCAAGAAGCTTCAACTCTTTGCATCAGCAGCGATCCTTGAATTTCTCCACAGTTCTCTTAAGAGTGTTGCATGTGGCCAGGAGCAAGATCTTCAGGGAAGAATGGCTAATATCGATACAGGTGAAATCCTTGACGAGATCATCACAAGAAGCCGTGGTGAGATCCGGCACACTCACAGCCCGAAACCGACAAGTTCAACCCCGACATCCTCTGAAGGCATCAGGCCAGCTTCTGCTTACAGCCCACGGATAGGATTCAGTCCTCAGTCCAGTGAACCAAATCTGACCCCGAGTCCGAAGTTTCCCGGAAAGGGGATTGAAGAGAAGCACTCCTACATTCCGGGGCCTTCGAACCTAGGAAGAAGCCCGCAAGGTCCGTCTTCTTGAAGCCTAAAAGACCATAAACAAGAAAGTTATTCGAGAGGCCGTGTACTAGAGATTCTGCAAACAAGTCGTCTGTCTTAGGTTCTGATTCTTGTTCTAACCACGGTCGGAGCAATGTTTAGAGCTGCTGTTTCTCAACCTGTCTTCCCTGTAGAACCCCGCAAGAGGACAGTGTCTTGAAAGTACATGAAAATCAAAGGTTTCCTCTTGTACAACTGCTGATTTTTGAGCTGCTGATCATGATCTTCCATCTTTACGTGCTTCGGCCATCATAAAATCAATAATTGAACGTTGAATAGACCGGAACCAAGATGGTTTTTATTCGATGACATAGACAACAATGGGCCCGAGAAGAGCATCCCTTTGCCAGTCGATGTTGTATATACGACGCCTATCGCTGTAGTGCCATCAGACTCATTTCCATCTTCAGAAACCCCTAGTAAAGTTAAGCACATCTGGACAAGACCCACCTTCTTCTGCTTGGTGAAGTCACTCAAACAATAGGTGCTCACTTTTTCATTTTCTGCATCTACACCAGCTTAAACGGATCTGTCCATTAGTGAAGAAAACTCTCTCAATCGTAAATTCTTTGTTGATGAGACTTGAACTTAGACATGAGACATCATCTAAGAAAAGAAAGGTAGATTGAATTATTGTATGAAATCTTTTTTGGTAAAGATAATTAGTCACCTTTTCTCCCTTCTTTTCCTGTTTCAAAATTATCTGTCCCCCTTTTTTTTCATTTTTAATCTTATCTTTTATATTATAAGCGTGCGTGAAGGTACAACATGTGGGTGTTTGTTAATGTTGCTTACCCCATTAAGGGAACCATACTTCAGAGTGGACCCAAAGCGGGACTCTGCATCAAAGTCCCATCCAGCATATGATATTTTCACAGCTTCTTCGCTGGATGGCATTTAATTCACGTTTTCATCCCCGTTCAGTGGCTGGCTCTGTAGAGATTACTAACTCAACTCGACCCCGAGAACAATCCCATCTCCGAAGCAGAGCTTGTAAAACGACGGGGTCATATTATCGCGGCTTATTATGTATATCATCATAGAGATCTAAAAGTCAGTCCTCTGATTTGGAGACGTTCAACAAAATTTTACTTACCTGCTGAAATTCCTGTTGTCCAAGACTCCCGCCGAGCAAGCTTTGTTCACCTTATATGCAGTGTCTGGTTTGGATGACCATTCACCCAGTCTCGTGGTAGCTGCTTGATGGTAATCCTCATAGAGCAATCCAGTTCATTTAGTCACTTGCAGGTTCACTGCAGTGGATCTTCTAGCATGTTCTGTGAAAATGGTTCCACATTGCTCGGATGTTGCCCTGTTGCATAGATAAGCACTGCAGCGAGAGATGGCAAATCACCTTCGGCCCGGCATCAAGGTCTAGAAAACATAAAAATAATTGAATGACGATGTGCAGTTAACCAACAATGATCTAAGGACATACGGAGCGAGTCGGAGAACAAGATCCTAATCCAAGCCCACTCACAGTGCTGGAAGAGGAAGTTCTACTCGAAGCAACCGAGGCAGACTCTCCTGCAGGACTGCATCAAGAGCCTGAACCTGGGGAAGACCCGAGGAAGCTTTTGAGCAGCTTCTCGATCTGCGCAAAGTTATGTTGGAAGGCAGAACTCTGTAATAGTCGATGACAGGCTGGTGCTAAACTACTAGATGGATGAGTTGCCCTTTCATAAGAAGAGAAGTGGCTGCAGTTCAACTCATTCCTTGGGATGGATGGTTTGGATGAGCGACAAGAAGATCGAGGATGATGTGGAGAATTTGAATTTGGACTTGGACACGGGAGGAAGAGGAAGGACTGATGAAGGAGGTGGGCCTGGTGGTAATGAGCGATCAGAGCTTGCTTGTTATTCTCTATGCTTATGTCCGATAGGTTAGTGTTCATTTGTGTTCAATTAGACGTACTTAAACAAGCAAACACAAACGCATGTGAGCTTATCGACATCCAGAAGGCAGGGACGAGCACCTTCAATTTTCAATGACTTGTCCTATAGCGTTCATATCAGGAATCAGGATCCTCTCACTTCCAAGACATCTTCCTATTGTTGTTCTTTCGACCATTTCTCCAACAAAAGCTTCGTAATATTCAAGCCAACCAATGCAGCATTCGGATGTTCACAGTCACCTTGGGGACAGACAGACAATATCAAAGCAAATTGTGCTCTCAATTTGGTTTTTAGACGAGTCGTATGAGAAGATGAACATAATCATCCAAGAAATGAAACAAACCGCACAATCAAACGCAGAAAATGGTATTCCCTGCAAAAAGTCTAACCACTGGACCTACCAGCAAAAAATTCCTATAGTGAGGCCTTCAAGCTGCCTTCTGCTTTGGCTTGATCCGCTTCACCCTTGAGTAAAGAAAAACTCCAGCAAGTGCAATACCCGTACCTTTATCATATTAACATAAAAAGAATGTAAGCAAGGAGAGGTTCAAGTTCCCTCAGAGGCAAAAGTTTGAAAAAAAAAATCTCAAAAGTAGAATGCTCAGGAAATAAAAACAGAATTACCTAGGGAATTGATGAATGAGACGGGTGTTCGGAAGAAGATGACAGAACTGACAATAACCACCACTCGTTTCACACAGTTGCCAACAGAGTGGGTAACAGGAGACACCCTTTGAAGTATCATATACGAAACCTGCATGATTTGTTCGATTAACAAGTTCAATGCTGTCTCTAGAGAAATCACTTCAGCATGCATACTCTGTCTCTTCAGATGATTGACAATTTTAGTACTTGGAATGCCAAATAAGGGTACTTGCTGGAAGGTGAACCAAACAGAATTGCTTGTGCTACAAAACATAGCAGATGGCTCACCTGCTGATACGCATGGAAGCACAGAGCTGCAAGAAGCGACCTAGTGAGGAGCTGTTTAACATTTAGCCCAGTTTGTGCCTATATTGCAGGAAAATAAAAAATGTTGCATCAGCATCCAGAGTATTAGAGAGGAGGAGAGTAGAATCTCGCCTCTGTGAACATTTTCAATCTTTCTACAAAACACTTACTGCAGATTGAAGGTATGAAGGAGCAATCACGAAGCCCTCCATGAAGTAAGTCACAGGCAATAATAGGAAGAAAGACATGATTGTTATAATCGAGAAGAGTGTTATGTTGTCCATGGAATCCTGTCAGGAGCATAGTGGATAAGTCCAGATAAGTGACAGCCCAGATATACTAACAGGGAAGTGACAGAGATGCAAATCCCATAAATGCGGCTAACCTCTTTCTTGACCATGACTTTCTTGCTAAGAACATTACGCGACTGATTTGTCAAATTGGAAGCCATCGCGCTCCAGAACCCAGCCCTTTATATATCACAAGGAAGTAGAACTACTTAATTACTCCCATTATATGTTGGCGCTGGATTTAAGTGCATTGACTGCTCACATTAAAGGAACATGAACAACCATAAATTTTCTTACCAGTTAAAAGAAGCCTCGGTCATAGATGCTAGAGCAACTCCACCGACAACTGGTAGAAGGGAGCCCACAACCCAAGGCGTTGGCATCTATATTTGCAGTACAGAAAATGACGTGAAACCAGAATTGTAGCAATACTTACTGAACAAAGAACAAAATTTATTATCGGTCAATTATTGCCAAGTTTTAGTTTACAGTTCATAAAGCAGCAAAAATCATAGGTGGCTGCAAAAGCAGATATGACTGGCCTCCATCAATGTGTAATGCATTAGTTCCTTCTCCTTAAATGAAACTTGGATAAAGTGAAAATTTGTAAACACTTCGCACCTCTCCAAGAAACATAGCGGATAAGACAACTGAGAAGAATGGTTCCATAGCTTTGACTGTATGAGTGAATGAGACAGCCACTTTTCCGAGACTCATGTTAGTGAAAAGATTGCCCAAGGAGTGCACCACTGCAAGAGGCAGAATTGCCAAAAGCTGTCATGCATGAATTGAAAACAAATTGGTATCAGGATTAGGTATGCGTTAAAACCAATAACTTTGGCATTAATCAAGGAAATTTTTCCGGCATGATAATTATAACCTGAGCCCCGCTGACTTTTGGTCTTTTATAGAGATTGAAAGTCCACATGAAAAGCACAAGCACAGATCCAACAGCAAATTGCACCAGAGAAACATTTGTAGGATAATGGAACACCTTCAGAACCTGAAGATAAAAGAGCATCATAAAAAATCAAGAGTACTAACATATACAGAGATTCTGTCGTAATGATTATCATTTTTGTTTCTGGACAAGTAATGACCACCATTTCATTGTTTAATCATGGGAAAACAGTGTCTGGTCCGGTACCTAATTATAATCAAGGTTCTTTTTTCACCTTTTAAAGCTATGTTTCGTCCAATATTCGGTTAACCTAATATCTAATTATAATCAAGGTTCCTTTTTTTTCACCTTTTAAGGATACGTCGTTAAGTCTAATACTGACCATATACCTATCATTTTTATCCCTATTCTGCAAAAATAAAAATCTCTTACTGAAGAATTTAATGAAACAGGTCGAGTGAAAATGTCTAATCTGAAACAGGGTTGCATTACCAGCTCAAATATCATGTGTAACAGCAGCAGTTTCTAAAACATTCAGCAACGTCACAAAAACAACCCGCTTCGAGTTTTACTTTGAAATGCAATTCTAACATGTAAGCAGAGAATTTAGAAGCCAGAGGAGGGGGGCAGCACCATAGATTTTTTTTCCCATCAGATCATGACTCCACTATGGAGTGTATACTATAGCTTCAGAAAGCTTCTACAGTAATGGCTTGTATATGTAACCAAAAAAAAAAAAAGAAGAATTCAATTACTGCATGGCAGAAAACAATATTGCCGTAGAACGATACAAAAATGGAAAAAGAACGCAAAAATCATCCCTTGCACAAAAACCAAGAGAATCAAAACTCCCACCTGCTTGTTGTAAATGTTGAAGTATATATTGAAGATAAACCACAGTCCAAACAGTAACCCGAGCTCCAACGTCCTCCACAAGCTGCCAGACTGCTCTCCTTCACCGGAGACTTCAGCCGCAGGCGTTGCCTTAACCTCAAAACGATCCGACTCACGATCAGAGCTAAAATTGTGCACGCCA
Organism: Lagerstroemia speciosa; assembly: GCA_037672795.1. NCBI lineage: Eukaryota > Viridiplantae > Streptophyta > Magnoliopsida > Myrtales > Lythraceae > Lagerstroemia > Lagerstroemia speciosa. Next base: position 2,707,049 of record CM075308.1, read on the forward strand.
CTCCATTGCCTTTGTCCGAGGGCAGAAGAAGAGGAGGAAGAGGATGACAAGCTCAAGGACCACGACCTTCGCGGCAAGGCAGAGAGAGAGAGGCCAGAAACCGCGTCCGATGGAGAGCGATCGGGTCTTCCGGAGGTGGCGGAGATTCGTATGGGATCGTAACTGAAGCCGAAGCTCGGAAGCTTACGACTCCGAGGCGATTTGTGCAAGGGAATGGAAGAGGAGAGAGTACTGAAAGCAGCGCTCTGCATTCTCAGGGGATCTGAAGCGGACGGCGGCGGGAGAGAGGAGGCGAGCTACGGCTACTCCGCCGAGGGGGGAGGAGAGGGAGGGATGATCGGTCGATGGAAAGTGAGGGAAAGAAACGTCCTTTTGCTCTCCAGGCGGCCGCCAAAGGACAGACCAAATGTTACCACCATGCATTTAATAATTGCTGACGACAAATTATTAATAGTTTGAAGTTTCTCCGGTTTGAATTTCAGTTATAAAAAAAAAAAAAACAGTAAAAGTTAAGGATGGAAACAGTTTCAAATGAACTTACTCTAATACCCTTTTTTTCCTCTGCATATCAACTTACTCTAATTTGGACTATTCTATTCAGTCAAATTTTAAATAAAAATTACCAGAAAAGAAGCTCCTAATTTATATTAGACGTTTAGTAACGTTACATTTACGGAGTCGGTATTAATATAGGTTGTTCAATTCATTTAATTTGTTCACAGCTAAATTCGAATGTTACGTAAAGTGATATTGGTCTTCATTTTTGCTGTCAGCATTTTGTTGATAAAAATTGTAAAAAACAAAAGAGAAAATTAAAAAGAGAAATAATTAGTTGAATTATTTTTTTCAATTTTAGGATTTTTATATAAATTAGAGAAAAAAAAAGGAGAGAATTAACTGGGAGGACTGAACCTGAAATTAGCAGAGAAAGGATCTACGCTTTCGACTTTTAAATTAAGAGGTCTTAAATATGTTAGTAAAAATTTTATGTTGTTATTCTATTCCCACCTAATTCATGGGCTTTATTATGACTGGAAAGAAATTAATACTCTGGGCCCTTGATATTAAGTTTAGGAGGGCCCGAGTGTAAGTTAATGAAAAGACTTTTTTTTCCTTCCTTTTTTTTTTTGCAATTTTATGAAACCATCCTCTTACCAGCTGCAAATCTGAAGCGCAGGCCCAATGGGGAAATATAAGCCAAAGGGACTTAAAAAGGGGAGCCAGTTCGGATTCTGTTTTGTATCTTGATTGGGCTTTTTAATTTAAAATATCAGTGCACAAAGGAATGAAGACAGCAACTTCAGTTTAGATATCTCAAGAGAAAATCCTCGAGACATCAGATGTATGGAGAACATACAACCAGAACAGTTGCACAGATTGGTATTAAATTATCGAGCACAGTCGGGTTTTGGAAGGCACAGAAACGGATTCATCGAAAACTTGGCTAAGTTGTGAAGAATGGTACATCAGATTGTTTGATGGGAAATCGCAAGACAGAAAATTCTCTTGCTACTTCTCTACCCTTCCTGTTACCTGAGTTGACAGTACAGCAAAGTTCACCCATTTTGTCAAACACACGCTCGATCCAAAATTCAAATTATTACGTCCTTTAGTTTCTGGGGAAGTCCCGTTGTACAGATCCATGTAAACATGCCGTGCAAGATACACATGATACGAGCTAAACCCTTTCGATATTTGATCACATCGCAATAGTACAGTTCCAGATAACATCATATGTTACAAAGCAAACCTAAAAAATGTCTCAAAAAACAACGGTGCTCGAGCCATACATGGCTACTTCCATTATTCTGTTCATGCTCAGAGCAGCAAAACAAATAACTGTACATAATGGTATCATCAAAATGAGGTACTAGGTAAAGATCCCATCCGAATAATGGTATCAGCTTCTCCGTGATGTTTTGTCCTGTTGGAGTTTACCTTAGGAAAGAGTGCTGGGAGTAACCCAGTGGGGAGAATAGTGCGCGATCTCTTACCCAGCAAGTCCTGGGCTTCATTTGATGACCCCATCTTAGAGGAGTCTGAAGCCTCATCATGAGTCCCGAGTTGAGCCCGGCATGGGCATTTCCCCAATTTTTTGAAGCACTGCTTATGGAATACTTGTTTGCAGAATGTACATCTTTCCACTCCATCTTCCTGTTCAATGATACGAAATAGTCAGATGCCCATAAACACGAGTATATAAGGAGATGGAACTATGAAATAAATTTATACTTCTATAAATCTATCCGCATGGCTCTTCATTTGCTAGGCAATGAAAAAGTATAATCAGGAGCACCTGAAAATTCAAGAGTTTCTCTAAGCGAGCCATTCCACAAAGGCCTACCTGGAAAGGAAATATTAGCGAAGTAGGGTCCCTGCAATCTTGTTTAAAACTACATGGGATTCCCACATCGCAGCATATAAGGCACTGTTCTGTAATATGTTCCAGGATCTTCCTTGAGGCGGTCTCCAACATAGTTGGTAAAGCTGCAAGAGCAATTCATGCACATGAAAATGTGAAAATAACATGAACTGACTCATTTTGAACTCAACAGAGATTTCAGCAAGACCTATGTGGCCTTTAGAGAGATTATTTGGATGGTATATTTTGAGCTTCTCATTAAGAGCTGACCTGCAAATGCGCCTTTGGAAAGATCGATCAGGTCCCTTAGGGCGAAAAAATCACTGCTCTCCATGAGATATCTACGAATTCCAAGTCCTCGATTGATGGACCTACGGAAAGGGCATCGAACAAATGGGATCATAGAGCCTATCTTTTTCTGAATACCCATAACATGGAGGAGACCTGGCACCCTTGAGAACAGCAAAGGATTGACTGCACTGACACAGAGCATGGGCTGCACGAAGCCATGAGTCAGGTTAAAGATCCCTCCCAAAACGATATGGCATAAGTACTGATATTCAAGAAGAGTGCTTTTCAGCAAATAGGCCCAAAACTGAAGATCATTGTCCAATTTATAGAACTGATTTAGAATATAATATGATTGAGACAATTCAAATGGCCTAGTAAGGCCCAACAGACCGCTCCAATCACATTGCACAAAATATCAGGGCCAACAGTGGGCAAAACAAGGAAAAAGATATATCGTTCCCACCTAGGATAGATGCTTTTACTAACCAGACTGCTCTTGATCTAGAAGCATCTAATAATTTTCCAGCACATGGATAAGTGTGGTAAAAAGGTTAGTACCTTATCTTGAATGGAATCAAGATACGACTTGGCCAATTGGCAAACAGGATACTCTGAAAAATCCCAGTAATGCAAGACTCTTGCAGGCAAGACAGCTGTTTCATTTGTGTGGCATGAAGAACAGAACAATTGTCCCACGTATTCGCACTGACGAGGTTTGCCCCAGCCCAGTGTCTGCACAAAGTCTAGTACAAGAGTCCTCCCTTCATCAAAATGCTTGCGGCAACCCGCACAGCAATAATGCTGTCCTTCCAGCAACTGTTTCATTGATTTGTGAGGCTGAATCTCGACAATTAGCGGAATAGTCTTCCCTAAAGTGGAAATGTTTTCTGTCTCAGCCACTTCGGAAACAGAAGTAGATTGGCGGGCCAGTCCATTATTATGTCTGGGAGAGCTTGTGGCTGAATCAGAATCCTGAGGGGACAAAAACCAGAGTAGAGAGTTCGGAGGGCGGGAGAAGTACCGGGAATGGATAACTGACCGGAGGCAGTCTTGAATTAAGGCACTTCTTTCAGAAATAACATCAGGAGATGCACTCCCCAAGAGTTTTCTTGATTCCCTGTCGATCGAATACCATTCGGAGGGAAGACTCCAGCCCTGTTCTGTGAAGAACGATTTTAGACGGCGGTAGAGAGTTAGAAAGTCGCGATATCTTCGCTCAACCTCCCACTGGTCATTCCCACTCCAAACTCTTATTCTGTATACAGTGTATTCCTTCACTCCAACAAGCCTCTCACTTAAGGACACATCCCCTTTCATTTGCTTTGCTCCGATCAGTTCCACCGCATCAATTCCCCATTTTTGTTTATTGAATGTATCCACATCATTGGCAGCAGAGGTAGAAGCAGTCAACCCACCATCCCTCGGGGACAGAGTTGACACTAAGAGTGAATTCCTCTTCTCATGAGAGAACCTAGCCCCAGGAGACTCAGAAGAAACAAGTAGAATTTCCTCCATATCATGGATAACATCATCGAGAAATTCACTCAACTCGACATTCTCTACCTGTAACAAAATTCAAATAGCAAAAAGATATGCATAACGCAAATGCTAAGAAAAATATATTACTATTCAACATCAGCTTGACCATTCGGTAAACTCTGCTCTTGTGAAATTAGGGATGATATAATAACAAGAAAAAAAATACACGAGAAGAGATAAGTGTATTTTGATGGTAAGAGCAAAAGAATAAGAGAAGATAAACTCTTCGTATAGAAACTAAAACCTAACCTTTGCTGAGGAAGTGTGTTGCTCGTACATATCCTTGCAAAGGTGGACATTCGTAGAATTTCTTGTCTGGCCAGTTCCTATGGCTGTCACTTCAGATGAATTTTGCTTGTCTTCATCAGAGAAATCCGTTTTTACAGTCAGAGGAATTATTGATAGGGTAGAGAGTCGATTTGTAGTTGAGTCCGAGAGTGGGTCCAGTTTCATTTCAATATCTTCCATGCGTGGACTATGGTCAATGGTAATGAGTTTCTCCGAATTCATACAAGGATGATCTACTCCCTTGCTAATTTCCTTGACCCCGGGATCCTCTTTCAGTTCTAAATGGGCTTTCTGTACCACCGGTTCTTGATCCATCTCAAATATATTGGTTATTGTACAATTATTTAGATACTCTTCTGATTCATCAGCAAGTCTTACCACCTTGCTGCTTCGAGAACTATCCCGAACATCATCATGATATTGTTCATGGGAATTCCATATGCTCAGAGGGGCAGTTGAATATTTGTTCTTGTCTCTTCTCCAATCTCCAACATCTTGTGGCCCTGTATCAGCCGTTTCAGCCGATTCCATAGAAACATTTGGATTTACAGGACGAGCTTTTCTACTTCTCAACCCATCATCAGAACCAAGAACTTGTTCCCTGCCCAATGGCAAGGCCTTCAAATCTGTCCCTTCCTCAGTTTTCCCAGAAGCTGAGGATTCAATCCAACATTCAGAAGGTAAATATTTGGGGTTTTCTTGAGTTTCGAGGTTCGCTCCTTTGAATTCATGCAGTGTATCCAAAACCAAAGGATCTGCCCCAACTTCCCCTGTTTCTTGAACAAAATCATCCCAGTCATCTGCACCAAAGGCAACAGATGGGTTCATAAGGAAAGGATTCCCCTCATATTCTCCCCCCACACCATGTTCTATGCTCCTCAGATAAGGCAAATTCTTGCCACTATCATCGTCTGAACCACAGCTGTACATTGAATCCTCATCCTCCAAATGCCCATACTTTAATAACTCTCCTCCGTTCCCTTTCTCATCCTCATTTCCACCCAGTCGCATTTCATCGGTAGAATTCAACTGACTTAATGGAATATGATATTCCCTACTGCCAAGTTCAGGCAAAGAAGTATTTCTTGCTTCAAATGAAGCTCCTTCCTTCAGGGCTCCTGACTCAGCCCCATCTGAATCACCAAGAAGATCGTCCCCAAGAATGGGAATCGAGCCCGACTTGTGGCAGGCAACAGAAGCCTCGATTCCATTATTCAAGCTCAACTCATCGAAATTCAAGCTCCCCTGAGAAAATCTAACCCTCAAATTCCTCTCTGTGTTCCTCCCCGATCTCCCGCCCAAGCTGAAATTATCCAAACTGCTATCATCCCCGAAACTCCTAAACGACCCAAACTCAGAGTCTAAGCAATCAGTGTAGTTCACTGAGCTGCACAAGCTCGGTGTTCCCATAACCGAGTTTGCGCTGCAATATCGCTCGAACTCGGACTCTCCATAGGAAGAATAACGCGATGGTGGCGATGCATCGTCTCCGTCCGATTTCGAGCATCCGCTATCAAACGGATCGGGAGGGGTGGCTCTGTCGGAGGAGGTACCTTCCCTCCGAGGAGACCTCCTCTCCTCCATTTATCATTTGACAGATGAAATAAAAATCGAAATCAACTTGACCCGAAATCAGAAAGAATAAAAAATCAAACCTTGAGCTGTGTCGAGGTGTAGAGGTCGAAGAATATCCGCTGATTCTGATACCGAGTTCAAAGGATAAGCTTGGAATAGTGATTCTAGTCTCTAGATAGAGGAAGAGAACGGGAAAACAGAAGAAACAGCAACTTCAGCCTATGTTTCGTGCTCGTTGTCTTCGTTTGTTTCCTGTCTCTGTTTCGCAGCTCTCGTCATTGACAATGGGGTGGGTTCGCGGTTCCCAATTGCAGACTCGCGTCAGCTGCGACTCATGGCAAGGCCGTGAAACCCGACCCGTGCGCGGGTTAGGGCGGGTCTGGATCCTGCTGCCTACCCGTCCTGTCCGGCCACTCGTATTTATATATCATTATATTATACTATATAATTATTTAATTTATGAATATTTTTATATTAATAAATTGAATAATAATTATTTTATTTATTAAAATTATGTAATTTTTTATTTTTTCAAAATTAATATTATAAATATGTAAATTTATATCATATTTTGAATATAATCAACTAATTTTTCTCATATGTTCCTCGACTCGACCCAAAACCCGACCCTTGCAGGACGGGTCCGGGTATCTAAATACCCGGCCCGCACCGGCCCTTTGCCATCTCCATCACAATCTAAAACGACGCAGTTCTACAGCTCCCAAGACCAAGACTGCACTCTGCATGGATCAAGTTGAAATTATGAGAAAAGTTTGAGGGCATGGATGCATTTAAATGTCCAGGAGAAAGACTGAAGACTGAAGATAACAACGAAGTGCATAAATTGGCAGGTTTGCAGCAGGAAATCGAGATCTCCCATTTATGTCTGTCTCCGCCGTCAAACGAGGAAGCAATTCATTAATGGCGGAACCTCTCCCTTCCGTATAAATAAGCACCAGAATTTTTCTTCTGCCAGCCAAGTTTGACTCCTGCTTTTTCCTTCTCTTCTTCACATTGCCATGGCGGTGTCCATTAATCGTCTCCTGCAATCTCCGACTCTCTGCACTTCGCCCACCGGTCGATCTCTCCCACCGTTCACGGGCGCCGGGAAGTTTCTCTCAGCCAAACCGATCAATACAAGTCAGATATCATTGACAAACCAAAATGCTGCTCTCACTGCTAGCGCTTCAGCTGGAACAGTTGAGCTCAATCCTGCATCAAAGTTTTCATCTTTCAGTGAGGTATGAACGACCCAGCTTTTGCTTCAAGTCGATCCAGCGAGTTTCTGATCTAGAAGATTTTTCAATCAAACTGATTTGCCGCTCTGTTTTTCTTTTTTCGCATTTTTGCCTGGGCAGTTGATTGAGTCGTTAATTCATGGCGAGGATTTATCGGAGTCTGAGGCCGAGGCCACACTGAATTTTCTGCTGAACGACAAGAGCGAGGCCCTAATTAGTGCTTTCCTCGTGTTGTTAAGAGCCAAAGGGGAGACCTTTGAAGAGGTCAGTGTGCCCCTCTTGCTTTCTCATGCATGAGCTCAATTGTCCGCATCATTGCCAGCATATATTGGTTTGAGAGCAAAACTCATTCCTTTGCGATTGCGTTGGGTTGACATTTGATCAAGTAAGGACAGGGAGCAGGCACGTGAGTTCTGAAGTAGATGGAGGCCATGGGTTAGGTTTCAGCCGTGTCTCACGTTGTTCTGTTTCTGGACTACTGAGTCACACATTTTATTGGTCCCGTGTAGAGCTATTGATTACAGTTGGGCCCATGGTTCACGTGCAACTCTGCCCTTCTCAAATCCTGTTTTATTGGTTTATAAATCACTGGTCGCATCAGTGTCTAGAGTAAAAAATGGACAGTCAAATCTATCTATTGGATTCCATAGAAGCCAAGAGAGTTAAATGGGGTTCCAAAATAAATGTATTTTGTTCTCTTTACCATTTGGAGCATCCATTAATTTACTTCCGGGAGTTGTATGAAATATTCGATAACTTGACTCAACCACTTCAAAGTGGAATACGTTTGGCAGCAGATAATCTCATCTTGGCGATCTTCTCTACCTAACAAGTGGAGAGTCTGCTATGAATTTTGAAGCAACTAAAATGGTCAGTTCTAGCATAGCAAATTCAGACCTCTCAATTCCTGACTGCCTTATAATTTCTTTATGGACTCGTGTTCCCCCTAGGTGATACATAGCGAAAGAGTGTTGGACTTTATTCAGGCTCTTTTCATGGCACACTGTCTGCTACTGTTGAAGACAGATATTCAGAAATACCTTATTGATGTGTAATGAGTCTTCCATCTCGGATCTAGTTCTTGTTATAGAAATGAAGGGGGCGAAAAACAGCTAATCGTCTTGTTATATTGGAATCAGGTCGTGGGTTTAGCTAAGGCGATGATCAAGCATGCTAGAAAGGTGGAAGGGTTAGCTGATGTGGTGGATATTGTTGGAACAGGTGGGGATGGTGCCAACACAGTTAACATATCAACTGGAGCTTCAATACTGGCCGCTGCTTGTGGGGCAAAAGTTGCAAAGGTCGCAGGGATTTTCTTAATCAGTGCATTTCTTTTTGCTTCTGTATAGTCTTCTTGTTATCTCGGCCTATATGAAGGATGGGATAGGTAAATAAATTGTGTTCTGCAGCAAGGGAACCGTTCAAGTTCTTCCGCGTGTGGAAGCGCAGATGTATTGGAAGCTCTTGGCATAGCAATTGACTTAGTACCCGAGGTGGTTTATTTTGTGGTTGCACAACTCACTTAGCTGAAACTGAGCAAGAGAGATGTGAAGTATATGTAATAATGTATTTTATCAAATTGCATACATTTAGGGAATCACCAGATGCGTGAATGAAGCGGGAATCGGTTTTATGATGGCTCCGATATATCATCCTGCAATGAAGATTGTCAGTCCTGTGAGGAAGAAGCTGAAAGTAAAGACGGTTTTCAATGTGCTGGGCCCTCTGCTGAATCCTGCACAAGTTCCTTTTGCTGTTGTCGGTGTTTACAAAGAAGATTTGGTGAGTGTTTCCACTATAAAATTGCAAGTTATCAACAGATTTGAATCCTTTCGCTCGGAAACCTTTGGGGGACTGCTGTCCTTTCAAACTGGACTTTTATGCTAGGAGCACCAATATATTTCCGTTAGTGCTTTGCATGCCTCTTGATAAATAAATTTGGTTATGAACAGCATTAAATCCGTAATTCTTTTGCTAGAATTTCTAATGTCTTGTCATAAAAAACTGTTTCATGATGGTATGCAAGGTTGTTAAACTGGCAAAAGCATTGCAAAGGTTCGGAATGAAAAGAGCATTGGTTGTCCATTCAGAGGGTCTAGATGAAATCAGTCCCCTTGGTAGGAACTTCACTGTCAAACAAATATCTTTTTTTATTTTAAATATATCCTCACTATCTAAACTTTCTTGTTCATATATTTTACCCAAATACAGGATCAGGCTATATCCTCGATGTCACCCCAGAGAAGATTGAGGAGTTTGCATTTGATCCATGTAAAACTTCAACAGTGAACATACATGATCGTGTACATGTCTATAAGTTATTTCTGATCACTTCATGATTGAAATATTTGTGACCATGGATTTTCTATTTGCAGTGGACTATGGCATTCCTCGGTGCACTTTGGGTGACTTAAGAGGTGGAGGCCCTGATTATAATGCTGAGATGCTGCGGCGAGTATTATCGGGGGAGAAAGGGCCCGTGGCTGATGCATTTGTAAGTAAACACGAAATCTCTAGGAGAGACCCGAGCGGACAACGTGTCAGCCTTACTATCTCATCTATAATTTCAGAGTCTCATCAAAACTCATCAATTGATTCATACTCTTTTCCAATTTGGAAAAAAGATGCATTAGGAAATTCTAAGATTTTCCTTTCGTCTTAAGAGGGCTGTTTTATTGTCAAACAAATCTGCAGATTCTGAATGCTGCAGCAGCTCTCCTAGTCACTGGCCGAGTGAAAACCCTCGAGGCAGGAATTGCCTTTGCACGTGAAACCCAACAATCTGGAAAAGCTCTTGACACCCTCAATAAATGGATCAAAATTTCAAATGTAAGTTCATGACCGGTTGAGATATGCCTTTAACAGCTAAATACCCAGCTTAGGTCTCCTGGGATTGCTCATATTTAGCTCCAATTCTGAATGCTGTGCAGAACATCAGACAAGAAGCGGCATATGCAGTTTAAACTAATTGTAGATCATTGCAAGGTTCAAAAGCCACATTTTCTGGCCAACAATATCTCGAGGTACTGAACTATTTAAACTGTGCAATATGGGTCTCTTATAACACAGAGAATTTCCATCTGTAATATTTTTGAGAAGGTTGGTCAGCAATGGCCTCTTCTGTCTCCATTTCCGTAGAACATTTGTATGTGCAGGGAATAAATAGACTCTTCATCATGTAGCCATCTGCTCTTGCTGGACCTACAAGTGGGCAAATCTAATAATATGTACTGTAGGTCTCATTTCGAGGTTGCAATAGCATTTCGAGTTGAGAATGTATGTATAGCGAAGGCAGCTTTACATCAAGAACTTATGTTAGTAAAATGGCCTCTCGCTGCAATTTTATGAACAATAATAGGGAGCAAGACTTTGAGAAAGAAGTCTCTTTCATCGTGTAGCTATCCCAACGCGTGAGTTAAATTGAATACAGCATCTAAGCAGAGCTGTTCACAGCTCCACCACCAGTACAGCGTCCTTTACAAGGGGCAGATCAAACTTACCTGCTTAGACCAGACTTCACAAATTATATTTTTTCGTTGTGTAGTCTAATTATATTATGAAATTACATTAACACAAAGCTAAGCCCCATCTTCGGGCTTTAGTCCTTGGGATGGCTCGTTGTGAGCAATCTCATTGTCTGACATTCTATTAGCCGATCGTTCCCCTCCCACAGTGAGGAGGAGGAGGAAGACATGAAATGAATGGCGGACCCAGCCAATCTGGATCCTAAATCTTGGATCCCCTATGGACCAAACTGTAAAGTGCTGGAAGTACAGGAAAGCTCAAGAAAGAAAGTAAAGTATGTACGCAAATTTGCACTCTGAGGAGATACGAGTACGATCCGAGTAGCGGTAAACAAAGGAGACCGGCCGCTGATTGACAAGCCCATCCAGTCTATTTTCCCCGATCAGCCCGGTCTGTCTGGGGAGAAAGGCTCGGCGATGGAAAGCCTGGCCCGGCCCATAGAAAAAGTGAAGAAGGAAACCGAAACTGAAACCGAAACCGAAACTGAAACTGTAACCGATCGGTCCATCATTTCATCGGATGGAAAATTGAAAGGAAAAAGAAAAGACGGAGAGAGAGAAAGATGGGAATGGGACTGTCAAAAGTGTCGGCCGAGCGGCCTCACTTGGAGAAAATTTCAGCAAGTGACTGTCTTATTCGACATTGGCCTCGTTCAGATTCAAAAGTGAAGCAGACTCTGCCGTACCGACAGGACCATTGCAGGAGAGAGAACAGTCCCGATCTGAAATTTTAGAAATTTCGTAGATAATTATGTCATGTCATAAGTGCAAAGAGTGTCATATTATTCTATCCTGCCAATTTCTAAATATATCGTCAGATTTTACCCCTCGATTTAAAAGTCTCATATTAAAAATTTTATTAAATTTTGATTTATTTATATTTGAGACCGATTGGCCATCGGAGGGTAAAATATTTATGGGAATGGAATTTGAGACATTTCTTGAAAGAATACCTCAAATCGTATTAATCCATGCACAATTTTTCTTTTTACATGGCAACAAAACAATTTTAAAAAAAGGATAAAAAATTAATTACAGAATCATGTAATAAAACGTGGCAGTGGCATGAAAGTCAAACAATTCATATGGGTGACTTCATTGACTTTACTATATGGCCTCGTGTTCCACCTCTCCCCTTTTTTTTAAATTATTTTAAATGTTTTATCTTATAGTGATATAAACAATCAACAAGATTATTAATAGATTAACAGTAAATATATTAATTATTTGAATAATTAATACCATATATTTAGCTATAAATATATTAAATAAATTGAATAATTATTACTACTATGATCTCGTCAATATAGTGTCACTAAAGATTTATTATAATTTTAAAAAATAATATTTATCAAAATTCAAGTTCAAATAAGGGGAAAAGGCTGTTAGTAATCTTGCGTGTGAACACTCAGTTATTATTATTTTTATTTATGGAAAAAAAAAGGTCTCCATCATGTAAGCCTGTTATTCCATTATTTAACCGCCGGGGGCAGCATTTAATTTATTAATTAGTTTTGCTTCCTTTCCGTCCATCAATTTAATTTCAATTAATGCAAACATTTTAGAACTACGGAAAGCGCCTTCTTCATAAATTAAAGCCTTCGGGTTTGAACCCTCGTATAGTAACTTTAAATTAAGAAATTTTAAATTTAATATTTTAATGAGATCACTTGTATTTGCTTATTTCCCTTTTTATAATGTCCTTTTTAAAAAATATATTAAATGACACTTTTAGTTCTTAATCTTTCCCCCTTTATCATTTTCATTTTAAACCTTTATTTTTTTGTTATTCATGTGCTCAACCTTTTAAATTTTTGTCACTTTAGTCCTACCATTATTTTTTCCATCTAAAAAAGAATCTCCCGTCTAAAAAAAGAAAATTTCATCCAAAAATTATTTTTTAACAAAAATATTTTTAAAAAATAAAGAAAAATTGAAAAAATAAATGAAAAATGAAAGTATCATTAGGGTTTTACTAATGACCATATCTCATTTAAAATTAAGATACATGTCAAATTCAAAATTGATTAATCATTGTTATCATTATAAAATCATAACTTATTATAAGAAAAATGAGTCCTAATTTGCAATATTTCCTTAATCAGAGACGAAACGTGCTTTTTTTAAAAAATATTTTGTTGAAAAATAATTTTCAGATGGAATATGCTTTTTTCATATGGAAAAATTAATAGTAAGACTAAAGCGACAAAAACTCAAAAGGTTGATGACACGAATGATAAAAAATAAAGATTTAGGATAAAAATGATAAAAACGTAAAAGCTTTAAAAAAATTGAAGATTCTCTTTAATAATCAAAAAAAAGTTTTGGAGATTTAATGAAATATTAGCAGCAAAAAATTTAAAGAAAAAAACATAGTTCAAAGATCTCCAAAAAAAAAAAAGGTTGCTGCGATGGCATGGAAGTCAAACAATGCGCGACATATATGCAAATAAAAAAAATAACTAATTTATCTTGCTTCTAATTTGTGAATGAACATGCTAAATATTTAATTCTTAATTACAATTCTCCAATAATTAATTTCCTGGAGAAAAACGAGGCTGAAAATGGGAGGGGATCGATCCATATTATTTATTTCTACACCATTCCTTAAACAATTATCAATATCCGACAGCTTTATATGATTGAAAAAAATAAAATGATTATTTTAAAAATTGAGGTAATCGTCCCGGTCAAAACAGTACCACGTGGGATAAGTTTTTTAATACGATTTTCAACGTAACGAGGTGTGAAATCAGTTTGGCATGACAATGAAGTCACTGAAATTTCTTTTTCTATGGTGGTTGCCACCTGATTTCTAGACCGTAGATAATTAATACGTGACCATTAATGATTTGGAAATAAACATTAATAATTTAAGTTAGTGCTCTTAATTTTTTAAATGCGTATTATCCGTTTTAAACTTAGTTTATCCAGATTTTGGTGGATCAATATATTAAAATATAAAACTTTTAAATTATATTTTCATAAAATTAGAAGTTAAAATCATAAATCAGTGTGAAACCGACTGAATGTGAAACTGTATAGTCGGGTCCTGATTCAAGAATTGGACGGGGCTGGAAATAAAATTGTAAATTATTTTTATATATTAGTTAACATAATATTTATTTTTTATTTTAAAATGATTTTTTTGTCATTGAACTTAACGTTGTCTCCCGTCTTACTTTATAACTTGGAATACTGTTTTATTCGATGTTATTGTACGTATTGATCCATGATTATTACAGTAACATTATCTAATTGTGATTATTGCATTTTCAAGTAACTTTCCATTTTAGAAAATGCTTCAAAAAAATTGGAACCCTCAACTTTAATTCAAAAGATCCACCCACCCACTTTCAGCTCTCAACTAGGAGGAATTATCTAGTATTGGGACATGTGATAATACTTACGCAGTGATACTAATTAATAAAATTTAATTATTTTTATAATTTCTTATATGAAATCTAAAAAACTCAAGATAATGCTAGGTTTTTCCTATAACAAGAATATATTTTTTCATTTCAAGAGAACTCAAACCAAACCTCAGATCACATGGTGCCTCTGGCTTGGATCAGGCAGACCTTGTCCCGGCCGTCACCTCGGTGCGCCCACTCGGGCTACAAGCCAGCATCACTAGGCTCGCCAATCACTGTTACCTTGGTACTCTTGGCTGGGACTGGGAGGATATTCAAGTCCTATCGAGTCGAGTCCCGATGGTTGGCACTTTACACAGACCCACAAAGTTTTTCATCGGCTCTTCGGCTAGTGATGGCCCCGCCTATCTTGCCGGAGATTCGATTCTTCGACTGGTTGATATCAAGCCCACCTCGCATTAAGTTGTTTAAATTGGACACCAATTTCTCATTAAAATCTTTTCTATTTTTTTATTTGCATCACGCAGTATTCCCGAGCCAGTCGAAACGCACATTGAGACTAATTTACTATCGGGCCGGGATCTCGGAGAAAATTCCCGTCGACCTTCCCAACCTAAGATTCAATCCTGGATCACCCATTCGGGGTCTAGTAAGGGAACCACTAGACCAACCCTAAATTAGTCATTAAAATCGTTTCTAATTCTCTATTTTATGCGTATATAATGGAGGGATAATACGCATTAAATATTTAGTAATAATAATAAAATTATCATATTGTCAAGTCCAAGAACTTTCCTCTGCGATCCCATCTTCCCAAAAGTCAAATTGTTATTCCCATAAGAAACCGACCGCTGTCTCAACAGACGAGCCTTTTCTACCCAACAAAAAAAAGACGAGAGCCTTACGTTAACGAGTTAAAAAAAGTTGGATGCTGACTATGGGTAACTCTCCTAGAAGGCAAAGATGATCGCCGGTGCCAAAACGGCTCGTATCGGGGTGTCTGTCGCTCTTCTTGTTCAATTTTCCGATCATATGGCCACGTCAGGCTATTTTATTAATTTTAAATAATAAAACTATTTTAATTAATAATAATTTTATTTATTTATTTATTTTTGGTTACAAGGCTAAAGGAACTTTCAAAATAACAGGTAGAAAGGAGGTCGAGTGTCTCGGAGGGATAGACTCGCCGATAAACTAATAATATGCAGTATGACTGGTTTAGGATTCGACTCTTTCGAAATTCGATATATGAAAATTAATAATCGACCCCAACCGAATTAATCGGTTATTACGACATAGATACCAACTATATAAAAAAGAAAAGGGAGGGAGGTGGACGGAGTACAAAAAGTCAGTTTATTCGGTTCCGTTTTTTGATTGCTCTGTTCTTCTTCTCGTCATCTTTTTTTCCCTGAAAAATCAGAACTTTTCTGCCTCCGAGCAGCAAGAGGAACAAGAAGAGTAGGAAGAGAGATTCCAATTTCAATGCAAGTTGTAGTCCCAATCCCAACTTCTTGGGACTTTCTTCTAATACTCTCCACCTTCTTCATCTTCTCCTTTTCCCCGTCTCTATGTGACCCGAGAATCGAGCAGGTGGAGCTGCAATGCGGGAATTCATCGGGTATCGTCTCGGGGAACATCATCCCGAACTTCGGAATCATCATGAGGTCGATTTCGAACCAGGTCACCGATCAGCACTGGGGATCCGCCTCCATCGCCGACCCACCACCTGTGCTTTACGGATTGGTGCAGTGCCATGGGGACTTGAACCAGTCGGATTGCCTTCTCTGCTTTGCTGAGGGCAGGACGAAGCTGCCACGCTGCATCCCAAACATGGGCCGCCTCTACCTCGATGGCTGCTTCCACCGCTTCGACAGCTACAACTTCTTCAACGAGTCGATCGACCCGAAACATGACAAGTAAGTTAGGCAGCTGTTTGGTGTTTGTTCTGAATGGCAAAAGCAGCTTCCTGTCGAGGAAAAAAAAGGACAGAAAAAGATTCTCGTATCGCATGCTCCCTCGTTTTGGGACAAAAAAAGGTTTCATTTTTGCCTGATTGACATCAAACTTTTGCACTCTCCCTTCAGATTTCGTGCTTCCTTGATTTGATACTTCTCCGGTTCCACTGGCAAGTTCATGGCGAAATCTGTGTTTTCTCTTGTTATGCCAGGGTTCAGTTACGACTCCGATTCGTCTGCTTTGCATAGTTTTTTCAGATGAAGGGCAGCTGATTTAATTCTTTTCGATTCTGCAGCTTCACATGTACTGCTCGAGCGTCTACCCTGACCAGCTCGACAGCAACAATCTTCAGGGATAGGGTCGGAAGAGTCCTGACTAATGTTACCAACAGTGCGGTGGCGAACAAGGGCTATGCAGTGGCAGGAGAGGATGATCCTGGCGCTAGCGATATTGGGACCTATGCCCTTGCCCAGTGTTGGAGCACTGTGAGCGAGAGTGGCTGTAGGGACTGTTTGGAAGATGCAGTCTCGAAGATTAAGGGCTGTGTTCCAGGGACCGATGGAAGGGCCATGAATGCCGGGTGCTTTCTGAGGTATTCAACTCGGAGGTTCTACAACGTGCCCATACATGGAGGTGAAGTGTTGATTAACAAAATCATGCCTTCAACTTACCAGTTTAAGTTTCAGAACAATTGACAGTGTTTGGTTACAAAAATAGAAACCAGATTTTCATATCAATTTAGTTCATTCTTTTAACTGTCTTTGGTCGGTTGGTGAAATTCGATTTGCAGGATCATCTCACAGAAGCCGGATAGTCATGATCGCTTGTATTGCTGCTGCAGTGTCTTCACTTGTTATGATCGGTGTTTTCTTTGGATATAGAAAGCTGGCCAGGAGGAGACAAGGTAATTGAGGTTCAGTTTCATGCTTGTAACTGCATTTTGTAATGGAATAGCGGGAGCTCTCTAATCAAACGGTCCATATTGATCTGTTCGCCTGATACGGTTTGGCATGTGTCGTGACCTCTCTGTGTTCCTTGTTTGTCACAGTTCGCAGGAATGCAATTTGGTTACCCAGGTTTATGAACAAGTCCAACCTCAACTTCAAGTACGAGACACTCGAAAGAGCCACGAATTTCTTCGATGAAACCAGGAAACTGGGCCAGGGTGGGGCTGGCTCCGTCTACAAAGGGATTCTCCCCAATGGGAAAGTTGTTGCAGTGAAGAGACTCGTGTTCAATACTCATCAATGGGTGGATGACTTCTTTAATGAAGTGAATCTAATCAGCGGAATCCAGCACAAGAACCTCGTGAGGCTCCTAGGTTGCAGTATCGAAGGCCCCGAGAGCCTCCTAGTCTATGAATATGTTCCAAACCGGAGTCTAGATCAGGTCCTATTCGGTAAGCAGTCAATTTGACTAGGTCACCCTTCCTCAAAACCATTGCTTCCATATTAAGTCTGTGTTGTAACTTAACTCAATGTTTTTCTCAGCGAATGATGTGATCCATATCTTAAATTGGCACGAGCGGCTGCGCATAATCACGGGAACGGCTGAGGGGCTTGCATTTCTTCACAGTGGCTGTGGTTTGAAGATCATCCACCGAGACATAAAAGCAAGCAACATCCTCCTCGACGAGAACTTGACTGCAAAAATTGCCGATTTTGGACTTGCTCGATGTTTGGCCCCTGATAGGTCGCATCTTACCACTGGAATTGCTGGGACGCTGTAAGGATAAGATCTTGCTTTTTAATTGTCACATCTCATTGGAAAAATCGCACGTTTACCACTTCCTGTTAACTCTGCATTTTCTTCTTCGTGCTGCAGGGGTTACATGGCTCCGGAATATCTCGTTAGAGGACAGTTAACCGAGAAGGCAGATGTTTACTCTTTCGGTGTACTGATTCTCGAAATTTTTACCCGTCGAAAGAACAGTGTGTTGACCGAGGGCTTTGGTTCGGTGTTACAATCAGTACGTTTCAGCTTCCATTCCATTGCTGAAATGTCAATGAGCCTTCGCTTCTGATTCCATTTAATGAATTCACACTCTCTCTGTCAGGTTTGGAGGGACTACAAGTCGAACAGTCTTCATGAATCGATGGATCCCGCCCTTGGTGGAAATTTCCCGATCAAGGAGGCGACAAACGTCCTCCAGATCGGATTGCTTTGCACACAAGCTTCAGCAGAACTACGACCGTCAATGCCCGAAGTAATCGAGATGTTAAACAATAAGCAAAGCGAGGTCCCTGCACCGACACAGCCTCCTTTCCTCAGTGCCGGCACGCTCTCTTCCATCAACTCCACGAGAAGCTCGAGCACTGGAATCTCAAACCCACTCTCGGAAATCTCATCCTCCTACACCATGAGGTCATCTGTCACGGGAACTCCTCGATCAAACAACCGTGTTATCGAAGCATCCGAGCCTCGGTAGGTTTGGCTTCAACCTAGGATAAGACTGTCTCGTACATGCGAACAGAGACATCAAACAGGTAAGCAGGGTCGCTGCTCGGGAGAATCAATGCATCGGGGTGGAAGGCGGGATGGAGGATTTTTGTTGAGGAATGGGAAGGGAAATTTTGGCGGAGTTTTCGGGTTTTCATTCTTCTTATGGTTTGCCTCTTCGTCTGTAACAATCTTTGCACTTGTTTAGGCTTCACACGTCTTCTGCTTAGATCTGTGCTGTTGCAGCAATTGACAGTGAGTGTATAGCAATACACAATGTGAAAATCGAACGGACCACTGCATGTTTTTCAGTTTGCATTCTATTAAGACTCAAATTCAGAACATGTTTTTTTACATTGTTCTCCACCCCTCCTTGAAGATAACTGTTTTCTGCAGTCTGAACAGCGCCGACACTGCAGGCTACTCATCGCGTGTCCAAAGATCATTCGTATTCCAGATATGGGTTGCCCCTTGGCATTGAAATATTGTGTAAAATGTTAACCAAATTTTCTGATTTTATTAATGTTACACCTTGCCGAGTCTCTTAAGAGTTTTTATTTAGTGTTTTTTAATTTTTTAATCCCAAAAGATTTGAATTTATATTTTTTATTTTAAATCCGTATGGTGAAGTTAATGCGGCAAACTCTCACTAATCTGCCACACCAAGTTAACAGTTACGACATGATGCCTCCATTACACCAAAGAATGTCTCAATCTCACGGTTCAAGTTTACGGGATAAAAGAATTACGAAAAGTAAAATCGAATAAAAAACATTTAAGTCACAAGACCATAATCGTATTAGTTATACTAAATTCTCTTTTTACCGACTTAATTACACTTTGACATGATATTTAAATTTTTATATTTAATTACAAATATATTAATTTAAACTGAGGCAGTCCATCCATGGATCACCACCGAATGTACAGCGAAGGCTAGTACGAAATGCCAGGGACATGACTTACGATCAAACCCTAGAACTAGAAGGCTAGAACCAAATGCCAAGGCCAAGGAGGAGGAGGAGAAGAGGAAGGAGGTGCTCCTCGAACTGGGTTTTCTACACTGCGCTCGCAGTTCACCTACTGCCTGCGTTCTTCTCGGACTCTCCGACAGTTACTTTCTTCACGCCACAGCCCTAGTTGACAGTCTGCTTCTCTCTCCGTGAAGTCTGAACTGTTCCCCTCTCCGAATTCTGGGGCACTTCGCCATTGGTGTAACAAGCTTCGTGCAATGTCGGCTCATCGGAGGTGTGCTTAAGCTTCTTCTGTTGCTGCTTTCATATTGTGCTATTTTCGTTTTCTGGATGCCCCTTCAGCTGGGAAACCATTCGTTTTCGTACCGTATCATTTGAGCTTTGCAACACGCGAGCATTGCTCGCAGCTGTACCATGTTTAGGGCTTAGTTCGTTTCAGGGTTCTAGTAGATGCTGCAGATCATTCATCAGATTTGACTGAACTTGATTATTTAAGTGGATGTTCACTGTATCAATCGAGTAGGCCCTTGCACAACTATAAGCTTCATTTTCTTTCAGATCGCCTGTGACTCGAAACGTGAATAGCCATTAGTTTCCAAAGTCACCTACAACCAAAAGTTCAAGAACTAAGACCACTGAGCAACTTACGAGTGGTCTGACTTGTGTACATATGATTTTGTAGAAGAAACAGCTTATTGTCCGGAGAAACTGATCCACTGTTTCCATCTGTCTTTTTTTTCCCCCTTTCTTTTGGTTATGATTCCTTCTTCGAGGATATCTGCTGATATTGCCTTGTTTAGTTCTTTAATTTGCATGTTTACCTTAGCTTTGTTTAATTCATTTGACAGTGCCTTTTGGAATGCTGAAGATGAATTTTTCAGGCTTCTCTGACTTGTGTGTTGATAGTGGGCTTGGGCAGGTGAAGATGAAACCTGTTAAGTTTGAACCTCCTGGGTTTGGAGGTAGCATGTTGGGTCATGTACAGAATAGTAGTGTACAACAGCTCCAGAAATCCAAATTCCTATGTCAAAGACAGGAAAGGGAAGAAGAAACAAGCTTGAATGCTCCAAGTTCAGGCCGGAGTGGCACAAGTATGGTAGATCAAGGGCAGTCTCCTTCAGACGATACTGGTCTTTCTTCAACCTCACACATGTGTCCGGCACCAATCTGCCGCCAATTTTGGAAAGCTGGAAACTACAACGAAAGAGCTAAGGCTAATGTCTCAATCCAAAGTACTGAGCTCTGGTTTATTTTTCCCTAAATTTCACTATACTTTTTCTGACGCTTGCTTTAACTGTATATATTAGCTCTAGCATTAGCTAGCATTGGAATGGATGTATTAGTTTTTTCTGACTATTGTCCTCCTTCTCTGTTTACTTGCAGATGGCAATAATTACCTACATGTGCATCCCATGTTCCTTCATTCAAATGCAACTTCACATAAATGGGCTTTTGGTGGTAGGTGTAGCCAGTATTTTCCCTTGCTTGCTGAAGCTTAATTTGGTCATAGTAAATCAGTCTGCTATTCTCTGCGGTTTAGATTTACTCTTTTCTTTTCCTTTTACTTACAGCTGTTGCAGAGTTGCTTGACAATGCAGTGGATGAGGTGATTTTTCTGTGCAAAATCTTTTATGTATTATATGATCTCTTTTTTCATTTTTTGTGTTTGTCATCACATATCCTTTTTATTTCCCTTTTGTTAGCATCTCATGTAAGTTTGATGAATTTGTATTAATCAAACATGTAACAAGGTTCAACAAAAGCGATTACTTGTTTCTTCTAATGGGATATTGATTTGTTTACTGCCGGCCTCTTGAAATCATTAAATCAAACTCTGGTCAAGAATGTAATTAAATAGTTAAGATAGATAGTGCCAACTATTTGCTTCACTGATCCTGCATTTTCCCTTAATATGATGATGTTTTACCTGTAGGGCCATCGTTGTGTACTTGATGAAAAAAATCTTCCAATAAATGAATGTTGGAGTTTAAGTTTGCCCATTGATCTAGTGATATTTTTTTCCTTGTTGATTAAAGCCTTTGCCCTGCAGAATGTAGATTTAGCAATGAATTTCTGTTTATGATTTATCATACCTTTGCTGCCTCTTTTGGTTTCTGCTTTTTTTTTTTTTTTTAAATCTCCTCATTGAATGGTCATTTCTCATTTCATTTTTCACTTTATGCTAGCTCACGCGTGTTCAACTGTTTACCTATTCCTACTGTATGATGGTGTTTATGTTCCATGTTTCGTGTTTCAACCATCAAGTAGGTTCAAAATGGGGCCACTTTTGTCTATGTAGATAAAACCATAAATCCAAGGGATGGAAGCTTGGCGCTGCTAATTCAAGGTCTGTGAGTCCATACTATTTAACAAGAGAATTATTTTTGTATGGTGTAAATTCTTTTCCACC
Source organism: Lagerstroemia speciosa (assembly GCA_037672795.1). NCBI lineage: Eukaryota > Viridiplantae > Streptophyta > Magnoliopsida > Myrtales > Lythraceae > Lagerstroemia > Lagerstroemia speciosa. The sequence goes on from CM075308.1 coordinate 2,729,022, forward strand.
ATCTTATGTGCATGAAAGCAATCGTCCCTGAGACTGATAGATGCCTCCCAAATTTGATTCATTCAACTAGATGATGGTGGTGGAATGAACCCTGAAGCGATGAGACGGTGTATGAGTTTTGGGTTTTCGGATAAGAATGTCAAGACAGCAATTGGACGATGTATAGCTCCTGCATCACTTTTCCTTGTCCTTCTCATATTTTTAAATGTGGAAGTTTCTAATACATGACTTTCAGATGGGAATGGTTTCAAAACCAGCACCATGAGACTAGGGGCGGACGTGATTGTTTTTAGTCGCCACCTAAAAAATAGGTTAGGCTCCATCAGCAATATCTCTGCTTATAGCATTTGCCTAATTTCCACAGCTCCCTTAGCAATACCTCTTCATAGTATTTCATGTGTTTCAGATTCTTGCAGTTTCCCGTATATTCAGCTAGCCTCATTTGAAAATAAGTCTGATGGTGCCGTACATAATCTCCTTTATTTATGTTTCTGCCAGCATCATGACTCAAAGCAGTGGTCTCTTGTCATATACTTTTTTGATGAGAATGGGATATGACAGAATTGTGGTTCCAATGGTGAGTTTTAATGATCCTATGTATTTAGCTATTTCCTCTCTTAAGTTTGCATTTTTACTGATATTGATATTTAGGTGTAAGTCTATTTTCTGTGCTAGCCAGTTATTCCATTGACTTGCTTCTAATCTTACCAAGAACATACTTATATTTTCAGGTAGATTACGAACTCAACCCATCCACTGGCACTATGGAAGCCTCTTGTCGTTATGGTAAAGATCATTTCAAATCGAACCTTTCCATGTTGGTGCAGTGGTCTCCTTACTCGAGCGAAGCAGATCTTCTGGAGCAAGTGAGCTACTTCTACATCCTATTTCTGCTTATCAAGTCTAGTTAGATGATTTTGTACATGGATGACTTGCAGTGGTTAGCTCGCTATATAGGATTCTTAGCGATTATTGTGCTTAACACCGAGCATCTTCTGGAGTTTCTTTTAAAATTTGTTTCTGCGGGAGTCAGCTGGTTTCTAACTTCCATTTTTCTTGGCTCTCAAATTTGATGGCAGTTTGAGGACATTGGATCTCACGGTACAAAAGTCATCATTTACAACTTGTGGTTCAACGCGAATGGCAAAATGGAGCTTGACTTCGATTCTGATCCTGAGGTTGTTATTCAAGTTTGTGTCATTTCCTACAGCAGCACATTGGTTTGTGGGTTTCAGTAATCTGACTCATGTTCTTTCTATGAGTTAAGGATATCCGCATCAACGGGGATAAAAAGAAGGTTGATACAATTCCTGCTTGGAAGCCTGCAAATGAACAGCATATTGGCAACAGACTACAATATTCTCTTCGTGTAAGTTTGTCTGATATTGTTGTGCAAATTGTTTCTCTAGGAAACCTGATGTTGATAACTGGATCTATGTTGTAACAGGTCTACTTAAGCATTTTGTATCTACGGATGCCTGAAAATTTCAGCATAGTTTTGCGTGGTCAGACCGTAGAGCATCATAACATTGCCGATGATCTCAAATTTTTAGAGTACATCTTGTACAAACCTCAAACTGGTGGATTTGTTGAGGTTGTTTCTTAATTTTGGTTAATATTTGTTCTTTCATTTTTGCTGTTTTCGCCCCAACTGGTTGACATCTTTTCTTGCACTCAACGAGTTCAATTCTTTTGGTGTTTCTCACACATTCCTTGTAACAGTTATTTATTTCCTGTCTGTGTTTCAACCACGTAGGGCCAAGTTGTAACTACAATAGGGTTCTTGAAAGAATCTCCACTTGTTAATATCCATGGCTTCAATGTGTATCATAAGAATCGGCTAATACTGGTACGAATTCATATTCTGTTTCTTTTGATGTTCAAACTTCAATATCTTGCATCACATCCTGCTTGTTTCTTATAGTTTGGAACCCCACAATGTTACAAATGAAATAATCTGATTTATTCTTTAAAAGAGTGGGTGCTCATATATAATTAATTGTAGAGATTTAGAGAAATAGAACGATCATATAATTCAATATGCAAATTTCTTGTGATGAGCTTTTTAAATTGAATTTTTTTTTTATTCAGCCATTTTGGCCAGTTGTAAACTATGCAGACAGCAGGGGAAGAGGAGTCGTTGGTATGAATCCGTGCTTCCGTTAATAGTTTGGTGGGTTTGTTCAAATTTGCCATTACAATGGCTGCCATGTCCTAACTAGTTCCCTGTTAAAGGTGTTCTGGAAGCAAACTTCATCGAGCCAATCCATAACAAGCAAGATTTTGAGAGGACGTCCATTTTCCAAAAGCTCGAAGTCCGCCTGAAAGAAATGACATGGGAGTATTGGTGAGCTCCTGCATAACCACTATAAGCTTATTGTCCATATATTGCATAAATATTCTTATATTCAAGCCAAATTGTGCTCACTCTACAGGGATTATCACTGTGGACTGATCGGGTATTTGCCCAAGAAAAAGCCGCGAGTAATGGCTGCTTCACATGATTCTATGACAAATCACGAGAAAGGACAACCTGTCATCTTGAATCATAGTCCTGCTGCTGTGAGTGGTGTGACTGAAACATCTTACGGACTGTTAAGAATTAGATCTAAACCAGGTAAATTTCAGAGAGTGACTTGTTGCCTATCTTGGAGCTTCGTAATTCTGTGACAAGGAATACCCAACATGTGATAAGAGTCGCTTAAGCAAAAACTTTTTGACGAATCAGGACCAAGAACTATGAGAAGTCATGCAAGTGAAGGTGACGATATCACTGATGATTGGGGGACTCGGGAGATTCAGGTTTGTTTGGGACACTACCTAAATTTTCGCTCAATTGGCGTGTCTCATTATATTATGTTTGGTGGCCATAAATGAGATGGAATGAAAGGAATGGGTATTTTACCCTTTAATTCTATATTTTAATGTGGCTGTGCAATTAAAAATTGATATGCATATTCTGTTAGAATCGAACTTTTTACTAAAATTGGTGGAATGAGCATTCCTTCAAAAATTCATGAATGCTTATTCAATCACTTTTATCAAATTCGTGTCAAATCCATTCTTTCCCATTTTCTAGATTAAAGCAGAAATTTACTTATTGCTCTCAATGTTATCGTATTTTACTATATTAAACTCATTTTTAAGATGGTTAGCTAAGCTTTCTGGATTTTTTAAATGTATAGCCTGGCGAAGTCTTGGGAGATGAATTTGGTGGGCAAGAGGCTGCAAACTTGATGCAAGAGCGTGATAGGCTGCAAGCACAGTAAGTCTATCGAGGTTCTCGTTTATGCAATTTTCTTCATCATAATGCTTAAATATCTCGTATGCCCTTTCTTCTTTGTTGGACCCAGATGCTTGGAGTATGAGAAGAGCGAGAAAGAACTCAGTGAGAAGGTAACTCTCTTCGCTCTGCAACTCATAGCAAGCATTTCCATTCGAAACCATCCTAACAAGAATGCTTGCTTCTTTTTGTTGCTTTTGCAGCTGTCCCATCTCATGAACGATTTAGAGGAGGCCAAAGCGGAGTATGCCCGTCTGCTAGATGAAGCGAAATCTTCGAAGTAAACCGAGGATGCAAAGATTGTAGCATATGTAAACAGATCAAACAAGGCCTAAGATGGGGCACTGTCGTCTACTTTTTCTGGCATAGCAAATCCTGAAATTTGTTGTGCGCGCAGCCCTGTGTTCGCCATTTCGTATTTTTTGTAATCGAATAGTTATAGTAATGTGAAGGAGGTCCAGTTCTTAATCTGAAAGCCGAGCTCTTCTAGAGATCCTTGCTATGAGGACATAGTGCACACTTCCACTGAACAAAAGGCCAGGTGACAGGCCCGGTGGCATGGTGCTCACTGAAGCTTCCTCATAACTCGAATAGCTACACATCTTAGAATGGCATATCCGTGACTGGGACTGTGTCAAATCATACAACGGCACAGCTTTGATCTAATATTCAGAAGGGTAATTGGACTGCGTCGAGTCATACCATGGCACAGCTACGATCTAATTCAGAAGGTAATCGAGCTTTTTCTTCATGGAAGCAAGCCGTAATCTTCTTGATACAAGCACTATAGGAAATGATAAGTGATGCATAAAATGGCGACGGAAGGATCATGTGAAACTGCAGAATTGAAGACGAAAAATGGGTTAGAGAGAGAGAGAAACTCCTCTCTAGCTGCACCCCCCACCCCCCCCCCCCCCCCCCCCCCCCCCCCCCCCTCCTCTGTTCTTTCTCTGTCTCATTACCGGGCATTCCTTCCCCTCTTCAGAAATTCACCGTCTCCATCGCCAAGAATCAATGGCCACGAACCCAGAGATCTCTCGCGAAGGTAAGGATTCTGGATCCTCCTCTTCTTCAGATCCAAAACCTACCACTTCTTGGCGAAACCTATTCAAGAAGGAAAATGACAGTAAGTTGAGCTACCATTTCCAAGTTAAAGAAGCTGGTTGTAATGTGGTTAAGCTACCTTCAGAAGCCCTAGCTGAAGGTATGAAACAATGGGAGCACAGTCTTGTGGGTTGGTTCATTGGGACGCCACCAGATTATAAACTTGTTATTGCTGCTATAAACAAAATGTGGGGGAAGAACGGTGGAGTTAACGTTGCTAAAAAGGACCTTCTTTGTATTTAAGTTCTCTGATGCTAGGCTTATGCAATGGGTGCTTGAGAATGGTCCTTGGTTCATTGGAAATAAAATGTTGGTTGTCCAGAGATGGTCCCCTGCTATGTCTGCTGGTAGCATCAACCTAAAATCTATTCCGTTATGGTTTGTACTACGGAACATCCCTATGCATCTTTACAACAATAAGTGCTTGAGCTACATAGCAAGTGCAATCGGCAAACCTCTTTACATGGACAAAAACACCACCAATCAAACCCATCTCGACTTTGCTAGAATATGCATTGAAGTAAATGTTGAGGATCAAGTACCTGAGAAAATTCAGGTAGAGGTAGGTGAGGATTACTTGGTTGAAGTACGAGTGGTTCTTCCATGGTCTCCTGAAAAATGCTCTTCTTGCTCTGTGTTTGGGCATGATTGCTCCAAAGCCACTAAAAGGGAGACGACCCATGCATCACCAAAGGAAGACGAAATAGTCCCTTCTAGCCCTAAGCAAATGCCTTCCTGCCTGGAACAAAAGGAGATAGACGATAAAGATTCTCCGATGGATAGCAAGGACCAAGAAACTTCTTCCTGCTCCAAAAGTCACTATCAGGAACACGAGGTTACAATCAACAAAGATGACAAGCACACTTTGGAGGTATCTCATCTTAAAGGGAATAATTGTGACAGCTCAAGTTCAGACACTGACGCAGCATCACCAAAACAATACAGTACTGGAGCTAATGACATAGAATCAGACTGCTCCGACATCAAGTTGGTTGAAATGAAAAAGTTATGGGCCAAAGCCAATTCCTCCCATAAGTTGAGTAAAAGCACTGGTAAAGAAAATACAAAAGCTAAGAAAGGTCGTAAAAAAGGTAAAGGGTCTCGTACCCTTCCCTTTCCCACATGATCATCTCTTGTTGGAACATTAGGGGTTACAATGACCCCATCAAGCATGGCTTTGTTCGAAGTCATGTTTGTAAGAATAAGGTTGATGTTATGTGCTTGCTTGAAACAAGGGTTCGTCCTGGGAAGGAATCAGCACTATTAAGGAAATGGAATACTTGGCAGCATGCTAGCAACATGGAATATGCTAGGAATGGACGCATATGGCTCTTTTGGAAAGAAAGTGTCCAACTCAAGGTGATCAAGGTGTCAGACCAAATGATTCACTGTGAGATTAACACTACTTCTTACGGAATTCTATCTGTGACTTTTGTTTATGCAGCGAACTTAAGGACCGAAAGAATTTTTTTGTGGAATGATCTCAGGAGGCTGAATAGTAGCTCCCATCACCCTTGGTGCTTACTTGGTGACTTTAACACAGTGACTAGCCCTGATGAAGTTTTATCTCCGGGCAGAGCTGTCCACAAGGACTCAAGTATGGTGGACTTCGAACTTCTCTTAAGTGATATTAAAATGCTGGATCACCCTTCTAGTGGATGTTTTTTCACTTGGTCTAATAGAAGATCTGATGATTTTCAATGTCGTAAACTAGACAGAGTGGTAGTTAATGACATGTGGCTAGACATTCCTAGCTTCTCCAGGGTAAGGTTTGTAGAACCTGGCATCTCAGATCATTCACCCTCGATTCTGCAACTAAGTAGCCTTGAGAATGATGGTCCTAAGCCATTCAAGTACTTCAACCATTGGAGCTCGCGCCAGGATTTCATCCCTACCATCAAAAGATGCTGGGAGACTCCACTTACAGGACCTCCAATGATTCAGCTCTTCTGCAAACTCAGAATGTTAAAGAAGGAATTTCGTAAATTTGGTCAGGAAGATAAGGATCTTATACAGAAAATGGAGGAGAAGCGAAGACAACTCAATGAAATTCAAAGTGAGATTCTATATGGCTCTGCTGATCTGGAGCTTCAGCGCAAGGAAAAAGAGCTCATGCAGGAGGTTTATCAACTTGCCATGGTTGAAGAACAGGTGCTAAGGCAAAAGGCAAGAGTGCAATGGCTGAACTTGGTGATCAAAATAATTCTTACTTCCACAGAATGATCAAAGCTAGGCAGCCCAAGAATCTAATTCGTTGTCTCCAAAAAGATGATGGTTCTCTTGTTCAATCCATCCAAGACATCAAGGAGGTGGCTGTATCTTATTTTAATGAACTTCTCGGGACAAATGATCCACATGTTCAATCTTCTACCACTCAGCTTGCCTCTCTTCTACAGAAGAAATTATCTGTTGCATCAAAGCAGCTCTTGCAAGCTCCTATCACCAAAGAGGAAATCAAAGCCACATTATTTTCATTGAAGGGAAATAAAGCACCTGGTCCTGATGGCTTTACAGCCTCTTTCTTCAAAGAAGCTTGGCCTATAGTTGGAGAAAGTACTGTTACAACTATTATGCAATTTTTTGACACGGGCAAACTGGATCGTCAAGTCAGTGCGACAATTTTAGCGTTGATTCCTAAAAAGACAAATGCATCTCATATGCGTGATTATCGGCCCATTTCCTGCTGTACTACAATCTACAAATGCATAGCTAAGGTGCTAGCTAATCGACTTAAGGAGGTCTTGCCAGAGCTTATTAGCCCAAACCAATCTGCATTTATAAAAGGGAGAAGTATATCTGATAACATTCTTTTGGCCCATGAACTTGTGCATAAATACCACAGGTCAGGTATATCCCCAAGAAGTGCTATCAAGATTGACCTATTCAAAGCTTTTGATTCTATCAATTGGGATTTCATCATTCATCTGTTGGAAGCTGCTGAGTTTCCTTCCTTGTTCATTAACTGGCTGAAAGGATGTCTTACTTCCTCATGGTTTTCTGTTTCAATTAATGGCTCCTTAGCAGGTTTTTTCAAGGGCTATAAAGGCATTCGACAGGGCGACCCTTTGTCCCCTTATATCTTCGTCTTGGCTATGGAAGCTCTATCTCAGATGCTCAACAACAAAGCTAGAATGGGCGCATTAGGTTTTCACCCACGTTGTAAAGGCGTTGGTTTGACTCATCTCAATTTTGCCGATGATTTATTTATATTCACTGATTGCAAGGATAGTTCATGCATGTCTGTTTGCGAAGTGTTTCAAAACTATTACCAATTATCAGGCTTGAAGCTTAGCCCGGACAAATCAGAATTCTTTTATGCTGGTGTATCTAATGCTATAGCAAACAAACTTGCAGATATTTCTGGATTTCGCATGGGTTGTCTCCCCATCAAATATCTCGGGATCCCTTTGATTTCAAAGAAACTACGTGCCCAAGAATGTCAAGAGTTGATAGACAAGATGACAAACAGAATTAGGAGCTGGACAGCTTGCTCATTATCCTATGCTGGCAGACTTCAACTTGTCAAGTCAATCTTACAGAGCATGGCTGAGTATTGGTGCAAGCATTTTATACTCCCTAAGAGCATCATCAAGCAAATTCAGAAGATCTGCTCAGCCTTCCTCTAGAAGGGTCAAGAGGGCACAAGTAAGGGAGCTAAAGTAAAATGGTCGGAAGTGTGCACTCCGAAAAGTTAAGGTGGGCTAGGCCTGAAGGATCTCAGCTCTTGGAATAATGCCTGCATCATTAGAAATCTATGGCTTCTTCTTACAAATGCAGGCTCTCTCTGGGTGGCATGGACTAGAAGATACTTATTGCGCAACAGATGCATATGGTCCATTCCAATTCCCTCATCATGCTCATGGAGTTAGAAAAAATTATTAGGAATGCGTACATTAGCCTACCCATTCATTTCCTGCAAAGTGGGGAACGAAGATTCTATTTATCTATGGTTTGATAGATGGTTTGCTGAAGGCCCTCTCAACTTTTACCTCCCACTTGGCATGCAAACCTTTCCTTCTATTCCCATACATGCCAAGCTTTCAATGGTCTTCCGTGACAACCACTGGCATTGGCCTAGAGGAATTGTTCCTGGTATGCAACAAAGTCTTCCCAGGATTCAGAGTTCTGTAATTCAAGCCTCCTCGGATACTTTCCTCTGGAACTCTAAAACAGTTGTTAAAGCTGCCCATATATGGGAGGATATTAGATCCAAACATCCGAAAGTACCATGGTGTAGACTTATTTGGTTCTGTGGGCATATTCCGCGAGCTTCTTTCATTAGCTGGTTAGCCATCCTCGATAGGCTTTCTACAAAATCCAGGATGCAGACATGGGGCATCCTTCAATCACTTTTGTGTGAATTTTGTGGAGCAGAGGCTGAAACACGCAATCATCTATTCTTCTCATGCCAAATCACAGGGCTTATATGGGCCGGTATCCTTAATCATCTCCAGATCCAACGTTCGCCTATGGAATGGCATGATGAACTCCACTGGGCTATTACTCACAAATTAGGAAGATCTGCTCATTCTATTATTTATAAATTGGCTCTCTTATTATATTTACTCTGTGTGGAGCGAACGTAATCAAAGGATCTTTCATCATCGAGCTACTCCTACAGATGCTATTGTGGATTTCATTTTGAAGCAGTTACGACTGAGAGTCTCATCTATTCCTCGCATTGAAGGCATATACAATAGCCTAGTTACTCCTTAGCAGTTTCAGTTTGAAATCCATGATTGTAGCAGCTTGAAAGCCATGACTGTAGCATTTTGAGTACATTGTACATTTTGTGATTATTAATACAAATGCCAATTATCAAAAAAAGAAACTGCAGAATCGCCAGCAGCAGAGAGCAGCAGGCTTATTCCATCATCTCCTTCAGCGTGGAAGAGACAACTTGGCCAATGGCCATGCTCTTTTAAGAAGCTAAGAGACTGAGATCACATTGACAAATTACTGATTCCCTTGAGGATAAGGAATAAAGACGAGAGCAAAAGATCGAATGAATATAATGAACTCGAAAAAGGCAAATGAAAAATGGCACGGCACTTTATCAGTTGAAATATCTGACATACCATCTCCAGACTCATATTATGAACTTCAATTGCAAGATACCAAACATATAGGTCACCAAGAAAAGAGAAGGAAAATGAACTAGAGATCGCAATTGACCCACCTACAATAAGGCACAAAGAACAAACATTTGCTGCTTGATGTGATCCCCTGACTCAGCCCAAGAAGAGCACCAGTTCAAAATGGAGCTCTCCAGCCATTCTCTACCACAAAAAAAAATCTCGCCTTCCGAAGCAATCACTAGGTAAGACCTTCATTCGCCTAAAGCCTTCCCAGCAAATTGAAATTGCACCAGACTAGATGAGATTAGCCCTCTTTAGGAATCTAATAGTTCTGCAGTAGTATGGCCATATCGATTCAACAAAATCCAGGTACTTCTCCAACAACCAATCCTGAAGCTCTCTAAGCTTCCTCCTTGTGAGCTCCTTGTAGTTCATGTTCTTAATGTCAACCACAGGTTGCCAAACCCGAACGATGATGGCTTCTTTGAGCTTTCCACGGGCGACATACTGATAGGCTATCATGTAGTACACGGGCAAGTTCTTGACCACCTTAAAGGTCTGCGTGAAGGTGAAGACATAAAGGGAGCACAACCCACGGAGCATCTTGATGTAAAGGGAAATAATCAGGGGGCCAAACACCCATAATGGCATCAGCTCCTTTGAAACTTCCCTCCCATAAGTAACATTAACAGCAAGATATAAAGGAATGCTGAGAATGCAAACAGATCAATCAGAATTTATATGAAAATGTATAAGCAGCTTCATCTAAACATGGAATGATAACAAAGTTTTCTTAATTGAAATGACTGTGATACTCACAATATCAGCAGAGGAAATTTTATTGTTGCATCGAGAGCCCAAAAGTGGCACCACAATGTTTTCAGCCTGCCACTTTTTTCCTCCAACTGGGTCTCATTGTCAGTCCCTGATATACCCCTTGGAGGGGGACCTTCTCCCAAGATTTCGTCCGCCAACTGGTCTGAAGAGTGTGTTGTCAACATTGTGAGCCATTTCCTGAATAACTTGTGAATAGCAGCCGAACCTGCAACATTCCCATTGGTTCCAGGAGCACGGGAAATTGGAACGTCGCGTGCATTTGAGGATTCAGCTGTGGTCTCTTCACTCTCTTTTGGCACATAAGAAAGTCTGACAGAGGTCTGGGATACTTTCCCAGACCTGCCTCCTCCAGATCCTTCATTCTGGGCACTACCTTTAAAAGATGATACCCTCAATGATTTAACTTTTGGGAAACAAAAGTGTGGTTGTCCTACTCTGCAGAGAAAAGTTACGAGGATCTCTAATCTCAGATAAGTGGAAAAGAGGACATAACAGATAAGGTACTTCAAATAAATTGATACGAGGAGAAAAACCAACTAGTAATCACTAGGTGAGCTAAACGCACAACCGTACAAAGTACTCCTGCAACTAACAACAATAGAAATTTAGGAAGGAAGACCAGACAGAGCCACAAGCCTCCTAAAAGAAGATCCTCAAAAACACAGCCCTTGATTGAAAAATTTCAGCTTCTTTTTGTAGGTGAAATCCCATCAAAGAAATAGACAACAAAAAGAATCCTTATTCTAAGAAATTTGGCGTTCTAGGCAATCTTTAGGCAAACCAGCATCAATTCAGAGTTCAAAAATGAAAAACACAGGCATATCACAAAAGAATCAGTATAATCAGTATATAACCCAAAGAGGAATCCAGCTCAATGGATTCATAATAGAGTCAGAATGTGAAGCAAGGAAGAAAATGATCAAGTTCATCCAATACCAGAAGATACTCTTTAAAACAAGGGGTGATTTGCACTAATGCTGCAAACGTAGCCGTGATCCTCTCTAGTTATTACCACAATATGGATCATTTACTCAATTAAGCTGCTGCTTTCTATTCATAGGCTATTCCTCAACATAGAATTTGATGTTGCTCCCACAACTAACATCAATAACATAGACATGTCTATGAAATATCTCAAGCAAAAAAACTATCAAGTCATCCTTTCCTAGAGTCATCATCTAAAATAAGAAAATGCACCCATTATTGATGAAAAATAAAATTCCAATTTTCACCTGAGACAGAGATGGCGCTTCAATCCCAAAAACCTATCCAAGTTCCCAAACGCATGAGACTTGACCATACATCCATTGCACCTTGATTCTTTGCTAGGTTTCAGTGTTACAAGTTTTGAGGGAAATGCCACACGAGTACCCTGCAATGCAATAACAGAAGCAACAATATCACAATCAAAGATCCAGGATGAGATTCATTACATCAATAGGCAATTTTATACACTTCTTGAAAGCATGTTAACAATTATCAAGAAATTCAAGGTAACAAAGGCTACGAGTTCAATTCAGTCTACCATGGATTATTAAGTAGAACAATTCTCTTCTCATACAGAGGAAAAATTGATATAAAGTTCCAATTGAATTGCATAAAACAAAATGACTTTTGACAGGGTGATCAAGTCTAGCCCAGGAAAGAAGGTAGATATCATGTGCAGAGAAAACCCGACACCTGTTTCTTCTCTAATGATTCAACTTCATCCATTAAAAATCAGAAACAGCACTAAGCAGATCAATAGCCAATAAAAGCAATTGAAGAAACTGATGTATCACCCTACACAATTTATAACATATTTCTGCAGGCATACCAAGCAAATACAGGACTGATTTCAAAATCTACAAACAGATATTCAGAAAAGTAGACGTCAAGTTCTGTACCACCTGGAAGTGATTGGTTACCAATGCCATCTTCTGCTTCTCAATAGCAGTGAGAACATTTATTCAAACGAACCTGACCCGATAGAAAGAATAAGACAAATACTCGTCTCAGTTAAAAATGAAGATTATTATATCAAATTACTCGATAAGGAAAAACTCTTCCCTGGCCTTTCCCGAAACACAGATTCGGAAAGAGGAAGAGAGAGTGATTAAGGACCGCCAAACAAATTAAAACTATATCTGTATGCTCTAGTTAAAGAAATCAATCAGCAGACAAAGCTAACTTATTCGAGCAAGTTCTGTCCTTGAGAAAAAGTATAATAAGCATAAAATCTTTAATCCGCTCTGGCTTTTCACCCTTCAAGCCTATTTCTCAGCTACCTAAACAAACCCATTCTCAGAAATCGCCAAGAACTCACAAAAACTTCCAACTTTTCCATTGATTTCCTCATTACTTTCTCGAGAACCGAACAAGACCCCGGTTTATCACCACGAAACCAAAAGGCTGAACACGCAAAAATATGAATTAGACAATTCAGTAAGGGTTGGAGGAACGAACCTGAAGACATGAACTAATGGGTCGTGGAATAGAATTACGAGCTCCGAAGAGAAGTTGCGTAGATTGTGACGATAAGGACATACACGAAACCCCTTCTACTATTATTATCTTTGTCCCTGGAAGCTTCAATTTCTTGAGCAACCCAACGGAGGGCAATGGAAAGACAAAGTCTTGGAGATAACGGGAGCTGCTTGAAATGGCGAATTCGAGGTCTTTATTCGTACACTCTTCTTCTACAACGGAGGCGACAACAATTTTTGCCCGTCTAATTTAAAAGGTATGCGATTGTAAAATAAAATAAGTATGCAAAATAGGATTCTTTTTTTGGTCGAAAGAATTTGTTAAAGAGAGAGAAATCGGTGCCTCTTACCTCTGAAATCTTTTTTTTTTTTGTCGCCAGTTACTGTATCCAAGCAGGTCCCACCAGCGGTGAGATGGCATCTTTCAGCCAACCATACTTGACTAATCCGTTGGTCGCACGCCTGGCAATGGCGGGTGAGGCTCCCAAGAGGGGTGTCTGCGTACGTGAGGTCTCGAACTCGAGACCTCCTTAAGCGGCACCGAGCTGCTTACCACTCCGCCCAACCCCCTTGGTTCTTACCTCTGAAATCTTACTCTTATAGGAAGGAGAAAATGTGTCGGTCATACGAGTGATGTGATATTTTTACTGAGAGTAAAATACCGACATTTTATCGATATTGTGAAGTGCCTGTACTTTTTACTAGGAAATAATATTGCATTAGCCATGTCATATAATGTAGTCGTTTCACCAATTAATATTGACTTTTAAATCGAACATAGGAATCGCGATTTAATTCTCCTGTGGATTGAACATTTATTTCCTCTTCCTATTATAGCCTTACCCGGCCTCCTTTAGCTTCAGACAAGGAATTCTTAAAAGATCTTACTTCATCAAGTGGAATAAGAAATACCAATCAAATCAAGTAAAATAATATTAATCACTCGAATAATTTCCTTAATTATTATTGATTAGGAAAATTTGATTACTTTTTTTTCACCACATCATTATAACATAAGACTATCAAAATTGTGAGTTAAAACCATGTAAGATTTTTTTTTTTAATAGTGATAGGCATTTGAACTATATACCAAGATTTGTTTGGGCAAAATCACCCATGTAGGGGATGCATTTTCCTAGGAATTAAACACATGGTAAACCGCAATTGTTTGTTAGTTTCCGAGAATAAAGGGGAAAAAAAAAACAAATACCTCAAAAAGCATTTTAACCTTGCAAATTTTTTTTTTTGCACAATATAATGAAAAATACTTTCACCCGTACTTTTCTAAAAAAGGTAGTTTTTCTTTAAATGGGTATTATCGCACAAAACTTACCACATACTATTCATTGAACAACAGGGAACTGGGCACCCAAGAGTGGACATCATAAGAGACTGGCCCATTCAAAATGTTTCTAACATCAAAAGTGGAACATGAGGCAAGGAGATCAAGAAAGACTATTCAGCTAATAAACTTCTCATTACCCTTAATATATTCATTCATGCACTGCACAGGGCATTCAGGGAAACATGTGAGAAAGTTCCAAGAAGATGATAATATGAGATGGTTCGGCCAACAAGATTACATTTTTCTTTTACCAACTGATAGTAGAAGCTGCAAGCATCACCAGGATGCATCTGACCAAATCACAACTGCTGCATTTCTCGGACTTCTTCACTCCCAACCTTAACCAAACACTGAAACAACATCAGCCAAGCATGTGCAAGTGGCAAAGGGATTCCAAAGCTGCTCCAGTAGCAAGGAAGTACCTGAGGGCCTCATAAGCCATTCATCCACAATTACCCAAGGAGACTACAAGCAGAAATTTCACCTAGGCAGATCTCTCTTTCCAACAATCAAAGCCAGAGACTGCTCAAGCATTCCCAACCTGACGCTCATGGAAGTTACCCCCACCACGCCTAGAACCACTCTGACCAGCCCTCTCCTTGTACCCGTCTGTACTCTGAGAGCCATCCTGCAGCCCTTCAAAGTGACTTGATCTATCTTCATTATTGTAAGGCCCAGCTCGCTGATACTTGTAGTTCGAGTTGAACCGCTGTCTTTCTCGATGGGCTGGAACATTGTGCTGCCTGGTGCCTTGCCTGTTGGAGTTCCAATCCCCACGGTTCTCATCTGTCCTCACAAACCGACTTGCATTTTGGTTGCCACTCTTACGAGGCCCCAAAGTGGACCCTGTCTCATGTTGTTCAGTAGCTGATTCTTGCGACCCAGGAGGAACTTGGACTGGTGATTGTGGATGAGGTGAAAAAGAATACGGTCCCCTCTCTCTCTTACTATTGTCAAACTGCCCCGCTTCTTCGTGCATCTTATCCTTCACAGAATCAGACCGATTGCGAGCCTCATCATGCTCCTTAGAGGCCTTCGCAGTGGGAAGTCCACCTGATTCATCAGTGTTCCAATCATCACCAACTGCCCTATTTGCCTGACTGTTTCGACCAGTTTCTGCCCGGGATTTGGGCTGCCATTGAAATGTTGACCGTTCCACAGCACCATGAATTTCTCTAGGAACAGGAGCTGCAGAAAAAGGGTCTTTTTGGCTAACTTCAGGAGCCAGAGATGGATTATGACTTCTTTCTGGTTCAACACTGCACTTCTTCTGGTCAGGGTTGAGGCTACACCCTATATCCTTTGGTGCCTTCATGGAAGGGTGGCGCTTACCTCTTCCTGGTATTCCCTGATCTCTGCCAGCAGGAGGTGTGAACTGAGGCTGAGATGCCAAGATGGACGAATTGCTGGGAGAAGTTGAGCTGTCACAGGAAAGCCCTTCATCGTGATGCTTTATTTGCTTCCCAGTGGGCTTTTCTTCAGGTGTCGACCTTTGATGATGCTCAGGCTGCTTCTCAACATTTCCACTTGTCTGTGAAAAGTGAGGCTGGGACTGTTCAATGGGTAAACCTTGAAGAAAAGCATTGTCAGTTGTATCACGCTGGCGCCATGATCCATTTCCTCTAGCAGACCTATTCTGCCTGCTATCGGCATTTCTTGACTCTTTAACTGCAACTGAGCTGGACCCAGAATCTACCTGCTGAACAGCCTCATCTGCTATCTTATTCTGACTATCCGAAGCACCAATCTGCTGGGCACTTCCTATTTGAGCCATTTCCTTGGCAACTGGCTTGGGGACATATCTCTCCATCTCTGCTCTCTTGCTTCTTGGATTATTGTTCTGCAAGGGCTGATCACTTTTCACAGACAAAGATTGACCCTCTGCCGCAGTTCTCTCACTGGTTTCATCTACGACCTCAGTTGCATTCTGTGTTCGCACAGGTGTCCACACAGCAATATCTCCACCGTGGAACTTATCAGCCACTCTGTTCACTTGCTGACTTCTCGGAGCTCTGCGAGAAGACTGAGACTTCCATTGATTACTCCCCTTCCCATGGGCTTCTTCATGGGCTGAACCTGGACGCCGCTCTAATAGCTGATTTACATCATTACGCTCAGTCAATCTCCGAAGACTACCTTGCTCAGTTTCAGAGTCAGAAGCCTTGAATTTAACAGCTTCAGCAGAAGCAGTGCTGGCCCCACCACTCTCTTTAGGTGCCAGTGATAGGAACGGACTAGCAGTAGATGATTCATCCCCTTTAGGCTTATTGCGATTACCTTTATTACTTCTTCTTCTTTGTTGAACCAAGGAGTCAACACCAACATCAACAGTAGTAGTGACATCATCTGCAACATTAACTTCAGGTTTCAATGCCTCAGTGGCAATCTTCTGATTGGTGTTTTTCTCAGACATCATGCTCTGCTTCTGCTTGTATCCAGTTCGATGCTGCTTAGAAGGGACGTTACCATGATTTAGTGGAGCAACATCAGGGTTATCAGCATCAGCGACTTCAGCATGCTCATGTGCTGGCACAGATTTGTTATGGATGGTAGCAGACTCCTTATAGGCAACTTGCCGAAATTCCTTGGACAGACCACTGGACCTTCCAACTGTATTATTCCTAGCCTGACTTGTATGCTGTAACAACTCACCACTGGAGACAGGTGCAGAACTGGACAAAGCAGACCTGCTATAAATTTTCTTACTCTCAACAGGAGGTGCTGGATCCTGTGGCTTCTTCAGAAGGCCACTTTCACTCTTTGAATTTGAGCCTTCCACGACCTGCATACGTCTGTTTAATTCCTCTGGCTTCATCTGTGCCTTAGCCTTCTGTTCCCTGGCACGTTCCTCCTCTTCCTCTTGCCTTCGTTTCACATTTTGCTCTTTCATCTTTGGACGCTGATGGGAAGATCAAAAGCGATTGCGTAAACTTTCAAGTGGCTATTTCTTTAATGAACTTCAATGAAATGTAATAATACCCACCTCTGCTTGGTTATCACCAGATCCAGATGTTACAGGTACATGTCCTCCCTCGTATTTCCTTCTAGTTTGAGATGATGGATGGGTCTGCCTGTGGACATTAGAAGTTTCTGAAGGAGTGGGCAGTAAAGGATCCAAGGCAGAAGGTTTATTCTGAAAACCATCAACATCTTCTGGGTTGGATCTTCCTCTGCCCCGATGATGATAAGCTTTACCATGCCCGCTCTGAGGATACTGCCTGTGAAGCTCAATAAATTAGAACATTATCACAACAGGAACCAAGAACCAAATTCTGCAAGACACAAACCTGGAGATGTTTGGACCACTAACAGCAGCCTCTTCATGGACCTTCTCTTCAGTGGAAAGACCTGGTGTGGCCTGAATGTTTGCAGGATATGAAGCATGATGCCCAGGTTCAGCTGCAGAACGACTTAACTTAGTGTCCTGAACTTGCCATTTATTCCCTTGCTCCGACCTATCAGAAACAAACATCACATCTGGATGCAGATCAGAAGCCCGAGCTTTGGCATTCAGACCCTCAATTTTCTGGATCAGACTAGTATCTTTCACAGGAGCAACAAAACTCCTCTGCTCAGCCCTTGCATGGTCTCTGTCCACCCTGGAATTTTCCAGATTTTCTGGAGACTTCACTTTTCTGGGGACTAAAGATCCACTGGCTGTACTGTCAAAATTCTTAGAAGCTTCCGCATCAACCGCATTAACTTTCAAGTCTTTCTCCCCATCTTTTCTGCGATCCATTCTCCAGTCATTCTCCCACAATGGAGCTCTAGAACGGTCCACCTTCTCCACTGCTCCACCAGCTCTCTGAGTTTCCTCCAACTTTTGTTCTTCAGTCTTCTCGTTTGAATTATCATGCAGCTTCAAGAGGACCCTGTATGGTTGAGGATTGCAATGATGACCAGATTCCACTTCATCTAAGCTGCACCGTTCATTATTGGAACCATGCCCAGGAGGTCCTATGTGAGAATCACCGGCATCAGGAGCATTTTGGCTTGGAAACTGACCGTATATAGACGGAGGACCACCTGCCATGCCCATAATTGGTGCATCACGATCATTAGGCCTGCAATATCCCATTGGATGACCGAAATACCCATCGTAGGATACAGGCCCCGAAAAGAAGCCTGGCCTCACTGGCATGCCTGGGCGGATGTAAGCATCAGGCATCTGAGGTCTGTACATATCTCCATTTCTAGGGTGGGGCCCCCTTGGCCCAGTTCCAGGTGGAGGAACTTGCTGTGGATTTGGGAGCGCGGAGGCTGGAAACTGAGGACGGTAATAATGAAAGGAATCCATCGGGAAGCCACCAGGTGGGACAGGCCCACCATATGGGGGAGGTCCACCAGGAGGTCCTCTATACCATACGCCACCAGGAGGATTATTTACAGGTGGGGCACGCCAGGCATTGAAATGTTGAGGTAGGATACCCAAATTCTGATAAGGAGGGGTGTCACCGTTCCATTTCTCCATGCCAACACCGCGACCATCTTCACCATATGGAGGGTTGTCTCTTCTCCACGAGTCATCTGTTCTACTCTTTGCATCTGCACTCAAAGTGGCATCACCTGTATGACAAAGATAAGTTGCAATGAAAGCCTCAACAATCATCTAACAGAAAATAAGGGCAGCACCTCAGCATAGACAAAGGAGGCAAAGAAGCATACCAGTAGAATAATTCTCAGAACCCTCTTTAGTCAGAACCACTCCGCCAGTAGAACCAGAATCATGAAAAGCAGAATCTGCAAATCCGATTTCAAAGGTGATCAGAATCATACAATTGACAAGAGCGCTGTGGACACTATCCAGTGAAATTAACAGAGCTTATTTCAGACCAGAAAAGTATTCCTAATATGCCATAATACAGATGACTTATCCCAGGAATAACTATTTAATCTGACACAGCAAGCCAGCATCAACACACACCCACCCATTCAAACCTTGAAAGGCACGGCTACCCACTGACAGCTTCAGAAAATCTACTAAATGAATAAAGGGGAATAGCAAAGTTTTCATAGATGCCAGAATATTTCAGTAGAAAGGATATAACTACTTTCAAAACAAAAGGCATTGCAGGAAGGAAAAATATCTGATACAGGTATTATGCAAGAAAACTTTTCATGATGCAAAAAGAAAAGGATTAATTACAAATAGTACTAGCTAATGAACCTTGTGAGCTAGCATTTTTCCCAGAGCTGCTTTTCACTGAACCAAGACTGGGGAAATCCCCAGTGTTCAAAGAAAATCCATCATTCTTCGAAGAGGTCACTTCCTACACATGGAAGTTCAAGCAAACATTCATAAGTTAGATCCTTGGCATGAAATTATAAGACTAAAAAGAATCAAGAAATGTAGCTACAGCGTGCCTATGGCAGTCTGCTCCAGCAGAACCGTATCAAGTATGAATATAAATCAATCGCTTACTTTTCACGGGAACTTTTTCATGCTGGGAGACAGCGTGTACCTCCCAGACCATCCGATAAAGAACAATTCACCACAAAATAAGGTAAAGATTTTTTTTTTTCTGACTAACTTATATGCATCTTATAATTAATACTGAACCAGGATCCTACCAATCTTTCCCCGCTCCCAGCCACAGAGATATCAGATGAAGGTTCAGCGAAGCGGGATAACTGTGAGCTACCAGGTCTTGGTTCTGCACTGTGTGGGCGCAGTGACACAAGCGATGCCTGACTGGATGCTATTGCCCCAGAAGCAGATGATGGTCTCGAATGTGAACTCCACACGTTAGGAGTAGAATCATGAACCTTGTCACTTCCAGCTGTGGAAGGACGAGTGCCAGCTTCAGCAGATGAAGGTCGAGCACTTAGGCGGCTCGGTGAATTAGAACTGCTATCAGCATTTGGTGATAATGATGAAGAACCCCATGCATTTGATGTAGAAGATGATGGCCGACTCCCCCAACCAAGTGTACCCCTGTCAAATTTAGAGAAAGGGATTGTGCCAAGTTTGACCGCCAAAAAAGAAAACACTCTTGCTTTCAAATGAATCAACTACAAGAAGTAGATAGGACACTTCAAAAAAGATGAATACTCACTTGGGAACAATTTCAACATTTGGGTCCAATCCGTGGTTTTCCAGCCTTGAACACAAAATATATATTACAAAATGTAAGTGAATGGAACAAATAGATAGAAAAATTATGAAATAATCAGAAAAAAAAGGTACCTTTGGCTTGGTAAGTTTATAGGTTTTGGAACAGCAACTTTCCCTAGAACAGTCATACCACCCCTTCTGGCAGGAGCCCACCTAATCAGATCAACAATTCAAGGTAAACTACCCGTTATACCTCCTCAAAATTACACATTTTTAATTTGTACATATGGGGTGTTGTCGGGAAAGGAAATGTGTATAAAAAGGACAATGAAACTGGAAATAGACTCGATGATGATAAAACACTCCATGCATAATTACTTTCTTAGAGAGCTCATCCTAATGATCTATAGTTAACATATATTAATATATCATAGAGTCTAATCAATTTCTGTTTCGGTTCTAACTCTTACAACATGGAGAAAGAACTAATATAATGTGCTTCAAGGAATGAGTCGGATAGTATACACCGTATGATTATTGTACCATCTGAACCACTCTTCTGGTTTAAGGTCTCCTTTTTTATGGCTTTTAGGTCAAAAAAGTAAGCAAGCTTATAAATGGTTATTTGGAGCCAGTATTGCGATCAGCATTAGCTAGGAGCCTCAGAAACAATTAGACAACGGGAAGCCTGCACAACTACAAATGCAACACGACATATTCAAGGAAGTATGAAGCAAGACAATAGATTTGCCACTGACCAAGGAAAAAAGATGAAAGACAATCATTGGGTGTTTATCTTCACATTCATATGCAACAAGGTTATGGAGAAATAGAAAAACTGTGATCCAGTATCTCAAATATGATGCAATACCTCCGATCTCCAGTCAACATGTTTGATGCCATGATAAAATTGCTCCCCTGAGATCATTCAAGCAAATGGAACACAGGCTGAAAAGAAATAGGGTGACTTATTAATATGACTTGTAGATCAAAGGTATGAAAATTCAAAAGCATCACTATCAATCATAAAAACTCATGAAGAATTTCCAGAAGCTGTTCTAACGACCTGTAAAATTACATAACTAATGCAGCATCAGTGAAGGAAATCCAGAGAGAACTTATCTAAACAACTAAATCTAGGCAAAGATTAAATTGACCCAACTATGTGACTGCTGATATATAACAGGTTGTGCCTTGAGTCTAAATTATCGTGCATGAAGTTTTACTTCTTTTTTCATTAAGAAGCTAAATCTACAGGTTTTTTTTTTTTCATAAGTGGAGCTTGATGCAAGTGATGAAATATATATAATATTCTCTAATGGGTATACTAAAATTAATGTCTCTCCAAGTTGCAAAGTCAAAATACAACCTTTCAATACACAAAATTTGTATCCTTCACACTATTCTTTGAAAACTGAAACAGCTCCTGACGAGAAATGCTTCTTGTTTTACCAACAAATATCCACTAGCTAGCACAATCATCTCACAAAAGCATCAAAGAACAGAGACAAGCTACTTGACCTTGAAAAGAAAAGTACACGCAACTCATATGCCGTTGTTTTTCACAATAAAAACACTAACTCCATCACATGGAACTTATTCCATTCTTTATGAGAAAATTTACAACTTAAAAACAGCTCAAGATGAAAAACCAGCTTAATGCCTCAACCTAATCACTATAAATTGGCTTGATAACAAAAAAGCCTCATCCTTTCGGCAATTTATCAGTTCTCAAGGAATCAAATTTCATGGCATGAATCGGGCTACATGAAACTCCATCAATCGTTGCATACGTACAAAAGACAACATATCGAGAGACAGCTCCTGTAATACAGACTTGAAAAATGTGGGGGCAGTCGTATCGAGCTAGAGGAATTGAACGGGCGGTGAGATGGAATAAAAATGCACGCAGCAGCCTATGGAGAGTCACCAGACTGGAGCCGAGTATAGCTCGACGAGCGTACCCAGAAACCCTAGATGACGAAGAGAATCGGACGGAAGCGTGAGGAAGAAGAGAAGGGAGAGATGAATGAGCGATCCAATCGCGAGATCGCGGAAGCAATCGAAGGATGAGATATACCCGTAGTACCGGAGATGCCCAGACCGAGACCGGGAGAGCGAGCGAAGTCTGAGAAGTGAGACGGCTTATCAGATCGGAGCAGAAAGAGTGAGAGAGAAGAGAAGGGAAGGGGAAGAGAGGGAGGGCAAGAGAGAGAAAGAGAGAGCGAGCGAGCTGGAGAAAGAAATGAGTTCGAAAATGCACGAGTTGCCCCTGACATTTTACTTTTTCTCACATATTTCTTTGAAAAAGTAAAATTTCATAATTTATCCTAATCTAAAGTGGAAACTAAAATCCAGTCCCCTAACTACCAGATTTATTGAATGTGGACGGTATGTTTTACTTATTAAAATTGGCACCCCAATGATTTGCGATGGGGTCGCTTGAGTGTTTGCCATTCACTTTCTTATCTACTACATTTTCCTTGAAAGTGACGAGAGATTCATCACTGGCTTAGACGGGTATGATAAGTGTTGAAAACTTCCAAACATACAGAGGCTACATGCAGTTGAAAAAACATCGATTAGATTTGGAAAGTGATTTAAATTATATTTGGTAAATTTGTATTATGTTCGATATAAGATAATGAAATAAAATAAAAATGAGTCTAATAGAATAAAATGGCTTAGGATGGAAAGAATTAACGGTTTTTGTAGTCATCTTGAAAAATGTTGGTAAGCAGCTAGAAGAGGTAATGTAATGAATACCCATCTATTTTATTTGAGAAAATGTGCATTCTACCAGATTAAAAAAAGAGTTTATTAATTTGAATGTAAAGAACTAACTCTTAAAAGTATGACGAGATAAAAACAAAATGAATCGTTGTATTCCATTTCATTATATTTCTTGTGACCCATCAAACATGATCTTAGTCTCTCTGAGTGACATTGTATTTTTTGATCTCGATTCTCATCAATTCCTGCAGAGGGGAAATGAAATAATAAACTGAATGTTTTCGTGTTAGTGACAGTCAGTTGTTGTTATCAGCAGTTCTCTCTACTTTGCATTTCAAGTATGGAAAAGCTCAACTTTTGGTAGTGACTTATTCTACTGTTGTTGTGGACTGTGGAAGCAGGGAAACCGGAATCAGTGTCTATAAGAGGCTCTCGGGGATCTGAACAAGTGGGAATCAACTGACTCAGTGCATTCGTATCCTGAGAATTCATCATGAACCAGCTTAGGAAGGCTTCTTGTGAGGATCATTGTTTGCAGACTGAACCTGGTTTAGATAATTTTGTTGGAAATGCTTCTGGAGTTGAGGCATCACCTAAATCAATTATTGACTGGTTAGAACAGTGGGTCCCGATTGAAAAACTAGGGAGACTCCAGTTTCTGTCCTTGCCATTGCCGGGCTCCAGTGGGTGGGAAATGTGGATATTGTGAAGGTTTCATTCGATTTAGAGTTTGTTCTGAAGGATCAAGAATTCGTGCACAGGAGAAGTTGGACAAATGTGTTGAGTGGAGAGAAGAAGCATCCTATTGTTGGGTTGGCCTGGTTTACCAATGGGCAGGCTAGGGAATGCTTGAAAGTTGCCGACTTTTTGGGACTCGGGAGGCTTTTCCCTTCAGGATGCTGCGGAAGAGAATCATGACAACAATGAAAGGTATTCAGTCACACAAGTATACGGAACATGAAGAGTTGGCCTGTTCACTGCTCTCATTTGATCGGAATGCAGCAGTTGAGAGGTCTACTGATTTGCTTCCACTAAGATAAACACTGTTAAAACCGATGCCTGTAGAGTGAGAAATCTCTGTCTGAATTCGAATTCTGAGAAAAACTGCACACGCTACAATTGTTTCACGATTAATGCCATGGATAAGAAAGCTTCAGAGCTCAGTCAGGAAACTTGACCTGTATTCTACCACTGGTGAGTCTACAATACTCTCCAAGGGCTTGATGTCAAGTTTTCAATTCAGTGCGCATTGCATATTTCAAGTCCTTTGTCACGTAACTCTGCTGCTGATTATAAAATAGTGAGTGAGTACTTTTTGGTTGTGCCTGTCATGTGCAATGCTTCAACTCTAGTATCGGCGATGACACATTCACAAGAGCAGTGAATTCAAGTGCATTTACTTTAGATTTTCATGCTGTTTCCTTCTCTGCCATCATTAAGGAAGTTGCTATAAGAGCTTCATCCTCTTTAATTCTGTACCCTTGCTACTGCTATTGCTCTACCCAATACAAGCTCTCATGCACTGTCAGGATTCTTCGCTGCGCACGGTAAGTTAAAACTAAATCAGGAAGCTAATTTTGTAGATGTATTGGAGAAAAGGTAACGGTTGTGCTCAAGATAAACGTGGAGTGTGATAATTTTAGTATTCAGAAAAGGCATGGTACTTTACCCATCGCTCCGTTACTGGCTCAATACATGAACTTGCATGATTTGATCTTACTACTTGCAAGATCGAATATCACAAGAACCAAGGACTCAATCATGAAAAGAAGGCGACATTGAGAAATTCTGTGACAGGAAATATGAAACTGTATTCATGAGCTTAAATTTTACAAGGGCAACCACATAACGTACCCTGCCTTTGGACATTACACAGGTTATATATACTCTGTAAATCAACTTTCTAGTATATACATAACGATAGGGGATTCGAAGATCTCATAGGTCCAAAGATGAGCAATATTAGTTACTACCAGTGATTCAATATGCAGCTAATCCACTCGAAGTGCAACCTGAAGCATTAACATCGACCCAAACTTCATTAACACGACCAATGAGCTGGAACGGAGAACTGTACTGAGCAATGGAATAAGCATAGCCACTCTTTGCCGAAGTAGCATTAGCCCATGTTGACCTGCTCAAGCTGAAGGCGAGCTTCTCTGCCTCGTGCACAACATTGTCGTCCTTGGCAAATCCTGGGAACTTCCTGACCGCGACACAGTGGCTGGTCCAGTTGTAAGGCTTCAGGTGAAGCTCCGGGAGAGGGGATGGTGGGGTCGCTTGGAACTTCGCGGGCAGGTAGAACAAGACAGAGTAGGCCGACGAGTGGAGTGGTCCTGCTCCGGGAACTATGCTTGTCACGACGGGAAAGGTCATAGGAATCCGAGAGTAGTTCAAGTTGGCGCCTTCAATGAATTGGAACAACCTGCAAAATTAATAGCAACATATGAGTTCGGATCTCAACCTTTTTCCCCGGAAATTATGGAAATCAAAGAACACGAGAAGATTTTCAAGCACTAAAACTCCAACTTCTGAAACAACCAGCAGACAGGAGCTGCCTGGCTGAGACAAGATCGTCAGAGGACAATCAAGGAACTGACAGAGCTTTCAAGAAACCAACCAGGCCTTTGAAAGATGAAAACTTTCACACAAGGGCTGATGATGGGGGATCGGGGGAAGAGATCAACCTGTGGAAGCCGTTCATAGTGGCCTTCTCGAAGGAGAGGTCTCTGACGGGAGCTGACATCCACGTTGCGTTTCCGTAGAGCCTGACCTCGAAATCGGACTCGGCGTGCACCACGGTGTACTGTGGGGATTCGATAGCGCTCCCGACGGCGAGGAGACACAGCAGGTTGAGTTTAAGCAGCGCGATCGCAATCCTCAGCTTCTCCTCCATTTCTCTCCGCGCCCCTCTCTCTCGGTTGCTTTCTTCCCTTCTTTCCTTCTGGGTCTCTCCGTCCGAGACTCTCTTTGTCTAACCGCGGGTAGCCCAGGACTGTACAAATATATGGAGCCTACGCAGGACCTCCATGGACTATTCCGTCCCCGGGCCTGTCTTCATCGTCGCTGTCGCTGTCGCTCTGGGCCTTGTCAATCAGAACATCCTAGAAATTCTTCCGTCTTGCATTTCCTTATTCAACTCTTATCTCTTTCCCCGTGGAATGCTCTTTAGTCTTTGATGCCGTCCTTATGCTTGGTATTCGGTACAATTTCGTGTTTTGAATTGTCATTTGTGGCCCAAAATTCAAATAGCAATTGCATCAGTTAACCATTATTATCGCCTTCCCCTGCAATCAGAAATCTCTGTGCATAATTCTTTACTAACAGTCAAATCCCATCTAGGGATAAATTGCTGCACGATCTTCAATTCAGAATACCGATCATTATTTGGTAATCCATTGGGAAAAGCACAAGTTATGATCATTGTAAGTTCAAGTGAAGGTTCTCGAGAAAGCTATCGTGAATTCATGATCATATATTTCTCAAAAAGCACTGATCACATGCAGTAATGCTACAAAATAATGGAAAGGAAATGTAATGAGCACTGACGGGAAAGAAGTAATCCCCTTCAGTATTTGCTTTTACCATTGCATTGCTTCCTTACATAAGGGGGAGCCCCATCATCATATCGAGTCATATAAATTACCTTATTTCCCATCATGTTCAGGACTTCTCAACATCATCAACACGGGGTTATAGTATCTGAGTTGTGCTGTCGTTTTAAGAGCCAAAAATGCCTCAGCCTTTGAAAATAGCTGGCAAAGTTTCTTCTGTAAAGTATTCGCTCTTGACAGTCTCCGCAGAGCAAAATCTCACCTTCAAAACATAAGCACTCTCTTAAACAGCAATGGTATGTGAATTTAGAACTGGAAGATGGCACGTTACTTAGGCAGAACAGTGCAGAAGTTACATAAGGGCTTGAAGGGGAAACACATACCAGGGAGGCGTATGATTTTAAAAAGGGCTTGGCAAGTTGCCATATCGGTTGAAACACGAATGGGGCATCCACAAACAGGACTTGACCCAGTCTTCTCGGGTAATAGTAATAGAATGCATCAAACTGCCAAAGTAGCAGTTAATTAGCCCATTGAAGTCTATCAAATTAAGAACAGTATCAAATACTAATAAGCAACTTGTGTATGGTTATTACTATGAATGTCAAGAACTTGAGATCTGCATTCTCAGGACCAAACCCGCGGAGGTCAAATATTCCAAGTATTTCTTCTTTACCAGGTGGAAGCTTGTTAAGTGCTCTCTCGATGAGAAACGCGCAGAGCTTCTCATTCTCAACGGGATCATTAACCTGGGAAGATACATCACCCTTTCTTCAAAATCTATCAATTCAGAAACAAGGCTACAAAGAAATGCAAGAGAGAAAGTGGGAGATGAATTTATGAGCTAACTTCATCTTACCGAAGGAATATGCTTGGATGCTACCACCACAAGAACTGGCCTGCCATTAACATCAAGAAAGTCATGCACATAGGCTTTTCCAGTTTCAGCTACTGCATTAATCGACTCCTCTGACAACTCAGATACTTTGAACTCTTGATGCCATTTCTGTTAAGTGTAGATGGAAAAGCTTGGTGCACAAAATGAATAGATTCCCTTTTACTCTAAATGAATCAAAAAGCCAATTTCTTTTTCATAAGTCAAAAACTTGAATAACAACTATGTTTTTTGTCCCCATTATGTACATTTTATACTGCCACCAAACTTCCAGAATGCCCACTAATCATTTCTATGAACTAATGCCATCCCACTCAAATAGTAGATCATGGGTAAAAGGGCAACTTGTCCAAGTCGAGGATACAATAGCTTTGGTCAATTTTGAAATGGCTTCATCCACATCAAACCTCCTGTCTTTCAGGAACCAGTATATCATTTCCTCATCATCTCTTCCATTTTTGCCTACAGGGAGACTAGAATGATTCCTCTGGAGTTTCTCTTTCACCTCCATAACTAGCTGCTGGTTTCACAGTTAAAGACGGTAAGGCAGCATAAAGCAAAATCTACTCAAACCATGAGACCAAATTAACATGTTGAAACGAATGCCACGGAGCAAGATATTGCTTACAGAAAAAACCTTAAATGCAGTATGCCTTGGTCGAAATAAAATGGCATTAACACGATTCAAAGCCCTTGCAAACCGACCAGTCAAACCCATCAGACAGGGAAAATAAGTGAACACGAAATGAAGTTAATTTCCAGTCTCAATTGTTTCATCCAAAGTCAAAGGCTTCGCATTCCTTTTCCTTGGCAAATGAATATCGGCATTCATGAGTGTCGACTGGAGCATCGAAAAACTCAAAACTTTCACACATGGAGTTGTACAACTTTTAATGTAATGCGAGAAAACTGACACCCAGAAGAACACAGTAAAGACAGAGAAATCGCATCGAAACAACTGCAGCCTCAGTAACAGTAGATTAATCAGAGGCACCCAAGAATCCAATGAAACAAGACTTTCGGTAAGTAATAACTCATCATTTCTTTCCACCAATCAATTGAGGGAAAAAGATTGAAACTTTCGAAACTGGAACAAGCTTAGAGCAGACAACAGCAATTTAAAGCAGCAAGATGGCAAGTACGTGCCGTCCGAGCTTCGGTGGTTCCGGAGATGGAATTGCGAACTGAGAATTTCCGCTTTGCTACGAGGGGCTTCCGGGAAACAGTTGGGAGTGCAATGGAATGACGAAGGGCGTAACAAGCACGGAGCGCCATGCGGCCGCTTCGAGCGACAGTCTGAAAATGAAGAAATCAGTGGTCTGAAGTCACCCCTGGAAAATCCGAGTGGCGACGGTGGCACAGCCTGGCTAGTCACCCCAGTCTGTTTGGGAGAATTGAGTCTAAATGAGATTAATTTTAAAAACATTTTATAAAAAGAGGCTCGTCTGAAACTAATTATTAAATTAGGATTTTAAAACCGTATTTGGAAGATGCGATTTTATGGTTAATTAATCGCATCTTCAAGCTGCGGTTTATGTCCTGTAAATTTTTTTTTACGGAACCGCATCTTTAGATGCGGTTCACTTTATGTATTTTTTTAGAAGGGAAACTGCATGTTGAACTTGCGGTTGTGGAGAGGTCAAGAGTAAATATTTTACTGTGTAATGTATAACAAGTTTATTTTGTAAATCTCTGTCGGATCTTTGCGCGTGAAAAATTTTTACAAAATTTTAAGAGTAAAGTTCACATGTGTAAATGCCTGAACGATAATTTATATAACGAATTCTTATGTATCATATATTAAGTATTACACAATGTTAATGCAGCAAAGGGTGGAGTAAATTCTCAATTTGTGACGCATAAGAATTCGTTATATAAATCATCATTCATGTTTTTATACTTGTAAAATTTACTTTTAAAATTTTATAAAAATTTTACACGTATAAAGATCTGACAGATATTATAAAATGAGCTCATTGTATATTACATACCAAATATTTATTCATCCGAGGGCGCTTAGGCAGGAAGTAAATATTTGATGTGTAATATACAACGAGCTTACTTTGTAAATATCTGTCAAATCTTTATACGTATAAAATTTTTACGAAATTTTAAAAGTAAATTTTACAAGTATAAAAATCTGAATGGTAATTTATATAACGAATTCTTATACGTCAAAAATTGAGAATTTACTCCACCCCTTTGCTGCATTAACATTGTGTAATATTTAATATATGATACATAAAAATTCGTTATATAAATTATCGTTCAAACATTTACACATATAAATTTTACTCTTAAAATTTTGTAAAAATTTTTCACGCATAAACATCTGACAGAGATTTATAAAACGAACTCATTATACATTACACACTAAAATATTTACTATTGACCTCTCCACAATCGCATGTTTAACATGCGGTTTCCCTTCTAAAAAAAAAATAAAGTGAACCGCATCTTCAAGATACGGTTCTGTAAAAAAAATATATTTTGCTAGGCATGAACAGCATCTTTAAGATACAGTTCATTAACCACAAAACAACATCTACAAAATGCGGTTTTAAAATCCTAATTTAGTAATTAGTTTCAGAAAAGTGACTTTTCACTTTCAAAACTAACCCCATGTATACTCAATACTCGTCTGTTTAGCCTGGAGATTGAGCAAACGGCGTCGTGTCTCCTCTGGGCTCGGCCAATAACTGTTTGGGTCTTCAAGCTCGCTAGGCCCATATGAGTGAGGCGAACTAGCGAACCCAGATGGGCAGCGGCCACTTCGAGGAAGCAGGCTTCAGGAAAACCTCCTCCTTTCGTTCGGTGGAGTAAAATTTGAACGAATTGGTCAATTGGGTGAATGGTCATTCCATTTTCTTTTCTACAAGCAAATTAGAGAAATGGAATCAATGAAGAAATGATGATTTCGACTTCTTTTCCTTTTTTTGGATAAATCTAGTTTGTGCTCTATATTTACTGAAACTATAAAAAAATATACATAATAGTTTACGGCTCACGTGATGAGCATGCAAACATTTACATGAATAAAGAACAAAAATGATTATAGCAACATATCCCAGTGATCGAGTAATTTTCTATGCTCATTTGATCTATTCTTTTTGTACAAGTCTTTAATCCCTAATAATTTACACCTAATTGCAAACTTGATACTAGCTAAGATCCTCTCTTCTAAGGAGTAGAGGATGAAAAAATGATATCATTCCATGCCTTTCAAATGTAGTAGATACAAGCATTCCAAGACAAACGAAATAAAATAGAGGAACATGATCTGCCTTTATAAGCTTGTATCATTCCTTCCTATCAAACGAAACCTTAAAAGTTGTAGAGTGAATGGGACAACAATCTCCTCCCACTCAAGACATTCATCATTCAGCTGACTAGACAAGCTGTGATAGTATAGAGCGGGGACAGAACAGTGTTTGAGGAGGTTACTTTTTCTATGGAGGTCCTAGAGAAAACGTGAGTTGCCCTTAAAAGATTACTCATGAAATTGTTTTATTGAATCCCCAATACATAATTAACAATAACCATTTTTTAGTACTTACTATAAGAACCTCCAAGCTATGGATTTGGATGTGGGGAGCAGCAATGGAGGAAGCTCATATGTGTATTTTAAGAAGCCAGGCGAGATTTTTTACCGGTAGTTTGTGTCTGCACCGCTGGATATTGAAACTTGAAGATGATGTGTTGGCTTCTGATGGGAGGTGACAGAGCTTCAATATTGGAGTCAAAACCATGAACAATTGAATGCAGCAGAGCAAGCAATCTTCCCGCCAAAAATATTTGAGCTTTCAAACTTAGATCCAGAACAAAATACTAATAGCAGAAAAAGCATTTCTTACAGTATCATAGTGTCCTCTACCGTCAGAGGTCCCAGCCATCCTAAGGCCATATTGTGCCAGAGTCAAAGCCACAGACTGCCAATCGACCTTTAGATAACCAAAACGCAGGCTCCGAGCAAGCAAATGAAGGAGTGGGGAATACAAATTTCCCTTCCTTCTCGATAAGTTTGCGCCCATAAATCTCCTCAAAGCAGCCAGGAATTGCATCACCACAAGCTAAAAAGAGTACTGTTGTTAATGGGATGCTAATTTAAAACACCCTTCTTGAGCATACTTTCATTCAGTTATAAGTGGATCAGTCCGGTTGTTTTGGCTAGAGACGGAACAAACAGTAAGGAAAAGAATATCTAAGAAAATGAAATTTCAGATTTACCTCGGCAGCATAGGGGAGCTGCATTCCAAGATAGTGGAGCCTGTACTGCAGAATAATTCATGTAATGCAGCAGATGTATTCGTCAGCACAAAAGGCAAAAACAACACTTTGTGGGACTTGCTTTTACTCGAAAATATATGCGCAAAGAATGTTTTATACCTTATGGGTGCTTGGACACTAAAATTATTCTTTCAAGTTTCAACAAACTCTTGGTACAAAAGAATTAAGAAGAAAAAATAAAAGGTGAAAAATTTTGAAACCGTTTACAAACTACTGCATGGTCACTAGCCCATATAGCATCCCAAAATCCAAAGGAAAGATTAGACAATGTTACAAAAGCAAATCCCGCCTATAAAATTGCAGACTCAACAGAAATATGTACCATACCACAGTTTTACAGCTAAGCATTTTATGAATTTCTCCATTTGACAGAGACTGATTCTCGATCAGGAAACTTGAAAATCATCTTGAACAGAGAGCGAGCTGAACTCCCAAGTTCTTTGACAGAGGCATCCATGCAATTCACGAGATCTCGTGGAGTGCGGATCTCTGATAAAATTTTCATAATGTCCAAGTCATCCAGCTTTTCTTTCCATTTTCCACAACTTTGAGTCTCTGATCCATGTGTTATCTCGTATGTTTTGCCCAAAGTGGAGCACAACTCCAGGAACTTAGGATCGAGCGACATTTCTGCCGAGTGTACAATGTCAGGATTACACAATAAGCCTTCAGAGGATTCCATGCTTAGAGCAACCTTCAGTATAGAAACGAGGTTGAAAGCTAATTGTGAAACAATTAGAGACAACGGCATCCCAGTTGGATCCTCTTCGTCTTCATGCAGATGATGCAGCAGGATCAAGTTTGCAAAGGCGAAGCGTGTGATAAAGGTAAAGAAGTCGTAGAAGTTCATGCCTGTTAAAACAACAAATTAACATGTAATTCACAACAAATATCAGTTTAGATGCCTAAAATAATGAATTATGAAAAATGCGGTACCTGTGTTAGCAGCAAGATTTCTTTGGCAGAGACGTTCAAAATCATCACATATGTCCCTGATGTCCTCTATGTATTCCTTAGCCTCGTTGTAGTCTCGCTGAAGCAAATCCCACTGGATTAAAGTGTATAATGCTTTTAGAAATTACACCAGGATAAATTCCATGATCAGGCAGGTTCAACCCTAAGAAAGCCAAGCGACATACTTACAATCCATGATAAATTATAGGCGTTGAACCAGTTGTGGTTTATAGATATAGTATCTTCCTGAAGAATAACATATATTAGAATAAATATCACTGTGAAGGCTTGAAACAATGAATAACTGATCCATTAGAAAAATGATTAGCACCAGATTATGAACTTGATGATACCATCCACTTGGCACGAAGATAATTTCATTCCGCTCCTGTGTGCATTCTAGCCAAACAGCCTGCAACATGATATGAAACAGGCATCATATAGAAGCATGGGGCAAAAAGAAAGTAACTCTACAATCAAATTGATTCTCACCTTCTTAAAACCGGGAAAGGATTCATCACTCACATCATCAAAAATATCGTACACAGAGTTCTTCATATTTCTGAAACGTGAAAAGAAAGAATAATGGAAAACGTCAGCAGAAGCCAAGAGACAGGTAGCTAATGGCAACAACTAATGCATACAAGGAGGATGACCTAGCTTACTGAATGGAATTATGTCAAGCATTGTATAAGAGATTCTTTTATTCCAAAAAAAGGGAATGAGAGACAGGGGAATGAACTCTAAAAGAGATTCCTCAGTCTAGAATTTGTAAAAACAAGGGTATTTCGTGGTTAAGTATGAAGAAATGAAACACTGGATTTCATCCTTATTTTTGCATAAGATAGGGCTTCATATTTCACCTGTCAAACACAAGGTGGTGTTGAGAGGGAGGCAAGAAAAGCCACCGTTTTTTCCCACATACATTTGCTGACCAGCTATATGACCGGAAGACATCGGCATGAAGAGGAGTCCAAGATCCTGAAACAAGAGATATCTCTAGTGGTTAGACAATTGAATCAGAGAAGAAGGTTAACCAAAGAAGAAACAAAATTTCATTTTCTATTTGCTCATCATGACCAAGAATAAAGAAAGGCACTTCACAGAAGCTAATGCTCAAACCTTTTGCTCCCATGTAGACAAATCGATAGTCAGAGCAGCATATTTCATTAGTCTCATTGCAAGTGTTGGGATCCTTATGCATGCGAGTATAGTCAAGGTAGAAGTTGAGCCAGTCATCACGGAAATAAAGTGGTGTTGTGTATGCTGTATATTGTGGGTACTCCTAACCATCAAATTGAAGAGGATGAGGCCGATGAACGAGAATGGTATACTAATATGAATTATCAAGAAATCTGTCATATAATGAATATGAAAGTAGGAAGCTCCTCTTTGTCCTCCTGTCCATATAAGTGAATGAGCGTGTCTCTAGATCTCATGTTGTGGAGAAACAACATGGTCAAGTACATTATGCTAAAGGTCATCCCAATGCTGGAGATCTTCACTAGAACTAGCAAGCTTATATTCTAGTTTCCATTAAAAATTTACAAGCACCTGAATGAAGATGCTCCACAAATAAACCAATCTTATTCGGAAAAGGAAAAGGCAGGTGTGACTCATCAAGACGAGAAAATATGCTTTAGAGCAGTTTCATGATAAACATATCCTCACAGCATAGATGACATACTGACAGGATTGTATTTAATTATACCTGAACCTAGCAACCATTTGTAAAACCAGAATAGCATCCGTATTGGAAAACTAGATGGACTGTAAAATATATATATATATATATATATATATATAGCAGGCTTCGGACAATTTTGCCGTACTTACCTTCACGAAATGCCAATCCTTCAGATATAGTACCGAGTTCCTCTCACTTGATAAAATATCAGTATGTTCTCTCCCATGATGATCGAGCCATTTTTGAACAAACTGCCAAACAGTCATTTCCACCCTCTTCTGGTCCGTGAATTCCTTGGTACTGCAGTCGGCAACCTATGCCATAACAAGTTTCTCTAATAACCAACAATCAACATCATCTTAATATTCAAACAACATAATACACAACACAACACATCATTTGACACTTTTCATGATTCCAATACTTCATCACAGACAAAAGTTCATGCCAGTAACTGAATGCAAGGCATGCTTATTCAAGCTCGAGATTTGGCTCATCTAACCAAAAAATAAATCAACTTTTACGAACTAAAACACTTACGGCCATAAATAGCAAACGAAGAACCAAACTGCGAGGCAAGAGCTGGCAATTCGACACAAAGAAAACTAAGAACGAGGTGAAGCCATACCTGAACTTTGGATTTCCCGAACTGGGTAGAGAAGAAATGGAGATCAGGCTTCCCTTCTTCAGTGACCCAATCTCGGCATGCTCTCCAATCATCCATTAGATCTGTGATTACCACCGGTTCGTTCTTCTCCATGTATCTCTCAACAAACTCCCTGTAACCCAGCTCTTTTCCACTCACTCTGTCTATTTGCCCTCCAATTCTACAACCCATTTCTTCAATCAGCAATCAGACAGCAAACCTACGCAGAGAAGTGATCTCGTATTGTCCAGGAATCCTGGTCGAGAAATCAAGAATCGCTGCTGTGTGCGGATTCAGCCGGGAGTTTAAGCGGCTGTACTCGTTGTCCTCTCCCCTTTCTGGGTCGGACTAGACCCAGATTCGGCCCATTTTGTTTTTGGCGCCCTCAAGCAAACGGAAAACTTTCCGTAGACTGTTTTCCTTTCGCTGGGGCAGGAAAACAATGGGCTCTGTTCTCTTGTTTTCTATTTCCTCGTCGATGAAATTCATTTCTTTTTGGATGAGACAGATTTATTAAAATACATTTTTAGTTTACACCATGCTGTATTCCGGTCAGTTGAATCACAATTAATTCGTAGTCAGGTCAAAATCTTTAGAAAAATTCTCGTCGATCTTTCAAACTTATGATCAATCATGAGATTATCAATTTAAGAATCTAATATGAGAATCACTAGACCAATCTCATATTGATATATGTTTAGCAAAATATATATTCGTGTTTGACATGTGTGAATATTTTGACGTCCATCCTCCAATTCCTTCATCTAAAGTTGACAAATACAAGTATGATGACAAGTAAAATTTCAAATTCTTGATTGAAATAAATTGCTATTAAGGCCTACGAATTATTCTTATAAATAAAAAAAATTATAAACTTTAATCGATTAAAGTCGAATTGAACTATTATTAGTCGAGCTTTCGAATAGAAAAAAGAAGAAAGAAAACTCAGGGACTGCCACCGCTCGGAAGTCACAAACCTGAATCCTATTGGCCGGAGAGTTGACGTGGGGAAGTCTAATTGGCGGGAACTCTGGTACTGTAACGGTGCCGCTCCGGTAGCCCGTTTCCTCTGGAACAAAGGTCCCAGATTCCTCAAAATTGATAAACATCACTCGAAAAGCTTCAACCTTTACTCCATACTGCCAGCTGAAGCTTCTTGGGTGTTCAAGAAAGGACGACAGTTTTCTGATCTACAAGTCATGGCCGATCAGACCCCCGCTTCTTCCTCTGGACAGTATGCAAAGTCCATCTTTTTCCACTGGTTTTGGAGTTTTCTGTGTAAATGATTAGTTTTTATGTTCTCTTTTTGTTCCGTCCGTTGCTGTGTCCTGGTGAATGATCGTTGATGATATTGAGTTGCCCGAGTTCCTTTACTGAGTGTTGATCAGTTGATCCTTCATCTTCCAGAAATATGCCTTTTTTCTGATCTTAATTTGAAAGCGTTTCTTACTTATTTTTGGGACTATAAGTTGCACTTTTCACAGATGGTGCGAGTAGTACGCAGTTTGAGTAGAATCAATCCAATTTTCCTGCTTTCTTAGCCTTAGGAAAGGCTAATCGACAGTGGGGTGAAAACATAAAGAAAATCTAGGAATATAAGTGACTGATACGGCTACTATGAGATTGTTGAAGCTTAGACTTTTTGATGGATATGTTCGTATGGAGCCACTATAAAATTTAACATTACCATTAGAGCTAGAAGCAAGCAGAAAAAAACATATTTGTGCAAGAGTCCTAGAGCTGTAGGCTAGTTTTGATGGAGTTCATTGACAATTGATGTCTCCTTTATGGTGGAGAGATGAAAAGATATTTCATACCTAGGCATGGCTTATGAACAGCCAAAACATGCACATCTCGATGTGAAGTGTCTAAAGTAGAACTTGTGATTTTGGATTGTGACCTTTGGTAGAGGACATATTTTGTCGAGATGTAGCCAAATATAATAATACTCACCCCCAAAAAGAAAAGCGCTCTCTGGTTTTCTTGGATATTATGTGATTCTAGTGGATATTTTAGTATTTAGTTGTGCGAGTAAATTATTTCCTTCTGCCTGCAAATTACATATTCTTTTAGGAAAGACAAGAAGGATTTTTCTACGGCAATTTTGGAGCGTAAGAAGTCCCCTAACCGCCTTATAGTTGATGAAGCTATCAATGATGATAATTCAGTGGTTTCAATGCATCCGGCTACCATGGACAAGCTCCAATTCTTCCGAGGAGACACTGTTCTGGTTAAGGTGGTTTTCTCTTTTCTGTAGTCACTTCAGCAGTTTGATATCCTATAAGCTTTAATAATTTCTTCTCTGACACTTCAGGGCAAGAAGCGCAAGGACACAATTTGTGTCGTGCTTGCTGATGAACTATGCGATGAGCCAAAGATCAGAATGAACAAGGTAGTTCGAGCAAACCTCAGGGTCTGTCTTGGAGATGTAGTTTCTGTTCATCAGTGTCCTGATGTGAAGTATGGGAAGCGGGTCCACATCCTTCCTATTGATGATACAATAGAGGGGGTAACTGGAAACCTCTTTGATGCATACTTGAAACGTATGTCCTCTTAGTCCTATCCACTTCCTTGATTGTGTTCTTGATCTACAATTCTCGGTGCAACATTTGACATCCTTAGACTTTTAGGAATGATCACTTAATAATAGAACTTTTAGATAGAGGGAAAATGTTGTGAATTTAATATTTGGTTTACCTCCTCTTTTTGGAACTTTGCAGCATATTTCCTGGAGTCTTACCGCCCTGTGAGGAAAGGTGACCTCTTTCTGGTAAGAGGAGGAATGCGAAGTATTGAGTTTAAAGTGATAGAGACGGACCCAGGTGAATATTGTGTTGTTGCACCCGATACAGAGATCTTCTGTGAAGGAGAACCAATCAAACGCGAGGAAGAGGAAAGGTTGAATGAAGTAGGATATGATGATGTTGGCGGTGTTCGAAAGCAGATGGCTCAGATACGTGAGCTGGTAGAACTTCCACTTAGGCATCCCCAGCTCTTCAAATCCATAGGTGTGAAACCCCCTAAAGGGATACTCCTTTATGGGCCACCTGGTTCAGGAAAGACTCTTATTGCAAGAGCTGTGGCTAATGAAACTGGCGCATTTTTCTTCTTGATCAATGGGCCTGAAATCATGTCAAAATTAGCTGGTGAGAGCGAAAGCAACCTGAGGAAGGCTTTCGAGGAAGCTGAGAAGAACGCTCCGGCAATTATCTTCATCGATGAACTGGATTCTATTGCTCCTAAGAGAGAGAAGACTCATGGTGAAGTAGAAAGGCGCATTGTGTCTCAACTTTTGACTTTGATGGATGGGCTTAAGTCGAGGGCCCATGTGATTGTGATTGGAGCTACCAATAGACCCAATACTATCGACCCTGCTTTGAGGAGATTTGGGAGGTTTGATCGTGAAATTGACATTGGTGTACCTGATGAAGTTGGAAGGTTGGAAATTCTCAGAATTCATACGAAAAATATGAAGCTTGCAGAAAATGTGAGCATCATACAACTGCCTTTTGAACAGTTTCTGTTCCTTCAAAACTTCAGTGCAATCTAAGCCTTTTTTATTCTGCATTATCAGGTCGACCTAGAGAAAGTGGCTCGAGATACTCATGGTTATGTTGGAGCCGACCTTGCTGCCCTGTGCACAGAAGCTGCCCTACAATGCATAAGAGAGAAAATGGATGTGATTGACCTTGAGGACGAGACCATTGATGCAGAAATCTTAAATTCCATGGCTGTAACAGATGAGCACTTCCAAGCTGCTTTGGGATCTTCCAATCCATCAGCTCTGCGCGAAACAGTGAGTGATTCTATTGTCCCTTGCAATAAAAGAAACGAGAAATACATGAATGCAAAAGGAGTAAATACATTTTGGTTTATCTTGTGTTTGTAGGTTGTGGAAATACCAAATGTCTCCTGGGAAGATATTGGCGGTCTGGACAATGTTAAAAGAGAGCTTCAAGAGGTTTATATATTGTAACTAATAATTATTATTACTCGGAAAGTTGTGATACATCATAACCGCCTAATCAATTCTTCTGTTGTGCAGACCGTTCAATACCCAGTTGAACATCCTGAAAAGTTTGAGAAATTTGGCATGTCGCCTTCCAAGGGTGTTCTCTTTTATGGGCCACCAGGTTGCGGTAAAACCCTTCTCGCGAAAGCTATTGCTAATGAATGCCAATCAAACTTCATAAGTGTCAAAGGACCCGAGCTTCTGACAATGTGGTTTGGGGAAAGTGAGGCAAATGTGAGAGAGATTTTTGACAAGGCAAGGCAGTCAGCTCCATGTGTCCTTTTCTTTGATGAACTCGACTCAATTGCTACTCAGGTATGTGATTTAAGATTTCTCTGGTAATCAGAAGCTTGCTAAAAGTTGACACTTGTGATTTATCAAAAACGACCTTGATTATCACTGGCTTTCTTATTGTGAGATGCCTTATTGCTACACTACCAAATTTTGAAAGATCGCAATTGACCTCAAAGCTTAAGCTGTCATACGGAGGAATCATGGAAATTTCTCATTCTTCTACTTGCTGTACAATGCTATGCATTTGATTTTTAATTTTGACGATTTCTGATTTTAGCGTGGGGGTTCTGTGGGAGATGCTGGGGGCGCTGCAGATCGGGTCCTGAATCAACTTCTCACAGAGATGGATGGGATGTCAGCTAAGAAGACGGTCTTTATCATCGGAGCAACAAACAGACCCGACATCATTGACCCAGCACTGCTTCGGCCTGGGCGGCTCGACCAGCTTATTTACATTCCATTGCCTGACGAAGCCTCCCGCCTCCAGATTTTCAAAGCTTGTCTCAGGAAGTCTCCTGTCTCGAGGGACGTTGATCTTGCAGCTCTTGCTCGTTATACTCATGGATTCAGTGGAGCAGATATAACTGAAATTTGTCAGCGTGCCTGCAAATATGCGATCCGAGAAAATATAGAGAAGGTAAGACGCAAGCATGCTACAAGCCCACATCTATCTTGAGTTTTTAGGTTACTCTGTAAGTGGTGGTTTAAACGTACTTACAATTAGTCTCCTATTCCATTTTTTTACCAATATTCGGTCAGTTTGGCATTGCTGTCATTTTTTCAAGAAATACATAGTTTCATTTGCAATCTGCGCCGTGACATTGATCAACCTGGCAAAGAAGGTTGGGGAACTCCTCCTAGAGCTGCATTTTCTGTTGCTCGTATCTTTGACATGTCGGAGTTGCAGGACATTGAAAGGGAGAGGAGGAAGAGGAATAACCCAGAGGCAATGGAGGAGGATGAAGTTGACGATGTCCCAGAGATCAAGGCTGCCCACTTTGAGGAGTCGATGAAGTATGCCCGAAGAAGTGTGAGTGATGCAGACATTAGGAAGTACCAGCTCTTCGCTCAGACACTGCAGCAGTCTCGCGGGTTCGGGTCAGAGTTCCGGTTCCCGGACCGGCCCAACAGTGTGTCAGGGGCTGCTGCTGGGCCATCTTCCGACCCTTTTGCTTCCACGAACCCCGGGGGTGATGACGATGATCTGTACAGTTGAGTTATTCCTTTTTAACCTCTCTGATGCATCTTCCTGCTGCTCTTCTACATGTAAGATACCGTGTATCATAGGTGTGCTTTGTGAGTTTTGCTAACAGGATATCATATCAGAGCTTGGTAAACTTCATCATGCAGAAACGAGCTTTCGGTTTGGAATAAATGAACCGTAGAGTTTATTATCCTTTTTGGCAGCCAACTTTTCATATGTGCCCTGTCCGTGTCTCTCTGAATTTTCTTTCTTTTTCTTTTCTATTTGCACTGCTCAGTGTTTGAAGCATGAAGAAATCTTAGAAGATCATGCCTCATAATAACATGCTAAAGGAGAATCAATAAAATTGAATTAATTATAGTAACTGTACGAGTGATTGGTACTAATTTATTCATTTATCATATTTTTATTAGTATTTTTTTATATCATGTGATGAGATATGATCACGTAAGAATTTCTTGTTAGCAGTCGGTAAAATAAGGACCGAAGAATCATTAAAAGAGATAATATATAGACAAAATTAATAATCTCTTGAAAATATAAGAAAATGTAATTGGAAAGTGATAGAGTGATATTTTCTAATTTTTTTTAATTATGCTGGTGTAGTGTACATAATATTTATTATAAATTTAATATCATTAAATAAAAATATAAAATGAAGATTAAAAAACTTATTTTACTGTATTTTCTTCCATTTGATACGAAGTACCAAGTTTAAACCGAAGAAATCCCTGCTCTTTCTTTCTCTCTTTTTATTTGCACTAGCACAGTATCTCGAGTCAGTCAAAATGTACATCGAGACTAATCTGCAGTTAGATCGAGTGTTTTGAAAAATTTGTCAACCCTTCCAACTTGGAGATTAATTATGAAATTATCTATTTAAAAGTTTAGTGAGGAAATTACTTGACTAATCTTAGGTTAGTAAAATCCTTGCTGTTTCATGCTAAAAGGGCAGACAAATTAAATTTTTTTTTTATTTTACAAAATTGTAGAAGATTAGATTGTCATTTGCGGTTGGGTCCGCCCGCCCGCCCGCCCGCCCGCCCGGTGTTTCCTCTCTTGTTTTCTACTGGCACGTGCACCACGTGAGGGTATGGGAATGGTGCCAATAATTGGGCAAGGGGTCTCTCTTCGGGCCAATTTTGTCATTTCGTTCTGCTCTCCTATGTCTCTCTATAGGCCCATTGTCGTTTTTGGTGGCATTATGCTACCCCCCACCCACAAAAGAAAAAAGATGCCTTGGGCTCCCAAACATCACTTTAAGCTTTTCGCTCGCTCTTTACCTTCTCTTTGCTCCCACCAGTTTTGTTGTATTATACGTAGGCAAGCAGGCAGGCACCAATTGAAATCGAGCAATCATGAAAGGTCGTGACGATAATTTGGGTTCGATTTTTAATCCCTCGTGTCAGCTGTTGGATAACAAACAATAGCTGATGATGACAATGGAAAGAGCCGAGTGTTATTAACTCAGAATCGGAATGGAATGGTGAAAAAACAATTAATCAATCCTCCTATGTATGTACTCAACTTCCCTTGTGATAAAATGGGGGCTAGAAGTAGAGGCATCTACGATTTACATCGGACCGACATCACACTACTCCGGAAAGAATTGAAGAGGACTACGTTACTGTCATTGTTTAGTGGATTGATAGCCAGCCGAGGAAGATGAGTAAGCCACTGATGACTGTGAGGATGACCCTTGCAGGAGCAGCAACTGAGATGGGGTCACCGATGAAGACGAGTACGATGGGACTTCTGTCTTCTTCTGGATGTGGCTGGTTGGCTTGTGGGCATCAAGCCCGGTGGCGGGTTCGTGCCAGATCTCTCTTAGTAAAGCCACGACATCTTTCATAGTCGGCCGGTCATCGGCCCGGTTGCTGGAGCAGAGGAGAGCAATCCCCAGGGCTTGCAGCATCTCTTGTATCTGCATATCGGGATGGCCCTGAAGTCTCGGATCCAATATCTCAACCGGGTCTCTCTTACTTTTCAAGTACTCCCTGACCCACTGTATCACATGCTGGCCATCTGGGAATGACGGATCGACCGGTCTTTTCCCGGTTACGATCTCCAGCAACACGACTCCAAAGCTGTAAACATCGCTCTTCTCCGTTATCTTCAACATGCAAGCGTACTCTGCAGCAAGAGATTCACGGATAAGATGTGGGACCAAGAGAAGAAGTCACATCCTGCCTTGGTTGACACCAAATTAGACGTCATGTCATAATCATAGATCACCATAATGGAAGATGCATCCAAAGCAGCTCATAATTCCAATTTCATGCATGCATCCCCTAAAACTGAGAACAAAATGATTCGACACCGGACCAAGTAAAGCAACAAGCTCGATACTTCCGTTATGTAATATAAAGTTCTACCGATAAGATTTCAACAAGATTAACTGTATTTTATGCGGGATGACTTTTGTTAATCCTTGGAACCTTGATGACTCTTCCTTGTCAGATCAACCTAAGTCGAGACCATTTAAGATTCTCTCTAGCTCGAAGCGTGTAATCTGAGGCTCAGTTTAATTCCTCTGAGCCTGAAAGTGGAAGTTTTGGAATCATCTCCCTCTCACCACATGCACACAGCTAAGAAAAGCTTAGATGATAAAGACATCAAGAATCAGCCCATGTCGGACAAGAATAGTGGCGAAAGAATAAAGACAATCTAGTATGATCTGTTTGAAAAAGACGTAAGATTTATATTCAGAACTATTATCATGCTGACTCGATTCAATTTGACAATGTTTCATGACTACACCCTTCAAGTATGGAGCCACTTTCCAGGACTGTGTGCACAGGAACGTGGATATGAAACATCAGTGTGATTGAACGAATCCTAGTATGAACAATTGGATGATCAATGAATATGAGTAACGATGCTGAAAAGGAGAATAATTTGGAAAATTTACCGGGTGCCATGTAGCCACAGGAGCCGGCCACCTGTGGGTTGGCCGAGAACGAGCTCCGGTCATCCTCCACCAGCCGAGCCAGGCCGAAATCCGCCAGGCAGGCCTCGTATTGCTCCCCTAGCAATATGTTGTGAGCTTTGACGTCCCTGTGGAGGATCGGGGGAACACAGTCGTGGTGCAGATACGCCAGACCCTCAGCCACCCCGAGCGCTATCTTGAACCGCGTTTCCCACCCCACCGTCCCTCCGCCGTCGCCGCATTCCTCGTGCAACAGCCCACCTAACGAACCATTCGGGAGGTAGTCGTAGAACAAGAGCTTCGATTTCTGGTTGGTCCCCCAGCCGAGGAGGCGGACGATGTTGCGGTGGCGGATGCGAGCCAGGGTGGTGATCTCCGAGGAGAAGGCGGCGGCGGAGACATTATCTGACGACCGAAATCTCTTCACCGCCGCTGTCAGCCCCGAGGGTATTGTCACCCTGTAGACGACTCCGGTCTGACCGCGACCGATGACGTTGGCTGACGTCAAGGATTTCGCCACGTCGACGATGGGGAGGTCGAGCTTTTGGTAGAGCGTAACCTCCCAAGGCGGGCCCATGTCGCTCTCGCAGCAGTCGCTTCTTTCGGGCCCACCGAGGAAGCCCCAAAGTGGGCCCCCACTCCGCTTGGGCCCGAGGATGATGTAGAGCGCTGCGAGGAGGAGGAGGCAGGCGGCGCATAGTAGGACGATCATGGCAACGCGGGCCGCCGATGGACGCCCTGCGCCGCCACTCCGACGGTCGGATCCGCAGGCGCTGCCGGAGAAGCAGAGGGAGGGATTCCCGGCGAGGACGCTGAGGGGGAGCTTTGCGAAGAAGGGCGTGTCAGGCACGCGCCCGGAGAAGTTGTTGCGCGAGATGTTGAGGACGACGAGGTTCTGCATATCGGCGATGAACTTCAGATCTCCCGATAGCTGGTTATAGGAAATGTCGAGTATCCCCAGCCGGTCGAGGCCAGCGAGGGAACCCGGGATGTCTCCGGAGAGCCGATTGCAGCTCAAGTTGAGCGCAATCTCGAGCGCCGGAATGTTCCCGATACTCGCCGGAATATTCCCCGACAGCTGGTTCCTGCTCAGGTCGAGCAGCTGCAGCTTCGAGCAGGACCCGAGTTGGCCGGGGATCGGGCCTGAGAACAGGTTCTTCGCCAGGACGAGTTTCGTAAGCGAGCTCAGAGATCCGAGGTTCGGGCTTAGTGGCCCTTCCAGCAGGTTGTCGGAGAAATCAAGGAACTGAAGATAAGCAAGCTGGTTCAAGCTGGCTGGCACGTTGCCTGATAAAGAATTGGAGTGCAGGTCCAAGAAAGTCAGGTTGCGGCACTTTGATATCTCCTCCGGGATGACCCCGGTGAGCCGGTTGGACGCCAGATCGAGGAAATTCAGGTTCGTCAGGTTACCAATCTCGCAAGGGATTCCCCCGGTAAGCTCATTCCTGCTTG
Source organism: Lagerstroemia speciosa (assembly GCA_037672795.1). NCBI lineage: Eukaryota > Viridiplantae > Streptophyta > Magnoliopsida > Myrtales > Lythraceae > Lagerstroemia > Lagerstroemia speciosa. The sequence continues at coordinate 2,773,836 of CM075308.1, forward strand.
CACGGAAACGTACGAGGGACTCGCATTGTCCGATCTCAGGTGGGATCGGTCCAGAGATGTTGTTTGAGAGCAGAAGAAGCTTGTTGAGGTTCTTAAGCTTGAATATTCCCTTAGGGATGGGACCCGTTAGGCTGTTCTGTGACAAATCCATAGCCTGAAGGTTCTGGCACTGTGACAGGCTCTGCGGTATCATCCCCTGCAGCTTGTTCTGCCACAGGAAGAGGAGTGTCAAGTTTGGCAGGTTTCCCAATTCGGAAGGAATCGAGCCGGTGATCTGATTGTTGTCGAGCTCAATGTGGGTCATCTCTCGGCAGTTCCCGAGCTGGCTCGGGATTTGACCCGAGATTTGATTGACGCTGAGCTGAAGTTCTTGCAGCACTGTAAGGTTCCCAAAACTCGGCGGTATGCTCCCAGTTAGTGAATTCATGGAGATATCAATCAGTACTAACTGCTCACAGTTGCTGATCTCAGGTGGGATAGTCCCCACAAGGTTGTTCTGCCACAGCAACAGGCCCTGGAGGTTCCCTAGATTCCCAAGCCTGCTCGGGATCGATCCGGTGAGGGAATTCTCGTACAGATAGATGTTCTGGAGGCTTGTGCAGTCCCCGAGCTCGGGCGGGATCTGCCCTGACAGAAGAGCAGTGTAAATTGCAAGGGTCTCTAGCTTCTTCAGTTGCCCGAGGCTTGCCGGGAGGAAACCTGATAGGCTCGTTTCCGCCAAGCCCAGCATGATGAGATTCGAGCAATTGCCAATTGCCGACGGTAATGAGCCCTCCAGGTTCTTGTTCCCGCCTGCCCTGATGACCTGGAGATTCCCTAGTTTCCCTATGGTGCTGGGAATCTCGCCGCTGAGCTGATTGTCGAATAGGATCAGCCACGTGAGGGCTGTCAAGTTCCCAACTTGTGCTGGGATCAGGCCTTCGAGGCGGTTCGAGTTGAGGTACAGCTGCTCGAGCTTGGGCAGCCCACAGAGCTCAGCTGGGATGAGCCCGGTCAGCGCATTGTCACTCAGGTCCAAGTGGGTCAGCTCCGTGAGCATCCCAATCTCGCTGGGGATCGAACCGGTGAGGTTCGTCCCAGAGAGGACAAGCGTCTTCATTGAGGATGAGAGCGAGCTCAGATTGGTAGGGACAGTCCCGAGCAGATCGATCTCCTGAAGTTGCAATGCCTCAACTCGGCCATCAGGACCACAAGTGACCCCAAACCAACCGCAAGGGGTCGCGCTTGCCAGGTCCCAATCCTCCAGGGCCTCAAGTGATCCATTCAAGCTCAGCTTCCATGAGAGGAGTGCTTCGCCCTGTGAATTCACGGCCGAGGCTGGGTGTATTATTGAGGATGAATAAAAGATGAAGAGGAAGAGGAGGAGAAGGAGGAGGAAGCGGATGCTCCATGGAGTTGCAGGCATCACAGAATATTATGCTGATGCTGCTACGAACTCCGATGAAAGGATGAAGAACAGAGGATGGATTTGTTTGAGGAAGACGAGGAGGGGCAGCCTAGGAAGGAGGAAAATCATGTCTCGATAGGTCTCGGGTTTTTCATAAGTATGGAAAGTTGGGATTTAAAGATTTAACAAATTCAGGACGCTGCCCAGAATCTCCGGATCCAAGAAATTAACAGCTAGGCCATGATGTTTGTGCAGAGAGCTCCACCCCCAAAATTAAAAATGGGAACTTCAGATGTTTTGGCATACTATCAAAGGTTAGAGGTGGTGGTAGGGAGAAAGAAGAAGGAAAAAAAAGGTATTTTATTTCAAATTAAAGGCATTAAATATTGTAGCGAATTACTGGATATGTATTCTGATACTATGCTAGAAATTATTACCAATTTATCAGTCATGCCCAACAAAAAGTATGAGCTGATAAGATTTGTTATTCAATTGTCTTATATTTTCAGGATTTTCTTTGCAATTTTTCCGACGTGGGATCAGCTTGTTGACAAAAGGGAAAGAGATGGAGAGAGGAAGGGTAGACAGGGCAACAGAGTTAGGCTAGGGAGCAGTAAGTGTGCTTGCAGTATTTCAGTGCCTAAAGCTTTCAACTTTGCCTTTAATGCCAAGGCCTTGTTGACTTGCCAGCTCGTGTCGTCGAAGTCGGGACTATGATTCGAGATAAACGGGGCCAGGCGCACGTGGAAGGGTTGGGAGAGGCTTGAGTCGGGCTCGGACTCGGGACTCTCTGCCTGTAGGACCTGTATTTCGAGTTTTCCGGACCGGTGACAGGGAAGTCCCTCCATGGCCCTGCTCTCCTGCTGAAGGAGTAAAAAAGATCTCTTTTCACATACTGGTATTAAAATCAATTGCTTTACAGCAGCACTACTGCGTGGTTGTGCCTTTCTGCAAATTTGGAAGGAAGATCATTGTCAGTTCCAAAAATCTTTCATTGATATCGCGTTGAATCAGAACATCCGTTAAAATCCCTTATCTTGTTCCTTCCTATCTGTCCCTGATGTCAATGAACCGTGTTCGTTACAGTGTCTTAATTTCATCTGTCCCCAGTGTGGACTAAACTCATTAGAGGTGGCTTGACAGGGACATGTTACAGACCAGGTCCAGAGACAAAAGGGAATGCACTCTTCAGTTCTCGGTCGGTCAGCTCGTGCTTGTTCGATCCAGTGGATCAGCTCCCATGAGCTTATTACAGTGGGAATCAGATTTAGATCTGGAATACAAGTAAATGACACTTACTAAATGTTAGAAAAATACAGACAGGGGACGCAGGGATGCATGAAAAAAAAAAAAGGCAATTTTTTTAAATATTTTTATTGATAATATTTTTGTAGTGATGCATGATGAGATCTATGACACAAGTGCAGGGAAGCATAGTCAATCCTGTACAAGGAATCATTTTTCTAATACCCAGTGAATTCTCGACTAGATAATTGAATATAAATTTTGAATTGAAAATCTTCTCCATAGAGAAAGAAAAATAAAAAAAATCCTAAAATTAGATTAAGTGGATAAGTTTCTCAGCATAATTAATGAATTCTTCACGATTTTTCCTTTCGTGCTTAGTTATTAAATTAGTAATTTTTGCATATATATATATGTGTGTGTATTTATTTGAATTTATGGATTTGTAGGAGTGTTTATGAATTAAAAAAGGACAATTTTTTATTATAAATTAAAAAAATAAAGAGGTGGGGGTGAGAGAGAGAGAGAATCGGGGCACCATGTGAGTTGATGGGCCTGCCCAGCAGCTCACACCACAAAATCCATCGTCCTTTTTCGAATTTTATTATCATAAAAAAGACCAAGGAAAAAGGTCGTCACGTGATGCCGTGTGATAGCAAAGCCATATGCTCAGTCAGGATAATCTGAACTCTTCTTCTTCCCCCCCCCCTTTTAATTTCCTAATTTTGCTAAATGAATCATGGTCATACATTTATCACAAATCCAACGGTTGTCTTTCCTTCTTTCTAGCAGCACTAGATCGATCACTTCCAGCTAACATTCCCGGGATCAAGACGATCGAATTCGAAAATAATCCAGTTGATTGGTGCGCGTACAAGTTAAGGAATGATTTCCAACACGTACGTAGGTCGATAATCCAAATATACGGACGTATGTGATATTAAAGACTAACACGGAGAGAAGTAATGAGTTTCCTCAAGGTGCTCAACTTGGTACCAGAAATCATATAAAATATATACAAATTGATTCATGTCCGAGTTGAATCAATTTATTAAAAGATAGATATCTTTCAATTATAAATTCTTTTATTTATAATATTAAGATCTGAAATTTTATTTAAAAAGAATAACCTCTAAAATAGTTGGACGTGCCGCCATGTTAGGGTTGAGTTCTTGATTTTAGGACTGGCTAGGGTTTACTTCATTGGAAGGTCTTAGGGCAGAAGAATATCTCCTTCTCCTTCTTTATCCTTATATAATAATATAAGATAGCACGTATATTATATGCGTGTGTATATGTGGAAAGCTGTGAGGGGTGCCAATGTTACTATTAAATTTTGTGTATTGTCATACAAGTATGTCTAAATAGGAATCTAGGGCACGAGATGAGGAGGCCGCACATGAAGAGACAGAGCAGAAGGGCAGCTTTTGTGATTACAACTTTTATATATGTATATGTTTGGAGAAAATATATATATATATATATTACATATGCTTTTGTAATAATAGGCTTATACGACAGTGGGTTGGTATCGTTTCACATTAACTTCGAGGGAAAGATGCCGAGACTCGTGTATATTTATTAATTTTTATAAGTGAATCTTAAATGTTTCGAAGTGATAAATCAACACTTATATATTACTTGCATTACAATACTGAGTCCCTTTCTATCATCCACAATTACTTTAATTTGACGTGGCATCGACCTGGTACTGACACACGTCAGCTCAAAATAACTGTAGATGGTGAAAATAACTCGATATTGTAACGCAGGCAGCATATATGATTTGATTTATTACTTTAAAATATCTACGACTCACTTATAATAATCGACAAATATAAAGGACCCTCGGTATCTTTATCTGTGCAAACAAACCTAAGACTATAAACATTTACTAGTAAATAAGATTGGTATAAGGATATTATCTTCGATTTTAAATTAAGAAATTCAATATTCGTTCATCATCAGTTGACTTAACTTTTAAGTTCTCTCTTCCTTCTATTCCTTTCAACTCAACGAGCCCCATTTGTGAGGGGAAAAAAACCTCGAGACGAGTTGAATAAATGGAGAAAGTAATATGTGACTTTTTATATAGCACTAAAAATAAAAAATAAAAAAAACAACTCTAAAACACCTTCATATAATATACTTATTTTATACTAGACTTTTTCGAATAGATGAGTGACCGTTGATGAGTGATAAGATATAGTATTTAAATGTTTTAAATGTAATCATTCCCGTTATGTTTTATCGACACATCCTCTTCTGTCTGCAGTAGACGACGTAGACGTTAAGCTTCGAATTTGCATTAATCAGATGAAATCCCACTCCTCATTCTGAATCAACCCCGCTGAATTAATTCATTCCATCCCTTTTCATCTATACCTAGAGAGTATAGCCTGATTATTCCTGTAGGACAATAAGAGTTAGCTGTGTATATATAGTATAAGATAGGGGTAAATCAAATAAAGGAATCTCTTAAAGTTGATAATCATGGATATTATATGATCAATATGGTGGATCGAAATAATTTAACATCTATTTTTCTTTAAAAACTTCTCAAGATCAAGTATAATAAACAAATAAATTCGATGTTCGAGATAGTTTTACACCTCGATGGACCATTGCAACTCAAAACTGGATTAATCGGGATTATTAAGCTCCCGAATTCCAGCAGTACCCCCCAAAGAACAGCTAACCAATCAAGTTTAATCGGTTCAAAGGTTGTGCTATCGCTCTCTCTCAATGTCTTGAATTCAAAATCTTGTACGTATATAAAAGGTTTATAACTGCGAAGTTTACTCCCACGGGCTCTGGTTTTTATGAATGGGCGCGTAGCATTGCCTTTGTATTTTTTTTTCCAATTAAATGTAATATCGTATCGGTAAAATTTTTAAAAAAAATCTCGAGAATACAACATCAGCTATAGATTTAAGGTTTTAGATGTATATGAGTTAAATATTATTTTATAATTACACTAATAAATATTTAATATACAACCTTCTTATAAATCATCGATAAAAGATGCTAGTCTTTGTGAAAACATTAATCATTGAATGCATCTACTGTGTGTCTATACATAAACAAACATAGATTTATATGGTCCCTAGCAATTTTATTAAATGTCGCAGGAATTATAAGCCACTGTTTGTCGAGGGGAAGGTCGGTCCATATATATGTGCATTCAGTACCAGTCCTCCTTGTCGAGAAGATATTTTATGGATCCCTTCCCCCTCAAGGGTATAATGTTACGAGTAAATGCATCTAATATAAAGTAATACATAACGAGTTTATTATATAAAATTTTCTCATATATTAATACATACATAATTTTCTTTATGATTTTTAAAAATTAAATTTAAACATATTAAACTTTTATAAAGTTTTACGCTGTTAGTTGATTAGGCAATTATATTAAATATTCAAAGGCATGCGACAGTAAGGACCTTGATCTGATGTCCTAGGCCGACATCATAGCATTATCACCCTGCCCAAGTCCACATGACGAGTAAAAAGGATATATGAATAAAAGACAAAATCGAACCGCGATTTTTCTCTATTATGTATACCAAAAAATTAATGAGTTATTTATTCAAAAGAGTATGAACCATTTAAAAATTTTTCAATCTACAACTTATTATTTTTTACTTAAAAATTATGGTCCATTCAATAATTTTTTTAATTTATCACGAACTATTTTTGTTCAGAAAATTACAATCTATTCAAAAATTTCATAATCTACCAAGCCGCTAATTTATCGGTTAATTACTGATGTACATCGTTAATTTTACTAATTATTTAAATGGAATATGACGTGACATCATATGTGACATCTATCTGGTATAAAAAATTACGAATTATTGTCGAATTATTGTCGAATTCTCTATTTTATCATAAGGATGGATGCTTAAACAGATGTACAAATAGATAATAAATGTACAGACAGATATTCTCTATTCTTATTTATGACCAGATGAATGCTATAAGTAATTATCACGTCAGACTCTCTTTACACAATTAATCAAATTAAAGGTACAATTTGATAATTAATGGTTAAAAGTAAAAACGTAGTAGAATAAGGAAAAAAGCATAATTCATGATTGTTTGGATAAAAAAATTTATGATAGATTAAAGAATTCTTGAATAATTCATACTTTTCTGAACAGGTAATCAAAAGTTAATCTTATATAGTACTTTACAATATTATCCGATAAGATAATTACCGATCACGAGGTGAGCTTTTTTAATCGAATATTCAGATTTAATAATCACGAGTTTCGTACTCGTATTCAGTGAAGTGGGCATGAAGAGAGGTAATGTAGCTAGTACGATCAATTAACATTAGTCTTCGATTTTATCATGAGTGGAATGGACCAAAGGACGCTCTCTGTTTTGGCTTTTTTGAGCAATAATTGTGTCAAAAGGATGGTCAATTCCATTGGTCAACAGGACTCAATTAGACCTTACAAATAAATATGGTCATCGAGAAATTACTTTGACAGGCCACAGTTTTCCAAACGCGGTCTTATTGGCATACCCATTGGCCCCCAACCCATGAACAGCATTGTATAATAATAATAATAATAAATATGAAATAGTACAAAAATAAATAAATTCAATTTTCGAATATAGGTCTTATGAATATAAAAAAATACATAATTTGATGGTTTTTATCTTTTAATAGACCGATTGACTCAAACTTAGATTATTCACGACCGCGATCGTTTAAATATTAGGTAATACAAATCGAGAATTTACAATAATATACCGTGTCGGAGAAATATATATTTTTTGAATTTGAAAAAAACAATGTTCAACGGCAAAAAGAAAAAGAAAACAGGAAAGAAGTAAATTTAATGATAAGAATTCATTAATGAGTAGTCATATTTATATTAAATTTATATTATGGGTTTAATTATATATAATTAATTTGTTTAGCATAATTTTCTCTACTTTTGGGTTCTTTACGAATAATGTAAAGTTTCTTCCCATCTTTCAAGGCGATTAGCTTTTCTTTTCTTCTTTCGGCACTAAAGAAAGTAACCTAACACATGTAATCGATTTATGCAATTAATTAAAAAAAAAGGAACGATATTATATATTGCATATATATATATATATATAAGAGAAAAGACTTGCATGTATTTTCTCCCTAATTAAATGCCGAAACTTTATGTAGTTTAATTAATTATTAGTATATTTATATATTTCTTTTTGCATGGAGAAGACGGATACTTGTACGTTGTAAAAGAGATTAACAAAATAATAATAAAAAATAGGGCATTTATCAATTTGAACTTAGATGCATAATTCTAATATATTTTAAATTTTTTTATCCCGAATATTAGTTTCAAACATCTTCTACACGCCTAAACCAAAAGAAAAAAAAACATTTTGTAAAAATGTCTCTTTTATAAATAAATGATGCCCATTAATCCATAAGGATAAGAGATCAACAAAGAAGAATAAAGATATACATAAAATTGTACTAATAAAAACGGAATTAAATTCTCTTAATTTTAGAACGAAGACGCTTTTGATGTATTAAATTAATCCTATTTCTCTTTTGAAGAAATGTCTATCGAACAAGAGGAGAAGTTCGGATAGTTTATTTCCCTTTTTTTTTTTTTTATCGTGAAGTCAAAATAGAGAAAATTATTAAAATGGTCTTTCAATTTATAGATGATTTTCAATTTGTCCTCCAAAATTTTCACCATAAAATCGATCCAAAATTTGTGATTTCATTGATTAAGATGATCCGACATCTAGATGCTAACGAACAGTGACATAAATTTTACGTGGATGATAATCAGGATAACAATAAGTAAATACAGAATCAAATCGATTGAAAAAATAAAATTGAAATGCTTAATTAATAGCGATTATAAATTGATAGAGCGGAAATAAAAATTCAAATATATATGTCACTGTTGACTTTTGAACAAGGCTGCCTGCTTCGTGTTCGTGGTTCTTCTCTTCCATAAACCATAGAGGGAGAAAGTCAGCTGGGGGAAGACCTCGATTTTCCAAGTATAACAATCAATAAATAGTCAAGATTTCCACGTTAATTAAATTTTATGCACGTGCATTTTGGCATCTCTAATTTGATTAATAGCCAAATCATACTTGTCCAATTTGATTTTTAGATACGGCAGCAGAAATCAAACCAGCCCACCAAAAAAAAAATAAATTTAAAATCAATCAAGTCAGCCAAAATCACTTAATCTTACTGTCAGTTGTAGGCAGATCTCAGACTTATATTTCTAAGATGAAATTCCTTTTTTTCCCCTTCTTACAACCGCTTCCTAATATTCTTATATCTAATAAACACGGATTAATCCGGTTTTAAGAAGAATCGACCCACTAGATCGTGAAATTCTCTCAATAGTATGATGGATTTTTGATATAAACAAGACTCAAAGTCGATTATATAATAAGGGGAAAAATGTAAAATTGACCTAATAAACCCTTAATTGTTCTTCTAAGATAAAAATAAACCTACATATTCTATGCTCGATTTATTTTTCTCAACTATAATTGATATTCATAAACCTATAAAATAATAAGCAAAATAATGGACACATGAAGTCTCCATGATAAGAATCAAATCTCAGACCTCGTAATTACATGATACGAATCATATCATTGTATCAAATTCTCTTTTCTGCCTTTGGTTTATTTAATTCATTGGTCTTTAATGAACCGAAGGACAAGGCAATCGTTGATTGGCATGCAAAGGGGCTAAGTTAGCTGCCGGGGGAATCGGTCTTTCCAGTTAATCCTTGTTTTTTAATGTGTAAATTGCAGATACAATTAATGCTGTCGATGCTTGGAATCCTACTCCTACAATGATTGTCTCAAGTTGGTTGTGTCTTCTTGAACTCTCCACCTCTCTCCCATGTTCTCTGAACAACAAGAATTATGGAGGAAGCAAGATCCACAATATTGGAGTTCCTTCAGGAGGGCCGTGTCATTGTAAACCTGCAGGGCATGCGTTGGAGCTGGAAACTCTTCAAGTTTTCGTATCTCACGTGCCACACAAATCGATCATCACGTGTTTATAGCCATATAACCTTACTTTTCGATGTCAACTTCATGGTTTTGTTTGTTGCCTGATCATTCGGTGCTCTTCTTGCTTGTGATTCTACACGAACGCTAGACTTGATTTCTCCTATCCGGTACTTGAGGTGATGCGATCTCAAAAACCCGAAGTCCGATCGATTTTGCCAATACAGAGATTTGCCCTTCCTTCTACTTATTCTTCCATTAGAGGGTTAAAGATCAAAGGGATATATGTCATCGGTGCTTCCCCAGCATACAAATTCTTTTTGCGGTTTTAAACCAGGCTTGCGAACCAAGAAGAGAACATGATGAAATGGGAATCGAATATATGAAATTCACGATCTCAGGTTAAGGATGATATAACTGCACGAAATCATCTAGTTCCCATTACGAGAAATTCTTGTTGATGCCATGCAGAGGAGCAATCCGTTTGCTCTTCTTTAGGTGTTGGGCTTTCGTGTCTGTATTTAGATTTGTAATTGGGCCGAGGTCCTTCTGAAAGCCCAATAGCCTTAAATTATCGGGCTAGATGACTTCTTGTTAGCCCATTCACCCAGCATTTCTTCTTCTTCTTCTTCTTTTTCAAGTTAAACTTTCATTAACTTTTTAACTTAATCTGTATAAATTTACAAAAAGAGTACAGTAAGTTCTATGGGATGAAAATAACATCAACTATGGTACTAAGTTCTTTTTCTCTTCGCCCTTAATGCTCTTTAACAAGTCAGGAAATTCGTTGACGTGATTCATGATCTTCTGTAGTAGTTTTTGTTGAGGTGAAAATTTATATGGCAATATTTGACAGAATAATTTTAAAAATACCACTACTTTATAACATTTTTTTTGAAAATAACAATATTATATAAAAAATTTTATTTTTTTAAAAATTCCACAAATACTCCTATCATTATTTCCTCTCCATCTTCCCCTATTCCAATATCCTCTCTTTCTGCCTCTCCATTCCGCCGCCTCCTGCCACGGTAGCGGCTCGTCCGACCTCCTCCCTCCAGTCGCACTACCTCCGGCCATTCCCGTCGTTCCGGTCGTTGTTCAGCCCGCCGTTCTCGTTGCTCAAACCTCCTCACGCCGCCGTTCTACCCAGCATCCCCATGACCTGCCGCCCTCCGCTCCCGCCCGGAAGCCAGCAAGGCACCGACGATTGATGCGAGGAGAGAGAGCGCGTGAGGGAGAATGGGGAATGGGGGAGAAGGAAGGGTAACGTGGAATTCACATAAATTGATGTTATTTTTATAAGTAATTATAATTTGGTGCTATTTATGTAAGAATGGTGGAGGATTGTGTTACTTTTAAATCTTAATATTTTTTTATTGGTTGTTATTTTCTTGAATTGGAAGGATTTTCTGTCCATCGGATCTGCGCCCCGACTCCGATTACACTCCGACAGCCGTGAAACGGCACGCACCTGATAATTCCTCATCTCGTTCATCCCCCTCTCAGCGGCTCTCATCTCAGGTTCACCACAGCCCGGAGTACGCTCCACAACGATCCTCCTCGACAAAAATCCTTCGTCACAATTTGAAGGCTTTTTGCGAGTTCCCTCAAAATCCGGTTCCTATGGCGTCTAGCAACCACCTCGACGATGTGAGCTTCTTCTCCCATTTAAATTCGTAACTTTTCATGTGTTTTATTCTGAGAGGTCGGGGTTATGCTCTGATTTGTGACGGTCTTCTGCTCCAGGACGACGATTTTGGGGGAGACTTCTCCGGAACTAACAGTGCTCGGCGTTCAGGTCTTACTCTGTAATTTAATGAGTGGAGTTCACCCCTTGCAGTCTTAACCTCGAGTGGCTTTAAATTTAATTATTGAGGAAATTTTGCAGGGAATAAGAGAAGGTTTGGAGATATTGAGGACGATGAGGATGACTTCTTTGGTTCCAAGAAGGTATTTTTTTGAAATTTCTTTTTGTTGTCTATAAATTTAGAAACTTTGGCAATGATAACGCAGTATGCAAAATGTGCGGCCAGTTCTATTGGTGTAAGCTTGGTTGTAAGGCTAAAGCTTATTTTGAATAGAGTACTGTGTGCTATTATGTTTGAAGATCGCAAGATGTAAGGTGGACTTTTTCATTGTTTCCCAGCATATGGTTTGGGTGATTTTAAATGCAAATGCATGATTAGCAAGAGCTTGAGGAGTCTCTTATTTACTAGGGTGTGGTGTGGTGTGGTGTGGTAAGCTTGGATCTCATGCTAACCTAATGTGGGCTATAATCAGGCCATGCTTGATTTGATTTGTTTGAGAACGATATGATCCATTAGATTAGCTTTGGTTTCTTAAGTGAATGATTTGAGCTGTTAGATTGGCTAAATATTCTTGTGTGGACTTAAATGTTGCTCATGTAGATGCTTGTATAAATCATTCTAATCTTAGATTTAGTGTCATTTCTCCTTAGAAAGTACTCCGGTAACTTTTGAGTTAATTTTATTTCTTGTGAAGTATTTTTCCCTGCCCTGATACAACTTTTGTTCTGCAACACCGTTCTGTTCTATCTCTGATGGAGAAGGCTTGAAAACATGTTCTTTTGTTAAGCCCCATGTCACTATTCATCAATGCAGGGTAACTTGAAAGTTGAGGAAGCTGCCCCAGGTGCAGCGACAGGGATGATTTTGGCCCTTCGTGAGAGGTACTCGAGTCCTAGAGTTTTTCCTTGAAAGAAAAAATTATAAAGTTTACATTTGTAGTTTTTACAAATATTTTGTACCTTTGCTGTCTTTCGAAGTCTCATGGCCAATATTCTCTTCTGTAGTCTCCAAAATTGCACGGACACCCTCGCAACTTGTCAAGTGCGTATCTACCAATTGATCACGTTGATCTCATTTCTTTACTTTTGTTTACAGTTCATTCACAAGCATTTTGTCTTAGTGACCTCACATTTAGAATATTTATGCATTTATTTTTCAAATTTTTTTATGCTTCACTTCTGTCACTTGAAATTATGAAACTTTTGACAATGCTGTTCATATTGTAAAAAGTAGGAAAATAGCTTAGGATACCTACTACTAAGATGAATCTGGCTACTTGAGATGCATGTTCTTCCCAGGTTTTTCTTGTATATGGGATATTAATTGGATTTCATTCCTTTTGTTTCCAGGTGGAACTTGAAGCTGCAAAATCTGAGATTCGGAAATGGCATGCTTCATTTCAGAAGGAGCCCTTTGTACCTTCTGGTGCTTCTCCTGGTTAGCATCTTATGCTTGCAAATGCTAATGTTTTTTCTATGATGTATTACGTCCTTTTCACCAAATAAGTTCAATGGCTTACCTGCAAGCTTAAGAGTATAACTTTTTCCTTGCAGAACCCAAATTGGTAGTCAACTATCTGCAGACACTAAAATCTTCAGAGGAAGCTTTGAGAGAACAGGTTATTCTTTGATGTTGTTTCTTTTCCTCTCCTTTTCTTATCTATGAAGTATATGCTTGATAATCACTATGTCAATACCATATTTGCCTTAACAGTTGGAGAAGGCAAAGAAAAAGGAAGCAGCCTTCATTGTCACTTTCGCAAAACGGGAGCAGGAGATAGCTGAGTTGAAGGTGAAGATTTACTCTTTCTATCTTTTTTCCTTGTGAGTCTTATTGTATCAAAAGAATTTTGAGGTCATATTTTCATACACATTTTCTTTTTGCTAGAAGAATTGTCTAACAAAATATTTGCCTATCAATTTCAGTCTGCAGTGAGAGATTTGAAAACCCAACTCAAGCCACCGTCAATTCAGGTATTATGTGCTTCTAGAGTTTGTGGTCCTTGAGCTCAAATTTCATAGACTTCCATGTTCAGAAGGGAGAAGTTAAGACCTTTCTTGAAAGAAATATAAGCAAACTGTGGAAAGATAGTTGTTCATGTGATTTTTTATTCAAACATAGCTATAAAAGCCTGTAAAAATATAGCCTTCTATTAGCATATGAATCATGGTATATCTACTTCTCGGATATTTCTCTTGCAAGTGCAGCCAAGCTGTTCTGTAACTGGTTCACATCTGCCACTAAACTTTCTCTAAATGAATATGAGTCATTTTATAGAATATCAACTAGATAAAGTATTTTTGCTAAAAAAAGGAATAGATAAAGTATTTATTCAGAATACGTGCAGAAGTTATTTCCTGTTGTAGCTATTCTTTTCTTATTCAACTAAGTTTTTCACCAGCACTCATTCACTCTTATGTTGGTACACTTGCATGCTCTCTATGTTATACTTGGCAGGCTAGAAGGTTGTTGCTGGATCCAGCAATTCATGAAGAGTTCACACGGTTAAAGGTTAATTTCTTCTTAATCAGACACTATGATTTTGTTAACTTGTTATAGTTATCCAGTAGTTAGATTCCTCAAATTTCTGTTCATATAATTTTGGATTTTCTTCTTTATGCATTATTGTCACTGCCATGAACTTTTCTGGTGCGATTGTTCCAATCCCTTCCCTAAAAAATATTGCGTAACCAGCTTGCTGGTTCTTTGCTCGGCTGTAAAGTTTAGAGAAAAAAGGGAAAAGGGAATTAGAAGGGAGAAAGTGTGGAGCATAAAAAACGAGTGAGCAGATACATCGGCTAGAAGTCTGCTGAGTTCTTTCTGCACTATTATCCAGTGCTTTGTAGTCCATCAATATCTTCTTTTTCTAACTAGATATTTCAGTGCCTCTTCATCTGAGGAACGTCGCATGTACACATTTCATTGCTATATCTTCTGGTTCCTTTTGATGTGATTCAAAAGATCAGTGGTGGACAAACTTTGTTTTGATTTATTGTCAACTAATGATTTTTTGTTGTGGTACAATGACAGAACTTGGTTGAGGAGAAAGACAAAACGGTGAAGGAGTTGCAGGATAACATTGCCGCAGTTAATTTCACTCCACAAAGTAAGATGGGTAAGATGTTGATGGCAAAGTGTAGGACCCTGCAAGAGGAAAACGAGGAGATTGGAAATCAAGCTGCTGAGGGCAAGGTTTGCTGACCCGCTGTTGTTTTGATTTTAGAAATGGGGGGACTACTTGTGCATCACTTCTAATGGATACTTCTGAATAACTCTCTACTGTATTTTGCACTAGTGATTTGCTACCAGCTGCAGGGACAAGTTCAAACATTTTTGTTCACTTTGTTTCTACACGACTTAATTACCTCATACATGCCATGAAGTTATGCCTAACTTGTTCTGTCTTTATTTCTTTTCTTTCTTTGTTTTGGTTTTCCAGATGCATGAATTGGCTATGAAACTTGCACTACAAAAATCCCAGAATGTGGAATTGCGAAGTCAGTTTGAAGGTATGAGCAGCATCCATTACTGCAATTGCATACATGCACTCGTTTCAATTACTCTATTTCTCTTAACTGCTCTTTGTTAAGATCTCTTTTTGTCTGACGAAAACTAGCATTGGAACAAAAAGGTGGATAATTACCTCCCTTCAATTTATCAGATCCTGTAGGGAGTGTCTTTTGGATTGAGGCTCTGGGACTTCCACTTTCATGCTTTCTTTTGACACATTCCGGTACATCTCTCATGACTTCCAACATGTTTATTGCAGGACTGTATAAAAACGTACAAGGGCTGACAAGTGATGTTGAAAAATCAAATGAAATGGTATCCATTTCTCTGTACTTTGAAATTTTTCAGGGCATATTATTTAGGATATGAAATGTTATGAAGTGCCCAATGATGAACCCGGCATGGTTTCTCATGCATGAAGAAAGTCTGTTTTCGGTGGTTAGTTTTCATGGGATGTACCAATTTATTCTGTTCATAATATAAACTGCAGGCACTGATATTGCAAGAAAGGCTGGAAGAGAAGGAGCAGGAGCTGAGTAGATTGAAGAGTGAGCTACGGCAGAAAAATCTGCTGGAGGAGGAAAATGACGTGGTTTCTGCTAGTAGAGAGATTGATGAGGCAATTATATCCCCGAAAATGGAAACTGATAGGAGTTGATAGCAAAGACGGTCGGATTTGACATTCTTTATTTCTCTGTGGCTTATTCTGTTATCTGTACATTAAATTCTTCTTCCACAAATTATGATCCGAATTTTGTTCGTCTATCAATCTTGAGTTGAGTTGTTTGGAGCATGAAGTACCTCCATCTAAGTGTTTAGAATGGTTTTCCATGGCTTGAGTTAACCGCCTTGGCCGACTGAGTAAGTTTGCTGTGATTCAATTGCTTAATACTGATGTCAGGGTCATATGCTTATGTCCATCCTGGACCTAGATGTCCCGCTTGTTGATCGGCTTCTTGTCCTAGTGTTATTTACAGCTGCCGAATAGACTTTACATTAAAACCCAGCAATACAAACTTGTCAAGTATCAGGTAAAAGGTAAAAGATTCTTTTGTCCTCTTGGCTTGGGTTTACTTCCAATCTGGATGAGGCCGATCTCTCTGCTCTGAATCATTCTCACTGTTGTGGTAAATTTGCGAAGTGTCTTGTAAACTGTACCCCTTTGCTATTCTTGGGATTATAATTCGATTTACCGGACATGTATATTAACGAGTACATGTTGGAGAATAAGAATCTTTCGAATAGATTGTATGTCCATATGTATAGTCATTCATTGCCCTTCTGGTCGGGGACCAAAGTAATGATGGGCCCGATGAATTTATTCGCTAGTTTGATCACCACTATTACCTATTACCTACACACGCATACACATATGCATTTGTGCGACTGTATATATGTATGTAACGTTCGAATGCGTGCAATAGAGGGAAATGGTACGCCTCGAGTCAGAGAGTATGAATCTGCAGAAGATTCAGCCCTCCACGAATAATTGCTCGATCAGCTCTGCAAGTGCAGAGGGAACACGATGTACATATATTGTCTACACACACATATTTATACACACATATAGTATATTGGTTTACCTCACAATATACTAAACCAGGAAATTCGATTTGAAGCTGGAAAGGAGATTGGTGACAGGCAGTTACGGTGTTTAGTGCAGTGACATTACTTTGAAATTGTGATCATCAAGGGAACATCTCGATACTAAAGTCATGCCTACACTCCAATGGAATTACTTTCAATCAATACGAAACTTTTCTTACACAGAGGTATGAGGCAAGAAAGGTAGTCCAGAATCTCTTCCAAACACGAGTATGTTAATTAGAATCTACGAAAAGACAGAATATATATTAGAGTTAGGGGACATCAATGCAAATGACAAGACACACGCATCCATTCTTAAACCTTAACTGAACATATATAGACAGGTAAATATAAACATACATGCACACGCTCTTGCATAATATTATGTACATATTTGATCAAAAAAATTTTGTACATATAAAAAAAGGGTTCGGAAAAAAAAAGATAAAGACGGCTTGCTTGACAATACCTTTGTTCGGGTATCTAAAGTTTTTATATTCGATTCTTATTAATAAAAATTGTATATTTCTTTTTTTTTTTTCTCTGTCCTCTAAATTTATAGACTTTTTGTCAGTAAAAAATCAGAGAGAGGGAGACATCGGTGTACAGAAAATAAAAGAGACAGATGTTTCTGTGCATGTGTGTGTGCACATATGTATATATATGTGTGTGAATTGTGAGTGATAAATCATGTTTATGTGTGTGTATATACATGGATGTATGTAAGTATGTGATGTCCAAAACTGTTTTCTTCTACACCTCTTGCATTGTCAGTCTACAGGCCTATATATCTAGTTCGACAGCTCTATATGAACAGATATATTATATGCTACTGTTCCACTCGGTTTCGAACCTCAGAAACATATGTGAAAGGGGACAGCATGAACAGATACGACATTGTCCCTTACGTACTTCCCTGTCTTTTATTTTCTTTTCCTTTTTTTCCCCCAATTGGAGGGTAGGCCCCGAGCCCTAGCTAGAATGCATATCAACAAGATTGGGACAAGGGGATGCAAAAAATCCTTGTAACTTAGGTAAAAGTATAATCGTACATGTCTTCAGAGGACATCAGGGGGACCAGTATGTTGGAATGAGCTCCATCAGTCATAATCAAGGATTCATTTGACACCACTCGTATTTGTTATTCTCGGTTTTTGGTACAAGCTCGCTCCTTATGCTTTGTATGATGTGATCGGATGATTGTCACCCATCCTCAATTATGAAGAATTAAGATATGTATAAAGGCCATCTGACCATGAATTTTTTTTCTTATTGGTTTGGATTAACACGAGACTCAACAAACATTAATCTTCAAGTAGAAAACCCTAGGCACCAACATCTTTTGATACATCGGTGGAGAAACTCTTCGTTCTCCTTCTTCCTTTTCAATGATTGAATAAATCAGCTTCCACCGTCAAGCATTAGTAACGAATCAGTTAGAATTAACTAAAAACAGCATGGAACATCATCAACTCTGCTCGCGTGAAACATCAGAAATGAAACAGTATACCAGGACAGCAGGATTAATTGTAACTTTGAACTATACAATGCACACATATATACCGAAGATTTTGGAGGGTATGGCCAAGTCAGACTTGCTCAGTCGAAATACGTACACTTCCTCTCGGGTGGTGATAAAGAAGGTGTAGGAAAGGCTGGTGGGCAGGATCGAGTTAATTAGACTTCAAACCAAGGGCAATACCAATGCGTTGAACCATCCCCTTTCTGTGTATATATACGTCACACAGTTAATCATGCATTGAAACAGTTAGACTATACTAACAGCAGGTTAGACCTCAATTTCCCTCAAGAAACTCAAAATATAATTAATAATAACCTAAAAATGAAATTAGGTGTTTCAACATAATGTCACTTATTTCACAAATTATTGCTTCCCCGCAACACCCACTAGCAAATTAAATCTAATAACTTATTAGACATGCTCACAGTTGCATGTAGTAGAAGAGAAAATTAGGGTTTGTGGTGCATCAAGAAACACCTAACAATTATATCCTCCTCCTCCTCTGGTCGAAGAGTTTTGATTCCAAGGAAGAGGTTAAGGAGGAGCGTACGTGGAGGGTCGTGAGAAATCTCCTTCCCTGCCGATTCCAGAAGGTGTCGATTGTTGCATGGAAGCGATAACTGTTGGATCAATTGCATTGCCAGAGACTCTAATGAGATCTGCATTGGCTGCATCGAGTTCTTCCTGTAGCCTGTCGATCTGCCTCTGGAGAAAAGTGATTGCACCGACGCACCCGTAGACTGGATCCCTGACCCTAGCCTCGGCCTCATATGCAAGTGAGCTCACGGCATCGTCTCTCTGGTGAGGCGGGACCTCGTTGAGAAGCTTGGTAACGTTGCTGGCCCCGAATATCTTGTGAACGTTGGCAAACTTCTGGGGCTCCTCCGGTGGGAAGTAGGGTGCGAATATGCAACCAGGCAAGCATTTTCGCCGGAGGAACTTGCAAGCAGCGCAAGGAGAGTTGTAAGTACTAGTTGATGAAGAGTACATCGCTGGCTGCAGCAAAAACACATTCATTTGAACGTAAATACATACACATATACACACACACACACGGACACATTCAACTGTTCTTGCAAAGTCTCCCATTGATGATGAGTCTTAAGCGACAATCTCTTACTGATGGTTTGTTTAAACAAACACCAATGATACTATGAACATTTGCTCGACTTAAGTTAACAAGATCGATTAGGTTTGACTTGGGGTTCGCCAAAACCCGATCTCATCATTAAGAACTTCGAGAAGTCATTTTTAACTTAAATTATCCTTATCAAATACCCTCAAGCAATGTTTCGACATCTTCGACTTAGTCATACATGCAAAGAACTAAAACATATGGATTTCCTCTTACAACAGATCAAGCCCTGCTATTTATATGCACACATATTTATATTAAATTAACATCAGCCACTCAGTTAGCTTCACTCTTTATTCATATTTCACTAATGATACCAGTAAAACAACAAAAATTTCATGCTGCTAATCAATCTCCAGAGTCACAACTCCCTTTATACATTTTCCGATATTTATTGTAATTTGATGCAAAAACTCCTGCAAAAGAGGGAAATTCTCATCCAGTTCAAGTCAACAATCAAACTTCTACTCACAAAGTCCGCTGGAAAAAAGATAAAAATAAAGAAAAAAAATGATAATCATATACGTAAAGGTTTTCCCTGCAAATATCCTCTCAAGAACTGGGATTTCGAGCCCATGTCTTTTTTAACTATGACTGACTGATCTCTCTGAAAGAAAAGGTTAGACGGAAAGGAAAACGGAGGAAAAGAAACAGATCGAAGATATCAATTCTCTCTTGCTCTCAGACAGTGGTCCTCACCACACCCATTCCCAGCTTTCATGAACACACAGATATAGGAACTCTAATTTAGAGATCTCCACTTCAGTGTTTGTCTCTCTGTGCTAACAGCTTTTTCCAGAAAAACCAGAAAAAGAGATGATTAAACAACCACTGATCATGTGTCCTCTCTCTCTCTCTCTCTCTATATATATATATATATATTCATTGTTCGATATTATAGCTATATATATATATATATATGGGGCTAGCTATAGATATAGTGAATTTAGTGTGTGCTTCTATGCAATGTCTTACCCTTCTTTCTTCTGTAGCTTTCTGTATATGCAGCTGCTGATCGGGTGCGCTGATTGGGCTGCCTCAGTAATACTGTTTTATCCTTCGCTCAGTTGAGCAGCTTTTTATTCCATCTGGCCGCGCAGAGAAGCTCCCTCTGATGATCACGAAGAGAAACCCTAATTGGACCTTGGAGAAGGGAAGCCCTAATTAATCAGTGAGGAGCAAAAAAAGAGGAACCCTACAAGATATCATCCACGGATGATTGAAGAGGGAGAAGCAAAAGAGAGGCAAAAGACAAAGGTAATACATTGGGAGGTACAGTACTATTGATAAAAGAATGACTATGACCTTTCACCCGATAATCATAATACAAGATGAGATAGGGGGGAAAAAAACAGATAGAGGTAGGCGTAAAATAATGAAATCAAAAATAAAATTTATAATCTTTATATTCGTAAATCATGAGATCACAATTCATTATCCACTGAAATTAAGAGTTGATTAAATTACAGTGATATGATACTCAATTTAAAATAAATAAATCATAAATTCAATTCCTCCATGTGCAACTCTTTTTATTTTTTTTTAAATGTAAAAAACTCTTTTGCTGTTAGAAAAGAAAATTTCAATTCTCTCAACATATGAAAATCAACTAAATCGACCCGACCAAAGCCATAGGGCCAGATAGAACGAACCCTCCAGCAGTCGACGTGATAAGACCACAATTTACGATCTTCTGACTCATCTTGATCATTAAGTCACATAAGCTTTTACTAGGTGAAGTTCCATGCATATATGCCCCAACGTCTTTGTAACCCAAATATCAGGAATGACCAGCCCTCCCCTAATTTCGTACTCTCCTTTTCCTTTCTGAAGTACCAGAGGATCGATCTACACCAACAGCTACCTTGGAGAAACCATCGCGAACCGATTTAGCCCTAGAAGTGTGCAAGCAAGTTCGAGACTGGCTATTAGATTAAGGATCTAGTAGGTCGACAGCCGCAATGACTCATCACCTCCTTACCCAAAAAAGGGGAAAAAATTCTTCAATGTTCTTGCTAAATCATCTTTATTGTAAGGACTTATATTAGAATCTTATTAGGAGTTGTCAATAAGACTCGTGTCCTATATTCGAGGTCGAGGCTGGAGGGCTCATGGATTTATATAATATATTAAATATTGTTATTGGATTTATAAGAAATTAAGCTAAAATCTGCATAATAGTCCAAGGGATAAATGTACTTTCGATTTCTGATTTAGGCATCTGAAGCTTCCCGGGCGTTTATGGATGTATGATTCGATAATCGGGGTTCGGTAACGGTAGAAGATTCCCATCAATACACACACAACAGCAAGTACGACATTGATTTAATGAAAATACAACAACAAGGTAAGCTAGTCGACAGCATTCTGAACGTGCGATAGATATAATATATCATATACCCTGTAACAAAACATCCAGCGGTACATTGAACAGAAACGACCCCTCGGAGTATTCGTTCATGGCCTGTCCCGGGGTGGTCGATCACTCGCTGTGATCAGTAGGACGGCGAAGGAGGCGCAGAAAATCTCATGGAGGAAGACCGTCGGTTAGCAAGCGGAGACGGTGGAGGAAGCTTGAGGTAGGTTCTCTCAGGCTCCTTGGCTGCCCTGAACCAATTTTCCTTCCATGGATCTCACGAATAATCCACCCTTCTGAGGACGACGATGAGAATTTCTCCGTCCCCTTCTCGATGCCTAATCCCACGAAGAAACCGACTGTGAACGATGATTATTAGTACATTACTAAGGAACTTCTATCTAGTTACAATCGTCCATGCAAATTCTACGACAGTGTCTTACTTACCCATGGAATCAGCGAGACCGGAAGCTGCAGGAAAATCCGACATCAGAAGGTGCGCCACCAGCATTGCCGTGAGACTGTTGTTCATCGTACGACAAGTCATCGAGGGTAATGTTGCCTGTGGAGAATTCCATCGACACGATAACCGCCACGAAAATGAAAGGATTGACTTGAGGGTGAGGCACCTGAGGGATTGTGGACACACACAGAGCTCTACTGTGCGTAATAAGATGAATATGAGCTAGCTCAATTATTCATGATTAGGCAGGGAAGTTTTTAATCGAGCAGCTCTTCTAAATTTTCGGAAAATTTTTCATGTCAATTTGCAAGTGGTTGACTTTGACTTTTAAGTTTACTGAGCCCGCCATTTCCTGTCCCCAATCTACGAGGCTCGGAGGTACCATTTTTATGGGTATAAATGACGTACGTGAACTTAGAAAGAGTAAAAAAAGAGGGAGATAAAAAGAGTATAAAAAATTTCATCGATAAAATTGAACATAAACCATTATATTATTGGACGAGAGTGTTATATCTTCTTTCTCATACTGCCGTTTTACTTCAGTCGCTTCGATTCTCACCCTTGCACGACTGTCTACAGGTTTTGACTATATTTCAGATAAAATTAAAATTAATAATATTATTAAGAGAAAGTGCTTTCAACAGCTACGATTTAGCGCGGTAATGTTAACTCCGACATGTGATCAAGGGATTATATGATTGATTTTTAGGAGAGAACCCTCTCTGTGTTCCTTGCACACAACGCTCCTCCATCGGGATCAAAACAACTGTTCTCTTCTTCTACCTCTGTATCGAGAGGTTTTTACACGAGTCGAGCTCGTTGCCTCATTTACGAACTCGTCCTATCGTTGTTTGACACGATAACAGAAGATGTCGAATCAATTTTTATAAATCAATTAACAATATCCACTTTTTAAAACATAATGTGACACTTTTACGCATGAGTGTCAGATAGCCATCGGTCAAGTTCATTACGTTATTCATGAGCTCAGCTCACCCGAGAGTCTCTTCTCTTTATTGGGCTGACGGGCCTCCGATATAACCGGGGAAAACAGAAGCATCTTAGCCCGTTGTCTTCTTGGGGGCCCAGACACTGAATTTTTGAAACATGCCCAAATCGCCCAGAGGTCTCCGCGGGCGGTGTTAGGCACGAGCCCATGGATGATGTATTTACATGCAAAAATATTATAAATTTCATTGATTTTATCCAATTTTTCTTAAAATTATCTTATCTTGCATCCGTGCCTTCGTTCTTATATCGAGTCTCGCTTCTTCGGACTCGATCCCAAGATCGACCCAGATAAATTAATAAACGACACACTCCTTAAAATGCGATAAATGGTCAGCTCGTGTATGCAAATGAGATTTCAAACCATGCAATGACATCGTCCTTTGAACGAAGAAAAGGCAACTCATTATGTTGACTTACGAAATCAGACTTTGGTACTTTTTCGACCCGCCAATCGCAGCACATCATCACCACCCGATTCAACAATTTCTTTTTCTCTGAACCTTCTCGTTTCCCACTTTTCCACGCAATTAATTGTCCCTCGAAAAAAATATGCAGGGAAAATTTTCTCGCATACGAAATTTATAAATCTAATCTTTTTTCGAATTATTAAAAATATTAATGGAACTTTGAATTACGAATGTGCCCTACTCGGTCATACTATTTACAAGTGTGTCCTGAAAATAGTGCGCTGTCGGCATGTATCGGCATTATCATCTCCGGCAGACACTCATGATTGCCTCAGAAAAGCCATGTCTTCCTGATATCTCATCGAATTTCAAAAGTTTTTATTTTGCTTTTTGCATTTGTCGGTTTTACACACTAAAGCAAGAAAATGAAAAAAAAAAAAAAAACGTTTCTCAATCAATTGCAAAAGCAAAACGATGGCTTTTGCAAATTATAGGTCTGTAAAATGAGAGCTCTCAGTCGACCAGGTGAAATCACACCATTTTTTTTTATCTGGGAATGATTGGATTATGTGTAACTTTTGCAAATTATGGATTTACGAGATGCGATGGCTATTCAATAAGATAAGACTGTTTAGTAATGTAGTGTAATTTCTTATCGAGGAACCTCTTAACTGTGTGTAATTATGCACGGTAATAATTAACCAATATGGTTACGGGGCACCTTCTTGAACTTGAAAAAATCTTGTACAAAAATTTATGAATTTTATCTATATTTTTTTATTAAATTATATTATTTTACTTCATTGAATCCCATCTTTTAACTCTCCCTTCAATTTGACCCCTATGACTCGATCTTCTAGATCTAACCTTGCGTGGATTGGTTGATGTGGTTTAGTATCTCTTCTATTGAAGTACCATTTTGAATTCAAAACTTATAAATGAATAGAATTAATAATTGAGAGATGTTCTAGCAAAGGTTTTATGATGATCATATGCATATATATATGTGTGTGTGTGTGTGTGTGTGGCTATGACAGAAACATTTCAACCAGTGGCCAGAAATTGAAGTTAACTAAGGGTAATTGTATGTGACAACACGAGGATGAAGGCAAAAAGATAATTAATCATCAAAATAATTAGATCGAGGCTTGGTCCCCGCATTTTATATCTTTGTTGACAAGTTATTTTGCTTAGTTAAATGCCTTCGTTTGCTACATTATAACAAACTAAAGGGAGTGTGAAAGGATAGATCTTAATGAGGTGAAATAAGATAACCTAATAGAAATATAGATAATATTAACAAAACTTTTCTCGAGTTCATTGGAATAATCTCCTGCAAAACCCTTAGATCCATCCCTGATTAGGTCGCATTTACACTATCAGAATGTAATTTATGCAGGATGTCTTGACTTCAGACCAAATCAATATATTTATCATCATGATATAATATATATATATATATATATATATATATATGTGTGTGTGAGAGAGAGAGAGAGAAGACATGGAACAAACAGAAAATGAAGTTTGAGGTTAGGAGGCTTCCAAAAATCTTCACTTTCACTATTTATAATATGTATCATCCTCATCATCAACCCATGGAAAAGGAATTGCTCTTGTTAGAAAGGCCATTGACTTTTTATACATCAGCTTCCAATATGAGCATTGATTAAAAAAAATGAAGGATTAAAATGTTACATATGATCTTAATGATGATGAGAATCAAACCTAAGATGGTACCACTACACCCCCACAAAGCCCTATTTCTTGGCTAGTGGAAGTTTGTATGTAAAAATTTGGCATATCATGTAGTGATGTGGAGGGTGCCCTAAATACTAGAATGATCGCATGAAATACCGAAATGAGATAAATATGATCGGATACTTAATTATTATCGAAAAGTACGATGACCATGTACATGAATGTATGACGAACTGCAACAACTATTCCGATAATAACTCAGGTCACCGCAACCTTACTTAGAAAGTCAGGGAATACAGAAAAATGAAGGACAATCCCGAAAGAAAAAGGATCATCATAGGAGGCATCAACTCCTATGATGATATTATTTAGAGCACTGCTAACTATGGCAACCTAACCATCATTTAATAATTCAACACATCATTAGTAGGTCACAAGTCAAATTTCATTTTCAGAGAATGAGAGATTGGATCTTCTAATTCATGTGATGTTAGAAAAAAGATTGCTTCAGTCCAACTGTGGGAAAGAAAATTACATTGGCTGAATTAATTTTTCAATTTTCTTGTCTAAGAAGTGTTGGAGAGATACCATTTACCTTTATTGTTATGGAAATAATAATATTTAAAATAAAATCGTATTATCGATTTTTTATATTTAATTTATATATTATTAGAATATTTTATAATTATCTGTTTCCTAATTCATTTGTATTTCCGAACCTATAAATAAACAATATGTCTTGTCTCATATAATTATTGAGTGAATAGTCAATCTAGCAAAGTTGCATTCTGGGAATTTTGATCCATTACTAAATGCATTTATCGTTATCAATATCTCTTCTTCTATCCTCCTATCTAGTTCGATTCGGGAGTGTCTGCTAGAAGTAAAACTCTCTCGATATAAATTTATTCATTCGCAATATTCGAATCCGATACATTATTTATGGGTAATAGACATTCTACCACCTCAACTAGTTCATTTTAGTAAATATATTTAATTTTTGGATGTCAAGAGATGTACATTAAATGCACACTGAAAATTGAACTCACTGTGAATTCTCCTGTTCTCGGACACATGCATACATAATTGCATCGAATTAGTCGGATCCATTGTACACTTAATTTAGACTCGAGTGGGTGACGTAATGCATGCAGCTCTTGACTTCTCCCTGCAATAAACAAGAATTAGTTATGGCGTCACCATCCCGATATTAAAATTACCTCACGTTTTAATTTTTGCACTCTTGACTTAAACATGCTTCCCATTGAAATTTATATGCGTGTATGTGTGTGTATGTATTCCATTAGCCATATTAGGCCCAGATTCTCTTCCCCTAAAACATTCACATCAACATCAAATCGAGCTGGCTTTTTTTCTCCTTAAGTAAGATCTCGAATTCGAGTTTTGTGAACGGAGGGAATTCACCATAGAAGAAATTTACATCCTGGTGATCCCACCTGGCACGAACTGGAATCATCAGGGCCTGTTCAACTTCTGAAAACCGGTAGTAAAGATTGAAGATAAACACTTATATCAATAATGTACCCATTGATCTCAAATCGAACGCTTCATTATTACGCCAAATACTCTTCATCACTTGCTACTTATTTATTATTGTTGTATTTCATTTGTTGCGCAACATTAAATAACTTTAAATTTGAGGACTAGTCTAGCACAAAAATTTTAATAATCACTTAATGTCCAGATAATCCTAGATCAATTCAAATTCGAACCGACGGATCCACTAAGAGCTACTCTAGTAGTCATAGATTTTCTCCATTCATGATAATTGAATTCGAGATCTTACTTAAGGTGGTGAGCCACGTCAATCGGTTTATGATGATCGAAATATTTTAATAAGCTATTGTTTTATCTATTATTATATATGAGGACGAAAGTAGTCGGTCTCACTTTTGAAGTTTCAAAAATACCAACCATTAAAGATGATAAGTGAGTGAAATGGTAAAATAACTTTTGAAACTATAATTACTGCTAACTATTTTCTAATTTTCCTTTTTTTTCTAATTATATATTTTATTTTTTATGACAATTATAAAATATAAAAAGTGTAAAATAAAAATTATAACTTAATAATTAACTATATATTTAATAATTCCGTGTGTAGCACGAATTCACGTCTAGTGTGTATATATATAGAGGGAGAATGAAACTGTGACCGTGCAATGTAGAATCATGGAAGCAATAGTCTAATAATTTACATTTAAAAAAGAAAAAGAAAAAAGGTGGTTGTCAAGTTTGAAAATCACTCTTTAAAGTTTTTCTTCTTCTCATTAATGATCAATTGCTAATCTCGTCTTCCATCGATTAGTCACCTCATAATTTCTCTCTCTCTCTCTCTCTCCCCTTTTCTTTTTTCTATGTGAAAACAAAATAACGAGGTATCAAATATTATGAGAATTGAATGTAAAATATCTTAATCTTGGTCATGGAAATGGTGTCAGATCCTCTTCAATTTTTTATACCTCTTTTTATTTTGCATTATTTTACAATTGCTATTGTTAAATTTTGATATTATGAGCTAAATAGGAAATTGGGCTTGGAGGAGACCGTTGAGTTTACGGGCTTACATTAATAAGAGACTACAAAAGATGGGTCCTAGTTTGCGTCAGAGATTGTCATATGATCAGGTTCTCATATATTATATTATTGATAATGGGCATTACGGGTAATCGAACCCGTTTCCACATAAAGTTTAAGCTATCAGGTAGTGGTACCATGTTATCTTATAAATACAAGATTGTTATCCTATGTAACCCATGTAAGATCTAACACTCGTATAGCGTTTTGAGGGGTTTAGCCTAATTCTGATACCATATTGAATTACGAATTGTTGTTGAGCAGACCCATTAACACGTTGAATTATGATTCCACATAATGGGCCTTGAAAAGAATATTAAGTAATAAATAATTAACCATACTATTATTTGACAGGCTAACCCTTCTAGAACAAACTGTTATAATGACTTCCAATTCTATTGTGGTATCTGAATGTAGGTTCAAATCACAGTGCACTCTTTTACCTCTATTTAATTAATTCCATACAATGCATTTTGAAAACTGATACAACCCATGCGTGAGGGAAAATATTAAGTAGTAAATGGAAAATCGTACCGTTACTTAATATGTTAACTCTTTAGAGAATTATGACGGCTTCTAATTCTATCAGTTATGAAATGTAAACAAGTTCAATGAGCCGACATGTTGCGAATTTATTTATTTCCAATCGAATTACTGTACAAGAGTACAGAAATCATGAATATATCTTGAATATACGACCCTAAAATCTTGACCATTTTAATAGAGATAAAGTTGTCTTTTCGCAATTTATAAAAGGTTGGTATGGATTTCCCGATCGTTTCATACTATGGGAATTCGATTTCCCGACCGTTGGCCTACGAACAAAATGAATGAAAATTTTTGAGATGATGTTTGATGAAAAGGATGGGAATAATTTTTTTTGAAGCCGCCGATATGACAAATGCGTTTCTTCTTTTCATATCCCGACAAGTTATTTTTCACGTGCGATTCTCAATATGTCTTTCAATGGCCCCCAAAAGATTCCAACGTGCTTTTTTTTCCTGTTTGGAAAATGAATAAACGGTGCATCCTGTCTCATGATCCACGCCTGTCAGCTGAGAGACGATCTCAGCCGTCCGACGGGGCCCGACGCTGACACCTCTTGGCAAGATGGGCCGTACGTGGGGCAGTCAGGGTCAGCTCCGGTGAGGTTATCCGTGAATCAACGCTGCAGGTGATTGTGGCTCGCAATAATTGGTTGGTAGGATGAGAGGGGCTAGGGTGGGACAGAAGGTTTTTTATTCGTCCTTGGTTTTCCGTGCCCGAACAAAGGGGCAGTGATCCGGTGCGTCGCGCTGGCTTCGTGGTCCTCCAAGTGAAGTCGCAGTCACAGCCCTGCAGGGGTAAAATCGTCTTTCGACAATCCAGCTCGATCAGGCTGCTGGTTTGTTAAATAGGTGAAAAACGATTCAATCGTTCGATTTACTTCTTTAATTTAAATTACTAATAGTGAGCCATTGAATTACGTAATTGAACAGCTTAATTCAGTTACTGAATCGTAGAATTTTCGTGTAACTTATTTACGGCAACCAGTTCGCTACCTTGAGTTTCCTATGAATAGTAAAAAATATATGCTTTCACCCCCACATATCATCATCATACCTCCTTATAATTTCAAGTCACAGTGAGGTGATGTGATGTTATGTTCGTTCTTCTTTTACTCGAACGGTTAATTTTTGCGAATCCAAGTTATTAGTTCATCTTGGCACCGTAAAAGGCGGACCAGCATCTTCCTTTTTCTTTTTTATTTTTTCATTTTTTAAATTTATATCACAGGTGTCAAGAGTGCCGAATCCAATTTCAGTCGAATCGAC
This sequence comes from Lagerstroemia speciosa, assembly GCA_037672795.1. Taxonomy (NCBI): domain Eukaryota; kingdom Viridiplantae; phylum Streptophyta; class Magnoliopsida; order Myrtales; family Lythraceae; genus Lagerstroemia; species Lagerstroemia speciosa. Next base: position 2,803,391 of record CM075308.1, read on the forward strand.
TTATTAAGAAGTAAAATTCACCCAGCATGGATTTTTCTCATTGATAAAATCTCGAATTCGTGACTTTTTATATAAGGTGATTAAGTGCCGAAGAGTCGTTTAATTCAAATCATATTAATTTTCTTTTTTATTATATATTTAGATCTTAGCAAAAGGTAAGCTTTTTTTTTTTTACTAATTTCTTTATAGACATAATTTCCACTATTATATATGCATTTTTTTTTTGGGCTGGCCAACACCATTATATGTGATGATTATTGACAACTTTCTTCGTCAAATTTTCTCATGCCATCATTTTTTCCTTTTTCTCCGGACTGCATGTTAAATTCTTCATTCATTTTAAAACAAAGATTTATTATGAAAGTTCTGTATTTTTTTTTTTTACTTTTAACAGCAAGTGTTGAATGTTTAATACTGGCTTAGAGGAAGATTGAGAGAATTAATTATGATTATAGTTTCGTAGATGAGTAAAAACGAACGAAATAAGAGTTTTAAATAAGAATTTGAGATAAATAGTACTGATTATTTTTTTATTTTCTAAAGTTAGATAACAATAGTAATTATTATATGAAATTGAAAATTTATTTATAATCGCAAGCTTCACGGACTGAATGTTATTAGACTTGGCTTAGCTGGTTTAACCGAGCTCAGCTTTCATCGAGTCGAGCCAAATCATTCGTGAATCGTACTATTTTATTTACACGTCAAGTCACGTGCATCAACTTTTGGTACGAGAAACTGAATATAATTTTTAAAAATAAATTAATCAAAATGTAAAATATATATTTTAAAAAAATAGAATGGAAAATTAGTGGGGGATGGTTTGTGGGTCATTTAGCCGGCCTCTTCCTCGTCCTTCCTTTGAAAAATTGGAAAAGAGTTAGGAGAGGGAGGCCCCAGCCACCTCTTTGGATCATATTATCATTTGAGGAGTTCTGTTCATGTGGTATCACCTCGTACATGTCACATACACAATGGACATAACAGATGAAAATGTCGTTCCCATCCCGAGTTCGGGGAAAGCTTATCAAATATTACATATATTTTAACGATTTTATCTATATTTTTAGTTAAATCATTATATTTCACCATCTTCAATTCGTCTCCTTTTTGAAATTCGTCTCCCTTAAGTTCCGTCCTCTTAAAACAATGTTTCTAGGCCTGACCTTGATTACTGTCGGTTAAGAAATGAGAAATTTTTAAATAACCTTACCTCATTAGATGACATGGAAAAATATCAAATATATAGTGCTAAATGAGTAATTAATGCTAATCACTCGAACATTTAACTTATTTATCACTAATCATAGTAATTTAATTGATTTTTTCTCACTACATTAATGTAATGTAAGATTGTTGAGGATTTTTTTTCTCAAGAAACATACTAACATACGCAATAAGATTAATATTTCGGGACAAATTACGCGAGAGAGCGCATTCCAGTGAAAAAAACTTAGATGGTCCTGTGCCACACTGAAAAAACCAATCAAATTATCTTGATTAGTATTAATTATGGTAAATGTTCGGGTGATTAATAATAATTTATTCTTTTATCATATTTTAAGTAACGCTTCCCCACACCGCGTGGCGATCTCCTAAGAATTTCTCGATTTTGGTATATATCCTTGCTAACACTGTGAACTTTTCAGTTAGGGCAAAGTGCGACATATGTATTTATAAAACACCTAACATATTCGTGGCTAAGAGTGATAATTGATGATTGATTGAAGAGTTGTTTAATTTTTTTTATTTTTTATTGTCGTTATAATTTCGTTTTTTTATTAAGAAAAACATTCAGTGTCGGTTGAATTATATTTATTTAATATTATCCACGCAATTAAATAAGTACTAAAACTATTATCAAAATTCCCATCACTCTCGACATAGTAGCTGTCAAGAATTGTTTAATACCTACAAGTTATTATACATATGAACGTTCTTATGATGAAAAACTCTACGACGAACAGTCAACAATTATGCAACAATTCTTTATAATTAAATATATAAGTTCTTTTGCCTCAAAATTCAATTAAATCACTTGCTTTATATTAATTATTTTATCCGATTATTGCGCGTTTTCAGAAATGTTCTCATTTTCTTCACTTTTTTTAATTATTTTGTTTTTGATTGGATGAAAATTACAATATTAATTTATTAAAAAATTCCGAGGATATAAGAGATTTTTTATTTCATCAGCCATATATATTAACTTGAAATTGATGGTTGGTAATGGTTAACTCTTAATACATACTTTCACGTAACAGTATAACTCTTATTTATCACGTATGTTGAATACATGTCCTTAATGATCGATCTCGAGCCACACATTTGGAGGCGATCGGTCTCGAGAGGAGTGTTTTCTTCTAGGCTCGAGCTTACTGAATGAGAAACGCGGAACACGATATCTTAAAACCCAATCAAGTCCTCCAATTAATAAGAGAAAAGGGCAGCACCAAGTTTTGCGTAAAACCCACTTGATTGCTCTCTTTTAACTTCAATTCTAAGTATAGTTTGATCTTTCTCCATGTCCTGTCTCTCTCAGTTAAATTAGTCATATAAAAACACTCTGCATACAACGCACATTCGAACACATACATGTCTCTAGTGTACTCTATATTACATCAATTATATAAGTAAGACCATCGCCTGACATATATATATCTGTGTATATATATAAGCTATCCTTCGAGCTTTTGATCAATATCGTTTTCGCGGGATCTGACTGTTACATCGACCCCGGAACGAAGGGAAATGGGGAGACATTCTTGCACTGTGATTAAGCAGAAGCTGAGGAAGGGCCTGTGGTCGCCCGAGGAGGATGAGAAGCTGTTCAACCACATGACTCGGTATGGCACGAACGGATGCTGGAGCTCCGTCCCCAGGCTCGCTGGTAATTATCCAATAATCACGATCCAAGAATATCGATAGTTAGTCCAGGTTTGATGAATATTAAGCTCATCTCGGCTGCAATATGTTGTAATACTGTTTTAGTATATTGTTCTTTTTTCATGGAGGTTTGCAAAGATGTGGGAAGAGCTGTCGGCTGAGGTGGCTGAACTACCTGAGACCTGACTTAAAGAGAGGCTTATTTTCACAAGACGAGGAGGATGTCATCGTCAATCTTCACAAAATCCTCGGCAACAGGTAGTTACTGGGAACTTCGAATCGTGTCTCGACTCTGAGGAGACCTCGGTTCATTATTATTCATATCTTGCACGTGAATGATGCTCGGTCTTACGGTACAGGTGGGCGCAAATTGCAGCACAGTTACCTGGAAGAACAGATAACGAGATCAAGAACTTCTGGAACTCGTACCTGAAGAAGAAGCTGATGAAGCAAGGCATCGATCCAGCCACCCACAAGCAGTTCGCCGAAGCCCGAGTGAAAGAGGAGAAGAACGATTTGTCGAGCTTAACGGGGCACGGGCCTACGTTTCTTGTGGAAAATCCAGTCTCCGACAATCACATTGGACTGGTAGATTCACCCAGAGGAATGAAAAAGCCAGCGGCACTCGAATATTCTTTACCTTACTTCGAATTCCAGGCAGGTCTCGATCCACATGTCTACAAGCCGAGCCTTATGGTGAATCAGTACCATTCAAACTCGAGGTCTTTCATCCACCAGAACCATATTGGGATGTTCCCCGGGTTTGAATTCTCGTCCATGCCGGGTCTGACTAACTTTGAGAATTCTTCTTCTTCTTCCAAAGAGTGTTCCAGCAACATCTCCAACATCAGCAACTACAGTACGGAAAATGAAGCCTTGGATTGCTTGTTCCAGTTCCAGGTCAAGTCCGAAGGCAATTTGAAGCTGGATTCATGGCACTTAGATGAGCATCTGGTGACTGATTACCAGAGTTCAGTGAATTACCTCAGTAGCTACCAGTTAACATCGGTATCAGACGATTTCACCGGGACAAGTTTTGGCATACTAGACCAGATATAAGATCCTGATCGCTCTGTAGTTCCGAGCTACGCACAAATTTTTCTTCTTTTCCTTGTCTCCTCGTCTACCTCAGACGGAGTTGTTAATTCAGGTATGAAGATTTAAGTCGAGAAACGGGTCTCGGCTTAGACACAATGATTCCGAATTTTCGATACACATACTTGTTGATAGTTGTTAAGTACATATGATTAGAGTGGATTTCCTACTGAGAAATTTAAGGAATAATTAAGAGAGCTTTTTTCCCCCCTTTTAGTGTTGAATTTGTATTAATCTGTTTGTATCTTACAGCTTTGCAACCTTGAAGGAAATAGAATTCTTTTCTGCAGGTTTTTTTTTTTGGGTAATTGAAGTGGGATGGTGTGTACAAAGGACAAGGACGTAGTAATTTGCAGGTCATATTATAATTCTAATATGTTCTGATAAAATATATAAAATGCATGGGGGTGGGGGTGTCTTTTTCTTGCTTAACCCCTCTTGAAAATGCTGCATGAGAGTTTTGTTTTGAGGTAGAAGAAAATAATACATTTGGACAAAATGGTTGAATGCAATAGTGCTGTTCTCTGACTTAAGACTCTATTCTCCCAAACTGCTCTCCTCATGCCCCTTATTCCCATCTGCCCTCTATCCTCTTCTAACCACAAACTTCATTTGCAAATGGAAATTATAGACTAAAGAATCGGTTTTTCTAATAATAATAGAATCTTGTCATTTTTTAAAACGGTTAAAAAATAAAAAAATTTAAAGTGCAAGTGTTGTGAATGAAGAAAATTTATTAGTCGATCTCTCATGTTCACTTTACAAGATCCCTATCTCACTAAACCACTTATGAGTATACCCTCCGAGCAAGTATGCGAGTTGAATTCTGGGAAGTTAAAACCTCTTGATACTGGAAGTATCATCGAGTTGATTCAAATATGATATGAGTGATTCTGATGTTGCAGCCAGATGGATTTTATATCGGCATATTTCGATCAGCAAAAGCACGACTATCCAATCATCGGTATCAGATGCATATTTTCTCACTGGGGCTAAGACGGATCACGATGTGCTTGTCATGAACAGAAGATGAGGATTGTGTCCCGAGTCTGCTGCTTCTTAGGAGTTAGGACAGCCCTTATTTAGTTCCATTCATTACTTTCTCTGCAAGATTATAGGATCACAGAAGAATAAGTGAAGTGAGATGGTCTTCACCATACCAGATCAAGGCGTAATTCTTCGAATTATTCGACAGTTGATAAACACAATGAAGTCCTAGTCGGCAGGGAGATCCATTCCAACCATTTTGATCTGGTGATCCACAGATAATAATTGATAGTAACAAATAATACAGATTTGTGCAGGGGTCCTCTGTCTCTGTGAAGACGCGGCCCTTGCGATCGGTATTCTCATTGATAGAACTGCAGGAAAATAGTGAAATAAGAAGAAACTTTGAAAGAGAGTTGAATCCGGAAACAAGATAAGGACTTCGATCATTATTTCCACGCTGGTAGCAGTCCAAAACGGAAGCCTCACTGGAGTGTTATGAGGAAGACAATCATTCCTTGGGAAGGAAGTTACCAGTGGCTTACTGCTGAAGAAAAGCTGTTCAAGTTCACAGAGAGTTCATCGTGCTTCTGCAAGTTCAACTCTTCATGATGCAATTAGATGCTTCATCGTTGGATCAGATTTCACGGTTGTTGTGGATGTTTAGGTAAATTCGAATTCCAACAACCATAAATGGCATCATGCTCAATCCATACACAATTCCAACCATTGCTAAAGCCAGTATTGAGGTTGTAAAATGATCGAGCAATATATTTGTAGATACAGGAGAACAAGTTTTATATGTTATCAAACAGCCAATCTCATTCGCATACAAATGTACATTCTCCTCTGCAGTATAAGTTCATCATACACAACTCACAGACCAAAACTCGTACATGAATAAATTTTCGGTCGAGCATTTCAATTACAGAGCATGGGGCTGTCTATGCGGATGACCTCCTGCCTGAAATAGAGTGAGTTGATGAATTGCTTTTGCAAAAATCTCCCTAAGATCAGGACGCTGAGACACGGCGGAACGAGCTGAGGTCTCAAGAACATTCAGTGCCCGTGCTTGCTCGAGGGCCTTACTGTTCCCAACATGAAGCGCGAGATAACAGAGCAATATAAGCACATGAATCTGAGCCTCATTGCTGGCCTTCAACAGTCTCATCAAGGGAGGCACGCAATCGAATTCAATGATGGCCTTCGAGTGCTCTAAGTGATTGAAATTCTCGGGACAGACAAACTTTGCAAGGGCGATTGCAGCTTCTATTGCCACATCGATCTGTCTCCGTCCAAGTTGCATAACTAATGGCTTGATAATGCGGGTTTCCCTCGTTGGGAAAGTTCTAGCTAAGCACCCTATTGACTTTATGGCAGGAATAAGTAAATTGCAATCCGTCTCTTCTTCAAGAATCCTCAAGAGCTGTTCAAGGACAGCCTTAGCAGCAAGATTGCTTGTTTTGAAGGCTGCTCGCCTAAGGTCAGGATATGATTCTGCAACAGCCACCACCTGCATCACAGTCATTAAGCAATTGAACTGCAACTCCCCTCTCTCAGCCTCGATAATCTTCGACAAACAAAGCAATCCTTTCGTCTCAGTAATCTTCCTGCTGTTCACCAAACTGGCCCTACACAACATCCAGAGAGCCCCAGCACAGCTGACCTTAAGCTTGAGCTTCACTTCAGGGCTCTCCACTTCTCTCTCCTTCCTGTGATGGCTGCCCCTGCTGCTACCATCGGAATGGGACGAGAATGATGAATTCAGACTGGAGTGATTGTTCAGCGACTTCGGTTTCCCCTCTAGCTCCTTGTTGATCTGAACAAGTGAATGAATGCTAGATTTACCATTTTGAATCTTCGGGTCATTAAGGACGGTATCCATCGAGAGTAATGTGATCAGTGGCTTGATCACATTCTCTCGAGCAAACTCCTCCTGAGCCGCGTGATCAAGTTCAGCCATCTTGCTGACCAAATTAGCCACAGAAATCTGAACCCTCATAGGGGAATCAGCGAGAACATGGACAATAGAGGGGATCCCAAGCTCCTGAATGATGACTCGGACCCGCTCTTGATCTGTCCCGAGGTTGAGTAAAGCATTTGCTGCTGCAATTTGAGCATCAGGCATGCCCCCTTCTTTCAGCAGCCTTAACAGGGGTTGAATTCCACCCTCATCAACAATCATCTTCTTGTTCCTCTCACTGTCGCGGGCGAGCGAGGCCAGCCCATTGGCCGCTTCCACTCTGTCCTTGAGCTGACCCATCTGAATCGTGGCAATATAAGACCAGACCCAAGCGAGGATCGGGTCATTACTGGCAATTGGCGGCAGGGCAAGGTTGGCACCGTCTGACTCGAAAATGGAGAGCAGCCATTTCATGTCTCCGATGGAGGACTCCAACAGGGCCAGGACCTGACATATCGGAATTGAATTCGTCAAAGTCCATACTTGAGGAACGCCACACTACATAATATTGTTTAACTGATTGCTGCAAGAATAAGTGTCCATGAAATCACAAAAATCGAGCAGAAAATACAATTATTTCAGAGGCATCAAATGCAGGGGGCTAAAAAGACAGTTTTTGAATTGTAGCAGGACCTTTCGGAAGTCAGCGGTGGTGGCGATGGCGAAGACCTGACGGAGGAAGCCGGAGCCGTGCTTCTTGCACTTCTTGACGAGGGTTAGTGTTTTCTCGAGGTTCTTGGAGACGTCGGAGACGATACGGCGGAGGGGGCGCTCGTAGAGGGACTGGGTGGACGAAGCGAGGCGGACGATGGAGCGGAGGAGCTGGGAGAGGCGGGCGGTCTGGCCGGAGATGTCGGAGCACTCGGGGCGGGTGGGCTTGGCCTCCTGGGCCAGCTTGATGATCCGATCAGCTAGGAGGATCGGGGAATAGAGCTCCTGTTGAAGGGTCCTCTCCTCCTCGAAGGGCGTCATCGGAGCAACGGCGGCGGCGGCCATTTCTTGAACGCTTCCACTGCCCCTTCCCCTCTCCCGGCTGCTGATTTTGTACGTCGGACTTGACTGACTGATCAGTAGAAAGAGAAAGTAGAGGAAGAGAGAGAGAGGAATGAATTGAATAATGAAACGAAGGCGTCTCAGAGGACTACAAAACATAGAAGACTTTGACCGTATTTCTTTGACTTTATATAATGATTTTCTCTTTTTATACTGTAGAGTATATCAAATCAGTCAAAATACACTTCAAAATTAATTTGTAATCAGGCCAAAATTCCTTAAAAAATTCATGTTGACCCTCTCAATTTAGGCATCGATTCTGTAATAATTTATTTGAAACACAGTGAGAGAATCACTGGACTAATATCAAGTTGGTTATATAATGAATTGTCAATTATAACAAACAGCACCGAAAATCCAGTCATAATTTCTTTATCTTGATTAACTAATGATAATGCAGCTGCAATAAATTTTTATTTTTTAATGTTATATAAGGCAGTTTAGTTGCATTTAAATTAAGATTCTCAATGTAATGCTCCCTTTATTTAAAAATTCCATTGTATATAATATAGCAGTTTGGTTTTCCCATTCGTGAATCATTTATTAAATGGAGGGTATGTTGGTCTGTGATCCCTTCCTCCCTTTTAAATGACTTGATTATTTAGTTTATTTGATATTGTAAAATAAAGATTCGTTATCAGTTTTCAATACCAAAATCACAGACATCATGGTACACGCAGAAGAAGGATTACATTCTCCGACCATGACCGAAACATCGACCCATTACGTTATGTTAAAAGTAAGCTGGCTCAATCCACGAGACGACGACTGTAGCGCTTCCCGAGTTGGGATAGCCTTGGCAACCTGACCGTGAAGATAATTGAAGATATTGATTGATGTTTTTGGTGATGATATATGTTGACAACAATCTTATAACCTTTTATAACCTTACTCACCAGAGATAACAGCAATTCAGATCAGATTTAATCACCAAACGCATAGCTTAGCTTTACAAGACAGACGTAACCCTCACCTTTACACAGCCAAACCTCCCAGCTCTGAGCTGCCTCTGTTACAGGTGAACTCTGTCCGATGCAACTTCTGGCTCTTGATGAAGATATCATTCCTAGCATTCCAGCGACACTGCAAAAAAGTTCTCTTTGGTTTCTCCATCAATGCCATAGCTTCATTTTGCACCCAGCAGTCTCACTGATGAAAAACAGATTGTCTTCGGTTTTGACACGCACATGACAGTTTCTTGGTTCTCCTCAGCTCATCTAACGGATTTCCTGAGAAGAGACAGAATAGTGACTCCGAGGACCAGCATCGGGGTTTCATTTACAAAGAGAGTTTATGTTTAACAACACAGCCCAACTCACATTTCTATGATACCATGTACAACGATAAACTTACAAGCAGAAAATTATGGAGTAGAGCGGCTTTGTGAACAAAAAGTGATGTAGTTACAGATGCAGTCTCCCTCTTAAAAGAGAATTTGAAGACAGCAAGAATGAAAATATTCAGAGAGGAATCTGAGTCTCAATCCACACCAACAAGCAGAGCCACCACGTCCTTCATCCCGGGCCTCTGGTCAGGGTCGGGGTGGCAACAGGCCAGCCCAAGCTTCAGCACCGCCTCCACCTCCCCCATGTTGCATTCTTCCTTTATCCTCTCATCCACTGCTTCATTGATCGTCCCCTTCGCATACAGGCTCCTCACCCAGTCCATTAGAACCGTCTCGTCCTCTCCAGCGGAAATCTCTATCGGCCTCCTCCCGCAAACAACCTCCAGCACCACAACCCCGAAGCTGTACACGTCGCTTGCTTGAGAGGGCATTGCAACTCTCACCAGCTCGGGTGCCAAGTACCTGTCATTGTGACCTCAAATTAAATGCCAACAGTATGGTATCAGCAGTCGGCAAAAAGTATGCTGCATGCAGTTAGCTCTTTTAACAAAATGTTATTTGAGCTTCTTGAAACTAACTGCTATTTTCAAACTATGGTGATGACCATACCCTAATGTTCCCACCACACGGGTCGTGTTTGGAACTTCGCCGTGCTGGTACAATTTTGCGAGACCAAAGTCTCCAAGCCTTCCTCTCATATCAGAGTCCAACAGCACATTGCCAGACTTGATGTCCCGGTGGATCACCATCTGGTCCCACCCGTGATGGAGGTAGTTCAAACCCTCGGCAACATCTGAGAGGATCCTCCTGCGCTGCTTCCATCCCAGGAGCTTATCAGGCTTATCGAAAATCCATCGATTGAGGCTCCCATTGGGCATGTAGTCATAAACGAGCAGCAGTTCATTGCCTCTCCTGCACCAGCCCCTCATCTGGACTAGATTCTTGTGCTGGAGCCTTCCCATGCTCGAGATCTCGGCCATGAACTCCCTTAGCCCTTGTTTTGAATCGTGGTTCACACACTTAACCGCTACTTCAGAGTTGTTTGCAAGGGTTCCTTTATAGACTCTCCCAAAGCCACCTGCACCCAGAAGCCTGCTGCTGGAGAACCCATCGGTTGCTTGGGCTAGTTCCACGTAGGGGAATCTGTGAGGCCAGTACTCAAGCTCCCAATCCTCGATCTCATCCACTTGTTGCTCGCCAATCTTCTTCCTCCACCAGTACCAGTAACACACAGAAAGCACAAGAAGCACAAAAATAAGACAAGCAATAGATATCCCTGCTATTGCACCAGCAGATAAACTCGAGGAAGAAGACTCGGGCAAGAAAACGGGGAGATTGCTGGTGTTTATCTCACGTGCTGCCCCGACATCACTCAGGCTCCAAGCTAGCACCCTCTGTGATTCAACAAAAGTAACCTTTGATGCGGAAAACCCAACATACATCTCCTCAGACACATAATTGGATATGTTTGGGTCTCTATAGCTAATCAGGGGTCTCGATGGTCTAGAAACACCGAGAGGGGCAACCGTAACATTGATCTCAAAATTGGTGCCGTCAAATTCAATCCAGGCATGAACGTTCTTTCCTGTCCTCATGCGAAATGGGATGAAACTGCCCGACGAATTGTAGTACCCTGCAGGTTGAGTGATAACTGATTCGACATTGTTCAGGTCGATGCCGACATGGTTATCATCAGGGTCTTCTAGCTCCTGGTTCCTCCCAGTGTCGAATTCAACTGCTAGGAGTGGGTATGGGGAGGAAGCTACCGCATTGGTGAAGAGACCAAAGTACTGACCCGCCAGAGCCCCTGAAGAAATCCAAATCGGGACCAGAATAAGAGAAATTCAAGGAAAAAAAAATCGAGGGTGTCCTGAGATTTGCTAAGGGCAGTGTTTCGATTAGCTTAAAAGCGAGAATTTTGAGCTTCTTTCAGATTTTCTTGGACCGCCCTGAGATCGTCTTAGTATGTATAAGCGATGAAGAGCTTAAGATGGCAGGGGATATGGGACCTGGGGGAGAAGTGGAGTTGGAGAGGACGAAGGCGAGGCCGAAGCCGGGGGTGGTAGCGATCTGCGACAGGACGGAGAAGACGAATTGGGTGGAGAAGGATGTGAGTGCCGTGGAATTGGGCTGAGCTCTCATGGCGATTCTTGAAGGGAAGAAGGCGCGGCCACGTGAGAACTCCACGGAGTCGTTGGTGAGCTTCACGACACTCGACTGAACCCTCGCGTCGTTGATGAGGAGGATCTCCGTGGCGTTGCCCGCTCCGCTGAAGGAGTTGAAAAGGAAGTCGACGGAGAGGGAGAGGCAGACGAGGTGGAAGAAGAGGAGGTAGCCGATGATGGGACAGAGGTGCGTCCGCATGTTTGAAGACTCCGACGGCCGGAGGGGTGGCCTCCGGCGGGAAGGTGGAGGAGGGGGAACTGGGTCAAGAGAATTGGGTTGAGAGGATGATGCGGTGTTGACAGTTCATTGCCGCATCCTCTACGATCAACTTCGAAGTTATTGCTCGACTTCGACCACTGCGGTCTTGGGCTGCCGTCGATATGAACGGTCAACGACCTCCATTTTCTACATCAACTTGCTTTCCCAGTAAATGCACTCATCAATTCGTTTCTCATGCAAATCGTATAACCTTTCCACAAGAGGAAGTCCGTTGTCAGGCTTCTACGGAAGCGCACTGGAAGTCTTTATTTTGACCGGAGCTCCATACATGTCTTCTTCTCCATCTATGAAAGGTTTTCCGTGCTACTCTCGCCTCTCATTTGGTTGGGCCAGAGAAGATATGAGTTGGGCTGGATCACCATGGAGAGCCCATGGGCTTTTCATGATTGAGATCATCTATTACTACATTGAGGAAGATGTATCATTTTTGTGTCACATTTTCATTTTAGGAAAGTCTCTAATTAAAATTTCACTATTCCTTATACTAGAATTAGGGTAATTATCATAAATTCCTCAAGTATAACTACTCGCTTTCCACTATTTTCTCTCTCACTTGAAATTAACCTCTCCTCTCCACTATATTCTTTTTTCTTTCTAATTGGTTTATTTTTAATACTTGCATTTCATTTCTTAATCTTTTACCAGCAATCCAAATACATAAATTACACATTCTAGTTTCATTTTTACAATTCACTATTGTAGTTATCTAATTTAAAGGTAAAACATACCACGATTACTTTCTTCAATCGTGTTTAATAAGTTATTTTTAATAATTTTTGTTGTGGTAATACATACCGTATATAGTACGGATAAATAGTTAGTATCTATTTATGAGGCTGTAGCTCGGCTTGACTGGAAAAGCTCAACAACGTCCTACGTACTTTAATTATTCCTCATAATTTTTTTTTTAGTAATTCCATACAAGAATCTTTTGTAGAGAATCTGATCCTGGAGGGCGGTGCGATTGCCTTTTGGTACATCGGACGGAAAGAAAAATGACAAAATCCAACGGAAAGCCATCCTCGGACGACATGACGACGATGATGATTAAGACACGTAACTGATTCGTTGAGGCAGATCCACAAACACCGTGTGGGTCCCGTCTTCTGCCGGCACATCAATCCCAACCTACGTCCTCCACGTGTCGCTCGGTCTGGAAACTCCGACCACGTGTCCCCCTCCATCCCCTCCACAGCAACTGCCGCCGCTGGCCCCGGCCAATGGCAGGAGGAGGACGCGGAGAAGATAGGACCGGTCGCAGTCGCAGACACACAGAGAGCGAGAGAGAGAGAGAGAGAGCGGAGTCTCAGCTGACACGCCACTCCCTTGCCTGTCTCCTCCATTCTTCCCCACGTGAAGACCTGGAGGCTCACCCCCGTCCCCTGTTTAGGTTCTAGGAGTGAGTAAATATTCGGTCTATAATACATAATAAATTTATTATATAAATTATATTTTAGATCATAAAATATATAAAATTTTTATAATTTTTGAGAATTATCTTTACACATAAAATCTGAGAAAAAAATCATACAACGAACATGTTCTATATTTATAATATGCTGAATAGTTACTCCCAAAACATGTCGGACAGAATATTCCTCCCCACCATTGTTGCTGGCTCGTCGTTTCCTGAGAGCTGATCCAGATCCATCGTATCGTTGCCAAGCTTTAACGTGTAGGTCGGGTCCGATTCAAGGCCATCCATAGATTAGTTTGGCATTCATCCTAACATAACAATTATTTGATGTGTACTGTCCAAACATTGCCATGTGGTGCAGGTCCATCTGTTTTCTATCAGTCGATGATGTCTCCCTTCCAAACATTTCTTCTGTACTTTATGTGCATGTCTGATTTCCTTATGTAATTTGCATAAAGATTCTCAATATATATATATATATATTGGTAGAAAGGTGGATATATGTCTATTACTACGTCAAAAGCTGTTCAGTACAAACACTGGTATTAACATATATGGGTTTTGAAATCCCAGTAACATCATGAAACAAAATGTTTCTAAGTTTGTCGAACGGACTATCAAAAAGGAACACACGGTCAGAACATGTCAAGTATTCTCTAGTGTAGTTTGCCAAAAAGGTCGCGTCTCTATTTGCCCCACGGAAAACGTGGCTTACCTTCATCTGCCGAAAGACTCGACACATTTTCCTGCAATCCATAAAGATTCTCAATAAACGAAACATGATTCTCTCCCAAAAAATCCAATTTGGTTGAATACTTTCCCCAACTAATGGAGAGATCTGTTGTGTGTTATAATTACCGGTTTACCCCACATGAAATAGAGCACAATTTTATAAATTAGAAGACTGCAGAGATACACTTGTATAGGAGAAAGTCTTCAGTGGAGCAGTTATGCTATGTACCTATCCAGTTAGAACTTAAAATGTAATCAATAATTATACAGATATGATTATTAGATCCTAAAAACCTTTAAAAAATAGAATAATCACAATAAATAGTGAAACCTAATTAGATAGCACATCTCGTCAGCATAACCGCTCTATTAAAATTTTTTTCATTGTATAGGGATGGATTTTTTCCCCGAGAAATTCTCTTATCCATTTTTCAATTTATATATATGATTTTTTAGAATTTTTACAATACTCAATAATTATTTTTTATGAACTTTTAATTTATAAGTTATTTTTTTACCACATACGCTGAAATTTCATGCATATAGAAGAATCCCGTGCAATTCCAAAAATAAAGTTTGATATAAGAATATCACAATTGACCTTAACGAAAAATTTAATTTTTATTTGTGACACGTCCTCTTATCTTTTATGCTTACAACAAATCTTCTCCTAGAAAATCTTGTGCGATTCACTGTTTCAGTTTCTGGGCAACAACACAACAGCGGTCCATCAATCGATGTAACTTTGTCACCACACGAAGAGTCGCTTCCCTTCTCGATCAACACAATTCCAAGTATGGAATGATGAGATATCTCTGATTAATCCATACATACGCATACATAGATTGACATGACAGCAATCGGATATGCTCATTTTGCAGGAGTTCATTGGTCGGAACGTCGTGGGCCCCACGCTGTGTCATCTTCCTCAGGCGCCACCCATCTGTATCCATGACATGAGGATGCTGCTCGTGATCGATCGATCGATTCGAAGAGAAATTGTAGCCGCAAACTTGATGTTAAGGGTTGTTTCATCATCTCACTAAATCAATCCCAGTGACGTGACATTAATTAGATGCTTGAGTCTTAGATCCGCAATCAAAGATATTATTTCCATCGGGTACTGTAATGAAGAATGCCATTTATATAAATCGGGCATGGCCACATAATGAGATAACAGTGCGATCGAACACAACATGTTAATGCCATATCCTCCGCTTCACTGTACACTTAATTACTTGTTAAAATGCAATATTTACCATTGAGTATATTTTCATGGGTTAACTATACATGAAAATATGTAATTTGCTTCTTTTCTCAAAAAGTATTGATCTATCATTGAACATTTATGGTCATTAGTCAATGACTAGAATAAATAAAATGAAATATTTTGTATTTAGTATAGTTTTTTACCTACGATATCCTTGTTGAAAAATGAATTCCACATTAGATAAATAATAAAAAAATCTTCTTTATAAAAAGAGTGAATACAACTATCGTATCAGTTTAATTTTTTAGGTTAGATATAAGCCTAACTACTTGTGGGTCATGTGAATGTCCAGGGACGGATCTAGAAAGTTTGTACAGGGGGGGCGAAACTCTATATGGAATTAAGATGAAGAATTCAGGGGGGCGAACTATATATTATTCAATAAAAAGGAGACAAAATCAAGTAAAATTTGCATAGAATCTCATGAAATTCTCGAGCTCAGAGGGGGCGATCGCCCCCCCTAAATCTATCCCTGTGAATGTCTTACATGGTATTAGAACATGTTACTGTATAAACTCATACCACACCATACACGAGTGTAAATTTCGTGGGATTATAGTCTCTTGTGGGCTAAGTTACATGGGATTTCAAACTACGTGAGGATCCAAGCAAAATTCAGCACTTTCTCTATTAAATAGGAGAGTCTTTTGTGCTGTGAGAATATCACATATATTTATAGATATCGTGCGAACAAGAAAACTTGCATAATGTGTGAACGAGCCGAAATTTTCCCAAAGTTAAAGGAAAAGTAGGAATTCGAATTGAAAAGCGTTCACCGAGGTGAGAAAATTTAAAAGAAGAAAACTTAGCATACTGACACCAATCCTACCTCAGAGAGCGACGCCTAATTCCAGTGCGGTGCCCGGCTCAAACTGCCACCAACCGCCGCCCCATTGGCTACCGCCCGTGAGCCGAATATTCCCTTCTCGTCCTCATAATTTTTCTTCATAAGAATATTAAAAGAAAAAGATTTCATTTGATTTTATTTAATAGGAAATAAATTAACGAATATCCGCTCCGCTTCTATAAATACATCCTTGAGACACGCTTCTGAATTTCTCGCTAATACAACAGAGATTCTCCTCTCTCGCTCTAACATTCATCCGAGGAGGAGGAGAAGTCGAAGCCGAGAAGGAAACTATGCCGAGAGAGATCGATTCAAAGAGGAAATCGAGCACGGCTGTTAAGTTCGTGTGCAGCTACGGTGGCAGGATTCTCCCGCGCAAATCGGACGGTGAGCTGCGTTATGTTGGAGGTCTCACCAGAGTGCTCGCCGTCGATCGTTCCGTTTCTTATTCCGGTGAGTACTGAATTCGTCTGATCCCGATTTTCCCTCTCTCGTGATTGCATACGTCGGTTTATAGTAAAATCTGCGGTTATGAGCTCACTCGGATCTCCGCGATTGCAGAGTTGATGGCGAAGCTGGCGGAATTCTGTGGATTCGCCGCCACTCTGAGGTGTCAGTTGCCGGATGCAGACCTGGAGACCTTGGTCTCAGTCAAGTCCGACGAGGAACTGGTGAATCTATTTGAAGAGTACGACAAGGAGGCGTCGGAGGAATCACCGGCGCCTTCGCCGCCTCTGAAGATCAGAGCAGTCCTCACGCCACAGGCGAAGGATGTCTCCTCTCCAGTTCCGTCCACCGCCTCCAGCTCGGACGTCTCCCCTTACCACTCGCCGAGGTACTCGCCCGGGCAGTCGAGGAGGAGCCGTTCGCCGCCGGAAGGATCTTTGTCCCCGGCGGGGTTTCGGAACGGGGTGGGGAAATTACATCGCTACCCCTGCTATGTCCCGGGGCTGCTGCCTCGTGTGCTGTGCGCTGCACCTTGCCGCTGCAGTAACTGCCAATTAAACATCCCAAACCACCACAGAATCAGGACCCAAATTGATTATTAGTTAGAGATGCACGCACCTTCTATATACGAATGTACACTGAGGCTTGAATCGTACTCTCTGGTCAGGAAATTGAGAGCCCGACTGAGGAATTGTTTGCTTGAAACAGGTAAATTAAGACACGAGGTCATGCTGTTTCTCGTTAGAATGTGCGTATTGTTCTTGTCCTTTCCATCTGAACATGATGTTGAAATTATCGAGGCCAATGGACCACAGATTGAATCCAACATGGAGGAGGTGGTGGTGGTGGTGGTGTACCATTCACCCATCTTAAAGGGCTAGAGGTCCCACGTGAAGCTGGGGCAATACGGGCGCCAGAGTGGCAACTCTATGCTCATTATCTTCAATTCGAAATCCTATTGTAGTACAAATGTAAAGCACTGCTCCTGACCGAATCCCATATACTTGGATGGATGAGAAGGTTCCGGAATTCACTAGTCATGTGCACATTTGTATGAGATTTTAGATTGCAATTGATAGAGCTTATAGTATTTAAGGAAATCCACCGTGGAGAGATTCTAAAATGAGAAAGGAATAAAGGCATGTGAAGAGTTTCGCTGTAATGAATTTTTGTTCATGCTTCAAATGTGATTCAGCATATATCGCTTATGCGGTAGCAAATGCCTATGGAGATGCAAGGTGCAATTCATGGAGTTGCATGTTGGGAAGACCAAATTTCTTTTTCTTTTTTCTTTTTAATGTAATGCTTATATCTTTCTAACTTACTAATCTTGCCCCGAGAGTAACAGTTCATTAGGGCCGCGACAGTCATCGACCCCTAGCTTGTCTACGGCCAAGCTCAATCAGTGGAACGTGGGGGCTCGGGCCAGCACATCCAACCGGCTAGCTAGTGTGTGGATGAAAGTTCAGTTGTAATCCGAATCACAGCTCCAACCTTTTGCAATTAACATCTGGGGTTGAATTTTAATGGTAACACAATTAATGGGTATTTTATAAAGTTTAAAAGAATGGAAAAAGAAAAATTTTTAAGAGATTTTCTGTAAAGAGCAAAAGGTATGTGCTAAAATTAGCAAATGGACACTCTTCTAGAGCCTGATATCATATTTGCTTTCTTATCATCGGTAACTAGGTAGTGTATAAATGGAGAGAGAAGCCATCGAGGACGGAATTGAACAAGTAGCAATAGTTTGAGGACAAGTTTTGGAGGAAGGTCCCCCAAAGATATCGTAGATCTCCGTTGTGAAGCCACCATTTGGCTCACGGGCAATGGAGGATTTGACTGCTTCCACTGTTTCCCACCATTTTCGTTATTTCTTCCCCGATCGATGACCTAGAAAGCTCTTCACTTTCTTGATCCTTCTCCATGCCCTACCTCCTCTTCTCCATTGCCCTTCACATCTTTCCTAGAAAGCTCTCATCTTTTCCGCTGGAAGGAACCCAGAATTCCTTGGTCGAGCTCCATCTCTGATTCAATCAATGGATCCGAACCCGAAGAGCCACCCCGTCCTCTCCTATGTCATGTCCCGCCTCCCCTCTATGGGGCCCCGCTACACTCCCCCTACCCCCACCGCCGGCGCAGGGGGTGGCCTCCCCTCGGACTTGGTCGAAATCCAGATCGATCAGCCCTCTGACCCGTCCACATCCTCCTCTCCGCCACCGCAGATCGTCGACCAGATGCCCCACCTCGCCCACCCAAAGCTCTTTGCTTCCATGGCCAACGCAGTCACTGATGTTGCCCAGACCCGATCTATCCTCAAGACCCTCGGCGACCGACCCGACCACGAGGCCGTTGATGAGGCCCGGTCGAAGCTCGCCGAGATAGAGTCCAGCCTCGCAAAGAAGCTCGAGGAGATCGTGCTCTTGCCCCGGCCTTCAAACGTGGACCGGCTTGAGTGGCGGTCCCACCTTGCCGAGAAGGAAAGGCAGTGCAGGGAGGAGGCTGAGAAGGAGAAAAGCCACTACAAGGCCATTATTGCCCTCGACGAACTGCACGAGGCCTACGAGAAAATGCTGAAGGAGGCAGAAGAGAAGCTTGTGAGGATGTACGAGAACGCTAATGTGGATAACAAGAATGAGGCGGAGGGCGGCGTGACTGAGGAAGTCAGTGAGGAGGTTGTTGGGGTTATGAGGGAAGGGCTGGGCTCGGGGGCTCTGGAGCGGGTGGACTTGTCGGGTAGGAGGCTGAGATTCCTGCCCGAGGCGTTTGGGAAGATACAAAGCCTGGTTGTGCTTAATCTCTCCAAGAACCAGCTTGAGGTTAGTTTAAGGGGGTCGTCCTCCTCCTCTTCTTTTCTTGCCTCTGTCATTGGTGGAACCTGTGCTATTTTTGGGTTGCTGAATGAGAGTGATATTGGTGATTAACTTTTGATGTTCAATCCAACGGGTCACAATTCCAATCGATGCAGAATGGTACGAAAGGTCAATTTTTTTTGAAAGATTTTGAAATATTGGAATGCAGTCTAAATGGCATTACATGGTTGAGAAAATATAGTTGAGGGAAACTTGTGGAGTGCACGGCACAGATTCTTTCTTCTCATGGATGTGGACTGTGAGCTTGAGTAGTCAGTAATTAGCCAAAGGGATTGGAATATGTGCATGATTTGGGCATTTTCTTGATATGGTGTAATGCAAATAAACCGGTGTATTGTTGGTATTCTGTTATACTGTGATCTGATAGCAGATGTCTCCTTCCTTTTGTGCCACTGTGTAGTGAGGGTCGTATCTGGAAATTGAATCCAAGGGACCGAGACTCAAATAGTATGATGGGACCAGAGAAGGCTAGATAAGACAGTTTAAGAAAAACTTATATAAATTCAGTGAAATTAATCTATTCATTCTTGAGTGTTGCGTACAATGTGACACTGCTTTTACGTGGATGGCTATATGAAGTTCATTGTAATCATTTGGAAAGCATGTCGGGGCTGTGACCTGTGTTTTTTGATTATATGATGTCAGTGTAGCACAGGAAAATGAATCAATCTGGAAGAGAGTATGAATCTTTAATATACAACTAATGGATTGTGTGTAAAAACTGAGTTTGCTGGAGTTTTGGTCTGATTCATCTTTTTATGGGGGCAGGCTCTTCCTGATTCGATAGCTGGGTTAGAAAATCTTGAGGAGCTTGATGCATCCTCGAATCTCTTGGTATCGCTGCCCGACTCCATTGGTTTGTTGCATAAACTGAAATATCTCAATGTATCAGGCAACAAGCTCACTTCCCTACCCGACAGCATCTGCAACTGCAGGTAAGATCAATATTTCAATAATGTCATTTGCTGCTTGTTTGTCGCGTATTCTTCCTCATCTCCTGTTGCGTTTGTGGAAATGTTTCAGATCACTGGTTGAATTGGATGTGAGCTTCAACAACCTCACATACTTGCCGACAAATATCGGCCATGATAAGCCGTACCTGCAAAGGCTCTCGATTCAACTTAACAAGATCCGCTCACTTCCGACCTCTGTCTGCGAGATGAGGTCTCTGAAGCACCTGGACGCCCACTTCAATGAACTCCGGGGTCTTCCACTTGCAATTGGATATCTCACGAACCTTGAGACACTCAATCTGAGCAGCAATTTCAGCGACTTGACAGAACTTCCTGAGACCTTTGGGGACTTGACGAACCTCAGGGAGCTTGATCTCAGCAACAACCAGATCCATGCTCTTCCTGACACGTTTGGTCGGCTTGACAACCTGGTCAAACTCAACCTGGACCAGAATCCTCTGGTGATCCCGCCACCGGAAGTCGTGAAGGAAGGAGTAGAAGCTGTTAAGATTTTCATGGCCAAGAGATGGCTTGACATGCTGGTGGAGGAAGAGAGGAAGAGCATGCTCGAGAAACAAGAACCGGCACAGAGTGGATGGTTGACAAGGAGTACTTCTTGGCTGAAGGGCGTCTCTGACAGTGTCACTGGATATCTGACATCTCCGAGAACTCCCAGGGACCCCTATCTCGATCAGCAGCTCTGATCTGTCATGCATCGATCCTCATTTTCTCAAGGCATATCCTTCTACTCCAACAGCGTGCATCTCTTGATAAAAATGTTGAAAAAGGAAGTGGACTGCACCATCTGGTTCCCTTGGTACTCTCCTGATTGATGGGGGGCACAAAGCCAAACAAACAAGTGTGAGTTTGAGTAAGAACAGGAAATTAGTAGGCAGTGCAAGATTGCTGCATGTTTTAGCTCTAAGAAATAGGTTTTTTTTTTTTTAAAAGTTAAATAGGTTTGTGACAATCTGCCCTCTATGTTGCTGTTTGCTTGCTCTCTCTTTTTTTCATTTTTTATGGATAATTGTTTGTTTACTCACTAAAGGGTGATAAATTTTGTAAATTGCTCTTCTTCCATGGTGTTTTGAATGCATAAAGTGCTGGACCAAGCCTTGTTCAATTCATGGACATATCACTGTAGTGTAAATCAAATGCAACCTTTGGGCCTTTCTGCCAAAATGATCATCTGGACAAAATGCGTGTTTGATTGACCAAATTCTGAAACTCTGCAAGAAGTTTCCATGAATCCAACAAAGCCCCAACCCTTCAGCTCTCGAATTCCAAAAAAATAATAATAATAAAGAAAGAGCAGTTTCAGTGCATGCATGCTTGCTTCATGTCGGCTTTTCGGATTAACAACCGATTAATCAAATACTGAGTTGCCATTACCAACCTCCTTCCATGTGCAGGCACAT
Organism: Lagerstroemia speciosa; assembly: GCA_037672795.1. Taxonomy (NCBI): domain Eukaryota; kingdom Viridiplantae; phylum Streptophyta; class Magnoliopsida; order Myrtales; family Lythraceae; genus Lagerstroemia; species Lagerstroemia speciosa. The sequence continues at coordinate 2,825,119 of CM075308.1, forward strand.
GATTTCCAATTCCTTCCACCTCAACAATGTTCCTCAAGTCACATTGATCCATATGAATGATAGTAACACATAATCAATCAACACAGACTAGAATCACAAGTCTCCCTCAAACCTCTGTTTTCCTTGTTGATATCTTCTTCTTCTTGTACTTCTTCGGTGCATCCATGATGGAAATCGATGAAACGAAGATGACAAGAACGACGCTCCTGTTCTCTGTCTTCCTCTCTCTCCATGCTGTCCTATACTACATAGACCTGAGCACCTGCTGGTTAGCTTTCTACGCCTCGATACTGCCAGTCGCCGGCATCTTACTGGCTGCAGCATTCCTAGTGATTGCAGCCCGAGCCACGCTGATGACGTGGATCACCGTGCTTGTCCTGCTTGCCTTCTCAGGGAAACGCCGGCGCGTTCTTGCCCTTCAAGGTAGGAGGATAACGGCTGATGTTGCCATTTACTTGGCCAAGGTTCTGTTCCGAGGAAAGGGTGGAGTAGCTGCACTCGTCTGTGCAACTTTCATTAGTTTCCTCCTCTTGGTTCTCTGACAAGATCAATCGGATAAATTTTACTTCAACCTTCTGCTGGATCTTGCCTGTAAGCAACATCTTCATCTAGATATTGAAAGAAAAAAAAAACACGAACGCACACCTAGATCCAAGCCTTGTTTCTGTTTAATCTCTCTTCTTGTTTGTTACTGTTCTACTTGATCGGGTCCTGAACTTACAGTCAGCTCTACGATGCTGCAGAAAGAATACGGTGGCAGTTATAGCTCTGTTCTTGTATCAACAGCAACATTTCTTTTTGGGTTAAGAATATTTCTGTCCTCGTAATTTAGTTAATCTTAATGCTCGAGTGCAATGGATTTGGACCAAGAGATTTCAAAGATCAAGAAAAAGAGTTGCAGAAAAAGTAAGAAAAGGTTCGTAGAGAGAAATGACTTGGAACAACGACCAAAAGGAAATACTCTCTGTATGCACATAGTAACATTCTTGGCTTTGAGATTTCTCTCAAAGAAACTGAGAAATACTACCAGCATCCGGTTTTCATAGAAAAAACCGATATTTCTCAAGCTGTTCCATTTCAAGTTGAATTGTTAAGGACCCGTTTGTTGCATCGCGCTGTATGTCTTCCTTTCTGCCCTTCACTGTAGAAGAAGAAATGGCGGTTGCAGGTCAAGAGTTGGAGAAGACACTTAATCGGCCACATTATTGACCTAACTTCGACAGGGAGAATAAAGTGGAACCTTGAAGCTGAGTTTTTAGATGCCCAAATATTTGCTATGTGATAAGAAATATGCTGAAAGAATCATACCCTAGGAATCCCAAGGTCACTTAATCCTGTCTTCCTCTTGAATCCCCGATAGATATCTGCGATGGTAAAGATGATTAGAGATGTTTTCTCGCAAAGTTGAATGTACAGACTGCACGGCCCCTCACCGATTTGCACAAGAAACCTCATCGACAGAGTCCACATCCAGAGAACCGTCCCGGCCCGAGGATCTGTTCTGTTTCTAATGGCAGATCTTAGCCAGTTAAACACACCCAAATATGAGAAGAGAAGGCCACAGTGCAGCATTCACCTTTGCTCAGCCCAAGGTGGGACTTGTCATATCTTGCACTATGTCCATGATTCACCCCTTATAATCCCAAAAAAGGATACCCACGGCCCAGATATGGATCCAAAACAAACATGGACCTAGAAGAAACATATCCTAAAGGAATGCTCTTTTTCTAAGTTACGCTATAAGATTAGTTTTCTAGATATGAAAAATGCAATTCACCCTTTTTCTGTTTAGTATAGGGGTCTGCCATGTCAGTATGATATGGATCGAAAGCAGGTCATCGATGCTCTGCTAAACAGCGGCATCGGGGATAGGGACCAAACAAGTATTTCTCGTTATTCTCGTTGGGTATGAAAGCAGAGGTTTCCTGTCATGTGCAGCAATATGCTTAAATTAAACCCTTGTCCTTATCTACAGCATTGATAGACTGTATTTTCTATTTTTGAAAACATTAATGATTCTTCCAATAATAATCATAATCATATTTATAATCATATACAGTTCCATTGAATCAAGATAATAGTACAAAGCATCCCCTTCCAAAATTGACGGCTTATTTTTTTTTCCTTTTATTTTTCACATTTTAACAATCTGTACCCGTATTGCCTGATGTACTTTCACGTACCTTGGGCTAAGCAGCCATGAGGATCTAACATTGGAGAGAATGGTGTCCTTGTAGCAGTTCTTTCTTTTCTTGTCAAACCTTAGACAGAAAACGTAAATAAATATACCGTAAAAATATATTACATCGAGCTATTTGCCACGGTAAATCTTTGCCAATTGCAATGGCATATGCGATGTTGGATCTCATTGAAGGGATGTTGAATCGAGTCTGCTGCAAATTCTGGTACAGTGACCTTATGTGCTCATGGGACTGTTGGAAGCTCTTTAAACTGGAAAGTTATAATTGGGTTGCTCGGACAAGAACAAGACAGTAGGCAAGAGAGACAGTGGAAAAGACACGACCTCATCAATGTGTGTCTACCGATACTATAGGCCCCAACAGTTCAGGCCATCCACCGTTGTTGCTGAATTTGGCCCAGCAGCAGAAATTGGATGGACGCGATCGACTTTTAAAAGCCTCTCTGGAACCTGCCCAATAATTATTTCACCGGGGATATCACTGCATGCTTTGGTGATCGGTGAAGTTTAAATGAAAAGACCAAAAAAAGGGCGTAACTTGAGTGAGAGGAAGAATAAGAATCTATTTAATGAGAGTAGAGGAGGAGACAGGATTCGGGGGCTATTCGGGTGCAGCGTATTAGGGAGGGTCGACTTTTTTTTTTTCCATAATACAATATCAAATCAAAATATATATTAAGACTAATTTACGATCAGAATAAGATTTTTGAAAAAATTCTCGTTAAACCTCCTACCCCTGTATCACTCATTTGGGCTCTACTGGTATTTGAGAGGGTGGACTTAACGCCATAGCTAGAAGCTCTCATGCTTGATGATCAGATTCCATGCGCTCGGTGATTAGTTTATGGCTTTCAATCAGCGTTACCATATTCACAAGTATCTTGCACCATGAGCACTCTTTCTCTCTCCTCTCCTCTTCTCTCCCCTCTTTTCTCTTTCTTCTGCTTTCTTTCTTTATTGTACACGGTCTCTATTAATCTTCTTAACGATTCTGTCTGCAGATCAAGAGTGCAGTCCTGTACCCATCAGAGATTAAAATAGACCCAGAAACAAAACCCCTCTGTATCGCCTCCATTTGATCATGTTGACTACTCTACATTATAGGTCTCCGAGATTGGACTGAGAAGCTCTGATCTTTACTTGAAATTGCACTAATCGAGCTATCGAGAACATGTGGGTCTTCCATTTTATGGGCACTGATGCTTGTTTTGATGTCTGGAGGGTCAGATTCCTGATTCTTTGCTGTTAATCGAGCAGTACACTTGCAGGGCATGTTTGTCTTGCTCAAGCCTCCATTGAATACTGCAGCTTATCCTGTCCTGTTTTACTGTTCACTGTACCTGATCACGATCCCCCCCTTTTGCTTGGTTGCGATGCGGTTTCATTGGTGAAGCTCTTCGAGGTCTGTTGTACTAGATTTGGGGATTGTAGTACATAGATGTTGCAGCTTTGATTAGTGTAGTTGTTGGAGGAATGGAATCAGGGTGCAGGATCTATTCAGATGATGAGTTTCATTTGGACTCGAAATGGTTGATTGATCCACAGCATCTCTTTGTTGGACCGAAGCTGGGGGAAGGTGCCCATGCAAAAGTTTATGAGGGGAAGTGAGTCCTCTTCTAATTTCTATCCTTCAAACTTTCTTTGAGTTGGCTCCTGTTTCTTCATGTCAATTTGGTTTTTAACTGGAAATTCTGTCTTGTTTAACTACACGTATTTGCTTCACGCTGAGTCCATTCCAAATCACAATAGTCTGCTTCAAGTGACCTTTAAACGTTTACTTTCTTTTCCCGATGGAGCGAGTCCTGGCAGATTTTAATAATCTTTTCTGTATATAATCATTGGATTGGTCTGGGGGAACTGTTGGTTTATGTGGTAGAGCTGTTCATCAGATGTTATTTAGTCGGCTTTTAGTTGCTTAGATTTTGTCTTTCTAAATTCCTTTTCAGATATAAAAACCAGACTGTTGCGATTAAAATTGTTCATAAGGGGGAAACTCCTGAGGAGATGACCAAGATAGAAGCTCGATTTGCAAGGGAAGTGTCAATGCTATCAAGAGTTCAGCACAAGAATTTAGTCAAGGTTAGAACTTTAACTTTGAGGTCATTTGCTTTGGCATTTTCTTTGGGAAAGAAAAGGAAAAGGTAGAGTTTTAATCAGAGCTTGTGTCTGGGCAGTTTATTGGTGCTTGCAAGGAGCCGATGATGGTGATAGTTACGGAGCTTTTATCCGGAGGCACTCTGCGCAAATATTTGGTGAACATGCGTCCTAGATGCTTAGAAACTCGTGTTGCAATTGGCTTTGCGCTTGATATTGCCCGGGCTATGGAGTGCCTTCACTCTCATGGGATTATTCACCGTGATCTCAAACCTGGTAGTCAGTCTTTTCATTTCTTCATTCTCTTGAACTATTGCTCTGGCATCAAATGTATAATTTCTTTTAACCTTATCCTTTTACTGCAGAAAATCTGCTCTTGACTGCAGACCAGAAGACAGTTAAACTGGCAGATTTTGGCCTGGCGAGAGAGGAGTCATTAACAGAGATGATGACTGCTGAAACAGGAACTTACCGTTGGATGGCTCCAGAGGTAATTAAATGAGATGTCATAAAACTCTTATCTATTTCACCCCGCGTCTTATTTTGAAGGCTACTTTGGGCAGCTGTACAGTACCGTTACATTAAGGCAGGGAGAAAAGAAGCATTACAACCACAAAGTCGATGCCTACAGCTTTGCAATAGTCTTGTGGGAACTCTTACACAATAAATTGCCCTTTGAAGGAATGTCAAATCTTCAGGCAGCATATGCAGCTGCTTTCAAGGTAGTTTCATTCTTGAGTAAGGATGTTTTTTATCTGATCGATTGTGTGGTTCACAGAGGTTATGGATTTACTTCTTTCTTTCAGAATGTAAGGCCCAGTTCTGACAATCTTCCAGAAGAGTTGGCCGTTGTTCTGACTTCCTGTTGGAAGGAGGACCCAAATGACCGGCCTAATTTCAGCCAGATTATCCAAATGCTCCTTCATTACCTTTACACCATCGCCCCTCCTGAACCGGCCATTCCTTCCCGAATCATCACTTCTGAGAACAGGGTCCTGGCACCGGAATCCCCCGGCACAAGCTCTCTGATGGCAAGGTGTGATGCCACAGGAGAGACCCCTAAAGCAAGGAAAGAAAGCAAGTTGAAGGGCTTCTTCTCCTGCTTTGACGAATGTTATTAAGCCTGGATAATATATAGGAGTAGGATACATATAGCTTCTCTCCTTTCTACACGGTCTAAGATCTCTGCGAGAAAGGTATGTTGATCATCTACAACTGTTCCAAGTTTCTTTCATTTCACGGAAACATCAATGTGTGATGATGCTCCTTTTCTGGTAATTGCAGGTAATAAATGGGTTAGAAGTTAGGTCTGGGGGTCTTCTGCTATACCATCAAGGTGACTGGTTGAATATTCAAGATGGAATATGCTATGGAACTTTTGTCTGCGAAAGCAAAGCAAAAGCGATATTTCCTGCTATTTGTTACTCTACCATGTTAGCTCTCCAATTGATCTAAGTCTCTGTTCTCCATCAAATGTTGGAATAAATAAATGCTATTCCTTCGAGTTTCATTTGTGTCTTCAAATGGTCCCCTTATAGTTTTAAAATACTTCCAGTGATCTCAAATCTGCTCAAACTTCAGTTGTATTTCACTTTCAGGAAGAAGACCAAGTGTCTGCAAACGTGTGATTTCTCTGTAATTGATTTTCAAGAAATAATCAGGAGACCATTTCAGACATAGGAGAAACTTGTTGATTGCAGAAGTGGCGTTATGTACGTCAATAAGAACCATTTATTCTGTTTATTCCTTCCACCAGATTATGGTATCAGAGCTTCCTTAGTATCTATTCACCAGAAATCATTACAGGAACAGGAACCATCCTTGAAATGGTGGAATCGATTCCGATCCCTGACAACAATCTCTCTATCGAACACCTTGGAAATGACTTTTGTTGCATTGTGACAGTCCGAGCAGACTCTCAGATTCTTTGAGATCCTAATGGTAGTTCCTGGACGTGTCTTGACAAGAGCAAAGGCAATGGCAAGCTTCTCGCTGTGATGAGATAACGAAACTTCCCTGTCGTCGCCCTCAGCATCTAACCTGACTTCTTCCACATTTGGCTCATAACCGGCAGATTTAATGCGGTTGATGATGTTGTTGACTACACTATACATCATACCTGAGCAAGAATGCGAATCATCTTCGGATAAGAATTCATGAATGACTCCGTCAAGCTCAATTGAGCTGCATCCGGGTGTCTTTTTTAACCTCTTCTCTTTTATATGAGTCCTCACCTTCATCGCATTGTCCAACCTCCCAGCTGAAGCATATAAGTTGGAGAGTAGAATGTGATCTCCACTGTGAAGTGGCTCTATTTCCAGTATGCGCTTAATCGACTCTTCCCCGAATTCTAAATTCTTATGAGCCCTACAGGAAGCTAACAGTGTTCTCCAAATGACAGCATTGGGCATAATCGGCATGTTCTTTATGAACTGGTAAGCCTCATCGATCCTTCCAGCTCGTCCAAGAATATCGGCCATGGAACCATAATGTTCTAGCTTTGGCTCTATACCAAAGTCTCTATTCATACTGTTAAAGATATCCCGACCCGCATCAACTAGACCTGAGTGATTGCAAGCTGAGAGCACCGCAAGAAAGGTCACTGCATTTGGAGGAACATTCTCCTCTTGCATCAGTTGGAAGTACTCGAGAGCCCTATTACCCTGCCCGTTACTGGCAAGACCTTGAATCAATGCTGTCCAGGAAAACACATTCTTGCTGGGCATCTCCGCGAACACCTCAATAGCCTTATCTATCTCTCCACATTTCGCATAGAAATCCACCAGAGCAGTCCCAAGAGGAATGGTGAGCGTCATCCCTTTCTTCATCACGAACAAGTGAAGCCACTTTCCTGTCTCCAGGGCTCCGAGGACTCCACAAGAAGAGAGGACACTCACCATAGTGACCTCATTCGGTTCCATGCCAGCTGCCTGCATCTGATGGAAGAGATCAAATGCTTCCTTGCATTTCCTTGCCTGGGAATATCCCGAGATCATGGCACTCCAAGCGACAACGTCCTTCCGATCCATTTGATCAAACAATCTCCGTGCCAAGTACAGGTGGCCGCATTTCGCATACATGTCAACTAGACAAGTTATCAAAGTGGTGTTTCTATTCAGCCCATTTGCCTCAATATAGTCTCCAACCCACTTTCCCAGCTCGAAATCAGCTAACCTTGCACAAGCAGTCAGAACACTGATCAACGTGACTTCATTGAACTTGACACTCGATTCCAGCATTTCCCTAAATAGCTTCGTGATGTCGGTCCAATTACCAGTTCTGCTGTAACCAGCAAAAATGGAATTCCAAGCCAGAACTCCTCTTTCTGGCATTCGGTCGAATAGTTTACGGGCATCCTTGATTCCCCCGGAGCTGGAATACATGCTAATCAGCGCATTGCCAACGAATCCCTCTGGCCTCAGACCAAGTTTCAGTACCTGGGCATGGATCTGCTCCCCTTCACTGAAAGCTCCCAACCTGGCGCAAGCTTTCAAGACACAAGGGAAAGTAAACTCATCGGGTCGGACCGATGTTCTGCACATTTTCTCGAACAGGGCCAGGGCTCTATCAGGTGACTGGTGAGATGTCAACCCCCTTATCACGACATTGTAGGCTGATGAATCTGGTTCCTGCATCTTGTCGAATATGGAGACAGCATACTCCATGGAGTTGGCAAGGACCAAAGCAGCCGATTCGAGAACGTTCTCAGAGATGGACGGGTTAGAGATAAGGCGGGTTTTGATGAGGTGGGCATGGACTTGATTGAGGTCTCTCGGGCTCTTGCATTGCTGCAAGATTAGGAATTTGGGTTTCTCCGGGAATTGGGAAATTGCCACTGCTCCCTTCACAGCTTTGGCGGGCGGGACAGTCACTGCAAAATCCATGATCTCTCAGCAAGAATTCCTGGTGTAGGAGGTCAGTAACCTATCATGGCGAAGCTTGGCCTTTATAGTCAGGGTGACAGTCCGAGGAACTTGAAGAAAGGTCATAGCTTTAGCAATAATATATAGCTACTCTGGCTCTTACGGTCAGGGCCTTCACAGTGTAGACAGATAACTCAAAACTGATGCAGGAGAGGTCAAAATACTAAAGTCTGCAAACACTGGAGAAAAACCAATTTCTATATGTTCATTTTCTATCAATGATCTAAAAGCCCGGAATGCGAAATTCTAAGCCATAATCAGCAGTCTCCATTGAACAGTGGCTTGGCTTCGAATGTAAAAGGCAGCGCGGCAATTAGAGGCTTTTCTTTGTTTCATTTTCAGTTGTTCGCCTTTGGTGTCAATACTATTTCTGGGTTCTCAACTAGAGTTCAGCTGATGTATAATCTGCTCAGCGGCTCCATCAACCACATGACAGCGTTGGTTGTCTGGCTTCGGATCTTACCACTTGGGCACTACTAGATTCTCTTTGCTGGCCAACGATATGCTCCATGAAAGTGGAAGATCAACTGCGTTTTATATTATGTTAGCTTATTTTCCCTTCCTGGAATCTATCCTGCCCCTTTCTCCGACTTTTTGAGGCACTAACCACGATCATTTGACATCTTGATGTATGAGTGTAGGGAGGAAATCGCTTGATGCATGAATTGTATGCATGGGAACCAGATGCCTTTGTTATCTCTTCGAATCCAAGGAAAAAGGTGACAAATGCTTGTATGTTTGCGTTCTATTTCAACCGGTTCTTATGACGACATATTAGTAATTTTTCCACCAGTCTGATTCTTTCTGCCTTACCTATAAATTCAAGCTGAAGTTCCATCTCTTATAGTTGTTGAAAATCAAGCGAAGCAGAGAAATGAGGAGGAGCTGGGGATACATGCCGGAACAGCAACAACAGCGACAAGAGAGGGAGACGAACTCCCCCGGTGATTATCATGACCACCTCTCAAAGATGATTAGGTCTCCTAGCGTTCTTCCAGATGTTCCTTACTACCCAAATGTCCACAAGGTCTTCAACAGGTCTAAGGTGCCCGGTCAAGATGAGGGCAGCATCGAAAATGACAAAGCAAAGCAACCCGAACCACCCAAGAGCCACGGCCACAACAAGAGCAGCAAGCACTCCCCTCATTTCCAGGAGAAAGTTGAGGTCATCGAGTTCAAGGAGGAGGGACAGACCACTTCCTCAGTCGGCAAGGAGGAGAAGACTGAGGTTCCCGGAGAAAGTGTCGACTCAAAAGCTGATGAGTACATACGGCGGAGGCGCCAGAAGTTTGAGCTCTGCAGATGGACTACCTCCAAGGTACATTAGACAGCTCTTTGTGATTCGAGATTGCTCTTCGATGTCTTGCAGGCAACCGATACTTCCGGTGCTACTAACACTCCTAAATAAAACAAATGCCTGTTGTTATGCTGGTCTACTTTTCCTTTTCTATTTGTATGATGATGCTTGATTGGAGATGTATTGAAGTCTAAGACGTTTGTGGAATGACACTGAAGAAGTATACGATTATTACTTGTTCTCCTTTTGAGTATGATCATTGTGCTTCAAGTCTCAAAATTAGACAAATTGCAGTAAGTTCTGAGTCGCTGGTCAGAAACAATGTGAAGGATAATGTGGCTGCAGCTTACCTAACAATATTGCTGTTGTCATGTATCAACAATGAGCATGACAAAGTACTCTGGTGGATCAAAATTGCGAATCCTGATCATCCGGTACATTGGACTCATTAAATCTCCTCGAGGACATGAGATTGAACAGGCTCCTGAGGCTATTCCTGCTCTCTCTCTGCCGCCTAATGACCCGACCTGGTGGATACCCTGAGAATGGATCATCCATCACCATCCCTGACTCGAGCTTCTTGGACACGGCCAGAATCTCGTAGGAGTCCCACAGGGACTGCCCAAAGTCCCAATAGCCGCTCCCTGAGCTCCTACTGAATCTACTCCCCTTAGAAATGGATGATGACTTGTTCCTGCTCATTGCTTCAACCCTGAACCTTGAGGGCCGTCCCCTGAAGTTGAGGCGGCGCGCATCGAACTCGCTGGTGGATCGAGAGCTGCCTGAGTGGCCGTGCCAGGCCTGGGCCACTGCTTTGAGGATCTCGAGCTCTTGCTTCTGTGACTGTCCTTCCTCTTCAACTCCTCCATGTTCATGCTCTGCCTTCTTATTCTTCATGGGAACGTCTCCGTTCTGTGTATAGAGAGAAGAGTCCTGCAGAGGACCATCTCTCAAGGGAAATTAGAGCCTTACGTTATTAATATTTGTTTTTTTTTTGGGAGGGATAAGTTTTCTGGCTCCATGATTTAGGTTTCTTTGATTTATGAAGGGAAACATAATGGAGAAAATGAATGAATTTTGTCTGGTTGCTATTGTTCTATCTTTTTCAGAGAAGATGTGTTCTTGTTGGTGTGGACCATATTGTCTCTATATTTCTTTTCTTAAATACCCATAATTACTACAAATTTTAATGAATTCAAGTTTAAATTCCATCTGTCCACTAAGAGATAAATCTCTCCCACAGTAGATTTCTTCCATTATAGATACTCAAATCTAAAATTCTGTATAAGAGAGAGATACGAACTATTTCAACCAACTCATATTGATATTGTTATTATCCTTAGAGTAAAATTCTTCCTATATGAATTCTCTTAATTCACAAGACTCACACCTACGAACTTACTCAAGGGAAAAGAGACATTTTATCATCGTAACCGATCAACTTTGATTTCCAAACAGTCCTTAATTATTTAAATTACATTGTTTTTGAAAATTATAAAAAATTATTTAATTTAAAAGACAATAAGACAAAAATGATATAAGAAAAGGCAAGCAAAATGCAAAATGTAATATGAGAAAGAGAAAATGAAGGTGAAAAAGACAACGTCGTTATTAAGGGCTATAGTGACAGTGGGTGAGATAAGTCGTTACTAAACATAAAAACTTTAGTTACAGTTGACAGAGATCAATCAGTGACGAGGTGAGTCCGCACTAAAAATGAAATATAGTGACAACATGAAATCGTTAGTAAATTTGAAAATTCAGGGACAGCTAGACCTTCATCAGCAAACCCCAATCTCTAGTGAACAAAAGCGTTTTCATTAGTAAAGATAACAGTGGCAGTTAATATGAGAATTTAGTGACAATCAAGACATGTAAAAAAAAACAGTGAAACCTAGTGACAATTTCTCCATCGTCCGTTAAATTTAAAATATTTAGCTGTACTTTTGTCAGTAATCACGAAATTTTGGCAACATTTTTTTGTCACTAAACAGAATAGTGACGATCAGTGTGCCGTCAGTAAATATTAAAACTTTACTAACAACTGACAGTTGACTGTGAGTATGAGCAATTAGTGACAATGAGGAGAATCGTTACAACTGGTAAAATTTAGTAACAATTACTCTATCGTCAGAAAATTTAGAGTATTTAGTGGCCGCAGAACTTTTGAAAGCAAATCCCAAAATTTTAGCCACATATGTCTATGTTGTCAGTAAACATCAAAAGTTTAGTAACAGTTGACAGTTTCTGACAATAAATATAAGCAATTAGTGACAATATGGAGATTCGACACATCGTTTTAGTGACAATTAGATGTCTACAGTAAATTAAATTATTTGTGACAGGAAGACCTTATCAGTAAATCCTGAAATTTATTAACACTTGCCAAAGTTGTTAGTAAATATCGTAGTGATTGTGTTAAGAGCCGTTAGTAAATTGAAAGTTTATTAACAGAAGACAGTTTTGACAGTAAAAATTGTCAATTATAGTCACTTAATATTGGAATTTAAACAACTTGACAATCGTTAGTAAACATAAAAACTTTAGTGACAGTTGTTACCTTTATCAGTAAATTTTCAAATTTAGCGACACTGGCAGCTGTAAGTTAAATGTAGCAATAGTAGCAGCTTTGAAAGTCGTTAGTAAATGTCAAGTTAGTAACAGACATATTTCGATAGTGAATGTGACTAATTAGTGACAATATCATAAATAATTCCCTGAATTTAGCGACAACAGTCAATGTCGTTAAGAAAATATTTCGATAGTTAATGTTTTGAATATCAGTGACAGTTATTATTCGTCAGTAAGACATCAACAATCGTGACATTGTGCATTGTCGTAAGTAAATATCACCAATTTCAGTGACAGTTGTGAAAGTGCATTAGTAATATCACCAAACATTGAACCGAGTTTGACAGTAAAGATCCCTTAAAGTGTTGTACCTATAAAGCGGTCTCATCTATGGCCGCAGCTGAAGGTCTCTTACTTTCAATGGCTTACCCTTGGCTGGCATTAGAAACTCCCGCTTTTGGCAGATGGCCACAGGCAGAATGGCAATTCTATCGGGATCTCTTTTCTGGTCGCCATCAAATGGGGAGTTTCAGCAGTCATCGGCCACATATCGGCTTTTGGACAGCATACCTGAACAGTTCAGATTGAGTAAAGAGTAGTCAATGGCCTATGAAAGGAAATGGTGCTCGTCCAGTGAACGCTGCAGAAAATAGGCAGTCGCTCTACAAAGAGATTGACTACACAGCTGCTGTTAGTTTTAAAAAAATTTGATCGAATTGATCTTCATCAATTTACCAGGAATCTCAAGTAAAAAAACTGGAGAACACCACACCGCCTTTTTACCTTTATCCATGTGCACATCGCATATTATATGTCAATACATGTACGCATCCTCAGCATGCACATATACATATATTAAAGGCAAAACATTGAAGAGTAAGATATGCCTGACAAGATCAGGATTTTCAAAGTTGAAATTTAACCTCACATGCCCAGCACCATATGCATACACTTTGACATCCAAACCTACATTGTTTGTATGATATAATTTCAGCAAAAAGATGAACTCTGACAGCCAAACCGCGAGCATGACAGAAAAGAAGTTCAGTTTAGTGAAATAGCATCATCCCAAATTCGGCTTTCGCTAGCCTTTATGATTATAGGTCCATGGACTTCTCTTATAAGAAAAGAAAAAGGGAAATAATAAAAGAGCGCAGCATGACAAGAAAGACCCTTTCCGGGGAATTTCCAGCTCTAGGGGGAGTATTGTGCTTCTTTTGCATCTATAAAATAAAACATTCATATATATAAATTGAACACTCAACATATCTGTGCAATGTGCACTAGAGTAATGTGATGAAAGGGACCGATTTAAGTGGATTCACTATGAAAAGCCGTGCGAGTGGTCCTATGGTGAATTGATCTAAAATCAAAAGGCTCCCAACAGGAATACTGTATCGTTGGAATGATTCCTATTCCCCAAGCCGTCTTAAAGGTATCTTATTTCTATTATCCTAATGCTTAATTATCTGGATTCAGAAAAGCTACTAGTTCAGCTCCCTAGCATTGTACATTATATATGGTTCGCTAGTCTACTTCCAATAGAGGATGCATAAGCTCAAACCCCCCACCTGAGTGATACGACCAAGATATTCACAGAGATAACTCAATGGAGATGGAGACTTCTATCTTGCTCAGCTCAGTGCGTGCTTCATGTCACTCTCAGAAGATCAACGGCATTTCAGCTCGGATCCCAGTGAAGAGCGAAGTATTTGTACTGCAGCAGATTGTGAAATAACAGTGGAGAGAGTGGTACAAAGGGGGAATCAAGAACTACCTGGTCCGAAGATTGGTGTGATCTCTGTGCTTCTATCTCTACTTCTCATTTTCTCCTTACGCACATGATGATTTCTTATCAGCTGTAGGTGAAGAAAGCCAATCAATCATCCAAGCAGCTGAAATGGAAACTATTGTAATAAGACCATTACATTACGATGAAATAAATTGGTAGTGGAACTAAGCAAAAGCTGGATACATCTGCTTCTGTTAATATGAATTCGAGTGCTATATCAGTACATCAGTCAATACGCAAGAGCATCACGTTAAGGATATGAAGCACAAAACCACGAACGTATTCCAGGTACAATCCTGCTACTCTATAGCATGTTTCAGAGAATACTCTCTTCAGCCAACTAAAAGCATTTATGTTTGCCTTTAAAAAATAATTAAAAAAAAAACACATACAAAGACATCATTCGAGATCAAAGAACCCTTCGCTGTGAAACTTCTTACTGAAATCAATTTTCATGGATAAAAGCATCCAGGATTGCACGAGGTTGAGGATTTACCACTCAAAAACTGAAGACCATTTGCAGCGTAGGCTAGACCTCTTCATAGCATCACTCATTTATGGATTGAATAGCACCTGCTCCAACAGTCTTCCCTCCTCCTCTGCTCACATGCCACGGGCACAATGAGCTCAACCACCATCTTAACACTCGAATCACGTCCGAATTATATTGGCTCCTGTAGAATAGTAACCAGATGACATGAATGCAAGCTACCTTAACGAATTCTGTAATCTATACGAGATCGATAATGAGCAAACAAGGAGATTTTTGCGTTTCTCGATACAACAGAATCCGGATTCTGAACTCCATCTGAATCACAGGCAGCCGTGAAAGACGGAAGCTTGTGAGATAAGGAAAGAGGGAGACGTGTTGCAGAGTAGTGCTTAGGTTAATCATGCCGTGGAAGAATCAGGAAGTACATCCAGAAAATGAATCGAATGGAATCTGGTGGTACGTAGATTTTAGTGGGCCAAATGCTCCCTCTCTTTTCAGCCATTTATCGATTGATTGATTGAACGGGGGAATTGATGATATCTCAGCAGTTTAAGCCTTGGAACAATGAGTCCGCTGTTAACGAAGTTAAGCTTGCTTCTTCACCGCCGGCAAGGAGTTCAAAAACCCCGCAGAGCTGCTCCGGTGAGAAGAACCGAGATGCCTCGTCGGAGGGTTTAGGGAGCAGTGGTCCTGGTGGCTGCCTTCCTTGCCCCCACCCAATATGGGCCCTAAAAGGGCCTGACCACTGATGGGCTGAGCTACATTTTATGGGACCAATCTTCCACATTCCCTCCACGTTGGGCTTTTCATGTTCTTTCTTTCACGAGGAAATGGGCCCACTAAGGCCTCAATATCGAGAAGTTATCCCAATGAGCCCGAATTTCTAATTCCTTTAGAGAGAGAGAGAATAAAACGGTGCGGATAATTCCACTAACAAATATCAAATGTAAAATCTCTCGGTTTCAATTTAAAGACCATGCGATTACACAAAATCTCTCCTTTCTTGTCCCGGTTGTATTCTGATCCGAATTCCCTCCTACCCCTTATCTGATCATTTTATATTTTTTCGGTCAGCTGAGAGTACTTCAATTATTCACCGATACCGAATCATACCTGGGGTCCACATTATTCGATCATTTTATATTGCATCGGTCACACTAGTCGGTTGATATCGATGTCGATGGGTGTTTTGTTTCATAGTACAAAATCTTTTATTTGGATTTTGAGTTGAAGTAGGATGCAGGTTAAGTTCAGCCCTTCGAGGGCTCTAATTGTTAACTTAATTCTTCAGCAAGTACATCTGCTGTACATACTTTTAAAAGAATAGTTTTCGCCGATATTGAATTAGCTGAAATAATTCAATGTCCCATCTCTTAGAGTAAGATTTCGAATTTGAATTTTGAATATTATGCATGAATTACAAAAAAAATGTTGTGTTTGAGAGAAATTCATATGATAATTTTTATCTCCTAATAAATTAATCAATATTTTAATATGGATTAATCACAGATTATTTGAATTTAAAATATTAATAATATATATCCATGATTTAAAAAAATCTTGCCCAAATAGGTTCTAAGTCAACGAATTTGTTTGTTTATTGTGGGCTCGAATCGATACTGAAGAGCCCCCTGGATTCCTCGGCATGTGAAAGGGCATCCTCTCAAGGTTAATCATATAAAGGGCCATATTAAATGGGTTATTTTTAGTTTTTGCATCAGAAGAAAAACAGCAATTATTATCAAGAACCTCATTTTTTTTTCCCAACGAAAAAAATCATATAATGTCACCAAAAATCCCTTTTTTAAAAAAAAAGAAAATCGACTGGCTTATAAGGAAATAGGAGAAACATATGAACAGTGTATGAGCTCCACTGATTAGAATCGAATATTGAAATCTTACTACAGTTTCAAGCATCAGCGCTTCACTGGATCCTTTTTCATAAGTTTCTATTTTTTTGACAAAGTCTTGCATGTAACATATATACCAAATGATAGTATTGACGGGGTGTCATATTTTTCTAGAATTTTATTTAAAAAATCTGAAAATGACCAAATTTTATTGAGGAATCACGTGGTATACTTGTTACGCACGGTAATCTATCCTATTTTCTTAATATGTTTAAGGACTTGGAGGCAGGTAGGGAAGAAGACAACTGGGAATGAACACAACCCAACTGTTCAGGGATAATTTACAAACTTATCACTGAGAGATTAATTTAGTAATTTTTTTCGATGCAAGATAGCAGCGCTCTTATTAATATTCCAACATCAAAGTACAAAACCAAAACATCCAACCCTCATTCAGTTGGCTCGCTCAAAAGAGCCTTAAACTTAGCCCAACAAAACAGAGACTAATCATAATCCTCTAACACCCCATCGAGAAATTTACTCCCTCTGATGAGCAGTGGCTATCCTAGCTCTAAGGTTACGAACACCCAGTAACCGACAACAAACACTTTGTCGGATAGAACACCAAACAATAAGCATTGGAACAGCTTCCTTTCCCATGTTTCAAGTCATTCCGAGCCTTCCAAACATAATAGATATAAGCACTCCAAGCAAATTCAAGAGAACAAGTTGGATAGCACAACCTCGAAGTTGCTGACATGCCTATGAGAATTTCTCCGTCCAACTACCAACTCAACGAGAAAAGTAATGAGTCTAATTTAATAATATTTTTTTTATAATTAAAGAGATTATTTTACTTATTAGTGGAGGATTGGCATTTTCTCCATGGGTTGTTGTTTGATTGTTTTTCTTCGCAGACATTAGTGGACAAAAACAGAAAGGACCAAAATTAATGGAATTACAAATGATGCCTTGGAATGAATCTGTGGGATTCCATGAATAAAAATAAAATAATATAAAATAAAGGAAAACCACTTCATTATTTTATCAGAAATTTATTTATTTTTTAAATTCATGTAAATATCCCACAAATTGATCATTTTAAAGTAAATACATATATGAATTCTGAGCAACAGTATCAACTATTACGTAAATACGAGTGAATTAAATATACAATTTCTTGAACTATTTAATTATTTAATATCATTTTCTCTATGTATATTCGATCCAAGCAAAGTCAAACAATAAACTAGAACCCAAACACAAGCTTTCCAAATCCAAACGATGTCATTTAGCTAAAAGAAATTCCAATCGATGTCATCAATCGATGCGACCGTTAATAATTTACTAAAGTAATCAGCCATTTCCCTTTTATATATATATATATATATATAAATGTAAATCACTAATAGCAGTCTAATTATTCAAAACTCATTCTTCTACTGATAAAAGAGGTTAACATACAGAGGATATGGATATTTCAGTAAGGTATTCAAGAATCCTTGCCAAACGACTCGACAGTTCTTAGTGTATCTCCACTGGTTAGTACTAGGCCTCCTAGCGATCTTTCTGGATCCTGAAATATAGAAGAAAGTCAAATCAAAGGTTACGATCTAATTTGACCATCTGATACTTTAGTCAGTAAAGTGAATTAAGATTAATACAAAGAAGTAAGGATTCAAAATTATATTGTACGTTGGATGCTGACGTATATTTATAAGAAAAGATGAAAAATAATCGAGAGTCAATGACTAATAAGAAGAATGCACGTGGGATGTGACATAATGACTATTTTGCACTTGTAATTAATTTATTCCTAATCACATGCGGTTGAGTTTGATCAAAATCTTATATTTGAGCTCTTCTAAAAAAAATTGATAGGAGGGACTTTTTGAGCCTAGATCTCGGCGGAACCCAGCCGCTTTTTAAACTATATTAAACATTTGTCGGTGATGAATTGACGGGACAACTAGTACTGATAATTCAGTTCATCTGATATATTCACAATTAACTATGATAATGTTCAATGAAGTTGTTTATAGTCGTTTCTCTGGTCTTCTTTTTATTCAGGGGGAAAAAAAGGCAGGGACTCACAACCCTTCACCGTGCATTAGGGCCACCCTGCAGGTTTTCTCTGGGATTATTCAAAAGGTCTCTGACTTATTCCGCCGAGAAGATCAAGTGCTTTCTTGAGCCTATATAAGGGTTCGGCTGCCACGGGAGGATCCCTCCATAGCATCGATCAAGCTCTCCTCCTCCGAGTCAGAATCATTTGAAATCACAGGCATCTCTGCTCGGCCTTGGAGATTGCCGATCGGGAACAATGGCGGACCACTGTGCAATCATCTTGGCTTCTCTTCTCGTTGCTTGCTTAGCTCAAGCCTGCCATGGAAACGTCCTCTTCTCCTCTCTTAACCGAACTCTCATCGTCGATTCCTCTGCTAAAACTGGACAAGGTATATATCCATATGAACACGCGCGTGTGTGTGCGTATATATATATATGTTAATATGTTCATCATTCCTATCTCCCTCTCTCTGAGAATTAATCAGGTTTTGCGATATATTGCAGTATTGAAAGCGGGCGAGGATAAGATCAGGGTGACTTGGGGCTTGAACGGGACCTACGCCGGGAAAGACTCGGCTTACAAGACGGTGAAGGTGAAGCTGTGCTACGCGCCGATAAGCCAGAAGGATCGAGGGTGGAGGAAGACCGTAGACAATCTCAACAAGGACAAGACCTGCTCCCACCTCATAGTATCCAAACCCTACTCGTCCGCCGCCCCCAACGGCTCCTTCGAATGGACCGTGCAGAACGACATCCCCACGGCCACCTACTTCGTCCGAGCCTATGCCTTTGATGCCGAGGGCAAGCAAGTGGCCTATGGGCAGACCACCAACAAGGAGAAGACCACCAACCTCTTCGAGGTCGATGCCATAACCGGCCGCCACGTGTCCCTGGACATTGCCTCGGCCTGCTTCAGCGCCTTCTCGATCATTTCCCTTGCCGGGTTCTTCATCGCCGAGAAGAGACGGGCCAAGAAAAGCTTCCCTCCTCCTCCTCCACAGATGTGAAGACGGGAAGAGAACTACAAAGTTCAAACACGTTCCCTTCAATCACGATCTATCTAATGACATATCCTAAGTTTATTAAGACTTGCAAGTTCTTGTTATGTAACATCGAAGCATGTTTTAGCCATAGTTTTCACTATATTTTACATGGGTGTGTTGTCTGAAGTACTTCAAATAACTGTTCTTTTTTTTTTTTTTCGAATGTAATATAATAGTTACGTATCACGTGTGTCGAATCAGAATTACTAATCATCGAATCAGCAGTAAAACTTCTGATATGATGAATCCCTAAGGAGATCGTGTATTCAATGGCTTCAATGTTTTCATGATTTGATTTTTTTTTCAGTGGGTCATGCTTTGATTTCGCGGTATACATCAAATTGCTTGAGAATTCAAGCAATAAAGATATGTCAGTGATATGATGGTGATGCTGACAATTGAATTTGCTCAAAGTCAACTGTAGTTGGCCTGAGATCAACTAGGTAGTGGCCAGCAATTGCATTAGCTGTTAGAGCAGGTAAACATCAAACTCATTGTGTCCCATCGACTCCTCCGACTAACGAAGAGATTGAACGCTACATGGTCGGATGGTCGTTATAGTAATGCAATAGTCGTGCTTGATAGGAAATTGAGGAAGAGGTTGAAAACGATAATTAAATCTATAAATTAGATGTGAGCATGCTTCAAATAAAATTAATTTCTTGTAAGAATGTAAAATATGATAAGCATCGACTTTCGATTTCTTTCCTTTCTGAATAGAAAATATAGGTCATGCTTCCAACTTGGATCAGAAAACAATTCATAAATTCCATCAAATTATAAGCTGTGACAAGATATTAAATTTGTGATGTGTGGCGATCGAAGCAAAATCGTAATTTTGTCCCGTTCTTGATTGAAAGGACGTGTGAGCTGTTCTCCACGTGCTTGGGGACTTTTGGTATCGGACGGCAGGCACGTAGGCCCCCCGTTTGGCCAAGTCAACATTCTTGAAACGTCAGCGCTGATAGGCACTTTTGAAAAGTCATACTGGGGACCTCAGCAATTTTTGTGGTAGCCATCTTCTACTCTAATAGCTCCCGTTTGCAGATGATATAGAGAAAAAATAAATGTTTTGTTGGAGTAATTATTAAATTAAGAGAAATTTAAAAAATTTATTTGAGTTACGGATCGAAAGGTAAGATTGTTGTGTAGGATAAATATATTAGAATACATGGGAAAAATTAAATTTAATTGTAAAAATTGATAACCATGAGTAAAGTTAGTTACGATCTAATAATTACACGGTTGTGAAAACTTCACCAATCTTACCGACCACCGTTATAAGATTTCAATTGATATAATATCATATCATAATTAATTTTACGATCAAACATTACGATCAATGGTTTCGTCACTAGGCCCCTTAACGAGTGATCTCAAAATCGATCCTCATGTTGAGAGGGTTGATGAGAATTTTTCCAGAAATCCCGACACCACTGCAAATTAATTTCAAGGTGAGTTTCGACTAATATGAGAATACTGTATGGTGCAAACAAAAAAACTAGTAATCCGAAACAGATATTATAAGAGTTAGATTAACCTTGCAGTCAGTCCACTGAAATGCAGCAAGGAGAATCCTTTATCACAAGGGAGAGGCCTAAACAGCAATACATTTGATTTGAGCAGGAATAGGAGAGTCACACAGACACTTGTACTTGATCCACCAGAAATTAGCCGTACAAAATGAGCTAAGAATCAAGGCGAAGTAGCTCGTCCATTGTATTACTAGTAAGTCACTCAATGGCAGTAGAGTACAGGGGAATATCCCAGTTACCAGGAGCAACCTCTGAATACACATTTACAATGGCATCGTTGTTGCTTACCTACATGAAAACCCAACTAAACAATGGGTTCTCAGCAACTGGATAAAGCTTGGAAGTTGCTCTTTACAATCTGAATTGATCTGTATCATTGTCGAATGTAATCATGTACTAACACTAGCATCCTCAAATCAGTCTCCCCGATGAGTAAAATGCATCTCACAGTTCTTCATTTTACCTGTTCCAAGAAGAGATAACCTATCTTCATACACATCTATGTGCCCAAACGCATCAGTCCCAGGAGGACACTCGAGCGCCGCCTCAAAAACCCTATGATGTATCCCGTGGGAATCAACTGAGTGCCCGCCCTTGTGATCATGACCTGCAAGGCATACCTTCACGCAGTCGTATCTGTGTATCACTTCCATGACTTCATCATAATTCCATAGAAGCGCTTCCTCATTTGAAGCCCCAGGATCCAAAGGCAAGTGGCAGCAGATCACAGCTTTCTGCTTCAACCTCGTCGCATCTTTAAGGATCTGGTCTAACCACTCTAGCTGTTCTTTCCCGACTGCTCCGTTGAACATGAGGAACCTCCTCTCAAGTCCGACAAGCCTGTTTGGGCTATTTTTGTCTGTGTTCAGGTTTTTCTCCCGAAGCAATTGCTGGGCTTGTATGGTCTTTGTGTGATCTTGGGGCCACCCAATGGCACTAATATCATATCCATCCAATACCACAAATCTGTACTCTGGTGTGGGCGAGAAGTCATAGTAAGCACATCCTTCAATGCCCGGGATCTTCAGCAAGGGAAGCAGCTTGCTCCTTGGAAGATTGTAGAGGCAGTGATTCCCGATCATGTGATACACAGGCCCATTAAATTTCTCAAACTCTCCTGTCATCTTCTTCACAGAATCTAGGGATTGTTCCTTGGGGCAAAACCCATCGACGATGTCCCCAAAGTTGATTGCAAATCTAAGCTTGTTGAGGTGGTTCCACTGATTCACTGCCCTCTGGAGTACATGAATGCTATGCCTATAGTACCTAGGAACACCAAGAAAAGACATTCCATCAGGAATATCAGCATACTGGACATCGGAAATGACCCCGAAAGAGAAGAGAGGCTGCTTTTCCCGTATACTTGGTGATCCGTTTGCGGAGCCCATGATGCACAACTCAAACTGCAGTTCCAGCACATAAATATAATAAGAATAAACAGATCGTGAGAGAAAACAACTTGCACAAGGAAAGAGCTAGTAAAATTCCAGACAGTGTTTGTACACAAGCACTGGCTCAGTCAAAAAACGCTGAAGCACCCAGTCTAGTAGAGGAAAAGAGTGCCAGCACCACAACCAAGTGCATGTTATGAAAAAACAGGGTACCTTGGTGCATCATTCAACTGGCGCATCCGAAATTGTTTGCTCTAATTTCCAGGTATTATCAACATCCTCATTCTTGCAGATATAGCAAAAAATTCTCTTTCTATAAAACATGTAAGACATTGTCATTATTCGATCTTTTATACCTTATAGTAACTGATTCTTACTCTTCAAGCCAAGCCACATGATGACCACATGGTTTTTAATTTTTTAATTTTTTGCTGAATGCAGCAGTCACATGGCTGTCTTCCCATCTGTAATCTTTTTCAATTTCAAGTTGCTTGATTAAGCAACCCGACCATCAGTGTATGGATCCCAAACTACACCAGATTACACCTCCTCCAACAATTTGCTGAATTCAGTCACTCAACACTCAATTATCATATAAACTTCAAACAGGACATATGTTTAATCATTTTATTCATTGTGATTTTAGATATAGCTACCTGAAGAGCTATTAGCCGGTTATTTCAGCAAAAAAAGGCAGCAAAAGCTACAGAAAAGATGACTTTTATGCCATAAAAGCTAATCTGTAATCATGCATAGTACTCTATTCAATTCTACAGCGTCATCACCATATCTGAAGAATCAAACCAATTGGTCTATACAGAAGATTTCAAGGAACAAAGATCTTCTTTTTTTTTTTTTTTTTTTGATACGATGGTATCCGGCGCCGTAGCAACCGACTAATCCACCGGAGGGTGTATTTACAGCCCTCCCCACATTAAACCCAGGATGCCGACCTCCAGGGGGTTTCGAACCCGGGCGCTCTTGGAGGTTACTCAAGAAGCCTACCACTGGGCCGTTGCCCCTGGAGGTAGGAACAAAGATCTTCAATAAACGAGAAACATGGAATTTGCGAATCCGTGTTCAACAGTGTACCGAACATTAATGTATGAACAGAATCAAGCAAAAAATTGAAAATTTATACCTAACCTCCCTCGATAACAACAAACAAGTGACGTAAAAAGCATACAAGCATCAGATAACATCTACATATATGAGATGCAATCGAATGTAGGGCTATGTAACAGAGAAGCAGGGAAATCCCCACGAATTCTAGCTTCTGGAGATCGAAAGAGAGAAGGACGTACCAGAGCTCTACGGCCCGGTTAAGCAATTTGGGGTTTCAGCTCGCTAGGGCACGGCAATGCCAACACCACCAATCTTCCCCTTTTGCAGAATCACGAAGCTTCAGCGGACAGAGAGAGAGAGAGAGGTACGAAGAAGAGGGAAACGACTTTTCTCTCTTTTTCTTTTTCTTTTTCTTTTTAAATTTAAATAAATTACCTCTACTTTTCCCCACCCTTCCAGGATCGTTAGTTACGTTCGATTGACGAAAATACCCCTCGGATCGTGTCTGTGATCGACAAGTGGAATAATTGAGAACCATCAAATAATATTCTTTTGCCTCATGCAGCCAGAGGAGTATCCATTTTTGTCTTGGCCTATGTTAATGCTCAAGATTTAATTTGCTGGAAGAAGTTGCGGAAGTTGCTGGAAGAAGAAGTGGTCAGCTGCTAAGCAAAAGAGAATTCCAGGCGGTTCGTGGAAGCTGGCCACC
This sequence comes from Lagerstroemia speciosa, assembly GCA_037672795.1. Lineage (NCBI taxonomy): Eukaryota > Viridiplantae > Streptophyta > Magnoliopsida > Myrtales > Lythraceae > Lagerstroemia > Lagerstroemia speciosa. The sequence goes on from CM075308.1 coordinate 2,849,149, forward strand.
CCAGGCAAGTTCTGCCAGATTAAGTATACCCAGTATACATGCTTGTGTTTGTTGTTACAGTTTCATCGCCTTAGATTCGGCCCTGGTCTGGGAGCAGTCCTCCTTGACTGTCATCCCTTTCCGACCAGAGCCGAAATCTGTCGCCTTATGGCCAAAGTGTCCTGTCTGTGCTAACAGTGCAGCAATTGATCCATGTTTTGTGTAGTCAACACACATGATCTTGAAGTAAAACAAAAATAGCCAAATATCAGGGAAGTTCACTATTCCACATAATCACCGTAACTAGACACAAAAGCCTTTGCCAGGAGGAAGAACATTTGACTCTCACCAAAATCCCATAACAAGACCGGCTCCGCTAAAACCTTCACTGAGGCTTCCTTAGGCCTTCTAGAGGATCGGAGCTCTGACTACCGATCTGCATTGCACCTGGGCAAGCAATGATGAAGAACTGTACGATGGGGTGGTGGACTAAAGGACATGAAGAAATCAGGGTCCTGCTCGAGTGACTCCGAGTAGCCTTTGAGGATCGAGACGATCTCATCAAAGTGGGGGCGCTTGTTGGGATTGCTAGACCAGCACCGGCTTATGAGATGCTGGAATGCCGCAGGGCATTCTGGAGGCAGTGCTGGCCTTGCATTCTGCAACAAAATCAAATGAATCAGTCAAATTGAGTTCTTTCACGGAGGTGAATTGATCCAAGAGTTGCTACCTTTCTCTTGGAAAACAGTCCAAATGTGCATTTATTTAGAAAGGTTCTCACTAACAACACGAGGCTCAGAGTTTCTCTTCATCTTAAAAATGCAATCATGGCCCAATCCTTAGCACCAGAAGAGTCGTAATGAAGGACCGAGATTACGTACCTTTTGACAAACTGCAAAGGCAGCTTGCTCTGGGGTCATATCATCGAACGGTGTCAAAGCTGTCAGGAGCTCCCACAGAACTATCCCAAAGCTGTAGACGTCCACTTTCCTAGTGTGGTGCTTCTCCTTGATCATCTCGGGGGCCATCCACCGATACGTGCTTGTGAACCCCTTTGGGCTTTTGCACTGAGACTCCAAGCATGAGATCCCGAAATCCGCTACCTTCACGCGCATATCTTCTCCAAGAAGAAGGTTCTCTGACTTGAGGTCCCGGTGAAGGATCCCTCGAGAGTGGAGGTACTGCATCCCGTGAGCAATGTCTAGGGCCAGCTTTAAAACAAGCTTGAGGGGGACCGAGTAAGGCTCTTGCTGGTGGAGAAATTTCCTCAATGAGCCGCCTGACATGTACTCCATTATAATGCAGAACACTGGAGGTTTCTTGCAAGCTGCAACGAACTGCAGCAGACATGCCCATGAATTATTAGATCAGACTCTTACAAAAGCTTCTATTTCTCAGTGCTGAAAGCCTGATTCGAAGTATTGTAGCTAACACAACAGCCTGCAGATGGAAACTTTCATCTTTCACCCATACCAGATAAGATAAAGTATTCACTTCTATGTCAACTCAGGAAAGGTAGAGGTTCCTTCAAGACAATGAGATGGTCAGCAAGAAAACCGTGGAACTCAAGCATATGGGCATTCTAAGATTTAAGTCACTGGCAAATGTTCTATTATTGGATGCTCCTTTCCAACTCGGTGAAGTGTAAGGCCACTCTTGGCTTTGATGAAGGAAAGGATAAAGTTTCTCTTGGTTTCCATAACCAAAGACAAACATCAGAGTAAACCCGCCCATTGCAGCTAATAAGCGCCATGGAAACCTATCCGAATGTAAGAAGTATCCAACTGCAACCGGAACATTATCAGAAAATCGTCATAATCTGTCATCATATAAAGCAGCAATTTCCTTCTTATGAAGGCAGACCATAGGAGACCTGAGACCTCTCGAGATATTGACCACTGATAATATAGGCAATGCAGCAATCTGTCAGAGTTGCTCAAAATAGAGATACTCTCATCTATAGTGGGACTATACGAAAACCTTAGCTCCGAGTGTTTCTCACTCAGCTTCACCCCTTAATTCGGAATCTATCCCGAACTGAACAGCTCGATTATTAAGAATTTTCTACTGGTGACTTAGTAATTACAACCAACTATTTACCTTTATAGTTAGCATTGTCAAAGAAACAACCACCATTGACAACTTCGCTGGGCGTATCTATCAGCTAAGACAATGTGGCAACAGAAAGTACAAAACAAAACATCACTTTCAAGATCAAGGTTTTGGGTGTTAGAATCCTGTGAAACAGTTATCTGAAATTACAAGAAAACTACTCCACCCAGAGAAATGAAGAAAGGAAAGAAAAGGAGGACTCACAGTGATGATGTTGGGATGGTTCAACCTGAAGAGCAGGGCAACCTCGGAGCTAAACTGCTGCTCCAAAAGAACAGCCAAATCCTCGTCCTCCTCGGGCTGACTGGCAATCTTAATGGCCACATCTCTCTGCTTATAAATCCCTCTGTAAATCCGACTGTGCCTCCCCGACGCAAACTTGTTGCCGATGAACAGCTCCGACATGTCGGCGCTCCATTCCTCTTCTCCATCACACGTTATCTCCGCACCAGAAGACACCAAATACTTGGACCAGGAAACCGCCCTCTTGTACTCCCCGAGGGAGAGCCTCCTACCGGACCTTGCATTGTTCGAAATTTGCTTGAAAATCTGGAAATTCTTCATGGGTTAGGGTTAGATTCCGACAGAACCATCAAAGTCAGAACGGTTTCCCCTCGAGAATACCCAATGTTGGTGCAATCACGATAAGAGACAAGACGCACTTAACCAAAGAATAAGAGATTGTTTCAATGAGATCGATATCTTCTCCACGTCCGGCTACGTTTGGGACTTTCTGAAAGTGCCAACGCTAATAAGGGAAAGAACAGCACCAAACTGCAGAAGAAACTGTTGAGGAGCAGAAAGGCTTCGGCTTTGACGGTAAAGGTATAAACTTACGGCTGAATCTCAGACTAAAAATTCCCATTGAAATGAGAAGATCAGCAGATTAACAACGGGCGGCGATTCTTGAGCAGAGAAGAGATAGAGAGCGTCATTTTCTATAACTCTTGCATGAATCTGAAGCTGAGGCCGTGGCGAATCGGGCAAAAAAATCTGTGATTTTTTCCGGTGGTGATCGGTCGTGGAGAATATGCAGGAGATGGATGATGGCGGCATCAATCACAGCTCCTACTTTAACTTCTCATCGTGATCTCTCTCGTTCAGAGCTGAGGAGCTCCATATCTCTCTCTCTCTCTGAGCACACAAATACAAATGCTCAATTCAGTAACATCCCTAACGTGCGAAGATCCACTTCCAAGGAGACAAACGGGTCATGCGACAGTGACCCTTACCTGTTAGTCTCCCATATGAGCCCTCGCTTTCTCGATGTAAACTCCAAAATGCCATAGCTTTATCCTGTGTTTTTCTAGCAAAAAAGAATGCCCCTAATTCATGTCCCTCCTAGAAATCTTTTACATCAGTACTGATCAATCTTTCTTGGTCGATTAAGTAGAGGAAACTTATCTCGTATTATGGCTGAACAGTGAATCTTATCATGAACACTGATATCTGAACTTTCATAAATAAATATGAACACATCTTTTAAACTTAAGGTAAAATCGATCTTCTACCCGCTAACCTTGCATTTTTTTTTTTTGGTCGCCAGCCACGGTATCCAAGCAGGCCCCACCAGCGGTGAGATGGCATCTTTCAGCCAACCATACTTGACTAATCCGTTGGTCGCCCCGGGTCGCACGCCTGGCAATGGCGGGTGAGGCTCCCAAGAGGGGTGTCTGCGTACGTGAGGTCTCGAACCTGAGACCTCCTTAAGCGGCACCGAGCTGCTTACCACTCGGCCCAACCCCTCTTGGTGCTAACCTTGCATTTATATATGGAGACACAACCTTTTATACAGAGTTAGGACACACAAAATAAGGAGACATTATATGTCTGTCCATTAAAAATATTATTTATGATATTCAAATATTAAAATACAGTGTTAGGATACTCAAAATACCCAACAGTTAGATGTCTTCATTGGTTTTCCCTTGCAAGTAAAATGCAGACGAAATAGCCAGGAGTTAATTGCAGGGTTGGATGCGATGAATATGTGCAAACACTTAATAATATTTATGAATCGATGTACGAACTGTGAACCGATCTTATCCATATATAGAGATCTTATCATAACATGTCCGAGGCAAAAAGATCAAATAAATTCAAATCAATTATAAATAACCTCGGGATCTTTAAAAAAAAAAAAAAAGGGAATCACACTGCATATTCTTCCGAAAAACCCTGGACAAGCTCAAATGAATGAACACAGTTGAACTTGTTCTGAGCTTTTTGGGGTTGCAAATGTGCTAGGGTTTGACAGCACTGGGCAGCGTCGGGTCGGTTGAGTTGACAAGAAACCAATACAAAGCAAAGGAAGAGGGTTACAGTTGCATGTGTTTGTGTTTGTTGCAGGTCCTTTCGGGCTGAGACAAAAGCTGTCTCAGACATGTGAGGCTTTCAATCTGTTCTCTTGTACATATAAATATATACACATAAATCTTTACACATACATATTTTTGACGAAGAAGAGAGCTTTAACGAGAGGCCCGAGGCAAGGGATAACTGGACAGCATTTACACACGGCGCCGAAGATCCGTATGCCCTGCTTCAATTTTACATTTGCTCTCTGATGATGACACTGCGTAGACATTTTTAGTATCTTATCTGCTAGCAATTGTTACGCAGGTTTGTATTTTCATTAAGTAGGTGGCTTACTTCCTCATCACTTCCACATACTTTGTTTTTTCGATATACAAACACGGTGCATGATTTTAGAAGTAAGGGATATAATTAGAGAAGTGAGAATAAAAGGAATAAGAGAACTTTAATAACGAGAATCGAATGTGAGACGTGTAAATATCAATTCAAGGACGATTATTCACATTATAGATATAGACTTATTAGCGACTCTTTGCCTAATATGTTCTCTTAAGTCAATATGTATGTATATGCCCCTTTTTTTCATATTCATCGCTTAAAAATATATGAAAGTCTAATGAATTTTAATTAATCGAGTAAGCCTCTTAATATTAAAACTTTCCTTATCATAGATATCTCTATTATGAATACTCAGATATGAGCATTTGCTCTAAGAGAGAGAGAGAGTTATCAAATTGCCTAAATTAATTTCGGTTGGTTTGGAGACTTGTCTTTCAGCAGTTTGCCATCTGAGCAGTGAGCAACATATTTTTTTTTTTTTTTGGTCGCCAGCCACGGTATCCAAGCAGGCCCCACCAGCGGTGAGATGGCATCTTTCAGCCAACCATACTTGACTAATCCGTTGGTCGCCCCGGGTCGCACGCCTGGCAATGGCGGGTGAGGCTCCCAAGAGGGGTGTCTGCGTACGTGAGGTCTCGAACCTGAGACCTCCTTAAGCGGCACCGAACTGCTTACCACTCGGCCCAACCCCTCTTGGTGTGAGCAACATATTTAATTAATATTAATACGCGTATATGTAAAAGTTATAAATAATTAATATTAAAGGGGATGGCACCAGAGGGAAAGGGGCAAATGGGTCATTTAACGAGGGAAGGGCAGTTGGCAGGAGTTGAAGGGTAGGTGGGGCCCAAGCCCACAGGTAAGCGTCCGTGGGTTTGTCGGACAGGCCGTATGGTCCTCTTCCGTATACGGTCGTCTCCTCCCCCCACACAATTTATTTCCCTTTATTTATTTATTTTACTGTCACCAATGCTACTCTCTCGCTCTCTCTCTGCCATTTCCTTTTTATATATTACTTTCCATTTCAATTTAAAATAAAAAAATAAAATACTCATTATATTCGATTTAGTTATATTCGTGCCAACAAACGTGTATTTATTACTCTCTCCTGGCAGTGAGTACGTTCTGGAAGGATTAAATGTTAATAATAGTCTATCAGACTTTTAGATATTCGCAGTATGTATAGAATAAAAATTAATTTAAATAAGAATATATTGAATTTGTTGTACAAGCTAATCGGAACAGGAGACACATTATTTATATGCGAGTTTACCCATACTCCAACAGAGAAATGGAGAACGTGGTTTTCCTCTACTAAATGAATATTTTTGTTTTTATTTTCTTTGATAATTTTTATCAAATCCGTCTTCGAGGTCGAGGGAGGTCGGTAGAGAAATTCTTTTATGACACGGTGTTACCACGTGACAGTACTTGCGCGGTGACACAAACTAATCAGAATCAATTAATTCGGTAATTCTTTTTATAAAATCTACAAGAAAAATAAACAACCCTAAGGATAATTACTTCCAATTGACCGGTATTACCATGTAAACACTGTCGCGCGATAACACCGTGACATAAAAGACTTTCCCGGATCAGAGCCATGCACATGCATTTCATTGCTGGATATGGTGCCACGTGTCATCCCAATCATATATCCATGAGTCCCTCTGGAACTAGCCAAAGAAAATAAGGATTGATGCAACTAATATTATTTTTTATCTAATAAACTTTTTATTCTTCTCCCTTTTTTAAGAAATATGAACCTTTTTTTTTTTTAAGAAAACCCTTTTATTTACTTATATTATCATGGGTTCATCCGTACGTCATTGTTTTTTGTTTTTTGTTTTCCGAGAATAATCGCCAAACCTAAATTATTTCTCTACCGTAGACAACAATCTTCAAATGCTGGATTATCTTGAAATTAAGTACAGTTTAGCACCCAAATGTAGGATTAGACTATCCAACTTTTCCCCTTCAGACCTGGTCAGCAAGATCGGAACTGAAATGAATCAGGGCAACTCTTATGACCGACATCGATATTCCGATTCTGAAAGAGATTCGGATCATTCAGGACCAGAGACTAAACAGATTAGCTGGATTTTAAGGTTTGTAAGGGATCATATCATCATATGGACTTGGTCGGAGGGTAACGAGGAAGTACCCAGAGATCAAAGAACTGATAGCAAAGGCCACGAACTCGAGGAAGGACATGGTAACTGAAATGCTGGCCATTCTAGTGAACTTGTCCATTTCCCCCAGTTCGACTGCAAATCATCAACCCGAAAGGCTGCTGGAGACGAGGCTGGCGCTAGAAGATCGGTATGCGAGTATCAGCAGCTCATCGGGAGCAAAGCAAACTGAGTTTCAGTCACAGAAACGAAAGTTTGAGCTTGTCTGAATGGAGAACAAATCGAGCGCAAGCCAAGAAAGAATGTGTGCAAATGTGCAAATCTAAGTAGCTGGTTTTCTCGACTTTGCTGAGAGCTTATCTGATGTAGCCGGCCGAGAAATAGAGGAAGCTCGAGGGATGTGGCCAGGAAATCATGTTAGGAAGGTGGTGCCGATGTACATTGCGTTGCTAATTCGATCTCAAATCATTCCAAGTTGCAGATCAGATAGTGAACTTAGGTTTCTCTGTTCATGAGACAATTTTTCATCGGTCCATACTGATGACAAACATTTCTTTTGATAGAGAGCCAGAGTGATCCATTTACCATGCCTAATGTAAATTTTTGGCCCGGCCCATCCCTTATGGTGTGAGCACTGAGTAGGGGTGAAATGTCGGGTCGGGCGGTTTTCTGTTCAAAAGGACCATTTAGAAAATAAAAAATTAACCATGAGCGACTGCGGGTTTTTTCAGGCACCCCATTTGCTTTTCTCATTCCCGAGAGTTCATGTTACAAAAAAATGATAAAAAAAAAATTGTTCTTCCTTTAATCAGAAAAAGGAAAAGCTGATACTGGGTATTTATTCATGGCATAAATTCATGCTTACACCTGGCTTTTCTTTTTCAACAATTATTAAAGAGACACATGCGTCTTAAAAAAGAATAAGATGAATATAAAAATAAAGGAAAGTGGAAAGTCCCAATCACAAGAGCTGAATAAGAATTATTGGCCACAAATAAAGAATAATATCACTGTATTGATTTCTTTTTTTCTCATACATATATATATATATATATATATATATATTGCTCGCTGTAATTTATGTTTTTAAAATTTGTGTTTCCTTCAAAAGGAACGAGAAAAGGATCTCTCCGAGTCTCTCTGCCCAAGCAACACTTCTGATCAATTGTGCTTTCTTTCCTAATCTCTGGCTGCATCCATCAGGTGCAGTTCATAAAACAATGTGAAATTGTGATTTCTCATAATCAAAAATAGATACGAGAAAAAGAGAAATAAAGGGGCATAAAGATCAGTAGCATTTCATGAGAATCGAACTCAAACTCTTTATTTTTAGCTGGTGGAATACGAAAGTGATACCTACTGCACCAAATCCCGTTTCAACCTCCAAGTCTTACACAAACATAAATGAGAGGCCTACACAACATAGCATGGAGATGATGGGTCATTAATTTAATATCATTAACTCTTCAATAATCGAGCAGAGAGTGGGGGAACTGCACAAATACACACACACACTGGCATATTTCAAAGCACGAAATTATGGACCTTCCCTGTAAAAGTTGTTGGCAATTTGCTGCGCAGCTCTAACAAGGCTACAGCTAATTGGTTAATTTGCTGCTCTACATTTCATTGCTTCCCATCACTCCCTGTACTGATTAAGTTACCTTAATGGGTGTTGTTCATGTTCACACATCATGTTAAATATAGAACGAAAGAATTTAGTACAGTGATATACTTACTGCCAATTTAAAACTGAAAAAACTCTCTATAGAGAATCCGACATCAGAGGAAAGCCTCACAATATGAGAACTGCGAGGAGCTAAGGGAGCCTCTTATGAAGAGCACCATGAGGGAAGATAGACATCAACGGGAAGAACGGTGACAATGAGATGGGAATTATGAGGGAAGATGGAAATTCACAAGAAGACCTGAGATGGTAAGCCTCTCATCACAGGGATCCATGAGTTCAGTAAATTTTCTCTATTGAAAAAATACGAGCAAACTTGAAGAAGTATTGAACGACTCAAACCGACTTGTATCAGTTGGGTATTTCTTATTTGCTTCTCTGTGGAATCATGGTTCATGATTGATGACTTACACATGACATGCAAGGAAATGAACAAATTGTGAAGTGTACGCATGGACTATAACCATCATGTTCGCTTGCCCCCCAAGACTTAATGATTAAAAAGGGAGAAGAAAAAATAGATTCATAATATGAATCTCGTCAATGAACTTTCTGTATCTATTATTTTTATTTTTCTTGTATTTTTTTATGTATTTACTTTATAGTCAAAAAATGAATATTCTTTTTCAGCTTTATTTATAGTAGGTATCTCACCTTTCACAGCCAACCTATCATCTCCTTCCCACAAACTCAAACCAATGCGTAGCCAATTCAATAAGACTTATGTCACTTTTCTCCTCATTATATTCCTTTCCACGGCGGGAAGGTCCTCGGACGCACGTCCGGCGGCACGAAACAACCCTTTCACGGCCAAAGCCGCCCTGATCCGCTACTGGAACAACCATATTTCCACGACCATCCCGAACCCACCACCTCCATTCCTCCTCTCCAAAGCCTCCCCTCTTGATGCTGCTGACTCGGCCTACCTCGCCAGACTCGCCGCCACGAACTCGCTCTCCGGCCACCTGCCATCCTTCTGCTCCCTTGCCAACCTCTTCTGCTCCTTCGAACCCCAGCTGGACTCCCTCCCTTCCGCTGCTGCCACTGCCAAAGGAGTAGATGCCAACTTCGCGGCCTATGCCGGCAAGCACTTCTCAGGCTATGGGACATCCCGGCTCGGCGGGTCCAATTCCTTCAAGAACTACTCCGCCGGCATCAACACCCCGAATGACTCGTTCAAGAAGTACAGCAAGGACGCCACTGGCCACAGCGAGGGTTTCACCAGTTATGCTTCTGACGGCAACGTGGCGAATGGGAGCTTTGCGAATTACGGGTTCGGGGCAAGCGGCGGATCTGGTGAGTTCAAGACGTACCAACCACGAGTCAATGTGCCTAACCTTCTGTTCACTACCTACGACTCGGACGGGAATAATCACAGGCTGTCGTTCTCGAGCTACAGCAACAACACAAACTCGGGGAACCAGGTGTTCACGAGCTATGCCAAGCACGGAAATGGTGTCCCGAGCCAGTTCGTTAGCTACGGGGATGACTCGAACACAGTTGGGTCGACATTCACCGGTTACAATCTGCTAGGTAAAAAAACCATCGGATCCTATCTGTTTTATCGTCCAGTGTTTTAGGTGAAGGCATAACATTGCTACTGAAACTCATGACAGGCAATGGTGGAAATGATTCGTTCACAAACTATGGAGGGACCGGAAACAATCCACATAACAATTTCAAAGGCTATAGCAGCGGAGGCAATGCCGTGACGGACAGCTTCACGAATTACAGAGACCGAGCCAATGTTGGGGATAGTTCGTTCCAGTCGTATGCTCGGAATGCGAACACGGCGAAGGCGACTTTCACAAACTACGGGAAATCTTTCAACCCTGGCAATGACACGTTCAAGGAGTACGGTAAAGGATCGAAGGGCCAGACATCGATTGGGTTCCGCTCCTACAGTTTGGACCGAACATTCAAGGACTATATCAATAAGGGCATAAAATTTTCCGAGTATGACAATGGTACGGTCGAGGCTAGCCAGCCTGCCTCCCAGAATTCGTCGGTTGTCGAGAAGGGTAGATTCTTTAGGGAATCGGAGCTCAAGGAAGGGAATGTCATGGTGATGCCGGACATACGAGATAAGATGCCTGCTAGGTCGTTTCTGCCCCGAACCATTGCATCGAAATTACCGTTCTCCTCCTCCCGGCTGGCCGATATCCAGGAAATATTCCACGCGAGCGAGAACTCGGTGACAGACCACGTGATCATGAACGTGTTAGAGGAGTGCGAGCGGTCACCAAGCCGAGGAGAGAGCAAGCGTTGCGTGGGCTCTGCCGAGGACATGATTGACTTCGCCGTCTCAGCCCTCAGCAGCCACGAAGTCACGGTGCGAACCACAGAGAACGTCAATGGATCGTCCCGAGAGGTGATGATTGGGCCGGTGAAAGGGATCAACGGCGGCCGGGTGACGGAATCCATTTCGTGCCATCAGAGCCTGTACCCTTACTTGGTATATTACTGTCATTCCGTGCCTAGGGTTAGGGTTTACGAGGCAGATATCGTGGACGTGGACAGCAAGGCCGTGATAAATCACGGGGTTGCCGTCTGCCACCTGGACACGGCGGCGTGGAGCCCAGGGCACGGTGCCTTCGAGGCGCTGGGACACGGCCCGGGCCAGACAGAGGTCTGCCATTGGATCTTCGAGAATGACATGACATGGACCGTTGCAGATAATTACTAGGATTGGTTCATTCTTCGAAAGACTAATTTATTCTCTGTAATTCCCTTTTTGCCCTTCTCTTTTGCGAGGTGCAACTCAAGCTTATATGTTTGATTTCGTGGCTTCTTTCCAAGTATTTAAGCTGTCATATACTTTTCAGGATGGTTATGGAGAGGGACGATTATCTCGATCGAAACATGCTAATGAAATACGATGTAGTATATGTCTCGCTAAACTGCCAAGATGCACACAGGATCCGATGGATGGTTCATCGATTTGACATATGTTTCATGGGCATCCGGTTTATCTTGTCAAAACATGTCCTGCTAGTTTCTGAATAATTTGATATCACCCTTAATCCTATTAGTGGCTTCTTCTCTCTCTCTTTTAACGAATATAAGTCGGCATCTCTTATACATCTACTACTATTATAATATTTAACTTGATATTATAGTGCATAACTTAATCGTGGTTCTTAATGTTCTTAACATTGCATCAATCCTAGACTAATACGACTGTTCAACATGATATTAACATGTGCCGGTAATATCTTACAAGTTTGGTGATTCGATACAGTAGTTAAAAAGAGGACAAAAGTGGAAAGCTCGAAGAATATTTGTCTGCAGAGGAGACGGGAACAATGTCCTCGAAAGCTCATCATGTCCGGTCGTCCATTGCCAACAACTTTGAACGAGAACGTGTCATAGAAAGTGCGCGCGTTCTGAAAAAGGGAAAACTAATGGCATGCACCCAAAGTAGAAGCAGGCTTTCACGCTCTAAGCGGGCAGCAATTTGAACGCGGAGGACAATCCACACCAAGTACACAATAAATAAATTCAAACCCGATGGCTCCATCCGATGATCGTACCGTCCTTGGCACGGACCGTGTCTGACTTCGTGTTCAACTTCTATGTCATGTTCGTTGTGCATTGGCGTGTAAAATTACCAGGGCATCTAGAAATATTATGTACCATATGTACTAGGATGGATTGCCACTTTCAAAACTACTGATCCATAGAGCCATGAGTATTTGGCATGAAGGTTATATTTTAAGATTGATAAGGATTTTTTTTTTTTCAAATCTGAACTACTAATAATTCATAATTTTAAAAGTTTTATCGCTTTATAATTCGACTGCTATAACTTGAATTCTTTAGAGCAACTAAATATAATTATTTTTGGATGATATTTTCGAGACCAAATATTCGCAGAGTGGACCTCGAAATTCAAATCATTTGCCTGGCCCTACGTGATGGTGAATTATTGTACGGAATGGTAATTGGAAGAAAATTAACGTAAAGTCACTCGCCTTTAGGCTTGCCCCACACTAGTCCTTGCTCTTGTGCACATACGGACCATAAATGTCTTTTCATAAATCATAATCATTTGGACCATAAATATCAAAAATATCTTTTGATGGACCAACAGTAAGATATCCGGTAAAACTAGGGGCGAAGAAAAGAAACTTCCTATAAGAACAATAAATGACAAATTACAATAATTCAACAGATATTTTTCAAGAGTGCATTGAAGCTTAAGTTGAATCGACTAATTAAAAGATAAAACTCCTTCACCATTAATATATATTTATTTATTTATTTTGGTAGCGCTCGAGCATATTGTTAACTAATACAAGGGTTGCTGGTATCTGGAGATTAATAGCGGGCTCCATACCACAAATACACCGTCCAGTAGATTAGTCGGTTATTGCGGTACAGGATACCATCGATATCAAAAAAAGAAAAATCATACAAGGGCTCCTATTTATAATACGTGACTTTCTTCTATATGAAACCCTAGAAAATATTCTTGTCTCATACATGTATTTTCTAAATAAACAGAATAGAGGTACAAGAAATCTCATTCAAACGACGAAGTAATATCTACAAAATCTTCACAATATCTACAAAAATTCTATTTCGAATATTCTATACGTTCAACCACGATCTTGTCTATTGATCCTTGTTCGCACCTCTTGTAAGTAGAAATCGATTTCAAACTTGTTCCTTGGGTCCTCTACTTTTTGAGTTCTAACTTATAACTGGACATTTTAATACTTAGTCCTAGATCGAGGGTAATATTATGGAAGAATTATATTGATAGTCCTAAAAATTTGTCATTTCTTATAAGTCAGTTCTATAAGTCTTAAAGTGGCCATATCGGTCCTAAATGTTTGTTCGATTAGACATGTGAAGTTCTTTCCGTTACTTACCATTAGAATACCAATGACGTTTCATTAACGCTGTTAATTCTTCTAATTTTACCATTAGTTTGCTGACATGACACAAGAGTTGGTATTTTTTATATTAAATATATGACGTGGCACATGTAAAAAGGTATTTTATGGAACCCTAACTAAATTTTGAGCGATTTTCAATATTTAGAAAAATTAACATAACAAATTCGTATCTTGACACGACTACCCGACTTGATCAAAATCGATCCAATTGATTTAATCGCAGTCCCAACTAGAAAAATTCTTGTTCACTACCGGTTGAACCAGATAAGAAGAGCTTGCTAAAATAAATTAGAATGAAAAATGTCAAATTAAATATATTACCATCACGTTAGCCAAATTAATGGAAAAAAATAATGATTTAACGCCGTTAGTGACACATCGACAACAAATGACGGAATGGACTTAATGTACGTAACGGAGAAAATATTTAGGACTGAAAATGCTATTTTAAAACTTATAAAACTGACTTAGGAGAAATGACAAACTTTTAAGACTATCCCTGCAATTGATCCACTTAAGAAAGATCATGATTTTAAGTTTTTCTAAATGGAAAAAAACTCATGTTACAAGAGTTTAACCATTTAACAAACCGACCCGGCTTGAGTTATAACATTAAAAACTTCAGTTATTTAGAAAATGCTTATCTTTTTTCACAAACTAGAAAATGCTATAATCTCATTGGAAAAAAAAAAAGTTGCTTGGGGGGAAACAAAATTGTCTCTATCGATCTACAAGAGGAGACCTGGCTTCTTTGTTTTTATTATCGCTTGGGAGAACCGACCATTCGAATGTTGTCACTCCATACCATACCCAACCTAAACTGAAATTGTACGGTCAAGTCGTCGGACTGATTAATAAGATGAAAAATGACTACCAGTCGTTTGATCTTTTCTTTATTTGTTTTTTAGTCATTTGATTAATCCGATGAACGGTTGAACGTCTGAATTATAGAAGTTTCGATTGTGTTTTTATCTAAAATAGAATCTTTCTCATGAGGAGGTGAGTTATATATCTCAACTGGCATTCTCGTCTTTGAGGATTTAGTATCCAAATCAAAATCTTGCATCGATTGCCTTCCCGCAACTAAACGAAAGAAAGGAGGAGACAAGGAGCTAAAGACGCGGGGATTAGATCAAATGGATAAGTTATAATATTTAAGGGGTCGAAATAGAATAATTTAATAAATATATAAAATTACTGAGATTTATAGAATATTTTATAATTACAGAGTTGGAGTTGGAGTTGGAGTTTGAAGTGATATAATTTAATAAAAATATAATTTTCATTTAATGTATTAGTAAATCTTGTTATTTACTTTTACACAATTATTGTCTAATGCACGTAGAAAAAGTGGTACTACCGTACAATATATAGAAAGAATCAACCGGAAGAAGAAGAAGAAGAAGATCTAGAAACTTAAAATCATAATGAAACTAAGAAAAAAAGGCACCGAGATTTCGGTTGTTTTTGACAAATGAATTCTCTTCCTGTTCTTGTGCAAGCTGGTCATCATTAGAATATGAACGCCCTGGTCAATCCTTTCTTTCTACTACAATGGAAGCACATGAATCTCGAAAGGATATAAGAAAGGGAGAGAAGGAGGGCCTTGATAAGTTCAACTAGATCTGTCTGTCACGGGGTCAACATTATTATTTATCGTTCGGTTCATCTGACATATTCTAATTGAATGTTGAAATTCGAACACTACGTAGCGGAGGATGGCTATATCGATGGATCATCACTACTACTACCTTTCTTTTACCGAAAAAAGAAAAAGTTTTGCTGGGGAAAATCGTATCTATATTCTACTGGTTTTAGGTCAAGGGAATAATCCCGAATCGCACCAAGTCCCTTTCTCTCGATAAGCGTTGCTACCACATTCTTCATACCAGTCATCACCGTCTGCCTGCATCAATGTGAATTGTCGGATTATGCTGGTGGCTACAACGGATGTGAACTGTGGGACTTGTGTCGCGGTGAAGTAAGAAGCAAGTCATAAATTGAGTTCTCTTATTTGAAATCCAATTGATCTCCGACCGAAACCCTAGTTCAAACCTATCGGTGTTGTTGGATTCCTTGGCAGGCCTAAAACAAGAAGACCTTTTCACACATGTAACACTTTCTTCTTCTTCTTCCTCCTCCTCTTCTTCCACAATGACTTTTTTTAAAAAAATGTAACAACAAACAAGGGCTCGTTGAGATGATTTAATGTATTTTTTAATCAATAAGTTTAAATCCTATAAACTTTCAAAAAATCGAGTCAAACTTGAATTAGTTAGGATTTATTAAATTTTTGGATATCATGTTACATATAAATAATAACATTAAAGTAAAAAAAAAAAACCTAGGCCTTGTCTAGAAATCAAAATTTTCTTTGTTGTGGTGCAAATTAAAACTCAAACAAGTCAAGGGGGGATCGACACACTACGGTCGAGATTTGGTGCATTCTAACATCGAAAAAAAAATCCGGGAACAGGGCAAACGGCCGATCGAAGCCCGAGAATTAGTTTAGTAGGTAATCCATTAAGTAGACGTTGGATGCATCGATAATCCGATATTTATCCTAGCAACCTGGTGAGTCGATCACCTTGCTAACCAATCAATTAGATAATTGAACATGGCCGGTCAATCGGTTTCACATACAAAAATAATTTATTTGTATTGTGTTGAACTGTTGATCTTTCAATGCATGAGCTCGACGTTCTCGATGCGTTTTAAATTGTCAAATTTAATTATTTTTCTCAAATGTGAAATCGATGTTAAGTACAAAAATAAGGTAAAAAATTAAAACAATCATTCTAAACTGAATAAGAGGTAGGAAAAAAAAATGAAAGTGCTGAAAGTAGATAATTTTTACTGATAAAAAAAGTACGTAATCTTTTATTATAAAAGACCCGCCAATTTAGGGGGGAAAAAGAGGAGAAATAAAGAAAAATAGACTTCATTAACAAAAATTGAGTTCAATTTTTTTTAATTTTAGATATATAATAAAAAAGTGCATAATCTACCAGTTGTCCAAATAATAAGTTCGAAAAAGAAGAAGAAGAAGAGGAAGATCGGAATTAAAATGGACGGTGCAACCGCGGCTTCCACGTCACAGTCCGAACGGTCAAGAGCCAGCCGCCACGTCGGATACAAACATAAGGAATGCTAAATACTGTGTCGTTTTGTTTTTTGGCGAATTGTATTTTGCCTTTCAATGAGGGAGACTCATTGCCGAGAAGGGTTGAGTTGGACTGCGCCTGGCTGAAGGGCATGAGAGTCCCACTTGTTATAATTGAATTTGAATTCTAAAGTGAAATTACTGTACCAAATCCACTGTCTGTATTTATTTTTTTAAGAGAAAGGCATTTAGACATCTATTCTTTTTAATTAAAATCTCAAGTTCGAGTATTATAAATGAAGAAATTCATGTTATGAGAGCTTCATTCTCTTAGTGAGCAGAGACCTGACTTGAACATGAATTAATCAGAGCTCATTAGATAATTTTGGAGAGAGCCTCCTATGCAACAGAAGTATACCATATGATATATGTTACGAATCAACGAGTATTTAACACAGAAGTACAATTTTATAAATTATAATATATTTTTTTTATAGATATGTCAAGAATATATTAACTTACTACGTATATAGCGTGATGAAGGCCCCGCGAGTCTTTCCTAATTTTTTCAAGATTAGCATCAATCAATATAGGACAGGATGAACAGATTTTCCCCTCCTCGGTCCCTTCTCCACTTCTTTTCTCATGCGTAAATTGCCACGAATCAAGTTACTTTTAGAATTTTTTAGGAAAATTAAAAAAAAAATGACCATAAAAAATAACTTATTCTAATCGGTTTGTGTTATCTCGATCGTAAATACTATCACGTAAGACCGTTACCTACTAGACTCCTTTCTCCAAGGCTAATTACCCTTTCTCCACGTTGCTTTTTTTTCCACGTAACAGGGTCCTACACGAGAGCCACACCATAAATTCACACCCTCAATCTCTTCCCCCTTCATCACTCCCACGAAACACTATCTTTATCTTCCTCCTCCTCTCACCGTCCATAGATCGAGAAACTCTCAGTGTTCGACAAGATCACAACTCTCTCTCACGCATCTCATCAGTTTCCGGAAGATCGTCCACGGAGATGATGAAGAGCGGTGGCGGATCGTTGAAGCCTGACCGGAAGATAGTCGAGAGGAACCGGCGGATCCACATGAAACGCCTCTGCTTCAAGCTCGCTTCCCTCATCCCTCCCGACCATTTCAAGATCTCCAAGGTGCGTATCGAACTCGATCACTTCCCGGGACATCCCGAGAAATTCGACAACTCAGTATCAGTTAACACACACTGTGTTTGACACTTTTCTGGGAATTTGATTTTGACAATTATACGCCTGCATCGTTCGTCAGCTGTCTCTGTCGTTTTCTTTTGGTTTCTTCTGTCGATAACGCCGTCCACAGGCCAAGTGCAACGTAACAAATTCAAAGAAAGACAAACAATAGAAGTTTTTCACTTGTATTATTGTACAAATTCTTGGCCTTTTCGGGGGGTGCAGGTCCCGAGATATCGACAGTTCGTAAGTGTCCTAGTCCTTGTATTGAAAACCATCCATCACTTTCCTTTCTAAAGTTAAACGCACTTGTACGAGAGTCATGTGACCACTTTGGTACATGATATTATTATTATTCATCATCGATATGTGTTGAAACTGACGACGACGTGAAGTAGACACCTACTTTGAGAAATTGATTTGCTTAATATTCGATCCTTGCATTGACAATGCACTCGTTTGCAACATATCTCATGGCTAAACTAGGAGAACTTCTTGTGTACAACAGATACATCGTTTTAAAAAGTTTTTATACAAAAAATCTGAAAATGACCAAATCTTACTAATTTGTGAGATTATGTAAGTATTGTCACATAGTATCCTCGTTAGACAGAGAGTTGTCTCCTAAACCAGCCCTCTGGTCTTATAACATAATAATGAACAGTTGCTTGGCCTGTATGTGATATAGGGCATGCCGTCGCAGCAAGATCAGCTTGATTTGGCAGCAAGCTATATAAAGCAACTGAGACACAGAGTAGATTGGCTGGAGAGGAGGAAGGAGCTGGCGATGAGATGCAACGGCCTCGGCAGCGGCGGCCCCAGCACCGATCCGGCGATTGAACAGTCAGGAGTGAAGCTTCCGGTGATCCAGTTATCAGAGTGGGATTCCGGGCTAGAGGTGAGCCTGGTAAGCAGGGTCGACAAGACATTCATGTTGTACGAAGCCATAACCATTCTTCAAGAGGAAGGAGCCGAGGTTGTCAGTGCAAGCTTCCACACCATTGGTGATAAGATCTTCCACATCCTCCATGCTCAGGTCAGTCCATATATCTTTCATTTTTCCCTTTTTTTTTTTTTAATAATTAAGTGATATCATCCTCAACCATATATATATACACACACACACACAAACTTCTTTGAACTCCGTTCAGGTGAGAATTTCGAGAGTCGGAATAGAGACCTCAAGGGTACAGGAGAGATTGGAAGAGCTGACATGCTAGCTAGCTAGCTTCACAGTCCGATCGAGAACCGAGATCCTGTCCGCTCGGGTCGACCACATGATCGAAAGACTTTTATCAAATTTTCATGTATATTTTTGAGGATGTCTCGTGTTTCTTTCCCGTAGGGGAACTGTTCTTATCAGTCCTTACTGATATAAGTTCGAGTCAGGTACGTGCATTCAATGTTTGTTCAAGTAAGGTCTCTTATTCAAGTATGTGAATGGAAAAAATTCATCTTGAAAGAATTTTATTCTCCAGTGGGCCTTCCCGGTTTAAACTAGATTAGTCATGATCCATTGAATTTCTTGATACCACCGGTTCACACAAAAAAAAAATTCCATGCATGGCAATGGAAACTACGAAGCATATAGATTTTATGTCAGTAATCGCGAAACTGTAATTGTCCGAGATAATATCGATCCAGCCAGTTCTTATGTATTGAAGCACGCACATTAAAATTTCCGAAAATTTAAGAAAATATTTTCTTGCTTGCATTTAATGACGTACATGTAATGACCGTTCCTCATGAATTTGTCGATTACATCTACATTGAAATTGCATGGCATTTCGAAAACTTTTTATTTCCTTTTTCGATCAAACTATTAACTGAAATCAATGGAACACACCGATCTTCTCTTTTACATTAAAAAAAATTACTTTATATCTTTTTATCTTACTAATTTTTTGATAATTATAAACAATTAAAAAAATTAAGCTAATATATCAACACTTAAAAACAGTGGATGGTGTATTAGAGATGTTTTATAATTTAAGAAATCAAAGATCGGATTTTATTACTAAGGTTGTAAATTTTTTTATTTATACGACGAATAAATTTCCAATTTAATTACGATTTCTTGTTGAAATCTTCTATTTTCCAGTTTACATGTGTGGCTTGACTTATATAAAGACTAATATTTATGTAACTCCGAAATTACGAAAGGTATAAATAATTGAGTAATTATGAAAAATAAAAAAAAAAAGAAGTAGAAAATTCGAGCACTCCAAGGATCGAGTAATTCCTCGTATGACAATTTATCCTCTTCTAAGCTCCTATTCATTCCTGTCGTCTGTTATATTCTCACCGATATTTATAAAAATTCATCACGTTTATAAAAGAGTCAATATTATATTTAATTTTAAAATTTTAAATTGATAGATGATATTAATATTAAAAATATATCTGAAGTTTTTATTTTAAATTGATTTTCCGAAGTAACACCGTTTTCCAAGCAGTCTCCTTCAGCGTGTTCTTTTCGAGGTGGCGGCTCCGTTGAAAACTTTGAACTGGGACATATCTTGCAATTGCCCCGTAACAGGACAAAAGCCCTTCACGCGGAGAAAAAAGACAATCCTGAAATGAATATATCATATATAATAGTGTTTATACGGTGTAATAAATAAATAAAATTTAATTATTTTTAGAGTTTTTTTTAAAAGGATTTATTAAAAATTTTAAAATAATTGAATATCTTTAATTTGTAACACAACATAAATACTTTCACGTGATGTGCTCGTTACAGTAACTTCTTAGTTGTAAGTGTCCAAATACATCATTGTTTTGAAGATTTGAAGCATCACGGAACTGTATATGGTCTTCTGGATATTGGATGTGATCAAGTTCCACAAACACAAACATGTTAAATTTCACAGTGAGTTTATATGAGATTGGGTGCATGCATGCCTTTTCCGAAAAGCACTCAATGGATCGTTTTGTTAAGCATTTTACATGGCCTGCGCCGGTTTTCGAGGCACGAGGTGATCGTTCTTTTTTTTTTTTTTTAATCAGTACTACTGATATCTAGAAATTTAAAGGACTCTGACTAATTCGGTTCGAACCAGGAGGACCCACTAGGAGATAAAACTTTCATAAGGTGAATTCTCTCCATTTTTTAAACTCGAACTCGACACCTTACTCAATGGAAAGATGCGTCACACTACTCCAACCAATTCACTTTGGTAGATAATTGTTCTTTTATGTCATGTAAGTCGCTCCCCCATGCAAAGTATGCAAAATTTGTAAATTAGTTGAGCTCATGAATGATGTTACAAATTCGATCCGCTAATTCACATCAGTATGAGTACCGTTAAATTCGAATGATACGAGCTGTCTTATTTAACTCATCAGGCATCAAGTGATTTTGTTCTTCTAATAAATACTAGAATATGACCCGTACTACACATGCATAATCATCCACGTGCTGGAGCATGGGCAGGCGTCCAACTTTTCCGGAGTTGCGTAATTAAGCACGTTTTGTTGGCGCTGCTCTGGATAGAGAAGTGCGGCGCGTGGCGACTAAAATCGGACGTATCATTCTTGCCCAATGCCCATCAGCCGTGACGTCAGCAGTGACGGTCAGGTGCGCATATTCTTCTTAGGACGCGCCAGCACATAGATTCCGACGGCCCAATTTTATCTTCGTGGATCCTGCAGTTTACCTTCACCGGTTGATGGGCTCTTAGCGATTTGGTCGGCCCACCTTAAATTTCAGTCTTTCCGCCCCCTTTTCTCCAATAGATCGAGCCATGGGAAGAAATTAAACCCCCCAAAAAAAAGAGTTCTCTATTTTTTTTAATAATATTGAAGATTTCGGACACCGTAATAACTGACTAATCTGTCTGATGGTGTATTATACGGTATAAGACCCGTCATTAATCCTCAGATACCGAAAAAAAGAGTTATCTTCGGAGGAAGAAAACTAGGCATCAATCTACGTCATACACAGAATTATTAATTATAAAGTTGCTTTCAAATTCTTGTTATTTTTATTTATTAGTAATCATTAATAATTTATATTATTTTATAATTGGGTTTTATTTTTATAATTAATTTTAAAAAATGATCTACGTACAAGTAAAAATAAAATACTTGATTAGTAAAAGATTATAAAATAAAGTACTAGAATTCGAGTCTTATGTATCCCACCGGTGGATTCATCCGACTTGAATTTGAATTATTCAGGGACCATTAAACCTCTACCTATTTGATGATTCTAGACATGAATCCATGTTCCGTATGGAAAGAAAATAAAAGTAAATGTTGCTTGAACCCATTTAATTAGATTATTTATTTATAACATAATCATAATTTAATTCATTTAAAATAAATTTATATTAATTTATAGTAATTGACATAATATTCTCAACTGTCATTCACTATATTTTGTAATTTTACAAATATTTTCGGAACATTCATTAAAAAATAATGATATAAATTAAATAACTTACAGTTAAAAGTAAATAAAATATCTTTTGTTGTATAGTTATGAAGTGAAAAATTTGAGCAATTAATGAAAATTTTATTATTTATATTATAGATATGAAATAAGAGAAGAAAATATCTAAAATTATTATTTTATTATTTAATATACAGTAATTTATAAAATAGATGTATATATTGTTTGTATATAATAGTATAGATATATAAAAAATTAAAACTTGGATTAGTGGGCCCATTGGCCTTCTTGTCAGTTGATACTTGTTACACTGCTAAACAACTGATTGAGTCTGCGAACACAGTAAACGAAAGTCCAATTTTGTGAGTTAGATTTTGACTTAGCTGTTTGTGGAGAATAGTGGGGAGAAAAAAAGTCAAAGCATCAGTAAGAAATATGAAAATTTTTTTAAGTGAATGTGGAGTGAAAAAATATTAAATAAAATATGTTAAGGGGATAAATTAATATTAATTACCTTATAAATTTCTATAATTATTATTAATTATTATAAATTAATTAGTTAATTCTTATTACGTTATCGTGAATAGAAGGATCTAAGTTTTTTTTTTTTCCCATGAAATTCTGTCCACGAAGAGCTGGAAGGAGATAAAGAACAGAACCGCCAACCAATTGAGGATCAAGTCAACAGTGCAGCTCCTCCATCTCCATGTGCCCAGCTGCTTGATTTGGGTTGGACCCTCGATCCTTCTCACTCTCAGTCTATAAGGGTCTCTTCCTCCTGCGCTCAATCAGCCCCCACCTGAATCTTTTTCTAGCAATAGAGTGGTCGGAGGGGAGAGGATGAAAGAAACGGGCGATGGAGGGGGAGGCGCGGGCTACGTCCGGGCCGACAAGATTGATCTCAAGAGCATCGACGAGCAGCTTGAACGGTTCAGCCGGGTCGTCAGCCTCGAGAAGAGCCGGAGCATCCCCGCCTCCGGCGGCGCCTCCTTGGGCATGGCCAAGGAGGGCTTTCCCCAGATCCCGCCTAGGAGGGAGAGGAAAGAGTGGGAGATCGACCCGTCCAAGCTCACCGTCAAGAGCGTCATTTCACGGGGCACCTTCGGGACGGTCCACCGTGGGATCTACGATGGTCAGGATGTTGCCGGTCAGTCACCGGCCTGACGATTTTGCTCATCATCTGCCCCGTTTCACGTCTCACGGCATTTCTTTTTTGTTTGCTTCAATCCACTTTGGTCAAGGATCCTATTTTCCATTCATTCTTGGCTTCTGCTCTATGATCATTCGCATTATTTACTAATTACTGATTATTGTGCTATCTTATGGTGCTGCATTTTTATTTGGTACTTTTGGCAAAGATGGGTCTTTTGAACGAAATGTGCCTTTTTTTTTTTTCCTTGTTTTCGTATTCTGCTAAAATGTGCGATGTCTCTCTCTTTTTTCATGGACAGTCTCCTTTTGTTGTAAATGACAAGTTGAAACGTTCGGGTCACACTCGGTTGTGTACGGGAACGGAATGGTTTCAGTGTTCATGATGGTCGGTCTTCCATAGCAATTCCATTTCATTTTCCTTCTGTTGTTACTCAAACAAACATGGATTATGATTAATATAGATCTTGGAATCTTCAAGTGGTCGGAAAACCCTGATTTATCCCTTCATTTTTGTCATTCTGAACTGGCAAGCAGCTGATATAATTGTAGCTTCAAAGGTGCAAACAACATGATCTGTGTACAAGCCATTACATCGTACATCAAAGGGTAAGAAAGATGAAACCCTTGAAGGAGAAAAAGGAGTTGTCTTTGTGAGGAGTAAATTGAACCTTAATTCTTCTGTCCTTCCTGGTCATCAATATGTCATTGATGGGCTGCATGTTCATAACTCATAGTGATTGCTGATGGACCGTTGCCATGTCTTCTTTAAACTACGTATCTCTGTTAGCTGAAGTTTCACTGCACGTGGAAATGTGTCATTGTGCAGTTAAACTTCTTGACTGGGGCGAAGAAGGGCACAGGACAGAAGCCGAATTAGCTTCCCTGAGGTCTGCTTTTGTGCAAGAAGTTGCTGTGTGGCACAAGCTCGATCACCCTAACGTTACCAAGGTCTGCATCAATTTGTATCAATATTCTTCAACTTTGTATTTCAGACTGCTGAATATGGATCATTGATCCATCAGTCTGCAGTCCGTTGAAACTATTTCTTCGAGATTAATTATGATTATTGGATTTCTCCTTCCAGTTTATCGGGGCAATAATGGGATCATCCAGTCTGAAAATACAAACCAATGACGGACCGACTGATATGCCAAAGAATGTTTGCTGTGTTGTGGTGGAATATCTCGTTGGGGGTACCTTGAAATCTTACCTTATAAAGAACAGCAGGAGGAAACTTGCTTTCAAATTTGTTCATCAGCTGGCACTAGATCTCGCTCGAGGGTACATGGATTGTTTGTTGTCGTGTTTGGTTTAATATCTACTTGGCCTCTTCTTCTCTTGGCAATTTACATATTGCCAACCTGAACCGTGTTTTTCTAGGTTGAGTTACCTCCACTCTCAGAAGATTGTCCATAGAGATGTGAAAACAGAGAACATGCTATTGGACAAGAATCGGACTTTGAAGATCGCTGATTTCGGGGTTGCTCGTGTTGAAGCTTCAAATCCTAATGACATGACTGGCGAGACTGGAACACTCGGTTATATGGCTCCTGAGGTACCCCTATTATGTATTTCTTCGGTTTTGTCAACTGGTTTAGATTCCCAGTATGAAAAGAAAAATGAATTCCTATAACTGTCTGATGTATATGGTCAAAAGCTTTGATACTCGTATATGGCTCGATGCATTATGTAGTTTCTTGCTTCTTCCAGAGTCAGGAAATTAGTCGCAGAATTATAGATTCTTAGGAGGAGATCTATTGGAGTGACCAGTGCTATTTTTTCCTCATAAGTGGGTTGATGCAGGTGCTTAATGGGAACCCTTACAACAGAAAATGCGATGTTTATAGTTTCGGCATTTGTTTGTGGGAGATTTATTGTTGTGACATGCCTTATCCTCACCTCAGTTTCTCAGAGATGACTTCAGCTGTGGTTCGGCAGGTAAGATTCCCAAAACTGGTCATCCTTTCTCCAATGACTATAATACTTGAATTTGATTTATGAATGTTGAACTTAACGGAAACTATTTGAAGGCATTGACGGAAAAATTCCACGCCAACCTCACCTTAACCATTCTTATGTGCTTGAAAATATTATAGTATTCTGAACTATTCGGGTGATTTCCTTGGATGCAGAACCTGCGACCAGAGATACCAAGATGTTGCCCAAGCTCGCTTGCAAATGTGATGAAGCGGTGTTGGGATGCAAACCCTGACAAGCGTCCCGAAATGGATGAGGTTGTCTCCATGATGGAGGCTATTGATACATCAAGGGGAGGTGGTATGATCCCCGTTGATCAGTCTCAGGGGTGTTTTTGCTTCCGAAAGCGCCGAGGACCATGAAACTTCATTGTTCCTTTGAACTTGATATAATCAATGCTTGTCTGAAACCAAGAAGAGTTCTCAGGTTTGCCAGGAAATTAAGGTAGCAGACGGTACAAGGGAAGGAACTTGTCCATGCCTCTCTCCTTATCATCCAGTGTAAGGCTTTGCATCGCCATTTTCATTTTTTACTGCATGGCGAATGCTATTTTATTTCATTTCTACTTGCACGTAGCTGCGAATTGTGGGCTTGAGACCTCATCATGTTGTTCTGTAGGATCGCTTGCTTTATATGCATACTGTCAATAACCAGTAATGCATCCTTATGTTCTGTATGATCTTGCAGCTCTTGTTGATCAGCTGATCCAATTCTTATGTCTATTCCACAATTCTCACTCATGTAATCGAGCTGAGCTATATCCTAAGTACTCGTTTAAGAGTATGGATGCAGTACTTAAGCATGACATTTTCGTCTGAGAATATGTTTAAATTGCAGTCCTGAGACACAGGACACGAACACTCCCACTTGGTGAGAAGCAGGCTCGAGCACGTAAGGTCAAGGGATCTAAACAAAAAGAAGCTGAAAAGGCCGAGGAGCCTGATCTGCAGACAAATTCCGTTGAAGCATGACTGTTGCTGGAGAGTTCCACATTAGCTGCAGGTTTCTCTGGTTCTTTTTCACAGTTGGTGCTCTCGTAGTTGGTTTCCTGGAGAATAAGCTGCAGCAGCCCTAGTATAGCTTCCCATACAATCAACAGCTTCTCAGAGAGGTACACCGGCAAATCTTCTGAGTGGATTGCTTGGGATGGAAAGTGAAACTCATTCAACGAGTTCCCGGGATCAGAATGTTATGTGCACCTGTGAGAGGAACAAGCCAAAGGATATAACATTTCCTGCAAATGAACAGATGGATGAAAAGGCAAGGATCAGAAGACCCTACTTCGATGACTCTACTTCGGGCATTTGCCAATGTCAATTGAGCACCGTGCAGGTAGGGATTAACTGATAATGCCGACTATTGTATGAACTGTTTCGGTGTAAACCATCATCAGAGCCTCTGACGATCAAGGTTGAACGGTCAACAGCGAAGCAGGTAGGTAAGACAGGGTTAGAAGAGAGCTGTAGTGACAAATTTCCGCTTAACGGACAAATGGGATCGATGCAGGAAGTTTCCTTGTTGACTATTTTATGGAAAGTTTCTTTCTACATCTTAACCGATCCAAATAAACCTCAACCTCCAAGAAGCTAATTGGATGGCAAATTTCAGGGTTCAAGTTACACTAAGTTACCGCTACATGAGTCTGAAGGTTGGAATCACTTTGTTGGGTCAAGAGCAAGAGATTGTCAGAGGATTCCTTGCCTGCAGAAGAGGGAAAGAACAAGCAAGGTGAAGTTCATCGTCAGTAACAAGTTTGAGCTGTGAAACATCGTTGAATGTAAATTTTCTGATGTTGCACTCTCGTATGTCATCTGTCGTCGCAAGCAGCTGTGTTGCGACCTGGAGGGTCGTTTAAGTTCATCGCTGTTTCCAGGCTTCCAGCCACGACATGGGCACTGATTCTCCATAAACTTGACACTAAAACGGTGTCAGATCCAGTGCAAACCTGCTACATTCATCGATTATGTGGTTGCCTTGTTTGAAATGTCTCATGAACACACTATTTTCATGGGAGGAAGGAGACAAGTCATCTTAGCAGCTGTCAGATCACTTGTCCTAAATTCAAATACTGGCTACCCCAAAGTCAGCCGAGATTTTTGAAGCAAGATCTGTGTGTTGGTCTTGGTGGCAGCTTCAACGCATGCCTCAGTATCTACTTTGATTTTGTATGCACAAACAGGGAAATGATTTGTATAGTTGGAAACGAAAAAACCGGGGAGGGGCCTTCCTATCCTTCCTGATAAACCTGTTCAGATATTTCTGCCTGGATAGTACCTGAAAACTTACCCTTTCTGTCTACTTTAGGCTAAAAATGAAAGCAATCACATCATCTAAGCTGCTAATATCTTACCGATGATGGAAGCCCATCCTAGACCGGAATGGATAGATCCTCAAATTTGATTTTTGTGCGTCTTGGTATCTATCGAACACAGAATGATTCTCACGGCCAGTTTATCCTAAAGCACATGAGAATTTTGATAAAATCATCCCCATCTACAACTCCCAAGGAATCTAACCTGGCAAATGGTCTTTAAATGCAGATCTACTCAGAACCAGGCTAGTTGCTTAGACAATCAACAAATATTTTATGCATATAGGTGTCGGGTGGACAATCATTTGAAGCACAGTTCCAGGCTGGTTTTATGTTCCTTTTCCACAAGCACCGAGAATTTTTGCTGAACATACATCTACTTCTTAATCATGATTAATCCCAACGCAGGAAGATGAAGAAAGAAAATGCTCTCATCAGACTATGAATTCCAAGTCAAAATTTGAAAGCAACTGGTTTTAGAATCTCTTCAACCCTAGCATACCAGATGCTGACATCTCAGTATTTTATTAACAACAAGCTCTAGTTTATGCAAATCTATATACTGGGAAGTTTCCATTTAGCCCGACGGGCATTACCAGTTTGGGTGATTCTCGGTTCACGTAGTTGCCAGAGAGCCATCAACTTCGGAAGGTTGAAGAAATAGTCAACTATAGCATTAGTCAGCAGCCTTGGCGTCATCCCTAGGTTCATCCTGCAATTTCCTCTTTCTTTTCTTCTGCCGGGCATGAAAAAGTTGGCTACGTTTGTCAGCGTTAGAAGCTCCAATTAGTATATTGAGACCCACTTTGGAGAAAATGCCTCCGTCAATCTTTGCTTGCGCACCAAACATCTCACCCCTTATACAATCTATATATGTAGATCAATCGAACCTTGAGCCTGCTCTTTCCCTAGAGAGAATGTGTTTCAGCGAAAACGGTGACTTCGAGTTCAGTCGTGCTTTTACAGGGAGTGTTTGGCTGTCGGATTGGTGTTCTCGATGAGCAGAGAAACTGGGACAATAAATCTTGAAGCTCAGAGACAGGGGATTGCTCTTATTTCTTTTTCTTCTCGGCGTTTATCTCCACCTCTGAAGGTTGCAGTTTTAACTGTTACGAGTTGATTGGTACTTGATCTCAGTTTCATATTTGTTTTCGGTAATCCCGATCCGTTCTATGTGGTTCTAACTCCGAGCTTATTTCCGGGTTAGCACATGCAAAACATTCCATTGGCCTTCTCTGGGAAGAAAGCATGGTAATGGAAATTGTCATCTCTGTGGTGCTATTACTTGGGGGCATAGGCATTTTGGTTGTGATTCATATCTGCGTAGTTGGGAGGTTGTTCAGGGCAGAGCATCAAACCGGTGCGTCAGTTTTCAATTCATCTCCAGGCCAAAGGCTCGGCATTTCAACTCCAAAAATTTCCTCTGAGGACTTGAACAGGCTGCCTTGTTTTGATCATGTAGTCGAGTTAGGGAGAGGAGTTACCAGCAACAATGTCGATTGTGCCGTCTGTCTCGAGAGCTTCAAAGGCGGCGAGAAGTGCAGGTCGCTGCCTGGCTGTGGACACTACTTTCATGCTCAATGCATAGAGACTTGGTTATTGAAGACACCCATTTGCCCGATCTGTAGGGCCAGCATAAATTCTCAAGGAATTAGCGAGAACCAGCAGATGATGGCAATCCTCTAGTCAAACCGTGATTGATTTCTTAATTCTCTGTTGAATCTCAATTTATTTGGCGAATTCCTTTTGTTTACATTCCATAAAAAGAACCGTTATTCCTCTAATAGATTCCAAATACACTTTCATTATCTTTTCTGCAGAGGAGTGACTGCATCCAATAAGCTCTTTTGCAACATCGTTGAGATAGCTGTCTTGCAGAAGATATGGAGATTCTTACATCGCAACACTGTTGATTATTCTCTTCAAACTATCATGTGTCAACTTCGATGGGTTATAACAGAATCCGTCCCAGTTGTCTGTGACATTTTAGGATGGAGGTAGAGGCGGGACAGCATCACACATCCCTTCTAATTCAAAGATGCTCTCTACCAGACTCGAAGACAATACATAAAACAGCATATTCCTGTGTCTCCTTTCATGGGAAATGAACCATAGTACCACAATTCATTCCAAAAGTTCGAATTGTTTCATTTGCCTTTCATTCCACACAAAGAACTACACTCTTTTTCCTTTTTATGCTGAACACAAAGAGCCATATTCTTTCCTCAGAATGCGCAAACATTCAATCAGAAAATCCTGAGATAGAAGATTTCAAGATGCATTATATTCAAAAGGCTAACCGACAGATTTCAGAGTTCATCACTGTCATGGGAAGAAAACTAAAAATGGCACGTGAAGACTACAGAACATTTGACTTTTTGATAGGAAGCAGCATCTAGAAACAGGGATCAGCTCTTCTCAGCATTACTCTCGAGCTCCTTCCTCAGCTGCAGAGAGAAATCGTCATTAACATCATCATCATCCCAGTCGTCTTCCCACTGCTGTGCTACCTCTTGTCCTTCTTCCTTATCCTCCCACTCTGCCAAGACGGTTGAGCTATTAAAATACTGGACGAGTGGGCAATTCTCTTGCCACATACAGAATTTGAGAATTTGACAGCAGGAGTTCAAACACCAAGTTCAGGATGTATTTGAAGTCATAGACAAAAACTGCAAGTCACTATCATTTTTTCTGCAAATAATTGTCGGCCGAAAATTCAGATAGGACCATTTTCACATAGAGACAGAAAATAATTGAAACATCGTCGAACCACAGGATAAGTAGAGGATGCAGATAAACAGCTATAATTCATAAGATGAAAAGAAATGAGTAAACCAGATTCAGCGCAAAATAAAAGAGAGGAGCCCAATCTGTTGCAATAGCCCTTCAGCAAGTATGATTTTGCAGCAGCAACCAAGATATGTGCTAGCATTCATGTAACTCGGCAAAACCCACATTACTGAACACAGGATTTTTGAGCAAATGTGCTCAAATCCTAAAGAGACCAACACTTGTAGATATGCTCAGGATCCACCCATTTTGAATGAAATTCAGAAAAGAAATTCCATATCAACCCCCAGACCAGAGTTCACATACAAAAGCTTTTGAATTGCACAACAATCAACTTCCAATCATCAACAATATGAAGATACACAAACTAACATAACATCTCTCATGCCATATCTACAATGAGCCACCATTTCAATACAAGCACCATTCATCCGATTTCGAGAAAGTTGTCCAAAATACTGTGGGATAGTAGCCCAACTACGGTTTACTGATTATGAAGACATTATATCCAAAGAGCGTGTCATGTAAAGATCTCAGCAAGAAACGAAATCAACCGATGAAATTCGTGCAATCGTAGTCTGAACCCTAATGTTCAAAACTCTCATCAAAAGTAAGCCCACGGGGCTAACGAATAGATGAAAAATTAAGCAAGAATCACCTTCATTGATATCAAATTCTTCAAACTCGTCATCGTCCTCGAACAGATCCATCTTCGCCTCCTCCACTGCACCCTTGGGCTCAGTTGCCATTCCAATCACGAAAAACTATAAACAATTGACAGACAAGATAAATCATGCACAGCCCAGAAGACCCAATAACAGGATTCATCAGAAAAGAGAGCAAAAAATCTTGTCTTGTGAAGGAAGACAAGGAATGAATATTACGTCTGAAGAAGATCACACCCTTAAGTTTCAGAATCAGACGCAGAAATCATACTTCAAAGAAGTTATGTATGTAAATCAACATAACAGGAAAAGATGATCAAATGAAGAAATTGTACTTGCAGAATTCTTCGATAGGATCTTCTCGACCGATGACGCGCGCTCCGAGCTGCCCAGTCGACACTTCACGAACGTATTGGCAGATTCTATGGAGGCAAGGGAAAGGGACGGATGACCCAAATACGTTGTCGTATCAGACACCGAGGAACTTCTTTTCCAAAAACGTCATTTATTCGGGAAAATATCACTTTCACTCCCCAAACTTTAGTGAATTTACATTTATAGTCCCCGGACCTTATGGAATAGTCAAGCTAAGCTTATGAGCCTTGCTAATTTCACGACCCATTGAATTAATCTAAAAGTTGGATAGATTTCAACAATTGGGTGGAGCCTCAGCCTCAAGCATTTGCAAGAGTCACTTGGGTTTTCTAGTGAGATAGGTTGTACCATGGGATGACAATGCGTGACATTAAACACTACTGTGCAATTACCCGATCGCATGTTTCAAAAGACCGAATACAGTCTGAAGACACATTTTCAACCAGCTTATATATTTCAATCATCCACACTCGAATATGCATCGGAGCGATCTCTGTTTTACTCAGCAGAAGTTGAGTACTACTTTCAAAAACAAACCACACCTAAACGAAAGCATCAATAATGTCATCCAAGATCGTTTTTATTCAACCCGCCAAAATAATGTGATCCTCCATATATCTTCTGATCTAAGCAAGGTACTGATATTATACAGGAAAAAGCTAGCTTCCGCAAAAACTATTGAGCCAGCATAACAAATCAGAACTAGAACTAATCGTAAAAACTCTTTTCAATCCGTGTGTGTATCTATTTACATGGGCAAGAAACTTAATCGGGGAGAAAACGATTCTACCACTGGTTTATGATTCGTTCTTGGGATCCCTCTGAGGAATTCGCCAGTCCCGAGTAGTTCCTCTCAGTGAAGTTGAGCAGAATCCCGATGAGCGAACGTGCCTTCTTGCTCGCACTCGAAGTTCCACTAGCCCCTTCATTGAGAAGTGAATAGAGTGAAGCCATGAGAGGAGGGTCCCTACTCAGAGAAGCCACCACATCTTTGCCGCCATTAATGCACAGAGACAGCAGGATCGAAACGATGTACTCTTTTCCAGCTCTTGTGGGTAAGGATCGCAACATTCTGGTTATTAAGGGCAGTGCCGGAGTTTTGAGGATTGCTACTGTTCCGTCGACATTCTCAGCAAGGGAATCAAGAACCGCCAAAGAATCTACTACAAGCTCAACTTTATCCGTGGAAGAAGATAGGCCCGTGTTCACGAGCGCCGGAACAGTCCCAGCCTCGAGGACTCTCCGGTGATTTCCCGGGTAAAGAAGCAGAGCGAAAATGGCAACCACAGCATTCTTTTTACCGCAAGGCTTCCCTTCTCGAATAAGTTCTACGAGGGAGGGGATCGTTTCGGCCATTTCTCCCATTCTTTTCTGGCACCCCTTAATGAGGGAAAGATAGAATACTGTTGCTGCAGCTGCCTGTTTCGATTCGAGAGTAAGGCCCCTCTTGAGCACCGAGACAACCGATCTCAGCCCTCCACATTCCATGATCCTGTTTCTTCCGGTGGCATGTTTCGAGAGCTTCAACAGGGCCGAAATTGCATTTTCTTGGGTTGTGGGATCGATCGATGATAAGAGGTTCAGCAGTGGTGGAACCACTCCTGCATCGACCAAACACGACCTGTTGAATATGTTAGATTTTGAAAGTAACCTAACCTCATACGCAGCGTGGCTCTTCTGCTCGTTCGACCCAAAAACGAGCCTCCTGCCCAGGAATCTCGAGAGACATTTCATGGCTCCCAGGGCTGCCGGGCTTCCTGGGTCTACGGTTCTCGTGATATCCCTATTCAACCTGCATGATTTAGCCGATGGCATCCCATTATCACTGCAGAATTGCTGGATGAGCCTCCGGAGAGTCGTATTTGGCACCAGCTCAGTGCTCGTCAACTTCTCCCCAGTCTTTGGGCAGATCAAGTTCCCGGCTTTGAGCCATTTTTGGATTGAGGACCGATCATAAGTCTGCCCTGTGCTAACGGTCACCGGGTCCGTCATTAGCTCTAGAGAGATCGGGCATCGAAGATCCTCAGGATTCAAGCAGCTGAGTATTTCTGTGTTCAGCCTTACCTCAGTCTGATCTGGGTGATTTCGATAATCTGAAGATTCGAAGATAACTCCCCTGCAATAGCTCATGAAGCCCACCAAGCTGCTCAGCAATGGGAGTTCTCTCTCATCACAATCCGAGCAGTCATAGCCGACCTCTTCTTCCAAGAATTTTATTTCCTTCTGACAATCACTCCAGGATCTTATGTCGAGATAGTCGAGAACTCGTCTAATGACCCCATGGTTTGGCTCGATTCCTTTCTCGAAGTAATCCAAAAACAAACGAATCTCTCTCATTGCACTTTCATCGCCTTGATCAAGTTCGAAACTCGTCTTCCTTGCCTGTTTTGCCACTAAATTAACCAACTCTTTAACTTCACTCCCCGCGGAGATTAATTCCAACGGCAAGACATCCAGGGTCGTGGCAATTGCCCGAGCCAGCACATGAAATTGACCTGCAACAAATTGACACTTCATCAATATCCAGAGCTGCGCCCCTTCCCGGGAACAATCATCGAGCAAGAACCCGATCTTCTGGAATGTGAGGTGGAGCTCAGAGAAGCACAAGACTGCCGACCCCGGGAGAGCCGATCGGTTCTCTTGGATTTCCTTGAAGAACTCCAACAGATTCCCGACATGGCGAGTTATTTCCCTGGAGTTTCTCCGCTGGGTCGCAAAGGATTTCGACTGATAAGCGCAAATTTGATGTGCCAGAGCAATCAGCGACTCGAGAAGGGTCGCCGGAGATATCCCCTCGCACGGGTGAACTGCCGGAAAGGACAGAACCCTGCGGCGATCAGGCACGTCAGTTCGGTCGTGCTTTCGAATCATCGAAACTGCTGAGAGTTTTCGGAAGAAAAGAGGTGTAAGAAAAAAGGAAAAGCAGAGGACTCTGTTTCTTGCTCGGTTCTGCTCTCTGTCGTGAAAACGGGAGTGTCAGTTAATTCGCTGATATAGGAAAGTACGGCGGGGGATTCTAACGAGAATATCTTGTGGGACACGTGGCAGGAATCTATAGCCCTGGGGTTGCTGGGTTTACTCGGAGGAGACCGGAGGCCGGTCTATTTGGCGCGAAAGATCCCGGGACGCGTGTGGGAGACACGTGACGCATCGCGATTGGTCAAGCGCATGGTTCTTGGATCCATCCTCGTCAGTCAAAGTTATTATCTTCAAGTTTCGTCAACAGATCCGAAAGATGGGACCGGCCCCACCTACCGACTCGAACACGTGTCGCATTCAGGAGGTGCCATGTTGCCTATGTAACGGGGAATGCCTTGACGTAATCCCATCGAAGCAAAATTGAGGGCAAAGTTATATATAAACGTAATAAATGGACCAACAGCATTAAAGTTTTTATGTAATTTAGTAGTTCAATAATTTAATTTAATAATTCCTCTAATGGCTTAATTTATTTTTCATATATTTGACCATCCAACGACGGAATTGTAAAATTTTTCTCAAACACATATCGGTCAAGACGACCTAATATCTCTTTATTTTAAAAATATTTTGAGAGAAATATATCGGTACTCCTCCGTATTTTCTCGATTCCTATAAATGAGTTTTAAATATTTTAAAATGATAAATTAAGTCCTATATATTGCACACCGTCGCAACATCGAATACTTTTGCATCATCTACGATTACCTTAAATTAGCGTAACGTTGTCGTGGTACTGACACATGTCAACTCAAAGTAAGAGTACGTGATGGAAAAGACTTGACATTGTAACAGCAACAATATACAAGTATTGATTTGTTATTGTGGAATATATAAGATTATTGATATTTTTTTTGCACAATATTTTATGTCCGAATATTATGAAGGCTGATCTTATTATCATAGTATTTGAATAAGATGGTGATTATTAGATTTTATAATATTATTGATAATATATTTAATATTTATAGTATATCATCCTATAATTTTTAGAATATTTTTAAAATATAATAAATATTATGGTATCCGGTCAATTTTAGTTGTCAAATTAGATTATAATTCTTTTTTTTCTTACATATGCATAGTAGTAATTCAAACATACAAACATTAAAGTTTTGTCAATTTGAGAATGTTCATGTTTTTTACATGGTTTTCTATTATTCTTGTGAATTAACGAGTTTGGATTGCAATTCTCATTTCAACACACAAGCTGCGTCAGAGTTGTTTTCATTTGCAGCGATTTAACATCTCGGCCGATCGTACTACCGAACTGAAAACTCTTCCGAAGCACGACGGTGGAGTATGGTACGGGTTTGTGTCGAACCACGTTTGGAATGACAACTCGTGCAGCTGTCACCTTCATCTAGATGGGGAACGAGGGTTGCTGATTTAGTCTGCAAACAACGCAGACAAATAGAAGCTGTAAATCTCTCACTAATAATTCAATTATCCACGGCCACGAATCCTTCCACGTAAGATAGTGACTGACGGCAGATTGAACAATCATGCACCTGACGTGGACCAATAGGATTCAGACTCCGGGCACGCGTTTTCCTCCGCGAGCTCAATTAACTCGCATTGGCTAATGGAATAAATAATATAAACAGTTTAATTAAACTAATCCATAAATAATTTATTATTGTTATTATCATCATTGAGATCTTTCTGTCATCAAGCGACAGCTGCATTGATGTCAGTATATGTCCAAGTCAGTCAGTACACACACTGTCTCCCCTAACTTGAAAAAAGCTTATATATATATATATATATATATATATATATATATATCTATGCGTGTGAAATTATTGGACAAGTGAGAAAATAAAACATGAAATTAGTTGATTTTTCCTATTTTATTATGCATTTTAGTTGAAGTGGATTCAGAGTTTGTGGCTCACGCGTTATAGGATGGATGCAGGGAAGTGGGATGGCACGGGGGATTGATGATCGACATTCTTAGTATCGTGCATCGGAGCTGGATCATTGCTGTGACACAGACATTCTGAGAAGGGAATATTTACGCAGATTGACTTGTAAATCAAGCAATAAACTGAGATTTAGGAGTTCAGAGGGTTGGCGACTGCCTATCGAATTTCTGACAATTGTAATTTGCTGATATTATAAAAATTTCTCTACGCCCGACTACGCGTCGTGTAATTATTTTTATTTGATAAATGGGCTCCATAGAGTCTCGATGATCACCGAAAAATAAATATATGTCCTTATTTTATATAAATGTCAAGTGATATTTTTGGTATTGCGTTTCACATATTTGTATTCCCAACTATACCCTTATACTATGTTTCTTATTATCGGGCAAAGGACATTAATCAACGGAGTGGGCCTTGTTTTCTTGGGCTGATCGCTTTTTCAACTACTGGGCCGTGACTACAATTATGGGCCGAATGTACGCATGGTGAATACAACAATCTAGTCCACTGAAGATGAATGTTGTTCATATTAATTATTAAATTTAAGATAGTCATTTTATGCCACCAATTTGGTCTAAATGTGACATTATTTTAAATTAAGTGTACGAGAATTTATATGAAATATATATCTTTGTCTCTTGTCGTAATTTTTCGGTTATAAAAAAGTTCTATAAATATAAAATAAAATGTAAGGAATATGGTAACAAAGCGACATGAGAGTCATGCCACAGCCATCTTTACCTCTTTACCAAATGCTTATCGGAAGAAAATATCCGACTGTAGTTAATAATTGTTTGATTAGAGACCGCCAAGTCATGGGCCTCCTTGACTGTTCTCCACCTCCAGAGGTCGTTAAAGTTCTACAGAGAAGTCGAGCCCAGTGCCGGCACTCATATTGGCCCTCCAACGACAACTGAGATGGTGTCTGGCAATGGGTGTGAGAGAGGAGAAAAATGAGCTGGAGCAAGAAAGAGACCGATGCCTAATGTCAAGGAGTTTGAGCATATTTATAATCCTATTACACGAGTTTAGACTGATGTGGCACAATCTATTCGCGGCACGGGCAAAGATCTACCTTAATGGTGTCATCTCGAGGTGTGCTAGATTGATGTGACCTGCCTCAGGGTATGGGATGTGTGTCTATTTGACGTGGTCCTAGTTGGACTTCACTTTGGTGAACTAAACGAGATCACCTGGAACATGCAGCTTTTGCAGGATCTTTTTAATCCGGACACAATTCTCAACATCTCCAACAATGTAATTTCACACCAGGATAGAGGGAATGAGTTAGTTTGGATACAAGCATCAAATGGGATGTTAAGCACCAGGTCACTGAAGAGGTACTCTGAGAACTACCAATCCACATTTTAATCATTGGAGAGCTTTATAGATTGCAAAGATTCATGAGCGCCACAAGCTTCTGCTTTGGAAATTGATCTGGGATGCATGGCCCACAGCGAGCAACCTAGCACGGATATTCCCAGTCAACACCATATCTTGCAACCTCTGCTTCCAAGTTGAAGAAATGACTGAACACCTTTTCCTGCATTGTCCTTTCACGGTAATTGTTTGCTCCTTGCCGAGGATACCTCTGAACTTATCATCTCTCTCTCAAATTACCATATGAGATTGGATTAAATATGTTCTTGCCGTTGATGACAATCTTAGAATCCCATCTGATTTCCTACATCTATTTCTTTTGCAGGTGGTAGTGTCCATTGATCACATTTGGGAACTAAGGAATATAAACAGAGAACAAATGATTCTACTAGATGCTAAAGAAATCGCTCAAGAGATTGGAAGAAGGCTGCACTCATATGAAGAAGCCAAGGTAAAGAATTTGATTTCGCAACCTAATCCCCAATCCAAGAACACGAGCCCATCGTCTTCTGCACTGATGTTGCCTTTCAAAATAGTGAAACCTGGATTGGGATTATTTGCACAAATTTTTTTGGATTACTACTGGCTGCATGGTCATTTCCTTTTGTTACTAACTCAGCTGCACCCTCATCGGAGCAGGAGGAGTTGGAAGGTTTGATCAAGACAACAGAATTAACTAAGGAGTTAAGGATTTAATGCCTTCACTTTCAAAGCCATGCTAAAGATTTGATCGATGCCTTCCAATCAAAGAACTTCGACTATCAGCCCCAATTGACGGCAAAGATGCACCATTTGCTGAATCTTCTACCTTTTTTTCTAATTGTTGGGTTTTAGAGTATGTCCTTGGAAGCTCCAACTTTCTTTCTCACAAGATAGTTTATCGGGCAAGTAAACATAGAAACATTGGCCCAATGGACATCTCCTCTCTCCCCTTTAGCATTCTAATAAGGGAACTCGAAATGTGAATCGGTCCAAATGTACTTTTATTCTATTACAGTTGACCGTCGGGAGGGTTGTCTCGGGTAAGAGGGTTGGTTTGGATAATTTTGGATAGGGTCCACATCAATTATAAAAACATACACACACATATATATAAATATATTTGTATGTATGATGTATACAGCGACCGGATCAAGAGAGATCAATCAACTTGGAGTTTTGGTATGATGGGCTATCATTGGGTAGCAGTTGTATGTAAGTATATGTAGAAAATAGCTTTAATGTCTCCCGCTCAATTTACAAGCCAGCTTTGCCGACACATAACCACAGTCTACGTATGTACTTCCAACCTCATCCTCATCAATTTTCCATCGAATTTAAATAGAATTAATTATATACGTATTATTACATTAAATAATAAATATTCCGACATCCAATCTACAAAATTAGTCATTTCCATTTTATAATCACTAGTCATTGAATCGACACGTACGCTCTAATCTTATCGACAGGCAAAAGCCACTCATAAAATTAATTAATTAGTTAAGTTACGCGATCGGGGAGTACTTCCATGCTCATCAACTTTATAAGCTATATACAGTTTAGTTTATTCCGGATATTAAACTTGCAAAAGCTACAAGAGACCGGAACCATGTCCAATAAAAAAAGATTAACAGATGAATGGTGATATCGGTATTTTTTTATATTAAGATGATTTACGTTGTATTTTTCTGATGCGGGATTAGATTTTTTAACATCTCCCTCCATGCATAACAAGTGTAAAATCATAAATATTTAAATTTATAATGC
Organism: Lagerstroemia speciosa; assembly: GCA_037672795.1. Taxonomy (NCBI): domain Eukaryota; kingdom Viridiplantae; phylum Streptophyta; class Magnoliopsida; order Myrtales; family Lythraceae; genus Lagerstroemia; species Lagerstroemia speciosa. The sequence continues at coordinate 2,888,645 of CM075308.1, forward strand.
ATCTAATTTAAAATTTTAAACTGATAGATAATAATGCATGATCACTTATATTTTTATAATTTATTTTATATTTTCTCATATGAGATTAGTTCTTGATTATTCTTTTTTCAATGATTATTCTTTTTGAATCAAAGCGTATATAAAATTGTGTGGATCATAATAATGTCGTTTGTTGTTCGACTTACACCCTTTTGTTCGGTAGCTTACTGATACATGTACAATGATGAAAATAAATGAAACTTCCTGCATTTCCACGTCAATTAAATGCAATGTACATTTGTAGGAAGACTTGGGCCCGACATCTACAATCTACCTGTTTATTTATTTAGTGCACTGTCTGTCGTTCCAGGTGTATATTTCCATATAAGGAACCTGCAATCAATCGCAGGGACATAATTATCATCCCATGTAGTCGAAAAAGCTGTAAAATATTACAAACATCTAGTCGATTTTATCAATTTTCATTAAATCACACTATCTCGTCTTATTGATTCTTTTTTTAAATATTTTATCGAGTTTTATCACTTTAGACAAATTTTCGATATCCTTAACAAATCCATAACGTCTTCTATGGGTAACATCACTCTCATAACTTACGAGAAACCCTGCTAACCCTTTCAAGCTCTTCTATCTTGCCATTTAAATGTGTCGAATTCCCAATAGCTTAGAGAAGGCACGAAGCAAAATCCATGATTTTGTCTGGTCAAGGCTTGCATGTATATCCCCAAACGTCACCTTTCAGCAATATCCGTCAATCATTCTGGGCACCACATGTTCTCCAGGATGTATTTTTTTTTTTTTCCAAAACACATCGATATTCAGGAATTCAACGAATTCTAGTTAATTCAATTTCGTGTCAGTTTCGATCTATTAAAATATAAAATTCTCTTAATAATAAATCTTCTCAATTTATAAAACTCGAATCCGAGACCTTTCATAAGAGGAAAAGAGTCTCGAACCACTTCAGCCGACCCACATCATAAATAAGGATGCTTATATATGTGTGTGTGGGAGCAAAGAGGTGCAAAGCCAAGAGAGCAAGGTGGCAGACTGAGGAGAGTAATGGACGATAGTGGGATCGCGGTCTTTGAAGAGACATTAATGTCATCAGAGGATTTGCATGTAAACGTTCGGGAAGAAGAGAAAGACTGCCATGAAAATGGTGCTCGAGCTGAAGAGAGGGATCCAGAAGGCAGGAAAGGAGACAATTTGTATACACAATCCGATGGCGACCCGAATCATCCACAAGTCGTGGGATGGTTCGCCGAGCACAGCCATATATGGCCAGGTACTAGTTCTTTTGCTTGATCTGTCTGAGCTAGTCTCGAGATGGAATCAGGACATTAATATCAACATACACACACATGGACTGCACTCATTAGAATTGTTTAACTAACGATACCCAGCTCGAACTCAAAATTAGTATCTTGTGTATAACTGATAAACTCTCATTATATATATGACATGAAAACCGATAGTATAGTAAGTTGGCTCCTTCTTCGACTCAATTTTCCGTCGTTCTCTCTTCAGCATCATTCTGGGTCATCGTATTCTAAGTGACGATATATGCTTTGGCAGGGCAAGCACATTTCTTGAAGGTGGAAAAGATATTATTCGAAGGGAAGTCTCGTTACCAACATATGATGGTGTTTCAGGCAAGTGACAATTAATTTCCAGGCCATGCAAACTCCTGTATCAAAACTTTTGAATAATTGAGATAGTTCGATATCTCTTTTGAATAATTAATTTTCAGGTTATGCAAGCTTCTACGTATCAAAACAATGCTCTCCATCAGTTTACTAATATAAGTTCATTGAAGCGGTTCGATATCTCTTCTTTCCTAAGTAATTAGGCTTCGAGTTCGAGTTTTTTAAATAGAGAAAATTCATATACCGAAAATTAGGTGGTGCAAACATTGCACCCCTTAATTCGGTTTAGTTTCACATGGATAATAATGCAAAACCCCTTTTACAGAATCGTCTGTTTGATCATTGCGAATAATTATAAGATCTAATCGATCATGGTGTCTAAGCTACTTGGGGTCTTTATTTTATGTATGTATATATACATGTATGTATTTGTGTATGTGTGTATATTGATTTCTGCAGTCATCATCGGCATATGGGAAGGTCTTTGTGCTTGATGGAGCACTTCAACTGACTGAGAAAGATGAGTGTGCATACCAAGAAATGATCACTCACCTCCCACTTTGCTCCCTGCCTACCCCTCAGAAGGTTTGTTTATAAGTTCCCTTGCTAGCTTGCTAGCTCGCTTGCTCCTTCGGGGTTTCCACGGTCCGATCAAACACATATCAATTGTAAATGTGATCCCGACCATGCCCGTGTTTGGTTTTCTTAACCTTAGGTGTTGCTCATCGGGGGAGGAGATGGAGGTATCTTAAGGGAAATTTCTCGCCACACTTCGGTCCTCCAAGTTGACATATGCGAAATAGACGAGATGTTGATTAACGTGAGTAAACCCTAACCTAACCCTAACCTTGCTGGAATTAGCAAAGTCGGAATCATTTGGTTTGGCGAATTTGAATGATCCCGACCGGCCAACTAAGAACACAATCCTTATGGAAAATGTAGATTTACAAGGAATTCTTTCCTGACATTGCGATCGGTTATGAAGACTCTCGGGTGAATCTTCACATCATGGATGGTGAGCCTGACGATCGATGGAGCTATGAACACTTCAGTGCCCTTTATGATAATTTCTCCGTTTTGAATTTTCCAATAATTTATAAAATTAATATTTTCGTACTTATAAATATTCATTTTTCATACTGTTGCAGGATCCATGTTCTTGAGTTCTGCAGCAAGAGGAACGTACGATGTTGTTATCGTTGATGCCTTCGACCCAATATGTCTCTCCCTTAGTACCCCCTATCTCAACTTTTCGATAATGTGATACCAATTGAATGCCTGAGATGGTCTCTCTTCGTCGATTAGCTGATCTTTTCATTTTCTAATGGACCGTTCAATGTCTTTATCTAGGGCAGGGGCATGAAATCTTCCAAGGTTCGTTCTTTGAACTGGTGAGGGAAGCTCTGCGGCCAGGGGGAATCATGTGCATTCAAGCCGAAAGCCTATGGTTTCCATCTCTCAGCATCCGAGAACTAATCGAGAGGTGCCGGGACATATTCAGAGGCTCGGTGGCTTACGCTTGGACCCCGGTCCCATCATATCCAAGGTTACGTACATACTTCATCACCCGTTAATGGTCAGTCATAATGATGACACATTGATTTTCCCGAAGAGAGTAACTGTGTCTTTTTTACAGTGGGGTGATCGGGTTCGTGCTGTGCTCCACTGAGGGTCCATACGAAGTGGACTTCACCCATCCCATTAACCCCATCGATGATGCTTCCAGTCATGGCGTTGCTAGAGGACCCTTGAAGTTTTACAACTCTCAGGTATATAAATATATATGCATATATAAACACATATATGATCTAGTAAATTACTCCTTTCCTCCTCTAAATCGGCCTATCTTCGATCGATATTGTTAATATCACATGTAGATTTAAGGGATAATTGGCCTATCTTTCCTAGGTTTAAACAACATTTTACCAATGATCTATCCAACGTTAACGAATCCATAACTCATTACGACATATCCATTCAAACAATGCGAGAAACCGATGTTAGGTCTGACCTTTTATATGATGTGGTGAATTCGACCATGATTATTTGACACTTCATCGGCAGATGTCATGCCATTGTAATGAAGTGAGTGAATATTATTTATGAAAACAGAAAGATGATGTGGCATGTTTTGACGATGTGTTAAACAACTATTGACCAAGTTCATAGATGATATGACCAACTTGGCTCACATAAGAATCTCTCCATACAATAGAACTTATATTGGTTAATATATGTAGACATATATATTTCACAGTAAAATGTAAAAGATTTCGAGGATTCTGCTCAGCCTTATATTCTGGGTGCATCAAAGTTTTACGAAGCTCTATTGAGATTTTCAATATACCGGGTGTCGGGGACCGTAAGTGATCCAAAAAGTCCCCAGAGATTCTATTCGTACTCGAAACGGGTGACCATGAGGAATCTCATTTTGTTTTGCCCCTTTTCAGGTGCACTCGGCTGCTTTCTGCTTACCATCATTTGCGAGGAATCAATGATCGAAATTATGAACCCTCTCATCCGACTCCAAAGTGTTGTGTGGGCCGGTGACATAACACACACATCCACTCCCATTAGTTTACCCCAGTTGGCGGATCCTCCCCGAAGACCACCGCCGGCAGGCGACATGATCAGCTAGCTGTCTCACCTATCGGAGCGTGGCACTTATCTTACCCCAATAGAGGAAACATCATCATTTTGTTGGAAAAATGTCTTAGAATTCTGTCGGAATTTCTTTCTTTCTTTCTTTCTTTTTTTGAGTTTGGCACTTGTTATTGTGTTTGAGTGGCTAGGCACATGATCATTTTTGGCTTGCTTTATTTCTTCGGGAATTGGTGTGATGATTAATTAGCACAAAAATAAGGAACTATCGGGTCCTACCAAGTCATCTTGGGAGAGATTAATTTGGGCCACTCGATTATATTTATTTCCATAAAATTAATAGTAGTATGAGTTTTTTAATATGAGTAATCAAAAGAAGCACATGGTTTTTATCACATTGATAGTCAGTATTAGTATTAGTTATTCAGTTTATCTGATATATTTGTGATTTAATATGAAAGTTCGAATATTATATGGTAAATGGTTAAGTCACCATTATTACTGCTACCATATATATATATATATATATATATTAGAGGGTGACCGGAAATTGTCAATTATGTATTGTATAAAAATTTAAGATGACCAAATAAATAATATAATAATTAAAGTAATAAAATTTAATGTCAGAGTTGATAAAAAATAAATAGTTCAAATCAAATAAAAATAAAGTAGAATTGGCAATTATGAGAACTTCTGGTAAATAAAGTAGATTTTTTATAGAAATTAGGAAAGTCATAAGAAGTCAGAGGAGTTTAAAAATGTGAATATAGATTGTATAATTAAGATAATCGTATAAAATAATTGAGAAAATTACGAAAACAGTTTTAAAAAGTGATAAATTTTGAGGTTAAAATTGTAAATATTGAGTTATATGAAGTGGGAATGGAGAATCTTAGTACTTAATGAAAGATTTTTATTGTTAAGATAATAGATATATGGAGTGAGAGGAAAATAACTGAAATTACTATTTTACACGTAAATTGAAGAATTTTTTAAAGTATATACAAATTATGGATTATAATATTTAAATTAGATTAAGGATAAATATAAAAAATTAAAAAAAAATTAAAATTCTTATAAATTTACATATAATAGTATGGATATATGAAAAGTGGAAACCCATGGGCTCACCCACCCAAGCTAGACCTACTAAGAACAAATAGAAGTACAGTTATAGACTTATCAATTCCGACGAGGTGGTGGCGGCGGCCATAATCAATGAATTTTCGGATTGCACCATCTAGTACATAGAAAACCTTAGTGTTACCTAACTAATTCATACCGAAATCAGATCACGCTAACATGTAAACTCTATTAACTTGTTAGATATTGAACTGATAAATGATGATATCAAACTCTCGCGAACTCCCAAGGTTTATTTATCGACTGTGAAAATTTCCACCCAGCCCACAAGAGGTTGGGCCCATATCCATCCCAAAAGCTTAAACTGATAGGACGGTGGTACCCGCTCTATTATAAAGAGGGTTTCAATTGTCTATTTATCTGATGTGAGATTGATTCCTCAACACCCGCCCTCACGTGGCAACGTGTTCACACTTGACACGTGCTCTGAAACACACGCCCTCAATAACTAACCTCGAGCCGGGCATTTTCACTTCCGGTCTCGGGTGAGGGGGAACAACTACCACAAGGCGGCCTTCTCTACCATCCTCGGGCTAACAACTGGCCTCGAGTCGGGTATTTTTCTTCTGATCTCGGGCTTACGGGTTCACCCGACCCACAAGAGGTTAGACCCATATCCATCTCAAAAGCTCAAACTGATAGGATGGTGGTACCCGCTCTCTTATAAAGAGGTTTCAATTGTCTATTTATCCGATGTGGGATTAATTCCTCAACATCGACTTTCCAATATAGAATTATATCTATCAATAGGACTCAAATTTAACAGATTAAATTATCTCAATCAACTGATTTGAATGTAAATTTAATTATGTTCAATCGGGCACTTTTTGGGGATAAAGACCGTAGGAAAATGACAAATATTTTTTTCCAGCAAAAGGGAATAGACAAAAATAACCAAAAAAAAAAAAGAAAACATAATAATATGCGGCCCATAAAGTTATCCGCACGCAACCGGCACAAGAGCCCATCCCCGGAAAGAAAAGGGACAGCTCCACCTCAAATCCCGGCTAATGGATAAAATCCGGTCGTACTCCATAACGTGGACTCTTTTTCTTCCATTTTCTTTTCTTTTCTTTTCTTTTCTTAATTTATCACATAATGATTTATTTCTAAATTAAAAATATATGTTTTTGCAGTTTAGGACAAAACAACTTTTTTTCTCCAAAACTAGCCCCATAACCTTCATCGAATGTTTGTTAGAGCAATAGCCCCGTTTTCACCTTTTCTTTTTGTTTTTTTGGAGTTGGGTCCATGCAAGAGAAAGTCTTTAATAATGCAATCATATTATATAAGATATCGATGTGATATATTCATCCGATCGGAATTTACAATTTATATATTTATTTAATTAGAGTTCACCTTTTTAATTTTTTTATCATTTATATTTTTTTCAATTAAAATTTACCATCTATTTAGAATTTTTATTTTTTTAAAATTTTTTAAAGATTTAATAACCATAACTATATGATTATTAATTAAATATCGAATTCTAATTAAATAAATATACTATATCAATATCACCTATATAATATGATCATTTTAAAAAAGACTTTTTCCCCGTCCACGGCCAGAAATTCCGTTGAGATTGTTGGCTGGCAATGGATTAAAATAATAATGAAATTAACCTTTTTTTACTTAATTTGTTAATATTTATTTACAGTCAATTAGTAATTCACAATAAATTAAAGATGCATCGCATAACAACTTGGGATTGATCTAGTAATTTCCTCACTAGACCACCAAATGAGTGATTTCAGGATCGAATTTCAAGTTGGAAGGTCAACGAGAATTTTTCAAAAATCCTGATCCGATCGCAAATTAGTCTCGATGTGCGTTTCGGCTGGTTCGAAGATACTGTGTTGGTTTGAAGATACTGTGTGGCCAAAAAAAAAAAACACATGGCATGGCCACGAAGAAACGAATCCGACCTTAAGATTTTATCCACACGATCCTCCCAGCACTCGAAGGGACGCGATCTTCAACTTATTTACACCACTGCCATCGCCCCCGCTACCTACAGAGTACAGACTATAAAAGAGAAATAGTGGGGGACTGCAAGACAGCGTAGGAAAGAGATAAGTAAATAAGTAGAGGAGTTGGTGGCAGTTCGGTAAAGTCGCAGGGGAGGGGGGAAAAGGCATGTGGGGCGGCAGTAATAAATGGCTTATATTCCCATAAAAAAAAATGGGTTATATTATCTTATCCAGAATGAAATGGATGACAAGGATGGGAAGGGGCGCGGCGCGTGGCCGAGCAGCCGCGTGCTCTGTCGGCCTTTCTCTCGAGGGTTTTGTGGGTACGATCGTTTGATGATATTTGTGAAAAATATTAAAATTACAAAAAAAGAGAATTATGGTTAAATTTTGGTAAATATAAATTAAAGTATGGGATTGCAGTATTTGAAATTGTGTAAAATAGTAGTAAAGTCGGTTATATAATTAGAATACCAAATGCTTTTACATAAAAACTTTGTCAATCTCGCTGTAAAATTTTAATTTATGTAATGACTTTTATAAATAAATGTTATAGCCGGTGATGAAAAGTACAGTGTGATCATCGAAACAAGCTGGGCCTAAATAAAATTATTTCTCCACCAATACAATTTAGTTAAAATAATTCGATACTTCTTTTATTTAATTCAGAGTCACGAGAGAAGGAAACTCGGGTTCTAATTTTCCGAGGTAGCCAGCCATTTCCTGGCGGCTTTCGCTTTTCATGCTTACTCGTACATCGTCATTTGATTTTTTGCGTATACACACATGGTCATCTTAAGACACAGTGTTAATTAATATAAAATAATTAAATTGATTTGACCTCTTTTTTTAATTAAGGTTTTTAGTTCTAGTCCTGTAAATAAAATATTTATGATTGAAAAAGTGGGGGAACAGGGCTCAATCAACTCCCAACTATCCACACCCCCACAACCTCCCGACTTAAGGGCACGCTGACAGAGCAAATGATCAGCCCACCTGCAAATCCCTGACACATGGCGAGCACTGATGGTGCTAAATCACCGGTCATCCACCAAGAGGGGTTGGGCCGAGTGGTAAGCAGCTCGGTGCCGCTTAAGGAGGTCTCAGGTTCGAGACCTCACGTACGCAGACCCCCCTCTTGGGAGCCTCACCCGCCATTGCCAGGCGTGCGACCCGGGGCGACCAACGGATTAGTCAAGTATGGTTGGCTGAAAGATGCCATCTCACCGCTGGTGGGGCCTGCTTGGATACCGTGGCTGGCGACCAAAAAAAAAAAAAAATCACCGGTCATCCCATCCGTCTCGTGGCACGGATTCACATCGTCGTCCGAGGTAAACACCTGTAAATACTGCCCGTCCCGGTAATCTAGGTATGGAACTCACCTCGAGCTTGAGTTAACTCGGTGACTTGAGTATTAGAGAATTGATTTGAGATAAAAATTTTGAGCTAAACTTTCTTGCAAGTATCTATAGAGCCATGATCCGACTGACGGCAGGCCACGGCCGGACCCATTGGTTCTCGAAACTTCTTAAAATCTCCTCATGGGGATTTGAAAGCATGGTCTTCAGTCTTGACAAATGACACAAGGACAACCGGTCAAACTGGTTTTGTTCACACGATCCAGTTTCATGATAAACTACCCTTGCACTTAAAACTAGGCTAGACGCATTAAAGTCAAGCAACTATCGAGCCATCATTACTCGAATCTTCTTTTTCAACTTCATAACTGGAGAAATACGGTAGATCCGAGCAGTGATAACTTAGACACTGGCCAGTAGCCACGACCGACTAGATAATGTCAATGAAAGCACTTATGTTGAAAATTTTCAAAAAAGAAGAAGATAATATTAAAAAAATAAAATAAATTTAAATTAAATTCTTCCAATGCAGCTATCCAAACTGAAAACTCACGAGGAAGAAAATTTTCAAGCCGAAAGACACAGAGATATTCACACACGAATATAAATGTATTTATTAATATTTCCAAATTTAAAATCCGCACGTTTTTTTTTCCTTTTTTTAAATAAATAATTAGGTAAAGATATGTGGACATTTCGCTCGACATATGCATTAAAAAAATTACCCATTCTTCCGACAGAAGAGAGGTAATTCCTCAAGGAGTTTCGTGAAAGATTAGTTAATTAACCAAAGCTCAAAGCTCATCTCATCTAATTTCCTGAAGGGCAAAAAATACTTGAAAGAACGGAATGTAATTACGGTGGTTTACCATTTTTTTTTTAAATAAAATTTCGGGTTTACTCTAAATAGTCAAATTTATAATTAAGATATTTCTTAATGGGTCAATCAAAATTAAATTTAAATAAATCATGATCCATTGAATTTAAAATGAAAGGAGAAATGACTGTAGGGATTCTCAATCACACGGTTAGGACGAGGCTGAGGGATTGATACTTATCCTACCGTTCGAAGCTGTCGTTCAACGGTCATATTTTTTAGAATACTAATTGTTATTAAATTAATTTTTTTTAAAAAAAGGAGGCGTCAAAGTTGGGACACCCGAAAAGAAAGAGGGGGGAGGGCTTCAAGACGTTCACGGGAGGTGGATTGATTAATGCGGACATTCTAGTAATTTCACGCAGCCGTTTCGTGCCCCAGCAGGGCTTCTCGACGGCTGGGATTCGGAAGGGCCGGGATCCAACGGCCTGCGGCTGCGTTTGGCGGGAACAAAAGTCTGGATCCTTATCCATGCAGTTTCAGATGCCGGGGGGTAAGGTCAATTTATATTATTCCAAGAAATTGACAAGAAAGCGGCTGGGCGGAGGGAAACAGCTCGAGACCACTGTAATAGAACATATATATATATATATATATATACACATATATGTATATATGTATGTATGTATACAAACACCTTTTCGAGAAAAAGGATTCCGTACGGTTATGCTTCTGCTTTCGACTTAGAATTAAGAGATTTTTTTATTTAAATTTCAAAAGTAGAACTTACCGTAACTCTTTATCTTATTTTTCTGTATCCTATTTTGTATTTATGTGTTTCATTTATATATTAGAAAAATATATACACACCTTTTCCAAGGATAATCTTGTTTAGTGATTAGTTAATTATATGCATAGAAGACTTCCCTCAGATATACATTAAGAAAATTAATTCTCGATAAAACAAGTATCCCAGTAATCCTATCTCATCACATTATATGAGAGAATTATTATAACTACTACAAGTAAATCTGTGTTAGTGTCTTAATTTGAGTTAATTGAAGCAATCTTATCAGTTTTTAATTATCACGTTATTATGAAGTATGATTATGAAATATTTTTTTTCTTAGTGTTAGGCGATATGAGATCTTCCCAATTGGGATTTCCTCCTGATTTCTCTGCAATTTCTGACAAGGCAGATTGAAGTTGAGATGAAATCTAAATTTTTTTAGCAGAAATATGATTTTCCTCATTTGCCCTTGCTTATTAAATTCCTAAAATATATTACAACCAAGTTCACCAATATTTTTCTTTTTTTTTTTATATCCTCTATATGATATATAAGAATTTAATAGATTTGAACTGATTCATATTCGAATTAATCAGTAGGGAATAAATCATTTTTTTATTATGAATGTTTTTCTGTTGCAAAACTTGAAATATCAAAAAATTTTAGATTATTCTATCTCATAATAACGTAATGAGGAAGAACCAATCATATTGTTTTGATTAATAATAAATATGGTAACTGCTCGAGTTATTAATATAAATTTACTCATTTATTATATTTTAATTGGTATTTCCTCATATTATTTCAGGACGTAAAATTACCTAAGAATTTCTGTTGAAAGAGGGACATCACAGTCCATCCACATGTTGATGTTACCAAAAATAGAAAAACCATTCAAGAGGACAATGTGTTTGAATTCTACATTTATAGTAATAAGATCAGAACAAAGATGGGATTGAGAACATGGTCATACTAAGGAACATATCCTCTCTGAATTATTCCCTTACAAGGCAAAATGTTCAAGGAAACTAATATGCAAAGAATTTCTTGGAGCATCAGAATAGTTTTTTTTTTGGTCGCTAGCCACGGTATCCAAGCAGACCCCACCAGCGGTAAGATGACATCTTTCAGCCAACCATACTTGACTAATCCGTTGGTCGCCCCGGGTCGCACGCCTGGCAATGGCGGGTGAGGCTCCCAAGGGGGGTGTCTGCGTACGTGAGTAAGCGGCACCGAGCTGCTTACCACTCGGCCCAACCTCCCTTGGTGCATCAGAATAGTTTTTGTATAAGAGATCATGCTTATTTTCACTCAAAAATTCAAGCTATTATGTGGTGGTAACTTACTTGTTAACTTAGATTTTTTAATAGATATTAACTCGAAACTCTTGTAAGTTCATGGGGAAATTTAATAAGCGGAGAACTCCGCATCTCTTTATTCCCTTTATCCTCTTATCTCATTTTAGCTCAACCGATTCTTTGTTTTTGATGAAAACCAAATTCATATTCTTCTTGTAAAGAAAAATAAAATTCATATAAGAAAAAAATAGAAAGAATTGGAATTTCGAGGAGGGCAAATAGGTAATAACGGCAGCAGGGAGGGAGACAATTGAAAGGGAAAATCCAATCAGCGATCACAACGTAGGACCAAAACCTCTGTCACAATCCAACTGCACGATCAGCTCTTCCTCCTCCCCTATCTCCAAAAACCGTATCTTCGTTTTCTCTTTTCTGACTTTTCTTTCAATGTCCACGTTTAATCTCCACGGAGCTTCCTTTGTTGAATGAACAAACCCCACCAGCCACCCGTACACCACCCCCACACAGACACACCCGCACACGCCCAGCAAATCAATCAACCCAATACCAAACCCCAGACGGAACTTGCAGAAAATTCCCCCACTGCGCCTGCTTTCCCTTCTCCGTCTCCTTTCTCCTTTTCTCCTTTCTTCTCCCTCTCGGGTCCTGCCGAAAAGCATAGTTTTTCCATTAAGCTCGCCTGCTTTTGAAACCAACCCGCCGCCCCCTTCTCTCCATCTCTGTTAAGCTCTTGAAGGTCTCTCCTCTCTTGCTGTGATAAGAACACGTGGGGTGCTCGGAATCGACATCTCCTGTGAGTATGTTTTCCGTTTTTGCCTGGAAATGGAAATTTTTGCTTTTCGTTCTGATTCTTGGATCATTTCCGAGCAGTTTTCTTCTCGTTTCCGTTTCTCCTTTTGTATAATTTGTTTTTTTTAATAGTTTTCTGATTTCTGGCAGGGCGGGTTGTAATTTTGATGCTGCCCCTTATCTCTCGGGAGACCAGTTTCTGCGAAAGTTTCAATCTTTATCAGGTAGATTTTCTTCAGACTGTTACTCCGTAGCAGCCAAATTTCCGATGACAATCGTTTTTTATTTTTGAAGACTTTGGGGACCTTTTGGTTCCATGGCTTTTAGATTGCCATTGGGGGAGAATTTATTAAATTTTGATTCTGTTCACGATCTCATAACATTCTGAGCGAAGCAGAGCAAGATCCATTCTGATATATATAGAAATGCTAGTATTGAGAAATTCTCCTGTCTTCGGCTGATCATAATAGGAAGTTGGCAGATTATATCAAATTCATATTCCCAAAAGGTTGGCAATGGAGATGAAGTATATCCATGAATAAGGGGTGAATCATGTTTTAACATCGTCCCATGATCTGATAATAAGGGGATTGGTGCAGTATTATCCTGCATCTGGGTCCAAGAGGTCTTTGTTTCGATTCTAACAAACACGACTCTCGCACCTCTTTATCCTCCCATGTGGAAGCTCTTGTAACCCGGAAAAAAAAAAATCATGCTCTGCTGTGGTTCAGGCAGAATGAAATTCATGTGGAAGATAGATAAAGAATTTCAGTAGTATATATAAATTTTTTACAATTTTATGAAGACTCAGGTGCTTCATGCTGATAATAAGCCTATTTATCGGTTTGGTTCTATCTTGTCGGTGTTTCCTCTTGCCATGTGATGGGATAGCCGGATAGGATGACTGAACAATTTCTGGGGATAAACTTGCTGTGTGTGTATGTATTGTGGCCCTTATCTATTGCATTAATACAAAATTGATATTTAAGATATGCATTTATTCGGCAGGTTCGCAAATTAATTCAATGCTAAGTAACTGCCCGGTTGTAATAAATTTTAATAAAAAATAACATTTTGGATATGATCAATTATTATATATGATACCCTTTATCCTTTGGAGAAACTATGACTAACAAGGTTGTAGTTTTCCTGGAGAAACACATAAGTTTCCCTTTTCCCTTCACTCTTTGATAACAGTTGCAGATGAGATTCTGCTGTCTGCTTCAATAAAGCAAGGGTATGGATGCTTTCTCCTTTCACCTGAATAGCTTAGGTGGAATCGCTGGCTTCTATCTGATGTATCGAGCATCATTTCATAAGCATTTGTTTGATCGAAGTGCTGATCGGCATAGATTGTTTCCAGAATCTGTCTGGATTTTTCTTTTCTGTTTTAGTATAGTATTTCTATCCCCTTTAGTAAGCATCTGAAAATTTGTTGGAAATGACTATTCACTCATTGGGACCAAACCGATTTCGCTAATATGATCCTGGACAATTTAACGAGGAAATTAGAAGAAACATATGTTTAACATTATTTTGGATTAGGCCTCAATTTTTTGCTTATCCATGATTTTGTGGCGGCTGATATTATTGAATAACTATATGCCCTCTGTGTGCTTATTGCTGAGAAGTCCGTGGAAGGAAATTGTGCTGCCTCAAAATCTATTTGATATGTTAAACTTATCCTTTATGGCTCAAATAGGTACAATGATTTCGTGCTCTGTTTGTGAAATAGGTGATTGGTGACCTTCACACCTATACGGGATCTTTGCAGCCTGGTAATCATACAAAGGAAACAGATCAAAAATGATGCTGTCTCGTTCCTGCATAAGTTTACTGGAATTGGCTTCCGGAGATGTGCTAAATTTCCCTCAGACTCCCCGAAGCCTTCCTCGAGTTATAACTGTTCCAGGAATTATCTCAGAGGCTGAGGATGGAAATATGACAGGAACTCAGGACTCTGCCACACCTGAACCTCGTGAAAAGAAGATCATAGTGGCAAATTTCCTCCCTCTGAATGCTTCTAAGGACTCTGAATCGGGGAAATGGCATTTCAGTTTTGATGAGGACGCCCTTCTGTTGCAGATGAAGGATGGGATCTCATCTAATTCTGATGTGGTCTATGTGGGGTCTCTGAAGGCTGATGTTCCTGCTAGCGAACAAGATGAAGTTGCCCAAGAATTGCTTGAGAATTTCAACTGTGTCCCAACATTCCTTCCTCCCGAACTTCACGAGAACTACTATCACGGGTTTTGCAAGCAGTACTTGTGGCCCCTCTTCCATTACATGCTTCCCATGTGCCCCGAGTATGGGAACCGATTCGACCGATCACTTTGGCAAGCCTATGTCTCTGCTAATAAGATCTATGCATATAAGGTCATGGAGGTTCTCAATCCCGAGGATGATTATGTGTGGGTCCATGACTATCACCTCATGGTGTTGCCAACTTTCCTGAGGAGGCGGTTCAAGAGAGTGAAGCTTGGATTCTTTCTCCACAGTCCATTCCCCTCGTCAGAGATCTACCGGACTCTCCCCGTTAGAGATGATATATTAAAGGCACTCCTGAACACAGATTTGGTTGGATTTCAAACTTTCGACTATGCTCGACACTTTCTCTCCTGTTGCAGCAGAATGCTGGGATTGAACTATGAATCAAAACGGGGCCACATCGGGCTTGACTACTTTGGACGCACTGTGTATATAAAGATCTTGCCTGCAGGGATACACATGGGAAGGCTAGAATCTGCTTTAAACCATCCTTCCTCCTCCACAAAGGCCAAGGAGATTCAAAAGCAGTTCAAGGGCAAGAGGATCATTCTAGGGGTTGATGATATGGACATATTCAAGGGCATTAGCCTGAAGTTACTTGCGATGGAGCAGCTCCTGCAACAACGTGCTGATCTGCGGGGAGAGGTTGTTTTGGTCCAAATCATGAATCCTGCAAGGAGCTCAGGAAAGGATGTGGAGGAAGCGAGGAGAGAGACTTACGTGGCTGCTGAGAGGATAAATGGGATTTTTGGTTTACCAGGCTACAAACCAGTGATTTTAATTGACAGCCCGATGGAAATTTACGAGAGGACTGCCTACTATGCTCTAGCAGAGTGCTGCATTGTTAATGCAGTAAGAGATGGGATGAACCTGATCCCCTACATGTACTTAGTCTGCAGACAAGGGACCTCAAAAATGGATGAGGTTCTTGGGATTTCCTCGGAGTCTTCTCCTCATACAAGCACACTCGTTGTTTCAGAGTTTATAGGCTGCTCCCCATCCCTAAGTGGGGCAATTCGAGTCAACCCATGGGACATTGCTGGGGTGGCTGATGCCCTGAACTCGGCTCTCACAATGCCTACGATGGAGAAGCAGGTGAGGCATGAGAAGCACTATAAGTATGTCAGCTCCCACGATGTTGGCTATTGGGCTGGCAGCTTCTTGCAGGATCTTGAGAGAGCTTGCAAGGACCATTATTCTAAACGATGCTGGGGGATTGGATTTGGTCTCGGCTTTAGGATCCTCTCTCTGTCCCCTAGTTTCAGGAAGCTCTCTATCGAGAGTATTGCCTCGGCTTATAAGCGAGCGAAGACGAGGGCAATTTTCTTGGATTATGATGGGACTTTGGTTCCCCAGGCATCGATCAATAAGACCCCAAGTACCGAAGTCATCTCAGTGCTGAACAGTCTTTGTTCGGATCCGAACAATACTGTGTTTATAGTTAGTGGCAGGGGACGGTTTTCTCTCAGCGACTGGTTCAGTGATTGTCTGAATCTTGGTATTGCTGCTGAGCATGGCTACTTCATAAGGTAGATAACCTATCCCGGAACTGTCAATACACTTCAATGAATCAATCATTATCTTCAAATTATCAAAAAGATTTTGCTATTTCCTTGTGACAGGTGGAATAGCAGGTCCGAGTGGGAGACAGGTCCCCTTGATGAAGATTTCGACTGGAAGAAAATTGCACATCCTGTGATGGAATTGTACACCGAGACAACTGATGGTTCCTATGTGGAAGCCAAGGAAAGTTCCTTAGTGTGGCATTATCAGGATGCAGATCCAGATTTTGGGTCATTCCAAGCCAAGGAATTGTTGGATCATCTCGAAAGTGTGCTTGCAAACGAGCCCGTTGTTGTCAAGAAGGGTCAACATATTGTCGAAGTAAAGCCACAGGTATTCTTATGTCTGCATTGTCCAGTGCTTGTTTATCCCATCGATCTCCTCTTGGGCAGTGGATTCAGTTCTGTTTCTTAAGAAAACAAAAGTAGGTTTCATGTCTTTGATGGAAAACACGTCCACCAAAGTGCGAGGCAGAGCCCTTTTCTCTTTGGTTTCAAGAAAACAGAAAATGGAATATATCCTAGTTCTTTGTACGTTCCTAATTCGTCATTTTCCAGGTATATGAAAAGCAAGGCAAGAAATGGGCTGTTATTATGAGAAGATGTTCTCTCCAATAAGAATATCTGTTTTTACTTGATGAAGAAACCAAACTGAAAGAGAGAGAATCGATTTCCAACTCATGAAATCTGTATTGTTTGCTGCAGGGCGTAACTAAAGGACTCGTTGCGGAGAAAATTCTTTCCATGATGATAACTGATGGGAAATCGCCAGAATTTGTCTTGTGCATTGGGGATGATAGATCCGACGAAGATATGTTCGAGAGTATATCGAACGTAGCTTCAAGTTCATCTCTTGCTGCTGCTCCAGAGGTCTTTGCCTGCACTGTGGGGCAAAAACCGAGCAAGGCTCGGTACTATCTGGATGATACAGTTGAGGTCATGACTCTGCTTCAAAGCCTAGCTTCAGCTTTGGGCTCCAAGCCCCATCACCGGTCAGACATTCGCATCTCTTTCGATAAAACAGCATGAAACACCAAAGAAGCTGCTCTTTTTCATTTGGCAGAGGAAAAGGCCCCGCGGATTTCTCGCCAGGGGAGCGATGATCACTCGAGAACCAGCTCTAAGTACCGACACTGGCCTTTTTCTATCTCGGCTTGGGGATTGATGAAGTGAATAGCTGTGCATATGTTACTGTCTAGTTGAAAATGATATACTCACCTAGGTGGAGGCCAAAGGTTTAATTAACATTAGATAGTGTCTCAAAAGGTCTTTTGCTCATATGTAAAAGAACATCATTTGTTCGTATAGTTTTTTTTTTTTCCCCTTTTTCAACCTTTTACTTTTTTACCCTTCTTTTGGCACAGAAGAATGGCAATCTGATTCTAGTTTGACATCTGCTGTGGACATCAAAGAACCTTGTCTTATTCGTACCCGCCATGGTTGCTGTGCTTGTTCTCCAACCAAGTGAGTTGATGCAATCTAATAATGTACCCGAAGGTTGGAGGGCAGCCTGCTGGAATCTTGAGAGACCCGACAATCCCAATTAACTCGACACTTGATTGGTTTAATGGGTTGCTCTCCACCATTTGGTGGGTTGTGGGACCGGTTTGCACATGGATTTTGGGTTGAAATTAATGCCTTTGCACTTTGGCTGGGCACTCTGCCTGGAAAACAGATGAGTTCTGGAGGGAGATTCAGTTGAATGATTCCCATACTCATATGCTGGAGGGGATGCTTGAGGAGCTAACAGAAAAGGAGGATTCTGAAGGTCAGAGTTGAGTCAGCAGTCTCGAGTCCATGGAAAAGGAAGAATCTCATTTGTTAGGGCGTTGCTACACTGGCGAATCAACTCCTGGGGCCAACTCACAGCTCACTTCTTTAAAACAGCTTGGTTGACCATTCAAGAGGACTCCATCAAAGCCATAAAGTTCTTTTCTGATACAGGCCAACTAAGAAGAGAATTCAACTCTTAGATCATTACCTTGGTCCCTAAATGTGAGCACGCAGATAAGATGAAGGACTTTAGACCGATCTCTTGCTGTCATGTTACCTACAAGCACATTACAAAAATGATAGCCGACAGAGTTTGTACTATCCTCCCATTAATTATCAGTCTTAATCAGTCTACTTTCATAAAAGGTCACATTATCCAAGACAACATACTCCTAGTTCACGAACTTGTGAGAGGATACCACAAGAAACAAATTGCACCACGAGGGGCGCTAAAAATAGACTTGCAGAAAGCCTTTGACTCTCCACATTAGGAGTTTCTGGTTTCCCTTCTCCAGGCACTCGAATTTCCCTCAAGAACTGTGCAATAGATAAGTAAGTGTATCTCTAGCCCTTACTTCTCAATTTCATTAAACGCTCCCTGATAGGCTATTTCCCAGACATAAGAGGAGTGCGACAAGGTGACCCCCTGTCACCATACTTGTTTGTGATTGCCATGGACTATTAGTCGTCACGGCTCGACTCTGCAACAACTTGAGGAAACCTAGGCTATCACCCCCGATGTTTAAGCATCCAACTAACACAACTGTGCTTCGTCGATGACCTTCTTATCTTTATGGATGCCTCGCCAACTTCTTTGAGAAAATCATCAGCGAATTGACTCACTTCTACAAGCACTTAGGGCTCAAATTAAAGTCAGACAAATCAGAAATCTTTCTAGGGGTGTCTCACCAGAGGTAGCAACTGAGCTGCTTGCTATTTTAGGCTTCAAGCAAGACAATTGCCGGTGCGCTATCTAGGTGGTCCTCTAATATTTGGCCAACTCTCAGAAAAAGAATGCATCGCCCTTACTGATTGCATCACTCGATGTATCAAAAGCTGGACAGTACGACATCTAAGCTTTGCAAGCCGTCTCCAATTGATGAACACGGTGATTTATAGTATGCTTAGCTACTGGTGCTCCACCTTTATTCGCCAAAAGCTGTCATCTCTAAGGTAGAAAGGATCTGTAGGACTTTCCTATAGCACAGACCAAATGAATCTTTATCTAGAGCCAAGGTGAGCTGGTCACAAGTATGCAAACCATGAAGTGAGGGAGCATTGGGCATTCGTGACATCAAGCAGTGGAGCAAGCTCGGCACCTTAAAGAAAATATGGATGCTGCTACTACGCTCAGGTTTGTTATGGGTGGCATGGGTTCATTGTTATCTTATTAAAAGTCGTTACCTATGGACCCTCAAAATATCTGGTGACTGCTCCTAGTGTTAGAGGAAAATTCTGCAAATGCGTGAAATGGTAAGGCCCTTCGTCACCCACAAAGTAGGATAGGGAACCAATATTTCTTTTTGGTTCGACAATTGGCTGCCCGTGGGACCTTTGTATATATACTGCCCTCGAGGACTTGAAAGTTTCCCATCTGTCCCACCCAATGCCAAAGTTACCTCAGTACTTAAGAAAGGAAGATGGAGATGGCCAAGTAGCAATGACCTTCAAGCTCCTAGAACACGCCTAATGGCTACAAAGCTAGCCATTGCAGCTTGGGATGAACCAATCTAGACATCGGATCGGAAGGGCAGGTTCACAATTAAAAGTTCCTGGGAGAACCTGTGCACTCCGATGAAAGACAGCCCTGGACAAAGCAAATTTGGTTCTCGAGAAACATCCCAAGGGCCTCGACTACGAGTTGGCTGGCGTGGCTTAATAGACTAGCCACAAAACACAGACTAATCCGCTGGAACATCCCGCTGGGTTCGGAATGTTGTGAATCTGCAGATCAAACCCTGAAACTTGGGACCACTTATTCTTCTCGTGTGATTTCGTGGGACTGATTTGGAAATATGCCCTTAGCAGGTTGGGAGTCCATCGGGATATGGTGAATAGACTTCCGAAGTCCACTGGCTGTTGTAGCAACAAGGTAAGTCGATTAACATTGTGGCCTACCGACTTTTGTGGATGCAATATATTCATACCATTTGGGTGGAAAGGAATAGACGTCTTTTTTATCACAAGCAACGTAGCGATGCGGACCTCGCGCAACTCATCGTGGATACAGTGAAGATAAAGCCCCGCCTTCAGTATAGAATCCGAGGCTCCTTTGTAGCAACGCTACTAGGCATTGGTTGTACGTGAACTGATTCTTATTATCCATCATTGTAAAGCATTTTGTATAACTAATAGAATTAGATCACCATTCCAAAAACTATTGGGGCCCACCATTGTTTGGGTTGTCTCCACCTGTCACCTGACTATCGGATCTCTTATAACTCAGTTATTAAACCATTCAATATCAATAATTAATGTTAAAAAATTAATTTCTTATAGTAATTTTTCTTACTTGTTTAATGATTCAACAATTGGGCCATGGAATTTCCATCGAATCAAAGACACCACCCTCCAACGGCCACAAAGCTCATCTCCTCGACTCTAAATTTCCATAATGCCCTATCCTTCACTACCCGTTTGAGCCCCGAGCCATAACTTGCTACCGGCAGTGCGCACACCCTCCGTTCAGGGTCGAGCGAGGCACGGCAATGTCCATCCACCGGCATTTCCCGGTCATCTCCCCCTCCGAGTTTCCGTTATATTGAATTGAACCTCTTCCATTTCTCGACAGCTGTAGTTTGCAGCGGGCGAAAGGGGAGAGGGAGAGACGGAGAGTTGAGAGAGATCGAGCTAGGGTTTCTGTCGCGTGGGCGCGGCGGAGGCGGCTATGGAAGGCAAGGAACCGGAGCCGATCTACGAATTGGAAGAAGCCTCGACTCCTCTGTACAACGGCTCCCGCTGCTGCTTCTGCTTCCACAACTGCTTCCTGTCCCGGACCCGGTCCTCCCCGCTCGGGCCTTCCCTGTGGGAGAGAATCGGCTCCGGCCAGCACGACGGCCGGTGGTGGGCACGCGGCGTCAGGGCTCTGAAGAAGCTCCGCGAGTGGTCCGAGATCGTAGCCGGCCCCAAGTGGAAGACCTTCATACGGCGGTTCAATCGGACACGCAGCGGCGCCGGCGGGCCGCCTCACAGGCACGGGAAGTTCCACTACGACCCCCTCAGCTACTCCCTCAACTTCGACGAGGGGCCGATCAGTGCCGACTCGGAGGACGCTGACACCGAGCACGGCAGCTTCAGGAACTTCTCCACCCGGTTCGCCGCCGTGCCCTTGCCGGCGAAACAGGCGGCCACCTCGATGGATATATACGGTAAAGGCAAGGAGGTGCCTGTCTTCGGGTGATCGAATGATTCGAATCCGAGACGATGGTGAGTTGGGCTCATCTAATATCTTGCGCCGAAGTTGCTAAATTGCGCCGGGGTGGCGAGCGTGCGCCGTAAGACTGCGTTGGCTGGACTGTTGACTTCCTGCGGCGGAGTCGACAGTTCAATAATTGCATTCATGTTCGATGTTTTTTTTTTTTTGCTTTTTTAAATTATAGGATCTACAGTTGTTCTTTTTTTTTGTTACAGTACATGCCTAAGAGTAAGACGTGTATAGATAAAAAAAGATGAATAAAAGATGGCAAATTGTGGGGGAAGTGTGCGTGGATAATGTACATGACTATGGCTTGGAAATGAATATTTATTACTTGAATTGATTGTTTCCTGACAAATGGTTCAGTCTTAGAAAATTCATGTCGTGAGAGTTTTATCTCCTAAGTGTGGGAGTGGTTTGATATAATAATGTCGTTAGTGATTTGAACTGCACGATTATGATTTCAATTCTTGTTACCGGAACTGTCTCTCTTCATTTTTTTTTTTAACTCTTTGTCAGTAGTTAGTATGATACATACATGTGCACAAGAGATCGATTGAACTGAGTTAGATGATAATTGAGGAGGGCTTAGCATGTGCTGGTCCACACAGAAGAGGATGCGTGATCCTGGTAATACATAGCACAATGACAGGTAAAAGGGATCGATACGGATCATAACGTTCTCATTCTATGATTTAGAGATGTCGAGTTCAATTTTATCAATGAGATTTTTTATACCTTTTTTATCATCTCCTCTTTCGACTTATTATCTATTATTATATGTGAGAACAGAGATAATCTGTCTCACCTTTAAAGTTCCAAAACTACCACTAATAAATAGATCCAAAAAATTGATATAAAGGATAAAAGTGTAAAATTGCTCGAAGAATATATAACTATCATCTATTTCTTTTCTAATTATAGATTTTATTTTTTATTCATGATTAATTATATAAAAATTAATACACATTTACAAAATATACAAAATTGTGAGTAAAAAATACAGTATAATATACTAATTAATTACGTATATAACAATCTCGTTCGAAGTACGTGTTTTGTATCCAGTAAATTTATATATATCTTTTTTATACGCCCAAAAATTTTTAATAAAAAGTAATTAGATGGGGACGCGATTTGCTTTCCCGCAAGCAACCAAGAGTGGACCCACCGTTTTCTGCATTTTTGACAGTGACGCAATCAATCACGCAAAAGCGCAATCACACCATCCTTATCCTCCCGAAATTTGTTTTAATCAAATGGTTCTATCCTCCTTATAATGCACTTCTTTCTTTCCCTTTTTTTTTTTTTTCCTTTTTTTGCAGTGATGGAACGTCGTATCGGTGCGGTCTATCCAAGCGTGACATCATCCTTAACATGGCATCAATGAATTATAATCTGATTGAATAAGCTTATGTTTATTTCTCTAATCCGATTGAATTTGAATCACACTTTATTCTAAACTCGAACCTCGTTCAAGTCAACTTTCCGTACATTTTTTTTTTGGTCTCGAGACTAATTTGCGGTCTAGTCGGAATCCCTGGAAAAATTTTTGCCGACCTTCTCAACCTGAGATTCGATCTTGGGATCACCCATTTTGGGACTTATCGAGGGAACCACTAGATCAATTCTTAAGTTGATGACTCTCCGTACATTTTTTAAAGACATATAAAACTCTCCTTTAACCTCAAAAAAACAAAACAAAACAGAAATGACGAGGGTTAAGCTGAGCTTTCCTAGAGTGTGGGCCTAATTGTTGCATGTGAATTTCCTGGTTAATTAAATTCAAATCCTTATGAGATCCGATCCCAGTTTTTGTTTTTCCTCTTCAGCCATGATCGAGTTAATTAAATTTCGAGATTTTCAAGGAATGATGGGTTTATTTTTTTCGAGGACTTGGAGAGCTTTCTTCTCTTTGGGTCTCTCCTTGGGACCTCGATCTTTTTCACGTTAATTATTGGGCTCTCATTTGGGGTTCTTTCTCGTGCCGAGCAAAAGACATGTCGGAATTTAGTTGTTGTTGACTGCATGATGTGATTATGAAGAGTAGTAGTACGAGGCATAATGTCGAGGAAATACAGGAGAGAAATAACTCGGATCGATCGAGAAGTTGAACTCAGATATTCAACCTGTCCCCTGTTGAACCGTGGGATGTTCCGTAAGGGGACGATCGACCAGTTCAGTTATCGAGTTCCGATGGAAATCACTTCATCCCCTCCAAACCTTTCGAGCATTCAGGTACTGCAAATAGATCGTGTGCATAACTTTCATTGACATTCTTGGCTGCCTCGTGGTTGCTCTGTCCCATTACAATATCGGGTTCTCTCTTGCCTAGAGTTCAGAAGACCTGGTGGCTCCGTCAATCGACTGAGATCGCCCGACCCTTTAGAGATGGACATTGTCGAGTTTTCGAGTGGAGGAGTATTGCTCATGTACCCAGATCTTCAAACTTCTGCCACGAACTGCATTGTCGGTTGGACTCCGCTCCCCTTAATCGAGTTTACGGATGCAGATTCCCCTGAGCTTTATGGAAGTTTAATGTCTCCTTAATCTTATCAATGTGTTTGCCAATCGAATAGTATCGTTCTCAATCTAGTACTAGGCTGTGGACTCGGGCGAGCACAGTTTTCGGTTTGGCATGGCGAATGATGTTTTAAATAGTGCAGCGGATGAGACGACTTACTCGAACTTACTGCCCGAAAATCTTTTCCTTCCTGTGAGAAAAAGAAGAGAGTAAGTGCAACTAACCAAGAAAAGGATGGTTGTGTCCGGTTAAATCGTCAAAAGGATACAACCGAAAATCTCTTCCAGAGTTCACCAAAAACATCTCTCCTACACCGAATCCTCCTGCACTCATACATTAGGCATACCGATGCGGACATCCGAGGGAGAGTCGGGGAATCCCATGCTGTCCTTGGAGTTGGACCAAAGCCAGATTTTCGAGACGGAGAAGCTCTCCCTTCTGCATCTCCCAACGATCTTCTTGCCTTCCTCGTCCCTCGCATCCAAACAAGCTTGATTCATTCTGCAGAACTGTGAGTCGAAGTCGACCCGGCCTGCATCTTGCTTGGGAGACAAGGCAACTCGAAGATCCAAGTCCCTTACCACGTACTGATACGATCCCATCGAGTAGCATCTCCTCGGATCCAAATTCCGGGAGCTTCCCTCTCGTTCTCCTCTCTCCACGCCACTTTCCGGCTCCACCGCCGCCACCTCGTTTAGGCTCCTGAACTTCCCGAGCCTCACCGAGAAGACCTTCTTCCTAACCGATTGAAGTGCATCTCGGGCATCACAGGAAACCATACCCAGCGTTGCCCAGGAGTTGTTATTGCAGCTTACCTGAGCCTCCTCCCCGAAGGGCCCTGAGCTCGCCAGAGTCCCTCTGCAGAGAGGGCAGGTCGAGTTCGAGAGCAGCCAGGTGTCTATGCAGTTGATATGGAAGGCGTGGCTGCAGGCTGGGAGCAGCCTGAGAGTGTCCTGCTCGGAAAACTCGCATAAGCAGACAGCACAGTCGAATGGTTCCCTGACACCGACGATGTCCCGGTAGTTAAAAACAGGCAACATGTCAATGAAGGCCTGGTCGAGACCCGAGTCGTGGAGGCAGAACAGCTGCTGGAGCTGCCTCTGGAGGACATGGGACCTCGAGCTCTCAGCGAACCTATCCGATTGGTAGATGGAAGAAGAGGGCTCCTTCATGAGGAATCTGACGAGCAAGTGGACCAAGCCACAGACAAAGAAGACGGCCGCTAAGATAACGATGGCGAGGAGGATCCCGGGGCTCACTCGGCTCGAGGAAGTCGGCGATGGAGCAGATTCTCGAGTGTACGTGAAGGTATCTTGGTTGTTTGGGCCTGTTGGAGGTAGAATCTGTGACATTTTGAGAACTTTTCTCCAGGAAAACAAGAATCTGCACCGGTCGAGAGTTTTAGCAGTTCAGTGCAGTGTCCTGCAGAACTGCATTCCACAAGGACTTGGAAGGGAGGAAGAAGAAGAAGAACACAAGAGAGACAGAAAATGAAGAAGATTATTACTTGTCTTTGCAGAATAATTAAAGCAATCAGTCAACGGGTCTAAAGGGTCAGTAAGCCCTTCACCTAAAGTCTGTTGGGGTACGAGAAAATGTATTTGATACAGTACAATCATCCCCACTTGTAAATAATATATCAACATTCGATTTGTCACTTAACTCGTATACCCTTTATAACCTCTTCAATTTACACCCTTCTAAACTCATGAATTTTCATTATAGTCGAAAAAGAAAGAGGAAAGAAACCCTAATGTTGTTTAGTTCTTTTGGTTAGTTGATGTTGGTGGGTCCTATTTTGAATTTCTTTTGCCCCGCCCAATTAGGACCCTTGATTAAAAAACCGAACTTTGTGTTGTCCATATCACAAGGTCGCGCCTTACATTTGTCCGTGAGCTGGGATCTAACCACTACCCGTCGAAGATTTTGACATCAAGTCGAGAAGGGATGTGCTGGGTCAAACCTAATTTTTCAACCAAACGCTCGTCACGAGATTATGCTAATCACATTATTATAGCTGTTATCAATAACTATTTCTGGCGAGGGATTAATCTTATTAGATTTAGTATTTATACTTAGAAGATACATTGGATTGGGCCCACCCAAAGATTAGCTAGAGAGAGACACTTGATTTCAAAAAGGGGTTAATCCTGTGCCATGATTGGGAAAGGTCCACCATGACCACATCACTTGATTGTCCACAGTCATCTTCATGTCCTTCACTGGCTTCTTTATTCGTTGTCAAAGTGTTTAATTACACATAGGAAAAAATGTAAAGAAAATTCGAATAGTGTAAGATATTCACGTGTTATTATCTATCGATTTAAATTTTGGATTCAATATTGTTGGGAATTGGCTCGAGTGAACACTGAATACCAAGAGAAAGGAGAAGGGCAGTTGACGCATGCTATATGTGGTTCGGGACAGTGGGGCGCCGTCCATACATTTGCAAAGAAAGAGCGGCAATCTTCACAACGGATGTTAACAGTACTCAAAACCCTAACCCTTTGAATATAATGAAGAGCTTTCTGCTCTTACCAGAGAAAAATACACAATCCGCTACGGATTTAGTTAACAAAATTTGCCTTCATTTTGATCGAGTTTGGATTTTATACCAAATTATATTATAAAAACTTCAGAACACATCTAACAAGTATGATTACAATCTCTTACAAATCTTTAAAAAAAAAAAATTTGACAGTTGGTGGATCGAATGGCCAATGGGAGGGGAAAGGAAAAGGGGACCACGAAAGAGAGTTGAAATGATGATTTTGTGTATTTGTGTCATTTTGCCTGGTGGTGAATCAGGGCAGTTTCTCAAATCAATCTTGGCCTCTGGCTTCATTCTAAATCGACTGTGAAATCACTCGATAACCTTTTTGTCTCTTTAACTGTCACATATTGGTCGAAAATCAGAAGAGGAATTGACCCTTCAGTATCCAAAATTCAAAAAAGAGACAAAACCTAATGCTCACAACAACTGTCCATGCCTGTATATCTTTCTCTTGTGCTTGAACGAGGAAGAAAACTTCACCGGAAGTCAAGCTTTCTTTTTCTGAACTCGGGTTTAGAGAAACTGATTAGAAAATGGGTTTTCTTCCTCTGAACTTATAAGAGGTTACGAGGTTGAGATTTGTCTTTTTTTTTTTTTAGTTTTTTTTATTATTTTTTTTTTTTATTTTCCATTGCAAGCAAAAGCAAGTCATCCATAGATATATATTTTGTCTGTTCAGCGATTGTGCCAACTCGAGCAGTGCAGATGCTATGAATTGTCATCGTCAAATGCATATGATCTGTCAACATGAAACCGACCGATCCCGACTCCAATTAACATCACGAGAGATCATTTACCGATCTATTTCTTAGTCGGTTGACCCCTCATTGAGCCGTTGTAGCCAGTGGGAGCAATCATCATGCTCGGTCCCGATTGTGAAACCACAGTTTTTTCCCACTCTTTGCAGCTAGGCATTTTCTAGGAGGCCACTTTCCCTGGGAGCCAAGAAATCTGAGGACGGCTCCGAGATCATAGATCTCTCCTCTTCCTCCCTCAACGCATCAATCATCGACGCGACCTCACTCATGCTCGGCCTTTCCCCTGGACTCGGACTTATGCACTTGAGTGCAATCTGCAGCAGGTTCACCAACCTCTCTTCACTCGCCCCTTCGGAGATCAGTGCCCGATCAAACACCTCCGATGTCCACTCTTCTCGAACCACTGAGTGAACCCACCTAGCCAGATCAGACCCGGCGTTTTCAACCATCTTCCCAGTAAGTAGCTCGAGGAGAACCACCCCGAAGGCATAGATATCCGTCTCGAACGGATCGAATTTGTCCCCAGAAACAAGACTGCTGGTGTAGTCTTGAGCGTCTTCTACCATCATTAGTCCGTACTCGGAAATACACGGTTCCATGTTCCTGTTGAACAGAATGTTTGTTGATTTAAGGTCCCCATGAGCGATCCCGTCTTCTTGAAGCTCCCGGTGCATGAAGGCTAGAGCTCCGGCGATGCTCGCTGCAGAACTTAGTCTTGTTCCCCAGTCGAAGATTTGCTCGTTCTGTGATCCTACAAAATAGCCCGAAAATTCTGTAAATGCTCCAAGTATGAATGCGTGAACTCTAGCACTTACTCGGCAGGTTAGTATACTTACCATGGAGAAGCTTGAAGAGGCTTCCATTGGGCTGAAACTCGTAGGCGACAAGCTTCTCCTGCCTTAAGCAGTAGAACGCGAGAGGCGGCAACACGTTCCGGTGCTTGGCTCGGTCGATCCTCTTCATCCTCCATTGAAACTCCTCGCTTAAGATCCCGGTATCTTTGATCCTTTTCACAGCTAAGACCACCAAATCACCGATCACGACCTTGTAGAGAGTCCCGTGTTTCCCCCTGCCAAGTAATTCTGCCGGGGCTCCAAGGAGATCGTTGAATCTCAAGCCCTTTAACGCCTGGTTATCGAGGACGACAAGAGTCGATGTGATCGAGTATTCCGACTTATCATCATCCTCGAACTCAACTGAAGGAGTTCGGGTTCCTTGACTCTCCCCTTCTGTCATTACCTTCTCATCATCAAAGACTCTATATTTTTTCCTCCTCAGGCTAACAAACTTGAGCACAATAAGGAGGACTATGACCAGCCCAAGGAATGCATATCCCAAGTTTATAAGGAACCGGTCGGTGGACCACTGCTTTGACCGCTGCTTAGCCGGTGAAGGGCATGAATTAGGCAGCGGCTTGCCGCACAGCCCGGGATTTCCTGAGAAGCTGTTCGCTCCAAAACGGCCCTTAACATCAGGAATCTCGCCGCTCAGGTCATTGTTTGAGACGTTAAACTCCTCAAACCGCGCAAAGTCTATCTTGGGCAGGACCCCGGTGAACCGGTTGTTCTGGGTGAGGAACGAAAGCAGGCCTGGGAACCTGCCCAGGTCTGGCAACTTGCCGGTGAAGGTGTTGTTCGATACGTCAATCCTCTTCAGGTTACTTAGCTTCAAGATGCTCATGGGGATATCGCCGGTGAACCGGTTGCTGCTCAAATACATGTGTGTGAGGCGCTTGCAATCTGATATCTGGTGTGGGATTCCTCCCACGAGACTGTTACCGCTCAAGCTCAGCACCAGAAGAGACCTCACCGAGCAGAGAGGTTCAGGATCGAAGACCCCACCGAGCTCAAGCCCGTCAAGGATAATTTTCTGAATCACCGCTGAACCAGGATTGCAGGTCACGCCCTTCCAAGTACAGGGATCGGACGTTGAATTCCAACCCCAGCTATCATCTCTAGGTGCATCACTCGCCGGAGAGAGCTTTGCCATGAACTCGACCAGGGATCGCCTCACTTCCTCAGCTTCAGTATTCACTTTGGGAATGATGAGAAGAACGGAAAACATGAAAGTCCAGACAAGACTAATTCCCATTGTCTATGGAATGTTGGTGAGGACATCTGCGATCTAGAGATACTGGTCATGTCATGTGCTCAAATGATCATTTATAGTTCCGGGATTCGGCGGACTCATCATGTAAGATACTGAAGATGCGACAAAGGCTCGATTGATTACGTTCTAACAGAATCAGATTCATTTAAAACAGGTTTAAGTACATGGACTGCTAGTATGAAGCTGAAAGTGAAAGCTACACAGAAAGGAACGTGAACTGAAGATTGAATGATCAAATCTGGGCAAAAAAAACAAGAAAAAAAATGGTGCCGGCTGGTTGAAATGGTCTAACTGGTTTTGTCATTTCTCGTTTTCATTCTTTCGCCCGTCTTCTCGACAATCATAACGGCTCAATCCACGAAAGATGGGACATATAAGTCGATCAAAGTGTTACATCTCTAGCCATTAACTTCTTGTTGTTGGAGTCTCCATTTGAAAAGGATAATCCACACATTGTAAATTTAAAGTTTAGATAAGATAAACAACGTGGATCAGTACTTCGGACATCTCTCTCCTCTAGATAAAGTTTTATGTTCGAGTTTTGTGAATGGAGAAAATTTATATTTGGAAAGCATTCCTCATTAGTAGGTCATTTTGGTTCAGATCTAAATCAATCGGGATGAATGGCAAATCGGGGTCCCGTCAAAATTTACAAGACGGAGTCATACTTGTTAGGACGTTTTTTCTATAATGGTGATGGGGATATAGTTCAATTACTTGTTCTAATTAGATTTGATACATTAGCCCATTGACTAATTAATTATGCAACTGTTGTTATCCTGCTGATAATCTTCCAAGCGAAGATCCATAAATCCTAATCAGAAACTTAACGAAAAGTTAAACGGAGACTTTTAGGGGTAAAATAAGATAATTTATCAAAAATGCAAATAAAATTAGTAAAATTTGTATAAAATGTACAAATTTTTACGAATTTAAGAGGGTGATCAACCCGCACTCCCTAAATCCATTCCTTTGCTTAACATGTCACATTCAAAGGAAGGGAAAGAAAAGACAACAGAAAGAAAAAGGGTTTGAATTTTATTAATGAGATTTTCCTGTTATAGTTTAATTCCTTTTTCTTTCGTTACTCTTTTTAAATTTATATATCTCAATTTTTATTGTAAAAATGAGTGAATAGATGAGCTTCTCAAAAAGGAGAAAGCAAAAATCGGAAGAACTTAATTTGCAATCCAACTGCTGGATTTTTTTTTTCCAAGTTTTATTTATGGATATCTCTAATTTTATTTTATAAATAAAATTTTTAAAAAATAGTGATTGTTCTATCAAGGGCTGACCCAAACGCGCTGCAGCGCCGAGCTGTAATGAACAACTTTAACTTTCTTCCAGATTCCTTCAATCTGAAACTGTTCATAAACATTTTTTTTAACTATTTAATTAGATATCATGATTAAGCATGTTCACAAACAACTTTAGTAATCAGCCATCTGCGCTGCACTGTTCTTCTAACTTGTTCAGAATTTCCGGTAATATGGGAGGTCCACGAGCTTGACAAGGACAAGGGAAACAAAGGATCGAGGAAGTTCCCTGAACAAGAATCAAATATGAGATTCTTGTGTTCAAAGGTGACTCCATTTTCTCCTGTTGCTGATGAGGAAATAAGGGCTGTAAGAGTAGAATTGTCTTTCCACCAACAGTCATGATCCGACCGTCTGGGATCTCTGGACTAGATTTGGCTGATTTGACTCTCTAAATTCCTTATAAATTGGCCGGCGTATCATCATACGGTAACTTTTTAACTATCCGTAAAATTTCCTGTCTAAACTTCCCATCCCTCTCCTTCTGATTTGAGCATTACAGGTCAGTTGAACCATCATCCCAATTTGGCTTCTCACCATCATTTCCAAGTCAAATCGACTGAATAAGCAATCGATTCATCAATCAACCGGGAACTATCGAAGACCATATGATGTAAGACACCTTTACCCTACGAAAGAATAAAGAGAAAAGAGAAATTTCATTGACAAAAATGAAACTTAGCATGTTTTTATTCTAAATCGATGACAATATCATTGCATTGTTTCTTTCCATATGTTGATTTCTTCGACATGCCAGCTTACTCTTGACCTCTTTCCTCCTCTTTATGTGACCCCTTTTGCCTTTCATAGGCAAAAGTGTTTCTCCTTGTTCCTCATTTCTCGGTTGCTTAGTCTTTACTGATTCCTTCCACTGAGCCCGCCTTTTAAAGCCCCCCCGCAATTATTTCAGCTTTACATTCATCAGTCTCAATTTGCAGTCCCTCTGGTTTACTACAATATATACTTGCTATTGCTACTGACCATGATGATCAAAGGTTCTGACTTACCGTATGAATCGAAACCGGTTTTTCTTCACCGTGTCGCATTTTGCGATAAATGACCGACATACTCGCTTTAATATGGTGGAAGTGGTAGTGCTGGCAATGACGGATCAATGAGGGCTTCCATGTGCAGCTACCCAGGTCCTGTAGAAAGGCACATGACCAACAACGTTTTTTTCTGAGTACAATAGGGATGATTCCACGTGTCCTGTTATATAATATTTGAACTTTCATATTTAATTATGAGCATATTAATATCAGTCAGCATCCTTCAAGTCTAGGCTTAATAAGACACCTCTAGCGGGCTTTTTTGACAGAAATGCACAGAAGGATTCGAACTTGGAGTCTAAAACCCACTTGATCAGTCCGCTACAATGATTATATCGTATATCAAATGTCACAAGTACATTGTTTGTGAAATGTCACGTAACAAACTCGTTATACAAACATTCTCTGAGAAGTGATCCTCTCTTCTCCAAAATTTTTCCAAAGTTAAGATTGATTAGAAAAGGAAAAAGATTATGCTTTTAGGCTTCTATTTTGGGGGAAAAAATGACGCATCTTTCTTATTTTTCAAGCTAACCACGTCCGGATCTCGGGTCGGACTTGACCCGAATCCTCTAACGAACTCCGCCCAGTCTTTACGTCGTCTGTCACTCTCAGTCCTGACTGCTCTCTCTCTCTCTCTCTCTGATCTTGAAGAGAGGCAGGAGCTTCCGATCGATCTCCATTTCCCATAGCCAGAAGTTCTATCCCAATCGGGAAGCAGTGGAAGGACCACAGGCGCTGATCAGCGGCGACGGCGATCATGCGGAGAATCATGTGATCCGCCGCTACCTGTGCTCCCCATCTGAAGACAATCAAGAAGCTCATTGATTGTTGACCCGTCACCGCCCAACTGCCCGCCCGGGTTTATTCTTGCGGTTCACTGTCTTCGCATCCGGAGAAATCGGACTCCATCTTTCTCTTCGCTCGGTTCTCCTCCTCGAATTCGATGGCTGGGTTGGGGATGGGGAGTGGAGCTGCGTCGAAGTTCATCAAGTGCGTGACTGTGGGGGACGGGGCTGTTGGCAAGACTTGTATGCTCATCTGCTACACTAGCAACAAGTTCCCCACCGTAATAGCCTTCTCCTTCTCTCTGCCCCAAATTTGTGCCACTATTCTTCCAATTGCATCCGCCTTTTCTCCTTTCATTCGTTCAGACAATCCTAGACTTGCATCTCGCTTCCGTGGATGCTTCTTTGATTCCGGTTTCAGTTGGTTCTGGGAATTGGATTGAGGCTTTTATTTGATAAAATGCGAATGAATTTTTCAGTAAAATGTAATTTTTATTCGATTCTTTTGAAGCTTTTTTCCATGCTTTCCCTCCTTATCTTTTACTTTGCTCATGTCTGTCCGCTTTGGGGGACTCCCATTAGTGACTTACCTCACACTGCACCTTTTGGGTCTTATCGTGTTGGACACTGTGTATTGGTTGGATTCAAATATGAAATGCGTCATTTTCTAGTGAAACGTAGAATAATTGGAAGTCGATACAATCGTGCCACTCTTTATTTAGAATATTCGTGCACGTATGACCAAGTTCTGCTTTACTTGTGTATCAGGACTATATACCGACGGTGTTTGATAACTTCAGTGCCAATGTGGTAGTTGAAGGCACCACTGTTAACTTGGGCCTTTGGGACACAGCTGGTATGGAAATTTTGGAGCCTCAAAATCAATTTAAGAAATTTGCCATGTTAATTATTTTTGTTAGACTGATACCAATTTGGTTAGATTGAAATAGTGCAAAATCAATTTTCTTTATTGAGTTATGATAAGCTGCAAGTCTTTTGATGCATACTCAGGACAAGAAGATTACAACAGATTAAGACCCTTGAGCTACAGAGGAGCAGATGTCTTTGTTTTGTCCTTTTCCTTGGTTAGTCGTGCTAGCTACGAGAATGTACTGAAAAAGGTATGCTTATCAATATCCATTTCAATTTACCTTATTATTAACTTGAAATGGGTTGTGGAATGTGTTCCTCAACTGATGGGAAATTTTCTGGGCAGTGGATCCCAGAACTTCAGCATCACGCTCCTGGAATCCCCATAGTCTTGGTGGGAACCAAGCTGGGTGAGTTTGAAAGTGTTTCTGCTGTATTGGATGTTTAATTACTAGTGGAATGCCTCTTATACTCTTAGCTGATTCTGCTGCAGTTCTTTCTATCATCTCTTGCTCATTTCCACACGGACTCTTCCTTTTGTTAGCTCAGCGTCCTAAAGCAGAGTGTTTTCTTCTGCTTTTGTGATTTAATTGGTGACTAGATGTTATACTCTGAATTTATGCCGACTTTTTAACTGCTGACAGATCTTCGTGAGGACAAGCACTATTTAGCTGATCATCCAGGATCGGTCCCAGTAACCACCACCCAGGTTTCATTTTTTCTCTCTCCCCTGTAAATTGAGCATCTGCAGTATCTTCTTAAAGTAGCAACCTTTATTTGGTATTTGGTCTAGTGATACCTAGTCTTATATTAATAGGGTGAGGAGCTGCGGAAACAGATTGGTGCAGCATATTACATAGAGTGTAGCTCAAAGACTCAGCAGGTCTGTATAATCTTGCATTATTTTTAGCCATCCTGCTTTTACTACTCCAGTTGGGCCGGCGCTTGCATCTAAGCAAACATAGAGTTGGCAAAAAATTTTGAGCCGATTCTAACAGGGGCTTTTATTATAAAATGTTCTTGGATCAAACCATTTATTCTGATTTAAGTTAAGAAAAGTAGACATATACTGGTCCTAACATGTAAACAAAAAGGAAAACTGGGGCTTCCTACTTGGTGCAGAAAATACAAAAAGCTACCATCATTGTGTGTATCCTAATGTTAAATCGGTAAACTCCTCAGGAAAAGATTGTCAATACAACGTTACTGTGCTGGTGGTGGATATGCCACTACTGATGTGTCATTATCATTTTCTGATCATCATCACAATTGATTCGAGCGCAGAATGTGAAGGCTGTATTTGATGCTGCAATCCGGGTAGTAATAAAGCCGCCTCAGAAACAAAAGGACAAGAAGAAGAAAAAGAAGCGTCATGGATGTCTCCTGTTAGTATTGCCTCTTTCTTTTTGTACGCTCAGGCTTGCTAGTTTCTCTGCCATGAGACTACAGTCTTCAACATTCGGTGCATGTTCCATTGTCTTCCCATGTCCAAATCTGGGAATCATACTATACCAAAAAGATATTTAGTTGGTGATCATGAAAAGATATCATGTTACAACTACCAACTCCTTTTACCTACTCTACATCCCTGATCAACCAGTCTGTATTGCATTGCAGAAATGTCATTTGCGGGAGGAAGCTCGTATGTCTGAAGTGAGGGTGATAACTTTCAAGGGATGTGCTTCTTTTAGAATAATTCTTTCAGATAGCAGCACGGCAAACCCCTTTAATTTGACTGCTTACCACATCTGCTTCATCGCTCACACGCAATTTTTCTTTGTTTCTTCTCATCTCTTTTTCCCTTTAATGTACGTGGACTTGTAAATAGCATCGAATTGCTCTTTCTGTTTGTGAATGTTAAGAGTGAAGTAATTGTGTTGTTGATGCAGAGGATCCTCTTTGTTGTTTTGTTGCTTGCTTGCTTCATGGGCTATAGGTAGTTGCTGTTTATGAACACACTGCTTCCCAAGCATACACTGGAAATCACCTCCGGATGTAAATCGAACTTGTATTTAAAGCCCTGCTTACTTCCCGCGAATCGGGTTACAGTTTCAGTGGGACAAGCAGTTGCAGTAACTAATTCATAAAAAAGATAGAAACCATGGCAGTTAGCCGAAGTGACTGCCGGTCCCGGAAAGCTCGTTGCAGAGGGGAAAGCGGAAGTTGCAGGAGAGGCTGTGAACGGCTGAAGGCCGAAGCAGGAGGAGGAGACGGCCGCAGAGAGGGGAAGAAGCCACTGTTGCGCCTCAATGTCTGGGCCCCCTTGATGGGGCGGAAAGTGGGCGAAATGGGCCTTGCCTACCTCAGGCCTTTTTTTTTAACATGGGCTAGCTTCCTACGACCATATTTTATGGACCGGTCGAGTGTTTGAGGATAAGTAGAATGATTAATTGGTCGGGATTCAAGACAAAGTGCCAAAGCAGCCAGCGAGGATCCGGCCGCGGCTGAGGTGGTCCCTAGAATGGGTAACTTTTGGGTCCGTTCTACATGATGAAGCCCTTTTCTGAAGAGCTGAAAGCAACCCTCCTACCAATGAGGGCATATTTTTTATTCAAATCTTGTTGGTTTAGAAAATTCATGACCGATTGAATCTTACCCTTAGCTCACTCCCCCATCAGACTCGGGTCAACCCTGTACTAATTAGAATCAATTGAATTTCTACATATCAGCTAATACAAAACAGAAGAAGAAGTACGTAGCTGATCTCTGTAGTTCTTGCTACTTCTACACTGAAATATATACATCTTATCTTGGAGCTGTTCAACATCGTTCTCAGACCCCTTTTTAAGAGGTTATCTTTACTCGAATTGGGCGCCCGGGTTCCGTAACGAAGCTAATGACAAGTCCCCACTCGTACGATCTACATCTACATTGAACCCCCAATAACTTAGGAGCGTCTTCTTCCTCTTCTTCCTCGATCACTACACATGGGGCTGTGTTTTGTCACCTGCTCCAATAGTTGGCTCCTTTTCCACCCGATTCCATAATTTCATGATTAGGGTTATAAGGTGAATCATCCATCCGAGCGCTCCCCTCCACTCCTCCTACCCCATGTCACTTGGACATTTCCTTTTGATGGGTATCCATAAAAGACGGATAGATAGATGTAAAAGATTAGCCTAAGAAGAGGTCAAGATTGTGAAGATCCCATCCTCTCTATTGTAATATTCACTTTTCAAAAATAAAATAAAACATGCAAGCAGACTTTTTACCCCCCAACTTTTTCGAGTGCCGACAAAGATTGTCCATCGACAAAACAACGTGCTCTTGCTAGTGGTCTTCGATAAAGCAAGATTCAGGCAATCGTGTGTCATTCGGGCATTTTATATCTAGAGGAGAACTGTACATTCCTTGGAGCTGATCAGAGTCATGTTCATACCCGTAATCCCATATCTAAAAATTTAATGTGATCGATTTGGATTCGAACTAAGATTTTTCATAAATGGGCAAAACCCTCCTATGATCATGCATCATTTTTTCATCTACAAATTTTGAATTCGAGATATCCTATTTAAGGAGAAGAGAGGAGATACCGAACTCCTCTACTGGCCACCTAAACCCGGTCCCATGCTAGTCATCATTATTCCATTTTTCTTCTTCAACCTCCTAATTATAGATCTAAGGGGGGAAGCCTCGCTTGCAATTTAAATTTCAGTCAAGTCTCTCGATGACTAACTGCCTTGTAAAGGAAGACATGCATCGAGGCTCCGCCGCATGTACAGTATATGCAATAATTTGAATGAAATAATAAAATAATTTAATAAATATTCATTTTGTAATATCTCCTGTATTTAAGCTGGTGACTATATCTGCAACCCGCAAAGTATTTCCATCACATGACATTCTTGGAAGTTCCTAGTAAATTTCTTTCATATATATATGTATATGTTTTTTTTTATTATAGAGTTGACATCATAAGGGACGGATACCTTGGCATACATGCATGCAATATAATCATATTTATATATGTATGTTCGTCATCGAAGTAGCTAGAAAGGGACTCTTAAACTTGATTTGATGGATACGGATTTCTTAAACTACATTGAGTTTTGTTTTTGTGGTGCTACATTGATGAGATTTGTTTTAGTACTGGTTGTTCGATTCATCTGATATATATTTGTGATAGAATACGAATGTCCGAGCATTATATAATAAGATGGTTAGGTCGCCATTATTATTACTAGAGGGTGACCCCTGCTACGCACGGAATTGTCAATTATGCGTTATATAAAAGAAGATGACCAAAGAAATAATATAATAGTCAAAGCATTAAAATTTAATGTTAGAGCAGATGAAAAATAAGTAGTTCAAATGATATAGAAATGAAGTAGAACGGGTAATTATGATAACTTCTGGTGAGTAAAATAGATTTTTATAGAAATTGAGAATGTTGTAATAAGTTGGAGGATTTTAAAAACAGGAACATGAATTGTATAATTAAGAGAGAATCGTACGAAACAGTTGAGAAAATTTCATAAATGTATCAAAAAGTGATAAATTTTTTAGGTTAAAATTGTAATTATTGAGTAATATTAAGTGAGAATGGAGAATCTCAACTGTTAATGAAAGACTTTTATTGTTAAGATTGTATATATAGAACGAGAGGAAAATGATTGAAATTAATAATTTACGAGGATTTTATAAAGTATATACATATAATATATTCAAATATTTAAATTAGATTAAAGATGAATATGAAAAATTAAAAATATAAAAAATTCTCACAAATTTACATATAATATAGATTGATACCTATACCTTCCTTCTTCCTTTTTACCGATAAAAAAATTTGCAGAGTTACTTGCGGGGGAAGTCTGTGCATCTTTGTCAACTATTTCGGTCGGTCCACATGAATTTAGATTTACACCCACAACGCAGAGATAATCGAAAAACTCTGCGGGAGCCCTTGGGTCGGACCAAATCTTAATCTCTTCCCCCCTCATCTCCTTCAAAAAATTTGAAACGGTCATCCCTCATAATAACATGATAAGAAAGAATCGATCAGAATACTTTAATTAATGCTAATTATGACAGCTGCTCGAATGATTAATATTGATTTGCTCGTTTATCATTTGATTGGTACTTACTGATGTTACGTCACGTGACGAGGTAGAATTACCTAAGAATTCTCCTTTCTTCAACCATAGCCATCTTATTTATTTATTTTATATTGAACATGAATTGAAAGGGAAAATGTATAGAATCTCACATGAATCCATGATGACAAATAAAAGGGGACAACTTTCTAATATATGGTTCTCTAAGACTAAAACACCCTCCACCAAACTCCATCAAAACATGAAGAGATGGCACTAGACTTATGGTTAGATTTGTAAATCTCGTTAAAAATATATCAAGTTTCAAATAATTCATTTACTTTAAGAAAAAAAAAGGTTTCTTTTTCCGTAAAGCGAAACGCAGTGGCGGCAGTTCCGAAAGCTGGTGGAAAGTAAAACTGTACAACGGCACCAAAGTTCAAATTTCTGACTAAATATTCAGTATGTAATACAAGATGAATTATTGTATGGGATTTATTAAAACTATTGAATTCAAAATATGGTGACGTGGCTCCGGGGTGGGGAACCACTCCTTTGACGGGTGTTGCGGTGGCTTTATTTACAGTATTTCTATATATTATTTTCAAAATTTATAATAAATTTATTATATAAATTATTATTTAAATTTGCATAAATACAAATTGACTCTTAAAAATAAAAAAAATTACACATAATTTAAAAAAATTTATAAAAAAGCTCGTTATCTATTAGGCATTAAGTATTTGCTGCCGAGCTCCCGACAACTGTAAAGGCCGGTTAAAGTCCATCCACGTGGACAGGTGGCAGCTTCCGAGTGGATGAAGGAATGTGCCGTGTCGGCTGCAGCTCATCTCCCACCGCCAATGGCACCGTAGACTGCACCGTAGCTTAGAATCTCTCTCTCTCTCTCTCTCTCTCTCTGCGAATATCTCCGACCGACACAGCTCGCTCGGGACCCGTGACTTCCCTCCCAAATGACCAAAATGCCACCGACGCCCAATTATTCCGAGTTTGGTGCGTGCGAGCGAGCATTCAAATCGCCCGTTCAACGCCCGTTCAATGCCCACCCTGGATGCGCTCCTAAGACAGTGTTTTCCCTAAAGCTGTGTTTGTTCGTATGTAATCCTCAAATTTTTAATGAAAAGTTTAAGCCTTTATATCCAAATTTTGCTTTGTTTGGATGAAAAGGGGGTGCAAAATCACTTTCCCGGGCTGTCCAATTTTTTCCCGGGCCCGCCTCCTTTCCCTGCAATCATAATACCAATGGGAGAGGATAGAAAGTGGGAATACAGTAAACAAAGGCAGCTTTTACCCCTCACGGCGTACTAAAGTCCAATTATTAATATTTAAATATGGGTATTTTTGTCAATTAAATTTACCATCTATCACATTAAATATTGTAATATTATATTTCTATCAACTTTTTTAACAATTTAATATACTTATCAAATACAACAATTTCATATTACAATCCACTTTTCATGTAAAACAATAATTTTTCATGTAAAATAACAATTTTTGATATAATCTAATTTTTTCTCGTAATTCAAGATTACCCAAACCAAACACCCCCTACGTAAATATCTGAAGGAATAAATCGAATTTAGTGCAGTGATATTATAGTCGACTTTAAATTAAATAATTTTGAATTTAATTGTTATCGGTAAAATTTTTTAAACTATTTTATTATATTTTTCTTTTAATCTTGGGACTGGTTGGACTAGAATAATTGCACGTGTAGTTGCTTCAATTTTTGTTTAGTTATTGAAGCTTTTTTTGCGTAAATTATCTGCTATCCAAAAATTTAATGAGTCTTAACTAATTTATATTCGAGGCGAATTACTAAAAGTAAACTCTTCAAATATAAAGTTTTTACATTGACAAAATTCAATCTCGTCACTCTGTTTAAAGCGAAGAGATCAAACTATGTCAATCAATGCATCATTGATTGAAGCATTTTATTATTTTAATTATGTACCATCAATTGATTTTGAAAAAAAAAAAAGAAAAAAAAGTAATTATTATGTTGGGTTTTAAGGTAATAACGTAATCGAGTGTTCTTCAATTACGAATTCTTAATACTTTAATTAAGGAAAAATAAAACAGTTTCCTTTACCAAAAAGGAAAAGGTTTTACGCCTTCGGACTCTGAAACTGATAGAACCCTTCCCACCGTTAAATGGGAAGAATGAAGTCCATCGCTCCTGTACACCCCTCCAATCTATCCTGACCAGAAGAAACTGCTGGCTGGCTGCTGCTGCCGCCTGCTGTGTCTTGCATGCAATAGGTGGAGTGGAGCCGAGCTGTTCTTTTCCTCTGTGCAGTTGTTCTGTTCTGCAACAGGAATTAACTCCAGAAAAGCAACCAGACTTATGTCATACCAAAGCTGATAAAACAAAATTATTTTTTTTTTTTTTTTTTTTGGTTTCCCACCCGGTGTCCGGTACCCGAAGGCTGGCCGACTAATCCGGATTCGGGGTACTGTCGGGCGGTTTCCCGGGGACCCCTCCCAAGAAGGTCTGCTGCGTTCACAGGGGCTCGAACCCGGCACCTCTGCTTAAGCGACACAAGCCCCTTCCACTTGCGCCAACCTTCGTTGGTGATAAAACAAAATTATTGAACAATGTTAGTTAGGCTGTATTTTCATTCCACCAGGGCTGTCATTTCCCCACTGAGAGTGTGAGAGAGAGAGAGACGCGCCCCCTTTGGTACCGCATTTCTCCTTCCTCCTCTTTCTTCCGCTTCACTTCCCTGTTTCTTTCTTTCCACTGGGTATCTTACTGTGTGCTGTGATAACATTTGGAGTTTCCATTCATTTCAGCCCCCCTATCCTCCTCCCCCACTTTCAGTTTGAAAATTTCTGAGGCGAGTGGGGTACATTAATAAAGCTCTTGACTTTAATGCTTTCTTCCTTTCTTTCCTTTCACTTGATTTTGCTTCTAAAAGATTGTTAGAAAAAAGGTACTTTTTTCCTTGCTCTGTGACACAGTGCTCCGAAAAATCCTAGTGCCCCATATCCGATTTCTGCTTTTCTATCCCTAATCACTAGCCTCCTTTGCTTGCATTGACAACTTCTTTTGGGTTTGTCTACGTGTTTTTTCTTCTGGTTTGTGCTCAGATTCCCATTCTTGCTGCATTTGGCTCTCCCGATTCGCTGATTATTGTTGTTGCTTTATTAATGAATAGAGCTCGGAAGAGAGTTTCTGGATAGGAGAAGAAAATGGCAGGGAAGCCAGATGAGCCACAACCCCACCCACCAAAAGATCAGCTCCAAATTTCTTACTGCATTAAAAGCCCCCCTCCATGGCGTGAGTCTCTCTGTTTCCAACTATCTGTTGTTAAACTTTCTTGAAATTTGATTTTCTAGTGCCCATTTACATGAAATAGCTTACAACCGTTTTAATCAATGGGCTCGATTTGATGCCATTGCCTGAAACTCAAAGAATCGGGCCAAATTGAAGCAATGAGTAGTCTAGGCGGGATTGTATCCGGTTAACTGACGTATGCACTCTTTAGCTTTATTTCTGTAGAAAGAATCTCTCGATGC
This sequence comes from Lagerstroemia speciosa, assembly GCA_037672795.1. Lineage (NCBI taxonomy): Eukaryota > Viridiplantae > Streptophyta > Magnoliopsida > Myrtales > Lythraceae > Lagerstroemia > Lagerstroemia speciosa. Next base: position 2,930,655 of record CM075308.1, read on the forward strand.
AATTTTAGTATATTCTCATTGGGCTGTATTGTGGCTGTTTATTGCTTTGAATATCCTTTCCCTGTATTTAATTGCTAAAAATAGCTCCTTTTTTAACATTCGCCTTGTTTGGTAGATTAAAACATGCAGTTTCACCTTTGTATGGTGCCTCTAGCATGGAAAAGATTCTCAATCCTTTTGTTTACTAGAAAAATCATTTTATCTTCTATAACCACCGGATGCTATCTTTGTTCCTTTTCCATGAGATTCTGCTGTAAAGTATGCCAGTGATTTCCAGGATTTATAGTTACTTGTATCTTCGGATTCCAACTCTATCCAATAAAGGAGAAAATTTCATAAGCTGCTTGGACATTTTAATTCAGATTTTGGACTTTCAGAAGCGATTTTTCCAGCTCTGCCAACATATTTTGGAATCTATTCTCTATTTGTTTAAATGAAATGAAATCAATGTCGGAAATGGTTTTGGTGTGAAATAATACAGCTGAAGCTATCCTGCTTGGTTTCCAACACTTCCTTGTCATGCTCGGCACATCCGTTATCATACCAACTGCTCTCGTCCCACAGATGGGTGGCACAAATGTACGTAAAAGATCTCTGACATAAGTTGAGATGCAGTTTTGCAAAGGTTATCTAGCTTTACATAACTCATAAACTACCAAATTTTACAGGAGGAAAAGGCCAAAGTGATACAGACACTACTCTTTGTCGCCGGCATAAACACGTTGAACCAAACGCTGTTTGGTACTCGACTGCCCGCTGTCATTGGAGCATCTTATACTTACGTGCCAACAACAATTTCCATCATCCTAGCCGGGCGGTTCAGTGATGATGGTTCCGATCCTGTTGATGTACTTGTCCAGATCCAATACATTTAGTTGGTCCTAACACGAGAGTACTGGGAGGTTTAATCAGTATTCTGAAACAAAACAAACTAAAATGAAAAGATTTGTTAGTTCATTCATTTGTCGAGTGATACCCTGGCCATGAAATAGAATCTTTAAAGAGTGCTTTGGGTCTCACTAGCTCATGGAGAAGTACAATAGTTTAGTTTATTAAATTTTTCTGTAGTCCTTCAACTCTCGCTTTTTGACCTAAACTTAATTTGCATCAGAGGTTCAAGAGGATAATGAGGGCAATTCAAGGTTCTCTTATTGTTGCCTCTACACTCCAGATTGTTCTAGGCTTTAGTGGCCTCTGGCGGAATGTTACAAGGTTCTTTTAGCATATTTTTGTCTACTACTGGTTCAAATTGCCTTTTTTCTTTGTGCTTAGTTATATTTGTTATAAGCCATGTAATTTTTTTAGTTCTCTTTGATTATTCAGGTTCTTGAGCCCCCTTTCTGCTGTCCCCTTGGTAGCTCTGGTTGGCTTTGGACTGTACGAGTTCGGTTTTCCAGGGGTAATAATCATCTCTCTGCACATTTTTGCTCATTTCCACAAGATCCCATTCTTCATGTTAATTCAAGATTCTTATCCTGAATTTACGCAGGTTGCGAAATGTGTGGAAATTGGACTTCCTGAACTTATCATCTTGGTTTTTGTTTCCCAAGTATGCAACTAATCCAAGTGTTTGTATCATGACTGGTTGGATTAATTCCTTGGCAAAGTGAAAATGGCATTTTCTTTGCAGTACCTGCCTCATGTGATTCACCATGGGGAGCATCTTTTTGATCGATTTGCCGTCATATTCGCTATCGTCATAGTGTGGATATATGCTCACCTGCTTACGGTTGGTGGGGCTTATAATGGAACGCCACCAAAGACACAGGCAAGCTGCAGAACTGACCGTGCAGGACTTATAGACGCTGCTCCGTGGTAAGCTTCCAGATTCCATTTCACACTAATAATTCCTTCTTCATTAACTACTTTTTCTCAAATTTTGATGATGAGTGTCATGCTTTCTTCAAGTATATTGGCTATCGGTTCGTGGTCTATAGAAAAATATCAGGAACCTTGCATAAGTTTGTTCCATTTTGGGGAAGATAGGAGATTACCAGTGATAAGCTTTTTCCTTCATGTGATTGTTGCTTCTCTGGCAGATGATATTCATCTCCATTATTTTATCTTTTTGATGTAGTTTATAGTCTTTTGGGGCTGAGCCATTTGTTCTGTATAGATAAGAAATAGAAAGAGGACTCCCAAGTGAGCAAGTCTTCAAACTGAATGAATTTGGCTTATGCAGGATAAGAGTTCCATATCCTTTTCAATGGGGACCGCCTTCATTTGATGCCGGTGAAGCTTTTGCAATGATGATGGCATCGTTTGTTGCTCTTGTTGAGGTACTTCCAGCCAATTTTAAATCAAACATTCAATCCTCTTATTTTTGTGTGGAGAAGCTGTCAGGTTCATCATTTTTTCTTAAATTTTTAATCCTTCCATCCCTGTGCTTTTTCTTCGAGCTCCATTAACAAGTTCTATGAACTGAGTTGGTTTTTTCCTAACCAAAAAAAATTGTTCCCTTAATGAGTATGAAATCACTCGTATCCCTTGTTAGACTAAATTTATAGTAGTAAACTTCTTGTATTATAGTTATTTTATCACATAGTGATTCACAGTTGATGCATATTTAGTTCTGTATCTTGCATATCCTTCATATTTTTTGAGTTGAATAATTTGTGCAAGCAGTCTACTGGTGCTTTTATGGCGGTGGCAAGGTATGCGAGCGCAACCCATATGCCTCCATCTGTTCTCAGCCGTGGAGTTGGTTGGCAGGTGAAATCAGAAGCCTCATTCAGCACAAATATATGATTCTGATTTCGTGTCTCCTAATCAATTAATGTGGTCGAAAATCATCATGCATTGTTGAAGATCATGACCTGTGTATGACTCTTCCTCAGGGTGTGGGGATTTTGACGGCGGGCTTGTTTGGAACGGTAAATGCGGCATCAGTCTCAGTGTAAGGCACTTCCTGCAAAATAGAAAAGCCGATTCAGAGAATGGTACACATGATTAGAAAATCAGCACCATAATTACGTGAATCTCCCTTGCAGAGAAAATGCTGGTCTCTTGGCCTTGACTCGGGTTGGTAGTAGAAGGGTTGTTCAGATATCAGCTGGATTCATGATTTTCTTTTCCATACTCGGTATGCCTGTTCAACCTATGAGTTTTAGCTATCGAACCTTCATTTGTTCTGGATCAAAATTTGCTTCTCCTTTTTCTTTCCTTGAGGTTCGTTTTCTTATTATGCTTGTCTTTTCTTCCTGACTGAACAGGAAAGTTTGGAGCTGTGTTTGCTTCAATACCTGCTCCTATTTTTGCAGCCTTGTACTGTGTTTTCTTTGCATATGTTGGTGAGTTTGCTTAAGGTTCCTTCTTCTGATCAAGAAATACGTGGAGCCCGATCCTGGTCAATTTTAATGAAATGATGTCTTGTCTCGTTACTGATATCAGGTTCTGTGGGGCTGAGCTTCCTCCAGTTCTGCAACCTCAACAGCTTCCGAACTAAGTTCATATTGGGCTTCTCTGTCTTCATGGGCTTGTCGATCCCGCAGTACTTCAATGAGTACGTCGCCATCAATGGGCGTGGCCCCGTCCACAGTGGAGCCAGATGGGTATGCATCCTTCTGTTAAACAATATTCGTGCTGGTAAAACTTATGCATTTGAATACATGCATTGCGGTCGACTTGATTAGTGCTTTACTGTTTTTTCTTCCACTTGTCTGAGATCTGCCTCTGCTGTCTGTTTCTTCAGTTCAATGATATGGTCAATGTTCCTTTCTCCTCGGAGGCATTTGTCGCGGGCTGCCTGGCATATTTCCTGGACAACACGCTGCACAAGAGGGACCCCGCCATCAGGAAAGACAGGGGAAAGCACTGGTGGGACAAGTTCCGCTACTTCAAGGGCGATCCAAGAAGCGAAGAGTTCTATTCATTGCCTTTCAACCTCAACAAGTACTTCCCCTCTGTATGATCAAATTTTCCTACTCATTACTAAGTTAAACTCATAGGGCAATGCCTTCCAGTAACTGTACCATCAAAACTATCGTCAAAGTCCACTCTTGATCGATTGCTCATCAAGCCTAAGAATCCCGCTATTTTGCGAACTGTAAGCCAGCTGTGCCCTGTTACTTTGTAAGAAATTAAGGTAATTCCTTTGCTGTCCGTTGTAAATCAAGGTGGGAGACAAATGGTCTTTGCTGTTGTAAGGAAAGCAAGTCTCCTGATATTCCAATTCTTCTTCCTCAACCTTTGGTACTACGATGCCGTTCTCATTTGCAATGGTATGACTACTCGAATTGCAGTTGAATCTACTGAGACATCAAGCATTGTTTAACGGGCACTAAGAAAACGTGCAGAATGTTCTGGGGTTGCTCTTTGACTGTGGGACCTTGAGCTAGATCGCCGAACATATCCCGGTTTATGCATGTATTTCTTTTCCTCGACGTGCAAGTATGGTGACTAGTTAAAAGACGATTAGTTCAAATTGCTTGGTATTGATATCATCCGCAGTAATTCTTTCACTGCAAGAGATCGTTGTGTACACAGTATGGCCAAGAACATGCGGCCATTGAGAATCACGAGATGCTAAGAGCATTTGCTTTTGAAGCAGCAGAGCAGGGGGCACAGCCTTGCAGCTCCTGCAAAAGGAAAATGGTAAGCAGATGGTTGCTTAAAATAGTACATATGTACATCGGAAATTCTATGGCCTAGTCGCCATACGGTTAAATAGGCAAAAAAAAAAAAAATTGAGCCGTTTGATTCTTTTCCTTAATCTGAATCATAGATCATGAGTCGTTGGATTAAGATATTAAACAGTCAGTAGCCGTAAAGACTTTCATATCTGTGTAGACGGCTAAAGAGATTTCATTGGCTTGCACACTGACAAGTGCAGAGGCAACAATATCTCGAGATTGATTCTTATAAAATAGAGAAAATTCATGGCCGAGGAGGAGCTGATGATGATGAAAAGACTATGAGATCTTCTCTTTTCAAGACTATCTCACCAATGGTGACTGTATCGAGACATCAAGGTACGAAGAAGCACCAGTTTAAGGAGCATTTAACATGAACGAGCGGGGTCGACTTCGACAGATGTACGAACACATTACATTAAATATGTATATACACGTCTGCAGAAATATAGGAATCAAAATCTTGAAAATATCCTTAAAAAACACACGTGTCAATTTTAATTTTAAAATCCAAGAAAATGTGAATTATAAAGGGTAGATGAGAGATTTTTATATATGAGTGAGTCGAACACTTCAAAAAAGGACATTCGCCAGGACAGCCAAGCCCATGGATCATCAGTCTATCTGCTGTTTGGTGGGGGAGATTTCTTGCTCAATAATTATTTCAAGAAAAGGGACCAATACAATATATATATATATTCGATTATAAAAAAATCATAAAATTTAAAAAGAATAATTGAAAGAGAGAAATGAATGAATATAATTGTCTCACTGACATAAACTAAATTTGAAATCTCTTAATCTATACTAAAATCCTTTTTTTAATATATATATATATGTATATTGATCTCCCTAAATTTAATATATGAAAGGGGGAAGAAGCTAAATGCTACCCACTAGCTTGTTTAATTATTTAATTATTTATCTTTTTATACATTTATATTATTCAAAAGTCTTATGTACCTGTGACTAATCAAATTCGAGTCGAGTCGGTCAACTAAAAGTGTAAAATTTTCTAGCACGAGCTTTTTTCATTCACAAATACTCAGACCTGAAACATGCTCAATAGGACTTAGTGTCAAATTATGTGACCAACTCGGTTTATTTTATTATGTTTTATTTATTGAATAATGATTATTAGCATCAAAATATGTTGGGAACTTTCCATTTAAAAAGTACACTCTTTAGAAGAAGGGGTCTCGTGCAGTGACATAAAATTCCGACCCACAGCTTAGAGATTGTGAGTTCGATTCTAGCTGTGAAATTACGCACCCTTTTACTCCTCTTTATCTTCTATCATTATATTAAATAGATCGGTCTCTCTTGTCACCGAAAAAAACACATGCTTTAATATGCAGATTCTCCAAAAAGTAGGGTCTCTCGATGGATTCTTCATAGATTAATTACAATTACGATATACGATACGTGCGTGGTGGGAAGCCGATTTGTACCACGCACTTCTTAATTAACTGGGGCTTGACATTATATTTTCGATCACCGGAGTAGGGTTTGCACGGTCCGCAAACCCGGAGATGCCCTGCAGATTTCGATACATGTACTAGTTAAGCAAGATCATTTATTGCACGTGCAGTTTGTTTTGTTCTGTTTTACTCGATCGATATGAAAGTTACGAAGTGTGTATCGATCGGGTTTGTTACCTTTAGGTTAAATATACAATGTTCCGTACGTAATCAGTACGTTTAAGCTTGTATAATAGGTCCCATCCCGTGCAACCTTTTGCTTTAATATTATCAAAAAAAAAAACCCTTTTGGTTCAATTACAATTTTTGAAATAAACATTGCTCGAGAACCTCTCTACTTACCTGCTGTGAATAAAAAAGTGACAGTTAATTATTTTGTCACATTAATAATTATTTTTTTCACGTACTGCATCGCAAAATATCGAAATCTAATGGGTATCGAACAATTCAAATACGGATAGGGCGAGCATCGAAGGGTATACTTCTTTAAATCATGAATTTTATCTTTTTTCAAGAACCGAGTCGAAATTTTACCCAGGGAGAAAAGAGTAAAGACAACAACAACTCTTTTGATCAAAGGGAGTTTTATGCGATTAGTGTGGCCTAACTTTAACCGTAAGAACTCGAAATATCTTATTTCCTTTTCTAAGTTACAAATAATATATCCATTTATTCTGCTCTTCTTTCTAATTCTTTCTGAACCGGAACAGTTACCGACTTTTGGTCGACAAAGACATCCATGCATGAATGGAATCAGCCGACAATTTGCGTGGACACAGTAACATGTTCACCGACGATCTTAGATAATTCTGTCACTATATTAAGGTCCACGCTTGCAAGATTTTCTTCGTCTATATAAGGTTTTATCAGGTGATATAAAAGAATCTACAGGGGTCAAAATGTCTTTGACTCTTTTTTTAATAAGAGGGAATATATAAGAGAGTCGATTACGAAGCAATAATCGGAAAGTTTACAAAAGTAATGAAGAAAATGGTCGACGATCGACGGTCTTGGGTACAGTCCCGGTACATGCATAAAACATCCTCAAGAAATTTCCTGACATCTAACGTGCATTCCGGGTTCAAGTTAATCATGTTGGGATCATTGCACTGCAGCATCCTTGGTGTTACATGATCGACAAAGTTTAATTCCCTAAATCAACCGAGGAATGATTAAGCTTTTGAAAATCGGGACCTGAAGATGGATCGCACTAAACTAAAAATGGACCTTTCTTCGCTTTCTTTAGATTAGGAAAAAAGAGGCCATCCATTGGAAGATATATAGTTTTAAAATAATCAAATTCATGTTACTGAATACCTCCTTTTCAAAATAAAGCGTTGTTTGAGAAATACGGATATGATTGGAAAGAGTTTTACTTTATAATGAGTCAATTCAAAGTAAACTGTCGAATTAGCTCGGATGTACTGGACTTTCAAGTTATATTGTTGAGAATAAATCCCACATTGGATAAATGATACAAAGAAGTCCAGTTTATAAGAGAGTAGGTACCATCGTCCTATCAATTTGAGTTTTTGGATTGGTCATCGGCTCAATCTCTTATGGGCAGGATGGAAATTTTACATGGTATCATAGTCAACTATGTAAACTCACACCACGCGAGACTCGAGTGTGGAACTTGTGGTCCGTTAAGCCCGAGTAAGGAAGAAAAATACCCAGTTGAGGTTAGTTATCGAGAGCAGGTGTTTCAAAGTACATATCAAGTGTAAACATTTTGTCACGTGCCATATGAGGGCGAGTACCACCATCCTATCAGATAGACCTTTTGGGTTGGTCATGGGCCCAATCTCTTGTGAAGTGTAAACATTTTGCCACGTGCCACATGAGGGCGAGTGCCACCATCCTATCAGATAGACCTTTTGGGTTGGTCATGGGCCCAATCTCTTGTGGATCGGGTGAAATTGTCACACACACATATATATATATATATCAGGCAGCACAAACCGAACGAAAGTGATAGACAAATATGAAAAGAGAAGGTGAGGAGATACAGAGAAAGAGAACAAAGGAGATGTTAGATAGATGTGGGCAAGCAAGGGGGTTGGGAGGCAAAGGGTATGGAGAGGAGATATGGTCCGTTTTGAGGACAAAAACCTGACAGAGGGGAGGAGAGTGGCCATTAGAGTATACAATGAGTTCGTTATATAAATTATCGTTCAGATCTTGACACGTACAGAGTTAGCTCTCAAGAACTGTAAAAACTTCTCACGTATTAAAATATGAGAGAGTCTTACAGAACGAACTCGTTGCACGATAGCATGCTCCATTGGAGGTTGTGGTGAAGTGTGGTGAATTGGCCTTTTCTCTTACGTTACACGTGCAATATATAACGAGCTCATTATGTAAATTATCATTCAGATCTCGACACGTGTGAAATCGGCTCATGAAAATTTTGAAAACTTTACACGTGTTGAGATCTGAAAAGTAGACTTGTACAATAAACTCGTTATGTATTATGTATTCAATATTTTCTCTTGGGCTTCTAGTTTGTTCCCCAGATTCACCATAAGACAGCAGGGCATGGGGGGAATTTGCTCATTATAAATTATTTTTGTGGTCCTCAATAATTACCATATGCATATCTGAGCATAATTTCATCTCTGTCAGTGTCACCCTGTTCTCCATATTTCATGTCCCCTTGAGGACCAAAGCTGTGACAAGGAAAAGAAATTCACTGCCTGTCAAATGTCTCCTACCGCACTGCTAACATCCCTTTTCTTTTTCACACAGGAGAAAAAGAAATTCCAAATTGACGGAGATGAATCGACGTCTACTTTCCTCCAAGATCAGATTCCTATTTGAACGGCAAAATAAAACCCAAGTTCATGAGGATGAAATCCGTCGAAAAATCTCCTCGAGGAATACTGTCGCACAACTTCGATGTTCCGCGCTACAAAATCTATGACAGGGGGAATCTGAGAGGGAATTCTGTTTTCCCTCTTCAATGATTCAATGAAAATTGTTTTCTATGAACCGGATTGGACTTTTAGTGCATGATATCTGCTCTTGAGCCTGAACTACTTTGTGAATGTTTTAGTGGTGATATCAATCAACCGTACAATAAATCGTAACAGGAATCGTTATATTTATCCAACTTCGGTCCGGTTACTGGTGACACAGGATTAGAACTCAAAAATAGTGTAAAGCATTTTATGAATCCATGTCACCAAGTTGATACAAGATGCCTTCTCCAAAAGCAGGTGACATGAGCTCATTACGTGCCGAGGGAGGAGCAGACCATACCACTGGGGCCCTTTGTGCGAGAGCTGTGAAGTGGGACCATCCCTAGTCTCTCTTTGGTTCGAGGGTTGTCATTACATATTGCAATATGAAAAATCTCGTATTTCTGAAATCGAAATCTTTGTTTAAGAGATCAAGTGTTGAATCGCCTTGAACTAACTTGTGCCTGTGGTTACTTGCTATTTGAGAGATAGCAAAAGATTGCAACCACGAGCAATTGTTTGAGAGTTTGGTGAGATTAAGGTCTTGGGTTCAAGTTTCGCTCTGAATAATATTGGTAAAAGATGCTCTTAAACTTGGATCTTGATAGATACTGATTCTTTGAACTACACTAGACTTTTGACAGTGTTACATTGACGGGATCGGTATTGGTACCGATTGTTCAGTTTATTTTGGTATATTCACGGTTGAACGCGAAAACTGAGACATTACATAATAGGGTGACTGAGTTGTCATTATTGTTACAATGCTTTCTATCTTTCTAAAAAGAGGAACGGTTTAATAGGATTTTAAATCTAAATCTTGTAAATGTAGGAAAAATGGGGATAACCTACAAATAAGTCAATCTCGATTAATGATAGCGTAAGTGCAGCACGTGATGACACTGTCACGCAGAAAAGAATGACTCCATGGCATTACCATCATGGAATACAAACACCCGATAAATTCCCTGCACCAGAAGTACTAATGAAACCCGTTTGCCCCACTATTTATCGGGAACGTCAAATTGAGCGTGTAACTTTTCATGGAACGGGTCAGTGCTGATCCATCAAACTGATGGATTCCATTAATGAGGAATATCACGATTACCATAACTGGAATGGAATGGAATGAAATAGCCATATTGACGGTCCAAACAATTCTTTATTACGCACAGTGATCAGTGGCTTCTGATTTCAGTAATAAAAGTGGAAACTTTCACAGGTGTCTGCAAGTCTAGTATGTAGCATGTAGCATGTAAATTACGTAGTAATGTTGATAATTCAGGTAACCCATCAAATTAAGATATTTTTTAAATTCTTTTCTTTTAAATTTAATTAAAAAATTTTAAAAATAATTTAATTTTATTAATACATAATATCACATCATTAAATATATGATATTGATCTGTCCATGCACAGACCATTTTAAAAGTTGGAAAGGAAATTCATATTAAAAACATATATTGATTAAATTTATTGAATTTTTGAATATTTGATATTAAAAAGAAAGGAAGAGAGAGAGAGGGAAGAAAGTTGGTGGGTGGTGTCTATAAACACCCATCTTGAACTTCTGCATTCCTTCCTCCTGCAGCTTCCCATCCCTCTCCTAAACAACACCAACTCGTAATAGCAATTCCACCAACCAAACGCAGTGACAGACGGAGAGAGAAGAGAGATCTCGGAGAAGCCAAACAAGGGAAGGGAATGGGGAATTGCCAAGCTGTAGACACGGCAACGTTGGTGATCCAACACCCGTCCGGCAAATCCGACAAGCTCTACTGGCCCGTCTCTGCCGCTGAGGTCATGAAGATGAACCCCGGCCACTGCGTCGCCCTCCTCATCTCTACCACCACCACCTCCTCCTCATCCTCCGCCTCTGCCGCCGGAAACCGCCCCTCCGATGCGGGAGGAGCCGCCGCCGCAGCCGTCTCAGGGGGCAGCGTTCGGGTCACGCGCATCAAGCTCCTTCGCCCGACGGACACTCTGCTTCTGGGGCAGGTCTACAGGCTCATTCCCGCTCAAGGTTGGCTCCCTTGACTCTCGTATCCGTTACGAGAGAGAAATTTTCTTAATTTTCAATTTCCGAAATACCAAAATAAATAAATTTTCTATTTTTATTCACACTTTTTTTTGGTTTTGTAATATCAAGAGGTGATGAAGGTCATGTCTGCAAAGAAGTATGCGAAGATGAAGAAAGGGCAGCCGAATTCCGTGGAGAATATCATGGGATCTGACATAAAACTCGACAACCTGGTAATCCTTATGTTACTCATTACGTACCTTCAAGACTCGAATCCGAAACCTTATAATTTGCTTCTATGTGCGATGAAACTGTAAAAGACCTCGGGTTTGGTTGATATAATTCTTCAATCTGTTAATTTATTAATGATTGTTTTGTAGATGGGCAAGCACGAGAGGCAGAGGAATCCGACGACAGCAGCAGCAGCAGCATCATCAAATTCTGGGACACAAAAGCCAAGAACATGGCAGCCCTCATTACACAGCATCTCCGAGGCTGCAAGCTGATCGTATTCGGTCTCCACCGTGCGATCGATCACCCGTAGATTTTCCAGTGGGACTGCACGCATCGCGCCGATCGAGATCCTAGCAAGTTCGAGTTTGACAAGGAAGGGAACTCTCTTTGCTTGCAAGGGTAGCAATAGCATAGCAGTCTGCTTTGTATAGAGGGGAAAAACGAAAAACACAGAAACTGAATGTTCGAGCAAGCAGTTGTGGAGATCCGATAAAATTTCCTCGGCCGAATCCCGTCTTATGACTCATCGCTAAGTTGACATTTCGACTTATCTGCAGAAGTGAACATAATGGAACAGGTTATCCAAGTGTTTGGTGAATCTTTCTACTGTGTGCGGTTGGGTTTTTGCTTATGTTATTGAACAGTGGAAGCCAAGGAGAGAGTTTTCTTTCTTTTTTTTTTTTCTATGAGAACATTACCAAGTTGTTGGGATCAAGAAATCCCAGGTTCGATTCTTGTCGTATTCTATCGATCCGATTATTTCTCTGAATGTCAAAGTTGAAGGCTTAGATCTGTTCAGAGCATCTGTGGATCGATAAGCCAGCTCAGGCTTACATGGTCATGAGGTTTTAAGCTCGATAGTGTAGTGACTCCAGGCGTGCAACGTGTACATAAACGAGAAGACGACGACCGGGATAAGATGGAATATGAATCTGGATAGACTCGAGGAAATCGTGGAATCGTGGATGGAGGAAAATTTTGGAAATTCTTCAGGAAGAAAGCCTGGGAATAAGCAGACTTATCAACCAACCATCTAAATCTGATAAGATCATCTGAGAGTGACTTTGGAGCCTGGCTGGAAATTTAAAATGCTCATGATTATTTTCAAAAAAAAAAAAAAGAACATATGGTTCTTGCTTTTTGTTTGATTTATCTTTTGGGAAAAAAATAATTAATGAAAATTTTTTTTCCCTGAATTTGTGCTCTGGGGACCAGCTGGGTGGATCCAAAGCTGAGAATATCTTCTCAAAAGCTGAACATCACATATATTCAACAAGCACTCAATCACTTCTATTACCTTAACGATCAAGAGTAAGCCATGTCTAAATAACATTCACGACTGTATTGACCGGTCGACTTAGCGTATGAGTTTGAACATCACGAGCTACTGTGCCCGAGAGAAACGTAGCATATTTATGAGTTTTATGAGTTGGGTCGATATGTATGTTACGTGGGATTGATATATAATTACACTGAACTTTTTAAGGGCAAATAATATTCCCCTTTAAGTGGAAATGGTCGAGCATGCAATTAAGAGTGGGATGGATGCCTTTTGCCCTCTTACTCGATTAAGATAATATAGCTAATCCCACAGTGCTCTCTCCACTAGGGTTGGTTTGTAAATTGCTAAAACACCCAATTGATTGATCAACTAAATGCATATATATAACTCGACGGTATTAGTTTGTACGTGGTTCGACACTTCTCTTTCTTAAGTAAAATCTCAAGTTTAAATTCTAAGAATGGAGACACAGTCTGTGATTTAAGGAACGGGGTCGATAATGATCTCTAGCCAAACTTGAATTAGTAGAAGTCATTGAACCTGTAAACTTTGCTTTTGTTTTGGTAAAGCAATATAAAGATTAAAGGATGCTAAAGAGGTGTGGCTCATCTTAATCCTCAAATCTCTCTATCTTTTTTAAAGCCAGAGAAACCCTAGCCGCCAGGGATAACCGAACTTCGAGGAAGATAACTCCAAACGTACTAAGTTTTACTTCTGTATTATTAAAGCAGGCCCGTATATAATAAGCTTTTTACTAAGCCACTTAATATTACATTTTTCATAGGTACTTTCTCTGTAATAAAGTTTGCTCGAGACTTGTGAGCAAGGTTGTAGTTATGAGCCGTTATCGATTTGGTCTGAGCAGATCCATGCTTGGATTTTCAATTAATAACAATGGGGCATACCTCATTAAGGTTGCTCCAGGCAATATGATTAAAGGGTGGAATTTGAAATTATAGCCGTGGGCATAGGAAGAAACATAGTATGAGAGAAGCGGTTTTGACCAATCCATGCTCATTGCTCTCTCTCACACTTTCTTTCTTCCTGGCCATGGCATGGCAAAAGTGAGCGGCTGAGGGGGCTCTGGGAATAATTTCTGTAATCATTCATTCATATGTGTAATGCAATGTAATGTAATGTTTATGTACCTTTTTTACTTGAGTAGAAGACAGCCCCTTCCCACAGGTTAATCATTTACCACTGCTGCAGACTGGAGGAACGCAGAATCTTTCACGCCAAACATTCGTCATCCTTGCCAAAAAACGACTAATCTTCCGGCTCTCCCCGTGGATACGTTATAAAATTTAATATGTTATCAGAGCCGGGTATTACATCGTGACACACATCTAGTGTTTGTCTCCTTATGACCTGAGTTTGGCATTACTGATCTGTTTTCGCGTTTTGTTTAGGATATAGAGTGACCTGAATAACAGTAGACATGAATCTAATATCACATTTAACAATGATCATCATCAACAGCTCCTCCCACTGCTCCCACTGTTTTTGCCTTTTCTTCCAGTGGAACTCTTTTATTCATTTCTTAGTTAGATGGAATGCCAACACAAGAACAGGACAGATCCACACAGCTCACCATCTCAAGCTTAGAGGAAACCTGTTTGCACCCTTTGCCTAGAACATCCTCCCACTTGGGTGAAATACTGCTCACAAAACCACCGTCATTCAGGAGTCTATCCTGCCTGTTTATCCCAATAATCGGTAGCTTTATGCGAAAGTAGAAAGTTGAAAAGGCGTAATTTTCGCAGGTGCGGACTGAATTCAGCAAAGAAAGTTTGGGCAAGTGGGTCTTAACTGCTGGCATGTTTGCACCAACTTTGTGTCTCATTCTCATATTCCATGCTGTAAAACTTTGTCTCCTGTCTGATCAATCATTGAGAACATATACAGTGAGAGTTTAGCACAAGAAACTCGATGTAGATCCTCTGCAGTTCGATTGAACATCAAAAGATCCTGTCAATATGGAATTCAAATTCACTCGAACACTTTCCGCTTTTTACGTCGAACAAAACGGCAACTTCATAAACCTTTCAATTTCGTAAATTTAAGAGCTGCTGCTGCATCGAATGGATTGGAGTGGTCCTCATTTGGACCATTTGCTGTTAATGCCGAACAGCAGAGGATCCAAATCTGGTTGCAGCAACAGTACAAGAAGCTTGAGGGCCGTTGATGGAAATGGCTGTGGTGCACGTATGCTCACTCGTCCAACTCAATCCCCAAATTATTAAATGCAGTCAGACCGGTACCTCTGCAAAATTACATTTTGAACCACAACGATCCTATTTGTGATTTGAGGTCTTCCTCCAGATCAGAGAATTTAAGTCCTTTCATGGCTGTCTTCAATGTGAAGTTGATCACGATGGGGATTCCAGTCACTGGAATTCATTCCACCAACGACCCACATCTTGCAATTTCCACGAGTTCTTATGGAGACAACAGTTGCCATGCTCAAGACAATCTTATTGGTCCTTAAAACCATACCAGATTCCGTGTTCAGGAATTTCAGGTTTGACTTTCTCAACTTTTCAAACTTGTTGACAGACGGGAACTTCACATGGAACATTTGACATCTTGAACCACAATGTTTCCCAACCATATGCTACTGATGTTGCCCTTCTGAGAGATCTTTCATATTCCGAATAGGCAAAGAAGAATTGGAATGAAATCAGAACAATTGAAGCAAGCTGTGAATTCATCGAAAAAAGAAACATGGAGAAATCGGGACGCCAATATCATTACAAGACACTCCCAAGATGAAAGTAGAAATCGCCCTGGACGTGCAGGCTTCTGTTTCAGCAAAGAAACTAAACGAGAATTTGTCACAATTATCAACCCACAGTGCAAACAACACAGTAGCAGAAGTGAACTCAGAGAACCAAATCCCTTTCTATGTAAAGCTTAAAACCTGTCTTGAGTTCGCAAGTGCAGTGCACATGTAAATCGTGCCGGGGGGACCATTACTATATGCCATGCTACATCCTAGCTCTCTTCGTGCTTGTCGAGTTGACTGAAGTTGCCTTTCTCCTTGAAGAGCTGATTGTGGTGGTGCTTGCAATAGAGACGGTGCTCATGGGCTACATAGTTTGATGGGCTTATCACACACCCTCCATGGCTGCATCTGAAGCAAGCTTTATGGTACGAAGTTCCATCAACCGCCACCTTAAAAGAATCAAATCAACGACAAATTAATCTTTAAGGATCCAAGGATGAGATTTTAGAATACTGACTTGGTCCCTTTGTAAACTTTACAGACATCTATAGTTCAATTGTCCATACCTTCTCAATCGGATAGACAGTTTTATTGCAGGCAACACATTTATCTTGTGTTCCAGCAAACAAACCAGATACTTTGCTACTGGAATGGGCCTGCAGGGATTCAAATGATGATAGAAGGATATATACATAGATTTCATTAACAATTATTTCTAATTGGAGAAAGCAAGTGAAGGAGATACCTGATCAGCAGACCTGTTTACTGTCTTCGGGGTGCCTAGAGAAAATGAATAGAGGTAAGGATTTTTTAATAGGATTATAGGTAAGAAAATGCATCACGGGATTTTTTCCACTGAGTCGAAGCTCATGTAGTTCAAATCACCTTCAAAACTCTTGTCTAAGCTTCCAGTCATCTTAAATAGTTGATCAAAGTGAGGCTTGCAATATAACACACCCTCAAAGGAGCAGTAGTTACTCAACTGCAGGATATGAAAAGGGTACGATAAGGAAAGTCGAGAGAGAATTCATTCATCAACAAATTATCAAGCATGCTATTATTTATACTTCCGATGAACCTGAGAATTAAAGCACTGAGGAAACATAATCAAGCGCTATCAAGCAGTTCCTAGTTTCCGCATTCATGTTGTACAAGCTAATGTTGCATGTGATAAATGACATGAAAGACAGAACACTAGTATTCTAAAATGCATTACAACATTAGGCTGACCTCAACATTAGTGAAACCAAATTGTCTGTTATCTGTGAAAAACAATCTGCAGTTCCCATATAAAACAGTCAACCTTTTCATATTATAGCACAATGGCAGGAAATAGGGGCCCTGCCACGAGACTTGACTACTTGAGTACACATATTCACAAAAAACTAGAATGTCTCTATCTGACCAAAAAGTGAGGATTCCCGAAGGACAGTCTGGAACTGCATAACTTGATTATAAAGCTCAACGCTTTGCCTTCCATCCTAACTGACTAGGCAAACCAAATACTGAAATTCAATATTTCCTGAGATTTGTCACATATCTATCACCAATATAATCCACATCGTGAGACTAAGAGCCTTGAAATGATATTTGCAACATTTATTCGAGCAAAAGTTGCATGAGGAATGGGAATTTCCATCACACGAACAAATCGACCCTCAGGAGTAGCTGTTCTACTGTTTTAGAATTACATTCCTCATAATAACAGAACTTACGGTAATCCAATTCGACAAATGCTATTGCTTATGAAATTCAAATGCAAGGATCTAAACAGAATGTGTGAAGGAAAAATTGAGCTTCCCGGTGGGAAAATTCATGTAACAAGCCTGGGGAGCCCAAATGCTTGCCTATAACTTGAACTACTACAGAATTTATATGGGAGTCACGGAAACAAGAACCGGAATAAGGACAAATGACAAGGGCTGCAAAAAGGGTCCGCCCAATATAATTTACGAGGAGATAAGACTTGCAAAGAGCGAGATCAAACCATGTAGGCAAGCACCAAACTTTGAATCTGCTAGATTTCAAGTCAAATTCTCAACAGAACATCACAAAGAGCAATGCTTTATTTACCCCCAACATGGATTCTGCTGAGAATTTTATACTAATCCGATGTGCAAATTTGGTACCAGACAGTGAGCCAGCAAACGGAGAGAGAGACAAACTAACAGGGAATGAAGTTAAAAAGTGAGGACCTTGAGGGTGCCCTTGCAGTGGTGGCAGCGGAAGCAGGCCTTGTGGAAGACCTTGTTATCGGCGGTGAGCTGATCCACCAAGTAGACCGTCTTCTGGCACGCCATGCACTTCTGGGTCGTCCCTGCAAATGAAGCCATGGATGCCCTGCTCTGCTCTGCTCTGCTCTGCTATCCCTTTAGACCAGAGGGACAATCGATCTTCAGCCCTCGGCTAAGAGTAAATGGAAGGTGTACTACTGACCCAGTCCAGGCCTCAGAGAAGACCCAGCTCCTCTCTCCCCCTCTCTTTCTCGGTCTTTGTTTGAGCTCCAGGACAGATTCTTTGTCAGCTGGCTTGAGAAATTTTTTACATCAACTCTGCTTTTTACATAAAGGGATTGCCACTTCTACTTCACAAAAAAAAATTTTAAATAGTCATATTTTATAATAATATAATAAATATAAATTAATTAAATTATTTTAATTAATATTAATTATAATAAATATTAAAATGGTTAATATTAATTTAATTGATTATCACATTTTAATTGATAATTTCTTACCTACAAAATGTGATTTACCTCTTGACTTTGGCAATTGAATCAGTTGGTGCATGTATTAATCGGAAAATAGTTATAATATTCAAGATAATTATTAAATTTTGCTGTCTTTTTTGTGATGTAAGAACTTGTCTGTTCTCTCTCCCTCAATATTATTTTTTTTTCAAATGGATTGATCATATATATATTTTTTTGTTATTCATGATAGATTCTACTAAAATTATTTAATTAAAATTATTTATTCTCATTTTTCTTGAGTAAAAATTTAAATTTAAATATTAATAAATGAAAAAAAAATTGTAAGAAGATCTTCTAATGAGGAGGAAATCGTGGTCGGACGGCACGGCAATAAGCAGGAGTCCTTTTACGAAAACACCCTCAAACTTTTACTATTTCACGTCCTTTTCCCTCTTGTCGTCCCCGTTAAGACCGGGATTACGGGACTGGTGGGGCCCATCGTTGGGTTCAAACAGGCACTAGTTTGGGCCGAAAGAATACGGGTAATTATGATTCGACCCGACCCGTTCGCCCGCCCGCCTGTGAAGCGGAGGATGCCACGTGTGCAGGACAGTTAACGGCGGAGAACGCCCTCTCTCCTTCTTCGTCTTGGACCAGAAATGAGGAAGGCGGGGAACGAAGCTTTCTGGATCAGCGGAAAATGGCGCTCAAAGCAGCTGCTGCGATATCCATTGGAGGGCAGAGAAGCTCTTCACAGCTCAGATGGAGATTTCTCCACCCTCCTTCGCCGCCTCTGCAGCGGCATGCGGCACCTCCCATCATCCAAGCTGGTAATCGCATGATTCTTTCATCACCTCCCTTTGGTATTTCTTCCTTCTGTTTCTCGGTTATGTGTGAGCCTTGTCGAAATGCCATTTACTACTCGCTCTTGAGGAATGCAATCCCGGGCTAGTTTCTGGATTTGGTACGGTTCCTGTCAGCGCTCAAAAAAGTGATCTTTCGTCTTGTTTCTGTTCTTTTGTCTGTTAGGATTGA
The DNA here is from genome assembly GCA_037672795.1 of Lagerstroemia speciosa. Classification (NCBI taxonomy): domain Eukaryota; kingdom Viridiplantae; phylum Streptophyta; class Magnoliopsida; order Myrtales; family Lythraceae; genus Lagerstroemia; species Lagerstroemia speciosa. Next base: position 2,949,715 of record CM075308.1, read on the forward strand.
TGAAGCATCCCATTCGTGCAATACAAGAAGCCACTGCCGAGCCAACAGCTCCCAAGAGAGTTGAACTGTCACCGCAGGATTGGAAGATTAAGATGCTTTACGATGGCGAGTGCCCCCTTTGTATGCGCGAGGTTGGTTCGAGACACAGAACAATTGCTCGTTTTTCCTGTTCTATCCAGTGCGACTCTTGTATTGCAGTATGAGTGTTGTGTTGTATATTAGGTGGATATGCTCCGAGAAAGGAACAAGGATTATGGAACAATCAAGTTTGTTGATATCAGCAGTGATGACTACTCGCCCGAGGAAAATCAGGGCATTGACTTTAAAACTGTAAGGTTATCGAACTGCTTCGTGCGTGCTTACCATCTTTGTTGAGCCAAGCAGTCATTGCCCAGCTGATATTCATGTCTGTGATCAAGTTTGTCAATATCACCATGGCGCCGTGTGCTTTGTTTGCAGCTCCATAACATACCATGGCTTTGTACCTTCTTGTTAATGTTCAGAGAATAGCTTTTGCCTGACCCAAAGTCCTTGACTTAACACTTACCTAACAAGCCTTTTCCTGTACTAGCTTCTCTGCACTTTCTTTCTCTCACGAGCTATGGTTCGGTTCACTTTACTAAATGTTGCGTTTTGGTAGTCATATCCACCGTTATACTTTCTTGTCTCTCTTTCAGGCCATGGGTAGGATTCACGCGATCCTTTCAGATGGAGCTGTGGTGACAGATGTTGAAGTATGATCATCTCCATGCTCTGTTCATATTTTCTTTCTGCATCTGGAAAATCCTAAGCTCTTCTATCACAGTTCTATTCAATCAAGTGATCACTTGAATGTTTAGGCATTTAGAAGGCTATACGAGCATGTTGGTCTTGGATGGGTCTATGCAGTCACAAAGTACAAGCCTGTATGTGCTATCGTACTCTCTCACGGTGTTCCTAATGCCTACATTCCTATTCTTCATCGATTGTCTGCAGTTAACTTGACCATGATCTCGACAGGTTGCAACTTTAGCCGATGCAGTTTACGGCGTCTGGGCAAAATACCGTCTACAAGTCACTGGTCAACAATGAATCAACTTTAGCCGATGCATTTACAAGCAACATTTTCCTTGGTTGGAACCTTGTACATCTATTCTCCGGTTGAACCTGATTATTTTTGTTCATCAGGGCGCCCACCAATAGAAGAGATCTTGGAAGCACGGAAGGGGAGCAAGGTAAGGCACCACCTTGAATAGTTTTATCTTCTCTAGTAAAGGCTCTCTTGGGTGATCGATGAACTCTTCTTCTTAATGTTTTGATATGCGGAAAACCGGAAACCATCTGTCTGCATATGTGTATGGTTCACAGGGTCGTTTCTGCGCTGACAGTAGCACGTGCAAGACGGGAAGCAACAGTAGTTGAAAGGCTCGGCATTTGGGCAAGTTAGTCACCCAAGCTGGTACTGAATCTCAGTCATATACATTATACATTATAAGATCACCGTTGCATGTATAGATCAGATGGTTCATATTCTGCAGTTTCCACAGAGAAAAATATGTTTTGACACTGCAAACGTTGTTACTATTAAAGTAATTACAGCCTCGGGAAGATGTTTGCTTCCAGAAATGGTCGTTTAATGTAATGGCTGTGCTGGCTTTACCCTTCTGTCTGCAAGTTCTGTGGCCCGTTTCCAACGCGCTAACTTTAGTCTTCGGTTTGCGTATTATCAAATGGAGCTACCAGATGTTAATCTTAGCAGGGCTGAGGTGCTTGATCCACATTTGAGTTTGTTTTCTGCAAAGAAGAAAGCAGAGGAAAGGGACTGAAAAAAAATCATGTAGATCTCTTCCAATACAACCCATTTGACAAATGCATACAACACTTCATCTAAACGAGATCAAACCGACAGGGCCCTTGTACAAGTTCAAACGAGATCGAATGTGAAATGAGATGATCTGTAGGAACACAAAGCTCCGCAAATCAAATATTAACAAAGTTTCCCATCCAAGGAAACCGATGGACAAAATTTATGGACAGTGCAGCAAAGCAAACCCCGAGATAAAACCAACCGTCAGGACTTTGCCGACTCCTGTGTAATTATTTACACTACAGCTATTTTTATCTTCAGATGGAAAAGAAAAGGGAACAGCACCGGATGCACATTTCATCGGCAAAATCCAGCTTACTGCATTCAATAACTGTATGCAAGATTCATTCGCTGGCAGCCTTAACTTGGAAGTAGAACTGCCCATCCGAGCTGACATTTTTCAGCTTTTAACAGAAACTGATGCATCCCGATTGTTACGAGCAACCACTGAATTTCTCAGAGAGATCCACTTGAACACACTGGAAAGCTTCCTCCATCTCCTCTGAGCCTTAGCAGTGTCACCAGTTGAATGCTTTATTCTTAAGCTGCTGTTGATAGATTGCAGATCTGTTTGTTGCTCAAAGAATTGCAGGTGGTCCTCATTGGAGAAGTCTTGATTCAGAGACACCGAGTCACAGTTCAGAATGCTGCCACTAACTTGACCTGGGAAAGTTATAGTCTGATCATAGTTGAAAGGAGAATCATCTAAACCTCTCATATCACCGCCGTAGTAGATGGAGGACATGATATCAGGAGAAGATGCACTTGGTTCTCTGTAATCAAAGCCAAGCCTATTATTTGCCAAGAACCTGGAAGTACTAGAGCTGTCAGTCTTTGGTGAACTCTGGCTGCAAGGAGACCCGTCCATGCGGGAGAAGGAGGCTTCTAAGGAGGCTTCACTGTCAAAAGTGACTACTTCCCCCCAATGCTGAGATGCAGAAACAAGCCATTCCTCAGCAAGAGCCTGGTATTAAAGTTGAAGATAAAAGTAAGAACAGACAGATACTAAAGAAGAGAAAGATGGCAGAATGCCAAAAATGCATTCAAGGTGAGACAGAAGTATGCCTTTTCAGTTTTGGAGCCTAAATTGATCGGAATGTACCGTCCTTCTGAAAGTAACCCTGCTATTTGTCCCATAATATCAAAGGCAACACCAGATTTCAGCTGAGGGGAACCGGGGCAATAAAAATAGAGTGTTTTATCGAGCACACTGGTTCTGGCATGCTCTTCAGTGACTTCCCACGTCTTGGAAGACATGCCTTGGCCAAGAATCTGCAATCATCAACATTAATATATTATTCCAAACTTTCCAAGCTGAGCTTGAATAAACCGTGAAACAAATTCAAGATCAGCCCTGCTTGTGCAAGATCAGTTTCGAAGTAGCTCTGCGGAAAAGTGAATTTAGCCATGGATAGTAAGTGAAGAAGCTTGACAAACACTGACAGAATTCCTAGGATTAGTCTCAATTACCATAGTCCTTAGTGTATGGAGTTAGAATCTTCTCAAGGAAATGCTTAACTTAGGAGCAATGTATCTTAAACTACTGCTTCAGTATAGTTTTACGGGCAACAATGTCAAATGAAAAAGTGATGCCCTTCAATGCACGTGCTAAATTGCAAAAACATAAAAGAAATGACGATTAGAGCAACCGGTTACATCTCGAAGCTTTGACGGATCTATGAATAATTGAATAAGAAAATCCTTGACGGTACGGATGTTTGCTTGAGCCAATCGCCTATGGAAAGCTCCATCTTTCCCGATCTTCTCCAATCTCCATACTTCATCGTGGAGAGATGGAGGATAGTGCTTCTTATACACTGCAAGCAGGAATGCAAAATCAGTAAGATATTTTAAGTTCGTCTACATCTTGCTGATCAACTGCCGAAGTATTCTATGCTCTTACTAGCACAACTGAACCAACATTGGACCAACAGTTGCTAGGTCATTGGTATAATACAAACTAGTAAATGGCGGGTAGGTTGAGTATTAAAGGGTCATGTCTCAGACACAGAGAATTTAAGCCAATCACTAACCACAAAAAGTCATTTGATATTTAAGAGTGTAAGAACTAGCTCTCAAAATTCATTGGCAATAGCTCCTACTCCATTCCAGAAAATACCAGAATCTGTACTCACGTTCTCCACGATGGTCTCTGACTATAAAGGGTTCTGTTTTCGCTTCTTTTATTTTTATTCCATCAAAATTGTCAATAACTCTAGCCCCCAGTCTGAATCTGCGGCTCCTTGTCCAGCTTGAGTTGTCTGAAAAAGTAATCTCATCCACTAAAGTGGTCCCATCTTTCAGATTAAGAACTAAATCTCCTGTTAGAAGGGGTTTCTTTCCTTCTCTCTCTCTAACAATGTTGTTTTTAAACTCTTCAGGTGTCCACTCACTCCTCTCATCAACTGCAAAATCCCCTTCAAGCACAACAATTTCCACCTTCGCAGATGACTCGGGTCCGAAATTGACAATTTTACCCGTAGAACCATCAACTAAAGCTATTTTAATACTGAAATTTCCTGCCCCCTCGACTCGAGCACCAGTGAAGACTGGAGTTGAAAGAGTATTTCTAAATTGTAATTGTAAACTTCTTGCTTCAGAAGGATGCACCTCTTTCCCACAACTCCTGGAGAAAAGGTGGAAATACATTAGTTGCATATATAATGAATTTCCTTTTATCTGGTAAAATATCTGGAAATTGCTGGCCTCATTTCACCTTTTAATAGAGGTAAAATGCTTTAGCATAGCATGTTCAACTTCCTCCTTAACCTGCATAGCAATTATATAATCATTACTGAGCAGCTAAGCCAAGTATCCCTAACTAATAGAAATTAAGTGTAGATATAGGAGCCCACGGACAATGGATGGTAGATAGTGCATCTATTGACAGTGTTAAACAACATAAAAAGTAGCCAGCCAGAAACTGCTAAAGAGAAAAAGAAGCAATTGGTCAGATTGTTAAGACGCTTACAAAGAGTTGCAAACTTTCTACCTTATTGGAACACTAACATATTGGCTGATGTTGTCTTTCGTTGAACTAAAAATGGTATGCTGGGTGGGTCTAACCAGCAAAAAAACCTTTTACTGTAGACCTCAATTCGCCATCCATTATCTGACAAACAATAGTTAACAGTTTTTTTTTTATCCTATAGATCATAGATATAGCAACAAACAAATCATTCTTGAGGAATATATTGAAACGGTGAGCGACAAATCAATAATGCTATAAATAACCACTATACACAGAAACATTACCACTTTACGGATTGAGGGTTCTAGCATTTGCTCCAGCCATTGGATGGACTGCGTCCTCATCACTTCCATAATTACACTGTAAACATTTAACATGTCACTAATGTCAGTTAAACCTAAACTCTTTTCTTACACTAAAGATGACGCTAAAGAATGGACCAAATGGGTACAGACTGACATAGTCTTTATTATAAATCTAAAAACCAGAAGCATCTCAAGAGAATCCAATTATGGTTAGGTTACAGGAGATATGAGGGAAAGAGATTTCCTTTCTAGAAGTCTAAGATAAATTCACTCTCTCTAATCAGTGATCTCGCTAATTAACCAAGAGAATATTAAGATCGCACTGAATATCATGGATGATGCAACCCAAGAAAGAAGTCAACAGAGAAAACAATATGCCCTGCCAAATGATTGGTAGACTGCTTTTGGTTGTATAAAACCAAAAAAAAAAAAATTTGGAAGAAATTTTCATGGAATGCATGACTTCTAAAACACATAGCCCAAGCTTTAGTAACAATTTAATATTTTGAGCCCCATATATCATCGAAATAGCTTTAGAATTACATCAAAATCAGTTATTGCTATATGACTATTTAAATTTAACACCTCTCTCTCAGAATATTATCCAATTCCCCAACTCACTCCCTCTGGAGCTATTGATAAAAACTCAATTGTCGAACATGGGATGAGAAGAGTCATGGGACTCATCAACGAACTTCCAGTGATCAACAGGTAAGCATTCAAACACGAAACAAAGAGAGCTAGAAAATCACCTTTTCAAATTAGGAAACCGCCTCCTCCGTTTATCATCAGCACTATCTGCCTCCTCCGTGTGCCGCTTCTGAGACATTATCAACAGCAGAGGCTGTGGGCGGGTGAAACTGGAGCCGCCAAAAACCATAAACTATCAAAACAACCAAACAGAACGATCGGATAAGATCGATATAACACAGGAAGCATCAGCCGGATGAGACGACCGAACAGTGAACAAAAACCTAAAGAGGAGGTACTCGAAGCAGCAGCTGTTGGACATGGATTGTCCATCAAAGGTCCATGTCTTGGCTTCCTTCCCGAGAAAATCTACTCGTCGTCTTCGCTGGGCAGCGATCGGAGGTGACAGAGCGCGGCGTTCCTTTGTCCGCTCTGGAGATTTTTTCTGATTTCTCTCTGACAGGCGCCTGACTCGGCACTCTGGAGTTGTTCGTGAGCATAGAGAAGAAGAGAACGCGGGAAAGTGGGGCCCACCAAAGCGCGTAACGGACAAGTAGGATTTGACGTTTCCGGGTGGTTTGACGTGGCAGTTGCATCCGGTCAAACCAATCGGATTTAACTTCCGCGTGGACTATTCCTTTTTCCACCTTTTTAATAAAATTATAATAAATTTCATGATAAATATAATTATATAAAAAAGTATTTTTAATTATTAATATTCAGCTTCAATATTTTAAATAACACATATATATGTTTTATCGTTATTCATAGGCAGTTTTAATCAGAATACAAAATTTCTTTTTTTACTTCAAATTATACTGGCATGGTATTTTTAATTTATCCACAATATATTATAATATTAATTTATTTTTATAATAGAAAATAAATTTAATTCACGTTATTTTTAGAACCGGTGATATTTTCAGTGGGAAAAGAGAATCCCGAATTAGAATTTTCTACATAATTATCAAAGTTGTCGATTTTTTTTAATTGATCGAATTTATATATTACATATTTTCTGGAGTATAAGAAATAGTGTCAGATGAAAATAGCTCCCCTTTTTTTCAACGTATAAATAAGGTGGGTGAGCGAAAGATAAGACAGAAAGAAGAAGAAGAAGTGAAGGATAACAAAAGTTCCATCAATAAAATTTGAATATAGAACTCCTTCAGACACCGCTAGAACAACCTTTCTTTTCTCGATTCCTTTGCCTTTTGACTTTATGGTAATCCATCACAAAAGCTTACCACAAGATTAAGGAGCAAAGAATGACCCCTGAAATCAGTTGACCAACTTTCTCACAAACCACCAAAATCTCATAATGGAAGAAGAAGAAAGACATCCCCCCCTCCAAGAGCATTTGGACCATGAATTACAAATAATGGATGCAGGGAGGCGGGAAATTCGATCGAAAAGAACTGATGATGGCGATGGTACCTTATCAAGTCTCCTGTCTCGTCATAGGAAATGTTATTTAGAACCACAAAATGAGAGATTTTGACATGTGCGTCAAATCAAAACACGAACATATAGTAAAGAGAAGCCTTAGATTTACCAAAGAAGGTTGGCGCAAGTGGAAGGGGCTTGTGTCGCTTAAGCAGAGGTGCCGAGTTCGAGCCCCTGTGAACGCAGCAAACCTTCTTGGGAGGGGTCCCCGGGAAACCGCCCGACAGTACCCCGAATCCGGATTAGTCGGGCCTTCGGGTACCGGATACCGGGTGGGAAACCAAAAAAAAAGAGAAGCCTTAGATTTTTTTTGAGAATCTATCTCTGATCACAAGCATATATGTCCCTGCTACAATGAATTCCTCCAAACTACTTCGTCCCAGCAGATGCAAAATTTTGAGGTGGGAGGTTGCAATCAAACTACCAAAGCCTAACATTTCCATGTCAGTGTCACTTACCTACCTAACCTCCCTGCTTCAGTGATGTTGGTAGTGTATCATCATCAGACCTAACTAAACTACCCTATTCAGTCCCTACTGAACTTAATCTCGAGCGTGTTCTACAAGTATGCGAATATACATTGATGATGATCGAGGCAAAACCCAGGAAAGATGGGCAGCAAGAACCAAACTTAAACTGATTCTCTAGACCGTATGTGTATATATATATATATATAAACAGAATCTTGACTGCAGAATTTTACCCCGAACTAGAGCTATAAGTAAGCCGGATATAGGGTACAGATGAACTACGTACCTCGTGTTTGAATGAATATATATCATCGAACTCTCCTTCTTATTGTTTTATCGGATAAACAAAAACAAAAAAGGAGCAAATCTGCTGTTCTTAAATCTGATCAAGAGAAGAGCCACAACCCACAATAACCCGCTGTGCTGCACGATCTCCGCCTGCAAGAAGTCGAGTCAACTCCACAGTCTTCATCTGTCAAACACCTGTGGTTGCTCCGAGAGTCGGGGATGTGGCAGGCACTCTCAATCCGCGGGGCCTGCCTCCAGGAATCAAATGTAGTTGCAGGGCAAAGTTGCAGAGACATAGAGCTTGCTCGTCTTGTTTGCTTATCATCATCCTACAAGAGCAAAATAGATTCCAGTGATCGTTTCATATAACTACTGCTACGTTAGGGAGATCCACAAACCCAGTGCCAGACTCATTTCACTAATAACATTGGATATCAAGTGCTGACATTTTGAATTTTTGATGCATGGGTAACAGGCGAGACGATACATCATCGAAGTGGAGAGTCATTTATGCATATGTTTTTCTAGATATGGGTTTTGCAAGAAATCAATTAAGATATGGAAAGAAGCTAAACCTTTACAAATGTCCAATTACTGGGAATATATGCTTCAGGAAGCCTGTCATGCCAGTCTCTCAACACGGGGAGAGGATGACCTTCAGTCGTGAAAACATAATTATTATCAACCCAAAATGTATCATCGAAAAGAAGATACAAGTACTTGCACCTGCAAGGGGCCAAGGAGCAAAATCATATTACTATAACTTCCAGAGATTTGCATTGAAATAGTTAAGGAATGCAAAGTATGTTCTTCTTACGTTTCGGCAAGAAAGAAACTGTGTTGGTGGTCTTCTAGTTGCATGGTGGTTACATCCCTTACACTTGCAAATCCTCCTCCAACTCTGGTGTACGAGTTGAGGGACTTAACCATTGATTCACCTACCTCTATGTACCATGGATCTGACAAAGAAAGTTCTCACGAGTTAAGATAAAGTTATCAGAACGTACAAGGAAAACTGATGTGATCAAGGTATGGATACAAGGTTCTGAAGGTACAGATACAAGGTTCTGAGTTTCAGATCCTGTCATTGTAGAACTGGCTGGTTCAGTTTCAGTCCAACCAATTTACAGTTCATAATGGCCCATTTGAGAGAACAAGAGGAAATGCAAGCATTCACAGTTGAATTGGCTCGACATCTGGCTCTGATGACTATATTGTATTATAGGTCATCCCGGATTGTCCCCCAGTTGATTTCAAATTCATTCACACTGAGAAAATAACTTTAGACAGGATTCTTCTCCCACTAAAGCACATGAAAGTAGATGATTTCATGATTTACAGACCTTTGGTTGCTTGGTATAAGTAGAATGTGGACTCGGCCAACTCAGGGCGGAGGGGATAATATTTCTCCGTAGGGTGAACAATTTGATGGTCCAGCAAATACCTTTCTGGTAGTACTCCAAATTTCTTCCACACATGAACAAACTCGCGGTGTGATGAGTTTGCAGCACCTATGTCCCCCACAAGAACCTGATCATATTGACAAATAATCACTTCTTTACATCCTGAAAATATTGACAGAAAGTTTCAGAGGGAGACCAGAGACCCGCCTGGAGACCAGGCCAAAATGCTTGAAGGCTTGTGAGCTGCCAATAGGTTGCTCTTCCTGTTCTCATATCAGCATCATGATACCTATGTTACAAGAAGGAAAAAAAAATGAATTCGAGACATTGGTATAAGCGAAAAAAATAAATCCACAGGTGGAAATCGAGAATAAATCTCTTTGGTACCCTTGTTTATATAAGGAAAATTAGATAGCAAAAGTTAATAAAGATTACTTTGTTGAGTAAACAAACTAGACTTGATCAGTGGGAAGGCACAAATAGAGTACCTTACCAAGGACCGTGTCTGAAGTATTTCTGCACTCCAATATAGGCAGATTGAAACATTCTCCAATACTCCTCCTTTCCAAAGAGAATGTGAGCTTTGAACAGATATTCATAGAACGAATCAACTCCTTCAAGTAACAAAATAGAGATGGAGATCAGAGCCATTATATTAACAGTTAATGACCAAATCATAATCCAGTGAAGATGGGGGGAGGAAAGGGAGATCCAGTCGACATCTCAAGCGAAGTTCGATCATGGTCCAATTAATGTAAAAGTGACTTAAAAATGATAATGATATAATTGTATCTCTCGGATCATGTGACAGAAGATCCAGCATCTCAGACAATAAAGGGTCTGCAGTGACCAATACCAGCACCAATCCCAGAAGAATACTCGATCCATTCTCCAGTTTCCACGTCTAGTGTTGTCCCAAATAAATTCAAGGAGCTGCGCATGCTCCACAACTTGCGAAGGGCTCTTAAAGCAGCAGACTCAAATCTTGGATCCCCAGTTAATCGAGATAGTACACCCATTTCAAGAATCAAAGTACCTAAACCGTTCATTATATGCAAATTAATATTAGAAGAAGGAACAGTATAAGGAACTCAGAAGATTAATTATCTGATAAGATTAGCTCCTCACCACACCCCGAAGTACTTGTTTCAGTTGTCTCATTTGCCATCACTCCATGCTGTTCAGAGAATTCACGAAGATGTGGAATCATAAAATTCTTCTCACTAATGACTGTTTCTTGACTTGAATAAAAAAACACAGCCACTTTAAACTGAAATTCACTAGCTTATACATCATTATCTTGTTCTTGCTCAAACCAAGAATTGGAAAGACTGTTTAACTTAAAATAATGACTGGAATTATCCAAAAAAAATGACTGGAAACTTATCAAAAAAGAAAAATTGAAGAAAAGATAATTCCGTCTTCTGCTTGCACTGGAAATATTCCAATTAGATGTGGATTTCCGTAAATCGGCAAACTAGACAGCCTGAAGGTAGCACCTTTAGATTTCTCCAGTGCATTAATCTATTGATATAAGCTGTAAATAAACTAATAATAGACCTCAATTGTGACTACACGTCTACCATTTAGAGGCAGCACCTTCAGATTAATCCATGCATATGGCAGCCCAGTTGGGGTTTCAAATGCGGGTAAGAAGCGCTGTCCTAGATCTTGCGCAAGTGTAAGAAGCTGGTTCTTGTAAGATCCTTGAACCAACCTGTTGGTAGAATCAGTAGCAAGAACGTGAGCAGCAACAAGTCCTCCAAGAACTCTAATGTTGCACTGCACCAAGAGCAACAAGTAAAATGTAAGAACATTAAACATTTCAGCTGAAAGAAATATCTGGGACAGCTACCATATTCTTCATAGTTAACAAGAAGATTCACTTCACTCCCGATGTGGCACCATCATGTGGAGAAGATGTGGACAGATATATCTCAACAGGTCAAGAATTGTATGAACTGACTATTGAGTAGATACCTCAAAAAGATTTATCCTTGCATCGACGTCAAAAGTCAGATTCTCGGAGAGCCATAGAACTGCCCTTTCAAATTCCGTGTTGTTTCCCAAGATAACAAGGCTGCATAGAAACAATGAGTTAGATTAAGTGAAGAAGCTATAATTTAACAATGAACAACCAAGCCTGCAAAGACAGACTGCCCCGTTGTACAGTAGCATAAAACTGATGCACTTGATGTTCGAATAGGGCAGGTACCTTGACAGTGACTCGATTAGTGTAAGTGCAGACCCATTGTAGTCTTGAGGAAGGTGCTCGAGCTGCATTGCACAGAGAAGAAAACCAGTCCTTTATTTCTCCGTGAACCAATCAAATCTTTCAAGTCCTTAACGATTAATAGTTTAGTTACCTTAAGATTACCGAGCTCGCTAAGGGAGTCGGTGAAAGTTTTACTTAGAGGCTTTAGCTCATCGTGCTGCAATATGAACAAAAAGCATCATCCTGCGAAGGAACAAGCTTGTTTCCCATCAATCTCAATCGATCGTAAAAGAACATAAACTGACCGGAAAAGCATAGACCATATAGTTGTTGTAGGCGTGATAAAACCTGAGAAGCCAAAATGACATGAACAGGTCAAGAGATTGATAACGCTGATGTACTTGTCACAAACAGATCGGGATACTGAATACAAAACCAGGGAAGACTGCAAAGCGAACAACTTTGGGATCCCAGATTAAGAGGAGACACCTTAATTCAATCTCAGACGTTAACAGCTAAAGTTTTAGACATACATGTCGCGGACTTTCTCTCTGAGGTGTCTCCTCTTAGCTTCGGAGCGTGAATCAAGGTAGTGGGAGTCCGAAAGGTGGAAGATTGAGGGAGAGATCGAGAGGAAAAAGACTACCCATATCCACAAAGACCTGCAGGACAACGGCAACGGGGAGAGCATGTTCTGTTTTCTGCCTTTGGGTTGGTCTTGGTTCAGACAGGAAGGAGAGGACACGGAGCTTCGGCTCCGATTGATCCGCAGACACCGAGGTGGTCAACGGTGGATGCAAAAGCAGAGGAGCACGCGGAGGTGGGGTTAGATCGAGAGTTGGGCCGGCTCAACAGAGCAGGCTCAAAATGTTGGACTCGAGACGAATTGCTACGTGCAGATGTCCATTGGCCCGTTGAGGATGTGGCCGATCCCAAGTCTGTCCAGTTTTTTTTTTTCCCATTAATATGAACTTATAATTGAGATATTGTTCTTGAGTAAGATCTCAGGTTTAAATTTTACGAATCGAGAAAATTCACATTGGGAGAGTTTTATCTTCTAATGGATCTTTCTGACTCGAACTGGATTAATCATGACTCATTGGATTTCTGGATACAAGTGATTCAATCCGAAAAAAAATTGAGAGATTGTTTGAGGAAAAAATGTGCGGATTCCTCCGGCAGGCTATTCTGACGATGGAGTTTGATGGGTTCGACCCCTTATGGTTTTGAACTCATTCATTTGTTTCCTCCTATCCGTCATTGATTTATAGAAATATGTCATGACAATTGTGTTTGCTAATGTGTCGTCTTAACCTTCCTCGAGCCACGAAAAGGTGCTAGCACTGTCACGAAACAATTGGGACACCGACATGCATCGTAGACCCGAGCAGATGTACCGCATGGCCTTCTTCATCGAGCCTTGTTACAATGTGGACATGGAGAGGGATGATCGGTCCTTTTTCCTGTTTTTCCAGACATGGATATCTCAAACAAACGCTTCGGATTAGAATATTTGATTGGATGTTAGACGAGCACGACGATAACTCATAACAGCACTCGACCAGCCAAACATTCTTAGCAAATTGACTTGGGCCACTTGGCAATACAAAAACAACAAAAGTCACACTTTTGCTTCGGTAGTCTGAATGTTTCAGAGTGACATCGCGCACACGCGCGGGCAGCACAAAGCATCCAGCAGGCCAATCATTTTCTGCTGACAAGGGGCATATGAAAATGAAATTATCAGTGAGGCTACAATCAAATATACGGCTGATTGATTTATAAGGTGATTCTGAATCTTCCCACTCCATTTGAATTGAAATTACTCAGAATTCATTAAAATTTTTAAATACGGTTTGATATACAAAAGTGATGAGGACTAATCCCACATCGGAGAGATGAGGGGAAGTGAGTTCCTTATAAGACTCACGCGTACCTCTCTTCTCTCGAGAGATGTCTTTTTAAGGACAAACCTGTGAGGGTCACGCCGCCGCCCAAAGCGGACAATACCTCTCGACGGGACCCTCCATATCGGCCAATTGCTTGAATGAATCCTTCTATATAGGAAATCAGTATGTACAACCAACAAAGTGAAAAATAAAAATAAATAAAGACAACAACACGACCATCCTCCTCTGCGTATAACAAATTTCTGTTATCCCACGACATGGACAAGACAATTCATTCACTAAGCAATTTTCACCTAAAAAATGCAAACGAGCTGACATCCCGATGCACATCGAACTCCGTCTTCGCGGTTCAACTTCAAGCTCCCGACATAATGTACAACCTCAGAAGATCGAAGGGCGCCATGGATCAAAAATCCGTAGAGTTCGCATTGTACAAGTTCATCCTGCCGGTTCGGCCGCCTCGATACCGGGCCCTGTGGACCACATCGGGATCAGTCGGCAAAGCCCGGTACAGATCCTCTTCCTCCCCGGATTCTCCTCCCTTCATCACCTCCAACAGCCTCTTCGCCTTCTCCCTCGCCCGATCGGTCCCTCTCTCTTCAACCTCCCTCAGGACCTCCACCGCCCTGGCATCCCTCGCCAGCCCCTTGAACCTCAGGCTCCCACGGCTCAGCGCATAGAGAGCTGCCACGCAGTTCTCCCTGGTGGCCTCCGAGTCCACCCGATTCTCCCTCAGCAGCCCGACCAGTATCCCGACCGCGTTCGAATCCAACATCGTGGACCTTCCCTCGATGCAGGCAGCTAAGTTGCAGAGAATCAGCAACACCCGACTCGCCAGGTTGCCGGTATTCACCATCGCGAGGAGGGTCGGGATGGCATCGAGCTTGATCAATTTGATCCGATTGCTCTGCACGAGGGCTAGATTATACAGCGCAAGTGCGCAGTCATGGCGGGTCCGCTCGCTCTCCGATCTCATGGCATGTAAGAGCGGAGGTAACGCACCCAGGACGCCGATGGCCGTCTTGCTGTCATCGTCCAGGGACAGGCTGAAGAGGGCGCCGGCAGCGTGTTCCTGCGACTCGCTGAACCCTCCCTTCAACACATCGATCAGGAGAGGGACGACTCCCGACCTCACGATCCGGACCTTGTTCGAGTTCTCGAGCGAGAGGTTGACCATGGAAGCGGCGGCGTTCACTTGCATGGAGCTGTGTGGGGAGGAGAGGAGCGGCTTGAGGGCGGCGATTAGCCTCGGGGTGCAGAGAGATGGCCGCGATTCGGGCTTCGTTCGGGTGATCTTCCTCAGCTGAATCACGCCTTTCTCCTGCTCGAAGATCTCCTCGCTCGTGAGCTTCGAGATTAGCTCCTCCTCCTGGGGATTAGGGTTTAGGACAGCTTCGGAGGCTAGGGTTTCTTCATCGGCCGCAGTACCCGAGGAGGAGTAGCAGAGGGGCCGGGTGGTCAGGGGCAGAGGAACCTCCGGGCTGGCAGCGCCGATCACCACCGACTCTTCGGAGGAGGTCGAGTGGAACCGGTTGACTCGGTGAGCCACCTCGCTGACCGCGTGAGGGATCAGCACCGGCGGGTTCTCCGCGACGCCTCTCAGGAGCTCCCTCTCGGACGGCCTAAACGGGCCGCTTGACTGCGAGATCTTCGCGCGGATGAGGCCGAAGGCGGAGGAATAATCGGGTGCGGGCCCGCACACGGCGCCGAACTTCTCGGACCAGTTGAAGATGGTCTTCTGGAGGGCGAGGTTGGGGATGACCGCGGAGAAGTCGGGGCGGGACCCGTCGTCCAGGACCGGGGAGTAGCCGAGGTCCCGGCAGACCTGTACGGACACCCGCTCGAAGGTCTGGCCGGAGGGGACCACGACGGGGTCCACCATCAGGGACCCGAGAATCGGGCAGAGGAACTCCCGTGGCGGGTCCCCGGGGTTCGGCTTCGGGATCGAGGCGGGCTTGGAAGAGCCCGGGCGCGTGATAGAGAGGACCCAACTGCGCTTCCCATGTCCGACCATATCGGTTGTCTGAGCAGGAGCAGTGAGCAGACCGGATGAGAATCACACGCAGCTCAATGGAGCAGACAGCTCAGGATGTTCTGAAGAGATTCAATGGGTGCGAGGATGAACACTGTTGCGACGAAGACATGGGCTTGAAAATCGTCGCAAGAGAGAAACGTTTGACCTTTCGATGCTTTGTCAGCTTTGAGGAGCTGGAGACGGGTGAGAACAAGAAAGAAAATACAGAATACAGAGGAGAGACTTTTACTTTGCTGAATGCTGATCGACGGAAGCTGAGAGAGAGAGAGAGAGAGAGAGAGACCTCTGCAAGAGCTGAGCTTCATTGGTGTGGTGAAAGTACAGGACTGCCCTCTGTAGGTAGCTGACACGGCTACGAATGGTCAGACTATTGACCGGTCAGCGGATCCTTTGATCATCCGCGGACAAATGTTGCCCTTCCATCTTCCTTGTCAACAGACAGTCCCGTGCCTCTGGGCTGCTCCGGCCCGATATGATCAGTTTCGCCAGCCCACCATTCTCTTGATGGGCCTAAATGGGCCTCCAACTTTTTAATGAACTTGGGCTAAGATTTATACCGAATACTTATATCGCCGTATATCTACATAGTCCATCTCGTGAATGAAACGGTGCAGCAGAAAATGGTGATTTGGCGCTACAGTGTTCCCGCCATTGCAAGTCATCACTCATTTGGGACTTTCCTCAAACACTTTCCCGCCTCGCTCCAACCGAGACCACGCCCTGTCAGAGACCATCCCGATGGCGTCGCCACCGCTAGAGCTGCGAGCTTCTCCGCTCTCAAAGGCCTGAGTCACCAGCAAAAACAGCAGATCGATCACTATGTTGATGCTCTCCTTCAGTGGAATCAGGTCTCGTTTCTCTGTCCATGCCCGACCAAGAAAGGTGATTTTGGATTAAGTTAGCATTTTGTGGGTGCAGAAAATGAACCTGACTGCTGTTAGAGAGGTAGATGAGGTGATGGAGAGGCACATAGTGGACTCTCTGGCGATAATCCCTCCGATTCAGAGCTGTTACATATCACATTGTGATGTTTCACACGACAACATCAGTGTCGTGGATGTTGGGAGCGGTGCAGGTCTCCCTGGTCTAGTTCTGGCTATTGCACGGCCAGGTAGATTACACTTTTCTAAGTTTTTTCCTTTTCAGAAGTAGATTCGCCACTTATTTGAAAAAATGGGAAAGATATGTGTTGCATGTGATTTTCTAATAAGGGGTGTGGTAGATTGGCAGGTGACCCTCTTGGAGTCCATGAAGAAACGCTGTGCTTTCTTGGAGCATGCAGTCAATGTAACTGGAGTGTCAAACGTGCGAGTTGTAAGAGGCAGAGCTGAGGTTTGGTTACTTGTTGAGCTTCAGTGGGTGGTTATATGTTGTAAGTTAATCAGTTGTATTCATCCACGAGGTGCAGCTGTACGAGATTTAAGGATTTTTTTCCTACTTGTTAAGGAAATTGTTGTTTCTCTTGATGAGCTCTTTGCTGGCTTTGTTATATAATGAAAAGTATAAGTCATATATGCCAATATAGAGCTTCCTAAAATGGATTTCTTGTTATTCTGCAAATCACTGTTAAGTGGGGATCTGCTGTGCATTTCTCCTGATTCGTTAGGGTACCTGTGTATGGGCTCTACTTTCAAATGTTTTTGACGATATTAGATTTTATATAATGCATCTCCTTCTGCTTGAACTAGGAACAAAACTAATTCCCTTTTAATTAGGGACGGTTTATCTGCCATAAAACTGTCTAATCAGTTTAGCCATCTGATAACAACAGAACTGTAGCTTAACAACTGTTAATTATCTTTAGCCATCATGGATCAAGGACATAGAGAGGAGATGTTTACTTTTATTCTGATTGTTGGGCTTTCTGACTTAGCATTAACATTGAGAGGTTATTTTTTTGTTGGAATTGTGTCAAAACTACTATTATTGGGCAGGATTTGGGCCATGATCCTGGCTTCAGAGAGCACTTTGATGTTGCAGTTGCTAGAGCAGTAGCAGAGATGAGAGTTTTAGGTGATTAATTCAACATTGATCTAAATTCCATTTGGACAATGGCAGAGGAGCTTGTTGGGTATTTTCTTTCTCAAAATTTGCCTTTATTACTTATGCATGTGCTTTTCCATTCTAGCTGAATATTGCCTTCCACTCGTACGCGTTGGTGGCTTATTCATCGCTGCAAAGGGTCATGATCCTGAGGTTATATTCTTCTTTTCATTGCTTCCATTGTAATGTAGTATCATTCCTATTCTGACTGAATTGTAAGTTCGAGATA
This sequence comes from Lagerstroemia speciosa, assembly GCA_037672795.1. Taxonomy (NCBI): domain Eukaryota; kingdom Viridiplantae; phylum Streptophyta; class Magnoliopsida; order Myrtales; family Lythraceae; genus Lagerstroemia; species Lagerstroemia speciosa. The sequence goes on from CM075308.1 coordinate 2,967,566, forward strand.
AGTTATTACGTATTTTTATTCATAAATGTGGTTGTGATTTCCAGGCTAACTTTTTCCCTTCTTGTTGCATTTGAACAGGGCGAAGTTAAAACAGCAGAAACGGCAATCCAGTTGATGGGTGCTTCTATATTACAACTCTGTTTAGGTAATTCTATTGCCTATATTAAGATAATGCCCCCCGCGCATTCAGTTTGATTGCTATATGAATTATCAAAGAAGATTAGGTCCTGTGCTCAAGGTTGATAAAAAATACACCGGAATAAAAGAAAAGGCCTATAATGATGTTCCAGTGCAGCTTTTACTTCCTTTCTTGTAATCTGACTTTTAAAGAGAATAGAATATACTATTATTTTGGGAAAAGCTTTGAAAAGAATGTAACTGCTGCAGCTAAAACTCTCTTGGCACAGTAATTGCACCAGTTTTATTTAATGGTGGAGATCAATTTATTGATAGGGTTTATGATCATTCTATTATCTATGGTTTTGCAAATCAACAGTTTATCTTGTGACATTGATTGATATATTTGCCCTCTGTCCAGTTGCATCACATGGTCCACATGGACAGAGAACTGCCATTGTATGCATAAAAGGTCGGTCCACTCCAAAGATGTATCCTCGCCTTCCAGGTACTCCAGCGAAAGAGCCACTGTAAAGATTTACGCAGCTGTTTCCGTCCAATTACTGATTGGTGCAGTGCAATTGTTTATAGCTATGACTTCCAATTACTTGACAGTGGATTGTGCCGGCAAATGGAAGGTCATTATCGCATTCTTATATTTTGTTTTTGATCAAAATGTTCATATACTGCCTACATTTTTAATAAACTCATGTCCTCGATGCAGTGTTCCTCGAACTGTTGTTTAATGAATTGAGAAGAACGGAACCTATTGTGGCTTTGATGCCTAGACAGTTACCTGTCTGAGTTGCAACCACTTTGATATGATGTTTGATGGTTTTTTGCTTATCTATCGAGGAGTTGTCAAGTGGAACCCAGAAGAGAGAGAAAAAGTGCCATTTACTCCTTCAAACAAGTAAAAAAAGAACTGCAATTAAGCTATTCAGGAAGGCGGAGAAATATTGTGACATGGTAGTGTTTAAAAATAGGTTGTTATTCGAAAGGGTTGAGTCTCCATGTTGTCTCCTATCTTTCTATCATCTATGTTGAATCTCTATCTAAATAAAACTTGAGCTTCACGTAAATCAGAGTATACCCCCTTGGGACTAGTTTGAAGTTGGTTTTATTGAGTAGTAACTCTTCCCTTCAAGCGGGATAAGATGGAGCCATCCCCCTCATGGACCACCACACTAACATTGGGAGCATTATGTTTAAACGCAGGTAATTAACCAAGCATGCTTGATGTTTTTAGACATCTTTGGTGGCAGTATTGGATTTAGTTTGTCTACTATGATATCAGCTTGGACAAATTCAACTTTTTACCTAACTCCCACTTGTTGATTCTTTAATATGTCCACCTGTTGAGGTGAAGCATCATCCATAATAAAGTTTGTTTTGGTCTGATGTAAGATTTTGAGAACAAGTCAAATTTCTGATGCTAGTATCCTGCGGATTTATCTATTGTGTGAGAGAAAAATAAAATTGGGTAATTTAATAATAAGTTGTCTTGATATTTATCCCTGGATACGTGCTAAAAGCTCACTGACTTTCCTCCGAATCTGGGACACTGAGGTGCTTGTTTAGTTGGATAATTTTCATAGAGGTATTTTTCTCAGCCCAAAAAGGATATTAAGAAAGCAGAAGAGCATAATTGCCCAGAATAGGGATATGATTCCACGACGTTGAAGAAAATGTCCGTGACTTGGTTAGATTGATTTTTTATGATTTCAGCCACAAAAAGATCAATGCATGGGGTGGGCTAAGTGGCAGTCCATGACTTGTAAATGGTATGAAAGTTGTCTCCGGCTTTTTTTCCCTAATTTTATAATTAGAGCTTCTTTTTTTCTCGCTTAGAGTATGATGCTGATATGCTAAGAATATATTCTGTTGGCCATAAGTTCCTGCTTTTCTGTAAAGTTGGGAAATAAAAGTAGGCATGATATGTGAAATCCAGCTTTAGATTAAAAAGTGTATGTAAGTACAACTTATTTGTGAATGAAATATTCACTTTAAGAATGGAAGTTGTGATGGGCTTGAGCATCAATTATGTATACATAATTAATTTGTTTATTATCACCTTTTCCTATTGCATTACCAGAAAGCGGACCTTTTTGTATAATTTAATCACCATTATTTGCAGGGAAAGAAGATTTGTCACATGAATTAGGTGATTTGTTTCAGAGGCTGCTATTTTAATAAACGCTGTTGTCAAAAAGTGGTATATCTCTCTTTAGCTGTCCTTAAGAAGCTTCCTTTCTATGATACAAGCATGTTTTACTATCATGAAGGTGTCAGTGAAATATTGCATCAGTTGCACAAAAAGCAGCACAGGTACTAAGATATATGCACCGTACAGAATAATGCCTTCTTCCTGGTCAATTACTTATCAGGGTAGCTATGTTTCAGCTTTTGCTGTTGAAAGAAATACCGACTGGTTTGATCTCGTTTGCTGATTGAAGTATCCTGAGCAGGAACTGCTTGAACCTTAAGTGAATCTAATCTCCAGATGCAACTGGGCATTGGGCTCACAATTGAAGTAAAGTTGAACAATTAACCCAAGTTGATCAAAAAATTAGGTTACTTTAATGAGCACATTGTTTGGGTAAAGATTGGAAAATATACATGATAAGGATCAAATTAGAGAAGGAGAAGAATTAGAAGGAAGAAGAAGATTGAAGGATCGGAGGAGAAGAATGAAGCACAGGGATCAGAGGGAGAAAGGGGAAATTTAGTTTCATTCATCGACACCGTCTCCTTGCCTCTATTACACGGCTTGTAGAACTGCTCATGGACTCTATCTACGATCTGCTCCATTATTCTTTACATTTTCAGTCGAGTCCCTGTGACATTTGTAAAATGACCCCTAACTAATATGCTCGTAACAATAGACCACATTAATCGAGTGGTTCTCTTACTTATGGAGTCAAATCATGGTCCCTGTAAAATATTCTTGAAGTGCATAGGCTCTGGAACTAAAGGCTTTCAATATTTGAGATCCTGGTTTTACTCCAGTGTTTAAGAGTGCTCCCTGGTTTCCCTGAATTTCAGAATTTTTGCACGTGTCATCTCTTTTCTTTAATGAGAACTGTCTGTATGATAAGGTAGGCAGGAAACCTTCGAGTCAGGTAGTCAAAAACAGTATTCTTTCATAAATTGCAATATTCAACTGCGAAGTAGCTTGATGAAAAATATCTCCTTGAGTTTCTTCTGAAACTTTCAGACATGCTACAATCCATAAGCAACAATAAACTTGTAAATTATCTATCAGGAACAAAAATTACAATCTTGTTGAGAATAAAAGTTAAAATATAAGAGAAATCACATGAAAGAGGAAAGGAAAAAAAAAACATTAATAAAAGACAGAGAAGATGAAAAAACGATCTTTTAAACTAGTGGAATGAAAATGCGCCACACCTTAACAGAACAATCTAAACTTCCACTGTAGACAAAGAAGCTGTCAGATGGACTGTAATGATCAATTGCTGCTGTTAAGCATTTGACAGGTCCTTGATGTCCTTGTAGAACTGCCAAACATGAATAGCTTCTACCAGCACCGCCCCATATTCTTATTGTCTTGTCTGCAGAGCCAGAGAAGACTATGCCCGACACAAAAGCCAAGCAGAGAATTGACTGCGAGTGTCCCCGAAGAGATCCCACAACCACCATCTTCTCACCTTCCTCACCCTTTTCCCACACAAATATTGCACCATCACATGAACCAGAACATAACACGGACCCATCAGAGTTTACTGCAAGTGCGTTAACCCCAGAGGAATGATTCTCAAGTAGATTGACAAGAGTGTGATTGTCAATTCCCTGGAGTTTCTTCCACACCTTAATTTTTTTGTCAGCTGATCCCGTGTAAATATTCCCATCGGCAGAGGCTAGAACAGCATTTATCGCATCGTCATGTGCATTTGCTACTGATTCCAAACACTTGAAATCCGATGTGCGCCAAACCTTGAGTGTCCTATCCCAGGATACAGAGTACAGGAGGGACTCATTGGTGGACAGGGCAAGGGAGGAGACAGCATCTACATGGTGGACCCATGTGCACTTCTTGTGCCGTCGAATCTGAACCTGATTCTTTGGGACTAGAACTTTAAGTGCCCGATCACCAAGAGTTGGCAAAGTAGCTAGCTTCGTGTATTTCTGGTTCTGTGGGGCATCTGTGCTGATCTTCCACACACGGATCTTTTGGTCTTGATGAGCGCTGAAGAGTTTATCAGCAAGAACAATGAGGGACTTTACTGCACCCTTTCCAACGGCCACCACGTTATCTGTTGTTCGCTCGTTGCTGAGGTCTGCAGTGAAAGTGCTACGGTCCCACGACCGAATCTCGTTGTCCAAAGAACCAGTGTAGAGGAATTTCCCAGCAAGGGTCAGGGAAGATATGTAGGAGTTGTGGCCTTTGAGGGTGGCGAGGCAGTGGTAGTGAATCTTTGTGCAACCTCCTGGGAGGTCATCGTCATCGAGATTCATTGTTACAAGCTATGCAGGTACGGTGGAGAAAGTTTATTAGATGTTGACGAAGAGGGAAGGAGCAGGCAACCGAATATATAAGGAGGGAAACTGCTGTGGTTTGAGAGACAGCTGAGAGGAAGGGCATATTCGAAGATAGGAAGGAGAAAGTTGTTTCATTCATGTAAAAAGTGCAGAGGCAGCGATGGCCCAGGTGGGACATAGAAGTGAGCAAGTGATGACAGAATAGTTCTCCACCTCTCTAAGCATCTTATATCCTCTCACTCAATATATATGTATGTGTGTATATTATATGCTTCCACGCTTTTGCTTGTTTAAATATCTGATGGAACAGATACTCACATGAGCTATCTTCGAGAGGGTTAAGGTCCCGAGGAGATTGACACCAGAACTGGTGCGTTATGATGCTTACTCTTCTGTTCGACTGGTAAGTATTTGTCCCTGTCAATGGCCTAATCATGCAATACTTAGACTGGCTATTTAGGTCGAGGTTCTTTTTTTTTGGGACCCAATTTCTTATGATTTCTGATTAAGTTGCTGACTGAAATATACATAATGGCACATCTTGTCTTCCCAGTTGGAACTTTTTGGGTGTAAATATACTTTACAGGTCTACTTTCCTTAATCCATCTGTTCCTTTCCATTAAAAAATGAAAAAGTAATATCGTTAGGTAATTATCAGACAAGGCCAGCCCCAGCCTAGGGAAATTTCTGTGATTCTTGAAATTCATTGCCAGTGAAGATAGTTTTAGGTTATTTTAACCGTTTGATGTGGGTGGGACTGGTACTGCATGGTACCAAATGGGACAAGGACATCCCTTGAATTTGATCACAAACCCCAGACGGAATACAGAACATCGGAGATTCCTGCACAGACCAGATGCAAGGATATTTTTTTACACCAGATAAGTGACAACAATCAATGTATTTGTTCTGTCAGTACACGAGAGTCGCGATTATATGAATTCTTTCTTTGCAAGAGCTTCTAGAGAAAGAAAGTGCACCTCTAGGGTATATGGAAAGGACAATTTTGTTTTCCTTAAAAAAAAATTATTTTGCCCTGTTTTCTTTCCATTGTGGTGATGATGGAGCTGGAGATGGACCATTTGGGATGACAACCTTTTGGCCCCCTGGGATGATACTGACTTAGCTAAAGGAATTCTATACAGACAGCAATAAGGGATAGACTATTTTTCATTGTCATTATCCATTCTTTGGCTGTTCCCATTTATGGGCTACAGTTTGATATACTCTCATCTGTACTGCACTTCCTTTGCCCCCTCCCATAGGTACCCATGGAGGTGGTATCTGTTTCATGTTTCTGATCGGTCAGACAGTGCCGATCCCGAATATCACGCCTATGAGTTTCACAAGGCTTTCCAGTCCGAGCTTCGCAGTCTCCTAGCTCATGAGTAGATTGAGGAAGTTCGGCTCATTTGAAGTTGGATTGATCTGGAGGTATTGGGCATCTGATTACGAGGCAATGCACGTCAATAAGAGGTCAGTGGCCACTTATAAATTGAAGAAAAGTATTCGTCAGATCTTTCTTGGTAAAGTTTTGGATCTAGATTGGAGACTAGTCATTAGGATTATACAGCCAGGGACATGCAGGTGTGCAATATAATTCTCTGGGCATGTCATGAAGTCTTGACAGAATGGTTTTATAGGGATAGCCTGTAGGGGAATATCTATCCGGTCACTGGCCTGCATCGGCTAGGCGTAGGGTTGAGTGACCCGGGAGCAGTTGTTTTTGTCTCGTCAATCGGGTCCATGCCATTTCATTTCTTGGAGATATTTATCCTCATGCTTATGCTCTATCTACTTTTGCACGTTGGTTGTGACATCAATACTGAAGTCTACTTACTCAGCATAGACTTTGAGGTGTCCTGGAGACTTCATTCAGATCCCCCTCATGGGCTCCAAGTGACTGTGGCTTTGGGCCCAAGTGATGCTAAGCCCAATCTTTTTGTCTTTAGGTCCATTCAGCCCCAAAGCCATTTGTCTTCTTCTTCCTCCTTTTCTTACAGGAAACTGATTTTTCCACGGTAACAACCTGTGGATTTCGCGTTTAACAGCAAATATAACTAATGAATTGAACAGTTAGCTTAAGTACTAGCTCATTCAACGTAGCACAACTAAAAGTTACTATGGTTCATAGAAGTTGGTATCTTCTGAGTTCTAGCTCAAAGAGTATTGCTCCGGTAAGTGTTTTAACACAAGCGAGTACAGCAAATTCGAACTTGAACTCTTGAATTTTACTAAATAGTGTAGGAGTGAATTCAAAACTACTAAATCATTTCATTTGTAGTTGAAAAAAAAAATTATGGTTTCGGTTATTTGATTGTTAAGGTTGGGTGGCGTCGTGAATCCTCTGCTGACATTACATATGAAAGAAGATGGGAAATCCGACTGTCTTGATATGACAGCTATCCATGTCAAATATTTCAACGGTTGCTATTTATTATGTCTTTTTTTTTTCCTGATGAATCTTGGGATAATGAAGATTCTTCGAAGGAGACTTTCTTTGTCATGGATAATAGTATTTGCGTGGTGTTTTACAGATTAATAATATTTAATTACTTTAATATTTTTATAAAAACTCAAAAAGTAAAAGAAAAATTATTCCAAAAATAAATAAATATGATTAATTTATAATATTAATTAAGTATATTAACATAATATATCCGTTGTAAGATTTTATCAGGATCTTGAGGGCCTGCCCGCGCTTGAAAAGTTGAGGTCGAGGGGGAACGCGTGTGAGGAATTTAATTTAATCAAGTTTGACAAGTCAAAGAGAGTAGTCTTCCGGATGATTCCAGAAGGCTAATAGAATATGGCTCCCGTTGAACTCAAGAACGAGAAAAATGTTAAAGCTTGACTCTGAATGATAGGAGAGGAGATGAGAAAGAGCGCCCTCCCCACTTTCATTAATTAAAAGATTGTGTATTCGATTCTCGTTAATAATTTTATTTGTTATTATTTAATTCTTCTTCCTACCTCATTTAAATCCCGAAAATATGACTTATTTAGAGAGAAAATTGAACATTCCATAAATAAATAAATAAATAATATATCTCATAAGGGGAAAAAAAAAAAAAGAGGGAGAGGGATGGCATCCATATATTATAGGAGAAATTTGGTCGGAAGTGAGAAGGGGTAAAACCACCCAACCGAACAACATTGAATTTCTCAATTAAATAGGTGATTACTGATTAAGAATTGTGCTGTCTTTTGCGTGTTATGGATGTTTCTTTATCCATTTCTTCTACTAGATTATATAAATACGTACACACATACATATGCGTAAACGTTGCTTGCAAAGTCAAATCTGGACGGCAGGAAGGGATGCGGGGGAGTACGTGTTTGGGTGCCTTCCAGGCTCTGCCAACATTGACCGTGCTCGAGAAACCAGTTGAGTGGAAAGGAAGAAAAGAAAATTGGAACCAAATCAAACCAATTTAGTTTATATATTTTGGTAACTTTCCCCCTGAGAATTCTTTGAACAGATAAAATGTGCAAAAGGAGGATCTGCCGACCCCCTTCTCTTTCTCTACATCTGGAAGTTCGGCCATTTTAGACAAAATTAATTCACTAGAGCATAAAATTCTTACAATTATAAATTTTCTATTTAAATTATTCAAATTAAGATAATGATTGAATTGAAAAAAAACTGCCGACTATTCCTTCCCTTCCCTGACAAACGAGAAATTCTTGGGTGAGCCGAACTCATTGATGACGCATTAAATTTAGCCAATGAATATTCGACATATAAATAAATAAAATAAAAAAATAAAAAAGATGACATCATATTTAATAATGATATATTAAATATTTATTAAATAAAATTTATGAGTGACGCGTTGAGACCAACTCGTGGAAGAATCTTTCTCGATAAACCGTCATATTGTAGCCCGCCGTCTCGGCTGAACGGGCAAAAGGAAAAAAAACCTCAAATCCCGTTCGCTCCCACGCGTTTACTTTCCTCTCCAATGCGCGTGTCCCTCTCCTCCTCCCTTTCCTCGTATAAAATAAATGCCCGACGACGAAGCTCTCACGTTTCTCCCAACCGATCACACCAGTTCCATTCTCGCACCCCTCTCTCTCTCCGGCTGATCATAATCCGATCACAGCCGATCCTTCTTTCGTCATCTTCTTGGCGGAGCGACCTCGCTGTTATTAATCGAAGGGATTAGGATCAACCGAGCGATCGTTAGTTAATTGATCTTCAGCGAATGGAGGCCAACAGCTCGTACGGGACGTCGTGGGCGGACCAGTGGGACGACGGCCCCGACCCTCTCTCTGTCGGTCACGACGGCAAGAAGAGCGGAGGAGGAGGCTCGTCCTCCGCGGCCAAGTACAAGCAGAAGCTCGGGGATGGCCTGGGAAAGACCAAGACGGCAGCGTCTCACGGAGTCAAGAAGGTCAAGGAAGGCACCTCGATCGGGATCCAGTGGATCAAAACCAAGTACCAGAAAACCACTCAGAAGCACTGATTCACTAGCTATTGATGGATCATTCTCCTGACATGTATTGATGTACATGCTGTGATGATATATGTATGCTTGTTTAGATTTGAGGTCGTATAATTCCTTTTTTTTTTCTCGTTATTTTTTTATTTTCTTATTTTGTAAATTTTATACTATGCACGGATACATGCATTTTTTTATCCGAGTTTGTACTATAAGATTGCATCTATTTGTTTGTCCATTATAAGGCTAAGGATTTCTTTTTTAATTAAGAGTTTTCAAATTTAATTTTTGTCAATAAATCTCTCGCCATCATCTGTCCTTTATAGACACACGAGTCTCCTTTATAAACGTAGCAGCTGAATTCTAGGATGCGAAGTCGGCTCTCAAGTTATCCAGGGACTTGGGGGTCAGAGGAAGATTACTCTTGAGGTGAATTTCGAGATCGTGGCCCATGCGCCGCTGGCTGGCCGAGTTGATATTTTGGCCGGAACCAGGGCTTGCCACTTGCATCGCCAGCATGCTGAGTCGCGATGGACATGCGCTACGAGCGAGGAGTCCATCGATTTAACAATCGTGCACGTGGTTTGCAACCTTTGCTATTTGGCGATCTTGTTAGGGTATTCTTGTCCCACTCACGTGCGGCGTAATCTGCTTCGTTTTTCGTATCTGGGCTCGATCGACTCAGATCATTACCGAATGAAGAAGAAGATCATGTGTGGTTGAGCCCCTGAGATGACAACAGAACAGCTCTACGTCACCAAATTCAAGAAAACCGAATCGGAGCTGCTTCCATTCCACGGGTGTACATTATTTCGGTTACAAATAAGATATGTATCAGTCTAAGATGGATAGCCGACGAGAATCGAATCCAATCTTGCCATCGGCACAATGCAAAACCGGTGCCCTGTTAAGTCTTCTATTGCTTTTGGGCCTGATCCCCCTTCTCTGTTCTTTTTCTCGACATTTGAATCTCGCTTAGATTTAGGATGGCGATGGACCTGGACGGGACGGACATATAAAGATCCATACCCGACTTGAACCCGTGGCCCGATGGTTTTTCATGCCATGTTTCTGAGTCGTTTTTATGGTTACAGTCATAGATCGAGGTGGGCCGCCATTGATGACTTGAATTGAGATGAGGGGATCTCCATACTGACAGCTACTGCCCGGTTGTGGGCTTAATTTTAGGAGTTTGATGATTGCACAGCTAGTCAGTCAGACTAAGGGGGTGTCTGGTTGGATGTAAAATAAATAAATTCCATAGAAAATGAGTGTTTTACATTCTCTTTTACAGGGTTTGGATGTAAAACAGGGCTCATTTTTATTTTGTCAGGCCGCCTCTTTTTTATCGGGTCCCCTCCTTTTGGCTGTAATCAAAATGCAGACGAAACAACCTGCATTCTTATTTTACAGTGGTCAAAACCCATTCTACCCTTTCTCTTCATCATGAGGCAACCTGCCAATCTGATTGATTCTAGGTTTGTTTCTTCATCAGATCAAATCTATGGCTTCTCAATCCTCCGTTTGCAGTCAAGTAAAGAAAAACTAGGCATTGACAGATTATAAAAAACAAATATGTTTCCCAGTAGGAAGAGGAAGTGGTAGAGGAAGAACCAATTTCTTCACAAATTCAAAGGTTGACATGGAGAATGACCAATGGCTTCCACCGAGCGTCAGGTCATCACCTGAAGCCGTCGCTGTAACGAACCAAGTAGTTGCTGGTCACAGGGGATGCGCAGGTGACTCCACCAAGGAGTTAGGTCATCACCTACAAGGACATTGTTTTCTTCCTTCGCATTCTTGGTCACGAGATCGAGGCATTTTTTTTCTAGCAAAAGGAATAGAAGACAGATGAAAATTACAGGAGGAAGGATGGGGAAGATACAGAAGAGAAGGTCTGATGAAAGAGGAGATGACCGGCGAAGACGATGAAAGGGAAAGTGGCATGAGGAAGAAAGAAGGGAAATGAGGGTTATTTTTGTAAAATTAAACATTATAATATTATATTATTTTCTACTTTTTTTTTGTAATCTAATGTATTTACCAAACACCACAATTTCATTTTACAATACACTTTTCATATAAAATAACAGTTTTCTATATAATCTAACTTTTCCCCGTAATCTAATATTACTTGAACTAAACACTTCCTAAGGTCACGGCTAACTTCGCCATAAGCATTGATTTGCTGAGGAATCAAGATAAACTGCAAGGAAGAACAGCCCCTCAATAAATCCCACACAAAATAGAAGAAGCAAGATTTTTATACAGTGATATCACCCTATTCCGAGACGACAATTTTTATGGTACAAATTTTTTAATGAACTTTCTTCATATCCTTTATTCTACTTTGTTTTTTTTTTTTAAAGTCTGATCCTCCTCTTTCTTCTATCATTTTCATGTTCTACATGCGGAAGCTCTTCCATCTCATCCTAAAATGATTGGTTCACATGTTTGGTCTTTTGAGGGATTAGGTGCATGAGATTATATATATATATATATATATATATATATTATTGAATTGGAATCACTGTACTCATAATTTTATATAACACTTCCTTCTTCTTCTTTTTTTTTTGGTCGGAGTAGTGCCGAATTGTCGTTTGGCTAGCTCCATTAATCTATATTTAATAGACTAAAGGAGAGCCCCAAGGGGGCTCTCCCAGCCTATCCACGTGGATAGGCTGTTTTTTTTTTTTTCTTTCTTAATTTATTTTATATTTTATATTAATAAATAATAGAATATATTATTAAAAATAAATAAATATCATCAATAAATATAATCAATATTTATCTAAAAAATATTAATATATAATTTATTATTACAAATTTTTTTTTAATACAAGAATAGAACTTATGCATTTTATTTTTATTTCGGATTTAATTTTATGAGTATATCAAGAGAATAAGCTTCTTTCATTTAGGAAAATCGAGTCCCCTATTTAGAAATAAAATAAAATTATTTATTAACCTATACAAAAAATAAATAATCTATTAATATAAGTGATTAGACATGAATATAATATATCATTAATATATTGTTGCGGAAAAGAGATTAATATTACATTTATGTATTAATTTTTAATGTTTATTATTTCTGCACTGGTAATTAAAAAATTATAAAATATTCACATTATAAACATACGAATAATAACATAACTCTTTTTAAATAAACGACATTTGTTTGTAAAAAAGATATTTGAGTGTGACTTAAATGACATAATCATTTTTTAAATATCTCTATACTTTAATATAATTCATTCAGTTCGTTATAAAAGATATATCGAACCGCAGCGTGGCGCGGGTTCTTTTTCTAGTGTTATTTAAATTGAGGTGCCCTTTCGTTTCCCAGCCCCACTAAAAATTTCCTCTTTTTTTTTTTAAATTGTCCTTGTATTTAGAATATTGGCACAGATCTCAAAGATTTGTTGGTTTTAAGAGTCACGCTGGTTATTAAAAAGTTGCCTCCGTTCTTTCCTCGTGTTTTTTTTTTTTTTTTTTTTTAAATTTTCGTCGGATGCAAATTAAACTCGATCTCTGTCCAGTCCCGTTGCAGAAGCTGAATACGCATCAACATTGCAAGTTTCTGGGCACAATGTCTGCAGAGAATTCTGACTCGTTACACATCATTCATCATTTGAATTCCGATGGGATTCCGAATGGACTACTGGGTGTCGAATCAAAAGGTCTTCAACTGTTGGCGCTGGTGGTTCCGAGCCTGCCAGGGATGGCCCCCGAAACAATCCGAAAGGCTGATCCACAAGTAACCTTCGATGAAGTCAAACCCAGGGGGTCGGTCCCCTCACAACGGCACCACAATGCTCAACAAGTCTGGTCTCCCACCAGATCCCTGTATCATGGTACAGCGAATTGACGTGGCACTGCTTGTCGTGTGTGTAGGGTGTGGCTCGGAGCCGGCTGTAGCGAAGAAGGCTTGACCTGCATAAGTCGGACTTGGCTATTATTGCGGCTAAAAGGTTTGACTTATGGAAGTCAAGCTCAGGCACGCTGGGCCGCACTCCTCACAAAGATTTGAGCCGCGAAAATCGAGCTCGACTACCATCACTAACTATCCATATGTACCAACAACATTATTTGTTTTACATATCAAATTGGAAAAATTAGAATTTTGACGAATAAACTACTTTGATATAGAATTTGAAAATATTACGTCAAAAATTAATCATTCTTAAAATTTTAATATTTTCGTACGAATTATCAATTTTAGTCGAGCGCAGTCAGCGTTAACATTATTGGGAGAATTCCATTCTTTCTTTAGCTGTATATTAATTATTAGGTCAATTAAAGCGATATCGCTTCATCAATTTCTTTTTCACCGTTAATTTTTCGAATTTCATTAAATTCGCAGCTCTTCCATATCTTTCTGACTCCTGTTCATTTTTGTGGTTGGAAATAAATATGAACTCCTCCTCCCTCTCTCCCATAATTTCCTTTTAAATAAAATTCCTCTCTCATAAATGTTTTTTTTTTTGGGATCCTCTTCCAGGAGTCGTCGTCACGTGTCCTCACTCCTTGGGCAGTTTTTCATAGTTTTTTTTTTCCAAAAATAGTCCTCTTTTTTAAAATATTTTTTAATTTAGTCTTCATTATAAAAATTTATCTCTCAAATTAGCTTTCTAAGTATTTATGTAGTAAAATTATATTGATGTGATAAAAAAAAGTGTCCACTTGATAAAAATTTTATTTAATTTTTTACATGTATTTTAAATTACTCTTTATCTGTTTTTGAAGTAATTTGTAGAATTTATCTCAAATTATATTTAAAACTTGATAGATCACATATAATATAAGTATTTTCTTGTAACCAAATTCAAATAGTTCAAATTTTGATTGGGTTTCTAGATTTTCACTGAAACTGATAAAGCTCGTAATAATGCACTTCTTATTATATAAGGATATTATCGAATTGAACTTGAATTTTTTTCATATCTTAGAACTTAAATCGAATTTATAAAAATCTGACCATTATATTATCGGTTACGCAAATTAGATTTATGAACATAAATCTAATTAAATCATGTTTCAATTCACTCTTTATTATATATTAATTGAATCATATTCAATAACTTTCATAACTGAGAATATAATGGTCGAATCTTTATAAATTCGATTAAGTTTTAAGATTTGAAAAAATTTTAAATTCAATTCAATAATATCTTTGTACAATAATAAGTGTATTATTATGAGCTTTATTGGTCCCAGTGAAAATCTGAAAATTCGATCAAAATTTAACCTCTTTAAATTTAGTTACAAGAAAATACTTGTCTTATATGTGATTCATTGGGCTTTAAATGTAATTGGTGGTAGATCCTGTAAATTAGTTAAAAGACATATAAAAAGTGAGTTGAAATGCATGTAAAAAATTAAATAGAATTTTTACTATGTGAATATTTTTTTTACTATATCAACACTTTTTTGCCACGTCAACATGTTTTCATCACATAAACACTTAGAAAATTAATTTAAAAAATATCTTTTAACAAAAATTAAATTAAAAAATATTTTTAAAAAAGAAGACTATTTTGAAAAAAAAAAACTCAGCTTTTCATTCTCCTCCACAAAGCAAATATGGAAATGCTCTCTGTCGCTATTCCATGGTCAAGCGGTCACCATTATTTTCTCCCCCAGTTATTCCCAGCACATAAGGAAAAAGTAGACGCCAACGTGCACTACATATCAAATTATCAAATACTTAGTTAATTATTAAATTATATATATTTTTATCTTTTAACATTATCATGAATAAAAAATAAAAAATATAATTAAAAAAGAAAATTAGATAGTGGTTACTTGTTAGCGGTAGTTATACTTTTAAAAGTAATTTTAACATTTCACACATTTATTATTGTTATTGGTTTATTTATCAATCGTATTTTTTAAACCTCAAAAGTGAGATCAACTGCCATTGTCCCCACATGTAATATAGATAAATTAATTTTATTAATGAAAAATAATAATTATAGGAAATATATGAAAAATGATTATAAAAGACTTAAGTTATTACAACTTTTTAAATGACGAGGGCCAAATCAATGGTTAAAATTAGATTATAAAAAATGATGATTATACGAAATATTAATATTGAAAATAATGATTTACTCTAATTAATTCCTTAATTTTCGGGTCCAAAATGGGGGAAAAAAATTAAAAAATTAATCGCTGAGCACTTGTCGAATCCTAACCCCTTTCCCTTTTAAGCCCCAATCCGTGTACGACATCACGAGGTGGAAGTGTCACGATCTTATTAACAAGGTTGAGACGCAACGCAGACGCCGACCACTGGCCAAGGCATCCGACCAGAAGGGAAGGTGCTTGATTTTTGTTTTTGGCGGACCAATAATTCCGTCTTCAAACTGGTCCCTGTCCATTTATGTAAAAGTCTTAAATAAGGATGTGCCAGTCAAATCACCTTAATCAGTAATAATTATGATAATTATTTTGTTTATTCGAGTAATAAATAATGATTTATTTATTTATTATATTTTAATTAATATTTTCTCATGTCATGTGGTGGTGTACGATCGATTAAGAATTTCTCCCCGACGCGCCGACTATGCTTGCCAACCACAGCATGTCCATCAGTCAGTTGGAAGTTGAAGCGCAGACTCTAGCCCCCGATATTCCTAATCCTCGTCACATTTGTCCTCTGTTGGTAAAAAAATCTTAGATAATTCTATTTAAGATAAAATGGTAAGAAATAATTAATTAAATTTTAATAATTATTAATAATTATTCGATTAATTAATTAATTAATTAATTTTATTTTTATTAATATTTTCTTGTATTAAATGTTGAGATAAGATCAACTGTAGTGGTGAGGAGAATTATCGGGAGACATTAAGAAAGATACAAATAATAGGACCCACCACTGATTTAAAGTTGACGATTTTTATATGATAATTGTCAGCGTAAAATCAGTTGAGATTAATTATCTTATTAATAAATTGACTTTATTGCCCATTCCCTATGTACCCACTTTAGACCTTGCAGTGACACAGCCGACTCGAAAGCTGAAATCGGTGATTCATCTCATCTCTTTTCTTCCCATAAATCAACATCTCAGGTTCTCTTCCTGCTCGCAGAAGACAGTAGAAGAAGAAGAAGAAGAAGAAGAAGAAGAAGAAGGGGGGGATCTCCATTGCTTTCGGAAGAGCGAGCCAGTGACGGAGCCTTGCGAGTTGGGAGCAGGAAAAAATGGCGATCCCTGTGCCGAGTCGTATGCTGTTCATCGATGGCGAGTGGAGGGAACCTGTCTTGAAGAAGCGGATTCCCATCGTCAACCCCGCAACCGAGGAAACCATCGGTCAGTATATCCCTCTCTCCCCCTCTTTCTTCCTCTCACCACCTTTGGTTGTTCTATGTATGATTTTTTCTCCTTTTGCTGCCGGGGAAATGAATCGTTCTTGTCCTGCTGCTCTTGCTGCGTGACAGATCATCCTGTTTATAAGTTGTCAAATGGTGTTTGATTGAGTATAAAAAGTCGGGATTCTGATCTGGGGTTGAATCTAGTGTGTAATCTGCAATTTACTATTGTCGTGAAAGTTCAGTTCATGATGTTCCAATAATCGAGGAACAGCTGCAGAGTTTCACTGGCAAAAGATTACTACGTGCTATTCAGCAAAAAAAAACAAAGGAAGGAAGAAAGAAAGAAGGATGGATTACTCTGAACTGTTGCTTTCCCGTCAATGTTTAGTTTTGATTCCTACAATTAGGAGATTGTTTGGATTTTTGTTTCAGGGGATGTTCCGGCTGCTACTGCTGAAGATGTGGAACTTGCTGTGGATGCTGCTCGGAGAGCTCTTGCTAGGAACAATGGGAAGGATTGGGCATCAGCCCCTGGTGCTGAGCGTGCTAAGTATTTACGGGCGATTGCTGCAAAGGTACCAGTCATGGATCCTTATACTCATTATTGTTTAGATTATTTCGCTGGTTTGTAAACTAAGTTCATGGCTCAGGGAATATGAATTGCCCCGCCATGACATTGGTTTTGTAGTTTAATTTAATTACTCATTTAAGATCTGGAAGAAGTTCATTCTGATTGTAATTTTTGTTTTATATTTTCGAGTTGATTTTGAGGTGAGCTAACTGCTGACTAAAATAGCTTACATTCCAAAGTTTCTACTCTCTTTTCACAAATGGAGCTCTAGGCATGTTTTATTGTGTTCAGATAACAGAGAGGAAGCCTGCATTGGCTAAACTTGAGGCAATGGATTGTGGGAAGCCTCTCGATGAAGCAGCATGGGATATGGTATGCTCACAGGATCTCTATTTTGTCGAAACCTACTAAGCTTGTAGATTTTATTATTAGTGATTGCAGTAATATTATTTTGATGCTCTTCAGGATGATGTTGCTGGTTGTTTTGAGTACTACGCTGACCTTGCTGAAGGTCTGGATGCAAAGCAGAATACCCCCGTCTCTCTTCCAATGGACACTTTTAAAAGTTATGTTCGCAAGGAACCTATTGGAGTGGTTGGATTGATTACACCGTGGTAATGCTGCTTTCTTTGCTTAAACTTCTGGTCGATATTTTCTCTTTGTTGGAGCTTCTCCAATATTCTTTAATAATTTTGATTATTTCTTGCCATCTTCCCTGTCCTGGTTTTTCACGATCTGTTTGTGTGAGATATATAACCTTATAGAATTGTAGTCTCAAAGGTGTGTTCTGGTCTAAATCTTATTATGCAACGACGACTACACCTAGCCTGTCCTCCTGCCCACCCTCGGTTCTCTCTGCTCCGCTCCACCTTTTCTAGTGATCATTTCCTTTTTGACTGTAAAGAAAATTGATCACGTTTAACTGGTGTCTCTGGACCACACTGAAGGAACTACCCGCTGTTGATGGCTACCTGGAAAGTTGCTCCTGCTCTTGCTGCTGGATGTGCTGCGATATTGAAGCCTTCTGAGCTGGCATCCGTGTATGTTGAGAATTATAATCTGACCCAATTGATAGTCATCTTTCATTTAGTGTCTCTCTAATTATGTTTTGAACTTCAGAACATGCTTGGAGCTTGCTGATATTTGTCGTGAGGTGGGTCTGCCTGCTGGTGTGCTCAATATTCTGACTGGGCTAGGCCCAGAAGCTGGAGCTCCTCTTGCAGCTCACCCTCGTGTCGACAAGGTCCAGCATTCTTAGTCATTTTTGGATAAGAAGACTCTTCAGATATATGATCCATATCTGGCGAAGTTTTGCCAATTTACGTAATATAATATCTACATGCACAATATGTCTACAAGAAAGTAACAGCTGATGCATCTGTTCCCCACAGATTGCTTTCACCGGAAGTTCTGCTACAGGGAGCAAGGTGATGGCGGCTGCGGCTCAACTTGTAAAGGTGAGGATCCGTTCGTCATGTCCTTGTTAATCCATATCAGCAATTTCCTTTTGCGTAACTTGGATAATGTACATTGCTGCCTGCAGCCAATCTCATTAGAACTTGGTGGGAAAAGCCCAATAGTTGTGTTCCAGGATGTTGATCTTGATAAAGGTTGGTGCCCACCAGTTTTCATGTTTTAGATGTTGATATCACGTTATAAAAGGAGCAGAGGCAGAGTTAGTATGGTTCTGTTCATGCTCTGTAATTCGATCTTATGATTCCCGCAGCGGCCGAGTGGACCATCTTCGGTTGCTTTTGGACAAATGGTCAAATTTGCAGTGCAACATCTCGTCTGATTGTGCATGTAAGTGTAGTTCTCTATATTAAATTGATAGGACAATTATGTTGCTGTCCTTTTTATTAGATAAGAAAAAGACAGTCTCTTTCATATGGATTTAATGAATGCATCTATCTAGTCTAAGCCATAAAAAAGGAAGAAAAGCTGTTGGCTTTTAGGGTATATGATTGTCCACATATATATATTTTGTAGACAACTCTACAAGTTATGCCTTTGTATATAGATGGCATTAGATGTTACTTGTTGATGATTAGTTTAATGTTCTTCTCCTCCTGAGGAGAGGGTTATGAAAACCAAAATCGAATCCTTTTGCATCTCAGGAAAGCATTGCCACTGAGTTCCTTGACAGACTTGTAAAATGGAGCAAGAATATCAAGATCTGTGATCCTTTAGAAGAAGGCTGTCGACTTGGTCCCGTTGTCAGTGCAGGGCAGGTAGTAAATATATATCATATTTACCTCTTATATCTGTGGCATGCATATGTTCTGTAGAAGATTGCAAATTGTGTAATCTGATTCTGAGTTCAGCCCCATAATGTTGATGATGTAATTGTTGGGAAATTTTGCTAGATGGAGTAGTCTAATGGTCATGCTTTTTGTTCACACTACTTACATGGTTATCCTTCATCTTATTTCCAGTGGGTTTCATCTAGAACGATTTGAATTGCTGTAGAAGCTGAAAAGATTGATTTTTCAATGCTAAAACAGCTTTCTCAACTAAATATATGTTACTTTTTGCATCTGTCAGTATTTGCGCTACATAACATTTGGTTCAATTCAATTATGGATATCAATGCAATCAGAGGATATTCTTACAATCTAGGATAGCAATTTACCCCATATATCGAGTATATTTTACTCCAGTTTAGTAGAGCTGAGATTTGCTCCATTTTGTCGCCACTCTACCAATGCCCCATTATTTTCATGATATGTTTCCTTTGAAATTACAAGCGTTTCGACCCGGCTCTTCCTGCTTATATGTTCTGCCTGAGGGTCTCCTTTTGCTGTCCACTTACATGTTTTTATTCTCGAGAATGAGATCATCTCTTATCTCTGTTTTTCTCCAAACCTTTTGAATAAAGATTCTTTTCGCTTGATGTATCTTCAATCGGGTCCCACTTAATCCGGTTGCCATTGGTAACTTTGCGGCTATTTCTGACTCAGGGATGCTCTTCGATTTTAACATTTGTTGTAGAATGTTGCTTTTCCTCTTCGGTGGAACTGATTGTAAAATTTTCTGTTTCAGTATGAGAAGGTAACGAAGTTCATCACTACGGCCAAGAGTGAAGGAGCAACCATTTTGTGTGGTGGGGATCGGCCAAAGGTATAAAATTGCAGCCTCTTCTGGTTCAAACACTAGCATTCACGTTACATTTCCTTCCCCCGATCTCTTTATTTTTCTGTCTGACATTTGTAATTTCTGTAAATTTTCTGGTTCAGCACTTAAAGAAAGGATTCTTCCTCGAACCAACCATCGTAACTGATATCGACAGATCCATGCAAATATGGAGAGAGGAAGTCTTTGGACCTGTCCTCTGTGTTAAAACATTTAGCACTGAAGAGGAAGCCATCGAGTTGGCAAATGATACCCAGTGAGTTGATTTCTCTCTGATGCAGATGATGGAAAAGCCTCTGATGCTAAGCTATCTCACTGATTGCTTTTCAGTTGCACTATGCCATTTTAAGTTTTATTTGGCACTTATATTTAGGATCAGATTTTCAACTTTCTATTGGTTTACTGCAGCTATGGGTTAGGAGCAGCCGTGATATCAAATGATTTGGAAAGATGCGAGCGGGTTTCTAGGGTAAGATTCTTGGTTCTGCTTATGCAAGCCTTAGCCTCCCGAGATTGAACAAACAGTATAGAAATGTAGAGACTGCAGACTTGTGCACAGTGGTTTTGGTCAGGGACGTGGTAAATCATAACAATTTCCTTTGGGCCCGTGTGTGTGAGATATTCTTTTGTTTTCTTTGTTTCAGGCCTTTCAGGCAGGAGTCGTGTGGATCAATTGTTCACAGCCATGCTTCACTCAAGCTCCATGGGGAGGAAACAAACGCAGTGGTTTTGGTCGGGAACTTGGTGAATGGTACTTGATCGGATCCATCTTGAGCGAAAATGAGCTTATTTTTCTACTCTTTCAATGGTTCTGTTTGAAAGATCTCTTCTATTTACTGATGGATGTTCATTGCTTTTGTCCTCCTCGCTCTGCAGGGGACTTGAGAACTACTTGAGTGTGAAGCAGATCACACAGTACATCTCCAACGACCCTTGGGGCTGGTATCAATCACCGTCAAAGCTGTGATCACTGTCCGGTAACTGCTTTTGAACTGTGTGCAATAAGAACTTGACAATGTAGAAAACTATCGAATATGAATCAAGCTGGCCCATCTGGTTTCTCAAACTTATTTGAACATAGAGCTTGTTCCTCACTTCTGCTTCTACTTCCATTCGTTCAAACTCCTTGCTCACCTTTCCGAGAACATGGACATTGCATCTGCTTAGATCGGGTTTTTCACCCCAAGAAAATGAAGATCTACATGCTTTATTTCTGTCTGGAACCGCAGAATTTTCCTCTTCTTAAATGTCTTCTAAGATCTTGTAAGCAAAGCTTTCGCCATTAGTCTTCTTTCTTCATTATTAAACTGCGCTAGCAGGATAACAGGGATCTGGCTACGAGTCATTTCTTATTGTCCGTGAATCATGTGAAAAATGTCCGAGAATCAAACTTGTTTTGTTGAAAAGTATTAACATCTCGAGATCTTAAACCTGATCGAACGTGTGGTCCTTAAATAATTGGTTCACATTTTAATGACAACACGCGTGCCATGATGTTGATCTGCTGTGCTTTATCATCCTTCCATCACCTTCATTTCAATTAAGATGAAGAGGTCTCAGATCAGTTCTTGTCGGTAGAAACACGTGTCCTATCTATCTATAATCTTTTAAGCTCATGATTTCATTTATAATTGAAAAAAAGATACGTCAGGTGTCTTTACTGCAAGGAGGTCAGGCCGTGTCACGACCACGAAAGCTGTCGCTGTTGGAATTGGGATGCATATGAATTTAGCCTAGAAATGCCAAGGGGAGGCGGGGACCAACATCAACATCAACATCATAGAAAGCTAGGGCCCTAGTCAATTATTTCGATGTCGGTCCATGGAAATCCATCCATCCATCCATCCATCGTCAATTGTACATTCAAAGGCACACACAACAGACACTGACGCACCAGTAATTACGTGTCAACAAGCACACTTTGTCATTTATGGATCTTGTTAGCGGGTGAATCGGGTGGGACTGCCGACAGATAACAAATCATGAGAATGAAATCCCCGGGGACTTCCGCTGACAGATCAATACAATCATTCCGAGTCCGAGGCTCTTCTCCGGTACGACTCAATTCCTATCGTAATTGTAAAGAAGAAGACCTTTAAGTCAGATCTCATATTTAAGTTGTATGAATAAAAATAATAAATTAAATCGAATGTAAATTATTTTTAACTCATCTAATTTCTGAGTATAAGGTATTATACACTAAAACTAAAATTATAATGCATTGGAGCAGCTACCTCTCACCGACTCCGTACGGACAAATTCAAATTCGACCGCCACAATTGACAGTACAACTGGATTAAACTTAACTAGTGGGATATCACTATAGGTGTGATTCCAGTAAAAGTTACTGCTACGAATATCCATTCATATACTGTTAAAGAAAATAATTATCTATATTTAATTTTTATATTTAGATAATTATAAAAGTGAAATTACCAATCACTGATGAAAGTAAATATATGGGAAAAAAAGGAATGTGAAGAGAGAGGAGAGAAGAGTTTCAAGTAGAAGAGAAAAATAAAAATAAGTAATTATATATGGTAAATTTACAATTACACCCTTATTTTATTCCTATATAACCGCAAATATGATTTCGAATAACCTCGTGCACGGAAGCGGTTATTGTAACTGCTCTCTCTCTCATACCGATTGATCTGCGCCTGGTCCCTTCCTCTCCGCTCTCTCACTGAGAGCAGGTAACACGGAGCCGACAATCGTAAGGATAATGGGAAGCGCGGAGGAGAAGGTCGTCGCGGTCATCATGGTCGGCGGTCCTACGAAAGGTACGCTTTCATCGTCGGCGGCGATCCCTTCTGCAATCTCACAGATAGGGTGGGAATCGCAACTGTGCGAGCCGGTCGAAATTGAACGACGGGCCAGTGTGTGTGTGTGGAGTTCTGTGCGTAGTAATTTCGGCATTTGCTTCATTCCTCAGGGACTCGGTTTCGGCCACTCTCACTGAACATTCCGAAGCCGCTTTTCCCTTTAGCCGGCCAGCCGATGGTGCACCATCCAATTTCTGCTTGTAAAAGGGTACGCTCTTTCAACTCTCGCCGACAGATGTAATATCCTCTCCGGGATAGTATCTGTCTAATGATCTCACTGTTACTTGCAGATTCCAAATCTTGCTCAGATCTTTTTGATCGGTTTCTACGAGGAGCGTGAGTTTGCACTCTATGTGTCCGCTATCTCGAACGAACTGAAGGTGCCTGTCAGGTTAGACCGCTTAACATGCTCCTTTCCTGTGCAGTTTTGTCCCTTAATTTAACCCGCTGATCTGATTCTGTGAATTTGGATGTTTCTATTAGGTACTTGAAGGAAGACAAGCCACATGGTTCGGCTGGTGGGCTTTACAGCTTCAGAGATCTGATTATGGAAGACAGCCCTGTCCGGATCTCTATCTCTGACTCTCTTGAACTAGATACTCCTTTTCCTTTCTTGATATTTCACAGGGAAAGACAGCTATATTGTCACTGTAAACTGGGCAATCCCTGTGCTGCCCTTTCCTCCCAAGGGAATAGGGATACGTGCATTATGCAGTGCTTTCTTGAAGGATGGGTTACAAATTATTTGATCTCCTTCAGATTTGCACCATTAGATTGAATGGAGGAATAGTTGCTAATGTAGCGAGAATTTCCTAGTTTTCATACTTTGAGTGAAATGTGATGATTGTATTAAATTTGACGCTCTTGGGATTGACAAGAACATAGAACATGGATGCCCTTGCTCTTGCTCTTTTCAATAATCCTATGAATGGGGCTCAGTTTCATCTCTGTTCTGTATGTGGAGTGGAACTGCTATTATCATTTCATAATAAATAAGTAATACTCCTTTAGATGCTTGTTTCATCTGTTCCGTTCAGTTTCTTAATTTGATTGTGCAACTGCTGCTTTGCAGTCCCATATCTTCTTGCTGAACTGTGATGTTTGCTGCAGCTTCCCACTTCCAGAAATGCTTGGTAAAACCATACATCATTTCAACTTATCTTGTGGAGGGCTTGTAATTCATTTGGAAACAAATATGCTAAAATGCTTGTGGAAGGCTTAACTAAAATCCTTTTGCTGTTGTGTTCTTGCAGAGGCTCACAGAAAATATGGGGGTATCGGAACTCTCCTAGTTATTAAGGTTAGCCCAAGATTCACAAAATGTACAGTATACGCATAGTTATGTTGGGTTAACATCTCTAATTTCCAGTTGATAATTCAATTTCCAAGAAATAATTGTCCGCATTTTGTTCAATGTAGGTTTCTGCAGAGTCAGCCAGCCAATTTGGTGAACTGGTAGCAGATCCGGTCACCAATGAACTGTTGCATTACACCGAGAAACCCGAAACATTTGTATGTTAAATTTCATTCTTATATCATTTCAGAAAGGCTAATAGAAGTTCCTTTAAAATTAAGATTTATAAATAGATATTATCCATCACAAGTCTCAGTTTTCTTAATGCTATACTTTGTAACTTGCAGGTAAGTGATCTCATCAATTGCGGGGTATATGTCTTCACACCTGATATTTTTATGGCCATCCAAAATGTTTCCAATCAACGGAAAGATAGAGGTCAGTAGTGGAATGCTTGGTAATTGCTGTAGTGTCAGAATTCGATACTTAAGCATTTGACTTTCATATCTTCAAATTCTCCCTGTAGCTTACTTTGTGGTTTTGTTTTCAACCGGGACTCATTTCATGTTCAGAGTGAATGAGAATTTTTATTATCTAAGTAGGAAAAAATTATTTGAGTTATAGGTTGATGTTTTTGTCCTTTATTGGGATATGAATCTCTTTGAGTCTCTGGCTCTTTGCAGCTAACTTGAGACGTTTATCAAGCTTTGAGGCACTGCAGCCTGCTACAAGGTACTGCCTAAAAGCCCAGATTCAACATCAATATTTTCACAAAATTCATTGTATTTTTCTGCAGCTTTGATAAGTTATTCTACACGAGATTTGATAACTCTTTTTCTGTATGAGCGAAAGAAGATATTGACAAGCATTTTAAGTTGAAAGGTTCGAAAAAGGCTCTTCAGATAAAAATGGAAGACTTTTATAATTATTGGGAGTAATAATAATAATAAATGGTCCATTTTTGTTCAGGTTATCACAATGATTATTTCAATCTTTCCGCTATGAGCCCCGCTATCGCTCATCGGGCAGGGCTCCAGCCTTTGCTTGAATTTTAGAATTCCCTCATTTGCTCTAAAACTATTCTGGTGCTATCTTCTCCAACAGGAGTCTGCCTGCAGATTTTGTACGGCTTGATCAAGATATTTTATCACCTTTAGCCGGGAAAAAGCAGTTCTATACGTATGAGACGATGGACTTCTGGGAACAGATTAAGACGCCTGGGTGAGCCAAGAATTTGATGTCTTTTTCCCGCTTTGATTTGGATTTAACACTTTGCCGACTAACGGCATCTGTTCTGATGTTTTGCAGAATGTCCTTAAAGTGCTCAGGTTTATACCTTTCCCAGTTCAGAATTACCTCCCCAAGTCTTTTAGCAAGCGGAGATGGCACCAAGGCTCCTTCCATTTCTGGCGATGTTTATATTCATCCATCAGCAAAAATACATCCGACGGCTAAGGTGATTCCTCGAAATAGTATTGGCTACATGCAATTGAATTATTAATGTTCAGCAAACTGATTTGAACTATTCTGAAGTGAGATTCATTCTCCTGTTTGGCCAACTTTTTCGCATTTCTGAACATTTTACATGCAAAAATGATGTAGATCAAGGTCATCGGCCATTCTTGATAGTCTTTCTGTGACTTCCCCTGAACGGTTTGAAAATGGTGTTGCATTCTTGTTGAGAAGCTGTGGTAGCGTGTCCAGAACTTCATCGTTTTGTTGAAATCTGGAGGACCTATAACGAAAGCTCGTGAAACTGAAACTTCAATGCTGTGCAGGTCATTTTGAATTGTTACGCTATCCTTCTTTTGGAACTTGACCTTTCACTTGAATTTGGTGGGAACAGATTGGACCCAATGTCTCAATATCTGCAAATGCACGTATAGGAGCAGGTGCAAGGCTTATCAGCTGCATCATTCTGGATGGTGTCGAAATTAAGGTAAAACAATTTTTTCCAACAAAAACCAACTGAGAGATAATAGTCGCCTGAAATCAACCTTTTTACATTTACATAGTTTATATATAGATATATAAATGTTTGCCGTGTTTCTGTAGGAAAATGCAGTTGTTATTCATTCAATCGTTGGGTGGAAATCTTCCATTGGAACATGGTCCCGTGTCCAGGCAAGTTGAAACTCTTTTCAAACAGTATATTTAGATGCAAGTTTATGTTTCGAATTATCTGCCCCGGGAGATATTGAAAACTAGCTTAGAGATGTTAATGTCGGACGTAGTTTTAAAATTGGACAGGATCAAGAACCAGTTAAAATATGGGTTCACGCAGGTTTATGGGTTCAATGAGTCCAACCGAATTTTTAGAAAACAATAATAAAATACCATGTTACAAATATATTAATTTATATCTTAAGTTTTCAACCTAATAATTACAATATCCAGGGATGCAATTCAATCCAAAAACATAAATTTATGCTCAAAAATAAAATTAATACCCGGTTCATAACAATCCTACATAATCAAATCACAGTCAATACATCAAATAACCGGTAAATCTTCAAGCTAGAAATTTCCTCCACAAACCCAAGAAATTTCCCCCAATTTTACAGTTGATTTCATCCAAAACCAGCAATCTTGGCCAGAGATTTTTCTGTGTTTTTACCGAATTGAGATGCCCAAAAGAACCAACTAAAGGGATTCCTGAACAATAAAGAAGACGCAAGATCAATGGTAGGAGGAAATCAACACTTACAAATTAAAATATTCTTCGTGGTGGGATAATGAATAGTTATTCTTTATTAATTGGTGCAAATTATCTAAAATACTCTTAACTATTTACTAAATTTAAGCCAGCTTGAGCTATAATCCACCCCGACCCTGAGCCCCTCCTAACCCTCGAGCCACCCTTGACCAACCGTGCCACCTCAAGCAAGCCTTGAGCCGCAGGTGACCCTCGAGCCCCTGACCCCCATGCCACCATTGACTCCTAAACCTCCCCTACCCTCAAACGCTCGATCCTGAGGCCATTCTGAGCCTCGGAGCTCCTAAGCCACCTTGACCTACCCCAAGACCTTGCCATCATGAGCTACTCCTCCTGCTGACCCCCCATCTCCGATCCTCGAGCCGCGAGTCACCTGAGGTTTGGGGGGTGGCTCGAGGATAAAGGTTCAAGGGTGGCTAGGGAATCAGGAGTTAGGAGTGATTCGAGCGTTCGTGGGTAAGGGTTTTAAGGGTGGCTTGACCGTTCGAGGATAGGGGTGGGCAGGGGCTTGGTGCTTAGGGCTTGGGGGCCACCTCACCGCGCCACCCTTGACCATCATGTCGTGTGCCACCCTAAGCTCTTGCCACGTCAAGTGAACCCTTGCCACCCCCAAGCTGCCTTGACCCCCAAGCTGCAAGTCCATGGTGGCTTAGGGATCGCCAGCACCTCGAGGCCTGGGGTGGCTTGGGGATAGGGGGTCATGGGTGGTTCGAGGGTCAAAGGTGACCCTCGAGCTAGAGCCACCCCAATGTCTCAGGGTAGGGTGGCTAGGGTGGCTAGGTTGGAGAAGTGGCTCGGGGTAGTAAGGTATGTGTCAACAGTGACTTGACCTTCAGGGGTGGAGGAGTTAGGGGTGGCTTTGGCGGTGGGGTCGCCATACCATGGGGTAGGGTCGCCATCTCCTGCACAGGCCACCCCTAACTGATCCCCAAGCCACCCCAAAACCATGGCAGCAGGTCAGGCGTAGGGGATGGCTCAGGGATGGGCCCTCAAGCTACCTTTGAACCTTGAGCTACAGGTCACCCTCAAGCCTTGCTCCGAGGCCCCTGCCACCTTTTGACCCTCAAAACACCTGTACCCCCGCTCCTTACATCCTTGCCTCTAACTGCTAGTCCCAGCTCAGCTAGTTTATGAACCGCCATGAACAATACCATTTAGCAATTCTATTCCTATCCTTCGTAGATCTGAATTCACTGGCTGGGTTGATTTCAGGGTCAAGGAGCCTACAATGCAAAACTCGGCATCACGATTCTTGGTATTACTTACACATCCTGTCAATTTCATGTTTTGACTTATGAAGCCTTGCCATTGCTTCCTTCTTATTCACAATTTAATCATGGAAAAATTTTACCTGATTTGATTCATAGGTGAGGCAGTGACGGTTGAGGATGAGGTGGTCGTGATTAACAGCATTGTCCTTCCAAACAAGACACTCAACGTCAGCGTTCAGGAGGAGATAATCCTGTAGTCCCACCCTTTCCTGCACGAGTTTTTCATGGTTCAGGGAAAGTGTAACAGTAACAATGGATAGTAGCTCTTGTAACCTATGGTGTAAGATTTGTCATTCTCTTAATAAAACGGCAAGCATATATACAGCAAATAAATTAAAATCAAACAGCTTGGTACATTATCTCAGCCTGCAATCTGCTCCTGCAAAATGTATGTTTATGAGAGAAAACTACGCAGAACATAGCATTGAAATATGGTATTGGGCCGAAAACTGAACTGGGCCCATCAGATAAAAGCATTTTGGGCCTGAGATTCATGGGCCCTAACAAACAATCGAGCAGGCCCATGATAATGAAAAGTCTAATGGACTGCAAAATTGTTCCTTAAGTCAATTCAGGCCCACATTGGAGGTGGAACGATGTTACGTCCGCCCAAGACATTGTAGGCCTTGATAGGTTGAAAAGTTCATACGCCTCAAAATTTGGGTCTTGTTTGGCCTAACTGTTAGCAAAGCCCGCCCAAACACTTGACGGGCCCGAAATTTGTGGATACCTGGTAATAAGGCCCATTGAGCCGAAGTGAGATTAGATTTTCTGGGCCTCGTTCGGTCCTTAAGTAGCTTAGCTGGGCACTATATGCCCAATTGGGCCTAAAGTAACCCAGGCTGATATACCCATCACTTCTAAGTACATTCGTCCTAGTTCCTTGTAGGCCTGATTGGGCCCATAATACTTCAGGCCCATGCGAATAACTACAGGTCTTATCCGGCCTGAAAGTTTTGTAGATTTGTCCCATTATTCCTAAAGTTAGCCCAGGCTGACTTGGTCGAGTATATCAGCCATGGAGTTTTATGGGCCTCATTGGGCCCCTAATAACTAACGCTAGCTCAAAGAATGGACAACATTGGGCCTGAAATTTTATGATAAGAACATCAAACTCAGGCCCATTGCGTAATAATGATTTCTTTGGCCCGCTGTATTGATGATGGGCCTTCCACCACATAACGGTCTGCGGCTTCACATGACGAGGCGGCCGAGGCTTTACATCTTCAGGCATTAGGCCTTAGAGACTGGGCCTTATTTTTCAGGTACAAAATTGTAGGCCGTGCGCCTGAACTGTTTTATCCCTCCATGTTCTCGAGACCTCGGTGCCAATCTTGGTGCAGTTCTATACCATCAGGAAATGGCATAATATGAACATAAATGACTCAAAAACTCTCATGGGAATTACCATGAAAGCAGTCGAGCCAGAACTTCATGGAGAGCTTTTGAAATGCTTGCTCCCACTGCATCAATGGAAATGGCCGGGCCACTATCATCTATGCTCTGCAACATTGCCCAAATGACACAAAGTTAAGTTTAATATGAAAGGCGTATAAGTAATTTCATAAGCATAGGCCATGGAAGCAACAGAGACCTATGGTTCTTTCCAACCATTTACAAAGTTACTGAAGAAAAATCTAACGCAATAAATGGCTTCAATGCCTTAACGAAAATTCCATGATAAATGAAATGGTTGAATCAAGTGTACATTGGCTAGAAAAATGTGTGAAAATGTGAGAGTTCTGTCAAACTTGTCTTCAATCAAAAAAGGCAGAAATTTCCAGAGAGCACTGAAGTGTACCTTATTAAGGACGGTGAGTTAAAGTATACACTTCGCAAGTAGTAGATCCACTTCGTCGTCCTATACTGAGGTTCAGGATTGGCCCTGGCCTATAAATAACGAAAGTAGCAAACCGACCCAACTGGTAACTCTTCTACAAATTATTCTATTTCCCTGTTTAAACGTTATGCTATTTACTTAATACTGATGCTTGCATCAATCAGCCATCAATATTGGTTGGACGTTCATAATGAAGAGGCAGTCTCCACTCCTATTGGGATGAATTTTGTAATTTCAATCTTGAATATCATTTTTATTTTTGATAATGAGAAGTTTATTTGCCTCGGACCCATGTACACCCCATAAATCCAATAGATCTAGTTTACTCTATATGCAAGGAACGTGTGAATTCCATCACCGAGAATCCTCATATCTTTTTTAGAGCCAAAAGCATCAACTAATCAACTCCTGTTTAAACCTCACACACCCAACCAATTGAAGGCAGGGCTCTAGTATCTGTATAGTGTCTTGAAACATGATTCATTTTTAACAAAAGAAAATGTTCAAGGAAATATTTTAACATCATAGGATATTTTAAATCTAAGTTATGGGAGGCAAATGTTCATAATTGGAATCCAATGTATGAAAGGAAAAGGATAATCACAGTGGCAATAACTTCAAATAAGACAACCTGTTATCAAATAAATGATACTTATATCTTCCAAGCACCATTAGTCTTTCTCGGCCAGCTCATGTAAATAACAGTCCCATGTTTACTACATGCATAGCGTGAGAGATAGAGGGAGTACGTACTTTTTGTTGGGGATGAGAGTCACGGCCATCCTAAGCAGCAAAAGCTTGAAGAATCATCAGCAGAAGAAATCGATCTTCAAGAAAACATGTGGCAATGAAATAGGGCAGATGTACAATATGCAGCTCCAGTTAAAGGAACAGGTTGAAAGAGAGAAATCTTGTTGCAAACAATCTGGATTTGTATTCAAAAGTTTTCACTAAAGAAGAAGATTTAAACTTTATGGATGTACTTCTCTTGTTATTCACATGACAAACAAAGAGAAGCTTTACCAGCTCTGGAATATGGCATCATTATTCAATGATTAGTGATGTTGACCAGGAGAAGTAACCATTTCTGTAAAGCCGTAATGTGAGTTCTCTCACAATAATTATCTATGATGAGAGACTGTTGGCTGGGTTCAAATGCAATAACAATTATTCTATGACATCTGATGATGTCCAAAGAGTTGGTGTGAATTTTTCTGACTAAGACTCGTAAATGATAGACTTATAGGCATGCCAAAAGATGACAGTGGCTTGTCTAATCGAGAATAGCAATGATATATATTTAAAACAATGTATTGAAAGAAGAATATACATAGAACTTGCTCTTAACAAATATCCATTATGAATGGAGTTGATACGGAAGCAAATACCCAGGAAGCTTGGTTGGAAAATGGAGACAAAAATTCAAGGTTCTTCCACTAATTGACAATAATATATAAGCAATCAAATAGAATTTCAGCTTATACAGCTCTACACAACCTTCATTCCCACAAGATCTGGAATGTCTTATAACATAGGAAATCACTTATCAAGATAATGAAGTCTTAATTAGAATACCTTCTGAAGATAAGATATTACTCAAATTAAAAAAGATGCCTGGGTTAAAAGCCTTGGGCCCCAATGGAATACGGGCCTTGTTCTATTAAGAACATAGGGACATAGTAGGGCAAACTTTAACAGAAACAATTAAACATTTCTTCACTACTGGTCAACTCCTAAAACAGTGGATTACAACCTTCCTGACTCTTATATCCAAAAACAAAGGAGCAAAAACCTTTAGACCAATTAGTGTTACCAATGTTAGCTTTAAGATTATATAAAAAATTCCTAGCAAATAGAATAAAGCCACTTGTGGATAAAATAGCCTTAGTAAACAGCCTTTATACAGGGTAGATGGATAATGGAGAATGGTCTACTTGCATGAGGAACAATGCATGATATGCAAACATGTAGGGCTAGAAGGGGCATGACTAGAATTGAAATTGATTTCAAGAAGGCATCTGATCAGCTAGAATGGTCATTTCTCATTGTTGTTCTATGTAATCTAGGGTTTCATGAGACCTTCATAAACTGGATATTTAGTTGCATTTCCAGAACAACCTTCCTCGTCCTAATTAATGGGCGTCTTGCTGGTTTTCTTAAGTTCTCTTGTGGCATAAGATAGGGGAATCCCTTTTCCACAATTCCTATCATGATCTCTATGGAGTTCCTGCCCAAACTCTTGCGTAGAGCTGAAGAGAATAACCATAAGGACTAAAACAGTGTATAATGCATATCATGTTTATGGATGACCTGATGAAATTCTCAAAGGTATTTTTGAGGAGTACCCTGGCACTCGTCTGCTATAATATAATGCATATCTTATTCATCAAACATATTAAATGTAGGGAGTTACTTCATATCCTATCCTATATACACACCAATCACGACAGATGCGGAAGAATCTAAGAACCACCACATGGCTAAAAATAATATCTCTCATTCTAACTTCCTGTTTAGTAAGGAAGGTAACTTCTCAATCAACTAAAATCCCACAAATACATGATATAAGTATATAAAAGTCAAGAAAATTGAAATTGACTTAAGGCCTCTGGATGATTAAAAACATTGAAAAATTTGGATTCAGAGGACTGGTAAGGTTTTCAAAGTCATGGATCCATATAATGGATTTAATCAGGTAAATAGTTATCAGTCCTCTGAATCCACATCTTCCGATTGTAAAGAATATGCTAGAGAACAGTAAGCTACGAAAGCGGGTTTGAAGAAAATAATTCAGGTCCTGTCTCGTTCATCGAAAGCAACAATTTAACAGCGATGTCAGGCTATGCGGCAGAGACATACCTGAACGATAGCTAGGTCTTCAGGGTGGGGCGGAGGCAGATGGCGCGCTTCCTGGCAACGGAGGCCAACGAGGTCCTGTAATCGCGGAGGCGGCCGGCTAGATCGATCACGTGGCCGAAGGAGAAGGCGGAAGGTATGGAAGAATTGGATGGCTTTCGGAGCATGATTCTAGAGGCGGCTCTCGGGAGTGTTGTCGACGAGCGATTGTTGTCCAATTAACGACTTACTGAGGTGGTGGCAGAGAAGGCGGAGGCGGCGGCGGCTGCCAGGCAACGGAGAGGCAGGTGGTGGTTCCGAACAAGCAGAGAGAGGGGAAGCGGTTACAACCTTGAAGTCTGAGTTGATGGTAAGCCCCTGCGAAAGGAACATTCTGGCGGTTTTAAAGTGGGGTTGGCTGTAAATTTAAACTGAAGGACATAATTGGTTCAATTCTAAAAGTATAATGACTAAAATGTAATAATTAGAAAATGTTGAGGTGGCAGGTCCAAGATGGGCCTTCAATGGGCCTTATGTGATTGGGCTTTCGGCCCAAGGTCTCTTGTCATTCAAAAAGGGGCGGCTGACGGCGCCTTCTCTCTCTCTCTCTCTCTCTCTCTCTCTCTCTCTCAGGCAGCGGCGTCGTCTCGTCTTCCTCAAATCCAAATTTCAAAAGCTCCGACTGAACAAATTCAACAGCTAGTCTTTTGATGACTCCCCTGGTCCTCTGGTAGATTTTGCAAGTTGAATTCACCAATGAGCTCGAAGGAGAGCTGCAGAGCTGAGCTCCTATCTGCGATCCGCCAGCTCGAGGACCGATGCCTCTACTCCGCCTCCCAATGGTAAGCCCCATAAACCCTAAGCCCACTTCCACGCTTGAGGCAAATTTCGATTTTTCTCACGTTCTTTGATCCTCTGTTTTGGAACTCTAGTAACACAGTTATTCGCGTCGTTCTTGATTTTTGGTGAAGCGGCTTCGTAATGCTTATAGTTCTGAGCTCCATCTAGTTCAAATTGGATCTTCGGATGCGATGCATTGTCTGTTCCATGGATTCATTTGGAAATTTGGATGAAAGAACTTAACTAAATGCTGGAATTTTCATCTGCTGTGACGTCTTAACTGGGGTCTCTATTTCAAATTTGAAGATGAGACTGCCTTAGATTTGTGAGTTTAATGCTTTTGACTATAACAGATAGGCCTTAGAATGAGAATTCTCAAGAGAATCATCACTTTTTATTTTGTTTGCTTGTCAGTCCCAACTCATAAGAGAATAAATCATGACCATGCAGGGCGGGAGAGCAGCTTGTAGGGATTGAGCTGGACCCAGCAAAGTTCACACCTTCAAATACCAGGTTCCAGCGTGGAAGTTCCAGCATCCGCAGGAGGTTTCGCACCAATGAGATCACGTCGACTCCTGTTGCTGGGGTGTCATATGTAAGCACTCCTGTAATGGAGGAGGATGATGCAGTGGATGGTTATTTCTATTTTGCAAAGTCTTGTTTTCTCTGCCGTGAGTACAGGCGGGCTGCTCATTGGCTTCGGGACCAGAATGGAAAGAAATCCATCTTCCTACGGTGCTACGCTCTTTATATGGTTTGTCTTCCATTTGACATCTTCGACCTTCTTTCATTTACTTGTTTTGTACGTTATTCAAGTTCATGATTGTTCATCAAGTTCTAAATTTTTCATTGTATTGTAGACTTACTGCTAATCTATCATTCCAAGCATGGTGGCAAAAATTGCAGTGATTAATATTCGCTTTGGGACATAGTATCAAGGAATTGCAATGTGGTCAATGACCGTTTTATGTGCATACTAGTTAGCAAAACTGAACTATTAGCCTTTCCAGTGGTCTAAACTTTGGGGACCTGGCGAGAGTTTACCTTGCCCTATCTCTGTCCTGCATGGTTGTCTAAGCCCTAAGGCAATTTGAAGTATCTCCTAGATGTCTCTTCATATGTGATGGTGTGAATATGATGTGGAGCAGCTGCACGATAACATTTTCACCCAGTAAAAGTAAATTGAGCTAGTGAAATGTGATCTCCTCATGTAGCTCAAGTCTTCACCTGCACTTTCTTACATGATTCTGTTTCTTCATGAAGGCTGGAGAAAAGAGGAAGGAAGAAGAGATAATAGAACTAGAGGGCCCCTTGGGTAAGAGCGACACTGTGAACCGTGAGTTAGTTGCCCTGGAGAGGGAGCTATCAATGCTCCGCAAGAATGGATCAATTGATCCCTTCTGTTTATACTTGTATGGCCTTGTTCTCAAAGAGAAAGGGAGTGAAAACCTTGCACGGACAGTCCTTGTCGAGTCTGTGAATAGCTACCCTTGGAACTGGAGTGCTTGGTCAGAGTTGCAATCCTTGTGCACCACCATTGATATATTAAACAGCCTCCCCCTCAATAACCATTGGATGAAGGACTTCTTCCTCGCAAGTGCTTATCAAGAACTCAGAATGCACAGCGAGGCTTTGGCGAAATACGAGTACCTACAGGGAATTTTCGGGTTCAGTAATTATATACAGGCTCAAATTGCGAAGGCTCAGTATAGCCTAAGGGAATTTGAACAAGTTGAGGTCATCTTTGAAGAACTCTTGAGGAACGATCCTTACCGTGTGCAAGACTTGGATATGTATTCAAACGTGCTCTATGCAAAAGAATGCTTCTCTGCCTTAAGTTACCTTGCCCACCGGGTGTTTTCCACCGATAAGTATAGGCCCGAGTCTTGCTGCATCATTGGGAATTACTACAGCTTAAAAGGGCAGCATGAAAAGGCTGTGATGTACTTCAGGAGGGCCCTTAAACTGAATAAGAAATACTTATCTGCTTGGACTCTGATGGGTCACGAGTATGTCGAGATGAAGAACACGCCTGCTGCTGTCGATGCTTACAGGCGGGCTGTGGATATAAACCCATGTGACTATCGAGCTTGGTATGGTTTGGGGCAAGCTTATGAGATGATGGGAATGCCTTTCTATGCCCTCCATTATTTCCGAAAATCTGTCTTCCTGCAGCCCAATGATTCCCGGCTGTGGATTGCAATGGCTCAGTGCTACGAAACTGAGCAGCTTCACATGCTCGAAGAGGCAATCAAGTGTTACAGAAGAGCAGCGAATTGCAATGATAGAGAAGCAATTGCTCTTCACCAGCTCGCTAAGCTTCATGCGGAGCTCGGGCGCTCTGAAGAGGCAGCGTTTTACTACAAGAAGGATCTGGAGAGGATGGAAGCAGAAGAGAGGGAAGGGCCCAACATGGTCGAAGCTTTGGTCTTTCTCGCTACTCACTGCAAGGCACAGAAGAGATTCGAAGAAGCTGAGGTGTATTGTACCCGACTTTTGGATTATAAAGGCCCGGTAAGACCCATCAATCCTTTCTTTGCACAAGCTCTGTGATTCTTAGCTCATGAGTCTGTTCTAAAGTTGCTGCCCTCTGTGTTGCGTGTGACTGCAGGAGAAAGAAACCGCAAAGAGTTTACTGCGAGGAATGAGAATGACGCAGGCTAGTTTTCCTTCTATGGATATTGAGCATTTCCCCCCCTAAGATTTTTGTATTCACCGAGAAAGTTTAAAAGAAACGTGTTGTATGTGGACCTGAACTATTATCTGGGTTAGACACAATAATCATATTTTAAACGCATCGATTATGAATGTAATTTATTTCATACGTTGCACATGCTAGCTATACTTGTTTGCCCTTCACAAAGAATCTTCACACTCTGGTCAACAGTGTCCATATTTCCAAGGGCTTGCTTGCTTATTCAGGCTGTTGTGTCTTTCGATGGAAACTTCATAGTTAGTACATGATTTGTGCCAATTGAAAGAGATGTACTTGAATATTTCCTGAGTCAGAATCTCTGGTCCATTTGAATGTCACTAGATGCCTTCATTTGTATCGGGTTGGGTCGAAATTAAATCAATGAGCAAGGGTGATATATGCCAACAAATAACAACATATCATGAAAGAAAGTAGTGGCTC
This sequence comes from Lagerstroemia speciosa, assembly GCA_037672795.1. NCBI lineage: Eukaryota > Viridiplantae > Streptophyta > Magnoliopsida > Myrtales > Lythraceae > Lagerstroemia > Lagerstroemia speciosa. The sequence continues at coordinate 3,004,417 of CM075308.1, forward strand.
AACCCACTCGTCACAGATTAACAAACAGAACCAAGAGTTCACCTGAGCTTATTTTCAAGCACGGTCATATCCTTCAAATGGTAAAAGATTCGACAAGACATGGGTCTGATCATCATATAGTTTTAAACTTCTCAATCCGTGGTTTTCACAGGCTACAAATTGCACCTGGACAGAAAGCAATTCAACTTCTGTCTGGCCTGGTGAAGAAGCTGTTGATGGACGGCATGATTTCAGGAGTCCTGTTCCGGACAAACTTCCTCAGACCATGCTCGGCATACTTCTCGCCCTCGGAAAAGTTCTCAAGAACTCCTGCAGCCCTGTTCTCCTTGGTCACCCTGATCACGATCATACATGGAAAGATGATCACCACATTGTATCTCAATTAGTTTATCTAGTTTATATATGTATCTCTGATTCATGCGGGATGAATACTATTCTGAAGCATAGGCAATAAAATCCTAACTCCGACGTTGCCGTAACCAAGAAAGTCGTAGTTGAGTAAGATAAACAGGAGTGAGACAAAAGGATTCTTGACAGAGTAGACCATCCAAGGGCAGCCATTACTGAGGTTAAGAGAACCCATTTCTCAGCTACGTCAGACCTCTTAGCATGGGGTAATTGGGCAATCATGTTTGTAGAACACCTTATCCATCACTAGAACTAAACCCTCATTACTGAATGTAAGATCGCTTGCTCTACAGGAGTTTGCACAGGTATAAATTAGATCCGTAACCAAAAGGAACTTCTACGTCTCTTGTGTACCCGGAACCAGTTAACTAACTCACACGGTTAATTTTTAATCGTTTGTAATTTTCTCATTTGAACTTTAATTCACAATCCATTTAAACCGTTATATTCCTAACTCGATGAACTTTCATTTGGCATAGTAATTATGTATGTTTGATGAATCTTTCATGTCTAAGATATTATTTTAACTTAAAAATTAGTAATAAATAGTACTTAAATATATTACAAACCCACTTAAAATTATATTTTGATTATAATAAAATAACTATATAAAATAATAACAATAATGAAATTTCCTTAAATATACTTATTTTATAAATATTAAACACATGTAAAATATCAAAGTAATTGATATTATGAAGGTAAAAGAATAAATAATTAGTTCTAATAAGATAATGTCCAGACCCAACATTTAAGAACCAATCTTCTACGCTTCAGGTACAATGAAAACAATATAAGGTATCCAGAACCGATCACCCCTAGTATTCTACTGCATCTGAATACTGGGAAACAAGTCACAAGGAGTGTTACATCAGTAGATATTTCGACTTGAACCAAATACTCGACAGGGACGGAACTGGGTACTCGGGATCAGTTAGTGAAAAATTCCAGCCTCAAATGAAGAATCAAGTTCATTTGTATCAAGTTCGGGGAAGTCAAGAACACCAAGAATTACGGAAACTTTGAGAAACAATTTATCGAACATATATCTCGAAACCCAACAAATTGAGTAACTTAGTTTTCCATGAAATTATCAAACTTTTGCGTAATTACTGATTATTTCATGAGCAACACATCTCCTTGTTAAGTCAACGAACAAAATTCACACAAGTAAACGAGAAAAATTCAATCGATATATATTGGACTTTAAGGGTAGTTGACTTCAACAATACAATCCACAAAATTCTCTGATGCATGGAATCGATAATTAAGGATATTGACAAAGAATGATACACGTAGAGAGAGGGAGAGAGGGAGAGACCTGACTTCAGGATTGATGCAGATGTTGCGGACCAACTGGAAGCCGCAGATTCCAATCGCAACTCCGACTGCCGCAAACAGCGGATACACCTACACGCACGTATCGTACGGACACATGAGCACGACGCAAAAGGAAGCAGATCTAAGCGGATCCTACACAATCAAATATCAGAGAATCGATCCGTAGATCTAACTGTACCTCGGGCCTCAGCCATCGATTCACAGAGGATGAAGCCATCCGAAGCGAAGAGGGGCCGGGAAGTCGGAATTGCAGAGGAAGACAGAGCTCCGAAGATGAGATTCAATGGAGGAGGACTCTCCTTGACTAGGGTTACTGTATTTCTAAGGAAGGCATGCTGCGATCTGATTGGCTGTTCCAGTGGAGGCGGGTGCAATCGGACAGCGTATTGTAATTGTGTAATCCTCCAATGGAGATTCGACACGTCAGCAACTGTCCGCGAATCGACATATCTTTTCGGACGCAGCTGCCTGACCCAGGCGAACGGTTGAGATTTCATCGTGATTGGCCCATGATGGTATGGTCTGGTTAAGAATCAGTGGAGGCCCATTGGGCTTACAACTCTTAACTAAAGCATCTTTCAAAAGTTAAAATGGCCCATACTCTATTAGAGTCACGCAAATCGATAAAATTCATATTGTTATATCTTCATCCTCTCGGTGGGCTGACCTGACTTTAACCTAAACTGGTTGGAACACATTAAATTTTTCGATATCAAGTGATATACACAGACAAAAAAGGGTTGAAATGGGCAGCTTCGATCGTACATCAAGAACTTAAGAGCAACTTCCCCTATTAAGAAACATCTTCTATAGGATAAAATTGTCATGACCGTGCGTGCCGACTCTCCTTTCTGGTAGACTTAATATCACTGTAAAGTTCATGCTATCATACCCGAAAAACCTCGATGTCTGTAAACAGCTCGTACAAGAAAACTCGAATTTACGAATAAAAGTTTAAAATGTACCGATGGCCCACCGATTCGGGGCATCGATTTTGCCTGTCTGGGACTTTACATTGTAATTCATTCATCAACATTTCTAACTTCAGAAATTTTGAATATGAAGGGGGCCCCTCTCGTGGCCATGTAAACAAAAGATATGGTCAGCGCAAAGGTAGCATATCTGTAAATGAAGTTTTTTTTTTTTTTTTGGTAGGATATCTGTAAATGAAGTTGATCCAAGAAAGCGAGCCAAGAGAAACATCAGGTCCAGGCTGCCGGGCCGGAGCCACCTTAAATGCCGCCGGTTCGAACCGGCTTGACAAAGTCAAAACCGAGCGACAGTCCAAATAGTATTTGACCTGACCGCCGCTTTTGAAAGTTTTCGGTCAAAGGTCAAAAACACTGTACCTTTGCTATCTCCTAATGCAAATTGCAAGGCTGAGAAATATTGACCTATCTAGCTCGAAATTGTTAATGCTTTAGATGGTACATCTTCCCTCTAATTAATTAAGGACTTACTGCAAAAGGAAAATAAATCTTAGATGATCCCACTCCACAATGATGTGGTGAGGAAGAACTAATAAAATTTATTTGATCAGTGATAATTACTGTAACTGCTCGAATGATTAACAATAATGTACTAGTTCGTCGAGTTTTTATTAGCGTTTCCTCACGTCACGTGAAGATATTGGATCAACTGAGGATTTCTCGATTCAAATACATATCGTCTACCAAAACTATGAAGATTCTACAAAATTCTAAAGGGACATGATCGCGATTGTAACAATTATAGCTTTTTAAACTGATATTATAATTACTTGAAAAGATATTACAAATTTCAAAGTCTCGTGGTAGAATGAAAATTCGGTATTTAATAAATATATAATGAGTTCATTATATAAATTTTTCTTAAATCTTGACACGTTCACAATATTTAAGGATTGATTTCACACGCGTCAAAGATATGTAATTCTTGTACAACATGAAGATAAAGAGCAAATAGTCCTGGAGTAAATACCTGCAAGTCTAAATCTACATTGGATCCTCTGCATGAAATGATGACTTGGAGCATGGAATGATGAACAAACTGACCTTTTTCTATAATCGATTGTTCTGTCAGATTTTTATTTTTATATTTTTTTTTTAAAAAAAAGAGGAAATAAGATGAAATTGTTGCCTTTTTTACTGCACGTGATGAAATTTATCAAATCTGTGACCTGAGCCCACCGAAAGGTAATCATCCAGTCAAATATTACATAAGATGTTCATAAATGTTTTTAGCGGCAAGTATTCTTAAAATCATTTTCACGTGCATCGTCGAGACATCTAATCTCAATTTTGGGAATAGATCATATACTTAAAAATGTGATTTTAAGTTAAATAAAATTTCCGTCTTTGCATTTGACTTCTATTTTTTGCCAACGAAAATTTCTTTTGTACGGGTACAATAAGAAATAGTTTTCAAGAAACTATCTTTTAAGAACTTTTTTGGCAATGTACGGTATTTTCGCTCGTTCCTCGGCTACTCAATCCGTTTGCAATTGTTATACAACCCCGTCTCGCATCCTATCGTTCAATTACTTGGTAGCGATTCCCTGACCGACTTCCCGGCAGTCGATCCCGGGCCTTCCCCCACACTTGCCGGCTCGCCCAGTGGGTAATTTTTATGTAAAGTTAATCCATAAAAATTGTAAAAATTTTATATTTTCCGATATCTAATAGATATTTACATAAAAAACTCGTTGTGTTATTACACACTGAATATCCAGCCCTAATGCATAGCACTGATTGGCAGTATCTACATGTGGAAGGATTCTCACAAATCTTCAACGGGCCAAGTCAAATTGTTTCCTGTTGCATCGGTTCCAATGTTTGAAAACCCTCTTACTTAAATAAAATTTTACATTTCAATTTTGTAAATAAAAATATAATTTGACGAATTTTGAACATTAATAAATTATCAATGTGACCTAAATTTATATATATATATATATATTTTTTTTGGTAGGAGACCTAAATTTATATTAAGTAGTACGTATAAATTTCTAAATGTCCTTGAGAAAAAAAGGATACCCCTCACGCTTTCGAGAAATCAACGCCAACCTCTGTAGGGAGGGACATATTAGCGATGTAATGCTCGGTTTGCAGATTATTAATTTACTTTACTTATCAAAAAAAAAAAAGAGAAATCAACGCCAATAAATGGTCCCAGGAAGGAGCTGTGTCCAACGTTCGACTCTGTCTCCTAATATTCTCCCTCTCTCTCTCATCCAAGTGATAGAATATATGCAATATCAGGAACTAATCAAATTAAATTATTATAGTTAACTTTTTCTTTTTAAATTTTATTTAAAAAATTCTGAAAATAACTCAATTTTACTAATTCGTAATATCACTTTAGTATTATCACGTGATATACATGAGTTCAATGATTGAGTCAGAAGAAATCGCGTAATCAATACAAAAACATTTCTACTGACAGGACACGAAGGGAACAGCAACAGTGGCCTTGTTGGTGGTGGTGGTGGTGGTGGTGGGGACTGAATAGACAAATCAGGAACTGCCATGGCCGGTGGATTTTCTTGCAGATTTCCTTTTCGGAAGATCTCACGAAATCGTCAATCAATCTCAAAAAAACAAAACCAAATCCTCCTCGGAATCTCCTTTTCTTAATTAAACCAACAGCCCCACCTGATCAGATCTCTTCCCCCATTTGCTTTTTCTTCCTCCATATCTCATCTCTTTATAGAGATCTCCGAGAACAGAGCCTCTACTTTCTATTCTGACCCTTCAAAAAGCTTCCTTCTTCGGGCTATCTTCTCGATTGATCTCTGAGCTAGGACTAGCTGAAGAAACCCATATCAGGAAAAGAAGGAAATGGCAGCCGCCGGCGCCGTTCTCCGTCAAAACTTGCCTGGAAATGTGGACCATCGTGGCGGTTCCGGTAAGGGGTCGCCGGAGCTCCACGTGCTCGCTGTAGATGACAGCCTTGTAGATAGGAAAGTCATTGAGCAATTGCTTCGGAGCTTGTCTTGTAAAGGTAGCATTTTTACCCTCAAGGATTCAATCTAATAATATTTTTCGTCCGTGAAATCATTTGAGCTTTGATTGCTGATTTCGAGTACTATGAATTTGATTTATGCAGTTACAGTTGTGGAGAGTGGGAGCAGAGCTCTGCAGTTCCTGGGATTGGATGAGGAGAACAGCGCTGTCGGGTTCGATGTACGGGAACACTAGCATCTGCAAAAACGTTTCTGCTTGTCCATTAATTGTTCCATGAGCTCATGCCTAACTGGTTTCCTTTGGATCTTTCGATTCCAGGCACTGAAGGTGAATCTGATCATGACGGACTACTCGATGCCCGGAATGACTGGTTATGAACTTCTCAAGAAGATCAAGGTCAGACATAATCCTTCATCTTGTACGAATTCAATTTTCAAGCGAAAAAAAGTGTTCCTAAGATGCATGAGTGTGAGCAGCAGGTCCGTTTGGATCATAGGGAAGAAACAAAATGGTGTTAGCAGCAACAACATCGAATCATATAACCCTAATGGACTGGTCTGAAGATGAAGGGAGTTCAAACCCCTCATCCAGCACCTCTAGATCCTGTGTGTTTCTCGGTGTGCATATGAGATGTGGGGATTAGTTGGGTGAAACCCGATACCTCGCAATAGCGGAAGGGCGGAAAACATCAGATCATGTTCTTCTGCATAATCGTCTAATTGTCAAGTGAAGTTGATAGCCTTTCCTTCTTTCTCTTGGCTATGGAATGCAGGGATCATCGGCTTTCAGGGAGATTCCTGTGGTGATTATGTCCTCCGAAAGGATCCTTGCCCGCATAAACAGGTAAAAAGTCATATGATGTTTCTATAGAATTGAAGAATTCATTGGTTCCCAGCTATCATCTCTTAAATTCTCGAGCTGCTGGATTGGAATCTTAGCTGTTCTGGTGCTCTACTTGCAGGTGCTTGGAGGAAGGTGCAGAGGAGTTCCTAGCGAAGCCGGTAAAACTCTCCGATGTCGAACGCCTCACAAGATACCTTATGAAGGGAGAAGCAGAAGAAGAATTGAAACCCAGGAAGAGAAAGCATCTGACCGAAGATTCCAAATCCTCCTCACCCTCGTCTCCTTTGCCCGATAGTTCTTCTTCAACCTCAAGATCAACTTCTCCTTCTGCAAAAAGACTCAAAATTGTATAGGAGACTTTGACGGCTCGCTCATCTGTACATAAGAATCGAAGATGACCTTCTCTTTTCCTCTGCCGGCGATGCTTTCTTGCTGGTGAGATAGGATTTCCCTGAAAATTTTGAGCAGACATAGAATTTGTATGTGCTAGGCGAGTGGGGTGTGTATGTCGGTACTCGAAAGAAAGTAATGGTTCACAACTTGCTCGCTAGCGATTGGTATTCTTACATGTCTGCTGGATTGAGGGTTACATTACAGACTTTCTTTTTTGGGTTTGGGGGAAAGTTTTGGCAGAAGGTTCCACATGGAACTGATTCAACCTAATGTAGGATTTCATAGCCTCACATGGAACTTTACACTGGCAAGGGCCAAGGCAATGCATTACACTCTTGAACTCATAGTGGAAGAAGGAAACCCTATTAAATCCACAGTGCAAAGTAAATTGACCGATGCTTGAATTCGAGTCCAGGGGAGTAGCTTTCCATACCGAACATCGAAGTGAGTTTCTGATGTACCATTTCCCAGAACTGTTTGATTTGATCACCAAGTGACAAAAGGTACAAGGAATGGCGTTTTCTGTTTGGCCGCCCAGCCCAGATTAGAACCAAGTATGTTGTCTGTCATGTGTTAGGTTTTGTGGATCAGAAAGCTTGTGACGAAGAGTAGGAAATTGGTTTCAAAATACCACATCGGTAGAGAACGACCTCAGCAAACTTGTGTCTGCTCAACAGCTCAAGGTGAAGTAGAGCCCAAGAGGGGTTATGACAGAGCGGTCGAGTCGGGGCTATTCGCACAATCTGTTGGGGAATGCCTCGTCTTAAACCAGAATTCCAATCGTGCTGAGACCAGATCCCTCATTCAGATGAATTTGTACGTTTTCTTTTTCTTTTATTAATTATATCTACACAAAATAATGCAAATAGCTGGAACAAGGTGGAACAATGCCTCCTTTTATTTGTTTTTTGTTGTGAAAATATTGTTATATATATATTATATTGTATAAAATTAAGCAACAGCGGTACAGTTGAGACAAATCATTGAAAGTCTCAGCAACCAGTTGTTCTGCGTTGACCACTACATATATAACAATGGGAGGCAGGACGGCTTAATACTGATATGGCTCATTTACTATCTTACCCTTCGATTGGCTTTGGAAGCCCCATCAAAACCAAGGGCATACCGGTCATTTGGTTCTGGCCATGGCCTGCAAACGACCTTCGTTTCCATCTGTTGTAGTCTTTAACTTTTCGGGAAAACATTCGGCCATTGGCCGTCTCTCAAACAAACAACTGAATCTTCGTTACACAACACCGGAAAATGATGTCCGTGGCTGAAGTGGCCATGGTTTCAGTTCTGTGTCCTCTAGCAGCTGCTGCAATCTTCTTCTGTTTGTACCGGAAATTCATGACGTTCTGCAGCAGGTGGACAAGTAAGGTCGATGAGAGCTTTTGCTTTCGACGAGAAGAAAAGGAGACCCATGAAGAGTTATGGAAGCTTGGGAGAAACGTCAAGGCATTGATAGGGGACGGGGATGGAGTGGAAGTTATTTACCTGAGGAAGCTCGAAGATGGCCAGTCCGGGACCAGATTCCCCAAGTTTGTGCTGAACTCTGGCTATGGCGAAGATTTGTGCAGTGAAGAAGAGAAGAGGATGGATGGTTCCATGGAGAGATCAAAAAGGACCGCATCTCGGGAAGCTCCATTGCTCCAAGAGCCAGTGCCAGCATACGGATTTCCATTTCCGGAGCAGCTGCTTCCTCCTCCACCGCCGCCCTGTCTTCCACCAATGGCCTCGGTGATCATTCCAGCAAAGCAAACTCCTACCGGGATTCCAACCCAGGAGCAGCCACTTCCTCCACCTCCTCTGCTCCCCACTCTCCCGCCAACGGTACAATCTCCAGCAAAGCACACTCAACCGCCGCCGCCACCTCCACCTCCACCTCCGCCGCCAATGAGAGCCTCAATACAGGTGAGGAGGACTGGTCGTTTGCCCAGGGTTCGGATTTCTGCTCTGCAGTCGAAATCACAGGGAAGATCAATCAGGAGCACGGCATCTGATTCCATGCCAACAGAACAGACCTCAAAAACTGACAGCCGTAGCCCTAGGAAGCTGAAGCCGCTCCACTGGGATAAGATCGCCGCTACTAATGCCGAGCATTCGGTTGTCTGGGATGAGATTAACAATGGTTCATTACGGTAACTCCTAATCCCGAAAAGATCGAGACCATTGTCTTAGATGCTTCATCCTTTCTAATAGAACGTTCTTTGTGTCCAATGCTTCACCAGCTTCGATGCCAGGCTAATGGAAACCCTGTTTGGATATACTAACAATGGAACCGGAAGATCTCCTGGAAATGGAAAAAAGGCCCTCCCAACAAGTTTGAACAAGCCGACTTCTGCTCCTGCATCTCAGACTACCATCCTCGAGCCCATAAAGTCCCAGAACACAGCAATCATCCTCAGATCCCTAGCGATATCTCGAAGACAGATCCTCGAGGCTCTACACGAGGGACAAGGACTGAGTGCCGATGACCTGGAAAAGCTCACCAGAATTGCTCCAACGCAAGAGGAAGCATCGAAAATCCTGCAATTCAATGGAGATCCGGACAAACTTGCAGATGCTGAGTCCTTTCTTTACCGCATCCTCAAGGCTGCTCCTTCTGCCTTCACCCGATTCAACGCCATGCTCTTCAAATTGAACTACGATTCAGACATTTTGCACCTTAAGGAATCGTTGCAGACGCTCGAATTGGCCTGCAAGGAGTTGAGGACCCGAGGGCTGCTCTTAAAGTTGCTCGAGGCCGTTCTCAAGGCAGGAAACAAGATGAATGCTGGAACAACACGCGGAAATGCCCAAGGCTTCAAGCTGAGTGCTCTTGGGAAGCTTTATGACGTTAAAAGCACGGATGGCAAGACCACTCTCCTCCACTTCATAGTGGAACAAGTCATCCGATCAGAAGGAAGGCGCCTCTATATCAATAAAATGCATACACAGGTCGATTTTGCCCCCAATATGGAGAATAAGGAAGAGAAGGAATTCTTATCCTTAGGGTTGCAGGAACTGGGAAGCTTGAGAGCAGAGTTCTCCAACGTAAGAAGAGCTGCAGCTATAGAATACGAGAGTTTCGCCAACGTGTGCACCTCTCTCTCGAGCTGTGCTGCAGAGATTTGGAACCAAGTTTCAAGTTGCAGTGATGGCGAACGAGGTGGGTTTCTAAGAGAAATGAAGCAGTTCCTTGAAGGGTGTGAGGAGGAGCTCAAGGTGGTAGGAGAGGAGCAGGCAAGGGTAATGGAGCTCGTGAGGAAAACAATGGAATACTATCAAGAGGGAGCTTCTAAAGACAATGGACTAAACCCACTTCAGCTATTCATCATCATTAAGAATTTCATTGATATGGTTGATCGGGTCACAGCAGACATTACCCAGAAGCTCAAGAAGAACTTGACCTCGAACCCAGGATTGTCACCGCCGCCGACAAGAAGTCCGACGAGATTTGTGAATGCCCACTTGCAACTGTGGAAGGACACCTTGCCAAGGGAAACATATTCCAGTGAGTCAGAAGGTGATTTCCAATGATTTATTACACTACCTGTAAGGTGAAAGGAGGAAAATTCACATTTAAAAGGAGTCGATTCATTAAGGAGTAAAACTCTTATAATATGGATTTTCTCCAAATTCGGTTAACAGATAGGACTTCGGTGTGGAGGTCAGCCCACGACTTCCAAGAAAGAAAATACCAAGATTTGAATAGACAGCAACTTCTGCTGTGGATTACCAGCAAAGTGTTATTTTGACAGTGATGGCTGTACATTATCGACTAAGAAACAGATCCCATATGCCCAATTGAATCTGAATTCACCTAATGGATAGGTTGATAGACATGGTTCAACATTCTCTCTAATTAAGTAGGATTTCATATTCGAACCTTATAAATTTTAAAAAAAAAATTTAACATTTGGAAAATCTTACCTCTTGGTCAACTAAAAACATTCGTTCATTTGATAACTAGATAGGCTAGCGGTAAAGTGACAGACGAACAGACATCCGTCATCCTCCGATGAAAGGGTGCAACACAAGATTTTTCCATCAAATTACATGCAAATAATATTTTTATGCCTTCCCAGTTGTCTTGTAATTTTTTTTTGAAAATTATTGTCTTGTAATTCCTACAAGATAGAAACGATCAAACATTAGACTGTGTCATCAGTATGAAAATATCTTGCACCGTCCGGCAAGACCATCAAGATCGTTTTTAATTAAAGGAGCATTGGCCAACAACCTGCCTCCTTCTTTTATTGTTGGTTGAGAACGTATCAGCACTAACTGTATACAGTCAAGATTTTTTCTACCTACCTCCGAACGAAGATGGGCTCAACTTATTCTTCTAGCAAATGTAATCTCGAACCCTATTCTCAACCGGGGCAGGCTGCAGGTCCACTGTCCCAGCCAAAGAGAGGATACCTGGAGCTTAACTGTCACATTGAAGCAAGATGGTATTCCATTCATTCTCTGGAGTGGACTCATCTCGCCCTAGAGAAACATGCAGATCAATGCTTTTCCTACCGGCATACTAGTATTCACACTGAACATATTAGCCGCCACAATCACACGCTCTCACATTCCAGCTAAAGACCAAACAGTTTTTATTGTTTTTAGAGGACCTATACAAAATCAGAGGTGAGGACATAAGTACTTTACAGAAATGACCAAAAAAAGAAAAACCTCTGCTATTCTGCAAATGAAAAGGTATGGGGCAGTATCAGTTGTACCCAAACATATCCATCTACTTCCTAATGGCATGAGCTAGTAATTTACCTGATATATAGCATTAAATGCGATGTGTACGTGGAAGCAGACTGCAAGGTCATGTGGCTTGCTCGCTCGAAGCTTGCTTCTCCAGTTTCTGCAAAGAACACACAGAACATGAATTCGTACTCCATTATCAAAGCCAATCTAAAGTAATCAGCAGCTTTCTCAATAGCAACGATGAGTGAATTCACAAATGTTCTTCATAAAAGGGCCCGGGATACACATGCTTCATTCTTGAACAAAATACGATCGATGTTTTAAGTGATTGAAACTGGTTAAGAATTTTGAAAACAAGAAGAAGTCAGAGCAGAAGAAGAGAGCATTCTCAATGCGATGTATGCCGCAGAGCAAGGTATTTGAATAAACACGAAATAGTCCGAGATTGCAGCACATAATCAACTGGCGACAGTAGATAACATCAGAAACGTTTAAATATGCAGATCATACATCGATCACTCAAAAATTTTCGTCAATTACACAGAAATTCCTGCATTTCGACTGCTATTGGAGGTGCCTATGTTCACTGAGCTTCCAGTAAATGGAGTAATACAGCAGAGACAGCAAAAGCACAAGCCCATATGTTACGCGAATCAGACAGAATGCGATTAATGGAGCGAGTGTGTACCGATTGAGCATTGTGCCATGAAAGACCTCGGTACACGTTGACGGAGAACGTCGCCGCCAGATAGACGGTGGCGACGCCGAGGCTAGCCGTGAACGCCTTGAACGCCCAGTCACCCGCCTTGCCCGCCAAACCCATAACAAAGTTACTTATCTGCTGCTAAGCTGAATCGAGATCACTCGAGGAAGAGATGGCTTCGATCGGGAGGGGCAGTTTAGGGTTTGTGATTTAAAAGTCGCATGTCCAGAAGCCGGGCCCACTAGCAGCCCAAACTCAACTAGGGGCCCATAGAGGCCCAGCCCATCAATCAGTACAAGTCCAACAAGTTCAAGCTAAATTAGGTCACTAGAAAGTAAAATTTTCTCCATGAATTTTCTTTATTTTATAATATTCGAATCGGAGATTTTACCAAGATAACATTCTATATTGCATTATTATGGTTGACATGACTCATTGAATATACCACTTTGTACTAAAGAATTCAACCATGGCACAGTTCTATTACACAGTTTTAGTTTTAATTCTTTACATAGGCGTAGGCGAACATGAATATGGTCTAGTCATGTCACTCAGACTTCTATATCAAGTCCGAGCAATATACGTGTTTCAGGCTTTAGAACCCCCCAAAACACAAAAGACAGATTTTCAAGTTTGATTCGACATTTGATTCGGTTTTGATGCTGTTACGCCAACCTATGTTTTGTGGCCCTTGTAGCTTCATTATCGTACACCAATCATTCACTGAATGGGACACATTACATCGAATTCGACCTGATACCACTGATCACAACCTCTGGCCATTGGTTCAGAGGATTTCCCGAACGGAAGTGGAGGGAGGTAGAGTCTGTTCGAACACGGGATGCCGGATAAGACTCCAAAACTGAAGCCAGTGTTGATAGTGTCGATATCATCTGAATTCTTAATCTTGGGAATATAGTACTATTCTCTAGTAAAAGGACACTGAAACAACAGACCCAACAGAAGGTCAAGAGCATTTCTTTTGAATGATCAGGGGGACAAGAAAAGCATCATACGAGTTTAGCAGACTTTTAACGTGAAGTGAAATATATTAAAAGGGAATACTGATATGATATGCCATAGAAAGAGGAGCTGTGACTGACTAATTATTTAGCAGATCCAAAGGAAGCCTAAATATCTGCAGGATACAGAGGAAAAAGCCAGAGCAGCTACTTGACTACACGGGGCGGGGGAGGGTGGATGATCGGGAAATTCTCGGATATCTCCTGTAGGTAATGCCGATTCTTCTCATGCACCTTGTTGATGTAATCCGAGGCCATGCCATCAACATCCTTCTCTCCATGGATCAGAGTTGCAGATCCCACTCCCTCGCCCGGTTCAACAAGGTAGGAGATGGGCTTGGAGCTCTCCTGCGACCGGTGGCTCCCTGGGAGTCGAGGCAGCAGTAGCAGCTCCGGACCGACAACATAGGAGTCATCTCCCACATTGAGAGGGAGATTTCGGGAGGATTGTGGGCGGGTAGAGTTCCCGAGGCTTGCCTTAGCTATGGAGAACGATGAGAGCTTTATGATGTTTGTCACCATCTTTATCGATCTATCGCACAGGGACTCGCTGCTTCTGTCCTTGCCGTTCATTGCTAGTCTAGCTGCCTCTGTTACAATACTGCCACTCTACAACAGGTGTATATATAGCAGATCACTTGTTAACCATAAGTTGCCGGGAGCTCTACAGGGGTAACTTTAGAGAGTGAACGGTTACTTTCTGGTTAAATAAGCATATTACTTAGTAGACAGATACTTAAACCTATTCAGTATAAAGGCAAGGAATTTTTGACGTATACGTACACCTCTATATATAGATTTCATACGTGGCATTTACTATCAATGGTCTTTGAACTCCTGTTCTAAATGTTCCCTCCTAATGATCTAAAGCTAACAAGAGGCAACCCTTTGGAAAGATAATTCATGAATTGAAAAACAGCCCATCTCGGCTTACTGTAAACTGATCAAATGTCATTCTTTCATCACAAAAAGCACATAAGATTTGATTGAGAATCTCATCATGTTTTTCAATTATATGCTTTCACAACACACACACAGTATTAATGTGGACAGAATGATTCCCAGATGAAACACGTTGTAGAGGGCATGATCTTCCCACCTACATGGTAGTCCATGGTTGCTTGCTTACTAATTGCAGCATAATGCAACGAGAATCTTTCCCATGATTAGCCAGAAGAGAGGAGAAAAAGGAAGGAGGCGGAGAAGGATTCTTAGACAAAGTACCTGCTTTTAAAATCTCAGTTCTGAAAGCGTCTTCCACCATTGCTTTGTGTCACCTTCACAGAGAAGCTCGAGATCACTTCTGGCATCTCCCCCTTTTCTTGATAATAACTTGCAACAGAAGAAAAAAAAGGGGGTCATCAGATTCTTAATGCAACCTCATCCATTTGAATTATTAGGCTAATACTGTTGCTTGTCCGTAGAGCAAATCGTACTTGATCGGGACTCTTCAGTATCTCCTTTCCCAGTGCACTTCTCACTGCTTCTCGTCACCATCCATCTTGCCTTCCAGTCTACTTCACCTAATGGTCCTCCGCTCCCTCTCCCATCAGATCCAAATAATTAAACAAAAAAGTTCGGGGATGAGATACCAAACCCTCCATAAGTGGGAAGGTTACTGCTCTGCATGTTACTATTTTCTTATACGGAGGATTGAAGTTTCTAGTCTGACCCAGATCTCAAAATTTTCAATAGTGCCATGAAGTTAATTTCCAAGAATAGTAGAAAAAATGAAGATGGATCTTTCTCCATCTGGCTATTTCTTGATCATTCTTTTAGATCATGTTCAAAGTTACCAGCTACTCAGCGCTGCCAGCCAAAAAAACAAACACCCATCTGTTATGGCATTGTATAAAGTCTACCTCATGCAGCAGAACAACCTTGAACTTCGTTTTAAATATCTACATCATTGGACGATATGAATCAAAAGAGTTGCATACTGATAGTAAAGTTTCTCACACAGAAGTTTCAAAAGTAAACTCTCATTTGGAGACAAGATATAAAAAAGGGAATACTCACTTTCATCTGGCAAATCAAACGAGTTATCACAACATTGCCATTTAGAGCAAGAGTACTTATTTGAATTTTACATCTGAAAGAAGTCACTATAAATATTCTAAGTTACAATGTTATAAGTATTCAATTTGTACAATTCCAATTGTTGTTTGAGAGAACTAATCTTCAACCGAACGGGAAGAAAGCCAGGGATTGGGCGCTATATACGTGAAGCCTTGGAAATGTTCACCTGCAGTCGGTGTTGGAGCTGGAGAGTCATCTGGGGGCATTGTGGTCCAGCAACGATCAAAATTCGCTATACAGTCTCTTCCACTAACATTGGGCTTGAACTTGGGTAATATCTCCCTAGCCTCCAACTTCTTCCAGTTGATTGATCGGAACCATTTATGCCTCTTGACCTCATCTCCTCCGCTCGTTCCACTACCCAATCTTTTTGATGGCTCCTTTTGCAGCAGCTGAAAAAAGTTTAGGATAAAGATGCTTATCGTACCCACCCACTGACCTGAGAAATGAGAGGAAAAGGTCAATCTGCAGTGCATGAACTTACTCCTTTGAGCAAAGAGTGAGCTTCGCTTGTAAGGCGTGGGGGCAATTTGACTTTCTCATTGATGATTCTCTGCTGAAGCTTCCGCCTGTTTGTATGTGTAAATGGTGGCTGCACGAAGAAGATAAAATGCCTTAAATAACATAAATCATAATATGGTTAACCTGCCCACTGACACTCGCAATATCACCACCTCGACATGCTTGTAGTTGAGATTTTGTCGTTTTTTGTGCTCATTTCTTAAAATTTTTTCCCATAACCTTAAAATTTAAGAGCAGCTATTCATTTTCATTCGAACTACCTGACCGTTCAACATTTCGTACAGAAGTATCCCAACACTCCACCAATCAGCATCTTTGTTATGGCCTTTAGATAGCAGAATTTCTGGAGCCATGTACTCAGTGGTCCCACACATTGAATTTGATCTGCTAGACCCATCGATCTCCTTTGCTAACCCAAAATCAGTAAGCATGACCTGCATCAAATACCTCTGAGAAGAAATTATCCTTAAAACATAAACAGCAGAAACATATTGATTTTCAGGCCCTTACATGGCCATCAGCATCCATAAGGATATTCTCGGGCTTAAGATCACGGTGCACAATACCGCAACTGTGCAGTTGGGAAACAGCAGATACTATCTCAGCAGTATAAAACCTTGCCTGATCCTCGCTGAATACAGAAGACACCATTACATAGTTCTAGTTAGAAAAAGATGACAATACCCTAAAAGGTAATATATAGAAAAATCAACAATCGGTACCTAAAGATTCCTTGGCGGTACAGATGAAAAAAGAGATGCCCACCATTTATGAAATCCAGAATCAAGTAAAGCTTAGACTTGGTCTGCGAAATATGCAATAAAGATTATGATTCATCACAACTAATTCCAAACATATTAATAAATAATTTCTTTGCAGAACGATCAGCTCATATTAACTTTCAATTCCATCACTTTCCCTTTTCTCATCTTTTCCCTTTTTGCACATATCCAGAAGAATGATAATAACATCAGACCATGCGATGGCAGAATTCAGTGTGTCCCAAGGACAAACCTAATAAAAACCCTCTGAAGGCTTGGAACTGAAAATTATCTGAAGCAGAAAAGAATCTTATAAATCTTACTTCATATGATAATTACTAGACTTCATTATTCAGTAGTAGATTGTGCAGGTATATCAAAAATATGTACACTGGCAAGTACACTGATAAGATAGCCGTTCAACTACATTCAGAAGGTCATTTGCCCAACATCTTCACACGCAAAAGCTGGAACCTGAAAAAGCTACTATACAGATCGAAGTTATAGGCTGCAAGCAAGCAAGACCTATAGATGCACTAAATCATGGAATTGATAGCCAAGACTGGTGAATAGGGACTGAGTTGAATTTTGACTAGCAACTCAATGATTTTTAGGATAGACCCGACAAAGATCAACAACCTATTTTCCTTCGCATAGCTCCATTGAGAAAGAAGCAACGGAGTTAAAGACTCAGCATCTCACTAAAGCATGAATTCGGTCACCTGAAAAGAGAAGCGAAGAGGAACAATAAAGGGATGCACAACTTTGGCAAGAATCTCTCTCTCAGCCCTCATGTAGTCCACATGATTCTTCTTTATGATCGTGTCTTTCCTCATCACTTTCATGGCATAGATTCCATCACCATCACTGTAATCCTTTTTCCTCACCATGAACACCTTCCCAAAAGCCCCCTTCCCGACAACCCTCAATATCTCAAAATCCGCTACTCCAACAACTTCACTAGGACCACCACCAGAACTTCTACCGCTCTTGACATCTTCAGGATCTCCAATCTCAGTAGCATGATTCGAGATCACCTTTTCTTCTGCTTCAGCGTCAGAGTCTGTCAAAGCTTCTTCCTTGGTGAAGGGGAGGGAGGCCGAGTGGGGGTACCGAGGCGAGGGGCCCACGAAGGAGTGGGACCTGTTGTGGATGACCTGAGGGTCCTTCGGGAGCAAGGGGCTAGTGGAAGAAGAAGAGGATGGGTTAGTTGTAGGCGGGTTATGCGGGGTTAAGGGGCCAAAGACATCGGAGAAATCTAAGTCCTGATGGTGTTGACGGGTCGGAGAGGAAGAAGATGATGAAGAGGGGATTGTAAGCTTCGTGAGATTGTGGGTCAAGAGGGAGAGAAGGGGCTTCTTCTGGGATGCGGAGGACACCATTTTATTTTCCTTTGGTGCTGTTGTGCTTCAGATCAGTGAAGCGGTTCCACTGGTCTTTAGCCGGCCAAGATGTTCTGCTCTGAGGCGGGCTTTGCCGTGAAAAGATCACATCTTCTCTTCTCAAAGATGGTTGTTGGACTGAGAAGACATCCAAGAGGGATGAAATTTTCCGAACGGAGGAGATTTGCAGAGGCAAAAACTAAAAAGGGTGAGAGGCGACGGCGACGGCGAGATGTCTTTTTGGAGATAGAAGATATATTGGGTAGAATTACTACCGAGGTGCTACATGATAATAAAATTATATCAATTTTAAAATTTTATAAATTAAATTTAAAAATTATAATTTTAAAAATAATTTAATTTAATTAATTCATAATATTATATAAGAATCGCACGGCTCGCAGTATATCCGCTGCATTTAACACGTTCTCGTCTCTGAGTTGGAAGAGAAATGGACAGCTCCGTTGGCCACATGCTTCTACGCGCCTATTTGGCTGGTGTTCTCTACGCGCCAATTATTGAGGCTCCTTGTGATGCCTTTCCCTGTACTTTCCAACCTTTCTTAACTTACCCATGAACTTTCCTTTCTGTCTCAATTTTTCCGCTGCTTGAGAATTTATTTCGAACAGCTCTCCAACCTCAATTACATTCAAAACTGATAAATCACAAAGGTTAAAAAGAGTTGTCCTCCCGTGCAGCCCAGCTTGCAGGGCATTTGGAGTCTCAGAACTTCCAAGTTTAACTCTTGATATGCACAATACCAATGATGTTTTCTTGAGGATGAGGATTTTATAACTTTCGAATCTGTCAGATTCACCTGACTTACCTATCACATGTGATTTACGGCCTACTGTGTGTGCCCTGAGGAGAAAGGTGTCGCAATCCCTCTAGTCAAATCCGGAAGTTACTCGGATACCTCAATTATCAAAAAAATAAAACAAAAGACAAAAGTTAAGAGAGTTGAAGGTCTTGGAGAGATCCGTGAGAGCTTCATCGTATGCGAACTCAGGATCAGTAACAGCATAATTGACTTGCAGTGTTTCGCACTGATGTCACATACGGGAATTGAAATCTTTGATTTCCTCGGACCATATCGACCAACAACTCAGGCAATTCAATTGCAATGAAATCAGTGAGACTAAACTCCAGCGGGGTAACGAAATATACATTAAGAAAACTGATAAATCTGAACATATCAACTGGTTTAAAATTGAAATGACCCATATCTTTCTCTTCCAGTATGTGAAACGAAGACGACTAGTTACATCTCTGAGTTTTGCCCCGAAAATGTGGGGCAAGAAATCGAAAGAAAACCGAGAAAACGCAAACTGTGGAAAGCTTAGAATCAGCCTCGTACTTTCTGTCCTAAATATACAGGGATGCAAGTAAAGACCAGCAGCATCACATCCTCTCCCAAACTCGGATATAAATGACCTTGTACTTTCTGTCCTAAATATACAGGGATGCAAGTAAAGACCAGCAGCATCACATCCTCTCCCAAACTCGGATATAAATGAAGGGAGCTTGAAAGACTCTCCTAAAAAATGGGAGAATGTTTTTGGAATATAACTGAGCACAGGCTGATGAATGACAAAGGGATAGATTGATTATACACAAACGGAAAATCAGCATAACTTGAGATACAGGGAACACGAGAAGAGACCTGAGCAAAATGGCTATTCCCGTGATTTGCTATCCCTCTTCCTCCTTCACTGGGAAACATCGGGGGAACAAGCTCAACTCGAGCGGTCTCAGGCTTCCCTGGACGATTTCCTGAACATTTCGGTTCCTTCTGCACACATCAGACATCTCCTCTATAGGGACCATCAGGGAGTTAACATCGGCACCAGAGGCTGCCTCAGATAAGGCCTGAAGGAATCTTGATCGCTCCACCTCCGTCACTGCTGTAAACGGAATTAACGAGACACAACTCCTGGCCCATTCTAGCGCTTGCGCCTTATATGCTCCAGTCAGTGCCAAGAGGGCATAAGTAACCTGAGAAAAGAGGACCTCAGCACAATCACAGAATCATACACCGAGAACAGACCTTTTTCAGTTCTCTACAGTTTTGAAAAATATCTTCGGTTTTCTATTTTCTCGCATTATTCTTTTTTTAAGTTTTTGACACCTTGTTGGTTTTCATGCTTCTAGTGAAAAGTACATTTCTGTAGAGCAATTTCAACATGTACATGTACTGGAACAAAAGAAAGTGGAAAAGTGAAACAGGCGACCAAACTTTCATGATACTCCAATGCACACTCTACTAGATCTCTATTGAGTTCAAAAATTGTTCTTATTTAAATGTAGAAATCACAGGCACTTTATGAGGAACGGGTCATACTGTTTCTAATCTCGAGCAGGGGAGTGCTCCAGCTAGTGAGGCGATCAAAATTCTGGTGATGCATGCTCCTCGGGGAATAATAACACTGTCTCTCATGGGCAAATATTGCTCAACTCTATCCAGTTTTGCAAGATCAAATATGTCCGACAGGAAGGTCAGTATGGAATTTGAGGCCTCTCTGCAAGGGTAAGGGTAGAAACAGGCAAGCTCATCATTGAATATAAGTAATCAGCTACAGTTCACATTTACATTTTCTCGATAAACAATTCAACATATAGTTGAAACCTAACAATTTAACCTAAGTTAGAAGAAAATTTTTGTTCTTTCTGATGTTCTCTCTGTTGTTCATGCCTCGAACGATGGCTCGAATATTTTTGCAGAAGATAGAAGCTGTAATAGTTAACGTTAAGGATCCTTGAGCCATTTTGAAGGGTTCAAAGTTGGATCAATTAGTAGGGATGATAACATTGATGTACATAGACTAGGCCAGATGGGCAGATCAGGAATAAATGACCTGTGTATGTTTTAGGAATACCCAAGTATTCCTTATGATGTTACCCAGCAGAAAAAGAAATAAAGTTAAAACCTAATTAGAAGCCTCTGTCTCCTTTAGATGGCTCGAAATGTCGGAAAAAAGCAGGACATCATTCTTGTGCTTTTTTAATACAAATAAATAGACCTTGAGGTGTTAAGATGATTTCAAAGTTCACCTCATTGCCAGAACTAGTAGTGTGAATGAGGAAATAGGTGCCACACACACCTATATGTAAGCAAATATGGGTACAAGAGGGGGAGAGAGAAGCCAAACCTGTGCTGTACAGTAACACCAATCAGAGCGCAATCAACTAGCAATGGGAACACTTCAGATGGTATCAACAGTTGAGGACAATATCGAATGCACCGAGATGCCAACAAAAAACAATCGTCTGCTACATCTGGTCTCGCTGTAAATTCCTGTTGAACAGAAATAATGATAGTCAGACCAGTTATGAAATCTATAGGACAGTGAGCTCCCTGCTCAAACTCATACCTTAATACTTGTAAGGAGGCACGCGGTCTGTTTAAATAGCACTTCAATCAAGCTTTTTAAATAGCTTGAACAAGAATGGTCGGAACCAAAAATCTGCCAATAAATACGCATTACACTCTGTGAGTTGCAGGCACCTCGTGTAAAGATGAAGAGAAACTTAAGTAGAGGAGAAGGGGTGGTTTACCTTAATTACTTCACTGGATAAATATAGAAAACAAGGTTGGTGGTGTTGATGATATAGGCCTTGGATTTCTTCCAGCATTGCTCCAACAGTCAGCACCATAAACCTCTTAGAAGTTCTTACCTAGTCAAAAAAGAGTTTTATATGCTAGAACAATTAATAATGACTGTATGATTTTGCATGCAAGTACTCAGCTTGATCTTACTTATTGAAAAAGATGGATTTCCAAAGAAGAGAATCCAGTGCCAATGCATTTAGATACTATACATCAGATGCAGAAAATGAAATTGTGGTCAGACAGAAATGAGACGCAAGGATTGGAATATGAAGTCCATCCTAGAATTCTAATTGGCTAGAAGATTACAAGAGAGCCAAGGTAAGGCAATGGAGATAATTAAATGCAAAAAATGCTACTCTATACCTACCAACCCAGATGGACAAAAGGCAAAAAAAAAAAAAAAAAATCTCCAGTATGAAAGTACTAAAAGAAAGATGTAAATAAGCACAGATATGCGTGCTCACCGCGTACTTGCATGCTCGACAGAGAGATTCCATTGTTCGCATGTCCCAAGCACGACTGCAACAGATTCATTTAAACACTTGCGATGGTGGATTGGTTGAATGAAATGAGAGCATTATTTTGATACACAAAAGATTAGTGAACACTCACATATTGAAAACAGCTTTAAAAATTGGCCAGAGTCTACAAACAGCATCCGCCACAGCTTCCGGATGATTAAGGTATCTAGGTATTGTCATCGGTGCAAGATTAGGTGTAGGACACTTTAAGGCATCAGTACAAATAATGGTATCCATGAAAAAGATCGAGGGTGTACTTGGATAGAGAGAGATAGAAGAGAATCTTCTGCTAACCTAAATATATAGGCTATGCGATCAATATGAACTGTTAATTCTTGTGCAGGTTTCTTTTCCAAAGTTTCTGGACCATGATTTATCACTTCCTGTTTGTAAAAGGTATGAACTTAAAAAGAGCTGCAGTAGAAAAGTGATAACTATGAGAGAAGTAAAACTGGAATTATAATTAACCTGTAAAGGTGCCACAACAGGCAAGCACAATGCCTCCAGAGCTTTCTTTGCATGATCTAGAGGAAGCTCTGTTATGACCATGCTGCAAGTGTAAATGTATGAACAAATCCAACAGATAACCACATTATTTGAAAAAGAAAAAAAAAAGGAGATCAATGTAATAGCAGGTAGTATACCATAGTGCCTCAACTAGATGCAGCAAATCCTCGGCAGAAAGTTTAAACAGCCCTTCCCCCCTTACTGCTCTATGATATAGGTGAAACAGACCGTCTATACATCCGCAGAGCTTTTTCCGACAGTCTGCAGTGCGTAAAAATAATTAGAATCAAGTTTTGCTTTGATAACATATTGGTAACAGAATTATGGTGGACAAATTAAAACCATAAAAACAGTACCAGGGAGAAGAAATAAGTAAAAACACAGGAAGTTAGGCACATAACATGAAAATTGTACCATTGGAGGAAGAGACAGGAAACGAAGAGGCTGAACATATCAGAAGTGTAATTTCAGTTCCAGACAGAAGGGTGGAAAAAAGAAAAAGAATCATCTCCGCATTTGTCCAAGCGATAAGCTATCTTTTTGGCAGCAGCTAATTGTTACAACATCCAGTTACTGGCTACACATTTCATAAGTAGACAGAGTCTGACCCCTTAATGTTCTAAGATTTGAAATTAACAGATATATAAATTCAAATGAAATCAGATGACGAGTAAAAAGGAAAATACTGTACCATCACAGATATGTCTGAATGCCAGAGCTGCAGCTGCTGCAGAATCTTCACATTTTCCCATCCCATTCATGAGAATCTCTATAAGTGAAGGTAATATAGAAAGCTCACTTGATGCAGCATCCAGCCACTTTGAATATGCTCCAATTGTTAAGCACACTGAAAAGTTAGCAAGCACAAAGCAGCAACCAAGCAATCAGAAATCAGCATTAGTATATTCTGGTATACCTCATTAAAATCGGGTGTCTACACCTATGAACTTCTCAAAGTTGAAAACAAACCACAAATGAGTAAATCACTAAAGAAAACTTGCCTGTTTGGAGTAGCTGAGGTTGCTGAGGAAGTTTTGGAAGCATTGCCATAATCTGAGCATGACAAACAGATAATACCAGATACATAACTATGTGATCTACAGAAAAAAAAAATCCAAGAAAATCATCAAAGAAAAGGAAATGAAGGGGAGCAAACACTTGGAGATTTTTCAATGTTGATCAATAAACAAGAACACATTAAAAACCACATTCAATTGAATAAAACCAGTCAATATTCTGGCTTATTAACTAAGAAAAGCCATGGGAGACCCTATGGCATAATTCTTCTCATATTTCTCATATAGGAACTCAAAGCACTTGCAGCATAATAAGCATTAAGGTCAGGTTTTGTCCCTCCACTCTTATTCTCTCCTATTTGGCTTGGAGAGGTAATGTTAAAAGGGTTCTAGATTATAACAAAAGCCAAAGGCATAAACCTATCAAAAACCTGAGCCAATGGAAACAAATACAATCTCTTAAGCAATAGAATGCTACACCGTGGTAAGTGCCGATAAGACTGCCAAAAGCCTTTGTGGCACCAGTTGTACACATAAGTTGACATTTTCCATTCTATTATCTGTTTGACAATTTAAACTAGGATCTACTATAAAGCAGCTTTTTGATCAACATCAGAAAAGGTCAGTAGTGGCATGTTCATGATAAGGGGAAACCAATGAAGAACTAACAAAAGGTAAACTAATAAGTCAACTGCCTCCTAAGGCTTAAACAAAGGAAAACTATCTGGCAAGGGAGGCATTGGGAGTACAAAGCACACAAGAAAAGTTTTAAAGAGCAATTTTACCTGAGGCATAACTTCAGATTCAGCCACAGAAACATAATTTGATATCGCACGGATGCAAAATAAAGAAGCCTCAGCAGGACAACACTCAATCTGGTCCCCATTTCCACAATTTCTAACAGCCTTCAGATCACAGAGAAATAAGTTATCGAGTGGAATCAGTTCTGTGAATTAGAATTCCCTTTTTCTTAAGGATAATATAGTTAATTCAGTAACAAAGTTTCAACTTTTAAGAAATCATAGAGGGATCATACTCCTATATTGCCACAAATTCTCCAAGGAATCACTCTGGTTATTAACAGAAAAAAGAAGGAAAAAAGCCAAGGTAAATGTTGAACAGAGTACCTCCATAAGCTTCGTATAGAGAATCTTAAGCACAGTGTCACCACCCAAAACTGATGCAGCGTATACTAAAACATCCGCAACAGCTGCCAAGAACATAAATTCGATAAGCTATTGTTCAATCCAAATGTCACAATCACTAGAATATGTTCAATAGGAATACACACACACATATATATATAAGTATATGCTTATGAATCATGAAGTCAAATAGGAGGAAACAATATTAATATCAGAAAAGAACTTCATACACATGATATAGCTAAATATAGCTTTGCATGGAAGAGATCTAACCAAATATTAAACTATCAAATTCAACAATAGAGATAACATAGAGGAAGATTTTAAATCGTATGAAAAGTTAAGCATGTCCAAGGTTACAACTAAAAGATTTTGAACAAGATCATAACTTTGATATAATTAAATAGAGAATGCTGCAAAATACAAAAACCAGCCAACTTTATGGCTCTAACACCATTTAAATCAAACACATATACTTAGATAAATCTACACAACTTCAAAACAATTAAAAATGTTCTGCAAATACCAATAAAGTTCTCTTTTAGGTAATTTTGCAATTGGTAAGGATAAAACAATCATGAAAACTAAGTTAATTATTCCCTTCAACACAAGACAATATTCAGAGCCTTTATATGTGTTCTATGTGCTTCAATCATGATTATGAGATACATTCTATCCAATGCAAAATAGATGGTATACTCATGGAAATAATGGCAGATGCAAGAGTAAAAAAGTCATACCATATCTAGTCTGTTTAAATTCCTTGAGGTCCTCAGGGGAAAGGTCCTTATTGTCCTGGGGATACTGAACACGGAAATTCACCTGCAAACAAAAATAATCTCTAAAGAACGTGGCCGCTATCAAACGGCAAAAACAATAAAGCATGTTTGACATTATAACACATGGGTAAAAGACAACTACTGTAACAGATAAGTTATAATATTTTCAGGCAATCATCTTTCAACTGACTTTTCCTCTTAACAATCATGCATAAAATCTGGTATACATAGTCTTCTGCAACAATAACTCTGCAACAACATAACCAGTAAGATAAAATGGCAAGTTATCAGGCAAATGACCAATCTCATCACAAATCTCAAGTGTAATGATAACATCCTATTAAGTGTTTTTGTACTTGAACTTTCTGGTGACAAGTAGTATAAAGGGTAAAACTGAACCTATAATTAGTAACAATGCCCTCCTACTATTGCTAGCAGTCCAGATATACATTTGGAATAGGATATTTAAAGAGTTACTGCAAGCGTTCAATGTGCAGGAAGGACATTTGACATTTCTTGTGGTGGTGCTATATCATACTTGCAATTCAGAAGGCTTACCAAAGTAACAAGTGACTTGTATGCTGGTTGGAAAATATGCAACCTGCGGTTCCTTTCAGCTTCAATAGCTGCTTCACTTCCAAATGAAACATAAGAATCCCTAATTTTAAGTAAAAGAATTTGAACCGTAAGAATTCAACTACCCACAGAGAAAGGAACTGATTATCCACCTTCCAGCAAAGAATTCACCTTCTGGTCAATTTAGCCTGAAGATTGTGCCAAAAATTGAATGTCATGGATGCTATATCATATTCATGGTGTGAAGCAACTTCCAACAAGGCGTGTACTATTAACATTGACTCATCAGAACCTGAAATTCAAAAGGTTGAATTAAAGTAATTTGAAAAACCGACACACACTGCACACACAATCAGCAATTCAGAAGGCAATTGTAGAATAAAAGAAGCTAAATGCTGCTCCAATCCACGGACCATCAGGAGCATGGAACAATTTGAAAACCTGTACCACATGCTGTCAGAGAAGGCCATGATAGATGCATAGATCAAATACACATACCAGTTGCAATCAACTCAATATAAGAATCACCCATGTCGGCAAATAAGTGAGCAATGGCTTTCACATCTTCCTCATCCTGAAAGCAGAGATTGAAGTAAATTCAAAAGCTTTGTCCCTTGCAAATACAGGGTAAAAAATACTAAGAAACTTTAAAAACAATTTCAAGTACCTCAGTATGAGCTAGGATGAAAAAGATTTTCTTAAACAATCAAAACTCCAAAACCTAACAACATGTGCATCTGAAGTTGTTGCATTTGTCCATCAGAGGATGTTCTTGAACAAAATTATGACAAATGTCTCAAACCATCATGGATTACTTCACTTGTGTCAATCTTTAATCCAGTCTAACCTATCCATCAACAAATTCAGCACTTATCCTTATGACTAGCCAACAATTCTATTCCCTGCACTATTTCCTCAGGTTTCCAAAAGTGAGATCTAGAAGGACCGTATAGGAACTTTATCAAGCCATTACCTTTGAAGGATCTCCAAGCTGTGCCTTTAAACTCATAACCCGAGGCACAATGACTTGAATAAGAGGCAGATGAACTGGGACACCACCAGAATTTCCTGCTGTGGTGTAGTATATCAATTCCAAAACAACTGCATGCACAACCAAATTATTGTTTAATGAGGCCGATGTTTACAATAATTCTTTTAGAGGAAGAAAAAGATCAAGTGGAATATGCATCTGATATAAGAGAATTCCAATTAAATTCTTAAAGTATAAATGGACAGAATTTAAGAATCTGTCCAGGCAATTCTCTCAAGGTCACTTTCCAGAAGGAAATACTAGCATTAATCACATGAAACATGTGATAACAGGTATGTTAAGTCATCAACGGGCAAAAGGATTCATCAATTTATACAGCACAAAAAGATTGGTTAAAATAGAGAAAGCACAGTCCTATAAACAGAAAAGTAACTATCACATAGCATCTTGTCTCAATTATAGTACCATTAACAGCTGCCTCTGATAGTAACTCAGAGTTCACGCTAGAGAGTGCTGTAAGTACTAAAGGATGAGAAGCAAGGACTGATCCAGGGAGCCTGAAACAGAAGCAACTCATATTAACTCCACAGTAAAACGTGTCGTCTGATTTTGGCAGTCTAGTAGTAAAAGTTAAACTAGAACTATTAGACAGATCCTGGAAAATGGAGATATTTGAGTCATAAATTCATCAACATGTAAAACAACAATTCATCCAAATGTGGGCTACATGAGGAGAAAGTAATTCTGATAAGACCATCTTCTAAATCGTGAATTTCATAATTTATATAGAAAAGATCGTACTAAAGAGTAGCAACATAAGCCATCCTACCACTAGGGGTTGCTGATGTTTTAAGAGTTAGCTTTTGGTTATAATACTCGTTAAAATTAATGTTTAATTTATGAAAGCAGTATAAATATGCACTCCTGGTTGGAAATGTGTAATGCAGGAAGATTCTGGATCTTAGCATCAGTTTATTCATCTTTGCAATACAGAGGATGGGATGGAAATGTATTATAGTCGAAGTCATAGAAGGTATACATACCCGTGCCTCAGTCGAAGCCAGGACGCAAATGCCTCGAGCACCTAAAAGTTAAATGATGCAGATTACATGAGCATTATTGGGTAACAACAACGCACAACCAAAATTTCCACATAACCAAGAAAGCAAAATAAACAGTTTCTTGTAATCAAAACAAAACAACCTTACGCTAAACAAAATAACTTATGCACATATTCTTATGTATCCATAGGCAATCTTTCATCCATCTAAGCATTTAAGGCATGTAGCTTCAATCCCCTCAAAGATCATTCCACTCAAAAACAAAGATTATTCCTTTACAACATATTCCTAAGGCCAGCTACATCGAACTGACTACCAAAAACTGATCATCAAAAAATATAACAGATGTATACAAACTTTAAGAAACATCTTCCTCTGATACAAAACATAGAAAAGAAAACTGATATACCACTATTCAAGTAATCTAACACATTTAGTATAGATATATGTCAAACATCAGAAGAAGACAAAATACAAAAAATGTAATGAGAAAATAAATTATCTCACCGGCTCCTTAAGTTCACCGAAATTCAGACAAGCTGTTAAAATACTTAGAGCAACTTCCATCTGAGAAATCAGCTCCATTTCGAATTGCCTACGTCTCTCCGGACGAGCTGATATTTTGTAGTTGAAAACTTCCTAAAACACAGCTAATAAGCAACTAAGATCGTCCATGCTGATTTTTTTTTTCGAATGATAGATAAAGAATTTTATTAATGTAACGCGAAGAAGCTGCATATGCTCAGCTTACAACAATATACAGAAGTGTTTGTAAGCACTACATAAAATGATTTGTGCAAATATAGGTGACTATTACTTGCTCCGAAATGATATTGTAAGCACATCACTTCACAATCGGTTTTTAATTGAAACAGGAACAAAATCCTTCGAAACGTATATTTGCATTAGATTGACACTATTCTCAGCCATACTTAGAGCAGTCTCCTTTAAATATACAAGTTCATATTGCTTTTCACCCAAGAAATCATTAAAATACACTTCCTAAATAATGGAAGAAAGACCCTCTGATATCCTAAAAGGGAGGGAAAAGTGGGCATCATTGAATATCTGAACAAAGCATAATTATACCTCTGGCAACACTGTAAGCAATTCCAAGAATCCAGGCACGTATTCAGGATGTGAAGTCATCTCATTACGCAGCCATTTCACAATACCACCATCTCCCCAATCATCTGCAGGAACATGTACAGCCAAGGCAGCCACTGCAATGCTAATCTACAATACCAGCCAGATAGTGAATTCATTAGTTTCTTGGATACAATGGTCAAAAAAAGGCTTCTCTTCCTATTAGACTCATATAACAGTTAGTGATCGGTCACATCCAAAATTCTTCTCTAATATTGGGGTGTCAAAGTACCTGAGTCCTGACTTTAGGAGGTCCTTTATGAAACTTCTTCAATAAGGTCTGCATTCGAAACATATGGATACTGAGCATACAACATTAGCTACTTCACCCAAATGCTTTCGGTTATCTATCACTACAAGAAAACAGCTACTTCAAGAAAGAGAGAATCCAAATTCCAACATAAACATGCCAAGTAACATAATTTTCTCACATAATAATGGAAAAAAGGTTTAGGCGATCTGTTCATTCATGGATTACCAAGAAGAATTAAGGAAAAAAAAACCAAGCACATGTCAACTTACATTCAATGAATCTCTCAATAGGCGAAAAGCTTCAGAAGGAAGTTCTTCAAAATCTCGCTGTACCTACCAACCATACACAAGGAACTGAAATTCAAAAGTGCACCCAAAATATGAAATGGTACAATGTCTAAAACAAGGTTCTACAACTGATATTTAAGAAAGATCTCAAAATTACAATATGCACAAAGTGAAATCGAGAGAACCAGACTCTACTGATTGGTCTAAGGAGAGAGGAACTATACCTTGCTTCTCAGGGTCTGTGAACAGAATATCAAGGTCTCCAAATTGCTAGTTTCGTCATGAAGCAAATTATCAGCAACCTAGGCGGAAGTTCAGAGTCAAACCTCCAAAGTAAATAAACAGATATTTAATTAAGATGAACTCTAAAATCAAAACATGATCCAGATTCCAAGAAATGTCGACCAAGGCCACGATCAACCAAAACAAAGTCAACTTTCCTTCCTGCCATTGAGAGATGAAACAACAGCACATTCAATCTCAGAGACCATAAATGTCCGAAGTTCAAATTTCACCAAATGCTGTACACTCAACTCCGAGCAGCCAAGACCAACCCAACCGAAAGCAAAACAGCAAGTCCATCAAATCCGGAACAATTACAAGGAAATTCACAAACCGATAGAGGGAGCATTTGGCAGGGATGAATTACCTGCCAAGCGTCGATCGTGCGCTGGAACTCCTGGAGCCACCGATCGGCCTGCACACGGACGGCGTCATCGGGGTGATGGTACAGCGCGTTGAGAGCCTCCTTCACAGTGCTCTGGAGCTCCATTGACCTCAATCCAATCTCGATTCCGCACATGGGATAAAATATCGTTCTTCTACTCGACACAGTTCAATCAACGTGTTTAATCTGAATCTTCGATTCCCAATCCAATGATCAATTGCTACACAATTTCATGATAATTCGATCGTAGGGTTTTTGGCGCCCCTGAGAGAGGTTTTTGGGGCCTTTGTTCAAATCAATTGATTGCTGGTAATGCAGATGAAATGGTGAGGGCTTAGACAAAGAGACGTCTCTGTTCTTTTCTTTCCATTCTTTCTTTTTTTTCAAAAAAAAAAAAGTGAGCGTTAAAGTTTTTGAATTTCCACCGGGGGCTACGATTCTATGCGGCGGAGATTCTGCCGTCGTTGTGTTTGATTGGCTAGCGGGCCTCGGCCTCGGTCGCAACTGGCCCCGCTCGACATACTCTTGTTCAAGAAGCCCAGTTGGAGTTTGTTTTCTCGAGTTTTTCGGTTAAATTCCCTTGAAAAGAAATAATGTATAAAAAGGACGGTCATGTCACGCATTGATAATAATGTAATATATTTATTTAATTAAAATTTGATATATAATTAATAATTATGTAAATATAATTGTTCTGTCCTAAAATTTTCTTAAAAAATATAAAAAATCCTAACAATTGGTAAACTTTAATTTAACCAAATAAATAGTGGATTCTGATTGAACGAATATAACACATTAACACTGCGTAACTACTATGACTATTCTATTAAAAACTTTCTCAACTGAGATGACCACAATTTGAAGATGCAATTTCATTTTTAAAAATGATGTAATTTCACCATAAAAATGACTCAATTATGCATTTCTCCCGACATGGCCGAGAAACGTTCTGCCCATCTGTTAGATGATGCCGACAATTTTTTTTTTCCTTTTGCACCGCACAGTATCCCGACCAATCGAAGCGCTTCTTAAGACTAATTTACTATCGGACCAGGATTCCTAGAAAAATTTCTGTTGATTCTCTTAACCTGAGAATCGATCCTAAAATAATATATTTTTAGATCAGGTGAGAGAACCACTAGACTAACTTCATATTGGTTGGTGATACTGATAATTGTTGCTCACTGACCATCGACTTGATAGAAAAGAGAAACTACAGGTAAGGCCCCTAATCATTGTGTAAATAAGCCGAGCCGAACCTGAATCTATCATGTTCAAGTTTGGCTCGTTTAATAATTTGCAAACTCGGGCCCCGGGTCAAACTTTAGCGGGCCTATGATTTCAAGTTTGGGTTTGACTCGTTATGATAAACGAAGACTTGTCGAGCCAGCCGAGCCAATGAGGTGGGTGTAGAGTGGTTGTCGGGTAGGTCTATTAATTATCAAAGGTAAAGAAGGGAGGGAAAAAATATATTACAAATTAGTGATTCGCAAGTAAGTAAAAAAGAAGAAAAAAAAGGATCCGAGTAAAATAAAACACTTCAATTAAATTTTTTAGTTTTCATAATGACAATAATTATGATATAAAATAAAAGTCTCATTTGGTCTCACGAGCTTCTCGAGTAAAATCTCGGCTCGGCTCGTTTAATTAGCAAGTTCGAGCTCATTCTAAGTGAGCCGAATTCAAACTTTCATTAAGCAAATCTCGAACCGTTCGCGAATCATCTCATCTCATTTCATTTACTCCTTTACATGGTACCTTACACTTCCTGCGAGCCAGATTCGAACAAATCGTCGAGACAGTTTGTTTTAAGGAGATGAGAGAACAATCTTCTTGGATTGATTCCCGTGACAGTTGCCATGAGTTACATGGAAACATCAGGTTAGGCAATCGATGGGCCGTAATGAAAAAATCTCATCCCGGGTTCCTCGTTCTTGGTCCGGGTGGCAGAGCCCGTTGCAGGAGAAGCGCGACCCCCCCCGGTAATCCATTTCTTTTAGTCCCTGGGGAGCAAGCACGGTGTCGTATTAGTCGGTGTCTGCACGGCTGGAACTGGAAGGACAACTCACGACAGACCGTTAATATAGTTAAGGGGCACTTCTATTTATAGCTAAATAAAACAAAGTTGACCCTCTAAAACTTTCTTTTGAGACCTCCTCAATTGAATTGGAAAAACCAGACTCAATCTCCCAAGTCAGCAACTCCATTTTCCATCTCCCTGGACAAAACCGAATGACAAGCCGAACCATGAAAGCAGAGAGGAAAAGGGCCATGATCTCCGACCTCGCCCCCTCCGAGCCTCTCTAGCCCTCCTGTGATCGAGCAAGGACTCTCCTCGCTTCTTCTAGATCAGATCCATGGCGAAGCGGTCATTCAAGTCCTTCGTGGAACAGGAGCTCGGGAAGTTTCCCCTCTTTGTAATCTACGCCATCCTCGAGTGGATCCTCATAGCAATCTTATTCATCGACGGGTTCATCGCCTTTGCAGCTAATGAGTTTGCCAAGTTCTTCGAGATGCCGGCTCCATGCCTCCTCTGCACAAGGATCGACCACGTCCTCGTCAGGAGGAACCACGATTGCTACTACAACGAGTCCGTGTGCGAGTCCCACAAGAAAGAGGTCTCTACCCTCGCGTACTGCCATGTCCACAAGAAGCTCTCTGACATCCGGGCGATGTGCGAAGGCTGCCTTCTGTCATTCGCCACGGAAAAGGAGTCCGACTGCGATACTTACAAATCCCTTGTCGGGATTCTCCGTAAGGATCTCGATTGTTTTGTTCTCGACGACTCCGATATCCAGCTGTCATTGCCTGCATCGAGGAAGACCGAGGAAGCTTCCTCCCTGCAGCTCGAGAAAGATGTGGCCAGCAACCATAGATGTTCTTGCTGCGGGGCGACATTGAAGATGAAGTTTTCTTCTTCCAACCTGAAAGGAGGGAGCTCTCTGAAGCCGGGGAAGAGCATGAGCCCGATCTCACAGGCCCCAGCTCCGTCTCCTCGAGGGCCATTGATGGCCTTCAGGAATGGAGAGGGACCAAACCTGATGCTGCCCCACATTAGATACACCGACCTCAAGTTCATGTCGGATGCCGACACACCAACTCGAGAGGATAATAGCGCCTTTAATGGGATCGTTCCTGAAAATCAAGGTGCACAAGTTTTCCAAACACTCAATGCTCTAACCAGTTTTCGAACACAGAAAGATTGCAGGGGCAAGGAATATGTGCAATGAACTGCGATGGGCGAGACATGTGATTTGATACCTTCGCATGTCCTCTAAAGTCTAGTTTTCTTTGCTCTGAAGAAAGAACATTGAAACGTAGATAAGAACAGCATCTCCCATGTTCAACTTAATGCAATTCCACTACATTGTGATCTCTATGCTATTCCATAAGAAACATCTCCCGAGGAAACACCATTGAATGAGCGATAACATTGACTTGCTTCAACTGATCCTTTGACAGGTAAAGAAGACATTAAAGCTGCTTCAGCTCCTCTGCTTACAGATGCAGACGAGATCAACGAATCATCGAGGACCCCGACCTTCTTTCGTGGGAACAAGTTCTTTGGGATCCCTCTGAGCGATTCAGCAAACTCAAGCCCGAGATGGCCTGCTCGGCTCTTGAAGAGGTCCCCGCTTGAGAAGATGGAGTTCGCCTCCCAAGAGTCCATAGATGTAAATGCTTCTTCCAATGACCCGGAGAACTACTCTATCGTGAACCATTTGAAAAGGCAAGTCAGATTGGACCGCAAGTCCCTCATTGCCCTCTACATGGAGCTCGATGAAGAGAGAAGTGCTTCAGCAGTGGCAGCTAACAATGCCATGGCTATGATCACGAGGCTACAGGCCGAAAAAGCCGCGGTTCAAATGGAGGCTTTGCAGTACCAGAGGATGATGGAAGAACAGGCTGAGTATGACCAGGAAGCTCTTCAGGAGACAAACAATTTGCTGGCAAAGAGGGAGGAGGAGATGAAGGTGTTAGAGGCTGAGCTCGAGGCTTACAAGAAGAAGTTTGGCTGCTTGAAGGAGGAGGATTACGAGCTCTGCAAGGTCGATGTGGATGAGGAGCCTCAGTCATATTCTTTCTTCAATGGAGAGTCCGAATGTGACAGCCCACCTAGCAGTGCACGGACAGATCATTAAAAAAATCACAGTCAAGAGGAGATAGGTAAAGTAGTAAACTGAAGCTCAATTGATTTCACTTCGAGGAGACAGCTGATGAACATAAGCAGTTGGATGAATTACTCAACTTCTGCAGATAACTGATTCGAGGATCGTATCAGTGAGAACTGCCAGACTGGGCACAAATAGTCTGAACTTCTGGATTGATACTCTTTGCCCTCTGCAGAAGCTTCAAGACAACATGAAAACATTTCAGAGTGATGAAATGAGCTGCCTCTGGATTCTCCATTCTGGGGGTAATTGTTAAAACAATTTTTGGCCTGTTCTTTTGTCAGATCACCTGTTCTGCTCTGATGCAGATTCGATCTCTTAACCTTTTCGCTCTTTTCCATCTTCCTTCCATCCGGGTGTATATAGAATTTCCTCCTTCATCACCGAGTGCTCCTTTTCATGACCTGGAAATGGATGAACAGTCTCGAACTGCAAACTTAAGCGTCTTCAAGAATTTCTACACAATTAAGGCTATACTGTGTGACATTTAATGTGTTAATGGGATTGTACCTGAGTGGCTTCTGTCAAGTAATTTGCATTGCTTGTTCTGAAGATCTATAAGTTCAACAGAACTGACCCCATGTGTAGTGTCAGTTGCATATTTCACTGCTCGCGGTCGCTTACTTTACTCCCCTGCTCAACTATTTCAGACCCAGCTGTAAAACATGTCAGTTTATGCAAACTCGAGAGCTCATTTTCCAGACAGAAAATACTAACGATCTCGTGACTGCACTTTAACATGGTTCAGAGTTATGCATAGATTGCTGTAAAATATTTCTTGCTTTAACAGATGATCACTGCTTCAGAATCCTGAAGAAGAAAGGACCATTTTCACGTTCAGATTTTGGGGTCTCGACTCAGGATTTGGTGATTCGGGGAAAGAACCCTGATGTTATTAGATTGCTGCTTGCTTGCCTCCTTAATCAACCCTAACAATATTTTTTAAGAAATAAATTTAGAAAAAGGAGGGTATAGGTTGATTCATCAACAGTGCCAAGCAGATCTTCCAGGCTCCAAGAGCCAGCAAGCTCGGAAGGGAAGAGACTAGACCCCTATTTCCAGTGAACACCACGAATCAAAGCTGTACATAAGAAGGAGAATAGAAGTTCCCAAGTCCTCTATCCCATCACTCAAGTCTCAAGACCGTCAAGACTTTGCACGTCCATGAAATCGGTTGAACGGTCCAAGTGGTGAATTTGTTGATCATGAAAAGGAATCTGTCCTTCCATTCCTTGGGAGCCAAGAACACTCCCAGTTCAAATATTCTTCTGTTTCTTCTCACGGCAAAGCGATGGCAACTGCTTTGAGGCCAAACTTACCATCTGCCCTTTACTCGATTACGTTCATCTCCTTGTCAAACCTTACTATGAATCTAACCCTGGCCCACCACAGGCTTCTGGCAGCAGACTCAATGTAACAGCAATGGTTTCAGGATAAGCGTTGCCACTGGAGACGTCATCATTTCCTGGGCTGCGTGCCCAAGATCTCGATGAACCGAGTTTTCACCCCAGCAGGGCTCCACTCTATCCACTTCCACCCTTCCACGGTCAGTTACGTGGCACTGTGATTCTTATCTATTCCGTTTGCTGCATCTCCCATAGTTCCTGACTAAGCACAAGTTTGGATCCCAAAGTTTGTAATAGGTCTACCGCCTTTCGTGCATAATCTTTACTTTCATTTGCTTGAGCAAGTACAGAAAATAATACTACAAAAGCAAAGCAATATTTCTTCTGATAACCAACTGATTAATGTTCGCTATATTTGAACAGAGAACATCATCAAAGAACTAATACAACAGAGAGTGGCAACATATTCTAGTCAGAACAGTAGGCTGATTTTCTAACCAGACATGGCATAGCCTGTTCAAGAATGATCATAAATTACATGGAGCAGATTTTAGTGCACGCCTAAGACACTAGAAATGGAAGATTTTCTCCTGAACGATTATCCAGGATGTCCCCTTAAATTAATCCTTCGAAATCAAGTAGTTCTCTCAAAGCTGCCTCCTATCTGCATGTGGAGCCAGTTGGGGTGAGAACCTTGCATGTACTCACGTGCTGCTTGGGGGCCAAACATCATCCCTGAGGCATCAAAGGGAGTTGCTCCAAGCTAAAAGGCCAAACCCGGATAACAAGGTTAGAAGTAATATCCACACTCTTTCAATACCTTTCTTCAAAAGATTCCATCTCACTTCTTAATAACAACGCAGAAAGTGCTAATATGATGAGACGACTGATTGGGGGTTGAAGTTGGAAAGACTACAATAATTAACTCAGTGATCTTTCTGAAACAAGAGATTATGAATCAGGCAAAGGAATGATTACCATGTTAATTCCACATGAAACCATCAAGTCTAAGAAAATTACAGGAGAATATCTCATTGATTATACTCCATGAAGATATCATTTATCCATTCTTTCAGTAAATGGCAGCGAGGATTCCCAGGCTCTGTTTTCTTATGTCTTTTTTTTTTAATTACTAAAAAGGCTTTGAGGATGTTCAAACCATTCCTATGGTGCGGAAAACGAATAAATCCAACATTTTCTACACTCGCTCTTGGCAGGGAAAAACCACCAGAACTTATCAGTCAAACTTACATCTTTTGAAGGGAAAGCCTCTATTGATGGGTTCACGTTCATTCTTGAATTCATTGCTTCAAGCTTCATGGACAAGAACTGCAATAGACAAGATAAATGACAGAGCACTGATTACATGAAATACACCGACTGGTAGACACCGATGTGAGCTTGGAGGAGGAGATGCATGGGAGCCTAATAGGCAAACGTTATAATTTACCTCAACCTGATGCTGCAGTGACTGGATGTAGTTGATAATCTCATCAAGCACGAGGGCCTTCCCAATCACCTGGAAAGGATATCCAATCTGAATCTACTGAAGTGCATGTGTCAACTTGATCTTTTGAAACTGAGCTTACATGGTTCTCAAATAACGTTTTAGAAGGATTACATGCAGACACATTAAAAACTCAGTTGGACAGAAGCAAAAACCTTATTGCAGCCAGGGACCAAATCTTGGAGAATTTTCATCCTCTCACTAATCTTCTCCCTTCTTGCCTGCGAAAAAGGATCAGTTCAGCATAGTTCCCACAAATATCCAACTTCAAGTGCCACTGCTACTAGAACTTCAAATTTCAGAAGAGGTGAAGAAGCTCACTCTTTCTGCTAAGCTGTGACTGTCAGTAGCTTGGCCCCTCCGTGCTCTCACATGTATATAATCTTGCTTCGGAAGCTCAGAAGGTTTGGCACTTTGTTCAGTTGTCTTACTTCCAGGAGCAGAGCTAGACTCGGCTTCAGCTTTTGGGCCATCATTCTCATCCTTGGGTCCCGCTGTTTTGGAGCGTTTTCCATTTGAATTGTTCTGTCTCAGTTGAAAGTTTCAGCTACTAAGAAAGTGATTTCACTCATTGGATGATTTCTAGTTTATAGCTGAAGCTAAAACCTTGGATGTACAACCGAGCCAGTAAAGCTTGGAACATGCTCAACAGAAATAAAGATACTATGGTCACAGAAGATCCTAAAAGTCCAACTCAGGGTCAAATTGATCCTACACAATGACTGAACCATGCCACTCATAATTCTTTCCCTCATCTCCAACAACTTTATTCCAAGACGTTAAAACAATTATCACCACTGCCTCATGTTTGTTCTTCATATCCACGAGTTACAACACTTCAGAGCCCCAGTTTCCTTTTGAATCTCTCGACCTTTTCTTTCATAAAGCTCCTAATTCTATCAAGAGCAACCGAATAGAGAGAATTAAAAAGATTTAACTATTTAAAACCAACATAAGTCTCAAAAAGATCTAGACCAACCAAATGAAGGAAGCCTCATCAAGATTCATCCATTAAATCCCCTCACCCAGTTACTCCTTGCTTTTCTTTCTCAGACCCTAAACACAAAAAGTCACTTTCACAGTAAGAAACTAAGTCAAATCTCAGGAGAATCAAAAGGTCTAAACCCCCACCAAATCAACCTCACTCAAAGCTTCCACATTTTAACCCCTCACTTTCAAGAATCAGCAGCCCCACTAAAAGGTTCAACCTTTTCGCCCCTCACTACAAGAATCAGCAACCGCGAATTTCTGTACTAATTCCTCTGAATCTCCTCAGCAACCAGAGAGAGGAACGCTGTCTAAAAGAGCCAGGAAAAATAGAGAAATATACCAAAATTTCCAAAAGAAGGTGAGATTTGCAGAGTAAAACCAACCAAATCATTGTCACTGCTAGTGGACACCATCTCCGAAGACCCCTCCTTTCTCTTCCTCGCACCGCTCTGATCCGTCACCGTAGATTCCTCCATTGACCCATGCGTCTCCACGAGCCTGCCCAAATTCCCGACTCGAAGTCCCAAACCGCCACTCGCGGGCTCCCCGCTGAAGGGCCAAATCTCAGCTAGGCTGTAGGCGGACGGGTTCGCGGCGGAGAATGAGGACTCGTTGACCAGCGGAGGATCCATCTGAGCTGACCCGGATTCACTTGCTTGGTCTCTGATCCAAAATGGGTTCTGGGTTTTCTTCTCCAGCAAGTGTGCTGAGATTTATAAATGGAGTCTCTAATTTGTCTTGTTCGAGCTGGGGAGGGGAAGCACAGAGAGAGAGAGAGAGAGAGGAGAGAGAGAGAGAGAGAGAGGGTGAGTCCAAGTGATCTGGGGGAGCTCAGGGAGTGGAGGGTGAGCTTAAGTAGCGATCAGGAGGATAAAAGTGGAAACTTTCAAGGAGATGAGGAAGACAGATGACATTAACCATGGCGTAGCCGTAGGGACAGGAGAAAGGGGAAGTGGGCAAGTGCAATTTTGAGATAGAAATGCAGAAAAATACAAAACAGCCGAGTACCCAAACCAAGCCTCCGCAGAAGCTCTGGATCGCGCTCTTGGAGCACGTATCAGGTAAATACCGCCCTTCCACTGCCAACTATACTTAATTAGAATCGATTTAAGTGAATATTTGATCTTGCTCCGAGCCCATTACGACCACATTCTCAATTTAAATCAATTCTGACCAAATGTTATTTGTCTGCTAGCAATGATTTGTGGATATTAATTAATTAATTAATTAATCCACGAGTATGAAAATGAACACACGTAGTTATCTAGAAACGGTGCGCCTAACTTGCCTGGCAAAAATCATATATCTGCTCGAGCAACTGCAATTAATCCCTGGAAAGTCCCCTTGGAGCTTTCCCCTAGATTAGGGACTTAGGCCTTCCTGCCATTCTCATGTGCCTATCCGTCATCCCTTATTCCTTTCCATGGAAACCCCAGGAAGGAAGTCCCCTCACCCCTCTGACAATGACCATTCCCTCCATCCACACCACTGCTTCCTCCTCCGCCTCGAGCTTCTTCGTCACGAGCCTTCGGAATCTCATATGTTGGAGGGCCGTATTCGTCCAGACCCCGATGCCCCAGTCTGATTTGAGATCATGTAATGGTCCCATGATTTACAGGAGTCGGGAATCCCAAACGTCAAAGAACTGTAGTTTTACCGGTCATTCATGAACTCTTCAAGCGCAATATATGCTGTAGTCATTTGCTATGAAAGCGTCACTTTCAAGAGTTTCAAGAAAATCTTTCGAACCCGTCAAACAATATTACATATGTATAATTTTTCACTCCTGACAACTAGGCTCAATCAATGACTCAAACATTAAATTTAAATGATATCCCTACTATCTGTAGACGAATGGTTCTTGACCACTTCACCATTGGATCGGGATGTAAGCATCCTAAGTATACGGTTCACTCTCCATTTCAATAATGGAAGAAACCCTGAAACCATTCCCTAAAAGGAACCGGAAAATTCTCCCATAACAAGATTATATTGTGACGGGTGTAATTTCAAAAAGGGGCAAATAGAGTTCTCTCTAGGAGCGTATCTCTTGGACACATCATCTATGTAAGTACCTTGTATCCTGTAGATATGAAAACGTGCTAAATCGCACAATCGGGAAACGGGGGTTTTGGCTATTTCGCCTTTCCATCACTCCATCACTTCCCATGTCTCACCTATTTCCACCACGTGCGTAAAAGAAAACATCGTACTGTGTGTCATTATGATGCCATTTGTTCCGTATTCTACCAGCTCAACTTAGATGCTTCTCTTACTGGGAAATAATTTCATGTTAGGTTGGTAAATTCAAATGGAAAAGAACTTGCCCCTTTTTCCTCTTCCTCCTCGTTTTCTTCTCTCTCTTTTTCGGAAATTTAATGGGCCCAACTAATCCAATTTCGTATGAGTCAGCTCACTAAGAGATAAGACTCCATATAAAGCTATGTTTCTTTTCTTGAAAAATCAAGAATACCTCTGGTTCAGATGTTATTAGGTTACGAAAAATGTAAAAATTATAGAAAAGCTTGAATTATAATAAAATTCTCTTCAATCACAGGTTGAAGTATGGGGTCACGACATTTTAAAAAATATAAATAGATAATAGTAAAATTTGGCAAGGATTGGTAAAATATACATAAAGTTAAACTAATAACACCGTAAAATTTTAACTCGTGTGATGTCACGAAGCCAAATGCTGTGCTCTGTAGTGTAAAACCCATTATAAATATGAGGTTACAATAAATTTTACATAAGAGAAGAACACGAACCACATGGAATATACTTTTTTCCATGAAACCGGAGAAACAGGCCTTGGCCCAGAGAGTCAAAATCGAGGCCCGTTTAGAAATCCTATTTCTCAAGCCACTTGTCGGCCCAAGTCCAGGCCCATCTAGAAATAGTCTCCAACAGAACAAATTACCGAAAAACAACACAATCGTTGATGTAACTTATTAGCCCACAACCCAAACACTCGCACGGAGACGGAGTTTTTGATAAGAGATTACTCGCACCGTAAACTCAGGTCAGGTCCACGACCATTCTACAAGTCCATGAAAGTATCTAAGTTCGACTATTTGAGCCTTGGGTTCTGTCTTCTTGTACTTCAAACAGGGAGCCTTTTACGGCACAACCCATTTCCAAATCGGCTACTCAGTCTGCTCGGGTGTCCAGTGTCCGATCTCTGTGTCTTGAAATTTTAAGGGTAATTGCTATTGAGGAACATAAGCCAACGGAACCAAGAGTTCT
The DNA here is from genome assembly GCA_037672795.1 of Lagerstroemia speciosa. NCBI lineage: Eukaryota > Viridiplantae > Streptophyta > Magnoliopsida > Myrtales > Lythraceae > Lagerstroemia > Lagerstroemia speciosa. The sequence continues at coordinate 3,046,327 of CM075308.1, forward strand.
CCCACAGCCTTTTGATAACCAGCGATGGCCAAGCACAAGCAGCCAGTTAATCTAAAGCAATTCAAGGTACAAACTGTATCACCACCGCAGTATCAGACTTATCACATGAAAAGGCCAGGCATGTTAATCCCATATCTCCTAATATGCATGCCCATATTTATAGCAGAGCAAGCCTAGGAAAAGAACATACTGCAGGATGTCTCTGGCTGATGTAGGTTATCCTGGGCCGACCTTGGGAATGTCATAATGCTCACTCATGTTGGCGAGATACTGGTTGAAGTCCTGAATCCTGTCGCGGTGAGACTTGTTAGCGGTCTTTGCCAATCTCTTAACATCAATCCTTTCCCTCTGCTCGATATACCTTCTTTCTGCAGGTGTTAGATGGTCATCATCTGGAGCAGCTACCTTACCATCTTCACTCGATTTTGATGTACCCTTGTCATCTTCATCAGGCTCGACAGATAGTTCAGCGCTTTCACCTACACGCGCGCGCCCACACACACCAGGGCAGAAACCATCAGATTCCTCAAAGAGAGAAAACAAATCAAACAGTCATAACCACACGACATGATGCAGGCTAATCAGTATTCTTTCTCCAGCAAGATGACGCTCTCATTCCTAAATTTTAAGTTATTTATCCACAAAAGGCAAAAGAATTAGAAAATTGGTAGAAGCTTTTCAATCCAAATGCAACGATAAAAACCTGCCCAACTATAAAATGATGGAACAAATGCATAATCCAGGAAAGCAGGTCATATCAACACGTGGAAGAAACAAATCCCATCCATAGCATGAATTTACCGCATAAAGGATGCCTACATGCACCGCACATACTCAAGAAATGAAGAAAATGATTGATTTGAGAACTGGATCCTGCAAATGCTGGCTTCTATAATGTGCAGCAAGCCATCATTCAAGACCCAAGCTGTCATGCCCGAGTAAAGAGAAAAAAATGAACAAACAGCACAATGGTACCAATTCATAACAATTTATGCAAAAAAGCGGCTTATGTGAGTCATGAAAGGAGGATGGATGGTAGAATCTCTTCCCAACAAGCAATGTTAAATTAAAGGAACCATGACTTATCAGTCACAACCTGCTACCAGATCGGTTTTTGTAATTTTGGAAATCTCGCCTTCATCGCCATCATTATCATCCTCACGGTGATACTTATCCTTGTTCTTCTTCTTCTTCTTCTTCACACCTCCAGCCTTCACATCCAAGGCCTTACCCTTCAACTTCAACTTCCCGCCAACAACGTTCTCATACGCAGACATCTCCACTGCAACAGACCGCAAATAGGTCTCACATATCAAAGCATTTATATTACAGGCGAGAGATCGAATCTGAAGAAACCCTAAGATCCCCAAGTCTGGACGGCGGGATTTCTAAGGAAAGGATTCGAGGAACAACAAAATAAGAGAGGCCATATCTCAATTGAAAGACATCTCCCTATTCGGATCTAAGCAGTACTTCAGAAATTCGTGTATGATTCAACCGCCGATCGAAACTAAACCAGCCAAACTCTACATCATCGCAGACAATCACAGGGAAGAGGGAAGCCGGGTCGCAGGAACTCACCTGAGCAGTAATTTCACAGGGAAGCAGCGAAGGAGCGGCACCGGACCAGGCGCCGGCAGGGTTTGATTGAGACCCCAGATGTAAGAAATGGAGTGATTGGAGACCAAAAAGGAGAGCGCACAGCAGCCGACGAAGCGGATACAAAAGGACCAAAGTGCCCTTTAACATATTAAAATAAGAGTAAATTGATTAGTCCGTTCCCGAGAGATGCGGTGTACACCAATTTCGTACTTTTCTAATTTTGTACATCTATATAGTCCTTCTGAACATCAATTTGGTCCTTCTGAACATCAATTTGGTCCGCTGAACATCAATTTCGTCCTTCCGAACATCAATCTCGTCCTTCCGAACATCAATCTCGTCCTTCCGAATATCAATTTCGTCCTTAATCATTTTGAACATCATATAGCTCCATTTTGAACATCATACTGGTCCTTCCGTCTCTCAAAGCCGTTTGTTTTAGACGGAAAAATAGGTGAACAACAAAAACGTCCTTCCGTTTGTACTTTATACATTTACCCATTTTAGTCCTCCGTCCTTGAAATCATTTCTTTGAAATTATTTAATCCTTTTTAGTGAAATATTGCTCAATAACTCTCCCTATTCTTCTCATTCTCATTCTGCTGCACTGTGGAGGGCGGGAAACTGCTTCGTCTTCTCAAACCTCTCATCAACTGCGCTCATCCTTGTCAGTGAGTGTTCAATCCACATAGGTTGTTAGCTATTCAACTTTTGTATGCAAATGGACAAAGGCAAAGATCCCGAAGCTCCATTTGTTTGCAAGCCAAGGTGAGTTGATCTTACAGCCATTGCAAAGATCTTGCCTTTTTCAACTTTTTCATCAGTTGAACATGGTATTTACTTTGTACACTGATTTGGGTTTGCTTAAGCAATTCAGATTTTGGATTCGTTATTTTTAGGGTTTGACTGGTGTTGTTTACTCTATCTGTGACTTGTAGTGCCTCTGTTTGGAAGACCATCGATGTATTCATTCATCACGGTGGGAACTTCATAAGGGACCCAGACCTAAGGTATGATGGTGGGGAGGTGGAGGTGAAGAAAAATATCGACTTGGATACATTCACTGCTGTCGGTATTGAGGAGTTGGTTAGCCATCTTTACAAGAGTAAGCCAATAGCTTGCTATTACAGAGATCCAAGTTTTACTAACTTTGAGATGGGCTTAGAGCCACTGAGTGAAGATAAACATGTTAGATATTTGATTGATAGCCTACAAAATCAATCTGAGGTGCACTTATATTTCGAGCATTTAAAAATCGATGAACCTGTTGAACTCACACCAGCTGAGATTGTGGAGTTTGAGAGGCAAAAGCAAAGAGAGGAAGAAGAAGCAGAGGAAGAAGAAGCAGAGGAAGAGCAGGTTGAACATGGAATGGAGTGTGGAGAGGGAGAAGAAGGAGGAGGAGATGATGATGATGATGATGATTACGACGACGACGACACTGCTGAAGATAGTACTTACAAAATGGGACCAGAGTTTATGGAAGATGTGGATGATTCTGCTGAATTTCAAGCCTACACAAAACCCGGGCTCGAAGAGTTTGATGAAGCACGTTCTAGTGGTGGAGTAAGGACAAGACAAAAGAGTGTCTCAAGGAGAAAGACTAGTACACCAAAGGAAAGAAGTGAAGCGAAAAAGAAGGCAACAAGCGAAGCGAAGAAGAAGGCAACAGAGACTAAGAGAAGTTCAATGGAGCAAAGCAAGCCCAGAACTGACTTCCCAAGCTACAAAAAAAAGGGGAGGTTTAAGAGTTCATTTGCTGAATCTTCTAGGATGGATGAAGGAGTTCGACAGCCATCAACATCAGCAGCAGGTCAACCAGCTCAAACAACACCAACTGCAGGGGAGAGAGCTCAACAAGAAGAGAACCAATTGTCCGATGACTATCAATCTGAGGAGTTGAGATCAGCTCAGGAAGATGATGAATGGACTGAGGTTGAATTCCCAATATTCAACCCAATTGAGGACAACAGAATTGTCATTACATTAGGTATGGAGTTCGAGAACCTTGAACTCTTCAAGACTGCAGTTAGGGACTTGAACATTCAGCAGGGAAGAGAAGTTGATTTTGTGAAAAATGATAAGGAGAGGGTTAGGGCAGAGTGTTCTGAAAAAGCTGATGGATGCCCTTGGATGATTTTTTGCTCAGAAAACAAGGTTAGAAAATGTTTTCAGGTTAAAAGCTATGTGGCTAATCATTCTTGCTGTAGGAAGATTACAAACAAGTTAGCAACTCGTGAATGGGTGGCAACCAAGTTAGTCCCAACAGTCAGAACCCAGCCTAACATCTCAGGGCAGCAAGCATATGATTTGATAATGCAACAACACAGATTGAAGCTCAATGATGCGATGGTGTACAGAGCACTGCAAATGGCCCACAAAATGTGTGAAGGTGAGGAGAAAGATCAGTATTCTAGGCTGCGGGACTATGCCCATGAGCTGCTTAAGGCAAATCTCTGTTCCAGCATCTTCCTTCAAGTCTCTCCCGAGTCTCATCATTTTGAAAGGTTTTATATTTGTCTTGAGGCATGCAAGAGAGGCTTCAGGGCAGGCTGTAGGCCACTTATTGGTTTAGATGGTTGTTTTCTAAAAGGCTACTATGGGGGTCAGCTCTTATCAGCTGTTAGTCAAGATGGAAACAACTCATTTTTTGTGATTGCTTATGCCATAGTTGAGGTGGAAAATAGAGATAGTTGGACTTGGTTCATAAGGAATCTGATTGATGACTTGGGTGACCCAGTGGAGGGCAATTTCTCTTTCATTTCAGACATGCAAAAGGTACAAGAATTTCTTAGTACTTGTATTAAGTAATCCCTATCTATTTATGAACATCAATTACGTCCTCCACATCCTATCACTAATACATTAAATAATCCTTAACTTTATTTTGTACATCATATCTGTCCTTTTTAATTTGGTTTAATGCGTTAAGTGATCCTTAATAGATATTATTCTAACAACTCTTTGGTCTTTATTGGTCTCGCTTTCACCCTCCATCTTCACAAATGCAGGGTTTGGATGCTGCTCTACATGATGTTTGCCCATCAACACCTCATAGGTACTGCTGCAGGCACATATGGGCTAATTTCAGTAAGAAGTGGAGGTCACTTGAATTTAAGAAGGCATTTTGGGACTGTGCAAAGGCTACAACTCCCCAGCACTTTGAGCAAGCAATGCAGGTGGTGAAAAGACTTAAACAAGAAGCATGGGAATGGCTAGGTAGGATACCTCCTGAAAGGTGGACTAGATCTGCATTCCCTCCCACATGTAAGAACCAATATGTCACCTCCAATATGTGTGAGCAATTTAATGGTGCTATTTTGCATGTGAGGGGTAAGCCTATCATAACAATGGTTGAAGGAATCAGGATGTATATAACAGAGAAAATGGTGCGTTGCAAGACTTTACTGGCTAAGCATCCAAGAGTACTTTGCCCTAGAGTGCAAGCCCAATTGGAGACAATGAGAAACAAATCTGTGTATTGGACCCCACATTGGGTTGGAGATCCTGAGAATTCAACTTTTGAGGTAACTTGTCCCCCACATTCTAAATGTGTGGTAGATCTGTCAAAGAAGACATGTTCCTGCAGAGTTTGGGACCTCACTGGGATTCCTTGCCAGCATGCAATTGCTGCCTTAGGCTACAACAGCCAGAGGCCTGAGGATGTTGTGGTTCATTGGCTTAGGACAGATGTAGCAGCCCTTGCCTATGCTGGTTTCATCAACCCAATTCCTGGAGAGATATTTTGGGAGAGAACTCCTTATGACAGTATTGTTCCACCAGTTGCAAGGAGGATGCCAGGTAGACCCAAGAAGTAAAGGAAAAGGGCACCAGAAGAAAGCTCTGATCCTAGTAAACTAAAGAGGCAGCTTGCTCCCCCAAAGTGCTCGAAATGTGGAGAGTTGGGTCACAATAAGAGAGGCTGTAAAAGTGCACCAACAGCTCCTAAACAGAAGAAAGGAGCAGCTGACACATCTTCTTCTGCAGCTCATGATGCAGAAGAGATGAACCATCCTAACAGCCCTCCACCCTCTCAGTCAACCCAACCATCACAACCTAAGGTCTTTATGTTAAGTTTAAGTCTTTGTACTTATTTTAAATTTTTACTATTCATTTACTGAATCTGGTTCATTTACTGAATCTGGTTCATTTTTTATTGTTAGGATACCCAACAAAACAGGCCTATCCCCACCAATGTGCCTATGGGGTTTCAAATGCCCACGTTCAACCCTCTCGGTGGGATTGCATTCAGGCCTCCCCCAGTAAGACCAGCTGTATTCAGACCACCATCAGGCACCCCTGTGACAAAGGAGACAAGAGAAGGTGCCTCAGTTGGAACTTCTCAAAGATTTGCATCATTCATGGGTGGAAGACCTCAAGGACCTCCTGCAGTCTGACTTTGTTGATGTTAGACGTATATTTTTTGGTCTTAGACTGATTTACATTTGGAATTTCAAAAGGCAACTGTGGCCTTTTACTATCTTTTTGGATAAACAGAAGTTAAAGACTGTTAATTTAATGTTACTATGCTGCTATTGATCTTACGCAGCCTGGGTTGAAGTCAAAGTTGAAGTTGAACTTTGTAGACAACTGTTAGCTTAATGTAATTAAGAAACAAGATTTTGAAATCTTATTTTTACTACACGAGTGGCACAATATTGGGACTTTCTTGCAATGATTTAGGGCTTCAATGCCTGGATTTTGGGGCTTTTACTTGGAGATTCGATTAGGGGCACAATTTCATCTAGGACCTTAGTAGAATCGATTTGAGGCAGACGATTTTGAATGAAATGATTGCAGCAAAAGAGGAAAGTAGAGGGAGGGAGGACGAGAGAAGAAGGGAGGACGAGAGAGGGAGGGAGAGAGTAGCGGATATATTAGCTATGTGAGAGAATGAAACTTCAAACTTCAATCTGTCAGGGACTAATATGATAATGATAAGTTTCAAGGAGCAACGCCGTTAACATTCCGCTCAGTAAGGATGATATTGATGTTCAATAAGGACTAAATTGATGTTCATCAAGGACCAAATTGATGTTCAGCGGACTAAATTGATGTTCAGCGGACTAAATTGATGTTCACCGGACCAAATTGATGTTCACCGGACCAAATTCATGTTCAGCGGACCAAATTGATGTTCAGCGGACTAAATTGATGTTCAGCGGACCAAATTGATGTTCAGCAGACCAAATTGATGTTCAGAAGGATGGGATTGATGTTCACCGGACTAGATTGATGTTCAGAAGGACTATATAGATGTACAAAATTAGAAAAGGATGAAATTGGTGTACACCGCATCTCTCGGGGACGGACTAATCAATTTACTCTTAAAATAATAAACAAATAATGTTTATCATTTGCTGGGGGAAATATTTATCAAAAGAAAAAAAAATCGAGGGAAAAATTTATGTAGCACAAAAGAAATTAATTCTTTTAAAATTAGTATCTATTTATAATAATTTTAAAATTTCGTACTACTATTTAAATCTTTTTAATCAATTTTTCCTTAATATCATTGTTACCCTCTCTATTACTCTTCCTACTCCTCAATCTAATTCTCCCTCTTGCCATTCCTCTCCCCGCACGCCATTGCTGTCCTCCGTTGCCCTCCGGTCGCACCACCTCCGGCAGTTCGGCTCATTGTTTGGGTCCCCGTTCGCATTGGGCAACGGAGCGTTGGGTGACGACGAGTGTCAGGCGACAATGAGCATCAGGCTCCAGAACGGTGGAGTGTCAAGCGTCGGGTGGGCGGCGCGTTAGCGTCGGGGCAGTGGGCTAGGGGCTATAGAAGGAAGAGGAAGAAAAGGCGGGTAGGGAGCTGCGAAGAAAAGACGAAGAAGAAAATGGAGGAGAGGCTGTAGAGGAGAGAGCTTCAGGGAGAGAGAGCTCAAGGGCAATTGTGAAATTTCACATAAATTAGTGCTGTTTTTTAATTTTGTGTAAACTAGTGCTAGTTTTGAAAAGTGGTTGAAGAGATGTGTTATTTTTTACACTTAACACCAAAAACTATTCATAACAAAAATCGGAATATTTTTTCGTTTTCGTCCTTTCTTTTAATTTAATTCTCAATCTTTACATGTTCATTTTATTTATTTTTATCATCTCATTATTAAAAATAAAAATATGAAAGTGTAAAGAAATAGAAAAACGAAAAGAAAAAGTGGAGTCGAATAAGGAAGAGGAGAGGCTTGTCAATGATCACCCCTCTCGAATCGAGATCAATCGCAGTGGATTTTGGTGGTATTCACACAAAAGAAAAGAGGAAAAGAAAACAAATCAGTATGTTTGGACCAAGTAAAATTATTCATTCAACTGTAGCTTAAGAAGTGAAACAGAGGATGCGATCAGTGGCGCCACGGAACATCGCATACTGATCGTAGACCACAATGCCAAGTGACGATGCATACTCCTCGTAAAATGACTCGAAATGGGTATCATGTGTTTTTTATGGGGTACGATTTTGATGTTCGCTACTAGGAATCCACTTGTAACAGAGAAAATTTGGTCCCCAGTTGAATCAACTTCTGCATTACCTAAAGCCATCTTCTGCAGATTTAGCACATTTTGCGGAGGGTTCGTACTTATCCTATCATGTACAAGCTGCTCTAGCCTTCTCGCAGCATGCCTTCATCCGCTTCCACCGACTTCGAGCATTAGAATCTTAGTATAAATGCTAAGAATAATCGGAAACTCCAAGATACCTGTAGATGTTCAGTGGAATTTTACAGCTCAGAAAACAACTAGTCCGTGGCAGAAGTGATAGAGAATCCATCACCATGACGCCAAATGGCTTCTTCGACTTGCCTATCCAGAATCATGCACTTAAAAGCATAATTTGGCAGATCAGAAACTTTTGAGGTAGAAACCACGAGAAATTATTACCTTTTTAGATGCAGAAAAATCATAAACATCTTGACATTTATTTGGGAGGATATCAGGAGCCATGTGGAAATCACCCAAAAAGATTTGAGCATCCCGATTACAAGGCCATCCCTTGACGTCGATCTTCCATTTTGACATCAGAGAGTGCAGAGCCCTGCGTGATCATCCCATCCTCAGAAAGAAGTCACAATCATCCAGTTTATTGCAAAGCACAACATGGTTATTAATATGCTCCTTTGCTCCCCTGACTCAACCAATAAACTTCTTGTCGTTCAATTTGTAGTTTAATTAGTTGTCCCTGAAAGAGTGTCTGCTCAGTTTCATGGACAATGGGTCCTTGCTGGTTCCACCAGACAAGGCCATTGGCTTCTGCAAAGAAACACCACTGGACAAAGGTGCATCCGCAGTTCTGAAGACTTGACCACAATGTGTCGCCAATCTAATTGTCCTTCTAAAGAGAAAAATGATAACATCAGAATCTCCCAGGGGAAGCGAGCATGGGCTAGGTTCCCGACCAGTTCTCTGAGGGCATCCACGTTCGACCATCAACCAGTATTTACATCAAAGATCTCTGCCAATGCCCCGCAGCCTTTCCAGAATTTCTTGAATGAAAAGTAATTTACCATGAGTTCTTGGAGGAAAAGTAGTTGAGCATTGAGTTTAGTAACACATAGCTTCCATGATTAAATTTCCATAGAACACAAGAACACATTAAATGTGTTACTAACAGTATTGTCATTCGTACTGAATCTGTACTTCAAGATCATGAATAGCCACACGAACAATGATAAATGATATAGGATACAGCAGATGAAACCGAGAATAATAGAAGAGGATTGATTAGTATTTGCCTCTCCCCGGCAACTGATTGATCTCGATGGTCTTGATATCTGTCACCTGTACAATGTACAGTTGCCATCTGATGTTCTCAGAGCATGAACACTGAAACTGGCCAATAATCAGCCTTGGAGTTTTCTCAGAAATGTTCTGCACCACATTTGAAGATTTGGTGGACTACCGGTCTGCACGTATTGTCAAATGACTAAAATTTGACATTGTCCTTCAGGTAGCACACGATCTCTTGCTGCATCAATACAAACAAGACAACGATTCATAAGACAGAGTTACTGCAGGACAACGAATTGAGGAGATAGTGCATATCAGGACTTGAAAGTTGAAGAGACTAATTGGTGTAGGGATGTCAAGCACATTGGCCACAAGAGATTCATTTACCATGCAGAAATGGGATTCATGATCTAAAGATAGCATTCAATGTCAATGCTAATGAATGCTCGGATTCTTGTGATTCCTGGATAATCTCTAAGCATCTGAGGAGGGAAGAATGGAGAAACTTACAATCAAACATAGGATGATGCAACCAGTTGCACCAGGGAATATGGCATACCAATAATTCAAGTGATGCAACTTGGCTCCATCGATGAAGAGTATCGGCAAGCTTGCAGCTGCATTCAGTTCATTAAGATTGCAACATAAATGCGAGTATATATTTAGTAAAATGTCAACGTATATTGGAAGCTAAACAGACAACATCAACAGTGATAATGACATTATAGAAGTGTGCCTACCAGGCGGATGAACGGCGCGAGTGTAGACCATGAAAGCTACCGAAGCAGCAAGTCCAGCAGCTCTAGCAAGCCAGCCTGGTCCGAAGATGGTGAATGCAATAAATCCGAAGGCTGCACACCCTATTTGAGCCATGAACATGTTGTACTTCTGCAGTAAAGTTATCAAACAAGCTGCAGTTTAATTTGGGGTCGTCTAAAATCAGGAAAAGAATGGTAAAAGCATAAAGTCTCACTGTGTACCAACATGAAAACAATAATACACACTATGAGGACTTGGGGAGACTAGAATACCCGAGCGCTCGGGGCGGAAGGAGTAGCGAAGAGGACAGCACTAACAGCTCCAAAGGGGGCGATCGTCATCGAAAGTCCTTTTGGCGCCAATATTTGGTCCATCTTCCCAAAAAAGGCCATCGCGGCAAATGCACCTGTAGTAGTTTGTGCAACAAGGCAAGAAACAACCGATGCAAATCATGTCCTGCAGTAGTCGCTCATCAGAGGCTACTGCGATACGGTAAGAAGGGATCGTTAAAATAAATTCTGAGATTCGAAATCAGAGTGTTTTCCGTTTTCTGCAGATCATGAAATAGCTGGAGGGAACTCAACCGACAATAATTCTCCTCCAGCACTTTTCAGGTGAAAAAAGATACTCTTCTTTGGCGTTTTCAGTTTACAACATTTGATGCAGCCTCCTTACTTTCTTAGGTTGCTGCTGACAACAACAGACAATCAAATATATTGTTGACGATAACAAAAAACAGCTCAGTTCCATTGATCCCAGCCCGCAGTCAGTAGAAAGCTACAAGCTCGAGGAACCGGAACTTCAGTTATAATCGAACCTGCAGCAGGCCAAAGAACATCACTGAGAGAGGGAGCAGGAGCCGACTTCTCTGGTTTCCAGCTATCCCAAAGCGGAGCGCTGGCGGCATTGCTCGAAGCCACAACAATCCCTCCTCCTCCTCTTCTTCTTCTTCCTGTTATCCGGGTCAGCCTCAACCCGGGTGCTCTCTCCGACAAATTCCTGCTTTTCTTGATGAAATCGCTGCGACTGTGCACAAGGGAAGGAGTAGAAGAGGGCAGCTGCACATTTAGAGGCAGCAGGGCCATGGAGCCGGGGCGGGCACTGACCCGGAGCTGGGTGCCCATTTCCAAGATTCAATCAATAAGGGTCTCAAGAAACAGGAGGACAGCAAACTATCACGACGAGATATCTACAGAGATAAGAGTTGAAAAAGGCTGTCATTTTATTGGTTATTGGGTGAGCGAAGGCCCTTGAAGATGACGAAAGGGCAATGGACGGAGCCGGCCAGTGGAGGAGGAGTGAGTCGCCTCTTACCTCTTTGAGATATCCTCCCAATAAATATTTAATATATTATTTATTAATTATTATATTATCTTTTTCTATTCATTAATATTATTCATTTTTTAAATATAATTTAACATATTTACTTACATATTAAATATTTATTTATTAAATTTATCACGTCATCTATAACTCGCTCACATAAGAATTTCGCTACCTCCCGTATAATTGGTTGACCCAATAAATTAATTATAAACCCTGTTGTTTGTCCATTCTAAAATTAGAAAGAAAAAAAATAGAATTAAGAGACATTTGAACATCGCTAACGTCAAAATTATGAGAAAAAGTTTAAGTATTATAAATTTTTTTATTTAATAAAAAAAGTGAGATTGTGGTCTTTTTAAGAAATGTAAAATTAATTATAAAATTTGATAATAACAGGTAAAATAGTTGTAAATATTATAAATCTAATTAATAGTATGTGTTCTATGCAAATATACATTGCAATTTCCATAGAACCAAACACTTCTCTGTGCTTGATTTTGGTAAAGCGGAAATTTTCTGTAGGGGTGTTGATGAGAACCGATCCCAATTGAACCGAATCGAAATCGAACCGGTTATATTCAATTTGATTTTTGGGTGCCAAGTAGCCAAGGGCACCTGCGGCAACGGCAGTGGTCACACGGGCATCCTCATCAGCCAGAAGCTCTGCAAGACCAAAGCCGGAGACTTCATATCCCAACGAACAATCTCGGGACTGCGGTCGTCATGAAGATATGCAAGCGCACGAGCAGAACCGAGAGCAGTTTTTAGTCGGGTGCGCTCCAGTTCGAGGCACGGTCCTTTCCTCGGTCTACGACGAACAACATAAACGCGACAAAATTTAGAATGGCTAGAGAAAGTTGGCAGAACATTTCAGTTGTTTGAGAAATTGCAGGAAGAACACCTGCTCTGTAATTCAGTTACCTTCCACCTGGTACTGTCAGCTTGGAGCAGTTCCCAGCTGCTAATCAAAGCTGGGAATTCATGCACTTGGAGATCACAGCAAGGCATGGATCATGGATGTTGCTGATGCCAATCACAGTCGAGGTTCGTGACCGGGGCCGTGCGTTTTCCGGTGAAAACCGATAGGTTTCAGTGTCTGTTCTGAATGTGCTGTACGATGTAATGGATCTGGAACACCCAACTGCAAGCAGTACTACGAAAATGAAATGCTTATGTTTGTTTACTTCATCCGGTTGGAAGAACAAAGACAACTTCAGTGGTATGATGCCCTTCTGTATTATCCCAATGTTTGATCATCGGGTTGCCCGATTTAGCTTCGTATCTCGAACATCGGGATTGAGAAACTCTCGAATCCTCGAAAGCTTATCAAACTCAAGCCTAGTTAGCCTGTGCAAATCATGGCTTCCATAACTGTGCAGCCTTGGATGTGATAAATAAAATCTGCCAACTGAAAATGATAAATTTAAACTCTCATCCAGAATTTATCGGAAAGAATGCAAGGAAAAATGGCTTGCTCACCGAGCTTCACGACGGTGGGATCAGATCATCTACACCACAACCATTGGATCCGTCCAATCACGTCAGAAATTCCATTGTCACATAAAGCATGTGTCTTAGAATGCGTAAAAGGAGAGAATGTCTGCACAGCGTAAAACTAGGAACCAGAATCATTAACCTCAACAGACCCACCCAAAAACCTGCTGAAAACTGTCTTCTCGGCAAATCTCCAACATTTGTCAGACCTTGAAACCAATGGAGGATACAGCTCGTTCAGCTTCGATGGAGGATCGAGAAAAAGACCCTTCCCAGAATGTTCCGTCTGCCACCAAAGCCGGAGGCTGGAATTCCATCAAGTACATTCTCGGTGTTATTCATCTACTCCCACTGGAACTTACTACGAGAATATCAACGGTGACCTATAGAAGGTTTCGTGTTTCTGGTTTTTTGCAGGCAACGAGTCGTTCGAGAAGTTGGCATCGATGAGCCTGATAGCCAACATAACGGTGTACCTCTACAGCAAGTACAGCATGGGCGGTGTTCTGCTGGTCAATGTGGTCAACATATGGTCTGGTTCCTCTAACGTCGCTTCCCTGGCCGGAGCTTTCATCTCGGACGTGTATCTCGGCTGGTTCCGGACCCTGTGCTTCAGCTCCATTGCATCTCTTCTGGTATAAGTCCGTCATTTGGCCGGCCTCGGACTAATTCCATTGTACATGTATCTGATTCGTAGGAGGCTGCAGAGACTGGTTCCGTTCGGACCAAACCGCTTTTGAATTGTACTGAACCAATAAAACTAGTCCGGTTTCATATACTAAGTTGAAATTAGAACAGATTTAGAGAAAATGAATCGCTTCAAATTGGTTCGATTAACTGTTGAACTAGGTTTATCTTTTATTCTTTCAAATAGAACAAGTTCGAACTGAAGTGAACGATTTTCATATGTTAAAATCTTCAAAAAAGTAAACAGCTCGATTCAGTTTGAGCTGACAAATGATCTATTACTATATTCAAAATTGACTTGGTGCGATTTGGACCGGTTAATAGAATTAATTACAATAAAAATTAATTGAATTATTTTTTTAAAACCGAATCAAAATTTAGAATTTGATTCTTTTAGATTTGGTTCTTATCAAACCGGTTTCCTGGCACACCCCAGACCGTAACCATTGATGATTCTGGTGTACAGGGAATGGGGACCATGACCCTGACTGCCGGACTCAGTCAGCTGCGGCCGACTCAGTGCAAAGGTCAATCCTTCTGCCCTCAGCCTCAGCAATGGCAGCTCAGGGTTCTCTTCGGCAGCCTCGGGCTCTTAGCTCTCGGGGCAGGCGGCATTCGGCCCTGTAACATAGCCTTTGGGGCCGACCAGTTTGACACCACCACCGAGAAGGGCCGGTCCCAGCTGGAATGCTTCTTCAACTGGTGGTACTTCTCCTTCACAGTGGCTCTACTGATCGCCCTCACCGGTGTGGTCTATGTCCAGACCAAAGTCAGCTGGGTCCTCGGGTTCGCAATCCCGACTCTCTGCCTGTGCCTGTCGATCTCCATCTTCTTGCTCGGCCGCAAGACTTACATATGCAAGAAGCCGCAGGGGAGCGTGTTCCCAGACATAGCAAGGGTACTAGAAAAAAAAAAATTAGACTAAGTTTATAGGTGGTAATATATATATTTTTTATTAATTGTTCGATATGAGATTTAATTCTCTACAGGTACTGACAGCTGCGATCCAAAAGCACGGAGAGAAACTCAGACGGGGTTGTGAGAACCACTTTTACGACCCTCCACCACCTGAGCCGAAACTCGGTCGAACAGATCGGTTTCGGTTCCTAGACAAGGCTGCTCTGGTGGTTGACCTGAGCGAACTTGACACCCAAGGCAAGGCAAAGAACGGTTGGAGGCTATGCAGTGTCCAGCAAGTAGAGCGGCTCAAATGCTTGCTCGGGATTGTCCCGGTGTGGATCTCGGGGATCGGGTGCTTCATATCGATGGACCAGCAGACCACATTCGGAATCCTCCAAGCCATTCAGATGGACAGGTCGATTGGACTGCACTTCTCGATCCCTCCCAGGTGGATGACCATGACTTCGATGCTGGCCCTATCAATATGGATCTTCGTCTACGAGCAGGTCTGCATCCCACAGGCTCGGAAAATATCTGGCGTAGAGAAAAGATTAACCACGAGCCAGAGGATCAAGATCAGAATCCTGATGTTGATCCTATGCATGTTAGTCACCGGAATAATCAAAAAGGCTTGCCGGAACTCAGCCCTCAAGAACCGGACATTCGTTGCTCCGATCACCGTCTTCTTACTCTTGCCCCAGTTCGTGCTATCGGGGATGGTCGAAGCTTTCGCCACTGTGGCAATCATGGAATTCCTCACAACGCAGATGCCGGAGAGCATGAGAACGGTCGCAGGGGCGATCTTCTTTCTCAGCCAATCCATTGCAAGCTACATCGGGTCATTTCTCGTCAACATGATCCACATCACCACCGGTAGGAACGGGAATTCTCCTTGGCTGGGTGGTCACGATCTCAACAAGAACAGGCTCGAGCTCTACTACTACATCATCGCCGCGAATGGTGCTGTAAATTTCATGTACTTCACTTTCTTCGCTAGCCGCTACATCGAACTGAGCAGTCTAGGCAGATGCCAAGGTGAGGTGCAGTTAGTAGAATCGATGTCTTGCCCCCCAAGAAATCTCTCCGAGCATAAAGCAGACGCTGTGGAAAATAACTGAATCTGCCGCTCCCCTTCCCCCTTCTTCGCGAAGATAGTTCGATTTAGTTTTACAAGTATTTCTCGTTCGCGAATTCTCTTCTTTCTTTGGGTGGGTCTGAAAAAACTCGAACCTGAGATTTGACGAGCCTCCTCAGTATAGATTCCCTGCAGGCCACCAGCTGTTCCTAAAGATGAGCAAAAAGAGAAGCCTCACTCATTTTTCCAGAGAAGGCATGTGGTGTCTGCAGGGTTCTGGGCCCATAGGATTAACAATTACCACAGAATTGTTTCTGATAGCTCAACATCAGGTAACTGTTCACAATGCATCAGTTCACCATATCTTCACTTTATACATAGATACCGACCCGAAACCCGACTACATTAATTTTCTCCATTGACGCCGTTCTTCTTAAAGACTCAGAAAACGCTTCTGGTTCTTGAAGAACGGGCATGTCAAGCTGAACTGACTGGTAAATAGTAAGAGATATCCGTGAAGTGACTTGAGTTAGCTATCTAGTATTTAGAAACAAATGAATTGAAACTAACACCCAACGGGGTACTCGAGATTCCTGAGCAGAACTATACCAGAAAAAAAAAAAAAAAAGGTCTCCATACGACAATGGCTTGCACTCGGGTTCATCAAGTTGAGGTCCCTTATGGAAGAGAAGGAAAGAGACCATTGGGCTCGGCAATGACTAGTAGTTGAATCAGTCCCCACATCCTCCCGTTTAAAAGCAATAGGGATTTGGTGTACACAACATCCGTTCGAAATTCGATTCTCATTACGTCCATTGACTTCCCTCTCACTGAAAAGACAAGCATCACTGCCATAGCCAGAGCCTCCCTCCCAGCATTAGGGGCCCAACACTGTCAATTGCAGTTTAGAAATTTGCCCGCCATCATTCGCTTATCTGTACCTTGTGTTGACTTGAAAGAGAAGAGATACCGAGTGGCATCTACTCCTGAGGCTGGTGTTTAATGAGGGAGAGTAATCTCTCATTTCTCTGTGCTGTCTTCAGTTCTTTTCGTTTTTCCTAATATTAAATGTCCTGTCCTCGGTACGCTCTAAAGAAGACGCACTTTCATATTCATGGTGGTGGATCTTAGGTCATGGGTGACGAGCCACTGGTACCCACCACCCCCACCGTCCATTAACTCTCACATGGCAGTCCTATAAATACGTTAAATATCAGTACATACTTTAAGTCCACACTATCACAGAACGTGGGACCGGAGGGGACCAACACCATTGTGTCATGTCATGTTCGAAGGATACGTGCCCTTCTTTGTGTTATTTGTCTGCACCGGACTGTCCAGTGATCCGAGACTGCCTGATAATTCTCCATGTGGAAGGGATGGGATAAGTTTAGGAAGGGCATGAAAATCCTGCCTCTTCTTCTACTTAGGCCGACCGGTTGACTCGGTTCACTACAGCAGCCTCTAGATAAGGCCAGAGGCTCTGTCGTAACAGTTTGATGAGGGAGGATATGGAGAAGAGAGAAGCCATGGAAGAGGAAGAGGTGAACAAGAAGAAGACTGATAAAGCTGATGAAGCTAATGGAACGGAGATCAATGGCAGAGCAATGGAGGTGGCTGCTGCTGCTCCTGATACTGATGAGCCCAGGCCAATCTACAGGGGATGGAAAGCCATGCCGTTCATTATCGGTGAGTGTAAAGTCTCATGTCTTCCCCATATCATCGGAACCCAACTTAGTGCTTCGCGTCCAGGTCCCCGTACTGTATCCTGTTTCTTAGTTGCTTGATTGTTTCTCTCTTCATCTGAGAAATAGGCCCTCGCTTCTCATCCTTGTCCTCTTCCTCTTTTTCATTCTCTCAGGGAACGAGACTTTTGAGAAGCTTGGAGCCATTGGGACGTTGGCGAACCTCTTGATTTACCTGACAAAGGTGTTCAACATGAAGAGCATTACTGCTGCAAACATCGTTAACATCTTCAATGGCACCACAAACCTCTCCACCCTGCTCGGGGCCTTCTTCTGTGACACTTACTTCGGTCGCTACAAGACACTTGGGTTCTGTACGATCGCATCTTACATGGTACTGGCTTAAATTTATCAGCGCAGAGAAATAAATTGATTAGCTTTTGCAATAGCAAAGGAGTTTTTCTGTGAAAAAATTCCTGTTCTTGAGATCAAATAAGTGGAAGATGAAAAATGTTGATAACCTGACACGATGTTGTCTGCTTCTGCTGTTCCTTTTTTTTTTGTTGCTGCAAAAGGGGCTGCAAGCAATACAGCTGACAGCTGCAATCAAGACCCTTCACCCTCCCCACTGTGGAAACAGCAAAACTTGCATCGGACCGACAAAAGGGCAAATGGCATTCCTAATAGCAGGGTTCGGGATGCTTATCACAGGTGCTGCCGGCATTAGGCCCTGCAATTTAGCTTTTGGTGCCGACCAGTTCGACCCTGAGACTGATTCGGGAAAGAGAGGGATCAATAGCTTCTTCAACTGGTACTTCTTCACATTCACTTTCGCACAGATGGTTTCCCTCACACTGATCGTCTATATCCAGTCGAACGTCAGCTGGGCCATCGGGTTAGCAATCCCTGCAATCCTGATGCTTGTGTCATGCGCGATCTTCTTCTTGGGCACGAAGATTTATGTCCGAGTGAAAGCCACGGGAAGTCCCATGACGAGCGTGGCGCAGGTGATCGTGGCTGCTGTCAGGAAGGCCCGACTGAAGGAACCTGAGCGGCCTTGGCTGTCTCTTCATAGCTACATTCCTGCAAAATCAATAAACTCCAAACTTCCCTACACACACCAATTCAGGTACAATAGACAGGATGTACTCGATTTTCAAGAACTACTCCAATTTACAGGTTTTAGAAACCAATGAAAATAAAACCGAACATGTCAGATTGCATATGAGATGTGTTTTAATGCAAACTGTGTTTTGTAGCTCATTTTATGAGCATCTTCTGTTTTCTGGGTAGAAAAATAATGAATAATTCAAAGAAATTTTCTAAAAATTGGGATTGCCTTTATGTTGTTAGGTTCCTCGATAAAGCGGCAATCGTGACCCCGCAAGATCAGACAAATAGAGATGGGTCACCGGTCAACCCGTGGCGGCTCTGCAGTATGCAACAAGTCGAAGAAGTCAAATGCCTGATGAGAGTGATTCCTATATGGGTGTCTGCAATGATCTACTATATAGCGATAGTACAGCAAAATACCTATGCAATCTTCCAGGCCACCCAAGCAGATCGGCGGCTTGGGAAGACAGGCTTCCAGATCCCAGCAGCATCCTATGTTGTCTTCCTGATGCTGAGCCTAACAATCTTCATTCCAATCTACGATCGGGTCCTTGTGCCATTCCTTGAGAGGCTGACTGGCAAGGAAGGTGGAATCACAGTTCTCCAGAGGATAGGGATTGGGTTTTCTTTTGGAATACTCACAATGCTTGTTTCCGGGTTCATGGAATCCCGGCGGAGACATATCGCTCTAACAAGACCGACAGTCGGGTTTGAACCAAGAAGGGGCGAGATTTCGTCCATGTCAGCATTGTGGTTGGTCCCGCAGCTTGCACTTGCAGGGATAACTGATGGATTTGCTAACATAGGGCAAGTCGAGTTTTACTACAAGCAGTTCCCGGAGAACATGAGGAGCATTGCAGGCTCTCTATTCTACTGCGGGATTGCTGGGGCAAATTACTTGAGTAGCCTCCTGATAATGATCGTCCACAACAAGACCGGGAGTGGTAAAAGCAGGAATTGGCTGCCCGAGGATCTCAACAAGGGCAATCTAGATTACTTCTACTATCTCATCGCTGCAATAGGTGTAGCGAACTTAGGGTACTTCCTAGTGTGTGCTAAGTGGTATCAGTACAAAGGAGCAGCGGAGGTTAAAGCAGGGCCTGAAATGAAGCAACCTGAAAAAATTACTGTATGATTCTATACTGAAGTTGGGTCAGTAACCATTACAGGATAGATTTACGTTCTTGTAAATTATGAAACTATGGCATTCGCTCTATACAGCAAAGAGGCTGGCAATAATTATAGTACAATATATAGTTATAGTACTAATGCAATGTTGACATTATCTGCTCTTGGCTGTGAAACAGGCCAAGCATTCTCCTACTAGGCAGACCGAACATATGAATCCTTGTATACTAATCCGAATATGAAGAAAAACTTCATAACTTAACTGTGCAAGCAAATACAGAGCTTATGATGGCTCCTCTAAGAGATGGAACCACTATGTGTGAGGAAACTTAAAGGACGGCTAGTTTTCAGTGCAATAAACAGGTTCAAAGTAAAATGAGGAGATATATTGTTGTCCGTCCGACCTTCTTCTTGCTTACTTGCCAGCTGATCGGGTTTGTTGAAATGGAATCACACAGGGAACATCTCCATGTTCAGTGGCTGCCAACCGTGTAATGTGGCTACAGACATGGACCCACTGAAGCTCACACTGTTCCTTCACAAAGTCACTCCGTAAAGACAATCTGGATAGAAGAGAAGGCAAATCGATGAGAATGAAAGTGTGCATACAAGCCCATACAGACAAATCAGAGCAAGAAAGCAACAAAGCTGCCCTCTGCTCAACAACAGGACCAACTCCCAGGCCTGGCACTTTGGCTGTAGCAAAAGAAGAACCTTGAGGAGTTAATTTGGATGTGGAAGAAAACATTTCAGAGATAGACAGTACCAGGACAGCACCAACCAATTTCCTCAATAGAGCAATCATACTAGTAAACTGTCCGAACATAGAAATAGTTAATTTGGAAAAAGAACAGGTATATAAACATGGCAATTTTCACCTACCAAAATCACAGAATGGAAGCTATGCAGAAAGACATAGCTGATTCATGTGCCATGCCGCTTCGCAACCACAAAGCCACAACTGAGCTGTGAAACTAACTCATATAAATCTTCATTGAGAAGAAAACTTAGAAATTTTAGCCTCTATAAAGGAATTCCTCAGCTTAATCAATAATTCATCAGCAAGATTAGATACTACATGAGCTCTTTCCTGCAAATCTCAAACCTGTTCCATGATTGGGTATAGAAATGGCCTGGAACTGTAACAACTTTAATCTTTACTTCACAATTCTGATCAAGTTAATCCAAGTCGCGTGTTAGAAAAATTGAGTTTGCACATAAGCTAATTTCTTTTTGAGACTACGTGGTCGAATACTTGTTATCTTGGCTATGAAATGAGTTAGCACAAATGAAGCATGTGGAAGATAGCCTTCGCATGGGAATTCCATGGGCTGTAAGTGAAACTAGAAAAGTAATAAAAAGAAAATTTTAATCTATTACCTTTCCAATTGAGGCCATTCCAATGGTTAATCATAACATACTCGAGAATTAGCCTTCTCAATCTACTCATCAATTGCAAATCTACGGCACATTAAAGGCCAGTGGCCCAGCGGTAAACTACTGCTAGGAGCTAATTTACTTGCACTAGATGAAAAAATTGACTAGCAAAAGCAACAGAATTTTGGATGGTCTAAGGCAGTATTGACAGCAAACGAAGCATTAAAATCTCTCCAGAAGTTTTAGCCCAAGACTGCAAATGTTGCATCAATAATCAAATATAAGGATAATCCACTTAAAAATGTTATTGAAAAGGATTTAAGACAATGGAATAGGCAGCTAACACTACACACTACTTGAAGCAATGATATATAAGCATATCTGTAATTCATCGCACAGCGCAGGTGAGTTCCAGACTGGCACAGGGAATCCTCAACTAACCGATTATCAAGTCCAAAGGCAGTTCAGAGACTGTTGCCTTCAATGGAAAAATAAAAAGAGAAAACCGTCTAGCCCAACACGAAAAACAGGATACATTTAACAGCTCAACTGATACACCACCTCTGAAAATCTGTAAATTGCTCAACTTTGTAGCAAAAATCTGAAATATTATTGCTTCCAAGCTTCGTGTCTGTTTGTCAACAGGCAACAGCTAACCAATGAATTGGTAGACATCCTCAAGCATTGACTAATTTTTGTTAGACCTGTGAAACAACCCAAACCAACAACTTTTCACGCCACGGGCTTGTAAAGATGATGCCACACCTGAGGAGGAAAATTAGCAGCTGGCTGACGCCACAGCCGACTTCACCCTAAAAAATTCCTAGTATTCACATTCCCCAGTAATTTAAGCATCTCGTATTTACATTCCACATAACAGGACCATCTAACAGTGCTTACATGTCCATTAGGACCACTACTGCCTCCAAAGCAAGATAGCTTATCAAGAAACTCCGCCGAGAACCCTTCTTAAGTCAGCCTTTTGTTCTGGAGTAAGTCTTGAAGGGTATTTCACGTCGAACTTGATTCTCAAGTTTCCTTTCTTCCCAGGCTCTCTGGAGATAGGCATTCCCTCACCAGGAACAAGCATATCATCACCAGGTTTGACGATATTCGTCAGTGGGATCATCAGACTCCTGCCATCCAATGTTGTGAGTTCGAGGGTCTTCCCAGTAAGGGCCTCGAGCAGTGTTATCTCCTTATCAACCACGAGATCATTACCCTCCCTCCTATAAACAGCATGAGGCTTCTCATCTACCACGAAAATTAGATCAGGAGGGATAGCACCAGGTTGCCCCTGGTTTCCCTTATCAGGAAAAGTGATTTTTGTGCCCTTCTTCCAACCCGGTTTAATCTCAATAGTCAAAATCTCCTCCACAATGCGTCGCTTGCTGCAGGATGAGAACATGACTTCAATTCAGTTATCAAGGATTCAGACCCACCATAAGAAATTTATTTTAAAAAGAAAAATGCTCAATGACCAGAGAGCAAATCAGCAAGTAAAATATGATTGTCTCGCTGCTGTTTCCTTTCTTAATATTCCCAGCATTGCAAATCAATGACAGTGTTATAAATGAAGAGAATAACAGAGATGTCAGCTGCAATTCGTATATCACTTTCAATTCCCCAGCACGGCAAATTCAACCATCAGTGGTTGCTGGATAGAAATAATCAAAGGAGTTGAAAGCTCCAGTGGCTATTGGTTGATTTTGCAGCGAAAGTGATAGAAATTTCACCAAAAAATGGAATACATACCCGGCAGCATCGAAGACGGTTCTTGAAATCTTCATCTTCCTCGTGCCTCCCTTGTAGAGCTCCTCCAAGCTGCAAGGCAGCGTGTTTTCCACCGGAGGCCCCTTCCTCATCTCTCCAGCAGCACCGCTAGATGAACCGGTGCCAGCTCCGCTATTCGAAGCCCGATAGAACCCGTCCCTGTACCCTCTACCTCCTCTACCTCCACCAGCAGCGCTCTCGGATCCGAAAAACTCCGCATAAATATCCTCCGCATCCCTCGGATTGAACCTGAACGAAGCCCCGCTGTACTGACTGTTTCCAGCACTGCTGCCGCCGTAATTCTGCTGCTGATGCTGCCTGTAATAACCCGCACCTCCGGCTCTGGCATTGGGAGGCGGCGGGAACTGGCCGGACTTGAGGGCCTCCTCGCCGTAGAGGTCGTAGATCTGGCGCTTCTGGGGGTCGCTCAGGACGTCGTAAGCCTCGGAGATCTGCTTGAACTTGGCCTCCGCCTCGCTCCTCCTGCTCGTGGGGTTCTTGTCAGGGTGCCAAATCATGGCCAGCCTCTTGTACGCCTTCTTCAGGTCGTCCTCGCTCGCATTCCTATTCACCTTCAGTATATTGTAGTAATCAACTCCCATCTTGAATCGGTTCCGAGATTCACCTCAATCCCTTCTCTTAGGTTGATTCGATTAGGCTGCGCCCGATTCAGCTAGGGTTTGGTCAATGTGGCTCGCCAGAGAAGGAGCAGTGGTGGCCGTGGATCGTGTAAATGAACGGAGATTGGGCGGAGGAGGAAGGGGGCGAGAGAGAGAGAGAGAGAGAGAGAGAGAGGAGGATCTTATGGGTAAATTGGGAACAAAAAAATCAATGCGGGTCCCACCAACATGTATGACTCGGATTAATTGGGCGGGCAGGCAGGCTGTGACCAGAAACGTGCGGGCCAAAAAACCAGTAGATGGACTTAGGATCCGATTTGACCGTTTCCGGATCCGATTCGTGGGGTCCTCTCCGGTTAAAGATTGAGGCCTCGTTTGGGCTTGTTGGGCCACAAAAACATCGCCATGTATTATAACCAGAACAGAGTTTATCGGACAAGGCACTCATAGGAGGAAAGTTTCGGTGGAGCAGTCGTATCACATGAGTGGTGCTGATGTGGTATATCTATCAAATTAAAACTTGACATACAATCAATGCTTATATAATTATATTTGTTAAATCCCAAAAAAAGGCCCTAAAAAATTAAAAAATCCAAATAAATGTTAAATCCTAATTGAAAAAATATATATAAATGGTAAATACTAATTAGAAAAACATATAAATAGTGAATTACGATCAGACGGATATACTGTGTTGGCATCGTATATGTGATATGGCTGTTCCATTGAAGACTTTCCCCACTCCTAGGGTTAGTGCAACTCTCTTCCAATTAAAATATAAGCTCAATCTATTTGAGTAGTGTAGTCAATAAAAAAAGGGACCACTTTGGGAAATAAGACTTGAAAAATATAAATTTTTGGGTGCAAATAATATAATTATAATATGAGAAAGGAAAGAGAAAATTATAATAGAGAAATATTTGGTTGTTAAATATCAATTAATTTACTATTGTACCATATTTTTATTGATAAATTGGATATTAATAATTAAATTTTATACGTCAACGAACAATTTGTAAAATTAAAAAAGATAATAAAATTCCAAAACATTTGCACATGCTATATCTTCTACATTATATATGGGAGCACATATTTATTTTTGTGTCTCACCTTCCCAAATTATCAATTAACATATAAAATTTAATTTTTTTTAATAAAAATTAGATTAAAAAATTAAGGACGTGCTTCTAAATTTACTAAAATATAACTATCCAATTTTTCTCAAAAAATCTATTTATTTATCAGAAGCATTCCCAATTTTTTAGTTTACTTTATTTTTATTTGATTTGAATTACTTCTTTTTATGATATAAAATATTATTAATAGTTCCGTGCGCTATACGGGTTACTGTCCAGTTAAATAATAAAATCTATCTGCAGCGCAGGACTTTAGAAATATATAATGATCATAAAAATATTTAAAATTAAAGAATTTCATGCATTTCATATGAACACTCCATATACCAAAATTTAATATATTCTATGAAAAACTATCCTTCTTCTTATTCAAAAAAAAGGACAATTATCTTATCGTGTAATTGTGATATTCACAAAGATTATTCAAATAAATATACATGAAATAAGGGAAAATATTTTTTTAAGTAAGAGAAATTCTTATCAAACATGATCATGTCATATATAAAAATTAATTAAATTATAATAAATAAGTAAATAAATATTAAAAAAAATTATTATCATATTATTTTTAATTAAAATAATTTTATTCAGACGTTCTCGGCGCGACATTTTCATCTAAAATTTTCTTGGAAAATTTGCATCTAATCCGCCATTCCTACGGTCGCATGTCTAAGCAGCAGCAGCAGCAGCAGCAGGCGGAATCGAAGCGTCTCACTTTCACTGTGTCCGATAACTTGTACTCAAATTCTCCACTCGCTCACGGTCAGCATCCCTCTCCCCCTCCGGTGATATCCCGTCGCCGATCCATCTAATCCTGGACTTCCCGGCGGCGGACTTGGAGTCGCATCCGTATCTACATGTCTTCGAGTGTCGGGGACGCGATTGATGGGGCATAAGAAGCGGAACTCTGCTCCTCGGTCCGAGCAATCTCCGGCGCCTGCAGCTTCTCCCGCGACCGATGGCCCCCTCCAAGCCGAGGCTGACCTTAGCCATGCTCCAATCGCGACCAAGACAGAGTTAGCATTGGCCGAATCCGATGGCCTGTCGTTCGCCTCCGTTAAGCTCGAGTGCGAGCGGACACTGAATGCGCTGCGGTGTGGGAACTACACCAAGGCCCTCAGGCTGATGAAAGAATCGTGCTCTCGACACGAAAACTCTCCTCACGCTGGTCTTGTATACCGTGTTCAGGACACGGTGTGCATCAAAGTTGCCTCGATCATTGGTGATCACAATGCTAAGCAGAGGCACCTCAAGAATGCGATAGAATCTGCACGGAGAGCCGTGGAGCTGTCCCCAGACTCGCTTGAGTTTGCACATTTCTATGCCAATTTGCTCTTTAAGGCAGCAACCGAGGCCAAGGAGTATGGGGAAGTGATGGCAGGGTGTGAACGAGCGTTGGCCATCGGGAATCCCATTGATCCCGCTAAGGAGAGCTTGCAGGAGGAGAGCCAGCGGAAGATAATGACGGCAGAGGCTAGGATCAGTCACGTACAGGGTGAGCTCCGGAATTTAATTCAAAAGTCTAATTTCGCTTCCATGTCGACTTGGATGAAGAATTTAGGTGGAGATGAGAAGTTTCGGCTTATACCAATCAGGCGAGCCTCGGAGGATCCGATAGAGCTTGGCTTAGTTCAAGCCAGGAGACCCCATGAGATTAAGAAGGCGACTAAGACACCAGAGGAGTGTAGAAAGGAGATTGAAGTTAAGGTTGTGGCTGCAAGACTCTTGCAGCAGCTGAAGCCCGAGTCTGCTGGGTCACGTCGTGAAGTTGGTGATAAGGGATTAGGTTTATCATGAAGTGGACCAAGAGCGTCTAGTGATAGGCGGAAGCATGATATTATCCCCTGCAGAGAGGAAGGACTTGGTAGTACGGTCTTACTGGAGTTCACTTAGCAATGAGAAGAAGAAACAGTGGCTTAACGTTAGGGTTTCTGATCTGAGTGCACATTTTGGGGTTTTAAAGGAGGTTTTGGCGTGTGAGGTGATTTCAGAGGCCGTGGAGCATGCAGAGGCTAATAAAGCATGGAGCTTCTGGGTGTGTAGCAGTTGTAGCGAGAAATTTTCTGATGCAAAGTCTCACATGCAGCATGTCATGCAGGGGCATTTAGGCAAAATCTTGCCGAAGATGGAGTTGATTTTGCCGCAGAGTGTAGATGATGACTGGATTGAAATGATTAATAACCGTAGCTGGAAACCATTAGATGTTCAGGCTGCTCTAGAAATACCTGGCAATCAGCAGAAATGTTGGGATTCTAATCCAGCTGGAGTTTTTTCCCGGGGGAAGAAAAGTGACGACTTCGAGGATTCTTTTAGAGACGCTTGGGATTCTTCTCCACAGAAGCGCAATGTTGGAGATAGCTTCAGCAGTAATCTCCCTGTTGCAGAGAGGAATGACCTTGATGGAAACATCAGATCTGATAATTGCAGGTAAAACGAGAATCATGCGCCTTTGGCATACTCCCCCCCTGATAAGTGGCCTTTATGTGATGATCCTGAGCGGGGAAAGCTTTTGAACAAGATCCATAATTTATTTGAGGCTCTTATTAAATACAGATGTTTATGTGAGAGTCATCTCAGTCAGGTTCTGCAATTTACTGCGGAGGAGCTACAGGGCCTTAACTCTAGCTTGCAGCTTCTGAGCCAAGGAGTAAACCATACACAAATTTGCATATGCTTTCTTGCAGCAAACCAACTTAGGAAAGTCGTAAAGTTCTTGCAGGAAGTGTCTATTTCATGTGGTCTGGGTAGCTTTCCTAAGAAAAATACCAGTCCTATGCATGAAAGAAATATAGCCAACCAAAACAGGGAAATTAGCAAAAATATTATTCTTAATGAGGATGCATCCTGCATCATTTTGGGTGAAGCCTTGCTGCCAAATGAATACTTCCATTGTTATGAATGATTCATCCTCATATGATACTGCACCTGATTCAAGCAAGGATGGGTCTGATACTGATGCCTTTCTGGCACGGGTATATTCGGGTCCATCCTCCGGAACTCAGCAGTTGGAGTCTTGGGTGCGCAGAAGAGAGGACAAAGCACAACAGCATTCAGAAACTTTCTTGATGCTTGAGAAGGGACTTTGCAGTCTTCAGACTTTGTGTGACAGAAAGTCTGAGCTTCTTGGTTATGGAGAAGCATTGCATGTATTGGAGGAATTCTGGGTTGATGAAGGTAAGAGAAGGGAGAACGGAGATGAGATGGCCCAAAGTAGTTATGAGGTTTGGTTGAGGCAACAAAAGGAAGACCTTAAAGATGTATATGGTGATGCCTTTGGTAGCAGCCGTTACGAGTCAGAGGCAGTAAAGAATGTCTTAAGAGAGGTTGGAACCTCGAGCTCTAATCAATTTGGAGATGAAGATGCCAATGGCTCTCCATCTTCTCACTTAATTGATGTGGGATCTGGCGAAAATGATGATGTGAGAGAAAAAGAATATTTGCATTGAATGAACGGTCACGTAGAGGTTACAATGCAGAAGCAAAAAAAAGAATCCTCAGTGGAGGTTTGTATTTTGTTTTATGTTTAGCTATCTTCATGGGAGGATCTGATAATGTTTTGCAGTTTTTTCAGGTTTTCGATTCTCAGGTCCTGCAGATGTGCAAAGTCGATGCTCAGATGATGAGAATTATCACAACCTTGCAGAACTTGGAATGGAAGATTGGTGTAGTCATTGCACTTGATTATAGGTGGATGTTAGTGCCTCTAATCAAGTCATTCATGAGGGTTGGTACTGGGCTTGTCGTTCTTTTAGCTGCTTCTTCAACTTAAGAATGACATTTTATTATGTTTTAATTTCCTGTTTCCTAGATACCCTTGGAGGATCTGGCTGAGAAAGTTGCCATTGAAAAGGCTGATGCTGCAAGGGAGGCATTTCTTGCAGAACTTGCACTTGATTCCAGCAATGGTGTCAGAGGTGGAAATAATAAACATGGAAACGACAAGACGAAAGACAAGAAAAGGCACAAAGAGCCCAGAAAAACAAAGGACTCAAAGGTTTCAGCTCCTTTGTTTTGTTTCCAGTCTTGTGGCTTATAAGATCTTTCATAAGCAGCAATGTGAATTTTTGTTCTCTAACACAGACTAGTGGAATTAGTGAACAGCATCCACATTCAACTGTGACCAATGAGCCTGAGTAAGTTTTCCCTGTGGGTGACACTAGCTGCAAGATACACCATATGGGGTGATAAAATAACATGCTTTTAACACTTTCATCCTCTGCTCGATGCAGTTCCTTTGCATTGTCATCTGATGGTGACTATTTCTGTCTGTCTTCTGCTGTTTCATTTCTGATATAGTCACTGCAGCTTGCCAATGCATTACCAATCTCTGGAGGGTTGGCAGAATCGTGCATCCGAGCTCACCGAAGCAATTGTACCCCTGGTTCGTCGCCGGAGCTCATCAGGTAATAATGTACTGTCTCTATTTCTAGTACAGCCTCGACATAAACTATTGATATTGTCGTTGATAGCTATAAAATCTCCTTGATTATGCCAAATATAGATTCTGATCTCATCGTATTGCCTTGGTCAACCTGTAAGATTGTTTGAAATCCAGTAGGGTGCAGAAATAATAATAATAATAATTATAATAAAAGAGCTGTTACATTGTAAGCTTCTGCATTATCACGTTTGTTAGGAGGATGATCATATTAGCCTCTATGCAATTCTCTGGATCTCCTTTTAGTAGGAGTTGGGATTTGATGATATTGCTGTTATGGCGGTATCCTCTGGCTCATTAACACGTGTGGCAATGTCCCTCATAGACGCCGAAGAAGGTAAAAGGTTGTGTTGGTTCCTTTGCGGTGAACATGGTTTTGGAAAATCGATGATCTTGTGTTTCCTTGAACAAACACGGTATGATGCCCTGCCCGGTTTAGGTCTGAGGAACAGGTTGCCCGTGTTCTACTTCAGAGCATGGATTTGTTTACCTCTACTACTAGTCGTAAAAGTGAGAGTTATCGTACTTTGATCGCATTTCGATCCTCTCCAGCTGGTGTCCTCATTTCGAATCAATTGGCAATCGATGTGAAGAGGCGGAAGAGGAAATTCATATTTGTCAACAAGGAATGGCAACCTTTGAGAGCCAAAGCCCCGCACTACAAAAGTGCAATCTCCTCCCATCATATGTCAAACCATGGTTATCAGATCTACTTCTATTATTGAGAGTCAGGGGATCGAGCTTCCTTTTTCTTGAATGAGAGAATTTCATTCTTAAATATATTTAATAAATCGAGCAATGCAATTAAAAAAAAAAAAAAGAAGAAGCTCTAGCCTGTTATTTTTCGATTACTGAAATCATATCCAGTTTGTCTGTCCATATAAAAATCTTTCTAGTACATTCTCAAAAGTTTCTTTCGATATGAAAATCTTTTTATAATATAATTTATAATTTGTTAACAACATTACATTCTCATAAGTTTCTTCGCATTTTATTATAGCACTTAATTATAACCAATATAAATTATACTAATTTTGTTTAGCAAAATTTTCAAGTTTAATTTACCTTTTGGGCAGTCTAATTATTTGGTTTAATTAATTATAGGGGGTGTAAATTCAATTTTTGTATATATTGTATATCACTGAGATAAGTTATGAGTGTCAATACTAGAATTTTTTACAAATAAACATAAAATAATTCTTTTATGCTTTTATATAAAAGTAATTCGCAATTTTGTTATAGCTATTATCCTATTCAAATATCTGAATTTTAAAGAAATCAAAATAAAAGCGATACGATTCCCCTTGTTTTTTCAAATATTTGACTGTCAAACAAATAAACATAGAATCAAATATTTGAATCCTAAAAACAGATAAAAATAAAAACGATATGATTCCGATTTCGAATCAAATAGAAACTGAAAACTTTTGTTCTGTTTGCAGTTCAACTTCGTTGAGCCCAAACGATCTCTGAGGGCGGGTTTGGATCTTTTTGTCTTCTTAAGTTTTGTTTTGAAATCTAGTTCTTCACTCCCGCAAAGGATAAATAACAGTCATCCTAATAAGATCATTGATTGATTGATTGATGATGAAGGGTGATGCAAGGCAAGCCTGCGCGGCCTGCAAGTTCCAGCGGAGGAAGTGCACTCCCGAGTGCCCGCTGGCTCCGTATTTTCCCTCCGATAAGCCTGAGATCTTCCACAACGTGCACAGGCTCTTCGGCGTCAAGAAGTTGATCAAGACATTGGCGTCAATTGGTGACCCGTTACAGAGGGCTGATGCAATGACATCCATGATTTACCAGGCCAACATGCGGAAAATGTTCCCGGTCCATGGCTGCTGTCAGGTAATTGACCTGTACTGCTACAAAATTCAACTGCTCGAACAGGAGCTCGATGCTGTCTGTGCCAAACTCGAGGAATATCGGTCCTGCAACGGCGATCAGGTGCAAGTCCAGTCTCATAATGTGATCGAGGGACCTGACTTACATGTTATAGGGTGTTCATGTATCTTGTATTTTCTTTTGCAGGTTCAGCTCGGGTGCATGGCTGCACCAAACACTATGCATGATCATCTTCTTAGCGTTACTCAGGAGCTTCAGTTCTTTAACCACTTTTCTCCCTGCACTAATAGTGATGGGAACATTGCAAACTG
The DNA here is from genome assembly GCA_037672795.1 of Lagerstroemia speciosa. Classification (NCBI taxonomy): domain Eukaryota; kingdom Viridiplantae; phylum Streptophyta; class Magnoliopsida; order Myrtales; family Lythraceae; genus Lagerstroemia; species Lagerstroemia speciosa. Next base: position 3,077,321 of record CM075308.1, read on the forward strand.
GATGGGAAGCCCGTGCACTAATAGTGATGACAACAATGATGATGATAAAGAGCATGAATTCTCCCTCCTCCTCCATCGTTAGTCGACACTAATACAACGTTGGATAGTGTTTTGGATCATGAGGGCTTGCAATTCTTTTGTAAAATGTGGTGAGTTATAGGATGGTCTAATAGAGGCCCGAGGACAAAAATCGGATCTTGTTCGTTTGCTTTCATCTTCATCTTACAGTTGAGTGACCTTATATACCCCTTACGAACTTTGTGTAGCTACTTCTTTAATGGAAGTTTTACATTAATTTTCTAACTAATGATGTAGTCTTAATATCGCGTCTCCATATATGCATCCGTATATCTGCATCTTCTGTGAGACCTTTTTTTTTTTTTAATGTAAAGGTGGTATTTAAGAAAATCTATCTGATTCTGGATTGCAATTGAGATAATCTCTCATACCGTTTGAAGATTCATCCCACGGTAATGTTAATATTATTCTCTTTATACATACGTGCAGTCAATGGAGCATGAAGTCAAGAACAAAACAAGCTAAAGAATGTTGTCATGCATCAATTGTTGTTTTGAGGATTTGGATCGTTTCTATAAATTTTATTTTTAATACGGTAAATTATATTTAATTATCTCATGCTATTAGTTTTTTTCATCTCAATTTGTTATAATACAGCTATTTTTTTTCCTCCTAATATATTTATAACCTTGTCACTTACGAAATCACCACTACCAAAACTTCTTCTCAAGGCAATTGAAGTGAATCATTCCTTAATTTTATTTGTCATATCCTTGTTTTCTTATGGTCTTGACATATTAAGGTAATAATTTTACGGTTATAACGAGATCACACCACTAAAATCTAGTAGGGATAGTCATGCCCTTATTATATGTTTTATAGTTTAAGAAGTGATCAATAAGTTTATTGAACCGGCTTGATCGAAAAAAGTCTAGTGGTTTCTTACATAAATGTTAATAAATAATATAAGTGATTGTAAAACTTGATATTATCAAAACAATTCTGTAATTATTATTTTGCAGTTTTGCTCTATTATGTATTTACTCAGGAAATTTATGGTTAGACTAGGATGAAAAATCGTCAAAGAATTTATTGATATTTCACATCTGGACATTATATGTGCATATTTGATGAGTTCATGTAATGTTTTTCTTAATTTAAAATCTAAAAACAAATAGGACGAGGGGATGGACGGACGGACGCAATCGTGTTAAATTTCTTTTGTTAGCTAATCTTAGCGTTCGTGTGTTGAACCTAAGACCTCGCATTTTCCTCCTGTTCTCTGACATCTATCGTCTTCCTCCTCGATATGGTTGTGTTTTAGACATATGAACTATGATTTGCTTTCTTCGTAATTCAATGCTACAAATTATCAAGAAAATGAAAGAGATGATATTACAAATAGTATCTATCTGGAAATGTATTCACATTATTTCCATGCTCAAACTGACATGGCTCCTGATCACAGTAGCCTAGTGTTATACGAGCCACAGTTCGGGCACTTGTGGTAGAGCCAGTGGAATGGAGCGATCCCTCTCTTCTCACAGTCATTGCACAAAATGACCTGTTATTCAATTTCCATCTCGTGTCAGCTCGGGTTCAGGAGATAAGCCGTTTTCCGACAATAGAGATTTTGTTTTGTGAAGATTTACTTGAGTAAGAACCAACCTGAGTCCGTCCCAGGTACTCATCGGGCATCTTTTCTTCTGCCAACAAGGTATCCAGCATTTGAAAATACACCTACATGACCTTGCTCCGTGAAAAACCATAAAATGCCCCAGAGAGGAGATGAGTAGTGTTCAGAGCTGAGCCACTTACCTGCATGTCCCCGAGCGACTTGCTGCAAATCGGGCAAGTATAGTGAGAACAGGTGTACTCCTGGAAATAGGAAAGCACGGCGATCATCGAATCAATGTAAACTTCCGGTAAAGATGCATTTTAACATTGTGGGGTTGGAAGATGGTGAAAGAACTCGTACTTGGAAGCAGGTCGAGTGCATCAAGTGCCCGCACGGAAGACCCTTTATGGGATTGCTGGATGTGAAGATGTACTCGTGGCAGATTGGGCAGTTGTCCTCGAAGCATTTTTCTCGGCATATGTGAAGAGACAGAGACCTGGACATACAAGCATTGCAATTCATGCAATGGAAGTAGTCGATTCCCAGCCCTTTGCCCAGTCGGCAGAGATTGCAATACGGGCAGTGGTAGATTTCTCTGTTGGAGTTTTCACAGGGTTAGATTCACCGGTTGTTAAGAGTTCCAAGCCCTACTCTCTATGGGAAACGGTTCTCAATCTGTAAAAGAAAGGCGCTAAAGTATTGACTTTTACCTGTCACTGTCGTATATCTTGCAGATTCTGCAGTAATATCTGCCCATGGACAGATTGTCACATGAAGCCGTCGAACATGTTGGACCGATTGGCTGAATTACGAGACATTTCATGCACAGCATCTTCGTGATGGTTTTCCTGTGGCGCAAGCAATCTTATTTGCATCGGTTCAATGTCTCCAGCAATTAAAAAATTTAAGGGTGTCTCTCCTGAAACAGTTCCTTTTTCAACAGAATTCTATCTAGAGTACGTTTAAGGTGTAAATGCACTGTACTTAACGCTAAAAAAAAGGTGTAAATGCACTGTACTTAAACACTGAACATTTATTGTGCAAATCGATTCCTGTGTCTACGTGTAAACGTACATTTCAAGTATAAATGTACCTGTCAAGTGTATGATCCATAAGCTCATCATGGCAGTGCCTGCATGTGAAAAGCTTGTTGCAGCAGCTTGCCAGAAGCTTACAGTTCCTCTTATAGTGTTTGCAACCGTAGATCAGTCTGTCATGGTCCCTGTAAGACGGAAAAGAGCCTGGAATTTCTTCTACTTCACTCGAGACAGTGTCGGGCTTCTGGTGCAAGATTATCCAACGGCTGAAAATTCACAGTACACTAGACAAAGTCAGCTTCCATTTAAGGAAAAGTCACAAAGCTGATGTTTCTCAGTTCCAAACCTCATCAGCAGGTTCTGAATTATGTAAGACTTCTTCTGCGAGTCCAGTGAAGGGTCTCGGGACACTCTCCTGATCGCAGCTTCAAGTTCTTCTTGGCTTGTCTTGGAAAGATTCTCCTCGTGGGTTGGCTTAGGATTGGTCGGTTGATCACTCCCCTTTTGACCTTTTTTGGAACCATTCGCTGCGTCACCTGCATTACCAATCCGGGATTGCTCGATACTGTCCTCTGGGAAGCTCTCTTGGTGTAGAATCGGATTGTTGTCCCAAATGGTCTTCGTGTTTCTCTCGTGTTCTTTTAGAATGTCTTTAGACAGATAGGTCGAGATGATCTCTAGCGGATCGGTCATTGTGTGAAGTGAAGTAGAAGGCAGAACATTCTGTTCTAATGGCTTTTCTATGTTGTCTAGATTGTATTCCTTCGGCTCCCACCATTCCTTGAGCCATTCGCCAAACATTGTGTTTCTTGTGACCCTTTTCCATAATCTCATCATAGCCTGATGCTCTTCTTGGGTTAGAGATTCCATGAGCCACGGAATCATATCCTGCAAGATCTCTGCTCTCGTTCTCCCGAGCATGGACCCGGCAATCTTCTCTTGTTCCTCTACCGAAAAGCTGTCCCTAAACAGCGGCCAAATCTCGATTTCCTCGTGGTGGATATGGTCCGTGAGAACCTTTTGCATCGATCGGCACATGTCCTGAAGCTTGATACCCAGTTCATGGCGAACCGAATTCACTCCTGTTCGAGAAATCTTATCGAGAATAGAGGCTATGCTGTTGAAGTGTTCGACTTCGAGTTTGTGGTCGATCGTGTAGGAATGGCTGATATTTGCGCTCTTGCCCTTTGCCTCTAAAGCAGGAAAGGCAATGTCGTCCTCGGCATTGCTATGGACTTGATAGAGAAGCCATACAAGGCGGAACTGCTCCCGGAAATCTTCCAGCAACCCCGGATCCTCAGCCAACCGAAACGAGCCCAGGACTAGTCTTTCCAAGTCTTTCTTGAGCGCTTTATGGAAATAATACACGATATCTATCGGCATTTCTCCGTCCAAAGCAGAAACTGAATCGTTATCCTCACCGAGAAAGGGAGGGAATTCACCTGATGCCTTGACCTTGACTGGAAAAAATACTTGTAAGTTGATCTCTCTAGAATACGCCATGTCGGGATTTTCAATGCCGAGGTAGCCACGAGACGATAATTCCTTTCTGGGCAGTCTCCTAGAGTTCACCTCTTTCACTTGTTCAGACACGAAATAGAACTTGCCCCTGAAAATCCCTTGGAGATCCCTCCGGAACCTGTCAAGAGACATCTTGCCCATGAAACCAACACGGAACCATTCGTGCAGGAGTGAAGTTAAAGACTTGTCCTCCAAGTAATGTTCCCATCTCGTGACCTGAAGAACTGATGCAGATTCCTCTGCTGTTAGATGGGCAGAAAGCCAAGTAACCAAGCATCTCAGCAGCCCCAGTGGAAGTGTCCGAATGCTCAAGTAAAGAAGTTTCTGCTGTGTCTCCTGGCTAGAGTTCTTGATAATCCGATCAAACACCTGATGGAACCCGAAGAAATGTCAGTTTATTGTGCAACAAGTTTCAAGCTCATAGAGCTCCAGGACCCAGAAGTTTATCATGAAATATACCTCCTTCTCGTGAAAAGCAAAGGACCTGGCAAGGGCCGTCAGCCGTGATTCAAGCTCTTTGCAGAGCTCGTTCACGACACTGGAATCAGGCCCGTCAAGCTTTTCATTGCAGTGGAGAAACCTCTGCAGACTTTCGATCTGACTTCTGTATGTGAACCGATCGACAAGTGATAGTGGAGCACCTTCGGAAATTTCAGTCAATACTGGATAAAAGAGCTGATCCAATGCATTACTGTGACCATCACAGAGAAGGAAAAAGTACCACTCAACAATTCTGAAAGCAACAAAATATTGAAACCCAAGACCGTGCAAGATTTATCGAAACTGTAATCATAATTACCTGTAGAATGTGAGGACATCTGCAAGGAACTTCAGGTGGACGACAACAGACTGTAAGCTTGAGAGACTTGCCGAGCTCCCGAGCTGATAGAGCTCCTGCAGAGTTGCTTCCAAGTCTTTCCTTATGGCACCGTGCCATACAGGAAAACATGTAAGCAAACTCGGGTTTGTCTCCATATTCGATGACCTGCTCGATGAGGATGCTCGGTTTTTCTTCCTAAGCCAGGATGTTACCAACTTCCAGATGGGAAACATCAAGCCATTAGATGTCGAAAGATGAAGATAGTGCAGTTAACATAACTGATTGGAATAACTGATTGCTTAGATCTACCTCTTGCAGCGGTTCTTCCTTAGGCACAACATCCTTAATGCAGAGGATGATGTCTGTCCTTTCCTCTGGGGAGAGGAAGGAGATCATCCATGGAAGGATGTCCTCGAGAAGCATGATAGGGACACTGCATAGGAACTGCCAGACCAGAGAAACCTGCTCTTCTCGAGAAAATCGCTTCACCAGCAGAGGAAACACCTGAGACACATTTCTTCCAATTCAGGAAAAGAAACGACTTTTTAGGTTGAAAAAAATTAACTTACTGATTCAAAAAGTTCATTGGGTATAAACCAAATTTTGCCGAGCCGATGATATATAATGCATAAAGTCGACAGTAACCAAACTAAAACCTCAGTCTGGCCATATGGATTCATCGAAATAAGACCCGATCTCTGACATTTCATTCATGATTTCTAGGAAAATACTGACAAAGTGGAGACTTGACCACTGTATTGAATTTGTGGGAAAAGTCGAAGAAAAAGCGTTACCTGTTTCTCCTCCTTCAGCATGTGCTTGGAAATAGATGCCTGAATGGTGCCTAAAGAGAACATAATCTCCTGAAACGAACAAGAATCCGGGCACTTGTCTTCGCCCTTCTCCAGTGACGCCTCGACAAGCCGGAAGAAAGATTCAAAGAGGTCGTCTATGCTTCTATGCTCGAGTGAATACGTACATGCTATGTTATCTACACGGGAATCTAACGCCAGAAAGATAACCTGCAGGGGATCAGACTGGAGAAATATGAAGGATCTTCATCTGCAAGTACCAACAAGGAGTTCATATAGAAGAATTCCTGGTCTCAAACATGTGGTCAAAATGAAAACTTTTATCTCATTATGTTCGGAATGATTACTCCTGACACCCCTTTTCATAAAGCTGTGCTTCAATCGATCGATTTATTCTAATCTGGTCCTACGACTCAATTGAGTTTTCGGTCTTGTAGCTAAAGGTGATGTGCTCCCCGGAAAGATCGATTTCCACAGGAATAGTGAAATCGAAATCACGCTAGCGTCTTATCTATTTGAGATAAAGTTAAAGCATAAAGCACTTTCTCTGCCTACAGATGACATCCTTTTCCCTCTTCCTCTTTTTAGATCATCAATCAGCAGCCACTGTGCTAAAAGATATTCCTTTCTCTAATTTCTTTTTCCGGTACATTGTAACTAATTCAGATTCGAACTAATTTCCTTTTCTAGTAGGTCATAACTTATTCGATTCGAGCTGACCAGTTCACTGAGAGTTCTCCTAGTAACCAATTTTCTTCGTTCACGGTACCCAAAAAAGATAGGCGCCAGCCTCCTCAATTGTCGGATATTCGGAAAACTAATGGATGGTTATATTCAGAGCAGAAGAAGATGCATTAGTTTGGTTAGAAACTGAAGTTTCCCAAAAAGGAAGAACCTTTCCAAAGTAAGATTCATTTTCAGCAGAACCAGGCATGCATTTAATGTAAGAGACTCTGGAAACATAAGACAATGTGGGCTATCTATACTCATATGAGCAATGTTTCGAAGTTTCCGGGCCGGACCTCATCCTCTGCGGCGGAGTGGTACTTATGTGCTAGCTTCAGGAACCCGAACCTCTCCCGGAGCCTCGTGGCCGCCTCAGGGTGGCTGTCCTCGGCGATGCGGCGGAGTAGGGCGAGCTCCTCCCTGAAGGCCTTGTGGAAGAACACGAGAAGCAGGATCGGGGACTCCGCAAGGCGATCGCTCGACAGGGGGTCCCCATTTGCCCCCTCGGAGGCTGACACCGTACCGACCGGCGGGCATTTCGGTGATCGAACTCCGCCCATCAACTGCGGGAAGCAACATGAAGAGAGGCTGTGGGAGGGGGATGGGGAGGGGGAGGAGCTTGGAGCTGAATGCGCGGAGGTTTTTAAACGCTGCTGGCTTTGGAAGGATTGATTGTTCCTGTGCTCTCTCTCTGTCTCCGTCTCTGTAATGTATTGTTTCTCTGATGTATTGAATTAGTTTCTGTTCTTTTGAAAAAGAGTTTTAAGTGACTGTTGAAATTTAAAAATCGGTTGCCACGCAGGGGCGATTGAGACATTCCACCTAACGGTTGATGAAGAAGAACAAGAAAAAGAACATCCAGGACACTACACCTTAAAATCTAACTAGGATTAATTAAATTTTTTCAACAGAGAATAGGGCTAAAACGGTACAAAGTAAATTAAACAGTACAAATACGAGGTATGGTGACCCCAACAACGCCACCGAATAACAGTAAATGAAGACCTGATGGGTAGTAAGTGAGCCGATGAATTCCTCGTTGAGACGAAAAGGCAAAATTAGCAGGCCAATCTGCGCGGAAATTTACTTCTTTATAAATATGTTGTACGGCAATACTCAACTCCAATACCGGGTGGTTCGTGGGAACCGGACGTGTCACCACCTCCGAGTTTACCTCTAGTTAATCAATACTATAGGGTAACCTGTGCGAAGCTCGTAATTGTCAATCATATGTTTTATCATAAAAATTTATAGTGACCGAAGAAGTAATAGCATGATCAAGAAATATAAAATTGATTAAATAAATAAAATTTAAGGTTAGAGAATATTAAAAAATAAATAATTAAAATCAAATAAAAATGAAGCAGAATCGGGTAAAAATAGTTCGTGATAAATTAGAGAATTCTTGAATTGTTCGTAATTTTCTAGGTAAAAAAATAGTTCATGGTAAATTGAGAAATTACTGGATAATTCGTAATTTTTTGGATAAAATAGTCATGTTAGTAGTGGAGGGATGAATAGGTCTATACCTTCAGGCACATTTGATTATGTGACTTAAACGCGTACGGTCCCAATAATCTGGTGTCGGAGTTTGAAAATTTCGATCTGTATAGTAAATGGGTCGTGTGAGTATTTATGATTTTATTTGGAGCGCTCGTTGATATGCATACCGTACATTAAAAGAAGAGAGTTAATTGTTTATCTTTCGAATAAACAATTGCTCTTAATCTCGAGCAGTCACCGCACGATAAACATGGATTTACTATTCATCGAATATCGATAATAATATCTAAATCCGATGATGTCGGGGGATGGGCAAGCACCCGATGATCCATAATGTGAAAACAACACGAAAATAATTTATTATAAATAAATTTGTAAAACCCTAAGGGACATCATTAGTTTTTTTTTAAGGATTGATATAACTATTAAAGTGAATTTGGTTGAGATAATAAAATTTTTATTTTTCTTAAATACGATCTTAAATTCCACTTACGTAAATAAAAAATTTATTTTAAAAAATTTTACTCTTTAATAGATCTATCGGATTTAAATTAAATTAGAAAGCACATTGAATACATTCTTGTCCAAAAAACACGGAGGTTGTCGAGAGCCATTCGTAAATCAATTAATTTACTATTTAGGTAATTGATTAAAGTAATTATTAATCAGTTACTCATTAATTAATGTGCACGTGGGGCCAATCGTGACACGGCGTACTCCATGTCATCCGCAACGTACGCGCTCGTCAGCGCGTGGTGTCGGACAGGAAATGCTTTTCTCATTTCATCGGCATTCCCGCCAGACGGTTTCGAAACGTGCGTTGACCGAGAAAATTTATAGATGGATCGTGCCATTTACTCCCTGAGAGACGTAAGATTTATAAAATTAGCCGCTCAAAGATTTCACTTTGACAAAATGATCCCTGACGTTTTAGATAACAAACATTTGAGTCCCTCTTTTTCCACAGGTGCTAACTTGTTTATAAAATACGTTGTGATTATTATTAGCCTTTGATTTAGAATTCCATATTAGTAGCATATGTGTGAGTGTCAGGGACGGATTTAAGAGGGAGTGCGGAGTGCGATCACCTCTTTAAACTTGACAAAATCTGTAAAAATTTATGCAAAATTTATTAATTTTATCTATATTTTTAATAAATTACATTATTTTACCATCTTAAAATTTGACACTTCCATCCATATTGAGTTTCACTCTCCTATATTGATTTTCTAGTTTCGTCTTTGGTAAGTGTTAAATCAAATCAAATTCGTTTTTTGAAAAAGAGACATATTGTAGCCCTTTTTTTTCGTTCAGAAGTTAACGGTAGGATAGCATAGGGACTAATGCGTCCATAATCTAAAACTTTTGGGGATCAATCGCCCGCGCGAAGATCTTTGAGGGACTAATTTTACAATTTTAAGCTTCCAGATCCATGTGGAGAGTCCACGCGCCGATTGACGAATCATCGGCGAGTTCGCTCGCGCTTTCTTATCTGCGTCGCGTGGCAAACGGATGTCCTCCGTGCGCCAGGCGCATGCTCCTACGGAAGAACAATTACACTACCCCGAGGAGTCAGAGAGACTCGTGAGATTGCGTGCACCGGGCGCACAGCAATTGCCTCAGCGGGACATGGTTCACGCCGTCTCGCTTTGTCGCGGCGTAGCCTGATTTAGCGAAGGTCAACGTAAAATGGCGAGATCTGATTTCTCTATCGTCATGCTGTTTTTAATTTCCTTTCTCCGGTCGTGCCTTTTCTGCTTGTTAATTAAATTATTAAGTATTGATTAAAAAAATAAATGATTAATTAATTATGTTTTAGTTTTGTAGTATCGGGTGGGCCCCCTACTCGCAAGTGTGTCGTGCTTGGGTCGGGCACGTGCTGCCGGCGTCTCTCCACGTTCCCCCCAGGGATTCTGCCCGGTCCGACCGGATGACGAAGCATTTTCATGCTTATTATATAGTCGTGATAACAGGTGGTGGTGATTTTGACTCCGGCCTGATAACTAAATGGCATGATAAAACCGTGTCCAAGCCTAGCATTGCAGGGTCGGGCCGGCCTGATCTAAAAATTTATTGGGTCATGCCGGGCCGAGTTTAGCATCGCTTGGGCCGGTCTTGCCTGAATTTCTTATCGTGACTAGCCAGCCTGGTTTGGCCCGATGTATTTGGGCCAATGGCCCAGCCCAGATTAATTACTATGGCCCAATTTTGGGGGGACAGGCCCAGTGTGAATTTCGTTTAAGTTGGAGGGTTAAACGGGTAGAATGGACTACCATCCAAGGGTCCGGCTGCATAGTGTTTGGAGAAGGAAAGGATCGTCGGAGCTCTCCCCAGAGATAGCGATAGAGAGAATCTACTTTCCGGGGGGTCGATAGCCGGAGTCGGGATCGGTGTCGTCGTGTTTCCTCGTACGGGCGATTGAGGGGCCGAGAGTCGGAAAGCGAGATTGCGGGCGAGAGAGAGTGAGAGGTGAAGATGAAGACGACGAAGGGTGGCAAGGTCATGAACCCTACGGATGCGTACCGGAAGGAGCTCCGTAAGAAAGAATTGAAACGGGTACTCTTCTTCTTTCCTTGTGTGCCTTGATATGATCTCTTGCACATTTTTGATGATGTCGGTAATGAAGCTTTCGTCAGATTATTGGCCCTAGAAACGGATTGTTTCTAGCAGTTTCGATTGCCTATTATTGGATTTGGCCTTTTTTGAATCATTTGGTGTTGGTTGTTGGAATTAGAGGCTTAGATATATCCATAGCAGTCCATTGAGATATCCTATTTGGCCTAGTATCAGAAATACACTCATTCATTTGAGTAGGGCGCATTTCGTATCTGATTAATTTTTGGTTTCTTGATTGGAGTTCTTTTTATTGGTTGAGGAGGTGTCAGTGAAAAGTTGTGATGTTCTTCCAGGCTCCACAATCAGTTGGATCCCGGATAAGATCACCTACTTAAAGTATCAAAAGTTTTAGCCTCTGGTTCTGTTAATGTTTGTTTCTCATGCTCCTTGTGATTCTTATGCGCCTTGTCCTGGTGTGTCTACTGATAGTTTAGTGAAGGGGTAGAGCTTTCACGACACAGTAAAATCTACTGCACATCTGATATCTTATTTGCATTATTTGCATCTTGCTGATTGTTTCCCCATTTCCCAGCAGTTCTTTTACCATTCAAATTTCATTTTTAATTTCTCTACGCTTTGTTTTACATTAATTTGACCCACTTGTAATCTTGAGAGGCCTCTTGTTTTAATGTATGATCAGAAAGTTTAGCCGTCTGTTGATTGTAAAATTTATCATTCTATGGTTAATATTGAACTTTGTTTTTCACACTATTCCAACGCTGATTACCATTCTTCACCTGTGCAATTTCCCTTTAGTTAATCATTTTGGTGAATGGTCTATTTGTAACTCCCTTGTAATGTTGTTCAACAGAACAAAAAGGAAAGGAAGAAGGTGAGGGAGGTTGGGATTTTGAAAAAAGATCCTGAGACACTTAGGGAGCAGATTGAAAAGCTGGAAAAGATGAGTAAGTATTTCATCAGAATTCTAGATTTATGAATGGCCTGTTGTTGATACTAGCGTGAAAACTTGATGATATTCTATTGCCTGGATTGGTAAAAAATAGGGACTGATAGATAGACGATCACATTGTTTTTTTGAGTTTGGGCACGGGTTGGAGATTTTAAGGATTTTTAACTGGTGAAACAATTTGAAGTTTTTAACTAGAAAACATCATAGTACTACTTGGAATTATCTGTCTCTAAAGGCTCTCGTTTTTGGCTGTGCAGCCTTAGGTCATCACTGAATAATTGTATTAGGAATAGCATTGCAACAGTGTCACTATATGGCTTAGCCTCTTTAACATTCTAGTTCAGTTCTGTTATCATGAAATTTCATCTCTGTTGCTAGTTCTTGGTGGGAGCAATTGGTCTATTGAATCTGGTATTTCACCTTTTGATTGCAATTGATGGCTTAGGTGACAGCCTATTGTTCACTCATTATTTTGTTTTGTTCAGAGGCTGATGGTGCTTTAGATAAAGCGAGGAAGCACAAGAAGAGGCAACTTGAAGACACACTGAACCTTGTTGTAAAGAAAAGAAAGGTATTTACAATAGAAATTTCTTTGACTAACAATCAATCTCCAGGAACATCTCTTCCTTTAATGGGGTGTGCTGTGACTTCACTATGAATTTTTTCAGCTTGTGTCAGTACTAGAATATCTGGTTTCTATTCAACTTTTTGGAGTCACCCAGCTCCTCTAACTGGCAATGTGAAGAACATCAATTGTTTATATCTCCATGACTTTTGGATTGAACTAGTCTGCTCAAGAATTTTGTCGAATGGACTGTTCTCCCTACCTATCATGCATTTACGAAATGCTCTTGCAATGCATGCGGGGAATGTTTGCTGTGTGCAAGGATGCTTGCTTGTTGGTCTTCTTTCGTTCAAGTTATTTGGTACATTTTACACCCTAGGGATGGAGCATATATACTGTTGTACTAGTTCTAGGCGAGTGCGTTATCTAACTAATTTTTAATGAGCAGTCTTGTTTGCATTTCCTAACAGGAGTATGAAGAGAAGATGCGTGAGAAGGGTGAAACTCCTGTCATGTTTAGGTTGACTAGTGTAGTTTCTCCCTCCTTATGAGATAATATTCATGTTTTTCTTTTATGTTTTTAGCAATTATGTATGCATTGTTGTTGGTGCAGTCATTTAGGGCCTCCTAGAAGGCGGACTAGTGCAGAAGAAGAGAGATTGAAGCACCCAAATCCTGAGGTGATACTGTTGTGCCAACTGTTTATCTGACCGCTCGGTTCCACATCTGATCACTATTTTGGTGCAGGACTCGGTGTACTACCACCCCACCCTAAATCCTACCGGCGCTCCACCGCCTGGGAAGCCTCCTATGTTCAAATCATCTATAGGTATATTTTTTTCAATGTGCGTAAGACATTTATTATCTTCGTTTAAAATGCCCCCTGATCGCTGATATTCCTCTTGTAATTTGATGTGTAGGGCCTAGAATTCCATTGTCTGATTCTCCTGTCAGTACCAGTGCTGCTGGGCCGTCCTCTGTTTCAGGTTCAGAGGATGCTACTATGGCTATTCCGCCCCCTCCTCCACCACCACCGCTTCCTCTCCCAGACTCTGGTTTGAGCTCTGATGATACTCCTGCCTTACCTGTATCTTTACCTCTACCCCCGCCGCCTCCCTTGCCACCAAAGCCTCCTGTTCCCAATGCCAGTACTTCATTGCCTCCACCACCACCAGGTCCCCCTCCTCCTCCTGGCCCCCCGCCTTCTAACAGACAAGTTCCTATTGGGAGTCTGGTTCCTTCTCCACCTTCCTTGCTGCAATCTGCCCAACCACTGCTTCAAGGTATTAGTGGAAGCAATGAAGAGAAAAATTCATCTTCGTTGCCTGATCTACCAGCCTCTGAGGATACTGCCCAGGTATGATTTCTTCTTGTACTGGGATTGCAGAGAGGGTACTAGTTTTTCTGATTGGTCCATTTAAGTTAACAGTCCCAAAACAGTTACGAGCTGTCAAATTTGGTAGTTAGATACCAGCAGAATAAAACTTATTCCTTGATATTAGAAGGTACAGCTTTGTCTTGAAAATGCTTTTCTACTTTAGCATGAAAAAATTTCAGTGGATGCAATGGCAACTAGAAGATTCTCTCTGTGGTACCTGGCGGATGCTTTCGCATCTACACTTTTGCTGAATGACTTCACCCATTCATGCAAAAAAACAATCTTGCTTTTCAGGTATCTCCCATGCTTCCTTTACCACCTCCCCCTCCAGGTCTGCCACCAAAATCAGCAAGTAATCAGTCCGTAGGAACATCTGATAATGATACAAACAACCCTTCAGACAATAGAGAGATTGGTAGGTTGGTCCCACCACCACCACCTCCTCCTCCTGGGCCAAGACCAGCTATAATACCAACCTTGCAGCCCGATGTACTGCCACCAGGAGTCTCGAGATTCCCACCTCAGCCGCCACCACCACCTAATCCACTATCTGCTCCTGGACTTGCCCCGCAGGGAACTCTGCCAGGTGTTGTCGTCCCTCCCCTAATGCCAAGGCCACCATATGGCCCTCCTCCAGGGCCCCCTCCAATGATGAAGCCCCCTCTTCCACCTGGTCCTCCGCCTGCAATGCAACAGGGAGAGCTTGTGCCTTCTCAACCACCTGTGCCCTTGAAGCCATCCTATGTGAAATCTGCTGCCCCTACAGTTGTCAAGAGGCCACTTGCGCAGCACACTCCCGAACTTACTTCTATGGTGGGTGTATCTCATATCCTACACATGGTCAAAATTGTTGATGCTCTAATCTAAGCTCTTTTGCCTTTTCTCTGTTTATTTGGCACAGTATTAGTTTAGGATGCATAGGCTTTTAAGGGTCCTTCATATCTCTCAAATTCTTTGGGTCTTTTAATTCATCACCTATTGTGTGGTAAAATAAAATCAATCATCAGCTTGGATTTTGTCAACACCACTTAAATTGATGCTAATAATAACTGGTATAGAAAGCTTGTCAAAGAAGTCTATTTCCAAGGATAGGGTTATGATTTTTCAAACTACCAACTCCTCTCACCCGTATTGATGCTAATTTGTTCAGGGCCCCCATAATTTTGGAATCATGTATTTAAATTAGCTTTGTTGCTTTGTATTGTATTAAGCCTGTGCAATTGATCTTGAACCAGGTTCCTGCATCAGTACGGGTGAGAAGAGAGTCTGCACTCCCCAAATCAAAGCCAAAATCGTCAATCTCAACCTCACTGTCTGCTCCCCGTCCTTCAGCTTCTACTGTAGTGAAGCCAGAGGTCACTAGCTTGTCCTCCTCAGCACCAAAGACTCAGAGCATTGATGATTCCTACATGGCTTTCTTGGAAGACATGAAAGCACTTGGTGCTTTGGATGGCTAAATCCAATCTGCATTCCATGGATCACGGCATGCGAGAGGAGTGGAAGTATCCACTCGCAATGTATACCGTGCTGGCATGCAGGCAGACGTTTCTGGCAGCTATCATAATTTTCAGGCAACTCTAGCAGATATTGGAGGTCACTTCTGTGCTAATGTCAGCTCTTTCGATGGGTCTTCACTTGAGAAAGAAGTTCAATAGTTTGCAGACAGTAGTTCGATTACGAGGAAGAGCAGGGGATGTCGCTGGATTGCTGCTTAATTTAGTGTTATGTTCAGGATATCTATATTTGTCAGCAACTCTTGAACTGTGTAATGTTTGTGGGCCTTTTTTTTTTTTCGGTTTTTCTGTTCGGCACAAATTTATTTCTAACAGCCGTAGCTATCTAATTTGGGTCGATGACCCTACCGATAGATCTTGTGATCAAGAGAAAACCAGTTCATGCTACAACCTCTTCATCCCATGATGACAGGAGCTCTAGTTGTCGTTCAACGAATCGTGTAGGTGTCAGTTTTGAATCATTGATCACAGCCCTTTGTGGTCTTTCTCTACCCTTCAAATTATGGCTATCATCGTCGATTGTGAGGGCCCAAGCACGGCCCATTGGGCTAGTGGGCCTTTTCACACTAAGGCCCATTCGATTGGTGAATTGAACTTACTATTAATAACTTGATTGAACTAATTCGATGGTGTAACAATTAAACGTTTTAAGTACGAGTATCCTAACATGTAAATACTATCTAAAGCTTGGACAGTAACGTCTTTGTAAGTCCTATTCGTAGGAGTGATCGATTGAAGCGCCAAAATCACACCGTTAATCATTCCATTAAAGTCATAGTCGTACACATTCTTCCCTAAATTAATCTTAAGAGAATAGCAAAATTAAAATTGAAATCCCCTCTTTACCCTCCCTTCCCTCTCTGTTCTCCACCTTCTCTCTCCTTTCTCTCTCTATCTCTTTGTGCCGTTTCTTGTTCTTCAAATTTCAGTCTCTGAAGGGGGAGAAAAAGCAGAATTTTCAGAAAGCCCTAATTTCGAGACTTAATCCAAATCCCTGATTACGCAATTTTATGCAAGAAATTTTGATTTTTTTTCCATGAAGTACTGATGCTTTAGCCTCTGCTGCTCGATCTCTGTTCCTCACTGCTCCAATCAATCCCAAACCCTAGTTTGACGTACTATTTCTCCCCTGTGATTCGAACCCGTATGCTGTAAATGTGATTCCAGTGTCCCTTCCTCAAGGCTGACTCCCTCTATCTCCCAAACCATGTCCTTGGATTCGTCTGCTCCCGCATCTGGCGACCGATCCCCTAGCAGCAACCCGCCTCCCAGCGAAATCCCGGGTGCCAGTAAGGGCGCCGTCGTGAACGGAGACCCCGGAAGTAGGGGCACCCAGAATGGCGCTACCCCGGTTTCCAGGAGTGGCCGCCCGACTCGGGCGTGCACTGTCAGGGCAGCTGCTCGATTGCAGCAGCAGCCAGCGGCTGAGAGGAAACCTAAGGCTGCACCTAAGAAGGAGAGGCCAGTGGAGAATGAGGAGTTGCTGCCGCAGCAGTCCGGGACCAGAGCTGTAACGCAGCTGGTGGAGCCGCCGCCGCCCGCGCAAATGCCACGGTGGAGCCTCCGTTGCATGTGGGAGCTGGCTTCGGTTCTCAATTTCTTGCATGTGTGTGAGATCAAACAGGCTGTGACATTTGGTGCAAAAGATTGTGCCTTTTTTTTTAAAATTATTATTATTGTTCCTGCGGTCAAATGACTAAGGTTTTGATATGGTAGGTTTTTCGCCCATTACTGAACATCTCGGTGGAGTTCTCAGCTGAGGAGTTCGAGACAGCTTTGCTTACGCCAAATGACACATTGGGAGAAATTCACATGCCTATATTGAAGGTCGATGTTTGGTTTTTTACCAGCATTTTTTTAGGATTAAGAAGTTCACGTGTCAAATGTCCTTGAGATTAAAAAGCCATACGTGATCAGATAATAAGAGAAGGATGCAATGTAGCTAGAACTCTTTCTTTTTGAGTAATAAGTAAGGAATTTCATTAATCAAACACCAATAAGGTGCATAGGGTCCTATCCAAAAGGTTCGGAACTGTACAAAAGATTCATGAGCATGACATAAAATGCAATGTAGCTGTTTCTTGCTGTCACGTTTTCCTTTCTTTCATTCAAGCTCTTTAAATTTGTATTTATCAACTTGAGTCATATGCTTGCATTGCTACATTAGAGTAGTTGTTAGGATAATAGCTGTTGGACTCTGAGTACTTGGGTTGAAAGCATTGTCATTTATTCTGGTCTGCAACTGTAGAGAAAGTTGGGCACAAGAGAAATTAAGTCAGTGCTTACATGCATGCGAATGAATTGTTGACATCCTATTTGATATTGTCGAATTCCCATCTCCTCATTCAACTATAGGATCCACCCATGGACTTCTTTCTCGAAAAATCTTTACTGCAATTTTCATGATAGGCATGGGTATTTGATCTCAGAAGGAGTAGATGATAGATATTTGGTGAGTCATGAATAACACAATGTCATTGTTGGTCTAACTTTTGGTGCAATGATCTTTGTGTTACATTTTAACCTGCCACTAAACTGTTCCTGCTCTTATTTTATTGCAGGCCATTCCTCCAATTATACGAATGGCACTTACACGCGATACCTGGATTACTGTCTTATGCAGAAAGTTGAGGGACTGGTGGCATTGGGTAAGTTTTTTGTTGTGTTCCTTTTAAATGACTGCATGGATACTTTTTTGCTCCTAGTATGCCAGGGTTGCTAAATTGAAGCCTCGCAGGTTGCAGAAGGCGAACTCCCCATTGTTGCTTCACATGGGTTAGTGCTTAACCGATTCTTTTATTTGGATCCACATGTTCGCCATTGGATATAACAAAAGGTTGTTCTCTGATTATTTTGCCAATATAATCTCTTAGGGCGGAGATTGAATTATATAAATCTCTCGATCCTAGTGTCCGTGTGGTGATCTTGAAAGCTTTATGTGACATCCGAGTTGAGGTTAGTCACCCTACTTAAATTAAGTTTTGGTCATTTAGCTGTTGTTCATCTGGCTATCTCTGTACCCTATTCCATGTTATCTCAACAATACCTGGAAAATTAGTCGGTAATCTTGTATTTTGTGCCGATTTTCTAATCACAGTGCACTGATAGCATTAACCAAGTGTCCATAGGTGTTGTTACGGAAATCTACTAGTACAACAGACAATATGCTATAACTTTGATACTAAATATTCTGCCAAATTGATGCATTAAGGCAAGAGTTATTAGATCATTTTGTGTTTTAGATTTCTTTCCAGTCCCCAAACAATATCTGTAGATAGGATTCTGTATGTTATTTTGCAGCAAGAAGACATCCGAAACTATATTGAAAATTCAATGAAGCACGGAGTTCAACTTTCAGCATTTCGAAAGGAGCGTATTGGAGGTGATACACTCTATGGAGTGCATTACTGGTAAGTTTTTGAATGTCTAAAAAGTAGGCCTCTGTTCTCTAGTCATATCTATACATAACAGTGGAATGCTGGGTCATCATTTCTTGGGAATCATACAAGCTATGTAATTGTGTACTCTTTGTTCCTTTTCCTTTGAAATTTTTTTTTTTTAAGAATCATTTTTCATGTTTGATTGTTAATAGATGTGTATCTTGCGATGTTCAAAAAAATTACATGTGTATCTTATTTTGGTTTAGGTATGAAGATGATCCAATGATTGGCCATCGTCTGTACCGGGAGAAAAGGAAAGTTGAGGTGAAACGAGTGAAGGCGAGGGGATCTCAGTTTATTCCTGCTGCAACATTCCAGTGGGAGGCAGTGGCCACCAACTTGGATGAATTTCAAGATGTTTCTGTGAGTTTTTTTAAATGTTTCCTGGTTTAGCATAAGTAATGATTTCTCAATGTTTACTATATTACTAACAACCCCAGAAGTGAATAAGATTAATTTCTGTTTCTGATTAACTTGGTGTGTGCACAGTCAGCTGATCTAGCAGAGGATCAAAAGAATGAAGTACATGTGAAGTGTTTTTGAGGTTTCTAGCCAATTTCAGGGAAATGTTTTGTAGGTCAAGAATGAGTCACATTGTAAAAAATAAGGAGAGTGAGTTTAAGCAGGATGGTTGATGACTTGATGGAGAGGGTTATTTTGACGAGTTCTGGGTTATATCATGCTTGAAAAGGCCTATTCTGAAAATTGTAACTCATAACATCTTGATGATGGACAAAACTATCGCAGACACCTAGCTATAGTTGGACAGTGGTAGATGTACTCTCAATAAGCAATTCTTAATTATTCCAAAGGAAGAAAATATTACGGGGCCCTCTGCAATTTATGTTCTCACCGGTATTTGTTTCTCGTCATTTAATTTTCATTGTTTTTCCAGGAGAAGCTATCCACAAGTAACAATAGGACGGAGGTTTCTTTAGGAAGAAAGTTAAAGAATGACATGCTTCCGGAGATCGAGAAGGTGCACAAGGTACTCAATCTACCCTGCCAGTGAATTTGAATTGCTTACTTCATTTGCTAAGAAATGGTTATGCTCCATCTTTTTCTTTTGTTTATCAAGATATTTTCCCCTTTGTGCTGAATTATTTTTCCTGATACAGAGGAAAGAGAGGCTTCTGAAAAAGCAACACAGAGAAGCGTTCCTCCTTGAAAATTTCATGACTGTAGATGGGCTTGCTCCTGGGCGTTCTCTTCGCGATAGAAAACGGGTCACCTATACTTTTGGTAGGAAAAAGCTCACTGCTCTCTCCACCGCCCCCGCCCCCACGCCCCCCTCAAAAATTAAGTCCAGACTTGAGATTGGTTCTGTTTTGGTACTTGCGATAATCACCATGGGATCCTAGTAGAAGTGCGACACTCTATATCATGTAATATCAAAGATTCGTGATACAATGACACTAGCATTCTTCTACTCCTTGTACTGTGAATAATATATGATTCCGCAGATTTCTCCTTCTGTCTATGATAGCAATGCTGCCAGTTATCCTCATTCAGTAGTGCCTTCTCTGTCATATTTTTTCTAACAATGAATGCTAGATGAATGAGGAAATTAAATACTATTTTGTTGAGTGTGCAGATGATTATGACCGATCCATCAATGAGGCTCTCGAGATAACAAGGTCAGTGTTTCTGCTTATACGAGACTTACTATCTTTTTCTGATCTTTTTATCAACATGCTGATCCTCAGCTTTGGATTTCTTTATAATCAGAAGGAAGGAATTTTCACCAGAACGCATGCCGATAAGAGAAGGTTTTATTAAACCTGAAGTTTCGGTGAATGGACAGGGGAATGAAGCCCTTCATGCCCCTCAATATGCAGACTCCAGTGCAGTGTCTCCTAACTCGGCTTATTTTGATGATGCCGAGGAACATAATCCTGAACAATCGGATCGGAGGTATGTTTAGTTCTCTCAGTTTTGTTTTTGGGGGCCTTAGTCTAATCCAATCACTAACTACGATATGATGGCTCTAGCAACAGACAGAGGCGTAGGCCTCAAAGGTATTCCGAGAAGGACTTTGTGGAAGCAGTTTCAGACATGGGTGTAGACCTCGACAGTGACGATGATATAGTTGGAGAAGCAATATATGACGAGGAGTATCTCAGGAAACGTAAGCAGAGGAAGCTGTCCAGTAGTTCTGAAGGAGATGAGGAATATCATGTGGATGAAGAGTATGCAGAGGAGGAAGAGGATGAGGAAGAGGGATATTCCTTGAGCATGAGTGATGATAGTGATGAGTCCCCAAAAGTCAAGAAATTACTTGGTCGTACAAGGAGGGAGACTAAACTAAGGTCAGTAAGAGAGATAGACTCTGGGTTGAGACAGAGTAGAAGGACCACCAGGAGTCGCATTAATTACCGACAATACGAGCTCTCAGAATCTGATAACGAGGCTGCAAAACCTCAAAAGTGGAAGACATCCAACGAGCAATCAGAAGCGAGTGAGAGCCCTGGATATTCAAGTGAGAATCATGATTCGGAAGATGACAACGATGAGGAGCAAGAATTAGAAGCTGATCAAGGTGTTCAGAGATACATTGAGATATCTGAGAAAGTGGATGGCAACCCCCCTGAGAAGTCTAAGAGCCTGAACCAGGAGGAGGTCGAAGGTGATGGTGCAAAAAGAGGCTTTCTTGACCTGAATGAGCTTGCTCCAGGCTCAGGCTTTGACGACGGCCCTAACACAGTAGTGAAAGATTCAGATCCAGGTGGCTTCTAGAGCTTCTCCCTCTTTGCTAGAAAGCAAGTTTAGGGTTTTTGTTCCCTCCCCTTTTCCGCCCTTTTCCTTCTTCCAGGGAATAATATACAATAGAGTATCTCATAAATTTTGCTGGATGAGCCTGTGGGAACTCATGCTCTGGTTCTCTGTCTTGGGGCATAGCTAAAGCACCATCCCTTGTAACTTGTAGTAGTGTTTACATTGTTCCCTAGAGTCGGGCAGTGTAGAGTAGGTTTTAGCCATTTTTTCAGAATTGCTTTCGAATTCAAAGAAGCCGTTTAGAATGGACAACTGATCTGGATTTATTGGGGGTGATCAGGAGTTGTTTGCTCTTGTCCAATCTTATGTACAACAACATTTTTACCTTAATATATTAAAAAATGAAGTCGTGGCTGCTTATGTCTTTCAAGCCTTGCAGTTTTCATCTGTAGTGATCATGGGGCTTCAGTTTTGGCAATTGTTTGCTTGAGTATTTCTTGTATTCTAACTCTCTAACGTAGCATTGGTGGTCATGTGATCTGCTGATTTCTCTAAGCTGAACACCCAAGACAATTTGCTTCCTCGTGTGTTCGAGCAATCAATGTTTGTGCGCCTGAGGGCATAGTACTCTGGAGCCAAAACTGGCCCCTCCTGATCTGAACCAAATTTCTACCTCTGATTGTTTGACTATCTATGCTTCTCATGCATCTCACATATGATTGTTGCCATTCTGAGGTTTTCGTCCCTTGAAATGCAATAGACTCAAATGGAGCTGTGCTTCGAACAAATTGAGTTTTGTTTAATTTGCTCAAACGATGTATGAGATGAAGAGCAGGGATTGTACGATTGTTTGGCATTGACATTGACATGGGATGAAGAACAATACAAGCTAAATGCTGCAACTCTCAAATGGGTTTCTCCCAACTTGAAGTATGAACCTGAATATTATCTTTGGAGATGGACAAGAAGAATGGAGGGCCGAATATGAGGCCTTTGACGATGAGAGCAACTAACTTGATACACGTGATCCCTGACAAAGCTCGACCAAGTTGAGTTGTCAATCTTCCTGTTCGATCAACAGTGTTTCCAGACGAGAAAATTCTGGGAATACAGTTTGCACTTGCAGAGCCAGTGTGATTTCCTAATCCAAAATGTGATGGGTCTGCTCGCCAGCCTAGCGGGCACTCCTCAGACCTGGCCCCAGTCCGAGGTTCTTGAGGTCTTCCTCCTTAGCGAACCAACTTGGTACCAACAATGATAGATGAGGATACAGCTCCTTGTAAGTCTTCTTAATGATTGGATTGCATACTCCAGTTGCAGCACAAACATTTGCAATAATCACAAGTGACTTCTCTAAGGCCTATAATATAAATGAGGTTCCACAGAGCATCTTTGATTTCACCTTCGATCGTGTTCTTGTTATCGGAAAGCTGAGATACGATGTACATCGCAGCTGCAGCTATCGATGTCGGGCTTCTCCTGCAGAATTCTATGTGAGAAACTCACGCAGATGTCATAGATATACAATCTGGATACTGAAACTATGAAACTGACCTTATGACAAGCTCCTCCGATTTCATGACAACTTCTTGAGCAGCGTTAACTTGCTCATCTGTCATTGCAAGATTTGAACCGAAACGTCCCTGAAGAGGAAATCTGCATATGTAACTAATGAAAATCCAACGAACGAAGAGTGAACTTGACCCGAAAAAAGGATCCCACCGTATAGTCTGCAGCATGAATACTCCCCAAATCAACAAATCCAATCTCCCCCTCCAGTAGCTCAAGAATAGCATCACATGCCTGGCGGATGTCTGTTATTGTGGCTCCATTTGCAGCAGCAAACATCTCTAGTTGAAATCGACATGTTCAGGACTCGTATGAGCAGCATTCCCTGAGTAAATTCACACCCGATTTACCTTTCACATTATGAGCTGCATTCTCTCATCAACAAGCAGTGTAGATGCAAGCTGCCAAAACTGCTTCCGGCTTGCGCCTTCCCAGAGCTTTTTGATCCCTTACCTTCCCATATATTTTCATTAGCTAGGTCCTGGAACCCGAAGTAAACGAAGACAGGCATTACTTAGTTTAAAGGAAACATGAAAGGACATGGGAATAAAGAAAGTATCTGACTGCTGCAGCATCAGATCATGCATGAAATCTCCTAATGGAATGTCAAATCCTCCCTCTACCTAGCAATTCGGGCAGAAATATACTGAATAATGGGGCATCTATTACAAGAAGAAATGCATCGAATGGAAAACGTGCCCTACATCAAGCTTGGACTGAGAATGCTTATTGCACATACTGAACAGCATGGTTATTGCAAAGGGTGGCCATCCTTCAATACAGAAGCGAGGGTAAAACATTTGGTCAAAGTAAAATCAATAATCAAGAGAGTTTACATAAATTGGATGATTTGAGCAGGTCGGCCCATTAAGATATGAATATGAATCTGAGATGAGCAATCTAAATCAACCCAGGTTGGTTGTGTTCTTATTCTACTTAGGAGTCAACAATTAGTGCAGCAATCATTGACGTACTGCAAAAAAATTTCTGCTATGTTACAGAATCTATAGATAAAATGAACAGCAGAGAAACAGCTTAGAGCAGTAACTTACACACCTTGATTGTGGTAACAAGTCCCAATCTGAAAAAGGAAAAAAAAAGGAACCAATCTTTGCATTAGTGAGATTTGATTATCAAAGTACTGGTAAACAAAGAAATGTATCATTCACTTCAGTGGAAAGTGTAAGTTGCCATGTCAAGCGACAAGGAAAAAAGATGTAGCAACTGGCTTTCAGCCCAGATGAGACCGATTTCAGAACTTATACTCAGTCATTCAGCACAGCCATTGACCAATAATCCGGAAGGGCAAGAAAAGACCAAGAATCAGGATGCAGCAACAGCAGAAGTTATATCAGTAGTACAAATGAACAATTTCCTTGTTTTGTACTACTGATATCTGTAGCTGTCGATCTTGTGGGGCGGGGGGAATGGGAGGCGGCACCTTTCAGACATGGTAGCGATGAACTTGCAGTGAAAAGTACTGTACAGGGGTTCTTCCAGGACGAGGCCACACTCAGAGCAGATGGTCTTCCCCGAATAGCTGTCGAGCACCACATCTGTCTGCTTCTTGCAGTCACTGCAGTAGGGGTCCTCCATGATCGATATGTGACTTGAAGAAGAAGCACAGTGTGAGATCGCTGGGAAGAAAAGAGGGCAGAAGAAGAGGAAGAGAAGAAAGAATTCAAGAAGTTGGGAAAAGCCAATGCATTCAACAACTGACAGCACAACAGAACATGCGGAGCTTTATAAACTGTTTAACTAACCAAAAAAGGGATATTTACAATCTCTCCCTTATTCTTTCACACTTGTTAAAATAAAGCCCCCAGTACTTTCAACCTCTTGCAATTTAGTCCCCACTTGGAATCAGCATTCTCTAATTTTCCTTTTATGTTCAAGTGGATCAATCAAGGGAAGATTTGGAAAGTTCATTGAAGTTCTGCTGCCTGCCTTGGTTCTAGGGAAGTCTACTCGCTGGGCATCTCACACTTGGAAAATGAACTCGAAAAGGTGATGTGTATTGAACTTCATTTCAGAAAAGCAAATTGATTCTTCACGTCTTCAGAAAAGGTCATACGAACCCGCTTGTGGTACTTCATTTGTTGGAGTTGATTGTTTAGGTTGAGGATAGCACCAACTGAGAAAGAGAGAGCCGAGACGATTCTGCAGGTCAAGAGAGCTGAAGGTGTGAAGCAGAGTCTAGTTATCTTGAAGAGTCGGTATTGTTCATCAGTGTTGACATGTTGGCGGCTTGAGAGGCAGCACGCAGTGATCCCAGCGACCAGTGCAAAGGATGTCATAGACATGATCCTTCGGTGAAGCCTCCAAGTCCTCAGCCGTGTTCATCCACATGGGCCCGGTGCCATGCGGGACACCACTACTTGGATTCTTGAATGGCTTATTCAGGACCCTGCACTGAGCTGCTTGTATTCACAGAAACCGATCAAGATGGTCCAATAGAAACTCAAAGGAGCAAAAAGCTTCATTTTTTCTGTCATGGTGGTCGTCTCTGCAGAGTTATTACTATGCATACTGAATCCTGGAGATTTTCCAGGGCAAGTCTCCAGTGTTTCTCTGTCTTAACGTCAAAGCTCAACTGGTGATTTTGTAATCTGGTGTCAATGGGTCCATTTGAAAGCTCCGGTTAAGATATCTGATCTGTCTGGTGATTGTTCATCCCCAGATTCCATACTTCTCGTAAATGTCCCCAGATTCCATACTTCTTGTAAATCAAAGAAACAAGATCGGTATTTTTTTCAAGTCGCCTGTGATTGTCCTGGGTTTTTTCAGCAGGAATCAGAGCATTGCCTTACCTGCTGGATGTTGTACATGACTGCGCAGTGTAGAGGTCATTTACCCCATTTATTGGTAAAACTCACTCAGTTCACAGCATTTTTCCCGAACCTGCTTCTGATGATATGTTTCTGGTGTTGCATTGTTAGTTGATCTGAACAAAGAACGATTGCAGATATCATACCAAGGCATGACAAGATGATAACAGGAGACGAGAATAAACTTTCCCATTAGAGCAAACTGCATTCAATTTCTATACAACTCGATCCATCCATTTCTCTCTATAACATACAAGGATCTACAATATGATCTTCGGTTTAACTTCTATATCTTGTTTATTCAAGCCATTTAAGTGATATAGGTTTACACGTGCATTCCCTATGCACTCTGCTCATATAACCATTATTGTGATCACTCGAATCTATGTGCTACTTGCCACCATTTCCGGTGGGACCCGGTGGGACCGGACATGGCCATATGTAAACAGCAGCACATACTTTTGAGATCAAACATCCTATACTGTAAATTCAAAGATGTGAGCCCTCCCAACCCTTCTTCTTCTATGGCCTCAGTGCGATGGACAACCCGAGCTTGGGGATCCACCTTTCAGCCCCAAAGTCTGTCTCTCCAGAAACCGTCACGTAAAGCTTCTGCCACAGACCTTGCTGAATAAGAGCCCCAAACTTACCCGCCGTGCTTACCCGAGCCTTCAACAAGGTAAATGGAAGTATTGCCTGCTGGGTTCCCATGGTAACATCTGTCTCCTTACTCGAAAACCTGTGTGTTACTTCTGCTGCAATGGCGGTGCTAGTGGGCGGATTCACTGTGCAGCTAAAGGCAGCTCTCAGACTATCTAGCTTGTCATTTCTGCACATATGGAGACAAACCAGTTAACCTTGACTATCGAAGGAAAACCATTCAAGTAAAAAGTGAGTCTTTTTGTGGAGTTCAGAGTGAGATTTCTTACAGGGTCAGTGATGCGTCTAGGAAGGTACTATTGAATCCAAGGCCGCCACTGATTCTGCTGAACGCTCTTGTTGATAAATCGAATGCAATATCAGTCCCGAAGGAAAAAAGAGTGGTCCCAACCACGCCAGAGAAGCTTAATATCGGGTTGACCCATCTGGTGGAGTTTGCAGCTAATCCAATCCCTGCTGTAACCCCGACGAAGTCATGTGAGAATTGCAATTCCGCCTACAAAATAGGATGTTTCTCACAACCATATAGCTGATAAGGTGAAACTTCATTTACAGAGATCCTTGCAGGAATCGAGGCATTAACTGCTGGAACTGAGACAGGCAACAAAAGAGCTTACGTTGGTCGTGTAAGGCACGACAACCTGGAAGACCGTCCCCAGACCACTTACGATATCATCAACTGTTGAAATCAGCAACAAGATTTTAACATCGCAGGTGAAAAAACACTTGATAGCAGATCTAGTTCGAGCAACAGGAGGAGAAAATTACTTCTAAAAGAGAAGTCACCATTCCCATCGAGGCAGTGGTATTGGAAATGAACTGGAGGCTGTTGAGCATAGCCCCTGTAGAGAATATCTAGCAAAACAATATCCAATGTGAAAGTAATCACATGAATTCTTCTCAAAAATCGAAAAATGAAATGTGTGCAGGAGATGGATCGGAAAGATGGCATGAACATAAACCTCTGGCTTTCTTGCCTATGTCAGCGTATAAACCTGGGCAATAGCTCATTCTGAAAGGAACTATAATGTATCTCTTCGGTCTGTATGATATTTGTTAATGGCCTGGAGGGAAGGGAGTGTGTATATAAGCATTGACAAGGGGAGAAGAAGCCAATGAGGAAGTTTCCTCTTCTGGTACTTTGGGACTTGCTCTTGAAGCCATGAAACTTCCAAGAACCCGATTAGGTTAATCTAATGGAAAGCTATTATGGAACATGGATTTTGTACTTCTTTCGTGCAGGAATTGAAGATGGCGAGGATCGGTTTTGACTGTGCAGAAGAGTACACAAAAACTATTTAGTCGGTTTGTCGGTGTCATAGATTACCGTGATGATAATGTTCCATTATTCCCAGTTATTCATAAATCACAGACTAATCAAGAGCTAAACTAACTCTAAGGTGACACCGAACCTACCACCAGGTTTATGACCGATTCCGTTCTGGGTTTCAGATAAAAAGCTCAAGACAAGGTGGTGGCTGGCACAGAGTTCTTGGCGATCCGGCAGCCTCATCCATAAAGATCTCCTCCCTCTTGCTAAAAAGAGAACCCACCTGGAGCAGAAATACACAGCAGACGTAAACAAGAACCGATCAATAGAACACGGATTCAATACTAAGATCTACAAAAACACGGACTGTTCAAGAATGCATACAAAATGGCACCTCGGAAATATGAACTGCTCAAGGTGTTCTTGGTTCTTGATGACTTCTGATCCTGTAAACTGCTTATTTTATAGGCAGAAAATGGTCAACAGGGAATCTTGTTATCCTCTACCGAGTCCCAATTTCTAGGCACAGTAATGGACAGTAACAATTCTTTTGAAACAGAGAACTGTGGAATTCGGGTTCATTCATCGAGCAAAAGTAATCTTGCATAAACTTTTCACGGAAAACACAACCCTTTTTTTCCTCGAATCGCAGCACAGAGGAGACTGTCTCAAGAACCAAATACTCCAGATTTTCTCTGCACATGTCATATTCGTTCATGTTCGAGATCTTGCCACAGTGTCGCATCTTCACGCCAATCCCGAACTCAGGAACAAATTGGAACTCTCTCTTACATGTCAGGAAAGCAAATTTTCATGAAAATGCTCTTAGATGGTATTTGGTTCGAGTATTATTAAATTATATGATCAAGTTAGATTACATGAAAAATTTTTATTTTACATAAAAAATATATTATAAAATAAAATTATTATATTTAGTAAGTATTTTAAATTGTTAGAAAACTTATTTTAAAAAATAATATTATAATATTTAATGTGATTAAAATAAAATATAATTTTACAATAAAGTCCACGTGAGCATATTTGCATGATGTAGTCCGACAATGCTTTCCCTCAAATCTGCACTCATTTTGCTAGCAAAGTGAGACGGCCCAGGAATTTTACTTTACACTTCATTTTACACCCGAACAATGGAAACCACGGGTAAAGTAGCCACTTTCCAGTGTAAAATCTTAACTTTACATGGAAACAAACATCATCTCAGGCATAGGAACAGTCAGGGGGTGTACATGTACAAGAAAAGAACAACTTACAAATTGGGTCTAGTAGGTTTCACAGAGGATGAAGATTTGCAGAAAAATCAGGAGGATGCTCGTGAAACATGCCGACAAATAAAATGATAATTCATCCAAATATACTCATTTGCTCGAAGAACAGTTTGTGCACGATCTAGTAAAAACTTGGGTTATCATGTCGGACTCTAGAGTGTATGCCTTAAATTTTTCAAATATGTCATGCCTTTACAGAATAGCATTACAGCTGAACCGCACTGCCTCTTTTGTCCAATTTCTCAGCCCTAATTAGCTCTGACACACAACAGTATGTCAGTCAATCCCAATTCAAAACAACACGTTCAATCAAAAGAATTACAACTATGACAATTTCCCACTTTCTCTCCCTCCACTTTCCTTCACTTCTTTCAAGAATGTTTTTGTTTTCCAGGACAACCTTTTTTCCACACGAGACAGTGTCCTCCGCTGTCACCAAGCTCCAACCCCTTTCCCACACCCCAAAAAAATAAGGCTCAATTGATTAATAAAACTCATACTAGTTTCCTACATTAGCCGGTCAGATAGACTGGGGAGTCGCCGGAAAAAGTTCAGGCTTGCCGGAGGCATCGGGTTCCGGAACATTGGGTGGCGGAGGTAGTAAAACCCGAGTGCCACCGCCACCATCTTCGGCGGCACGGTGTAGAGTATCATGGTGATGGCTAGGCACACTCCAATGAACAGCTTGGTGGCCCTTGGATCCCTCCAGCTCACCAGAGCTTGGACCCTCTCCCCCTGGGTGGCAAGGTCCCCTAGGACAAACTGGACCCGAGCTGCCAGCATCCTCAACCGGTCATACCTGGCACGGATTATGTCGGGTGGCTTGGAACTCGGGATCGTGTCAAACTCCTCGTCGAGCTCGTCAGGATCAATCGTCTCTGCTTGGGAGAGCCGAGTATCCATCCCAGGTGGGATTCTGGGTCGGAACCGGTAGTACCATACCCCGATCATGAATACGTAAAGCAACCCAGTAGGGGCGACCAAGTCCGGGTACCAAACAAGCACTAGGTATAGAATGTGCACGAGCACCGTGGTCACCGAGTTCCTCCACCATCGGATATCATTGAGCCACCTGGCCAAGCTGACAGCCCAGGCCAGGACTGCCACTATGCGGAACCAGTTCGCCTTGCTTCTCCTCATGCTCCATGTATGAGAATCTGCATCGAGCATGTACCTCACAACCTCGGGCCCAAGCGGCGGCTCCGACCTTGCAAGCCAGGCTGCCACCATCTTCGTGGCGGCTCCACGAAGCGCCTCCTGCTGCAACACCCCGAGCGGGCGGAGGTAGTGCATTCGGGGAAGCAGAGGCTGGCCGTACACCATGCAAGTCTCTGGCAGGAGCGCTGGGCAGGCAAACCGAACCGCGAGCTCGATCTCGCCCATCTTCTTCAGCCCGGTCCTCAGCAGGATCAGCAGCGGATACGAGCTCGTATACACCTTGTTGCTCTCCAGTGTGGATACCCGGATACGGATCTTGCCGATTCGACAGTCGGGTCTCTCCTCTGGCAAGTCACCAAACATCCGCCAGTTGTCGAAAACGCCGATGGTGAGAACCGTGCAGGGGTCATAGACCTGCCATGTATACTGCTCGTTCCAGCGAGGGTCGAAGCAGTCGGTTATCGTCCTGGTGCGGACCCATTTCTTACCGTACTTAGCCACACAATAGGCATCGGTGGAACCCTTCCCCGGCGCTTTGGTCTTCATCGGGAGCAGCCCTCGAGCCCCCAGGATCCCCAGCTCGAGGATCCCGATTGCAGGCTTCCACAGCTGCTTTGCAGTAGGCCGGAAATCGCTGCAAATGTGGGAGGCCTCGTCGAGCACATGGTAACCTCCCTCAAGGCAGAGCCGGAGGTATAGTCTCCCACAGTAGGGTGCACCGCCGGGGCCGGCCACTCCGGCTCCGCCCTCCAGTGGGAACCACTTCCCCGGCACGTACCGCTCGTCAATCCGCTGCTCGATCGATCCGATTGGGATCATGATGCGGCCGAGGAGCATGGTGTCCTTGCTCGTCCGGTCCTCCACGAGAACGACCAGCGAGTCCTCGAGCGGCTCTGCTGCCACCAAGACGAGGTCCTCGTTCCAATGGAATGATGGCGCATGGTTCGCCATGGAGCCTTGCCTCGTTCTCACGGACTGGAACCCTAGCTGAGCCTTGACCCGGATCTCTAGAGCTATCAGAGGAGGGAGGTTTGGAGGGATCTGTAGATCCTGGGCTTCGATCACGGTGACTCTCAGGTACCAGAGCTTCGGAGACTGGTAGACCTTCGAACGGGTGTGGGCCACGTAAGGTGCGTCGGAGCTCCACGCCTCCGGGAAGGCGTCATCAGCCTGGGTCCCGATCCAGACGGAGAGCTGGATGTCACCGGAGACGCGGCCCCGCTCTCCGCCCTCTAAACGGTACCACTGCGGAGCCAACGGGCTGTCGGGAGGTTCCCTCGCTGGGACGTCGGAGAGGTCGAAGCAGACGCCGCCGAGGAAGTTCTCCGAGGTGGAGTCCCACACGGAAATCTCAAGCGTGGAGCTTGCCGAGTCGAGCTTGTTGTGTCCCAGGGCGAAGACCTGTTGCCACTCCGGCGAGTCGGGGGCCTCGCCGGGATGGTACACCGCCGGCTTCGACCGGACGTAGTGGCCAGTGGTCCGGACCTTGACGTAGGGACTTTCGTTGGGGGACAGCCCACGCGCCTTCACGATCCTGATGAAGAGATACTGCATCGGCTCCACGAGATTGTAGGGATGGGTTTTCTCCGCCGGCTCGCTACCGAACCTCCGGTGCTTAGGTATCACCTTCGGCGCGAAATCGGTGCTCGGCCGCCTCGGAACCCTCACCCCCTCCCTGGGCCTCTGCGCCTGCATTTTTCTCATGTCCGGCGGAGGGTACTGCTGCTCCGACCGCGGAGGAGGAGTCGGAAAATGACCTGCCACGGCCGTCGGCATTCCCTTCGCATGCGGCTTTGTATGCAAATGCACAACCGGTGCCCGTGCCGGTGCGGGTGGGGGTACAGGTGCAGGCACCGGCTCCGTCGCCGTCACCGGAGGTGTTTCCTCGATGACGACCAGCGGAGGTGAGTGTGACCCCTCGCGGTGGAGGTATGTAGGCCCGCCGCGGTCCATGGCCGTGGCCGCCATTGCAGAGACCTCGAAGACCCGGCCCTCCTCCACCGCCATGATGGACGGGTTCGGCTGTTCCGCTTGCTTATGGTGCTCCTCCGGCAGCTGCAGTAGCTGCTCTTCGAGAAGCTCATCAAAATAGTAGATCCTCAGCCCAATCTCGCCCTTAACCCAACTGAAGACGCTCTTCTTGTCGAGCTGGTAGTAGACCAAACCCTCGTCGCCCCTCCTGGGGAACTGGGTCCCGTAGAGCTTGACGCGGCCGAGAAAGTGGTTCTTGCGGCCGCCGCCGCCGGTGATGAACTTCTTGTCGTTATAGACCTCGACCTGGAGCTCCTCGAGCTCCATGTTATCCGGGTCGGAGACGAAGAACTCGAGGGCCTCGTTCCATACGGGGTTGAGGTCCCTGTACTTGGTGAAGGTCCGCCTCTTCTGGTTGTCGAACTCAGCGATGACGTAAGGGCTGGAGCTGCCCTGGCCGTCCTTGGGGAGGAGATCCCGTGCCTCGACGACCTCCACCACGAGCTTCCGGACCGTCTCGGGCGGCGGAGACGGAGGCGCCTGCTGCAGCTTCGGAATGGTCGACGATGCCGTCATCGTGTCATTTGCTCATGCGGTGTGGGTCTCAGAGAGAGAGAGAGAGAGAGAGAGAGGACAACGGGCGCTGATAGCGGGGAGGGGGAGGGGGAGGGGGAGGGGGAGGGAACAGTTGGTTTTGCTTCGCTTTATGTATGGGGGTTTGAAAATGGTGGTGGCAGAGAAAGGACATGAAGAGACAGAAGATCGAGAAAGGAGGTAGAAAGTAAATACTATCCTATCATGCAAGATTTAGCATTATAAAAAAATACCTAGATATTTAATTATATCATATATAAAATTATCAATTATATAATTGAAAAAAAAAGTTGTATATTTTCATGCAATAATATTTTATATAATTTCACAATTAATTATTAAATTTTTAGTATTTTAACATTTATAGTAAGTGTCATAAAAAAATAATAAATTATATAATTGAAAAAATCAGATGGTAGTTATGACTTAAAGTAATAATTATACTTCTTATGAGTGATTTTTAATTTTATCCTCATTTATGTTTTTTATTGGTTAAAAAATTATTTATTATGGGTATTTTTAAATTTTTGAAAAAAAAGACCGATCGTTTATGTTGTTCCTTAAAATAATAGAGAGCAAAAAATGTTCAGTGCAAGTATTGTTTCTGATTTTATATTAAAAGATCTTAATTTAATTTTCATTATTAAAATTACATGCATTCATTTATTCTTTTATATATCAAAACTATAATTTAATTTTTTTAAAAAACCATAATTTGAGTCTTAAATAAAGGGGCCGTTCGAATTTTTATAAGTGGTGAAAACTTATATTATAAAAGATTTACTCTTTTCTGAACTAATCCGACTCAAACGTTAGTTAATAAGAGACACACGAGGCTTCTTAATATCATTAGTCTGAGAACTGTCAGCTTCTTAGGATGTGAGTCTCTTTCAATCCACTTGTTTTTATATTCCCTGTATTTGAAATAAATTATTTTAATCAATTCACCGATATAGGTTCATGAGAAAATTTTAAATGATCTTATTTTATAATGACGTAGAGATAAGAAATCGGCTTCATTGTTTCAATTAGTAATGATTTTGAAAAATGTTCGGATGATTAGTAGTAATTTATTTATTTATCATATTTTAATTGATATTTTCTCGTGACACGTGTTTGGAGTACTGTGCCCAAGGAAATGGGGGACAGCGATACGCATCTGGCGGTGCCGTTTTTCCGGTTGTAGAGTGAGCAAGGGCTTCCACTGTTGGATTCTATTTCTTTGCATGCTTAATCATTGTGTTAATTAGAAGAAAACAGACTCAGAATCAGAATTGCGCCTCAGTACGGTTTGCATTACCTTTCACCTTTAATCAAGAAATCACTATTTCCCTTTTTTTGTAAAAACCGTTCGACTTACGTATTCCGGACGTAAACAGACTCGAGCAACCCGGTTGAGAGTCTTGTATGGTATGGATATATCGCGCGACACTGCTGATGATTCAGTTATTTCCAGGGTCGTTCTTTTTATTCTTAGAGTTTTATTTTTTTTAAAATCTCAAAATGGCTTAATTTCATCTGTTGGTGATATCACTTCAGTACTATTACATAATATATCCGTTACACACACTGTTCTCTCCTGGGCTGGGTTCTCTTCACCCCTTCGTCATGAAGAGGAACCACATTTCTGAACAAAGTTCCCCAACTTAGAAAGCATCTTCTCCTTTTTCCTTTTGTCCTGTTATCCTTCTCCATGGGACCTTTTCTACCACCTCTTTCCCTGTCCGTTTCTCTTTTTCACCATTGGTTCCATCGAACACTCAAAAGCCTAGCTCCCCTTTCCTTTTCACTCCTCGGTATACGCCCGAGTTCATCGGCCGTGCCGCCTGCAAGACACTCGGTTACCCGGCTCACGCAGTTTACGAAGTCGAGACGGTGAGCCGGGTCTTATCATGGTCATCCATGGTCGCCGAGGAGACACCCGGCCTGTGCATCTCAACCAAACTAGGTCTAGCAGCTACTTTCTCGAGCAAAACGCCACATCCAATCCAATAAGCAAGGAGAGCATCTAACCTTTATTCATCTATCCAATCTGAGTTCCAGGCATCTAATAAAGTCCATATGTTTACACATGCCCACATTAAAATGCGCCCATTGTCGGATCGAATGTTGTGAATCCCCGCAGCACCGGGAGATTACGTTACGTCATGTCATTAGCTAATTGTTGTATACAGCAATGTAATTGGACTGGAACGGGTCGGGTCAGAAAATAGACCCAGACCTACTCTAATCCGTGCATGGGTCGGGGGCCGGTTGATGAGTCTGGGTCGAAATTGCTTCCCCTTCCCGAATCCCTTGCTGGGGGCCCCAGTTTGATGTCGAGCTTTGGGGCTCGCATCCCCAAGGAGCTTCTTCATCCCGCCTCTCTCTCTGTGGCCATTCCGAGTCGGAGCAAGGAACACAGAATCAGATCCCTTCTATGGTACGTACATACGTACCCGAGAAAAGGTTATTCTCTGCTATGAAATACTAGAATATAAGCTTTCTTATCTCTTCTGATATTTTTCGGTTTGTATCACTTGGTACCTAGAAACTTCATAAGCCTCGCCTGCTTCAAATTCGAGATTATCACAGGTAATCAGACAGTATACATAAAAACAAAAGACAAAAAGGTTGATACAATCAATGCCATTGAGGCTTCCACGCCATCACAACGAGGTAACATTATCACCAGGGACTTGGTAGGGACTTGCAGGGCCGAACAGAGAAACCAAAGGCCATGACTCGTGAGAGAAACGGACTCGGAAAGACTAGAGCTAAACCGAAAGGCAGAAACAGAATCTAACTTTCACTATCACACCATCCATGGAGTTCTGAATGGAAATTCACGTGTAAGGATGATCAAGAAAGGTGTGGGAAACTTCGTGATGAGCCAGGGATACAAAATCTACAAGGCACGGGAGAGAGACGGTCGAACCACGGTGTACTATATGCAGGTATGCTAGCTATTCTGGGGGGAATGTTACAGCTACTCGGATGATGACAAGATTGAGGATAGCCATGGCTTTTCAACAACTTCGGGCGAGGAATGTCTGCAGCGGTTGCTGAAGTGCGAATGGAATTTCGATCACGTTGCCAGCAACGATTATTACACTCACTGGTTGATCCATGCGATTGGCAGGTCCCAGAACCCAACAATTCTCCGGATCCCGCACGTAAAGAGGAACAGACTACTCTTTATTCAGAGACCGCATTCACCAGATATGCAGCAGCTTTATTCAACACTTCGTGTATATATAAACATCTCAAAGGCCGACATGACCTGTGAATACAAAACCAGAAAATAGAATCGTCAAGTATAAGGAGCACAGAAAGCAGCAAGACAAATAAAAGACAGTAAGCTTGACTTTTCATGTGTTCATCGAAAAACATATCCTTGAAGACAGACTGCTTAATACTGTACTTGTGTCATTCAAGATGAGCAGCTGCGCTTGGCTGTGGTTGTTTGGCCTCTACAGAAAGGAAAGGTACTATGCAGATGAGAGTGTTTTGAAGTCATGGACATGGAGAGCAGAGAACAATGTCATGATGAATGGGGCCTTCTCCACGAATCGGGAAGCCTGATTGACGAGATTAAAGCGAAGTCTGGGACATCTGTGACCCAACTAACCCAAAATCCGCTTGCGCCCTAGACTGTGTAGTGAACAATCCACGCTAATTAAAGCACTTCCAGCAGAGGTTTCACAATACAGGTATTAGCACAATACACCATGTATTGTTCTAAGGGAGATGATGAACGATGATAGGGAGGTTCCAAGATGCCGTATTTTTATCCAGCCAATCATACGCTGCCACAGTTAACCCATGTTGTTGTAGATTTCCATTTTCTATGTATTTATCATGTGATATTCACATAAGCGAATGCTCGATCGCACCTTGCAAGTAACAAAGACAATAGGAGACAAAATGTCTTTCAGGAGTGGAGGAAAAGGTCGGCCCATATACTAACCTTTCGAAGTAGCAAGCTGTAAATTCTCATTCCACGGCCACCTCTTGTTTCAAGTAATTTGTGTACTGCACAAAAGAATGTAATCAAGAATTTGCTTTACCAAGTGGTCAGGCAAAAGCCAGCATAAAATACTTACTGAAAGCAACCGTACCAAACAAGAGGCATATGAAGCACCAGAGACAGGGAGGAAATACAGGAGGAGCAAACTTCAATAAAGGCATCACAAAATATTAGTACGAACCTGAGATGTCTTCATTTCCAATTCCTTCCACTCCATAGAGGGATCGCTTCCTTCCACTATTCCTGTTCCAGCATAAAAGAATGCTTTCCCACCCTAGAACCCAAGACACGGAGGTTTAATAAAGCGAGACTAGAACACTGTTCCTTTGAAGATAACAGGTTCTCCGATCCCAAACTGCAAAAACTGTTTTAAGAAAGCTTCTTGGAGTTTTGGCAAGCGAGAGAAATGAATGCCAGCAACTTCTAGTTTCTTATGAGGAGTTGAACTACTTGGCTCACCTTATCTATTAATGCTGACCTAATCCCAACAGCAAACTCGCTTCCTCCTCCTCCAAACCAGCCAACAGGTCCCGCAAACATTCCTCGGTCAAATGCTTCTGAATGACCAAGGCAAACACAGAAGACTGATCATTTGATAGTACTGATATATATAAGTTTCCGAGGTCCCAGACAGTAAGAGTCAATACTGTTCCACTTCTACTGAACGTGAATAAATAACCATAGGATCACTAATTTCAAGTACCAGTTTCGGCAATAAAATCCCTTGCATCTT
The DNA here is from genome assembly GCA_037672795.1 of Lagerstroemia speciosa. Classification (NCBI taxonomy): domain Eukaryota; kingdom Viridiplantae; phylum Streptophyta; class Magnoliopsida; order Myrtales; family Lythraceae; genus Lagerstroemia; species Lagerstroemia speciosa. The sequence continues at coordinate 3,114,592 of CM075308.1, forward strand.
CCATTGGAAATCCACAAACTGCTGGAGTTGGGTGAAGAGAAGACAGCAAAGCATACTGGAAAGAAACAATACAGTAGCTTATTCTCCAAGAATCAACAAACACTGAATAACTAGATGAACAAGCTAACAGAGTGCATGGGATTTTCTCACCTCGTCACCTTCACTTCTTAATCTGCCAGCAAGTAAGGCGTTCAGGTGCTGAACTCTAGGTAGTTTCCGAACTGCCAACTCTGGTTCCACAACTACCCCATCGCAAACAGCCTTCCAAAGTAATTTAAGCAAAGAACAATATAGCATAAGTAAACGAGATGTCAATGTACCAATATCTAAGTAGAAAATCTTTTTGCTTTGTGAACAAGCAATAATTTTATCATACGTCCAAGAAAAAGCATAGGGAGTAGAAGACATTAAGTGGTGAGACCATGACAGGTAAATTTTTCTTTTTTTGCCCACTTTGATCTACGATCCATCACCCCCGCCCAACTTACATTGTGGATATCTTTATCGATGCCAGGGCATCATTCCTCATAAATATATCAACATTTTATCAATAGATATACCATTTGTGATCGATCTAGAATTGAAAATAATATTTGAATAAATGTTTTTTTTATAGCTGATATTGCAAAATACTTACCTTTAGCTTATCTCTTATGGTATCTCGTACTATGCTAAACTCAAGGACGTCTTTGGGACTGAGAAATAAGCATAATCAAGGTTAAAAAGCTGGTAAAAGAAATTGGAAATCTTATTGAGGCAGATAATATGCAGAATTATCTTCCTTGAGTTAATGTTGAATTGTAAAATAAAATATAAACCTTGACAGTAATTCTTGTTCAATTTGAAGATCTAGAGCCTTCGTTGCACCTCGAGCGCGAGTTGCGGCCAAAGCCTCACTGCTGATGCTAAGCCAGCTTCTACGAAATAGTTGCTCTGGCTATTCAACAAAATAAATCCAGTCAGCCAAGAAAAGAATGAGTTATTTCAAATAAGCAATAATATAAGCAATTTTAGAGCATTGAGCATTGATGGTATATCCTAACTTCAGTGAGCGTAATATACATACTGCATAAAAATGCACGATTAAGGATGGGAAAAAAAATCATGAGATAAAAGCGGCCCCATCCATCCAGATCATAATACTTCTAACTTAAACTCTGCAACGCACAACATTATTGTTTCTTTCATGAGATTTCCCAGATTGAAATACAGTGCTGATTTTAGCTTAAACAAAAACAAAAATTCAGTCGGATGAGAAATTTTTCACTAGTCATTACCGTGTTTCCAATAAATGCTGGGGCATTAGGTGGCTGAATGCAGAACTGGTAGGACTCTTTCCCCTCTGACTGAAAGTGCAAATGCAATTTAAGAAGTAAGAACCTCTTCTGTTCACCTTACATTCTCAATCTAGATTCTGGATAAAGAGGAATGATCATAACCTGTAAGCAAGCTAGCAACCTCACAGGATCGAGATCAGTATCAGTAACAAATTTGCTGCTGCGTGCAAGAACAACCTGCATTTGGAAACACAATTCATTGATCAATAGCAAGCAGATTGACAATGGAAATAGCAATTTGCCTCTTCAGGAATGAGAAAGATTAGATGCGTTTGATCACTGATCACTGCAGTGAAAAGAAACATCAGATCTGCATGATATGAGGAGCTACTAATATCAAGAAGCACAATAAGAAAATGAATATGAACATGAATAGTTGATGTCGGACCTTAGTGATTGGAGAATCATCTTGACGTACTGAACGTAAAACTTTGTTCACTGCAAGTTCCCAGTTAGTCTTATCAGGATAATGACTACTGCTTAGTATTGATGCCTTGGGAAGTTGCCTCTTCAGCCTTCCAATAAACGACGACACCTGCAAAATTCAAGAATTCTACTGGTCATCCTAACCCATAGACCTTGAACTTGGATTAACTGAGGCAATATCACAGACCTTGCGCATCACTGCTTCAAGTGAATTGATGGCATCCTGCCAAGTCCATGAAAGAGATTCATCCCATGCAACAGTTGCCGCAAGAACAGACCCTTCCTCAAGCTCATCAAACTCAACCTGAGGAACCACGAAGTAAAAAGAACCAAAAGGCTCCCATTCCGGTGACATCTTTGAACTCGCATCAAAACGAATCCCGCCATAAGCACGTACAAGAGGAGAATCCATGGAGAGGAACCTGCATTCAAGACCATGAAGCTTAAGATTCTCCGACGAATGATAACCTCCAACGTACAGACACCCCATCGCAATTCGGTACTCAGTCTACGCATTGGAATTCTATTATTACTAAAGCTCCAGGAATTCATCTGCAGTTTAAGCAAGCGGGATGCAGGATAACGCCAAGATGCAGTTCGCTGACAGATTTAAGAGACAACATGAACACAGAGTAAGAGTATTATGCGGATAACTAATCTGAAGAGCGAGGTTTTACCGTCTGATGGACGACCAGTCGTGGAACGAGAAGGGACGGAGATGGCGGAAGAAGACGGAAGAGCCGATGCCAGCGACGCTGACGAGCTTGTTGGCGACGGAGCTGGTGCCGTCTCCGTTGCCGTTGCCGTTTCCATTGAGGGACTCGAGGAGAAGGTCGGAGCTGCTCCGAGTGGGTGCTCTCCTGCGGGCGAAGTAGCAGCGGGGAAGGAGTGGGTCCTGGGAGTGGAGCCAGTCGATTGCCTCGATGTTCTCCGGAATCGGAACCTGCCACCAATAATTTAATTAATTAATTAATTAATATCGCATGCTATTACGCTGATTTATTTTATATTTTTTTTTCTGAATTTTTCAATTTTTGTAATAAAATTGACAAAAAGGCGATTGGCCCAGCACGGGATGAATATCCCATATGGAATAGCGTCCGGAGTAGTCCCGGCAAACTCTCAATTTGAAAACCGTCACCCGTGCTATGTATGATATATGTTAATTTAATAAAATTAATTAAAAATACAGATTCATACATAATTTAAAAAAATTACGACAATTAATTCTCCGAATAAGTTAATTTATTTATATTTACCAACTTAAAATGCCTTTGGGCATGGCTGACGAATCAGAAAGTGAGAAAAAGTGAAAATTAAGAATAAATATGAAAAGGCAAAATGCGGGGAGAGTGGAGTGAGTTAGTAGTATGAGAGAAAAAGTGGAGGACAAATTTATTATTATACCCCTGTTATCTATATTATTATGTGCAAATGTTTATATGTTTTAGTGTCTTTTTTGTCTTTCCATATTTGATATTGATCTGATTTACATATTAAAATTTATGACATATATCTGTTTTATAAAATCCTCAAGATTAATGATAAAATAATAATTTCTATCATTTTCTCTCCTTCCATATCTACGATCTAAGCGTCAAAAATCTTTTATTAATAGCTTCGATTCTCCCACTCCAAAACCGTAAAACAAAAATTATTCTATTTGCTTTTATTGTAAGTTAAATAATTTATCATCATTTTTAAACAAATTTGCTGAAAATATAAATAAAATTATAAAATATATTGTTGACAATTTTGAATGTTATGTCTGTTATTATAAGTTAATATAAATTTATTTAAAATAAATTAAATTATAATACGTTATAACTAAACAATTTAATTATACAAATTTATAATGATACTCACTTTATTTGTTTCTATTTTCTTTCCATGAGGAACACATGTCAATCTCTTGTACTATCCATGTAAAGATTATCAATAATTATCTACTTTTATGCGCATGGGTAAAATTGGAAACTCAAAAGTGACGCGAAAACTATTTCACCATCACATATCTTCTATTATTATATGTGGGGACAAAATGTAGTCTATTTCACTTTTGAAATTTCAAAACCACCCTCAATAATAAATTAAAAAAACTATAAATGTGATAAAATTGTTAAACTTTTTTCAAAATAAAACTGCAACTAACTGACCTCTAATTTTATTTTTCTAGTTATAAATTTTATTTTTTATTCATGATACCATATAAAAATTAAAAGTGTTACAAAAATTAATATGCAACTGCAAATAAAAATACATAAAATTGTGTAAAATGAAAAATACAGTTTAACCATCAACTGCATATTTAAAAATTCCATACGAAACACGAGTCTACGTCTAATAATAATTGATAGAATAATAAAGAAGCAAAAAGACAAAAATGTAGCGGCGGGCGAATTATTTATTTATTTTTTCTAAGTTAAAATTTTAATGATCTGATATTTAAAAATCAAATAGATATTGACTATTTCAAGTATAAATCAACTTTTATAAAAAAATAAAATAAAATTAGTTCATAAAAAAATAAAAGTTTTTAAATAATAAATTTTAAAAAAAAATTCAAACAATACTTCATTTAGGGAGTGGATGTACCATCCCATTCGATACGAGGTTTCTTTAATTTAATGGCATGACAGCTTCATCGTCGGAGAATCTAGTGAAGTTCTGAAACAGTCATGTTCTGCTCTGTTTTCTGTACATGGCTTGGGGATTATCACTGGTTAATGACTAAAATGCCACCACAAGAAGCTACTCAACACACGCGGAATTCTCGCAATTTCTGAAAGTTGATTTTTACTCGTATCAAGATCGGAACGTGAATTTACACGTCGAATATCAACTCGAGAAGCGAGGCTTCAAAATTAGTCCCTCAAATATGCAATCCATCCGATTCGGTCACGGTAAAATGTTCATCGTCCTATCCCGATACCAAGTACTCTGTATCGAGTCCAAAAACCACGTTAGGACAGGTCTATTACCTTTTCTTCTTTACATCTACTAATACAAGGTTACCTCGTACGTCTTTCGTAAGTTTAACCGGTGCTAAGTTACAGAGAATTTTCACTTTTTTAAATTAATTTTTTGTAATTATTTTACCAGAGTTTATTATATTATAATCCGCTTTACGTGCATTTTATATATCTGATTATTTTTTTTTATCAATAGCTTGTGAGCTATTGTGAATATTCCATATTATTCACGTTGATGCGAAGAAGCATTGATCAATATATAGCTAATTAGTAATAAATGAATTTTAATAATTCGAATAATTACTGTAATTATTATTAAATAAAACAATTTTTATCGGTAATTCCTTGTCGTGCCATTATATTTTTCACTTGAAAACGACTCATGAATGCCTCGCAACGGATTCGTTGTACCAGCCGAAGTATGATAATAGAGGGTTGCATTATTGACTGGGTAATTAATGGTTTTGTACGTAGGGAGACTTGCCTGGAGGCGGATGATGCCGGAAGTGGCGCCCGGTGGATCGCCCTTGAGGGAGGTGATGGCCGAGCCGAGTCGGTCCGCGGCAGAGGACGGGGTTGCCGCCACCGGAAGAGTTCGTGTCTCCGCAATGCCTATAGGAGTTCTCGGGTCGCGCTCGCAGCCGTTCATCGACATGGAGATCGTACGCCGCATCCTACGCTTCTGTCCCCCCCCCCCCCAAAAACAAGACCAAAAAATGAGCAATTCCTGTCTTTTTTTTTTTGTACATACCACATTGTATCTAAAAAAGTCCAATATGTTATTCCCTTAAATTAAAGGTCTCGGGTTACGAGTATTTGCGAACGGAGAAAGGAGAAAACTCATGTTATAATAGTTTTAATTCTTAATGAGCCAATTCAGCTCGAACCGAATTAGCCAGTAATCCAATGTCTTCTCTCAAAAGGTCCAATATGCCCCGACTGATTCATATTCGAAGGGTAAAATTCTTCCAACGTGAATTTTCATCACTCACAAAATTTGAACCCGAGACATTTCTCGAGAGAAAGAGATACTACACCACCTCGACCAGTCGGGGTAATGGATATCTTTCCTCAGCCATCTCTGAATCGGCAGTAAGTGCCGGAGAGGTCAGGAACATTGATTGCGCATAGAACAAAGAGCAAGAGGATGACGAGAAAAAGATACTCGTACATGTATATGTATAGTCTTACGTACGTAGGAGAGGGCGGCAGCGGAAAAGGTGGCGGAGCGCCTGGCGGAGGAGAGGAGGCAGGAGCTGGGCGGCTCCTTGGCCGGGAAGAGGATGCCGGCGGGGGTGGCGGTGGCCATGAGGGAGCAGCAGAGAGCTTGGAGGGAGCTGAGAATACTAATGCAATATGGCTTCGAAGCAACTGGTCTTATAAATAAGAGCATGATGCCGACTATGAGGGAGGAGAGAGAGAATGGCATGGAGGTTGCCCAAACTTGGGAACCGCGTGAATTATGCCTCCTGACCTCGTAAAAAGACATCGGTATCCCCACCCCCTTACTCCGGTCCGGCCGACGACCCGATCGCCGGGACGACGGGTCCGGCGGGAGCGACGAGCACGGCCACCGGTGCGTTCTGCAGCTCTTGCTCTGTATCACACCGTTATTTTTACAGGAGGAGGGATGTGCTGCGAGCTGACAGTCGCACCTGTGTGCACCGCAGCCGAGAAGAAAAAGGAGACAGTTAGGGTATCACTATGGACCGTGCGAGTTTGCAGTAAATTTTCTTATTTCGTCGCCCTGAAGTGAAGTGAGTGACCTTAGCTCATGCTACTCATGTATCATGCTATGTGATTTATGCATTTCCAACAAAAAAAAAAAACATATATGCAAAAATATACCAAATTGAAAAGTGGATCTGTTGAGGTGATAAGACATCTCTTCCTCCTAATCATGGTTTCGAGTCGAGTATTGCGAATGAAAAGAATTCACCACGGAAGAGCTTTATCTCTAGTGGGTCTGCTGGGATCGACCCGGATTAGTAAAATGATAGCATAGAAAACAAAATAAGACATGTATATATATATATATATATATAAATAAAGATTAAGTAAAATTCATATAATATTTCATTATTTTGCTATAATTAGCGTGGTCGATCGGATCGTGTTACCCACTAAATCTGTCCATATCAATACCTATTTTTGACTCGAGATTACACGTTGAAACCGAATGAGCAATATCATGCATTTGGAACTTATACTACGCGATATTTAAAAATTTAATTAGGTCTTTATTAGCTTAGGTTTGAACCGGTTAACTTGCTAAGGGTAAAGCTCTCGTGATCGGGAATATTCTTCATCCACAAGATCCGAACCCGAGATTGTATTTAAAGAGTGGTATCGACCGCATGCCTCTAACATAGCACCTGAACCTTAAACCACCGTTCCGGGAAATAAACAAAACCATGTATACACTGTCTGATCACTCGATATGCACATATCGAGATGTCACTCGAGCACGAGTACCTGGTCCGACCGATACCACGACTCCGGTCACGTCACACGGTTGATGTTAGGGTTGCAACAAATCCGAACTTTTGTTGTTAGTACTTATTGGTGTTCATGGCTAAGAAGGATGCAAGGAATCAGAATCTTAACTATAAAGTGACGGTTGGTTGGAAATTTTTTGCTAAACCGAAACCGAACCGGAAAGTCCCAGACCAACCGGTTCAGTATTTTAAACCGAAGCGGAGAAACGACACCGGCTCAACTCAAGAAAATAGAAGAGCTAACTAAAGATAAGGCTTCAAAAATTTCAGTGACTCACAGTTAACGTGACGGGGAAGCCAGGAGCTGGCAGAGTGCCGGTGAAGCCGAGACCGGAGACCAGAGAGCTCCCTGCGGAAACGGGCCCGATCCAGGTCTCGGAGGCTCGAGCAGGGAGGCGGGACCGCGGAGCCGATGTCCGAGCCGAGAGGTGTCGTCGAGAGGCCGAGGAGGCAGCCGGAGAGCCGAGAAGGCCGTGACGCGGAGAATGTCGAGGGAGCCGGGGTGGCGGCGGCGGAAGAGGCCGGGGGCGGCTGAGAGGGGTCTCCGGTGTTGAGCCACAGAGACCCGCTGTGCCCTCTGCTATGTTCATTCATTGAGGTGGTTGGGGATGGAACCAAAGTGGGAAGAGGGAGACTGAGAGGATAGCGTTTTCCGGATTTTCATCCCTTTTTCTATTTATTTTTTTCAATTTTCTAATTTTTAAATTATTTTTTTCAAAGAATGGGCTGGGCTTTGGGCCCTTTCTAGTAAGCCCATACCATAAATTTACTCGGTTCGAGCAGAGAACCGGAATCTGAACCGATCTCTATCGAGGAAGCCGGACCAGTATTAAGAGAACCGGTTTCCAGAAGTCCAATTAAAAATTTTCGAGTAAACCATCATTTTGATCCCCAAATTTATAATGAGCCATCAATTTGATCCTTAGTATTTAATTCCGTCAGTCCAATTGGTAAATGTGTCATAATGCTATTTACGTATAGTAACGTGAATGGTAACAGTCATTTCCTTTAGGCCCCGCATACCATGTGGCAAGTTATAAATAGTTAAAATTAAATAATTTTATCCACTTAGTGATTGCCACATGGCATGCAACATTCACGCCAGCCTTCATAAAAGACGTTATAATGTCTGGAATAAATTGACTGATAAAATTAAATATTGAGAACCGAATTAATAACTTTCAAATTTTGAGAATCAAACTGATAATCTACCACAAACTTGAGGACAAGATGGTTAACTCAAAATTTTCTCTGCTGGCCTTTTGACTTGCGTTTGATTAGAACAACGCTCTGGTCTATTGTGAATCGTTATTTATTTTCTTTCTTGCTGGCTTCCAATTTCGTGCTTTTGGCGTGAAAGGTTAGTCCGCTTTTTTTTTTTTTTTCTTTTGGATTTTAAAAATAGAATAAATTGCCTACTAAATTATGATATTTAATATAATTTCCTACTTTGAATTTTTCGTTAAATCGCTGCAGCAGTACGATGATGTGTCATGTTTATTTGCATAGGTAAATAGACCTAACTGATAGCAGTGGCCTAATTTCGAGCACAGTCGGTTTATTAACAGATAAAACTCTCCTAACATGAATTTTCTCCGCCCCACAAAGACTCGAACTCAAGATATTTTCTTAAGAGACACAAGTACCTTACTGTGTAACAAAATTGTTATTTTGCTCCACATTTATATTTGTTTGGTCATCCATCCAGCTGGTCCATTTCTGTTCCTCGTGAATCACGACTGTCTCCGCGTTGCGCCTGTTTTCCAAACAAGTCTTTTCTCCAGAGATGATTTTTTAATAAAATTATAAAAAAACAACATAAATAATTAAATTTAATTAATTGGTATCACCAAATATAAATGATTATTAGTTTAGCAAGACTTTCTCCTTTACCTTAAAAAGTAGTTTGAAAAAGTAAAAAAGATACCAAAACTCTCAAATATTTTTATATAATGAAAAACAACGACGATGACGAAATCAGAGGGTGATGTCCAGGTTGAATGCTTCCAAGTGCCGAGAGAAACACCCAGAAAAACGAGATTCACGTGACAAATTAAAATCAAACTGCCCCAGAATAATCAGATCAACCTTTTTATCTTAAGTTCTTTTTTTTCCCTCTTAAATTCAAAAAATGAAAGAGATACAACAACAATAGAGCAACACCATAGTGCGCGAATGAATATGAATGTTTCCCCTGCAGTTACCTATCTTGCAGTGATTCTGTTGCAGAGACCGTTGCCCACCCGCGACCCTGCTCGAACTGGGTTTGTTTGATATGGTCATGCTTCTTCTGTGTCTAGTGCTCGAGTGCTAACCTTTCTGGGTGTCTTACGTAGGTTGTTCCCGTTGAGAGGAAGGGCACATCTTCCTAGTTACGCAATAACAAGAAGATAGGGCCACTAGTTAGTTTCTTTTGCACGATGCTCTTGACAATATAACTATGAAATCGGTGTGAAATCAGTGGAAAGGGAAGCGGGAAGAGAGAAAAGAACGAACTTACTGTTATGAAGGTCGTGGGGGGACAGATGCGCATTTGTCAAGACTATTGAGAGATCTATTTACTATTCCTCATCGGGCTGGAGACCACCTATCCGGTGACGCCTTCGGTCGAACACAGCTTTGAACGACTCCCTCTCTGCCTTGAGCCGCTCTTGGAATATTCTCTGTCTCTTCTGCTCGAGAGGACCACAAGCGGTTGTTGTGCTTGCCTCTTTGGGCAATGGGTTGGACCTCTGCAGTCATGATTTCAAGTACTTCCAAGAATTAAGTGGTGCATAGGATCGAATAGATCAATCCAATGCGCTACACACATAATCTTATCCGACCAAACAGACATAAAAAAGAAAGAGCTCGTTAATTGCACGAGCTAACAGCTCAAGTAACTGACCAAGTTGTACCCGGCGCCTGGTCCTATCACTAGGGATGATGAGTTTGACTTCTTCGCAGCAATGATCGAGAACCCAGTGTCTCCTACCTGAAGGCCATTTGAAAAGAAAAGAAAAACGATTAGAAATCTAGCTGTTTACAATGTAAACAACCCAAACATCAGGAATAGTTTAAAATGGTAAAATAAATTCACAGTACCTTGTCTCCCCAACGGACAGATTTTCCATTCTTCCTGCCATAAGCTTGACCCAAGCCTGAGAGAACTGATAAACTACCCTTCATGTCTCCAGCACCATCAGTATCATGCTCCTCTTGGTCTTCCGACCACTTGCTCTGACCCAGATCCCGTACAACTTCAGAATGGTCTCCTTCAGCATCCCATCTCTCCCCGTCCTTTCGATGATCTTCCATGGTGAAATAAAAGAAATTGGAATATATCATCCCTACAAATGTCAGAGCTAAGTGAGTTGCTTGGGAAGTCTGAGGCATACCTGTTGGAGCATCATCATCTAGAGGAGGTTCCTTGCTCTTTTCAGGCATTTTTTCTTCTGCTGTAGATAGACCTTCATCGTTCTCATCTTCCATGTCCATGTCCACCTGACAACATTGAACAGAATTAGGATCCATGTTATGAAGCAGTGTGTGTACATTTGGCATGACTTAATGGAAAATTTTATTACCTCCTGAATCCCACTTTCCTTTAGGTCATCTCCATGGAACAGTGTCTGGAATCACCAAAAATATTTAGCCAAAACAAATCAGAGGGAATACCAATGCTATAAGTTATTTTCCTGGAAACCTTTTCGCAAATTTAAACCATGATATTCCAGATCATAGGCCGAAGAAGCTTCTGCCATAAAGAATTACTACCTTAACATCGAGTTGCAAGTACATCGACGGAGCTTCCTCCCACTTTCCAACCATCACCTGAATGTCATCACGGGTAAAACCATGCACATTCCTTGCAGCACAGCCCTGGGTTTCCAAAAATCAAAAAAATTCAGCGGCACGCTAAAAACAAAAGGAACGAACACCATGCCCTCCAATTTGTATGTAACTCGTAAATGAAATGATAAGCTGAGACAAATAAAAATCACCTCTGGATCCTTATATGTGGCTTCTAGAATGTATACTTCATACCCAGATTTCTGAAAAGGAAAATGAGCACGTTAGACAAAGCAAATAGCAAACAACTTAGCCATCAGCAAAATTAATGTTCATGCCAGTTCAACAGGATTAAGGCCATTGCTACCATCCCTAGTTGATCCTTGGAGGCAACAAAGGACAATTGCAGACGAGCGAAGCACAGATGCATAATAACAGAAACCTCATATATCACATCACTTACATTGCTGAGAGACAAGCATTACATATTACTCATTTTGAGCTCTAAAATAGCAAAGCTCACAAATGTCATTTGCAGCCGCAATTGCGCAATGTGTGCAAAGCTAAAATTATGTCTTAGGGGATCTCAAATGTTCAAACCAGAAGACAGACTCTTGGACGTTAGCATTTTGGGAGGAATACATCTGATATAGCATCATGTATTAGTCTCTCCTAAACTACTCAATGCCCCCTCATTTGCACTATCCATGTCATCAAATGACAGGTCCATTGTTAATCTTGTGTGTAGTTCATTAAAATCTTGAGGTTCCACTTGGGTGTACACAGTTTGCTGAATTCATGGTGGGAGCTTGTATTTTAATCTTTGGTTCGAGCTTTCTCTTAATCAGCTAAACAGTTTTCTTATATTCATGGTGTGAACTTGTATTTTAATCTTTGGCTTGAGCTTTCTCTTAATCAGCTAAACAGTTTTCTTACATGTTTCCAGGATGAAATAGTCTAAGGCAACTAGGACACCACTACGATGTCCTCAAGACAGGAGTCATCTGACAAATACAAAAGGGAAGAAAAAAACAGACTACTCCCAATTCAAGACCCTTTTCACTCTCAAAGAACAGCAGACATGATAAACCGTGCCACATGTACAGGGAAAATGAAGAACCTTATAAAATTTTTACAAGCATGACCCATAATAGTTATAGGAAAAGGCAAAAATATACAGAGATTAGAAGTGAATCTCTTAACCACTAGATAAAATTAGGCATCATAAGTACAGAATGGTGGCACAAGAAATTGAAGCATTTGCCAACTGCCTCTAGCAAAAACATCATTCGCGAGATGCCTAGATTAAATCAAACTTGCCAAACCAAAGTATGGCAAAACTATAAGGCTTCAAGAAACAACAAAATTCTCTTAAACAAGGTATGACAACAAAGATCATTATTATTCATAACAATAAAATATTTTTGATGAGCAGACAACTTAACAATAATATCTGATGACATAAACAGTTCGTTAAAAACGACTTATTTGACTTCTCTTGTAACAAATCTGTTTGACAATATTCCAGCTCAAAATCGGAAATTTAAAGTAGAACAATGGAAACTGCCACATATCCCCCAATTACAAGAGGATCTTAATTAAAAAACGAGAATCTAATAGTTGAAGAATATTAGTCTGACCAAATTTCAACAATTAGCGGACTGTCACAAACCTTTAAATATTCCCAAGGGAAAATGAAACATAAACTGGCACATGCTCCAAGAAAGAGGTTGAGGGTATACCTTTCCGATTGCCCAAAACTGAGCAAAATCAGCTACCCGCAGATTGCGGTCATCCACTAAGACGGGGCACACATACCAGCAACAATAGTGTCAATTGCCGAACCATAAACTGCATCTTTCGTTAGTTAAAATGAAGCAGTGCATGGGCATCCCATCCACTGTCCACAATCAAACTAAATAACTAATTAATTTTACATTATGTTAAAAATTGGACACTTTTTTAGAACCTTTTAGTTTCTTGCTTATTACACCCTAAAGTGTAACTTTTTCCCAAAAAGAAACTCCACTTTCCTATCCCATAAAGCACATTCTATTGATAGAAAAATTTATATTTCCTAAACCTGCCATCAGCACCAAGAGGTTCAACCAAAAGATAAAGAAACAGAATACAACATATTCAGATATCATGTCATAAGCAAGTATAACAACTTCAACACTAGGATCCACAATATGATCAATTCAAAGTTTAATATATGAAATGAATAACATAAAAAGAAAGAATGTGATCAATGTAATAAGAGGAAGATCTCCCAATCTGAGATTATGTAGGAAACACCAAGAAAAGACTTTCATACCAATTATGAAGGTAAATACCCCCTCTTCAACAGTCTTGTTATATGCCTTTAACATGCTAGCCCGATAGGCCTACAAGAGAAACATAATAAGGCATGCCTTGAGAAGTAACAGAGTATATATCCAGCACATATAACGTTAGTGACAAGAAAAAACGACGCAGATTCAAAGTTCAACAAAATCTCGAAGGCAAAGATTTTATCATCATCATATCTGCTGAAAGATTGCCAGATATTTCTGTGTCAAGCAGTAGCTTCATTTACCTCCTCCATCTCAGGTTCATAACAATATTCCATCACTTTCTTTGTTGCAATTCTCTTGCCTCGGACTGTCCCTGAAGATTTTGGAGCATCAACCTCCTCCTCCTGCAAATAGCAAGGAATCTTCAACTAAGAGCTTACTGATAATATAGCACCACATAGTGAATATGAAAGAAGAGAATGAGAAATTAGAGTTTGAGAGGGACAAGAAAGACAGTAGAACACCTTCTCAACTTCAGTCATAAAGTACTCGTCCATAGAGTAAATGCGTGGAGCAGCACCACCATTTTCAATCTCAACATCACGCAACATTTTAGCTAAGTAGCTCTTTCCACTACCTGATCAAATCAAATACACCAAGTTCAACCAAATGATTCCAAGAACGTGTCATTCACTAAACTCTGATCAAGATGGGGAGAAATATGAAACACTCAAGCTACCTGGAAGTCCTCTGAGGATGATAACAAAATGATCAGGCCGATTAGCTCGATGTGGCGGCTTAAATATGTGGGCCGCATCAATAACTTTCGGCCTCTGTGAGGGTAACTTCTGCAATGGACGGGGATGAGGATCACCCATGTATTGCACAGAAAAACTCTCTCTTGCAGCTCCATATTCCTTAAATCATACGAAAGCACATTCAGAATGCCCCAAGATTCAAAGATGATGAAAAGAACAAGATGCGATGAGGCACATAACAACAGAAGAATACCTGGTGAACAAATCCATTAGAAGCATCTGGAAGCTGTTTACTGTAATGATGATGGGATTGGATGGGAAAAGTTTCAGGTGTAGGAGGATAATAAGGTGAGGCTCCTGAGGAATTGACGGGAACTGGGAACAAAGAACTAGACATCGTAGGTGTTGTGGGGGAATGAACTTTTAAACTAGGAGAAGCGTAATGAATTGCTCCCGGGAGACATTGATACACAGATGGATCCTGAGTACCATCAAATGGCTGCCTCACATCATTACCCGGAAAAGGCAATCTATGAGGGTGTACGGGCGGATGGGTCGGGATGAAATTCTCCCTAGACATACCACTCCTATGCTCATAACTCAGTGGCCTCGTCCCTGGCTTATCCGACCAACCACTTGAACTCGGAGAAAGATCAGTACTGTGCAAGGAAGATTGTGTTTCGACACCAAATCTACTCATCTCCTTGTCTCCTGTGGCTAATTTAACACCCGAAGGAGAAACATCGCTAGTTAACCTATCTACCTCAGGTGCATAACCACTATTACCTCCCCCGTGATCTCTAATTAGCTTCAACCTCCGCTCGTCCTCGGACGAGGCCGGAGCGTCTACTCTCATCCTCTTAGAGTTCCTCTCAGCTTCACCGATAAACCCATTGGTCCCACCGGGATGAGGCACTGGCGCAAAATTCTCAAAGTGAGGACGAATCGGAACCTGCCCGTACGGTTCCATCCCTGGATTAGGGTACCCCTGCCAGTTCCACGGGTCGGCTAAACCGTTGCCGGGGCCACTCCACGGGCGAGACGAGTAAGGATCGAAGCCCGGTCTCTGGTGGCCGGGCGGTGGAGGGAAGCTGGGGTTTGGGCCGAAGGACGGCGGCGGAGGACAGAATGGGAAATGAGGAGAACAGCAGACGGGGCAGATGGTTCCGTGCACTGGTCTGTGACGCCATTGATGATCCATTGCCACTCCGAGGTAATATGAAATTTTAGGGTTTTTGCGGATTGCAGGGAAAATAGAGAAGCGACGGAGGACGATCTTTAGATCGGCCGGAAGGAAACCCACGGCGGGAACGGGAGATCTGGCCCTGGGAAGAGCATACGACAGAGGTTTTATTGAGGTGGAGTTGCCCCGGTTCACACCTCGACCGAACCGGAACCAAATCTTTTACGGTTCGGTTCAACTTTTGCCGGCAGAGGATTAACGTGTCAGATTTTCCTATTCAGCCGCGAACATATAAAGCGAACTGAGCAACCAATACCAGCACTGATCCCATCAATACAACACCGCCAAATGCCCAGTATAGTTGAAGAAGTCGGTGTTCACCGGTGCACAAATTCAGGAGTGCAATATGGTGATTTCAAGCACATTCTCATTCGCTTTGACGTGTGCAAGATCTAACGTTCAAATCCATTCTAAGTATTTGTATTAAAATATCTTATAGAAATGTGATATCTGCGTCCACACTTGGACCGGCTTTTATCAGCTACACTAGGCTTTTCATTTATTTATCAGTATTTAAAAGTCAAACGAGTCATAGCCAATCCACTTCAAATTAGGTCGACCCACTATGGGATAAACCTCTCATGAAACGAATCCTCTCCATTCATAAGATTGGAACTCGAAACCTCACTCGAAAGGGAGAGGCACGCACCAGTGGTCTAGTTAAATTATTCAGTAAGTCTAATGCATTCGCGGTTTAAGTTTGAATACTGTACGGTATCGGACGACAGGTCACCACTGTTACCGTCCGTCTTCTTCATTTTAAAAAAAAAATCATTACTGTTAAACTAAATAAAAGGAATTTAGTTTGGCACTGTCTAACTTAATCCGGTGGCCCCCGATAACAATTTAACATGATATTACAGCTAAGTCCGGACTGTCATAGCCAAGTCCTGGCAGTCTCATCCGAAGCTCGATTCAATAATTTAACCGTCAAGATAGTTTCTGCAGCGAGCGTATTAGAAGCTTTTTGCATCACATTTTATTAGAAAACGAGACGACTGCGATCACAGCAGCGTACATCAGATCCGCCCTTCATAGCATCAGAAATATATATCTGCCGTCTTAGGAGCATTCGATTACCATGAACAGTTGCTTGCAAAACTGTCACAGATGCTGTGGAATGCAGGATCAGATTGATTGTCCTCGTGCTTGGTCGGATGGATGGAGCCGCCCACTTCCTGCACCCATTTCTTTCTGCCGATGATCAGAACGGTTAAGTCGATGGTGGAACTTCCCAGCCTCTCGGGACCGGCCCGAAATCGTATATGATCTCTCTATGGCAAGACCACACGAGCTTTATCGCCTCGGGTGTCCCTATTCCAGCACCTCTCGGGTCTCCAGCCGGTCCAAACCTTAAGGGCGAAAAAAAGAAATGGATGCACAATTAATCCGAATTCCGATCATCGATCATCGATCTTCAACGAAGATGTGTGGGCGGAAACTTCTGGCGTACCAGTGGTTCTGTGGAGCGCCAGTTGTTCTTGCTCGAAGACCAGCATAAGTTGTTCCATTCACCGACTTCCCGATAACTTCCTGATATCAACTTCCCGATGACTAAAAGAGCTTTTGCAAAATGAACATTTGAAAGGGAATCTAGAAGTTAGTGACATCGAGCTTGCCTGAAGAAAGAGAGGATCGTTCGAAACCACTGCTGCAGTTAGATGCGCGTGCATTTTCTCGAGGGCATCGAGGACCATAGGCAGTTGATCATCCTTGTACTCCGTTACAACCTAGGAGGACACAACAGAATCAGAAACATTCAAACTGAATGTAAATAAGATGAACATCAGAGCCATCCAAACTACAGATCATATTGCACGTAACGTTAACCAATCCAATGCATCATCACACTGGTCAGCAATGCACAAAGTCTGCACATTTCGGTGACTAAGGTTCGGTGATGGAAATTGTGTCACTGCTACAGTTTTATGTTACTCATCGATTGCCAGCAAATACCAACCATTCTGTCTAGGTATATCTAGTCAAACGTACCTGAAACGGTCCAAATATTTCTCTAGTAACAAGCTCAAAATTCTTTTCCGTCAGAATTTCGTCGAGTGGCACAAAAACTGCTGTGGGTCTCAGGGCACCATATATCTTTGGTATAGAGTGGTTCTCCAAAGCCTTGCCTCCAAAAAGCAGCCTCGAGCCCGGGATCTCCAGCAATTTTTCCATGTGATCTAACATTGCTTCGGTCGTAAACTCCAACAAGAAGGAGCCAAATCAGTAACACAGAGAGATATACGAGAAGAAGAGTTTAAACAAAATGCAGAGTTCACATACTCTTTTTATCACCGATACGAGATTGATGTAGCAGTAAAGCATACTTACAGTAAGAACGGGGCCGATAGTTAGATCCTCTAACTTCCTTCTCTCGGCAAGATCTTTCATTTTCCCTACAAGAGCAGTTTTTGCCCAGTTCTGTGTACACACAAAGAAATCTTGAGACAAAATGGAAGGACAGCCAAAGATCGAACAGGAACAAACAAAAAAACCCGAATCTTCCACATTAAAAGAATCAACCTCATGCATGAATAACATCGACTGTGCAGAACATTTCTGACCACTGCATGCATATGCATCCTGATCACATACCCATGCCACATAGTCCACCTTTGAACAAGCACAGAAAGATAGACACGTCAAATATATGTTTTGGAGGAATCGTAGTAATCTAAAGTTGATGATGGTAACCTCGTGAACATCGGGTCCCAGAATTTTCCAGTCAAATCCTGCATCTTCCAGCTTGATCCTACCATTTAGATCGACTGCCAACTTTTCAGCCACCCTGGAGCTGCCGGTGAAAAGAGTCATGCATGGCTTTGCCTGAACAAATGACATACAAGAGTGTAAACTGCTAATTTTATTGTGGAATATCCAAGGAATGATTAGATCTGATATGAAACACAAAATATAGGGCCGAACCTCTGATAAAAGCTTGTTCATCGTCTTCCCATCAGAATTTATTAAGTCAACATCTTCCACGGGCATTCCACAGTGATGAAGCAACCTCATCATCTGTTCCATAACTAAGCTGACCTACAGAAACAAAATAATTCATTCTGATTGAATATTTGCAGCCTGAATAGTGAATATGGCCCGGAGACAAGAGCCATTTGCTTCTGTGATCTATTATCCGGAAATTTGAAGCACTTTGGAATTTCTGCCTCCCTTTGTATAGAGCACGAGCATAAGTTACCTTGCTGTCCACTTTAAGGACAGGTTTGTTTCCCATGTAAAGAGCGCCCATCAGCTGAAGAACTGGGATCTCAAATGGGAAATTGAAAGGAGTGACTATAGCAACCTGCAGAAAGAGAGGTTGCGACATTCTTCATCAAGAACATACTAACTTTCAAGTTGGACATGTAAAGGGAAAAAAATCATGTTCCTACACATCTCACTCTTGAACCCTTCATTAATTGATAACAACAAACACTTTAAACTTCTTTCTTGATCAAGTGAAGCATAAATTTATGAAATATTTCTTCTTTTAATGACATAATATCAGGAAAGACAAGAAACCTTAGGAGAATTGCTTACCGGACCATAAGGCCAGCGGAAACCATGGCTCTGCTGTCCAAGGTGATTCCCTGGAACTGCAAATGACCTTGCCAGAAAACGAACCTGTCCATTATTTACAAAAAATCCCTTCAATAGACAACCTAGATGTCAATTTTACATTCTTGATGAAGGAGAACTCAGATAAAAATGAATATCAATATTAACATGAGAGTGCTTCCCCTGGATATATGCTGACTTGTTGAACAGGTGTCAGAGAAGGCTTGGTAAGTTACTCATGAGGTACCTGATCACCACAAAAGTTCTCCAGAAATTTCCGGGTAACATAGACTTCGCCCATAGCTTGCTGATAACTCTTTGGAGCAACTCTTTGTATTAATCGAGCAAAAAAGTCGGAAACCTGGAAAGTTACTCGGATACCGATTATCAGTTAGAAAAGGCTTCTAATAAAGAGACTAAAAAGGTGAATAAAAACCTTATAATTTATTTTACCTTAGGCTGTGAAAGCATTTGGGCTGCCTTAGTCGATATGTCTCCATACAAAAGATACCTAGATTGTAATATTCTTTGGTCACTTTGAGAACCCAAACAAAATGGGGAGAAATGAAAGACAAATCAGAGAGGAAAATACCTCTCAGGTGCTTTAAAGGGATTATGTAAGCCATGTTTGGGGCAACTGGACAAGCTCTCCACGTATGGCTGCAAAAATCAGTGCAACAGGTAAAAAAGAGTTAATCAGAACTGACAATAACACCTCAAAGATCCGGGACTCAAATCAACCCGAATCTTGCAAGACCGGGAAGGTCAACATATTAACTAAAACAAGTCTGTTTACTCTCTTTGAGAAGCCACTTTTATGGCTAAGTTTTCAGTTCCCAAGAAATGGAAGCATGAGCATATCAAGATTAAGGAGATGGAACAGCAGAAGCAAGAACCTGTATTTCCTTTTCGTTTACATCAGCAACTTTGATGAAAGGTTCTCCATTCAAAGGATCCACAATAGTGTTCCAATTCGAGGATTTAGTCCATCTACCCTGCACTAAAAGAATAAACAAACGACAAATCTGAATAAAGTTGCCTCCGCAGAAAAGTTGATGCCAAGCAAAGAACAAAATCATATCCAAAAGATGAATCAGATGATATCATATAGGTTCAGAAAGAACAGCAAGTTCCATAGATTTTTAGACAAATGGAACAAAAGTTCGATTACCGAACACACTGTAGCAGAATGAAAACGGAACTTGTTCACAGTTGAAGTACCTACCAAAATTATGCACTTCAGCTGGCTGAGAACCTGATATATCTTCAACTTCTACTGTTGCAAAAGACAAAGACGAGAGTGACCTGCCACAGAGGTGAAGAAGATCAAGAGACAGCATTAGTAGGAAAGAACTTTCTTTTAAGAGCAGCAGAGCCAGTGTCTAACACAAAATTCCAAGAGGAAATGCAGGAGAGATAAATCTTAACCGGTACAATGTCTACAGTCATTTCATCACTATCCTTGGCAGTACTACATGTATATTCATCCATAAGAGAAGATTGCATCAGGCATCTGCGACTCGGAAACTGATCTAGCATAAGTTCTGGTGAAAACAATCGAACAAGAAATATATATGCAGCACCAACTTTGGAAGGAGCTATTAATAATATCATTTTATGGGAATCGACTCTTGCTGCTGATTTATTAAATTCCAGAAATCTTTTGTTCCCCTATCGTGTTTGTTAAGTTGGACTTCCACAGATATGCCTCCAGTGAGTTGATCGTGAAAACACCAAGCTCAGCTCAGTTGATTTGAAGTGCTTAAGCGGTCAGATATTCAAGACAACTATTCTCCCGTATCACGGCCGTCATTTGACGTCCAAACCATGAATCCCGACAAGAACAGCAACACGTAATAAAAAAAAATGATCTTTATCCACAGTTTTACAGACCAGAAACGAGCTGATTGTAAAGTTCCGCTTATTCGAGCCTAACAAGAAAATCATGAAACAGAAATCAAAGAAACGTTCAACTAGCTTTCGGTCTCTGCATATAACCACAAAGACACGCATGCCCAGAAACGAAAACGGCGATATTAAACAAAAGAATCGCCCCCGCATAAGAATCAACGAAAATACGAAGGAAATTCAGTGGCTTATGTACCTCGGGTGATTAAGCCGACTGAGAGCCGTCAGGGGAGCTCCGGCGGCCCTGAATGCTCGGCGGAGCAAGAATCTGCTCATGGTCCGAGCACAAAGAACACAGACTGTAGGACGGTCTCGAATGTCACGCGAGTCTCAGAGAGGGCGGAGAATCGAGAGGGGATTGATGATGAGTCAGTCTCGGTGAAAGAGTCCTCCTCCTTTTCGGTTTCGGCTCCTTCCGATAATTGTGCTCTCCTTCTCGCACCCCAATAACATCCTCATCCTAAACTTGCGTGCAGTCTTCCACTTTTTCGATGCCATGTCATGTAGTGATCCTCTGCAGGCAACAGTGCCCCCCATCCCATCAGTCTCCATCTTCTCCTTCCTTCTCCATGTTTCATCCGTCTCCTGGTCTGGTGTCTTGCCCAATGGGCCCTTCCATGGCATGGGCCGGGTTAGTCCCATTCGAGGAGTCCGAGGTTTCGGTGGAGTTTTCCATATTTGACAGATTATTTTTTATTTAAATATTTTAACAGAAGCTCTTATATTAAACTAATTAATAGTTAATGATACCGGGAACAAGACTAGAACGATAAGAAAGATGAAAACAGACTGGATGGAAGAATAACAAGTGGGTAATGTCACCACCAAACTTAAATTCACAAAGAAATGCAGAGATCACCACCCTAAGGAATTGAAAGCACAAATGCAAACCCGAACATGACTCAGTACTCTTAAATGGAATCTAAGAGATACAGAGACAAAGAGGAAACTCAAAGAGTTATGTAGTTACAATATTCAAGTATGAACCAAATGAGAAGAAAGCACATAAAATAACTAACAAGTGCATCAAACAACTCTCCATGCACACGTGGGACGAATTTTGGGTCAAAGTTGACACCGATCTTCATTAATTGTTCTTCCTTTGCCAAGGAGATTAGCTGGCACCAAATGAACCCGCTCACCAGTCCACCGATCTTCTATAAATGCTTGTTTGAATAAATTTGCTCATTAATGACTAAACTACAAAGACTTTCTTGGTAGATTGACCACCAAACAGGTTGAATTTTCACCATCGAGCTGATTAGGTTCCCTCTCTCTGCGCTTGTTTTTGGGTGCATAAACAGTCAAAGTTCAAGGAAAGAAAATGATAATAAAAGAAATAAAGTAAAGTCAGAATAAGATAGTCCTATGTAACATGGATTTTTCTAATATAACACATGAGCAAACACATAATAAACAGGTAAAATGCTCATCATCATAACATAACCTTGCACATTAGAAAGAAGTGCCAGTTTTGGTGGTCAGGATGATGCACTTTCATTTCCGGATTAGGCAAGATTGAAGTTTGATAATGTTGTCTAGATGGGCCTCAGATCAATTCCTAGTAAGATCGGGAATCGGGATCCCCCCGAGAACATCCCCGGGTGACCATTTTACAGTTCTTACTTAGTCAAGTTCGAAAAGTAGATTGGCCAGAGACAGTGTTTGCTGGTAACCGCTGTACACGAAGGTTTGCCCGAAATCTGCAAATATATGCAATATTGATAGGCCAATAAACACAGCTTTGATTACTTACAATACCATCACCAGTATGTCCAGCTTGAAAGCAACAGCAGACAGATTTTACTTTGCCAAGCACAACAGACACTTCCATAAACTTTCAACCTTAATATCCTCTATCTATACAGCACTGAAGACAAACAAATAAGCAGCAGACACCAGTTAAAACCCAGCAAAACTTTGATCCTGATTGTTCCTACATTGCTCCAGCTGAAACGGCACCTGTCGGAAGACCATCCTAAGAAGATTGGAAGTTATCAGCTTAGAGCTAGAGAATAAAGATGAGGGAGTAAGTGATCTTGTTTGGGCGCAGAGAAATTGCGAAAGAGAGGAGCACTCACCAAATTCTCTTTGTTCTCGATCACATCTTGCGCAGGTGGAGTTGCATCCGGACCTGTAAATGAAGGCAAACTCATTATTCGGGAATCGATTAAAACTTAAGCAGATTGCAATAGCCGAGTCTAATTGGACTAGACCTTCTTGGATAGCAGTCTTGTCTCCCTGTCTCTTTATTTTCTCCTTATCTATGTTGGAGCCTGCCTTCAGAGACTTTTGGGCTTTCTTCTGCATCTTTCCGGCTTCATTGTCCAGGACATTCCTTGACCTAGCAGAGTTCTTATTAGCAGATTTCATGGCCTCTGCTGCAGGATTCTTTTTCGAACTCCCTTTGGCTGGTTCTGCTGCAGACTGGGAAGCTAGAGCTACATCATCTTTGAGGGACCTCGGTTTTATTTTCCTTTCCCTTACGGTGGAAGAAGAGCTGCGGACATCATCATCAGATGATCGAGTTCCCTCTTCTGGCACCTGAGAAAGGGTTTCTGAGACCTGCAGCTGCTCCATACTCTCCACGATGTTGTACATATCAAATAACTCCTTCAGAGGTTCCTTAAGCTCAGTAAGGCTGTGTCGCTGTGCATAACATTTGAGCTCCTCCCGCATTTTCTGAAGCTGGATAAAGCATGGTAGCTCAATACGGTATCTCGTTCATAAGCAAGAGGATAATTTAAAGTCATATTTTGCTCAAGGCTAGAAAAATCAGTCTATTCAATACACAAGTTCGATAAATGTTGCATGATATTGATCAAATACGAGCTATGCGTGTTTAGAAACAATAAGCGGCAGGAACTCTTATCAGTTCATGCATGGAATGAACTCAAAGCACAGAAATTTCAAATTTCAATTCATGAGCTCATATAGAGACCCATAATTAAGTACATCCAATTGGCATAGCTGCAGTTGTACCTCACATCCTGCGTCCAGGGCAAGTTTGAAGAAACCAAGTGAAACTGAATGCTTGGCAGCAGTTTCCGAGAGCTTAATCTGCTGCAACCAGTATGATGCAGATGACAGGACACACATCTTCCTTCGGCTTGATGATCTGGAGACATCAGAAAGCGGTGTTTGACTGTTTTCTTGGCTGCCTGCAACCCTCCAAACTCGTGCCTCAGATATTGGGGTAATGGTGCCGGCCAGTTTTGAGGTCGAGCTTGCATTTGACTTTGCAGGAACGGAAAGCCTTCTGGGTGGCTTTGCAGGCTTTTCCTTACTCGAAAGATCAAGGACTCCTATGCTCTTGCTCACAGCTGATGTCGGTCCTGGCCTGAATAATACACATTCCCATAGACATCAGTTGCTAAGAAGTTCAGGTGATCAAACTGAGAGAGTTGGACGAGTAACTATCTTTGGAAGTAACGAAAAGGGAGCTCTTCTTCTGCAGAACTGATCTGAGAACCATAAGACGTATTCATTGCCAAAGTTGCATGAATGATAATGACTAAAGTCGTGATCTTTCCTAGTGATTTCAAATGAGTACAGTAACCTTGAAACTGGATAGGAATGTCGAATCCAATTGTCCTTCAAGAACCGAACGGGTTCATTTCTCCAACCAAATTCTTATACAGTGATCAAGATCATCAACTAACATATGCTTCAGCGCGTTGCAAGTTCAACTTCCTTGATATCATTCCGTGACTAAGAAGACGGTTCAATTGACCGAGAGAGAGTAATCAGTAAGAAGGAAAACCTTCTCGATGCAGAAGAATTTGCCGTTTCAGCTTTCTCCTCCCTCAATTTGGTAGCCGATCGCAGAGCATATTTTTGCAGTTTAGCTTTTCCTCCATTCGCTGCATGGATCATCCAACCATTCAAAATCAATCATGATTCGTCAACCACCGGAGCTCTGTTACAACAGCAAAGATCCGAACTTCAGAGATACGAATAGTAAAAGTAGGTTACCGGAAACAGAAGATTGCTCCTTGGAACACTCGTCCATGGCAGCGGCTTAACACAGAGAGAGAGGATGCTCAGTTCCTATCCGCTCCAGTCGCTGATGAAGAAGATAACGAAGGAGAAGCATCTTAAATATTAAGGGGAAAATTCATTAAACTATTTAAATTTAATTAATTAGCTCTTTTATTTTATTAAATAAATATAAAGAAATTGATTTTTGTCATTTTATTGTTACATCCCCTGGGCGGGAAAATTTGGAAATCGACCGACCGCTTTACACGCACATCAACCAGCCCACTCGCTCTGCGTTGTTGACACGTGTACGAAGCTATGATCAGCTACACTCGGGACTACGCCCAAACGACGGCCCCGCTAGCCGGTAGGTTTGAAACGGTGCGGTTTTGATGGGCCCCCGTTTGATTTTTCATCAACGGCCCAGTGGAGCCCACACGAAGAGGAAAAGCGGCACACGCTCCGAAATTTGAATTTCGAAAACGCCCCCGATGAGCCGTTACAAATTCAAATGGGCTCAAATCGCCGCGCTCTACGCTCTGCGCTCTGCGCTCTGCGCTCTGCGGGCCTTTAGGGCCCGTGGGCTTTCGGCATAAATTGGGCCACGGCTTTTCCATTTGGCGGCCCATTTAGCGAAGGACTCTAATCCATTGGACATGTAAACCTGACAATTTTTGATACGGCACGAAAATTGAAAATTGGACACTACACAAGCTCCCGATTAGACAAGTTCAAGTTGATCTTAAGCAAGTTTCTTGTTTAAGTGGGTCAAACCCGTATACCCGTGTTATTGAACGTACCAATCGGGGATGAACTCTCGTGTCTTGCTAAGACACTTTAAACCCATTTAACTATATCTATTTTAATGAAAAAAATCTCATATGATCCGACCTCATAATGACGTGACAAACAAGAACCGATCAAATTGCTTTGAACCGGTATTAATTATGGTTACCGTTCGGATCATTAACACTAATTTACTAGTTTGTCATATTTTTATTAGTATTTTCTCGTGATACGTGATGAAGTACGATGATTTTAGAATTTTGGGGATTTAACTTATAAACCCATCTAAGCTGTTTGTGTAGGAAATTACGGTTATATCCCCATTAAGAATTGAATGCGTTAATCGTGCCATGTATGCGAGTTCAGATAAACGTGTTATTTGGGTACACGTGTAAATGTACACATTTAATTAAACATGTTAAATATATCGTGTCTAAGTCAAAATCATTACGAAACGAATCGTGTCATGTTCGACACTTTTGGCCTATATAAAATGAACGAATCTTATACAGGTCCGGTGCATTCTAACACGATATCATATGTTTTATCGGGGCCTATCGTGGGGCTCAAATATTATTTGACTAAGCAAAATGTCAGAATTACCCACCACCTTACACATTTTTACTCATATAATTTAATATTGTAATAAATTTTATAATCAAATTTTGTGAATATTGTATAAAATAAGATAGTAGCATGATGTAAAATTGGATTAATCAAAACAAACTGATGTAGCTCGGATCTGCTCATCCCTAATTCCAATCTTGGCTCGAAACACCTACCTTTCTAAGATTGTGATTAATGATCCACGCCTCTTTGTTAATCGTGATCCACGCCATATCACTCTCGGTCTGACGCATTTATGTCGATGAGGTGTCGTCGGTTAGTAGTGCTTATTGACTGTCATGCCCCTCTGTATCAGGGATGTGAATGATCGGGTCGGATTATTTTTTCGTGAAAAATTTCAGGACCCAACTCAAATGCGATTTTATGTTACACAAAATACGGTGAGTTTCAAACCCGTCAAATTTCCCGAGTGCAGTCGATTTTTTCTTTTTGGTTTTTGGAATTTTCCCAAAAGATGAACAGAATTTTACTTTTTGATCTCGAAATCTCCATAAATTTGGGTAGAATCATAGCCGACAGCCCCTCTTCTTCCAGGAACACTCATCAGCTTCATTCACAGCATCAATGGCGGTGAAGAAGGCAGCGAGCTTTCTCCCTTTCCTCGTGCTTTCTCTGTCTCTAGCAGCTGACAATGTTGTCTGTGGATCAGGCAAAGGTGTTGGGACTTACGTGCTGAGGAGAGGAAACTTCACTCTGCAGTTCACCAACTATGGCGCCACCATGCTCTCCGCCATTCTCCCTGACAAAGATGGTATCGAAAACCTTCCCTTCCTCCCCGCTTTCGGTCCCCTTTCCCCGAGTTTCCATCTTCACGATGTCCAGACCGGGAACAGCGTCTCTTTCTTCTGCTACAAGTAAACCGGAGTTCAGGTGTCTGCAGGAGCTTACTTTGACGGTCTCCTCATTCTGTTCTTTCTCAGGTAACTTAGCTGATGTTGCACTCGGATACGACTCACTCGACGGATACAAGGTGATTCTCCGCTTCATTCCTTCACACCGACATAGCCCCAATCCGGAATCTCGTATTGTTCTGCGTTTGAGGTTGCTGTTTTATGTTCTTGAACTCGATCTCGGACAGAATTCTTCCTGTACCTACATTTTTTTGCCCCCGTTTTTCCCCTGTGTGATTGCAGAACGATACGACCTACTTTGGGGCTCTAGTCGGGCGAGTCGCGAACCGGATTGGGAATGCCCAGTTCACCCTCAACGGCGTTCGATACAAGTTACCCGCGAATGATGGGAACAACACTCTACATGGCATGTCTTTGTCCAGTCTTATTTGTTTCCGTGCATACACCGATACAGATCCGAATTCCCGAGCTAACCAAATCTATTCACCTGTGGAACCAAAACAATGTCAGGTGGCAGCATTGGTTTTTCTGATGTCTTGTGGGATGTTCAGAGCTATGATACAGAGTCCCATGTAACATTCACTTACAAAAGTTCCGACGGTGAACAAGGTAATGCCGAACAAGACATCGAGTTACGGATTCCGACTTATCTGTATATACTTCAGACAAACTTGTGAGGATACAACCAACATTCGCTGATCAGATGAAGTTTGTTACTCTTGCTTGTGGAACAGGCTTCCCTGGAGAACTCGATGTGTCGGTTACTTACTCGCTGATCTTGACGAACCGGTTGGGAGTGAAAATGGAAGCCAAGCCCCTCAACAAGCCGACTCCGGTGAACCTCGCTCTACACACGTACTGGAACTTCAGGGGCCACAACACCGGCGACATCCTCTCCCATGAGATTCAGTTCTTCGCCTCAAGGATCACCCCGGTGGACAACCAGCTCATCCCGACCGGAGAGATCCGTGACATCAAGGGCACGCCGTACGATTTCCTCCAGTCCCGAGCCATCGGCAGCCAGATTAAGGAACTCCCCGGAGGATATGACATTAACTATGTTCTTGATGAGACCAGCAGTGCGCACTTGAAGAGGGTCGCGGTCGTGAAGGAAAATGTGTCGGGGAGGAAGATGGAGCTGTGGAGCAATCAGCCAGGGGTTCAATTCTACACCAGCAACATGCTGAAGGAGACCAAGGGGAAAGGAGGATTCGTTTACAGGAAGTATGCTGGGCTTTGCTTGGAGACTCAGGGTTTTCCCGACTCAGTGAACCATCCGAATTTCCCGTCCCAGGTTGTGAATCCCGGGGAGACTTATCGGCACATCATGCTGTTCAGGTTCACGGCCTAAAACGAGCTCCTCTCCTAGGTTGGTTCAATCGATCATATGCGAGTGTAAAGGATTCCGGTTCTATGCACACTATATGGAATAACCAGTTTATCAATCGACAACTGATCTTAGCACAGTTTCATGTCTTCTGATGTCGGGATAAAACAGAAGGTGAGTTCATGTTATACTCGAATTGTGCTATGGCATCGTGTTGGAAAATTTCTGTGTCATGATTCGTATTGACCCGATATGACTAATCACCAAATGCATAGCTTAGAAAAGAAGAAATGACCACCAAACCACCATCCTAATCATCCGAGGACAAGAAGAAAAGTCAGTATAACAGAAACTATGAGGTCCCAACCAAGTTCCAACCAAAATCTCTATGCTTAGCTTGGATTCGACATAGACAGGGCTTATCCTAGACCTGATCGGTCTAAACTGTCTGTTGAAACAATAAAAGATGAAACTTCATAAGACCCAACAAGAATCAAAACTCCGGATTGGTGTTCTTTCCGGGTCTGGTCAGCTCGGCGGGATCTGACACCTGCACAAGGGGCAGAGGCTGCTCCTCTGCAGCCAATTGGCTATGCAGTCTTCGTGATAAATATGCAAGCATGGCATCGAGATCGCTTCACTCCCCGCCGGGATCTCCTCCAGACAGATCACGCACCGATAACTATCCATAATCTTATCATTACCAATATGATCTTTCTCAACTTTCACCTTCTCCAACCCTTCGATACATGACTGGTCGCTTTCTTCCTCTGCACTCAACTCCGATTCCTCATCCACTGGGACCACGACCCGTATCGAGACCACCATCGGAAGTGCCCTGAGGTTGAGATTCTCTGAGGCAGAAGCAATCGCACGGGCACCTTCTGAGATTTTCCCGATCATCAAGGGCTGGACGTGGTAGGGGATGTTCATCTGGGACAGCATGTTCGATATTGCGGACCAAGATGTTGGGTCTTTGGTGAGATGCTCGCGCTTCAGCCGGAAGGACTTGTACATGGTCGGGCTCAGGGTCGAGTCGGTTTCTTGGACCGGTTCATCTCCTGGGGCCTGATCCACTCTCCATGGTGATACATACATGAAGTTGACATAAATTTCAATCAAGAACTCGTTGCACGGCGAAGAGGGGGTTGATGGAGGCTCGTAATTCTCGGGCTGCCATGTCTCGCAGATGTGACGAAACATGGCATTGCTCGGCATTCCGGGAGACAGAGAGAGGCAGGAAGATCGGGAGTTGGAGATGAGTTATATACACGAAGAAAGGAAATGAGGTGGAGTTGGAGAAAGAGATTAGGTTATAATGTTATTAGGAGACAAAGTGATGGAATCTTCAAAGAAGTAACTTTGAAGCGAAGAAGAGAGAGGGTTCCAAGTTGGTTAAAACGGTTAATAAGATGTTACCAGGGCATATTTTTCGATTACAGATGAGGTTCATGAATTTATAAAGGAATACAACGAAGACGAGATCAAAGAGATACGGAGAATTCATCTGATAAGAATCAAATCCGAATCTCGATATCAGATTGAAAGCGGTATTATTGTATCAAATTCTATTGTTTGCGAGTGTCATTTTCCAATGCTGGTGAATCAGATACAAAAGACACCAAACCCATTATCGGAAAAATGGGTTTTGTTGGGAGTTGTCTGCCATTTTCTACTTCTTGTTTAACTTTACTAACAAGATGCTAGCCGGACTGAAAAATTTATCAAAACATGGATTGGTTCATATCATTCGATACGTGTTCTTTTTAAATAAGATATCACGTTCAAATATTATGAATTGAAAAAATCTACAATCAAAAGAGCTTTATCCTTAATTCATAGGCTTGGTTCAAACATGAATTAGTTAAGACTCATTGGTGTTCTTGATACCGGATGGTACAGATTAGCAAAAGAAAAGAAAAAAAGAGGAGTCGATGGAAGTGTGAGCAGAGAGGAGAATTACTGAAGTGGGGTTTGGCGATATGTGAGCTGAAAGCAGAGTTTTGCTGTGGAGGATGGAGACACAGGGCATTCAAGAAGTGAAGGCATGGGAAGGAAAACAAGGGCACGTCACAACTATCTGATCAAACCCCAAAAGATTTCAACTGCACATCTCAGATTCCATGTCCATATATCAAGGGATGCATTTCACATTGTTTCACAATCAAGGCACTGTGTATAATAGCAAGCATTAAATTCCGGAATATACCTCGCAAAGAAAGTCACCGAAATGGTCGGTCAATCAAGCTCGAAACTGAAGCCCTGCAGCTACTACACAATAACACGAGTAGGCCACCATCGATACATCGAGTCAGTCTTGAGGAGTCCCTATTGAACATTTTGTAAAAAGAAATTGTAAAAGATCATCAATGGGCAGTTGCAGCAGTGGTCTTCTTGAAGTCGATCTTGTCGACCTTCACCTCTCCTTCTATCAGCTCATAGACATAGACCACAACACGGAGCCCATCAATGTCCATGAGGACAAAGGTCGGGTTCGCATCGTAGGTGATGCTGCTATAGGCCCCGGTGGCAGACCCTGGGTTTATGACGACGCCTCCCTCGTGCTTGTAGGCTGTGAACTGATGGGTGTGACCAGTCACAAGGATGTCTACATCCAGCTGTCTCTGAAGCATGGCCAGGGAGTCTAAATCTCCCCAGGGAATAACCTTCAACAAATCAAACCACCGACAAAATTGTAAGTTTTAGGAAATTTATCAGATGTAACTAGTAAGTTACTCAGAACCAAGTACTGGAGAAGAAGAACACGCTGGACAGATGAACAAGAAATTTAACACTTACGAAAGATGAGATTCATGCCCTAATTTCTACACTTCTTGAGAAGGAA
Organism: Lagerstroemia speciosa; assembly: GCA_037672795.1. Lineage (NCBI taxonomy): Eukaryota > Viridiplantae > Streptophyta > Magnoliopsida > Myrtales > Lythraceae > Lagerstroemia > Lagerstroemia speciosa. The sequence continues at coordinate 3,145,756 of CM075308.1, forward strand.
GGAGAAGGGGAAACAAAATTCAAAAGTTAAGATATAACAAACCTGATGACCATGGCACAATCCGAGCTTAAATTGACCGATGGTTAATGTTTTAGTCTCAGGATAGCGGGTATCTTCATCATATTCACCTCGGGTAATATGCAAGTCAGGGCAGAGAGTTTTCAAATAATCGTGAACTTCCTGAAACAATATCATGGAAAAACTTTTTTAGCTAAAAGTAACCTTTCCACTTTACACAAAAACTACCAGGAGAAAGGTCTCTCTCAATTGCAACATATATTCAATCATAGGTTCAGTAAAAGTTCATGGTTCAGAGATGGGTGATGGCTGTTGGCTGAAAAGGAAATTGAAGAGATGAGTGATTTGCATGGAAAAATGAGTAGACAACAAAAGATTGGATGAGGATTGCGAGGCTTGTGAATTATTATTCTGTTGAGAGACAAGTCTCAATGGAAACTAAATTGCAGAACTTTTGTGTGGCCCTAAGATCACAAGCGCCAGGCTTTGTGGAGAGCCATGGAGTCGGAACAATGCTGGCATAACAGGATATGCCACAAATAGAACTGAAATACTAGTCTCACAGGAAATGAAAGGTCTTTGAGAAACCAAATAACTACAAGTAGGATTTGATTGCTTTGCATGACTTTGAAAGGGAACTAACATGAGAAAAATGAGGAATCTAATAGACACAGGGCAAAGCCATCCCCTAGCCTAAAGAAACAACTCTCAAGGCAGTTTTTTTTTCCTATTAAGTTCATGAGGCAGGATTAAGGTTCAAGGAATAGAGATCTTCAGTCTTGTCAGAAAATGGTTAACACCAGACGTTGGATCCGGCGAGTTAAAGGGTTAGCGTTGTATACGTATAATCCTCCGCACAGTCACAAGCCAAAATGGACATATAACTACAAGAATTCATTTATAAGCATGCTGAAGGTGAACAATCCCTCGGTCAGAACCCGATGATAATTCAACATAAGCAATCCAACACAATCAAGAAACACAATAGGTAAGGACTGAAAGCTTCACATAGACGCGGACGTAGTTCTCCTACTACAACGCTCCTTTTCTTTCTAAATCTTTCTTGAACCTGTCCTCGACTCACTTTCATGCTTGAAAGATGCCCACCCTTGTCGACAATTATTAAATCCAACATCTTTGAACTTACAGGGCTCAATTGCTTAGTACCGTATACATCAGAAGGCCAGAAAGAAAAGGCCCGTACGCTCCTAATATCAGCTGACCTGATTTCACCATATCCTTTCAAAGACATAACATAGGGGCTAAATAGAGGCAATAAGTCCATGTTCCAAGGAACCAATCTGAGCAAAACCTAAGATCACACACACCCACTGGACTTCGCTAATATTAAAAGATGAAAACATATCCATGGGATTCAGAAATGAAAAACCTTGACCTTAATGCATAAGTTTCCGGTGCAGATGATGTGTTGGATCTTGCCAGGAACGAGCATGGACTTGAACTTGGCAGGCAGATCAGGTGCCCTGTGGGGTATGTGAAGATCCCCTAAAGCTAACACCAACACCATCTCCCCCAACAACAACACACCCACCTCCCCAGAAATCTCCAATTGCTAGTTTCTGCAAGAAGAAAATGAATCCAATTGCTCGCACCGACAGTTTATCGAAAAAATTACACGGTAAGGAGGCTCTTTTACAGAAATCACAACGCAGGAAGCTAGAGATTGTCCAATGAACTGCAAAAAGAACGGATCGGGCTGTCGTAGGGAGAGAGGCAGAGTGATCGATACCCGGAAGCTGACATGAAGAACCTCCTCAGAGATAGCTGTCGTCGACGTTTCTCTCTATGTCGCTTCCAAGTTCAATTCTACAAGACGGAAGGTTCCGTCGGGGCATAAACGTAAAACTGGTTCACGGTTTGGGTTATTTCAATTCGCTCCGTGTACCGCATGGCATTTCCCAAACTGGCCCCTGCAGTTTAAATTATTTCTAAATCACTCCCTACAGTTTGAATTTTCTCCATCAACCAATGATCATTAGTGCATTAACATGGTCATGTAACATTTTTTGGCCAAGATTAAACTGTCCATTACACTAGTACTAATATCGAAATTTTCAAATTGTCGAGGATTGAAATTTGATATTAGATAGCTAATAAAAAGAATTCTGGCGTATAAGAAGAATTGATATAACCATTTACAAATTTAATGTTTTAGGTGGATGTGAATGAACGAACCTCTTATTAAGTCTGTGTAAATTTAATATGATATTAAATTAAATTATATTAACACGTGGCCTTTTACTATAATGACCTCAAGTGTAGAATTCATGACTAGTAAAGTCCGAGTACAAAAGAAAAATATTTGACTCACGATTAGTTATTTAAACTTGAGTGTGAAACTCATAATTAATAATAATAATAAATTCTGACTCACGTCAGTTGTTAACTTAAAGACAAGAGAGAAAACCCAACTCATGATCATTTATCTGACTCACTCGAATATGGAGAAAAATATCTAACGTGAGTTCAATCATGCAAAGGCAGGTTTTACTCAATGCTGTGGATTTAATGTTACTTTACTTTCCTCTGACCCGACTAAATCAAATTTGAATTACATTGACCTGTTAAATAGAAAAGCCCTCCTAACTAATATGACTTGATTGAAATAATAAAATATTCATTCTCATTAAGTAAAGTTTTAGGTTTTAGTTCTAAGTAAGATATTCAATCGTGTAAGGGCAGGTTTTACTTAATGCTATGGATTTAATGTTACTTTACTTTCCTCTGACATGACTAATTCAAATTTGAATTACACTGACCTATTAAATAGAAAAGCCCTCCTAACTAATATGACTTGATTGAAATAATAAAATATCTCTTCTGATTAAGTAAAATTCAGGTTTTAGTTTTAAGTAAGATATCTTAATTTTAATTTCCAGTGGTGCATAAATATAAAACACAGGCATTGTGTGTATTATCTATCAATCAAAAGTCTCTACTGTCTTATGATTTTAAAAAATAGAAATTATGGTAAGGGCAATATAGTAATAAATCAGAAATTATGGTGAGGGCAATATAGTAATAAATCAGAACATGGAGTTCTTCAACCCTGGAACTAATATGGATCATAGAGCCAGCACTCAACAAAGACGAACCTGAATTACATATCGGTCGCCCATGCATGCACACACACACATACATATATATATATATATATATATTCCGAAGAAGACCAACGTATTCAGTTCATAACTGCAGTTCTCGATCACTTTCTTCTGTCCATCTTTGATTTTGTCTTCTCGAATGCCCGACCGATGATCGATGTGCTCGCAGAGACACCGGTATCTCCGTGGAGTGAAGTGGCTGCTCTTTCGAGCTAAAACTTGCTAGTAGAGATCAGTCGTCGCGAGACCGGAATAAACGCTAAACAAGGTAGAGAAGCACACGTGTGACACAGCAAAGGTGATGATCAGCAAAGAGGATTAACACACACGGTCTTTAGGGCGACCCGGAATTCGGGAAAAATGTGTCCTATGTATGTAGTAGCTAGGAGCGTTTCTTTCACTGTGAAAGTAGTCTTCGGATGATGGCTGCTTCGGCCGAGTCGCTGGTGGCCAGCAGCTCACTGAGCCGTTCGCTCAGGTCGTCGACCTCTCTCTGCAAGCTCCTGATGTAGTTGCACGTCTCCTGCAGGACCCTTGCAGCCGGTACCTGATTATCCAAATTACAAATGAATCGAGCAACCGATCATGATCGAGTCCTATTAGGACAATGCATCTCAACACTGATCTAATCGAGCTACATGTGCAGGAATAAGTGACTTTTGAGAGTGCAGTGCAAAGGCAATAATGCACCTTGTTCGAATGCCCGGACCGGAGCTCAGGGAGAAGCTGTTGCAGGTTGGAAACAAGGTGGCGGACCTGATCGTCGGTGATTGCGGCCGCCGGGTCGCTGCCGCTCGACTGATGTTGATGACCCTGCGGCCTAGATCTCGACCGTCTCCCCGACATCTCAGTTGCTACGTTTTACGTGCAGAGTTTGAGTGGAAGTGAAATTAAGAAGAAGGTAGTAGGGAAGAGAGATATCTGGTCAGAGAGGGACAGAGGGGGAGAGAGAGAGAGAATCTGGTCAGAGAGTACTGCAGAAGAAATTAAACTGAGCGAAGTGGAGCTCATAAGCTGTCTCTCCAAGCTGTGGGTCATTTATTGGAGGGATTATTGTCTGTAATAAATTTACCACGTGACAATACCGTCGTAATTTTATAAATCGATTCAACCAATTTAAAAATTTTTAATAAAAATCTGAAAAAATAACTGATTCATATTAATTTATTATACCACATTAATACCGTCACGTAATATACCTGTCACGTACGTAGCTTCGTCCATTTATTGGAATGGCGGGTGGGACATTTGACACGTGTCATCTTTCAATTGGTTCCGTCCATAAAAAGAAGGATGAAAATCACACGACAATTCCTCGGTCACACCGATTTAAATCAATCAAGATGGTTCGGTAACACTCTCTCAATCGAGGTATCGAGTTTGAGTATTATGAATAAAGAAATTTCATAGACGAGAGAATTTCACTTCTCAATAAACCCGACTCCACTACAGAGTGCAGGGAAGGGAGAGGGGAGATGTCAGAGAGACAATCAGTTATGGAGGGACATAACATAAGTGGATATGCATGTAAAATATATTAATCCAAAATATCTAACATCTATGATCTTCTTTTTCAGTTTGCACCACTGGTGCGAACAGAATCACAATGAGTTTTGATCAATCCAATTTAAGTTTGTACGGTCCATTAAAAAGTAAATTTCTCTTAAAATTAATTTTTTTATTCACAAAAATTTAAATTCGAGATCTTTAATTAAATAAAAAAGTATCAAATTATCTCAACCAACGTACGAATCCAAAGATGTAGATATCAAGTAAATCATGGAGGAAGCACAAGGGAAGAGAGGATAAATCTTTGCCTGCACGGAGAGAGGGAAAGCAATGGTCCCTTTTTTCGATGATAATTGATTTCCGTAAATTTAAAAAGGGACAGAAATAAGAGAGAAAAAAGGAATAGAGAAAATTACACCGATAAAAATTGAATAAAAAATTTCTTAAACTCAAGTCATGAGCGATATTACTGTATCAAACTTTTATTTTTACAGCAGCGTTAGCTCTTACAGGTGTTCTACTTATAATTATTAGTATTCTCTCTCTCTACATTCGGGATAGTGATCGTGGTTTCAAGTCAAGACTGAATATATACCTCGGTTATGAAAAAAAAAACGAACGAATATATACACCCTAGAGGATCAGCCCCGCCAGTAGGACATTAGCGGGTCCCAGACCTCCCAAGTTCGACCTCCAGCAGGCGCATTCTTTCGAGGGTGGGGGCTTTATATGGCCGTCCTCAAGCCCGTTGGGTTCGTCTAACTTATCCGGCACACGTGGTTTACGGCCTATTGCGTGTCCCCGATAAGGAAGTTGTCACAACCCCCGCTAGTCGTGTCCAGAAGGTGTCCCCGGATGCCTCGGTGGTTATTTAAAAAAAAGGGTCGGAATATATACAGTCTCTTCGATCGGCCGGAGGAGGAGGAGGATCGAATCAAGTCTCGGAAAGACGAAGAGGAGAGGGATCCCACAGCCTAGCTGTCTCTCTGACCTCCGTGCCTGTTCTGAGTTCTCCCAAGTTGGCTTTCAAATTCTCTCCTCTCCTTTCATCAGTTAGGGCTTTAGAATAAATAAATATTTTTATTTTTATTATTACATGTTCCTATATTACTCATATGTGTGTATATATATATACACACACAAACACATGCATATATAGGATGGATCAGACGTATCTTTTTCTTTAACTAAAGTTTCAGGTTCGATTACTGTGACTGAAGAAGACTCATCGAGAGTGTGCTTTACCACTTCTAGCTAGATACCGTGTGGTATATATATGCCGAAAAAAAAAGACTTGATAGTTCGTAATTAATTTATATTCAAATCGGACAGACCCACCAAGGAGTTAACTCTCGTAACAGCGGATTTTACCCATCAACAGCACTCGAGCCCGAGAATATACCTAGATGTCTCGAACCACACCTCAACTAATATATGAATGTGGTTGTTGTTCTTTTCAGTTGCAAAGAAGCCATTCATGAACATAAAAGGGAGATAAAGAGGGGAGGCACGCTGAAATATCAGCCGGAGTTCCCTACTGACGAAAACTAAACTTGTAATCTCTTGATCACAAACCGTTACCGTACCCGTCTCTGTTGAATTTAATTTTCCGTTGGAATTATGCCCCGTTTATTTACCGAAGAAGAATTAATACGGACGCGCCGGAATGCCTTTCACCGTTAAGATTTTATTCGTGTTGGCACTTGCATGGAAAACCCATTTTCATGCACGGGCTATTGTTGATCTCTTGTCCTTTTTATGCACATACGATTTACGGATTAAATTTTTTTGAGTAATTTTAGATCAAATTCGTGAAAAATACTAATAAAATTATAATAAGTGAATAGCCGGGTATCAATCACTCGAATAATTCTCACGATGACTATAAATAAGAACAATTGTATGAATATTTTTTTTAATCAAATTAATGTGAAACGGGACCATTTGAAAAAAGCTGGCATCATGCACGACAGTGTTTGATCAGCGGGCAGGACGGAGAGCACATGATGTTCGATCCGAAATGAAAGCTAATTAAAAACATTACTTTTCAAAGATTCGCTCTAATTTATAATATACATGCATATATATATATATATATAGAAAAGAAAAATAAGACGTAAGAGCAGTCCTCATTTATGAAAATTGAATCCGAAAATCTTTTTATTACCGTATCGATAACATTGTCACTTGACCTGACAAATTTTCACATAATACGATAATGCGACACAGCGCAGAATTAGACATATTCGGGTTGAGCCCAAACGGATTGACCCATATGAGTTATAAACCGGGCAAGCTGAGTTGAACCCACGTAACCCGACACGACTAAACCCGTTTAGTTATGTGTTTATGTTTCGAGCCTGTTAACCCATTTGAACATATTTAGGTTGTACGGGTTAAACGTGTCGCGTTGTGTCGACCCAATTTTAAATAATTTGTGTTTGTGTCTGAAATTTTTGACCCGTTTATTAAACAAGCCATGTACGGATTGAGGTGCATTTGACATGGATCCATTCAGACACGAGAAGACACACACTGTCGTGCTTAAATATATGTCAGTGTATCAAAGTGTCTTTATCGATTCCGGTAGAAATATAATTTAATTTTTTTAAAAAAAAATATTATGAGAGAACTGCCATCGGTTGCTGTTTTTAATTGTTTATGTCTCCATGAGATCTGTGTCGCCTGAGATTCCAACAGTCGGAAATAAGCATAGAGTAACGGTTGCCAACGGCGAGCGGTGATCGGTGGTTTACAAGATAAACTCGTTATGTACTGAATATTTTAGTCGAGGAAATACTGACCCAATGCAATTAGGTACGGCTGTTTTAGATTTGATTTTTCTTTAAAAAAAATTAAATAAGATAACAAAAACAAGATTTTTTTTGAGTTTGGGCCTCTGAAGGCCCAATTACAAATGAAGATGGGCATGGGCTTGATTGTGGGCCTAATCTGTATTGGGCCTGGAATTTGGGCTTCCTTTCACATTAAGTTTCATTTTCGTAGTGCCTCTCAGGCTTCTTAGGTGGTCCCATTATGGCTTACAATGGGGAGTTTATTCCATTCCAGGTGGCAATATGACCAGGGATGTGCATAAAAACTGTCAAACCGAACTGAGCCGAATCGCACTATACCGAACCATACAAGCCGGTTGGCAGATGGTTCAATTTTTTTGGCCAATAAAAGGTTCGTTTAATTAGTTTATATAGTTAATTCAGTTAATAGCGATTACTTGAACCGAACCGTTTTTAATTAAAAATAAAATAAATAAATAAATCCTTTTTTATGGCTCAGTTAGGTTAATTTCAAACTGAACCAAATGTTTTTAAAAAATTATTTTCTACTTATTTATACAAAAACTGGTTAACCGAATTATTCAAAACCGGTTTTTAACAATTCAGATTTTTTTCTTAAAATAGTTATGATTCGGCCCTTATATTGCTAAATTGAATTGGAAACATGGTTCGGTTCAGTTCGGTTTGAAACAGTTCTTCGAACTGAACCAAACCATAAACAGCGCTAAAAATGGCATTAAGATCCTTGGACAGCATTTCTATACATGACAATATGGCATTTCAAGTTCCTTTTATTCCAGGTGGTGCTTCCTTTTTATGGAAAGAAACCGAGCAAATGTTTTTGCATTATAAACGAAACACAGGCACTTCCGATCCCAGGGTTGTTGTGTTATGGGAACAAACTTCTGATGGAACTTTCATTTATTCTCAGAACTCGGGACAACATTCCAGCTCAAACATATGTTCAAAAAAACCGAGTCCCATGAAAGAGCCAGCTTCCACCACAGGCAAGGGCAACCATTCGATCCGACGGCAAGTAAGCAAATACCATTCAAGCATAGGTGCTCTTCTCTGAGTCTAGTGACAGTCTCAAGCTTTATCACCCGAGTTGTCACCCTCTCCAAGGTTCATGGTTTGTTGCATGTACAGCTGGGCTTCCTCGAGGGCCGACTGCTTTGCATCAGCAGCATAGAGTATCTTCTTAACAGCCACTGCCATCTGCAGGAAAATTTTCACATCAGCCCCCAAGACAAAACTTCAACGAAAAGGCCCCATATATACGAAACTAGTTTTTTCAGTTCCTTTTTTGGTTATCAGGACAAGTATTCAGATCTTAGTTCTGAGATTTTACTTACAGGGAGCTCCTCCAGCTCAGGTGCCTGGCATAGGATTTCTATGTCTCTCAGCTTCCCAAAGTAGAAGTCTCGTTCCTTCTCCAAAGTGTCCATGGAAAGCTTGAGGTCCATAACCTGCAGAAGAGAAGTTGAGAACCATGCCGGTGATTCGAAATGAACCGTTTTGCTCAAGCAATGTATAAGGAAATGTTTATGATCTATTGCCAGTACCTCCTTTGAGAGTGCCTGAATTTCCCCTGCAGAATTGGTACCATCAACTGCTCCTTCCGTCTTCGCTTGCTTTGCCCCTTTCAAGAAAAAGTATCGGAAAAAAAGTTCAAGACAATGTGGATGAAGGGCTGAAGAGTGGAGCAAAATGAAGATATGAATGGGAACCCCCACCAGAAACTTTATTCACATTTGCCGCATCGGCTGATCCATTGTTTGCTTGAAGTGATTTTGAGCTTCTATGGGAGGCCTTGGGATGCCGTTCCCTTCCACCCTTACTTCTCCGCTCCACTGGGTTGTAATTTCTTCAAGAAAAAGAGGTGACAGAACAATTAGAAAGAACCGGAAAGCTAACCAAAATCACATTTATTGAAATAATAAGCCAGAGGAAGAGAAGGGAGTCGCACTCATTCATGATGCCACCATTTACGGAATCACAGTACCGCTTCAGCCACTGTAAGAACTCCAAATTGTCCAGCGGTCGGGCTTTAACTAGCCTGCTGACTTCAATGTGCTGCAGAGGTAAAATAAAACATCGAAATTTCTGAACCAGTTAGTTGCAATGAGCAAAAGTCTTTAGCACTCACAAGTCATGGAGGAGCTGCATGGATGATTTCTTTGTTCTGCTTACAAGTGGATCTACCTTTTCGATTTTCAACTTGTTGAACACATCCTGCAGGATTTTGTAGTTCTGGATCATATCATACTCTGTCTTTGCATCAAAGTTAACCTACAAAGACCAAAACATGGTCCATAATGCTTGTCGAATGAATAAGCCAAGGTAGAAGTCTAAGTAAAAGTTGTTTGGTTACGACCTTGTGCATCGGTACAACTCCGGGATAGGTCATGTCCATCATCTGACATTGCACAGCGCCAGATGCTGCCTGTAAAAGAGGATCACCAGTAAGTCATGAGGGCGCGAACGTCATGCATGAAACAACAGACAGATTCATATAGAAAAATATGATCTTCCAGGTGAGATGCAAGAATCTAATTTCATGGTCTTCAATGAAAAATAGTACCATTCATCAACTATCAAGATACAAGTGTTATGCCCTGAGACAGAAGCTTAGCACACACCATCGTACTTCACCAACAAAGTGCAATATCCAACCTATCCATCCATTCAGCTCAGATGTACAAGAAATTCTCTTAACATGAACCAAATTCATCTTAGTACTACAAAGTCCATATAATACTGGAGATGCATACACGACTGAAAGATTTGATCTATCGGTGCCATAGCCTTCTCGTTTCTTCCCATACAATTCGGCAACTTTAAGTGATTGCTAAAGCATTATTACAACGAACTTTTCATTCTCAAAGTAAGAGGCTTTGATCAAGAACAATTAGAACAATGCCCGAGACAAACCCATTTTGAATTTTTCTCGACTAAATTCTCATGCAGAATTTGAAGCCCAAAAATGCAACATTCAAGAGCAAAAGAATCAGGCTTTTTTCATTGAAAATGGAGAAATGCAGGCGGAAAAACCTCTTCAATACGGGAGAGGCTGAGCTGAAGCCTGTCATTGATCCATGTCAAGATTTCATTTCTTCCCACGAAGTAGGCACTGTCCATCATCCCTATGTTCGACGCCATTTCTTCCCCTCAATACTTGAAGTGGCAATGGATTCAAGAGCAGAGGGAAAAAACCACGCAGCTCCTCCGTCCTTCTGGCGTTATCAATCTATAGCTTTCAAGAATGATCCATCAAATCAATCAATCAAGATCAAGAAGCCGCTGAGCTACTCATCAATCACGATCAGCAAGGCCCTGAAAACGAGACCCCACCCAGAAAGAAAAGCGAAAACTTTCGAAGGCACAGGGACAGGGTGGGAGTTATCGACATTAAAGGGGCTAGCGGAAAGCCGGAAAGCAAGGGTATTTTTCCCTCGACTTTTAAATTTTCCAGGCAATTAATGGAGGGGAAGGACAGAAAGAACAAAGAAAATGTATGGTGTGGAAGTGAGGCGGGGAGAGAATGAGGGAGTTGAAGATGGAGAAAGGGTGGAAACAATTTCGATACAAATTTTGTGACGAATTCCAAATCAAGAAGGATGAGTTTAGCCAACTCGAAAAAAATAATAAATTTATATATAAATATTGTTAATTTTATTTATGTTTTTATTAAATTGTGTTTTAAACCGTTTTTCTAAACTCATCCCAGCTAAGAAAAAGGAAACAAAAAAATGGTCGAAGAAATTAAACAAATAAGACTTTGGCAGGAAAGTTCCAATTTTTATGTTTCAAAAGATTGATTGATATTTAAACTACCCAGAAGGTGGAGAGAGTCTTTCATGAAACGAACGTGTCACGTGACAGTACTCACGTAATGTTACAGTCCAATAAGATTCAGTTATTTTTAGAGTTTTTATAAAAAAAATCTTAAAATAACTTAATTTTATTGATTTGTGACACTGCATGAGCACTGCCACACGATACGTTCATCACAAAGAAGACTCTCCCAAAATGAGAGGATTTTGTTGTTAATTGTTCAACACCAGAGATGTAAAAGGTTCATATATTGTGACTAATGTAAGTTCAAATCCATTTGGTTTATTGCGAAGTGAAATTTCCCTAAGTATAAATTTTCTTCACTCGAACTTGATACCTTGTATAGTTGAATTGAACTAACACCCGTTTTGCATCGTCAATGCTTGTATTAAGTGAGGCTAATTCCGAATTACGCATTATTACAAGTGAATATTGATATAAAAATCACCGAGAGCAGCCATTTACTGGTTCAAAATTCACTGGCATATGATTTGATAATGTTAGGGTCCCAAGTTGAAGTCTACTTTTACTAGAAAAGGCTATTGAACTTAGACATTGACAGACACTGATTTCTTATACTATATTAGATTTTTAATGGTGCTATATTGACAGGGCCAGTGTTAGTACCAGTTGTTCAGTTCATTGGTATGATTGTGCTTCCTTTCATCGGAGGCCCAAAGTTCAATGAGACAAATTTAAACATGGGCCAGGCCCAAAGTGCAATCCAGCCCAAGTTGAAGCCCTCAGAGCGCTAATGGGCCCACAGGCTGAGGCCCATCGGAGTTTTATAGTGTTTAAGATGCAGAGAGAGTCCTCCCCTCTGGAAGGTTGAAACCCTAATCTCGCGAGCAGACACAGAGCCAGCCGGCTCCGCCGGAGAAGAGCCATGGTGCACGTCTCATTCTACCGCAACTGTAACGTGGCTGAATCCCTTCTCTTGAATAGCTACCGTTTATAATTCTTCGGATGGGTCTGAATTTGCATTTGTTTACTGCGGATTTGTTGTGTTTGATTTGGAATGGCGGCACGAAAAGCTAGATCTTTTGCTTGTGTGCTGGAATGTGCTTTCGAACTAGATTAGATAGCGGTAGATTGATCAGGAAAAGATCCTCTCAGCAAGGAGCCTTTCATGTCTCCTACATGATGTTGATTTGTTGTGGATATTACCTACTGAATGATCTCAGTTTGCGTTCAAGGATAAAACTTTCTGTCTTGATCATCAAGAATGAGCTTTCTAGATATGAGAGACGCCTGATAGCAGCCGTATTAATGGCATGTCCATGGTGGGGATTTCTTGATGCCATGGTCGAGATTAGGATTCTAAGTCATTTGCTTAGGCTCTGATTATGGTAATGCGGGAAGGGATGAGTTAAAATCATCTTCTCTATTTTTTGCTCGCTCTATATTTTCAAGATTCAAAAGCGGCTCATATTGTCCAACTTTGTCAACCACAGATGGGAAGACATTCAAGAAGCCTCGCCGTCCCTATGAGAAGGAGCGGCTTGATGCTGAGCTAAAGCTCGTGGGAGAGTACGGGCTTAGATGTAAGAGGGAGCTGTGGAGGGTGCAGTATGTGCTGAGCCGCATCCGCAACAATGCAAGGATGCTTCTGACACTTGATGAGAAGAACCCTCGTCGAATTTTCGAGGGTGAGGCCCTTCTGCGGCGGATGAACCGTTATGGACTCTTGGATGAGAGCCAGAACAAGCTCGATTACGTCCTGGCTCTCACTGTGGAGAATTTTCTTGAGCGCCGTCTCCAGACACTCGTCTTCAAGTCAGGAATGGCCAAGTCCATCCACCATGCCAGAGTGCTCATCAGGCAGAGGCATATCAGGCGAGTTAAATTTCTCTTTCAATATGCACAAACCAGTGACCACATGATTGATACTTGTCTTTTTGTGCTAATCTTCGCAGTTTAGATAGTAGTGATGCACCCACCCTCTATTATGCTAGTTTTTGTTTGATCCGTTACCATGTTTTTCCCAGTTAATTGTCTGTTAGATCTACCTGGTGATATAATAAATTTTTTTCCTGAAAACTGGAAAGTTAGTCTTTAAGCTACAACGATGTGCAAGAACATTAGTCCTACTTGGTTATTTTCTTCCTTGTCAATGGTGGTGAATACTTTTCATCATATAAGCTGTCATTAGATTTAGCTGTAGTAGGTTTCAAGTTTCCAACTTGTGTAGTGGCCTTTAGGTAGAAGAGATCTTTCTTCCATTTCCAATGGAAAACCGGAAAGCAATGCTGTAATTAGCATTCTAATGTTAAACTTAATATGCATGGGTGATTAGTATGTTGGGTACCTATTGGCTTTGCAGGGTAGGAAGGCAAGTGGTGAACATCCCATCGTTCATGGTGAGGGTTGATTCACAAAAGCACATCGACTTCTCGCTCACCAGTCCATTTGGTGGCGGTCGCCCTGGAAGGGTGAAGAGAAGGAACATGAAGGCTGCTGCCAAGAAGGCTGCTGGTGGTGAGGGAGATGAAGAGGATGAGGATTAAACTACGAAACCTCAATTTTCCTGATAGTAGTCTTTATTTCTTTTCATTAGACATAGCATGGACTTACTCTCCTCCAAGCGTCTCCTCCTCATCCATGTCATGCTGTAGTGCTGTCATCAATGCCCATTTTGTTTAGCTTTGGATTCCAAGACTAGGTTATGGTTCTGTGCCATTCGAATGTCAGCTGCCCAATTTTTCTCCAAATCAGATTCAGCAGTCTGGACTCTGGATTCATGCTATGAATTTGTCGAAGATTACGGTGCTCGAATACCGTACCGTCAAGTGATTTCTGCGATCCCTCTTTTCCTCATTTAGCTTGCATGGGATTGAAGAGCGTAAGCAAGCATATCATGGCTTAACGTTTATACGAACACAATCTCTTGACAGAGAGGGAAGTCCAATACCTCAGTGGATTCTCATTCTAATTGGGTCAGTGGTCTGGCTGCTTTCTGTAACTTGCTGCTAGAGGCACGGGGACCAGGTGTACTTAAGCTTCAGCTTATTTGGGGACTCCAAGAGGGCCCTTGAGAACTCGACTGACTGGCTCATTGGCTTCACAGGCAACCTGCAGTTCACTATCATGAAAGGACCTATACTCACCTCAAGAGAGAACAGAGAAACATCATGACTAGGTTGCCTTATCCTTTCTGCTCTATTTCATCGGTATACTACTAAATTTTTCATTAAAAGGGGTTCTTCTTGGTCGCCGAAGGGTTAATGAATAGGACAAATAAAACGTCGTAGAATAAAACAGATAAGCAGCAACTTGAGGTTGTTCTGCTTTGAGCGGAAATCGACAGAGCAGTCAACACCATGTTATAAATTTACCATTTTAACTCAATTCTCAGGAGTAGATAAAAGATGGAACATATCATTGTATCATATATAGAAGCATTGGTGTTCAGGACCAAAACAGTGAGCAAATGCACTGAATAGATATCGGGGAAGAGGGCAGATCGACAAGGTCCTGCACCAATCATCACGACTGCGGACTTGCAGAGTAGGAAAAAAGGCAGACTATCTGAAGAACTTCGGATGGTAATCCTACTCATCTACTACCACTACTACGAACTCAAAGGTTCATACTTCAGCAAACCTTTAAAGAGTGAGACCCCCTTTACACATATCCAGGCAAGTAGATTAAATCTATCTATAGGATGCTCCAAGTAGAGCTCTCAGTTTCCTTATTCGTCGTCACCATCTTCATCGGAATCTTCACCATCCTCTCCATCGTCATCCTCATCCGAGCCATCGTCTTCCTTTCCCTGCATTAGAAAAATCTCAGGATATAAAACAATGGACCAGCTTACAACTTCAGAGGTCTTTTGGTATACAAACTCTGGAAAACACCAAAATATGGACAATTACGCTTTTGACTATCAGGGCAGGGTGACTTACTTCTTCATCATCTTCATCACCATCCTCCTCATCAGCATCCTGACTCAAAAGAATTCAACATATTTATAAGTTGTTGAAGGAAAAGAGAGAACTGAAGCTCCTTTGGGACACGAATTGGAATTAAATATTAATGAAAACATAATCGCACGCAAAAGAAAGAAGAGTAATGAAGTACATTGCTGAAATAAGTAAGGGGATTAGGCCACAAGTCCTCCTTAATAAGCTCCGCAATCTGCAAGCGGGAAGTTAATGGCTACTGAGATCAAAACCAGGCTATTTGTGAACAATAAAGGATAAAAAAGTAATCTGCAAACTGGGGAAGAGGACAAACCTCATCATTAATGTCATCTATAATATCCTTTTGTTGGGTTTCACTAAACCAGTGAAAGAAGCTGCAGCCAGAATGGGAGCTCAAGTTATTACCCACATGAAATGAAAACACGCTGTGATTGCAAAGGACAGCCACATATATATTAAAGAAAGTAGACAAAGAATTGGACTATTTCAGAGGTGCGAAAATGGCTATAACTGGGAAATGGTGGAGTAACGGGACTCTACTGCACCGATTGAAGGATTCATTTCCAAATCAAGCACTAGGAAATATGATATTCCTCCCTCATTGATACAGAGAAACCAATTCTTATTTTCTCATCAAATTCCTTTTAAAGCACAAACAAGTGGCAAGTTATAGTGAACAAATAGGTCCACATGCTGACCTGTCTTCTGTAAATGGCCGTTTGTTGCCTTTCTTCTCTTGAGCAACTCCATTCGTTAACCCCTATACATAATCATCGAAAGAAATCAAGTAGTAGAAGACCGAGAAACAAAGTATAAGAAGACCACAAATCATATGCTCTGGAAAAGAAATCTAAAACCACCATACCAATCCCTCCTTCCATTTAATTGATGTAGCACTAATTTTTGTACTTCCTTCATCAAGGAAAGTGAATGTCTTCGTAAGCTTTGTATCTTCAAAGTAAGGATTTGGACGAAAGTTCTGAAGAGTAGGAAACATAAGAGGGTAAGCTATCCACAGAATGCCTGACCATCACTTCATATTCTACAGCGATATGTTCCAGAGTATGTCAAATCGTAAAACCTGAGATAATACTGAAAGGTGACAGGTAATAGAGAAAATGTCTCACAAAAGTAATGGAGTAACCCGATTTCACGTCTTTGAAGTCCTCCACTTCCAGGGAGCTGAGGTACTTGAATATCTATCAAGGCATGCAGAAAACCTTATAAAAATAGAAGGGAAAAATTAAATTCATGAGAACTCATAATGTATTTATGGCATTCATGACGGCATTTAAGTTCTGATATCAATTGTCCATGGCCCAAACACCTGTGCCTAGAATACGAGATTAAACAAGCCGGACAAAATTAAGACGAACCTTTTGATCCTCCTCAGTCAAAAGTTCACCAAGCGCAGGATGACTCAAAAACTGCATCAAGCCACTAGAGTCAGCAAATCAACAGATTCCCGTAATCAGATCAGCAATAAAGACAAGTGAGAAATTACAGACCGCAGTTAACCAGAAATCAGGTATCGACTTAATGATTTCATTTCGCTTATCATAGACGGGCCTGCGGATCTCATTGTACTTCTGCTCTACCTCCAAAACTTTGTCACTAGCCTCTTCATTGATCTGTTATAACACAAAAGGGCAATCAAATTAAGCTCAACTGGTGACATTTCCAATATCAAAGGAAGCTAGGCATTTATTTTACAAAAATTTGACAGATTACGCCATTCTAGGCAAATTAACATTTGCAATATCAAAGGAAGCTAGGAACTTGTCTTACATGCAGTACGCATAATTTCTCAGCCTAAACATATCAACACTATTTGCATCAAAGGATGGAACTTTAGCCAAATTACATCCAGAAACACTGACCACCATAGTTCACTCACCTTTTCCGTATGAAAACGGGAACTTCGGACGGTTTAAGATTAATTATGTCATTATGATCTAAACATCATGGAGCCAGACATACAGCCTACTGTCTATGCACTCACAATTCAGCGAAAAGTCGAAACTTTTCTTTATAGAGAGCCAAAACAATATTGCACGACACACACACACAAGAACTTCAGACACATGAGAGTACCAAAAGAAATTTCCTTCAGACACATAAGAAGGAAATAAAAGCTATGACAGGATCATAAAGGGTATACGTGAGCTCATAAGAAATACCTTCTCGAGCTCGTCTTGGACCTCCTGGAGTTTCTCGATGGATAGGACGAGCTCCCCATCAAGCTGCTCAGAATTCTCCTCCTCGGCATTCTCGGCGGCAGACACCTTCACCTTCTTCCCCTTATCTGCGACCATCTTCGAAGGGCAGAGATCTTGACTGGTCCCTGAAGCTGTCTCCGCAGTTCAATGGAGTTGAACCCCAATGCTCTCTCTCTCTCTCTCTCTCCAACTCTCGTCTCCGCAACTCTGTAACGCGGGGAGCGGGAGAGGGCATGGCAAGAGGGTGGGTGTTAGGGTTCTTGGGGGTTTATATGGGCTTCTGCCACGTCAGCGTGGGAACCCCGGAAAAAAATTTGCTCGGGCTGCTCTGCTTAAACTTTTATATTTAATAAAATTGGTGTGGAAACAGATTTTATATTTAATGAACTTGGTGCATAAATCAAAAAACAATTTAATAAAATCTTAATTCAATGAATTAAATATGAAAATTAAATAACAAATTTAGAAAAATTTAAGTTATTTTTACATCCAATGAAAGTTTTTTTTTTTGCATGATTGTATAATCTTCGTTAAATTATCAAAAGCTGTTAATAAATCAAATATTTTAAGAAAAATGAACTCCAGCAAAAATATATTGTATAAAAGATTTTTATTTATTCAACAAAATTAGAAAATAACAGAATTGTATAAAGGCAATGTGGAGAGTGGGATTTGAACCCACGCCCTTTCGGACCAGAACCTTAATCTGGCGCCTTAGACCAACTCGGCCATCTCCACTTCGTGTGTTAACTGCTCAACATCTAAAGAACAAGATGTTGAATAATTTATTAAAATGAAATATCCACAAGAGAAAAAAGGTTCTGATTACAGCAACTAAACAATGAATAGCATGGATTTTTGGCTCAAAAGCTCCCTTCCAGACCCAACTTAGATGAGCACCTTCCCCCTCCTTGCTCGGGGTCCATCAGTTTGCCGAGCATCTCGATGCTCGAAGGGAACACCTTGTTCCAAGATTTACCCGAATAATAAGTTTAAAATAGCTCGGGCTCGCAGCTCTTTTTTGTGGTTTGCATTTTCTTCCGTGTATACTGCTCGAACATTATGTAAGAATCTTAAGGCCCCATGCCCAGGAACTCAAAGACTATTCATGGCATACATTAATAACAGTCCAAAGAAACAAGAAATGTATCAGGAGTATTCAGGCCTCTGTTCATGGTGACGGAACTTCCACTGATGTGATATCCCCAAAAAAACTTCAGACTGCCAAGAAAACTTACAGCTGAAGCAATTCTCAACATCTAATGAACTATATCTTCCATAAATTCTCGTTTAACCTTTCAGTTTGCAGCTTGATAATCAGTTAGAACAGAGCAAGTTGTTTCTAGTAATAGTCTAAAGAGCACTCCACATCATCCTCTGCACGAGAACCTGGATTTTCAGAGTATCCCTGCGAGAACTTCATGTTTTCTTTCTCCAGGTTGTCGTCTGCCTTAAATTGCTTCAACTGATTGCTCTCATGCTGCACTCTCCCGGTGATCTCCAGGCATAAGCCATTGGCTCGAGTCTTCTTCGGCTGTGCTTTACTGTTAGCTGGCTTCTTCTGCGGGCCTGGATTGATGAAGATTGGTTGCACTCTAAGAGTTGGGTTTGGTTTTATCCGGTTCACTTCTCTTTCATCAGGAGGTCGCAACATCCCATTCCCGGACTCAAAGTCCGATAGCTCATCTTCGTTCAAAAGTACCTGCCAATGCTAGCTTGTCAGCAAGGGCAAAACCATCAAAAGTAAACAGAAGATCTTGCCTTGAAGAAAGATTGATCTATGAGAATAAGGCAATCAGGTAAAATTACAACCTTGCGACCGACCAAGTCAAAGGTTATGATCACTTTGCTCCGTTTGGCTCGCTCAGCTTCTTCAATCTCCTCCTGCTTCTTCCTCAAGAGTTCCTTTTCCTACGGCATGATAAAAAGGGTTAATCAAGCCAGCTCTCCATCATTCGATGACTAGAGACAATTACACTGGTCATTGAGGTTAAGCAAACACCTCCTTAGATAGCCAGCTGTTCCCTTCGATCGCATAATAATCACTTTGGTCATCAATAACTGTTGTTCGTGCTGCGGAGTTCCGATCATACTCGACGAGCCTCTTGGCATAGGCTTCAGCTGCTGCTTCAGCATCTGAGAGGACGGGGACAGTCTCCTCGAGACCTGCATACTTGCTACCTTCCTTCAAAACAAGTGAGCCGCAGAAATTACAAGGCCCTTCCCCTTCCTGTTCGCAGACAATCTTCCCGCACGATAAGCAATTGCTGACAAGCCTGTGCCTACGGGCTTGGCACGAACAGGGCTTGCCTTGCTGGAACACGATCGAACCTTTGGCTGCCTCTGCAAGCGAAACAACTTTCCCGGCTTTCTTCTTCCTAGATGCAGATTGATTTGTGGGCTTCGACTCACTGGACACGATTGCCGCCGAGCTCTCCTTACTGCCAAAGCTTGCAGTGTCCTTCGATGGTTTAGGAGCTTTCTTGGTTCCAACAACGGAAACTTCAGCCGATGGGGGCTTGACATAGGCATGTAAGCTCATGCTATGAACATTAGGAGCACCAGTTCGATCAGAATACCCTCTCCGTCGTAGATATTCATCGATCACGGCTTTACCGGCCTCTCGACCTATAATGTTCTGCAGCATGTGGACAATCAGACCCCGGGCTAGGAATTCTACCCGAAACATGTAACATTCTAACAAATCCTCACAATTGCATCAGAAAAAAGCACAGTAATGCATTTCAAAACCCTAAGAAGCTTTCAAAACAACCATCTTGAGCGATCATAACTTCAATAGGAAGCAGGCAGCTTCGCCATGGCAATCCGAAATTCAGATGCAGCATGACTACTTCAAGATTTCAGATCAAAATCAGGGAAAATCCCAAAGCGGTAAGTAGATGAAGATAGGGAAGAGGCGATTGAGTTACGTCGAGGTATTCCTTGGCGTCGACGGGCTGAGCGAGCTCGCAGTAGGAGACCAAACCCGAGATTATATCCTTGTCGAGATCCAAACCCGTCTCGATCTTCTTGCAGAGGTCAAGCAGGGCTTCCTCCAGCCACTGCCCCGACGACTCCATTGCTGTCTGCAAAGATTAATGAAGCTTTGTTCAGAGAAAGTGAGAAAGGAACTCATTTCAGGCCGCCGCCAGTCGATCGTCGGTTCCGGGGCTCGTTTTCTTAGGCCCGATAAGAAATTGGGTAAAGTTTACGGGCCCAGCTCTCCAGCGGGAAACGATAACCTTCCCGTTGGCCTCTGTGTAGACAAATTTCAGCCTTTTTCATGCCCATGAAGCTGAAGGCCAAGCCAGCAAAATTTGAGGCCTTTTATCTCCAACATGATCCTCGGAATTGCTTGTTCTGGTGAAGTGCTGGTCCCCTAAGCTCCTTCCGGTCAGTAGCACGATAGGCCCATTCATCAAGCGATTGAGAGTTATCCTTAAACAGTGAGAACGCTCGACAACGTGAAGCTGTTGTGCATCAAAAGCCCACGACGCATTTCGCTGAAAATGATCCAGAGCCGCCCCCAGGGCCACCGTCTCCTTCTCCAACCAGCATCCAACCACACACTCTTCGGGTATTTGATTCGAGTATTGTTAAATTATGGGAGAAAATTAGATTACGTTAAAAGTGGATTATGAAATTAAATTGTTATATTTGATAAATATTTTAGATTATTATAAAAGTAATTGAGAATATAATATTATAATATATAATGTGATAGGTCAAAAATATAAATTTACAAATATACCCTCTCATTTCTTCCCTTTGTTTCTCTTCATTTGTCCTTTTTAGTGGACAAAGTGGGAAAAGTGGATTTTTCCACTTTACAATGTGACAATGCAGGGCTGGAACCCAACAATCACTTGCTGGGATTCGTGGCTAGTCCGGCAAATTTTGAAAAGCCCGGGGAAGTGGTATTACATCCCATTTTTATCCAAACAAGGGAAAAATAGATTGCAAAGTTATTACTTTCCATGGAAGGTTCATGGATTACATTGAACCAAGCAGGGCCCTGGAGAAATGGGTCGAAATGTAAAATTGTTTTGTTTGAAAAATGTAAAGTTAGTTGTAAATTTTGATAAGTATGGATAAAATTGCTGTAAAGTTAATCTAATTTTAGAATATCAAGATTTTTAGATGTGATTTCAAACATTTAGAACGGAGAAATAATGTAATTCCTTTTTTTTTTAATAAAATGATGATAACGTTAGCGGTGATCCATATTCGTACTAATTATGAAGGGTATTGAAAATCATACAACTTGTGATGAACTCGTTGTATGATTGTGGTACAAGACAGGGAGATGGACAATCGCAATGAACTCCTTGCAGAGATGACAAGCTATATGCTGAGTGAGTCGAGTTAGACATTTCGATTTTGATTTCACATGGAGGAAAGATCAGGGGAACCTCAAATTACAAAGCACTATCACAATGATCATTTACCATCACCTGATGGATCCAGGGGTGTTCATAGTTCGGTTCGGTTCGAAAAAATCGTTCCACATCGAATCTAATCAATTTCCGGTTTGGTTCAGTGGTATAAGGGCCGAACCATAACCATTTGATGAAGAAAAAATCGAATTATTTAAAATCAACTTGAACAACTCGGTTAATCGGTTTTTTAAGTAAATAAATAAAATTCACAATAAAAATACAATCGGTTCGGTTCAAAAATTAACATGTAAAAAAAATTTAAGTAAAAAATATATACATTTTTATTTAAATTCGTATTTTTTAATTTTAATTTTTTTATTTCATTTAATTATTAATTAGAAAACAGTTCGGTTCGATTAATCACAATTAACCGAACTAATAATACGAAGTAATTAACCGAAACTCTTCTCGATAAAAGAACGAACTGTTTGTGAACCAATTTGCACGATTCGGTTTTTTTATTCGGTTCAGACCGGTTTTGTGGTTTTTTCAAAGAGCCCTAGAAGGATTCTCTTTGATTATTCACAGTTTCACTTATCTGGCCCCAAACAATCTTTGAAAATCCTTTTAAGCTACTTAAACAAACAACGGAGAAGCATTCCATTGATCTGCTAATGTCCAGCTTGAGACTGGGTTAACATTGATCCAAACTCATCACTCTGATCTCCTATTAACAAAAAAAAAAAAAAAAAGTCAAACAAATCATTCAAACCAGCTCACTAACCATTAGATTCGTTCATTTAAAATTTACTACAACTTTTTTATGTAGCAAATGCTATTCACTTGCACCAAATACCGGCGTTACCCAAACCCTGAAAAACACTCACAAATAATTCAAATTTCTCTTTCCCAAAACACCATAAACTCCGGAGCTTCAGCCCACCTACCGGCCAAGGCCGGAGCCCGTTCTGCTTCAGACGGCCCACGGTCGGCCCCCGAAACAAAACGTTCAACTGCAATTTGCTGGGCTCCCGCTACACGCTGAGAGCCCTCCAAAAATTGGCGTATGCCATTTGAAGCGACGAGCACACGGTATTCTTTAGTAAAAGGCGAAAGAATAGTTCGCTTTGTGCTCGACGCATGGCTGCGTAACCCTACCAGATGTAATGACTTACGTTTTATAAGCTCTTCAATGAGAGACCTTTCATTAAGTGAGCGGTGTGGGACAAATGGAAACAAGCACGCGGAAGTCACGTGCTTATCTCTCCCACTCCGCCGAAGACTTGACTGAACTTCACTGAAGCTGCTGCTGCCATTCACAGGCATCTTTCCATTTATACCTCGCCGTCTCTTTGTGCCGAATCTCACGCTTTGCTTGTACGTTATCCTCTCCAGAGCTCCATCCGGGTAGCTGCTTTCTTTCAGTCCACTGCGATCCACGAACTGGGCAACGGCATTTCTTTCTCGTCGACCTTCCTGGGCAGTGCGGAATCGCAGTATTGGGACGAAGTGGAGCTCTGAGTATCGTCGCCATAGTCCAAATTGTTTTGCTTTCACATTCGTTGCCGATGCTCCAGTAAGATTCTTTGGATGGAGGAGTTGCCAAGTGGGGGTCGCATGTTGTCTAAATGCTATTGGACCGGCGCTTTTGATGCTCCAGTCGCTGACTAATTTTGCATAAACTATTCGGATAAGTTTCAGAATATTGATAGATTTTCATGGGCTCTTTCCTGTCTCCTCAATGCACTTCCTCCTTGATTGCTTCTCCCGGCTCGGACTTCTCATCTATCCGCGTTGATCGCACTTCTTAAGAACTGTTCATTATGTGATATAGTGCCCTTACGTACATTGGAGATGTAACATACCCCTTCTTGCCTTGTCGGGCGGCAGATTTCTGAGATGGTAACACCCCTCGTGCACAAGAGGACGGCTTCATTGGCTTTGCAAGGGTAAGCCCCGATTTCAGAGACGGGATTGGCGCCCTTGTTCGGGTCTGATCCATTGATGTCGTCAGCAAGCTCTCAACTTATTTTTTATTGGGATTTGCAGGATTCCTTGAAGGATCCGGGTAAATTCGTCTCCTTTTACTCTGAGAGAGAGAGAATTGATTTCCTTCTGTATAGATAATCACGAGTGGTGGTGTGCTTCTGCTACCTTTTGAGCAGCTGACGTAAAAATTCTGATCTCCTAGAAAGCTCAGTTCCTGTTCTCCGTGTTTGATCATCTTCCAAACATCTCCAAGGTAATAAAGTTTGTTTTTTCCCTCGGTTGTTTTCATGTTTTACGTTTGAGATTTCAATTAAGTACTCCTCTGTTCTGCAAAAATAGATACGCGTCTGTTTCATTTCCTTCCAAGAGCTTCCGTGTTCTGCCTCTCATGTGTTCTATTCATTTGATTCTCTGTCAGTTTTATTCACTTTAGTATCGGATAATGTTTCTCTTGTTCTTGATTTGGATGGTTATGAATAGCGTTGACTTTGAGAGAGGAGCCTGAAAGATCAAGCTAGTACCAAGGGAGATTGAGAAACTGAGCCTGCACAATGCCGGATTCCTTGCACAGACGCGTCATGCACGGGGCCTCAGGCTAAACTATACTGAAGCTGTAGCGTTAATTGCTACCCAGGTTTGTGATTGTCTGAAGGCTTCATACATCATGCTTTGACATTATTTCATTGTATTGAGTTAAACTAATCTTTCGTTACCCCATAATGAGTCAAGCTAATATTTTCATTTTGGAGCAACTAAAGCTTTCTTCAGAGTACTTATGTGGTTTTGTTGATTTCTGGTCTTCTTATCTTATAGATGTTGTAATTTGTCCGACATGGCGAGAAAACTGTTGCAGGGTTGATGGATATTGGGAAAAAACATCTTGGAAGGTACAAAATGAAAACTATTACCGATTCGATCGTGGTGTAACTTGCAAGAATGTACCTTCCATTCTTCTTGAATAAAGTCTTCATGATAACAGTTTTGGAATTAACATTCGGTTAAATATCTGCTTCTCAGTAAGTAAACAGTAAATCACGTTGCAAAGGTTGCTGACTTGAACCGACTTAATTTTAACAGGAGACGGGTTCTTCTAGCCGTTCCACATCTCGTGGATGCTGTTCAGGTTTTAAGATCAACTTCAACTCCCATATTTTTACTGTAATTTTGTTATTTTAAGCTTATCTGCGAGATCTTACTGTTCCTTAATTTTGTCTTGGCTTTATCTATGTATCCTTACTCTGAGATTCTTGGTAAAGATTGAAGGGACGTTTCGTGATGGCACTAAGTTGATTACCATACATGACCCGGTTGCTACAGAAAATGGAAATCTTGAGCTAGCTCTACAGGGTTCTTTTCTTCCAGGTATGCATAAACATTTCCAGCTTATGATATCTAGTTGTTTATGCTATCAATTCTGTCCGAGTCCTTTCCCTAGCTTCTATTGTTAACTTGTAGTTGGAAAATTTCCATTGCAGTTCCATCTCCAGATAAATTTCCTGGTATAGAGGACCAAAAAATCCCTGGTGAAATCATTTTTGGCAGTGGCAATATTGTGATTAATCCTAGAAGAAAAGCAGTAATTTTCAAAGTCACCAACAAAGGTGACAGGCCAATTCAGGTGTTTATGCTTGCCATTCATCTCTCTTTTTGAACTGATGAACAGTGTGCTAACTTATAATTGTCCCATTCATGTTTTATGTTATCTAGTTGAGGGGTACCCCTCAGAAAAAAGGTTTTAAAAATGCTTCTTAAGAACCATCATTTTTGGTGCAAGCAAATGCAGCCGCCTCCCAATTGTAGGGAAGTTCAAGCAGAAGGAAAGCTTCTGTAAGTTATGTATGCCAAAGGCCAATTGGCTCCGGACTGGAGGACTCCATCCCTTTCCAGAAAAAAAAAAAGAAAAAAAAAAGAAAAGAAAAGATAGTGGTAGAGTTAAGTTAAGAAACCCCGCGAGTGGACGGTCAGGGCATGCTGGTCGTGGCTGGAAATGATCATGTTCCAAGAAACAACACCTCTATCAGGAATTTCGTCGAACGGCTTGATGGCGTCCTCCGTCGCTGCACCCATACATTAACGACTCAGCAAGCAACTCGAGATGAGAAATTCCTGTAGAATTCATCTGGGGTCCTCGATCCTCAGCGAAGCAGAGAGTGAAAATGGCTTGGAGATGGTCGACGTGCAACGATTGTCTTTGCTTTAAAGAAAAATTAACAGCGATGAAACATCACTAAGTCAAGATGGCCGAGTTGGTCTAAGGCGCCAGTTTCAGGTACTGGTCCGAAAGGGCATGGGTTCGAATCCCATTCTTGACATTACATTTTTTATTTTTCTTTCTTTTATTTAATGTTTTTCTTTTAAAAAAATAATTTTGAGAACATTTCAGAAGAGTTTCGGTCCATACCTGAGCCTCTTTTGGGTCCGTAAATTTCTGGGCTGTAATCCTCCGTTTTCTAATTTCCCAATTTCTTTAAGTGCCCAGGCACTTTTAACTATAATTCAATTTTTTAGCCGATCGATAAAAGGTAGAACGGTAATTGATTCTTATTAATAGAGAAAATCACCGATCAGAATAGGTTTTCTCCTCAACAGTTCAATCCGATTCGAAGTTAGACTGATATGATTTATTATATTTTTAGATATAGAATAATCTACGTTAGAAAAAAAAAATAAGATTCTATTATACGGCAATCACTATGTAATTGTATGGCAGTGGAAATGCATGCGTTTCTTTTTCCTTTTCTTTTTTTTTTTGTATCTACGCGAGCGATTATTTAAAAATTTAACGAGTCACGAATTCATGTTCAAATTGGATCGATCAACAAAAACGTGAAATTTTCTTACTAATATTTCTTTTCACATACAAAAATAAAATAATAATATTTTATTTAATGATAAGAGATACTGAATTACTTTGATTGAAGCGCAATGGTGTCACCTTGCATGCCCTTCCCAACCTAAGGATATGCATGGAGTTTTGTCTTCAAGGTCAAGGCCATTGCAACATGAAAGCCTTCATAGTGACTGTATAATTGGGGCAATTTTTTTTTTTTCATTTTAATAATTTATTATTAATTATTAGGGTTATTTGTCTAATCTATCAACAACTATTTAAGAATTTTATAATCTATTATAAACTATTTTTTTTTTTCAGAAAATCATGAACTAATCAAGAATTCCCTAATCCACCAGGGACTATTCTTTTAACCCAGAAAATTACGAACTATGCTAATCTACCATATCGTTAATTTTTTTTATTAATTATTGATATACACAATTAATTTTACTGATTGTGCAAATGGAATCTGACGTAACATCACATGTGATATCTATCTGAAAATAAAAAATACGAACTATTATTAAATTCTTTATTTTATCACGAGAAATGAACGTGCAAACAGACGTGTAAATTATTCTCGAATTCTTTGTTTTATCACGAAGGTGAATGTACAAACAGATGTTCCCTATCTTCATGACCGGATGGATGTCAAGTGTGATGTAGCGCCAAACTTCGTTCGCACAATCAGTAAAATTAATATTATACTTCAACAATTAACAGTCAATATTAACAATGCGGTAGATTAGGAAAACGGAGCATAGCTCGTGATGTTTTGAGCCAAAAAAATAGTTCATAATATATTAGGAAATTCTTGAATAGTTCGTGATTTTCTGAGAAAAAATAGTTAATGGTATATTAGAAAATTCTTAAATAGTTTGTGATTTTTTAGACAATTCATCCTAATTATTATGACTAAGTTCTGAATTTTGTATCAGATAACTAATGAAAAGAGTTCTCGGATATAAAAATCGGAACCGCTATCTGGCGAAATCGAGTCGGCATTCCAGCATTGTCCCCGTCATCGTGTTTACATGTGGAAGCGTAGGCGGCAAATTGCCTCGTCTCTGTTCCATCTTCGGGTTATTTTCTGATTTTGTTTAATATACAAATACAAATCATTTTTGTCTTTATTTTTCTTTTTCTTTTTTCAAGGTGCAAAACCCGATATTAAGCAACTTTACGAATTACGATTCGAGTCGAATCAATACATTAAAAAATAAAGCGACCCAAATTATAGAAATATTCTGTTCAAAATACGCGAACTCGCGACTTACTCAATAGAACAACGATGTCAAATTGTCCTGGCTAACTCAACCTAACTGTCTTTTCTGTTGATCAATTAAGATGTGATCGAGTACACGCGGCAGGTAAACGGCCGTGGATGAGGTTGTCGGCCGGAGTCTGTGTGAAGGGGCAGACGTCCGCGTCATTCTCCGGCCAATAAATACAAACGAGATTCTCAAGGGTGAGGTGGAGAAGAGAGGAGAAAAAGTCAAAATTAGTGTCGACTCGAAGAGTCCAAGTGCTGACTCTTTCTCCTCGCACTGATTGCAACTTCAATTTTATCGTTTAGTCTCTTTTTAATTCGACACTTGAAAATGCGATGCAATTTTGGTATATTTTTCAGTTTTATAAATAATTTATATATTAGCATATAAAATTTAATTATAAATATTTATTAACTAAAAAATATGAATGTTATAATAAATTCACAAATATTTAATCACCAAATCTCTTTAACGTCACTTTTTCTCCTATTTTACGCAAAATTTTCTCCAACAACTATTTACCAAATTCGTTATATTTGTAGTATACTCTCTCCCTATCTTTTTCCTAAATTTATTACTTAATTTCATATTTAATTTAGTAAAAGTTACGCTCGTAATATTAATTATAATTAATTTTCACTTTTTTGTCAACTTAATTAAATAACAAAATCTGTGAATAACATGGACTCGCATCGACTAGTTATCGTACGAGCAAAAAACGGTTTAAAACAGTTTGACGATTCATCCCTTTAAATATCATTTCGAATTCGAATCTAATTAGTAAAAAATTCACGATCGCGTGAGTTTTACCGACTGACGGTTTGATCGAACTCGAATTTGGAATTTAAACAAAAAAAAAAAAAGAGGAACGAGAAGATACTGCATCATCCCTCCGACAATCTTTTGATGCAGCGTCCAAGAATTTCTCCCTTTCCTTCCTCTCTGATCGATTCAATGGCATTATTCATGCAGACAAACTCTCCAGAGAAAGAACAATTTTGGGCACGTAGATCTTACACTCGAACCAGTACAAAAACCGCGTAAATTCAGCAGGAATATCGTCCAATATCTCGATCGACTTTTAATTAATACGCGCGAGACATCACACGTAAGTCCTTTTTTTTTCATGACACTCGACAACATATACGCAGTGAACAAATATGTCATTGCTTAAAGATAACGCTCTCCAGTTCTTTCATTTTTTATTTTTTAGATTAGCAAAAATTATTTTAATTTTTTTCCATGTTTTGGGCTGATAATTACTGTTCAGACACATGTAGTCCTTCTAGAATCGGGACAATGCTAGCTGTTCCTGTGTACTAACAATTCAATCAGGTGGGGACGGATTAAAGTGCATGGTTTTTCTTTTCTTTTTTTTTTTTTTTCCCATAACCGCGAATATTTAAAAGTTCGATAAATCTCCAATTGATCCAGATTCGAGTTGGGCCGGTTTACTAAGAAAGTAAACATGTCCCAATATAATTTTTTTTCCATTTATAATATTCGAATATGAAATCTTACTTACGATGAGATATCTTAATCATCTCAACTGACTCGTGTTAGTCGATGGTATGAATTTAGGGGCATGGATTTGCGGCCTACTTAAATTCGAGAAAAATTATGTAATTTTATAATTTTTATTAAAATTATTCTGCATCGTCCCTTTATTTTATTATTTATTCTTATTTGGAGTTTCATCTATTATCGGTTCCTTGAATGTGGTCGATTTTACCGTACATTTCTCTACTAAATTTTCTTACGTACTAGGGCGAAACTTGTCAAATTAATAATAGGAAAAATACAATTTATAACATCACAAATTAAAATATAATTTAAAATACCTCTAGTTCGATCCTCCTTTTATGTGCATGTACCGTTATTTAAAAATCCAATACTTGCGATTAATTCGTATTCAAACTAAATCGGTTTATTAAAAAATAAAATTATCTCAATCGTAAATTTCTACGCGAATAAAACTCAAATACGATACTTTATTTAAGGGAAAGATATATTAAATTGTTTTAATAAATCCACGTTAATTAGATGGTTTTTTTTAATAAAGCTAAAAAAACCCGATAATTACTCGAAAAGGTACATTTATGTACACACGTATACACATGAAATCAAATTAGACACAGCAAGAGCAGATGCACATATGCTAAATTGTACACAACATACGCAGATGTTTTATTGGGAATAAATAAATATGTTCATATTTCATATTCGTTTTCTGTATCAATCGATCCTTATCGGATCAATTAATTCAAAAAGTCAGGTAGTTATCCGATTCGGTTTATTGATTTACTTTCGATAACGTGTCAGTGATGGTTTCTCGAATTTCAGATTGCATTTATTTCTAATGTTCCCATCGCAGGTTCGACCGAGCCCACCTTCTAATGTGACCCTTAAAACACACACACACACACACACGTATTAGGGCACACATCGTATATCCAGAAGCATATCCCATACCAATGTCGAGAGAGATATCATAGTAAAATTCTACTGGTAGAATTAAATTCAAAACCGAGAACGATAATATTGTATCAGATTTCTATCTTGGGAATAAGGTAGGCTTTTTAATTTGTGTGCATTTGTACGCATGCATTCATCAAATACTTGTCTACCTCGTATTTTTTTGATGTGTGCGCATATGAATGAGTAATTATAATCGCAACGATTAAGTTAATTGTTCTTAATTAATTTATATTAGAGTCCGATCGATATATTAATGAATAAAATCTTATAACATAAATTAATTTTCCCATCTATAAAATTTAATTTCGAGACATTATTTTAAAAAATATCTTATTATTTTAATTAATTCGTGTCAACAACAGTTCATGGTGTGCACCAATGCCATGGCCTGCAGAAAATTTAGGGTTCCCAAGCAAAATATTAATTGGAAGCCGTCACATAAATAGCCACTCCACCAATACAAAGACAGCAACTCCATAGGTACTCAAACACAACACGGCTAATGGTTACGTACGAGGTGTTTATTATCCATCCACTGCCATTAAATAGCGGCCAAATTACAACTAATTTAAGTACGGATACGTGAAATTTTATTTCAGTATGACTAATTCTTTATTTTAATTAATTCTGATTAAATGTTACCCATCTATGGTGAGTGAACAGTATTCCCCTGAAAGTGCCAAGGACACCCAATACAAAAGATGCCCACACCACACAAGAGCACCATATCAACCCTATCAAGTTACTGTAGCTTCCTTCAATTGCCCGATCGCCAGGGCGACTAACCACCAATGCCGTCGGGGAAGGTCATAGCACTAAAAACAATCGGTTCTATGATTGTCAGCTGGATGTAGACCAATCCCGAGCTAACTACACGAATCACACCTCGCCATGCACTAAGTTCTTTATTTATGATCGATGGAACGACAGCGATGAATCGAAGAACTCCTTGCAGAGTAAGGCCAATCAGCCGTTGATGATGATGGGCGTGAATCGACCAAGATGGCGCATGAGTGTGAATTAGGGTTTGATGTCCAGGCCGCCGGCATCAGATACAAGACGGAAACAGGTAGCCACATGACAATGAATGAATGGACGGATGCTGCACAACACTGCCCTGTAAGAGTCCAAGGAAGAGCTGACTTTTTGCGCGCACACACATGACACAAGCTGAGTAAATGCTCGCTGCTGTACTTTTTTAACTCTTTTTGGAACTTAGTCCCTTCCCACTGAAAATATTTAGGCTATAAAATTAATTATAATGTGGTAAATAGGTAAATTAATATTAATTATTTAAATATTTATTATAATATTAATACTAATTAAAGTAATTTAATTAATTTTTTTACTATATTATTATGAATTACGATTATTTAAAATTTTTTTCTCTACACTCCTCTCTCCCTTCATATTCTTTTAACTGAGAGATCGATGAATTTAAAAAGAAATCGTAAAAGTAAAATACTATGAAAAGTTTATCGGTAAGAATTTAATATTGAAATCATGATACTGCATTGAGCCTCGTTCTCGCTCTATTTTTGTTGCTTGTCTTTTTTTTTTTTTAATATTTTTTCCTCTTTAAAATATTAAATATGATAGAAATTCTTCCTAACAGTCGTCAGCGTGGCAGCATCAATCCCTCCTCTCCTTCCTCTTCCTCTTTATATACTTCTCTCTATATATACACAGGCAGGCCCTTAACCCTTCTGGTGCGATCTCCGCAGAGCAATTTCACCCCCCACAAAGCACATCTATACATACATACCTACATATATATATATATATATATATATTAACACACAAATGCATATCAAACTCTAGAAATTGAGGCGGAGATTGATCGATATGGGGAGACCGCCATGCTGCGACAAGATAGGAGTGAAGAAAGGTCCATGGACGCCCGAGGAGGACATCGTTCTGGTCTCTTACATACAAGAACACGGTCCCGGCAACTGGCGATCTGTTCCCACCAACACCGGTACGTAATTTCAATTTCTCTTCTTTAGTAATTTGTCTTTGAATTCTTGCTGAGTTATATATTATGGGTGTTGGGGTTGGTTTGATCATTAAATGGTGCAATAAAGATCCACACCGGTAACTCCCTCCATGGTTGTTCTTTCTCTTTAAAAGAGTTTTCTTCCACTTTCTTGAATAGAAACCCTAATTTGTCATCTCCCTGGAAGAGCTGCATCGATTTGAAGATCATATGAAGAAATTTTGTGAGATTGATCTGATTTTTGGGTGCGAAATGACCATTGCTATGTAGGTCTGTTGAGGTGCAGCAAGAGCTGCAGGCTGAGATGGACTAACTATCTCCGACCGGGTATCAAGCGAGGTAACTTCACCGAACATGAGGAGAAGATGATCATTCATCTTCAAGCCCTTCTCGGCAATAGGTCTGTATCAACGAAAATTATACTTGATCGATGATTTGATATTCAATTTGTACAATACAGTTGGTCCTCATTAAAGAGACGAGTACGCAAAATTATCGTTCAATGTTTTTTTTTTTTTGGTGGAACGGTTCAAATTTTATTTTGCTACATGTTTTCCCAGATCCTAATGCTTCTTAATTACTAGGTTTACAATCTTTTCTTTGAACTGATGCAAAATTTTTGATTTGTTTATGGCTGCAGATGGGCGGCCATAGCTTCTTACCTTCCGCAGAGGACGGACAACGACATCAAGAACTACTGGAATACCCACCTGAACAAGAAGCTGAGGAGGCTCCAGCTGGGCACCGAAGGCGGCGGCAAGGGTTCGTCTCCAACATCAGAGTCCGTGTCGAAGGGCCAGTGGGAGAGGAGGCTCCAAACTGACATCAACATGGCCAAACAAGCCCTGTGCGAGGCCCTTTCCTTGGACAAATCGAGCCCTAATTTCCTAACCCGACAGGACACAGATCTAGGGACAACCTCAGATGATCCTTCTGCCACTAGCAGGCCATATCAAGCTTCCTCTACTTATGCCTCCAGTGCTGAGAACATAGCAAGATTGCTTGAAGGGTGGATGAAGAAACCCCCTTCTGATAAACCTTTATCCTCTCCGTGGTCATCCCAATCGGTCCAAGCCAAATCCGAGAACTCCTTTGCAAATACCAACAACCACTACGTAGGTGCCACGGGTTCGAGCTCAAGCGACGGAGGGTTCGAGTCCATGTTCAGCTTCAACTCTTCGAACTCCGACATGGTCTGCACCCCATCGGACTCGCCTGATGGGTACTGCACGTTCCAGGACGAGTGCAAGCCCAGTGTGGCTGAGACCGTCGCTGGCCCGCCTCGAGTCCCCTTCTCGTTGCTCGAGAAATGGCTACTGGAAGACAGCAACTGTGGATTTACTCATGGCCAGGATGATCATCTCGTGAGCAGCATGGCAATGGACGACGACGATGACGATCAGAATGAGGAGGCTGCTCTGTTCTAGTCGGTGTTTGCTTAAACTACTTCTGTTTAATTAGGTCAGTATCTATAAAGATATATAGAGCCTTTCTGGTTTTTAAATTTCTTTCTTTTTTAATTTTCCTTTTTCTTCCTCTGTCTCTGTGGGGAGCTGAGTTCTTGTAGAGAATGAAGAAGGCTTGTTCATGTCTGGCTCAAAGTGAAAGAGACGACACCCCCTTGCACACTTTTCTCTGTAAGAACACGGGTGAGGGGCAAAAGTGTAAATTACAATAAGTAGACATCCTTGATGACATGTCTGTATTTTGAGGTGATCACATATATAATACAAATAACTACCCCTTTTGTACTCGCACTCTTCTGTTGAGGTGACACAATTATCCCTATCACGTAAAATTGGAGCATTCGTAATCGAATATGAACATATTAAACGAACCGGGTAATCAACACTCAAAACTGGATAGTATAAGAAGGCTGTATTCATCAAAACTCAGTAAAAATTACACTTCTAACAGTTATTTGGTTGAGCTTGAAACTCCGACTTACCAAATTGCATGTGAAAGAATTTTCAGCTAATAAACGATCATTGCTATGATCGACTATACCTAGAGATTACCAACGAAGGTTGGCGCAAGTGGAAGGGGCTTGTGTCGCTTAAGCAGAGGTGCCGGGTTCGAGCCCCTGTGAACGCAGCAAACCTTCTTGGGAGGGGTCCCCGGGAAACCGCCCAACAGTACCCCGAATCCGGATTAGTCGGGCCTTCGGGTACCGGATACCGGGTGGGAAACCAACTATACCTAGAGATTTTGTACATGAAACTCAAAGATAACTAAAGATAATTCATAATAACTATGTAATTTAATAAAAATGAGATTACGACAATGAGATTTCATACCGTGATATTATTTTTAATTTAAAATAAAATTAAAGGATTTTAAAATTAACTTTCAATATTAGAACTAACAAATCTTTTTATTTCGTTTTTTTTAATCTCAAGCATTACATTTATGATCTTAAGGAAAAGTCCATTGATAAAAAAGCACACGTTGTGCAAGTACTTGCATATGTGATTTGGAGTCAGTTATATTAATGTGACCGAATCTTGTACGCGGTCGATGTGCGAAACACGTTCCACTTTTTCCGCCAAGTGATGCTCGATGACATCGAGCGGTTTACTTTAATTTGCTTATAATGCCACTGCAGCTGTCGGCGTAGCACGATTGATTGATCAATTTGCTTCTTTGAATATCTAAATTCAGCTTTGCCTATGCTCGATCGATTGATGCTCGATGACATCGCGCGGTTTACTTTAATTTGCTTATAATGCCACTGCAACTGTCGGCGTAGCACGATTGATCGATCAATTTGCTTCTTTGAATATCTAAATTCAGCTTTGCCTATGCTCGATCGATTTTCATATACCCGAGTCAATTGTCAATTTGTTGATAAGCATCAGGAGAGAAATCTAGGGCAGGATTAGAAATCTAGGGCAAGATTTGCCTTGGGAATATGCAAAAATGGAAAGAAGAAGAAGAAAAACATGTTTTTAATGAAAACACATGCATGTTAGAGTTTTGATCCGCCTCTCTGGGCAGGCCCACTGGTAAATAAACTTCGACATGTAGATTAGGCTTAGGGTTCGATTCTCACATAGGCCGGTATGAGAGACAGCTCGTCCACACTATAAATATATGGCCCAGAAAAGGGCGCAACTCCCTAGTTGGACGCGAAAGCGCTCGAATACCTTAGTTATAAAAAAAATTGTTTTAACCCTTTGCCTGGTTTTACAAGTTGGAATTGGAATTTTGTTCTGCATTTCCTCTCAGTAATTATGTTGGAAAAATGACACATTTGAATGAGATATTATATCATCAAATTGGAGGAATGAATTATCAAATAGATTTTTTGGATTTATATTTATGTTAGATACGTGATTATATTCGGTGCGTATCATTCGTTCACTGTGAATATGTAAGAGCCAATCAAAATTGATATATGTTGGATACGTGTGGCCGCAATGGGATCGATTCTCCATTTGAATCAATTCTCATCAGCTCTTACATATTAATAGTAAATGAGTAATGGTATGGTATAGAATTGGCCAGGGAATTATGGTTTGGGAATGCTTGTGGTGTAATCAAGTAAAGCAGCTATGAGGCCTTTCCACCCGCATAATACGGGTTCGAACCTCATCACCAGAAAGCATTCCTCGAAGCCTAATGCCCGGCCGGCGGGCCACTTCTATACATCGTGCTGTGACTCGGGTTCGAGCCATTCATATCACCCGCCAGTCGTGTTTCCAGCCATGGACGTGGAATTAGAAATTGAACACTTAAATCTGCAGAAGACCGTTCATTAGGACTAAAGACAAGCTACATAAACATTTCGGTTGCGGTTCGAGATCTGCATGTACCTGGATTAGACTAGTGGTACCACAGGGGCTAGAACTGTGACTTCCGAGTTCAACCACCTAATTCATAACTGATCCCGACTAGTATAATGAGATTGAAAATCCAATCTGACAACGATCTCAGCTCAAGTTCTAGTTCGAGTGGAACATGGACTGCAACAAAAAGGATTCGGGGATGCGCTTCTTGGTCACGGAAGGTAACTGAATTGCAAATAGTGAACTCGAATTGATAGTCGAGCAGTTCGGAAATTCGAAAAAGTGGCTGATGATAATGACGATGAGGATGGGGATGAATTCCTTCTCATAGAAAAAAAGTTTACTTTGCATCAGTTAGAATCCACATACAAGCCTTCACAGTTGCATCTATACTACCAGCAGCATCCTCATCAGCTTGTCAGCTTTTTGTTGTGAATCGGGTCGGGCCCTCGTCGAACTCTTCTCTTGTCGGATAGGAACACCGCTGACGGTGCCGGAGCCAAGCTTTGCTTCTCCAGCGGGACGGCCACGGTGACAAGATCCGGTCTCGGAGCAGCAAGATCCGTGCTTGCCAGGCCCGAAACGTTACCGGACCGGAAGAACAAGGCCTGGAAACAGAAGAGAAGGGTTGCAACCTTGCAGGCAGAAGAAGAAGAAGAAACCATGGCTGGAGGATCAATGGTGGAGGAGGGAATTGTGTGTTGCTGTGCGTGTGAACAGTGTCTGCAAAACTCTCTCTTTCTCGTCTCTCATTCTTGAAGACAACAAACAGACAAGCCTGCAGATTTCTGACTTTATGGGATTTTGTATTTGGAGGCTCAATCATGGGGTGGTCCTGGCCGTTAAAGCAGAAGAGGAAGGGCAAGGCTGATTCAGAAGACTCCTCCTTCCTTGCAGATTTGAATAAAAGAGGGAGCTTGGAGACCTGGGAGTCCCATCTCATGACCAAGACAAGACAGGTATCTTTTCCATTCTTTAAGGGGCAGTTACGTCATTTGGCTATCGTTCCATGGGTCCTGAAGACGACACTGCCCTTTGTATTAGCAGAATTTACAACCGAATTGGTGCAAGAGAAGGCAAAAGAGCAATCCATTAAAAGTAGAGATGTGAATAGTGTTGGTAGGCAAAGGGAAAGTGGAAAGCAAAATCGTTTGCTTCTTTACGCTATCCCAACCCAAGCTGCTTTGGAATCCAAATCTCTTCCCTCCATGCAACTAAGGATGGAAGTCTCCCCGGATTGATGACTGATTCACCGAGTTCGACTCTTCAATCCATAGCGCGATAGGAATGCAGGGAGTCACGCCACGCTAGTCCTGACCTAGATATAGTCTATAAACACGTCAACCGCCTTGGGGCCGGATATGTGAGTGTCTACCATGCTCACCCCATTACACGTATTTTATCCTTCTTAGTCCCTAAACTGACTTAAGTATTGGAGGGCTATTTCAAGGTCAATGTATCCGAATCCGATTTCCTTGTAGGTACGAATAGCTTGCACAAACTAGGAGCCAGCCAGCCCCAACCCTCAACCCGACAACTGAGACCCGATCCTCGATAGGCACCTCCCAGGACCTATCAACGCAAACTTCTGGCAAGCCGAAAGCCATAGACTGATAGCCATCTCAAATTTGCCATCCAAAAAATGATAATCCGATTTATGAAACCAAAAAGGACTGACTTTGTAACCAGAGAAATGTCCTATGGTAACTTATGCGCTGGGCCGAATCTAGGCCCATTTGCTTACTGTTATAAGGCTGCACTAGAACTTGGGCCATTGGTCCTGGGCCTCGAAAACAGTTTCAAAGAGGCCCAGAATCAGCCCACTAAGCCTTGAAAACCGTAAGAGGAAGTTACTTTCACCGGGAAAGGTTGGCAGCGGCATTAGCGTTATATCTAGGGTTTAAGCTATTATTCTGCCTGGGAATTCAACATCAATGGCGGAAGAAGCAGCTCAGGAGCTCGCCGAGACCAACCCCTGCTCCGCCGAGGGAGCCCCCGCCGAAGACATGGAGCTTGTAACAGCAGGCGGCCCGAAGGACGAAGCCGCCGGATCGGAATCCAACGGAGCCGCGAACGGGAAGCGAGGTCGGGAGGAAGAAATGGGAGGAGGAGAGGAAGGGAAAGAGGACGAAGGTGACTCGAAGAAGCAGAAGGTTGAGAAGTCAGTGGAGGAGGAGCGGCTGGAGAAGGAGTCAGTTCGGGTCAAGCTCGGTGCTAAGGAGTTTGGGTCGTCCGTCGAGATGTACGACTACTTCTTCAAGTTCCTTCACTTCTGGTCCCCGAACATCAGCTTGAACAAGGTACGGTGAAGCTGCTGCTTATTGTCTCTTCCAGTTACAGCAATTCTCTGCGTTGTTCCTGTCTGCCGGCCTGAAATTAATAATTATGGTTTCAGATTGCTGGGACTTGCGATGGTGAAAAGTAGTAATCTTTAGTGCATTCATAAAGTAAGATGAAATGGAATCAAGTTCTGGAATTTTTGAGGGATGAACTGAAACAGGGAAGAGGAAGTTTGCACTTTTAATTGTTCTGGAGATTATTGTGCTAAGCTAGGAATGTACGAATGAGTTTGTTCTCGGAGACATCCTGCCATTTATCTTCAAAGTTTGCTTTTTTCCATGATCTTAATTGAGTCAATGACTGCATTGTATTTGCAGTCCTGATTATGTTCCTCTTCCATTACAAAAATAGGATAAAGGGCGAAGGTTTTGTCGGGTTATTCAACTGTAATGATTTGTTGTGGCGTGCTTGGTGAAAAGGCTACCAAAGCTACTAACTGGTTAAATAGTTCGGTGTTTGCAGTTTCAAGCTTCGAATTTTAGTTTGAGTGCATACTGTGAGATTCTTGACTTGTTTGGTCGCTGTTATTTGTATCGCAGTATGAGCACATGATGCTTATGGAGCTGATCAAGAAGGGTCATGCCGAACCTGAAAGGAAGATCGGTTCTGGGATTAAGGCTTTCCAGGTCCGGTACCATCCCGTGTACAAGAGCCGGTGCTTCTTCCTCCTAAGGGAAGATGATTCTGTGGACGATTTCAGCTTCAGGAAGTGCGTGGATCATATACTTCCACTGCCTGAGGACATGAAGGCGAAAACCGGTGCCAACAGGGCACCGGCCAAAGGGAAAGGCGGAGGTGGTCGAGGCCGTGGGCGAGGCGGTAAGGGAAGATTTTGAGCTTGCGATGATGTTAAAATTTCGAGCTCTGAATCATCAAGTACTCTCTGTTTTACCAATCTTAATACTAACGCAGCAACATTGGATGAGTTCTCTCTCTGGAATTTCAGACTGCCTGCTAGGCCTGAGACTTAGTCAAAATGGTATCATTGAATTTGCATCGACGGGTCTTGGTTTTCTCATTTGAATTTATCCATTTCTTCTTGCAATTTGACTCTTAATTATCGAAAATTTTCAGTCTACCTGGTATTCTTGGATCCGAAGAAGAGAAGAAGATTACTCGACAGTTAGTTTAATCTCCTGACAGTAACCTTGACTCTCAAGCTAACACGTGATCTGATGATCAAGTCTACAAATGCGAGGCACGGTGGAGTATCCATGCGCGCATTGCAGGTCGGTTCTATCCTCCGACGACTGTCACCAGTTCCGCCATTACAGTGTCTTAAAATTGAATAAATTCCGACACAAAATGATGTTCATCTCCCTCTCGTACTACCGCCGTAAGTACGGAAGGACAATGCCGATGCACCGTCAACAGAGACTTCGATTCAGCTCAATGTCTGTCTCGCTCACTGCCAGGAGAGTTGAACAGTGGAAGATTCGAACCGGGACTCGGCAGTTGTCTCAAGATTCCTAGAACATTGTCTGTCGCGATATTTGACAGCTTTGCACGCCTTGTTCGTAATGAACCCTTTCAAATGGGACAGATTTGGCGCTTATTCTTGAACTCTCGGTGCTCGCCGCCTCTGCAACTGCTTCGTCGCCGCTCTTCCTCCTCTGCTTCCTGTCTCGCTGACTCCGCGACAGCTGATTCTCAGTTCTCGCACGGTCTACCTTCTCCGACGCCGACACAGACCCATGGAGAAGACATTGTCTCGCTGATAAAGTCATGCACCCGGAAGACCCACCTCCTCCAAATCCACGCCCATTTGATCCGTGCTCCTTCACAGTCGTCCCTCTCTCTGAAGCTCTACAACACTCTAATCGGGGCCTTCTCAGTGTCCGATTCGCCTGAAGCAGGTTTACGCCTCTACCGCGGCATGCGCCGCCTGGGCGTTTTGGCAGACCCCGTATCGTCCTCCTTCGTCATCAAATGCTGTGTAAAGATTCGATCTTTACTCGGAGGCATACAAGTTCATGGGAGAATCTTGGTCGATGGCCACCAGGGGGATGGCCTCCTGCTCGCCACCCTGTTGAATCTCTACTCTGTATGCGAGAGGATTGAGGATGGTCTCAAGGTGTTCGATGAAATTCCTCGCAGGGACATCGTTTCCTGGAACGTTCTGATCTCTTGCCATCTCCGCAACAAGCGGACTTGTGATGCGTTGGGGCTGTTTGATCTCATGGTGAGTGCGGGCCCAGAGTGCAAACCAGACGAAGTGACTTGTCTGCACCTCCTCCGGGCCTGCGCCACCTTAAATGCTCTTGAATTTGGCGAGAAGGTCCATAAGTACATAGAACAAAACGGATTTGGAGGCACTACGAATGTGTGCAACTCTCTCATATCAATGTATTCCCGGTGTGGAAGCTTGGATAAGGCCTATGGGGTTTTCACCGGAATGGGGTCCAAGAAGAATGTGGTCACATGGTCGGCATGGATCTCTGGGCTGGCGATGAACGGACGTGGAAGAGATGCGATCGAGGCTTTCTTTGAGATGATCCGATCTGGTGTTCCTCCTGATGAGAAGACCTTCACCGGGGTTCTGTCTGCATGCGGTAACTGCAGGTTGGTGGATGAGGGGATGATGTTATTTGAGAAGATGAGCAGAGAATTCAACCTGCTGCCAAACATTCATCACTATGGATGTATTATCAATCTTCTGGGTAGGGCAGGGTTGCTTGATCAGGCCTACGAACTGATTCTTTCTATGAGGGTCAGGCCCGACGCAACTCTATGGAGGACTCTGCTCGGTGCTTGCAGGATCCACGGTCACATTGCTCTCGGGGAACGAGTGGTTGAGCACTTGATAGAGCTGAAGGCTCAGGAAGCAGGGGACTATGTGCTGTTGCTGAACATGCACTCATCTGCTGGCAACTGGGAGAAGGTGATGGAAGTTAGGCAGTTCATGAAGGAAAGAGGAATTCAAACAACTCCAGGGTGTAGCACTATCGAGTTTGAAGGTGCCGTGCACGAGTTCACCGTGGATGATGTCTATCATCCTCGGCATCATGAGGTTTATGCTGCACTTGATGAGATCGGGCAGCAGCTGAGGATTGCTGGGTATGTTCCTGAGATCTCGTCGGAACTGCATAACCTGGCCGTGGAAGAGAAAGGGTATAGGCTGTCGTATCACAGCGAGAAATTGGCTATTGCTTTTGGAGTTCTGGTGACTCCCCCGGGGAAAACAATCAGGATAGCTAACAACATCCGAATCTGCATCGACTGCCACAACTTTGCAAAGGTGCTGTCGAGTGCTTATAACCGAGACGTGGTAATCAGGGATCGTTCTCGGTTTCATCATTTCAGAAGAGGAGTTTGCTCCTGTGAGGACTACTGGTAGGGGGAGGAATACAGGAATATATTTATATTGTTAGGCAGCTAATGAGGGAATTACTTGTCTGGACTAATTTTCCTTTGAGCTCTGGCATTGGTCACAAAATCTGAACTTGTACACGACAAGGAAATGGAAACTGAATTTATACTTACGATCTTTAATAGCAAAAGACTGCTATCCCTGGATCTCGAACATAACAAATCCTAGATTAAACCCGAGGTGGCTCAAATTTTCAAACAAAAGAGAGAGATACAGGAAGCTCTCCTTTACTAAAATGGGGGAAGGGAAAAAGGCTCGATGGTTAGTTTACATAAAAAACAACCAAATGATTTCTCTTGAAAACTTAATGACTCGATGCCCCCAGCGTGAAGAGCTCGATCTCAGGCAGCAACAAGTTATTTCTGAACAAAAGTTATACCTCTCTATGCTGGCCTTCAGTTCGGGTTTAAGTGCCTCGAGGGCCTTCTGCTCGTACTTGGTCAAGTCCTGGAGGTCTGATGAGATGAGGGCTTCAACCCCCTTCTTCCCGAGCTTCACCCGGGATGTGAAGAATGGGAGGTCAGTCAGATCCGACTGAACATAAGAGCACTCATAGACATCTCCATCTCCATCTCCATCCAAAGCCCTCAGAGAGGACTCCACAAATCGGGCTGCTGCATAGGCCATAGATAGCGTGGCAGAAACAGCACCTGCTTTCGCCTCTACAACCTCGGTCCCAGCATTTTGAATCCTCACAGTCAGCTCCTGAACCTCTTTGTCAGCAAAACTCACCAAGGGCCTCGTCTTCGATATTAGGGGCAGGATTGTAATTCCGGCATGTCCCCCCGACCACGGGCACGTCCACGTTGATCAGTTTGAGGTTCTTCTTTTGGGCAACAAATGTGTTTGCTCTGACAACATCGAGAGTTGTGACCCCAAAGAGCTTCTTCGGGTCGTAAGTGCCTTTCTGCTTCAGAACCTCAGCAGCGATCGGGACAGTGGAGTTCACGGGGTTGCTGATTATGTAATGAAGGCTTCTGGGCAGCTATCGGCGACAGCCTCAACCAAGCTCTTGACAATATTAGCATTGATATTGAAGAGGTCATCTCGAGTCATTCCGGGTTTCCTCGGAACTCCAGCGGGAATGACCACTGCATCCACTCCCTTCAGGGAGTTCGCAAGCTCAGAGGTCCCAGTGAAATCGAGAACCTGAGAAGGAGTATTGCAGTGGCTGCGATCAGCCGCAACGCCCTTCACATTTGCAATACCATAGAGATGAAGGGTGGAGACCAGTGGACACATCTTGATGAGGAGAGCTAGAGGCTGGCCTATTCCTCCAGCAGCTCCAAGGATGGCCACTTTGAAAGAAGCACGGGGCTGGAGACGATAGGAGGAGCTGTCAGCTCGGTGCTTTTGTGCTCTTGGTGAAAAGGAACGCCGAAGAGCGGAGTTACTCTCCTTGCCCGAGAATGACTCCTCCATTTCACAGTTCAAAGAAGTTGCTGCCTTGAGACCACTAAAGCTAGTGGACAAGCTTGTGGGGGTGAGCTTAACGCCAACATGCTTTGGTTGTTGAAAGGCTGCGGCTTTTGGCCCGAAGGAGACATTTGATCCAATAGACAAAGTAGCTGCTGATGTTGCTGCCATCTTAATCCCTGCCAAAGACAGGATTCCAACAAGTGTAATTTCAGAAGCTTCATCGCCACCAATTGTGTCATTGTGTCTAAGCATATCATAATTATCTACACGAATCCTATGCTTCTAAAAGAGATAGACCTCCAAATAACAGAGCACCCCCAAAAAATAAATGCATAACTTGGCTAGAAAATTATTTCCTATAGCTCCTCTCCTCGACCCGATGGTACCGAGTCTAAAGAGCCATATTTCGAGAGCCTTGAGTCTTCTTATACAAATCCCGAGAATTGTCCTGAAGTTAGTACCCGAATTGGTATTTCTTTAATCGGCAATCAGGCAATGCTGAATCAAGAACACAGTGAAAAGATTCTTCACAAGGGCAACAAAACCAGATGGCCAGATTTTCATGAGAATCGAAAGGAGTACCAACAGAAATACATTTGTTTCCTACAGCACGACATCTAAGTTCGTGCTATTGAAACCAACAACCGAGAGCAAATTTGCCCGATATTGCTAAATCAACAACTTCCA
This sequence comes from Lagerstroemia speciosa, assembly GCA_037672795.1. NCBI lineage: Eukaryota > Viridiplantae > Streptophyta > Magnoliopsida > Myrtales > Lythraceae > Lagerstroemia > Lagerstroemia speciosa. Next base: position 3,189,732 of record CM075308.1, read on the forward strand.
CGAGTCTGTCAGATCTAAAGACAGCCCGAGCAGGCATCAAGTGTTAAGACAGGAGGCAATTCTACAAAAGCTAAACAGACAAACAATTTGACACCAATAAAATGAATCTTCCATCAAGGCGAAAGCCAAAACATGTAAAGGAAGACAGCTTAAGGAAGGCTTTACCACTTACAAGAGGAGAAGATTTGCAGAGGTTAATAGATCAGATTTTGAGCAAGATCCAGAAATGGAAATGGAGTTCTGTGAGAGAGAGAGAGAGAGAGAGAGAGAGAGAGTGCCCAGAACTTCGGAAGTGAGTTTATGACTCACCTGAGATGGGAAGATATGGCTTCTGCTTGGGTTTGTAGGGTTCAACGTGAATATCTCCGCCTGTGAGGCCTTGCTTGTCTGCCCTGAATTGATTCATATAACGCTCACTTCTTTCCCGTGCGGAACGAATCCACCGACTCTGTCCGGAGAATCCGCCCCCCGATTTCGAGAATTTCTACATTGGCCCCTGAACTTTAGATGGATATGAAATATGCCGTGAACTTTCTGGCCTGAGAAGAAGTCTTTGACAATCACAGTATTTCAATTTGAACAAGAGATGAGCTATCTGAATGCGATGATTTTTCAAGCTGACCTGTAAATCCGTGTTCCCATATTTCCAGAATCATTAGTTTTCCATCCTTTGCAGATGAGGACAAGCCATTCCTCGGGACGATAACATGTGAGTAGGATTGCAGGTTGAATAATAGAAACGGAGGAAAACTTGTAGTCACTTGTTGTACTATTTGCTCCGACCAAGCGGCCGGAAACTGTTGGCCTGGGATCATATTCGGTTGATCCAATGATTGCCTCAAGTGGGCTTTTTTCTTTTGTCAAAAGAACACCATGACAGGAACTGATGTTTCAGTCTGCGCTGTTCTATCAGTATCAATGCAGGTATGTAACCAGGAGAATGTCTTATCTTATCACAGTTTAAATCAAGCATAACATTTCGAATCATACTTGCTGCTTAGAGTGCAAAAATTCTCTGTTTCACAGAATCTCAAACGAAAGAGGTTAGAGATTGACAGGGAAGCCTTCTGTTGAATAGCATTCTACGAGCTAAGCTTCTCCATCTCCCTCCTCAGGGCATTAGCTCTCACCAAGCTCCCTATCGTATTAACAGCCAGCTTCAGATCCTCCCAAGGGTTACCGGGCACGACTGTCTTGTACAAGTAACTGTCAAAGGTCATCTTCTGCACATACCCGTCTGCGCACATTTCAACAAAAGCTTTGCTTGCAGGATTCAACCGGTAGAAAACCTTTTGCAGCAGGTCGAGCACCTTGTAAGTCGGCCAATAGGTCTTGTTCCACTTCTCCAGGTACTTCCTGAGGTCACTCTCGTCCACCATCCTCTTCCCGTTCTCTGATCCCTCCACAATGGCCTCGGCACACATCTTCCCGCTCTTGGCTGCAAAGTAGATCCCTTCACCCGAGCAATTGGTCACATGCCCGGCAGCATCTCTGACCAAGGGAACCCGTACTGAGAGCCGACGAGGCTGGGGGTGTTCTGGGATAGGATGGGCCTTGGCTCGGATGATCTGACCACCCAAGATCTTGTCCCTGGCAAGGTTTGGGGTAGCCAGCCGGAACTTCTTGATGTCGCCCTTGTGGGTCACTGTTCCTGTTCCCACCGCCACTTGGTCGCACTTCGGGAAGACCCAGCTGTAGAAGTCTGGGGAGACATCGTCCCCAACATACCTCTCAGCGAGGTTCTCGTGGTAGGCCGTCCTTTCATAAGGGATTCTAATTCTTTCCTGTTACAAACACGAGAAATTAGAGGAAACAAGTCAAAACCGATACAAATCAACTTGGATATCTCATTCAAAAACAATCTTGGGAAGACATTCACAGCAAAGCACAACATTCAATTCGAGCATGTATGAAGAACCTGAAACTACCAGCACATGACCGAGTCACGCCAATTTCTACAAATCAAATCTTTTAACTCTTTGTTCTCCTGATCAAGAAAAAGGTGTCTGATTAACATGTGCGAGTTTCAGAATGTTCATAGAAAGAGTTCTCAAACTCTCAAACCCGAAGAGGTCACACAACGGAGTAAAGAGAGAACACACCAGTAACTGAGGAACTCATAAAAATATCAAGCAACTGTTCATCCATTACTAGATTACAAGCTTCACCAATGGTAACTCGGAGCTCCAGGCCAGCGTACGTGAAATGCGATAGCATAGTCGTAGTCCCTGGCATTGATGGACTTTGCGACCTTAGAGTTCGCCCAATCAGCCCCAGTCACAGCATCAACTTCCAAAGTCTTCTTCTCCGCCGCCGAGCCTCCTGCGGACCCCACGGAGGTTGCGGTTGCTGAGCTTCGGGCTTGTCTTTGAGCCGATTGTGCGGGCCTTCCAGAAGTGCATCTTAGCGGGCCTCTAGATGGAGAGATGGGGGCTCTTGTCAGAGCTCTGCCGGAGTCCGGTGACGGTCTTGAGGGCAGTAGAGGCCATTTTCTCCGGTAGAGAGTGGGGGAGAGAGTAGGCGGAGAGGACTAGGCAGTGTTAATGCAGGGAAGAAGAGAGCTTGTCTCATGCATGGGTTTTACAGGTTTTTTTTTACATTTTTTTGGGTATTTGCATGATGTTTATTTGGAGGACATGTTTTTGACATATGAAGGAGAAATGGCCGTGCAATTGACTGAATGGACAGATCTGAATGAACCAATTCCACTCGAACTTGGATTACCCAAGATCTATTAACTTCTCCATATTATATGTATATGTAATAGAAAAAATTAAAATTTTGATCAATTCGACTTGAATTTGAATTATTCAAGAAGCATAACCTTCTCAATATTATGTGATAAATAAATAAATAAATTCTTCTCATAGGTCACCGCTGGCCAATTGGACTCATCCTTCTAATAAGCCCAGTTTCTTCCCCGGACTAATGCTCGTGCTGTGCTGCTGCCTCCTCTCTCTCTCTCTCCCCCCCGCCACCCCCGCCCGCGCGCCACCCCCCCCCCCCCCCCCCCCCCCCCCCCCCCCCCCCCACATTGTCTATTCAGCTTCAGACTATCAAGCACTCTCTCTGTCTATTGTTTATCTAACTATCTAGCTGGAAAGATTGGAGCTTGGCTATGAAATCGATGTATGGGATTCAGTTTTCTCAGGCATAAGTAGCAGCCCGGATTGTTTTCTTCATCCTAAAATGCTATGGATTCTGGCTTTCACTTCATATTCCAATCCAAGGTGCAGGGTTCTCTGTCTAACTTCAGTTGATTGTGGAGACATCCCCGCAAGTTCTTTATCTCAGCTGTTAATTCGGGTGCGAAATTTTACATTTTTTTTGGTAGCAGAAGCTCAATTTACCAATCAGTAAAGCATGTCTTGGATGTTGGAAATGGGAAGCACAAGGGGCCTGCCAGTGCGTGAAGTTTGCTTTTTTTGAGATGACTTGCGAGATCTATTGAGAATTGAACTGCTGACAATTGGAATAATTTGGGGTTGAGGGCTCTAATTCAGATGAGACGTGCAATGACTACTTTGCCTGAAGTCCGAAGGCTCAGGCTCCCGTTGAGGGTTATTCTTTTATCTAATACTAATAGAGCAGTGAGTTCGCTCCAGAAACTGGATAGGAGGTTGACTAAAAATAGGACTAAGCTTTGATTGAACATGACGGGGCCAAGACAAGCAGACTTCCTTGGCGACAACCCCAATCCGCAAAGCTATCTTCCACCATGAATCTCATCAGATTGGAAGGGCTTCCAATCCTCAAGCAACTTCATCTTGAGGATGAGCTTTTCCGGACCTCGAAGGATAACTGGTGCATTATAAATGATGGGACGAATGACCTTACGATCGTCATGGGCATTTCTGGGTAAATTACTTAGCTAACTCTCCAGATATTGTAGTAAGAGTGGGTTTATGATTATGAATCTAAATGCGAATCATGTGATAGGAAGGCTGCTGAACTCCTCGAGACTAAGCCTGTATTGCTGATCAAATTCCAGTCATCAGAAGGTTCACAGGGGAGGGACTGTCATTGATCGGGGGACGGTCTTTGTCACTTTAATATGCAACCAGGATGCGGTGCCCAGACTGCAGCCTTATCCTCGACCAATCATGTCGTGGAGCAGCCTAATACACAAGCAGGTGTTCCGAGGAATCAGTGATTTCCGCCTTCGCGAGAACAGTATCCACCCCTTCTGTATCTTCCCTGGTAGTATTTCCATCTCTTCGACTAGATGCCTTTGGATGGCTCAATCATCAATCAACTCGTTGTTTTAGATGCCAAGATCAACTTTCATCGACAGAACAGTAAATGCACTGGGAACCTGTTTTTCGTTAGAACCTGTAGATGCTGAAACAATTCAAGATTCCTCGGCTGTAAAGTTTGTTCCTTCAACGAGGCTGCTGACTCGCCAAGAGCTGGAGGAAGCATTATCAGCAGCAGATTCTGAGAAGTGAGAACTCCCTCACCGATTCTGCCCCTTTATAGCATCATTTTGGGTTCTGAAGATTCACGCCTCCATGATTGTAAGATTTTTGTACTGCAAGATCCTTCAACTGTTATTGTTCAAGAGGTATCTGATCCCATTGAGAAGAAATATTGATTCCTGCTGTACTGGCCAGTTGCCGCGGTACAAGTTTTTGCCTTTTGGTGGTAATTCACTGATTTCTGGAAGTATGTATATGCTTGTCCCAAACTATGATGATTTATAAGAAGTTTTGCCTTTTGGTACTGTTCAAAAAAATTTTCGTTTTTTAATTTTCTACACTTTTATGACTTTTTAATAATGGGGAGAACTAAAATAAACTAAAAAAATAATCATATTTAGAATAAAACATATGATTAGGGACAAATATAGAAAACCAAACAGGGGGCAAAAATGGAGGAGGAGCTAAAGGATGATTTTGGAGGGTAAGGTATGATAATTTAATAAAAGTATGTATAAAGTCAGTAAATTATATATTTATGAACTTACAGGAATTTTCCAAGTTCTATGCACTCTTAAATCCATCCCTATCTACGGTGAAAAACAGAGAGGTAAGGAAAAAAGGTTAGGGACCAATTCGGCATTTGCATGTTTTGATGGGAACATTCTTTTATAAATCTTCTAGTTCTACCCCGAAAAAAAGGTTTTGATGGGGATGGGTCGATGTTACGTTAACAGACAAGGAGACAAAAAGGGTTCAATGATTTGATGGAGTTAAGGAAACATAGCCGTGGGGGTTTCTTGGTGGAGAAATTTGCTGGGACGATGCCCGCTCAAGCAAGCGGATAAAAGGTTGGAAGCATCGCTCGCCCTTTTCTTGCCTCTCTCTTAACAGACACGTACGGACACTCGGCTCTACGGCAAGAGAGGTTTGGTTGGTTTTGCTGATTTCAAACCCCCGATATCTCAGCTTCACCTTTCGCCCTCATTCGTAAGTTTTATATCCTCTTCTCTCTCTGTGTCTCTCTCTGTCTCTCTGTCTGTCTGTCTCTCTCTCTCTCGCTTTGTGTTACGTATCTTTCCTCTTTTGGCCACGCGATGATGTAAATATGTCTTCTTTCCCCCAGGATTCGACCAGTTTCTGGAAACTCTGACTGCAATTTTCTCATCCCACTTTGGATTTTTGTTTTCTTTTTTGGGTTTGCTTTTCTGGGTTGGGGGGGTTGTCACTCGAGTTTCCAAGAATCCTCTTGTAAATTATTTCCCAGTTTGAATAGATTTACGGGTTTCATTCAATCCTTTTGTTCTCAAGGATCAATCTTGTTCAAGTGGGCATCTCAAAGTCGACCCTTTGGTTCATGAAGAAGAGGGCAGATTTATCTAGAGCCTAAATCAGCAGCCAAACCCTTCTCGCAGGATTCAATTTCTGCGTCATCCCTTTTTCAGTAATTGCCTAGAAATGGTGGGTTTTCTTGGAGAGGCCTGTTTCCATCTGATGGAGCTGAGATCAATCTGATGGTGTTTGGATCATTTGTGATGGAAGAGGCAGATAAGTTTTGAATGTTTAAAGCATATTTTTGGGGAATATCGGGGTAGCTCTTGGGGCCAGATTCTTTGCAGTTTTTCAGTGACAATGGGGAGAGTTAAGCTAAAGATCAAGAGATTGGAGAGCAGTAACAATAGGAAGGTGACTTACTCGAAAAGGAGGCATGGGATACTGAAGAAAGCTAAGGAACTGTCGATATTATGCGATATAGATATCCTCCTCCTCATGTTTTCTCCAAATGGAAAGCCCACAATATTCCACGGTGAGCATAGGTAAGTTGGGTGGCGATCATTAATATGCACTTGTTCATTTGGAGCTACAGGTCTTTATCATTTGCATGGTCTTCTTCCAAATCTTGTTTGTATGGTTCTTGACAATTAGTGCACACGCATCCCTGCTAAGTCGTTGCCCCTATTGTTCGATAATCAATATCCTTATAGTATTCAAACTCATTGAGCTTTTATCATAACCGATATAAAGATGTAGTAATTAAGTAAGTTTGTCCAGACGAATGAAATAACAGTCAAATCTAATTTGTGCAGATGAAGATGCGGTCTCGAGTTTTTCCTTCTCTAATAGCAGGCACTGAAACAATGATAAAATTCTGTTGGCTGACTGTCAAATTTTCAGTCAATCTGGCTTCTGATTATTCTGCACAAAAACTTTCTTTGTCTGGATTTTGCTCTCTAAGAAACGTCGAGAATTGGACTCTGATGTATTGAATTAATTGTTACCTTGAAGTGTATAAACTTCAAGTTCTAATTCTGTCGAAATTCTGTGTCGCTTGATTTTCAGCACTATGGAAGAGGTTATTGCCAAGTTTGCGCAGCTAACTCCGCAGGAAAGGGCAAAAAGGTATGATCAAACCGTTGCTTTCTTGGTCATGTTGAGTGGAACTGTATCTGATCTTGTTTTTTCAATTGAAGCAGGAAACTTGAAAGCCTTGAGGTAAGACTTCTCTCAGTTTTCATCAATTAAGATTCCCATTTTGTGTGTCTGTTATGATCTCGTAGCCAGTAAACTCAAGCTTGATGATCTTATCTGTTTTGAGAGTATAGGCACTGAAGAAGACGTTTAAGAAGTTGGACCACGATGTGAACGTTCAGGATTTTCTGGGTGCAAGGTCCCTTATCATTTTGCTGTAATTTGTGTGTTATATGTATTGGCTGCTTTTTCTTCAACGACCATCTAATTGTCTTCTCCTTTTCATTTTCCCTTGTAGCTCGCAAACAGCCGAGGTATCAAGTATATGAGCATATTTTTAACATGATGATCTGTAAATTCCTTAAGACTCCATGCATTAAAACAAGTTTCTCTTCTAATTATATCTGAGCAGGATATGGCCAACCAAGTGAAGATTTTGCAGAGTCAGCTGGGAGAAGTACAGAAGAGATTAAGGTGCATTTTTGAGCTTTTCTTGTCTCAATGTACTGTCTTTTCTTCATTCTTTTGGTTCCATGTTTCTTATCTGTTCTATCTTCATCTTTATCTAGGTAAAACCTTTTTCAGAATCTCGGAATCACTTTGTTTCTTTGTGACTATCAATTGACTCATGGGTCTGGAATTGTAGTACTCAGCTTCTCCTGCTATATTTACAGCTATTGGAGTAATCCTGAGAAGATTGACAACATAGAACATCTCAGGCAGATGGAAGACTCCCTACGAGATTCCATTGGCCGGTTACATCAACATAAGGTATGCGAAATTTGGAAGTTATCATATGTTTTAAAGATTTCTTCTGTTAATGTTTCTCTTTTGACGTGTTTGAGTGGTTTGTATTGTGCAAGTAAACTATTTCTTCTTTGCAGGAAAACTTAGGAAGGCACCAGCTCATGTGCCAGGTAAGAAACACATATGCAAGTTCTGTCTGACTCCGCATGGGATTTTATTCATCCACATGTTACAAAAGATGATTTTATTCATCGGTTCAACCGGCAATTGTCAGTTCAATCGGCATTTTCTTTTCTGGTTCATACTTCGTCTTAGGATCACTTCTGTACTAATATACTAATCCCATGAACGAAATCGGAGACCTGAAATCTTACGAATGCAAGATGTAGAAATCAATCAAACAAGGGATTGTTGCAAATCCTATAATGATCGATGTGCGACCGACGGCAATTGATAGGTGTAAAATTGAAAAAGTCTCTGTTTTTGTGCTGAGGGATCCTTATATGCACTTCCTTCTGTTGCAGTATGACAATGGGATGTCGCTGCCTTTTGTGATGCCTGGGATGCAAGAAGGGCACCCTTTAACATGGCTTCCATTAAACGAGAATCAACATTTGATGTTCCATGGCGATTCAAACTTTCTCTCGCATGGGTATGTTGTGCTTATAAGAACACGGGGAGTCATTTGGCTAACAAATGCAATTAACAGCAGCTGTTTCTTACAGAGCCATTGCAAGCTCCTCAGATGCCTCACTCCCCAGCTGTTCTGCCTACTTTGGTGGAGGGGACAGGCAGGCGGAGATGGGGAACATGGGACAGGTCGATAACCTTGTACAAGCAGGCTGCGTCCTGAGCGAGTTAAACGGGAACTCTTGTCTGCCCCTACAAGATGGGGAGCAGTATCACTACCCTCAGTACGCAGGTCTGAATTTCCCCGAGGATAAGAAGATTAAGCACCATATGGAGACAAGCTTACAAGGGCATCCTCTGGACTACCAAGTCAGTGGCAACGTCGAACTCCAGAGGCCCATTTACGACAACGGGCATCACAACTGGGGACCTGGAGCATGTACCTGGTGGGATCATCATTTATAATGGGACCTTCTATGACCAGGCAAGCTTCTTCACAACTTACAGTTCCCTCTCTTTTTGCAGAACTTCTCTATCATCAAAACTTTAACGTTCTGATGTTGCTGAAGAGAGAGCTGGTTAGATCACATAGCATCAGATCCTGGATTTTGGATCGGGTCTTGATATCTGTTTATTCTGCTATGCATCTTTCCGAGTTCTGTCGGCACATCTAGCCGGGTTATCCATGTCACGTTCAGCTGATTTGCACTGTCTATAAACTGCCCTGCAAACTTAGTCTTTAGAAAAACCGGCCTCACTTAACGTTGTCTTTACCGTTGGATTGTGATTTATTAATTCTTGTTTCTTGCAGCAATCAAATCGAGGATTCCGTGGATCTTTCTCCATCAAAGATGTGGTTGCTGAAATCTGCTCTGCATCACGCACCAGTAATAAAAACACATTCTTCAGAGGTCCTGTGGATCACACGTGGTTACACGGATATGGTCATTGCGATGGTCGTCGCATTGCACAACCAACGAATATGTCTTGGAAGTAAATTGGCTCGACCAGCTGCAACTTAAGTGGTGGATGGGATCACAATCAAGGACGAGGATTTCTGTGGATGAACTGATACCCTGTAGGTAGAGGCCGAGAGGCAGCTTCCTCCTATCGGCAATTTTGTGAGCGAGATGTACATTACATACACACAGATACATACAAACATACATACTTAAGAAATACAAGTCAGGATTTCGCTCGCAGGAGCAAAGATGAGAGCCCGTTCATACTCCCCTCCTTTTTGTCTTCCTCTCCGTTTTCTCCCTCTGCCTCTGCTTTTTTCGAATAAGATGCGTTACAGATTTAATTGCCAACCCACAGCCACTTGCATTCCACTTCCGATCTAACGGACAAATAACGATGGTTAAGATGCGTTACAGATTCCGTTGTCAACCCACAGCCGCTTACATTCCACTTCCGATCTCATGGACAAATAACAATGGTTGAGATGAAAATTGGGCAGGACCGCGCTGACGCTGGCCCCCGCTGCCACAAATTATGACGCAGGCTCGGCCACTTGGGCCGACCATAGGCTGGCGCCCCTTCGAAGTGCAATGAAGGCCACCAGCCTAGCCCATCAGCCTTCTTGATCGCCCATTGAGCCCGTCCAGGTAAGTACCGTACCAGGTCACGAGCGCCTTCCTTTTATCCTGCTCCCCTCCTCATCCTCTCCTTCAATCTGTCTGGTGTGGGACAGATGAACTGCTACGCCATTGTACTTTTTCCCTTCATTTTTTCCCCCATACGATGGAAAGAATTTGAATTCTCTCTCATTTCGGAAACCCTAATCTCGTCTTCTCCAGCACGTATAATCGCCCCCCTCGTCTTTCTTGATCAGCGTCCTGAAGCTCGTGCCCGGCGTTTCAGTAGTCAAATTTCGGCGGACCTTCCTCGATGATCACAGCTTCTTCGCCGATACGAGGAAAAAGTTTTGAACTTGACGGTTGCTGTCGACCGAATCGGCATGTTCTGTTCGATTTATCTGTCCCGCTTCCTTCTCTTGATTCGTTTTCGAACTCGACGATCGAGTTTTGTGATTTGTTGTTCCAAGTGACAATAAAACAGACAGGGAGATCGGCACCAATCAACTGGGGATGTTGACTTTTGGTCTTTTATGGGAATCTCTCTGATGCAACGCAATTCATCCCTATCACATTGCTCTGTCTGTTCAACGTTGTCTGTGTTCTTCTTGGCCTGTCTCGATGTATGTATAATATAACTCTTGGAAACAAAAGCAAAAGCAAAACCCTTTTTTGTCCTTACCTACTTCTCACATTTCAATTCTGGAGTTGCCTGTGGTGCATTCTGAGCTGCACCTTTTTTTTATCAGATAATGAGAATGATGATAATACAGATATTGTCACAGGCAACATCTCATCCCATGTCTATTTGATCATCTTCTGGTTGGGTGCTTTCTGGGTCTTTGCTGTTCTGTTTAGTGCGTTTGGATGACAACTTTCGTAACCCATTGGAATCAATTCTTAGGAGAAATGGCTTCAGATAGATCAGTGCACTTGAGTTCTGTTCAACTCAGTTCAAGTCAATGGTGAATGAATCAGGATTTTGTGATGCTACATGAATTGAACTGAAAAGAACCAAATATTATCGCTTGGGATGCATTCAAATCGAAATCATTCGATATCCACCCCCTGCCAGATACAGTATTGCTCACTGGGGAAAGAACTGTAAGCATGTGGTCCAATTAACATCTCTGATTTTCTTGAGTCTGTTCATTGTAGGTCGGAGATGTCATCAGACCTCTCGCTCTTTTGATTCCATCTGAGCCATGTAATGTCGCTTTTGTGCAGTGACATTCCTGAGCAAAAAAATCTGACTGAATCTTGATCTGTGTGGTGTGACTATACAGGTGGATTCAATATTGGGCGATAGCTCCATGGATGTGGCGCAGCCGTGTCAGTGTTACTCATCCATGTTACCCCACATGAAAATCTGACTGAATTTGAACAATGTTGTTGCCTGCGAACATCTTTATGGATGGAGTACGTATTCTCGAGAAGTCATTTATTGACATCTTACATCAGGTGAGCAACAAATGCCCACCGTCCCAGTTGGTTGGAGCGTCTTGTTGATAAAAAGGGTCGCTTTAAATATGGCCCTGACCAGTGATGGATTTGGGGCGCAGAGGCAATTGTCGCATGAACTTGGGAAACTCTATGAAATTCTATATAAAATTTACATGATTTTATTTTATTTTTATTGAATAATATATAGTTCACCCATTTAAATTCTTCGTATTGCTTCTTTATAGAGTTTCGCCCCCATGTACAAGTTTTCTGGATCCATCCTGGTCCAAACTATGTTTAGGTGAGAGCTACATAACCTGGCCTGACTATGTTCAAGGTAGGTTGAGCCCTTTTCTAACCAATGGAGTGGGTTTTAATATTGTTTGGATGTCTATATCCCTAATATATTAAAATATGGTTATAAGATAACATTTTAGCCTCTGTGTGACAGCTTCCTATAAAGTTTTATTTTTTATTTTTTTTTTATTTTTTTGAATTTTTGTGTGTTGTGGGGCCCCCACAAATCTTCCATGCTGGCATCTTTCGCTTTTTATGTGCCTTTCATTTTTTTTTATTTTCCCTTTTGTTTTTATTTTTTATACGATGAGATCTAGTGAGTGAGACGTTTTACTATTTGTAGAAATCTAAAAAGTAATATGTTTTCCCATACAATTTATGCTAGAAGCATCATTATTACATATTTTCATCATCATCATTTTATTTAAATAAATTATAAATATTTATATTCTTAATAATTTACATCCCGTGACGAAACGTGAGTTTTACACTGGTATTTAACAAGAGTAACCTGGTCATATGTCCTGGCTATGTTTGTTCAACAAATGCAGAACTATGATTCCTTAACCAATTGACTTTGGTTCACAGGAGGACACAGAAAACTGTCGTTCTGCCATGTACGGAACTTCCCGTGTGCCTTCTCTCGGCCTCCGGTTTCTGGGACCCAGCAATGGTGTCCTCTTCTTTCTGTGTTCCCCTCCATTTTCTCTGCCTTCCCCCACCACAGTCCAGCAAAACATTTGAGACAGATTTCGACAGGTTCCTGTTTTTCTCTGGTTTGGATGGAGGCTGTGGGCTAAACAGTGGGAGGAAGGAAGAATAAAAGGGGTACGAAAAAGTTCTCGGCTTCGGATTTTTGTGAATACATGTATTTATATTAGTGAGTTGACTCTGTTTAAACTGAATTAGTCAATAGTTAAAAAATTTCTGAATATCAGTAATGTATACTAAAAAATAGTATGGAAAAAGTTGGATTCTGGATCTCCTTATTTTACATTGAAACTAATATTATTGTACTGATTACTGTCGAGATTCAGATAGACTTCTACTTATACCTACAAAAGTACGGATCCAAGCATGACGTACTCTGAGCTTCAGATTGGAGACTTCATTTTCCAGCATTTAATGCCCATGCACAGATAAAATGAGCGACAAGAAAGGGAGCCAACCTCGGACCGAATCTTCACCTGCAATGCAATTTAACTCTCTCGACAATTAAGATTAATTATTATGGAGGAGAAAGGGACCTTAGACCAAGCGGTGCGGTACAGTTTCGATTCAATTTGTAAGGGTTTTTTTTGCCATCTTATTCTAAAAAAAATCGACAAAAAATTGGGTGCTGACGATGAAGGTCTCGGCGCATTTTAGATGGTCATTGCTCGAAATTGAGTCTTATCGAAAATCACGGGTCAAATTTGACAATTGGGAAAGTTGAAAAGCCGCTGTTTCTGAAACCCATCAATGTGCGTCATCCTTGGTTTTCACGAAAATCAGCCGTCGTCTGCTTGCTTTTTAACGCCTCACCCGTCTCCTTCATCCTCCTCCTAAGTAAAGTTCCGATCTTGATCTTGACCCACCGTCTCTTTAGGCAGAAATCCATCAATCTCTCAGACATTTCAATGGCGAGGAAAGGCCTGTTCGACCTCGAGAGGCACTTCGCCTTCTACGGGGCGTACCACAGCAACAAGGTCAACATCTTCATCCACACCGTGTTCGTCTGGCCCATCTTCTTCACCACCCTCGTCCTCTTCTACTTCACGCCGTCGATCTGCGAGCTCATCGGGAGAGAGCCCCAGTGCTTCTTGGCCCGCCGCGGTCTGTTCCTGAACTTCGGCTTCTTTTTTGCCCTCATCTACGCCGTCTGCTACCTTCTAATGGACGTCAAGGCCGGGTCTTTGGCTGCTTTCCTTTGCATGGCCTGCTGGGTCGGGGCAAGCACCCTCGCTCGGGCTCTCGGCTTCTCCCTCGCTTGGAAGGTAATCTTCTTCTTCTTCTTCTTCTTCCATTTTCCTTTCGTTCGGAATCTTTAATCCATCTGACTATCTGGGTATTCATTGTTTTGGTCCTTTACAAATCATGTTGCTGAAAGTGTAATTTTTGGTGTTCTTGGTACTTGAAAAAATCAGGAACTTTGACTCGATTGTGTTCTTGATCATTTAGCTATCTGGATCTTATTCTGTTTTCAGCTCCTAGGTAGGGATCCTGCTGAAATTTCAATGTTTAGTGGGCCTGAAACTGACAATTTCAATCTCTCCGACCAATTGTATTTCTTTTCTTCGAGTAATTTAATGAGGTCAAAGGTTTAGCTTTTCAGCTCCCACGAAGCACCGGTGCTTGAATATTCTTGATAATCCAAGATGGCTCAGATGTCCCTTTAAGGGCTAAGGTTTTAGGAGAAAATAAAGTTGGTGGAAAGATCTGTTCCGACCGACTCAAACTCAAACTGTGGGCCGTATTTTTAATGTCTGAACTCCAGAGTATGAAATGAAATTCAAATGTTTACAGGGCATTGTATGTATTGAGCTGGCTGAAGTTCTTGACTGATCCTCCTGACCCACATGGACTGGGGAAGAACTGAAAAGTTTGCAGAAAACAGTCGGAGTGCCTGGAAAATACGTATATAGTCGGCCATGCCCTTTCATTACTATTTGATTTGTTGTTCCTCGCCAAGTCATCGTGGGGTCAATAACCTGAAACTTTCTCGGGATTAGCTGCCGTGATCTCCTTTTATGCATCTTACTAGTCCGTGCTTGTGTTAAACCCACTGCAAATGAAAAAAGTTTGGTAAGAGTAAAGAACAATCACGGGAAAAGAATCGGGTGACAGTTGGCTGTAGTGCAAGCAATGAGTCGCTTTGCAGGTTCATTTTCCACCTCAAACTAGGTTTTACATAATTCTTCTTCTAATTGTGTTCATCAAGTACCGGAAGCCTTTTATCCTGCTTTTCATTTCTAGAGACATCTTGCCATGAAGAGAAGCCAGCGTTTAATTTTTGACTGCAAATGGGATTTAGATTTGAGATCTTTCTTCAATCCATTGCCATCCTGTCCAGTTTCTCTGAAATTTCGAGTCTCATACAAACTTGATTGGTTCATGTGGTTGACACCTTTTTTCTCTTAAACAAGGACTCGGGTTTGACAACTGTGAATGGAGATGCTTTACTCCTTCGTGGGCCGATCTGATTTGGTTCTGGATTAGTCAGTGCAAACCAAAAAAAAGATATGCTTTTCTTATATGTTCTTTACCAGTATTAAGCTCTCAAATATTGGTTTGTCTTTCTGTCTAAATCCTTCGGCATCGTGGAAGGTCGTTAGATAGTTCTATATCCTTTAAAATTCTAGTAAAGATTCATAGTGCACAGAACATAGTTCTTCGGAGTCATCGGTATGCATATACATTAATATCATTATATTGGTAGCGTGCTTCTCATCTGTGAAATTGAGGGTAGTAGATGCAAGTTGTCGTCTCTCCCATGGATTTTCCATGTGACAGCAGAACTTCAAGAGGTTTACAATTTTTCAGGTTGTTCTAGCTGCTCAATTGGTTTGTTGGACTGGACAGTTCATCGGCCACGGTGTGTTCGAGGTAAGAGATTCCATCACATCAGACTATGCCTACTGCCTTCCCTTAATCGTACGATACGGCTGTACATCTTAAGGAATGTGTCTTTGTTGCAGAAACGAGCACCAGCTCTGCTCGACAACCTCGTTCAGGCCTTTCTCATGGCACCCTTCTTTGTACTGCTCGAGGCAAGTCCCTGTGATTCCCACCCGATGATTCCTTTACTCGTGCCCTTTATCTCGAGAAATAAGAATGACACAGCTTTTAGTTTGGTTGTACAGGTTCTCCAGATGGTTTTCAAATACGAACCTTACCCAGGTTTCCATGCAAGGGTGACCCAGAGGATCGAAGCTGAGATCAAAGAATGGCAGGAGAAGAAGCAGAAGAAAATATCTTAGCTTGAAGCTGAATTCACGATGTAGATGTAGTACTTGTGTGTCAAGAGCCTGAGAACAGAACAACGTTTGTTTTTGTCTCTGTACTTTTTAATAAATAAATCAATCTTCTACGCACGCGTCTTGTTCTTGTCTAGTTCCTAGTTCTCCTTTTCCTGAAGTGGAAAACTACACCTGCATTTCTCAAGCGTACACCGAGCCCGATCACCACCAGTGACCGCAGTGGATTCCTCAGATAGCAATAAGGGCCGGTTGTAATGGAACGTTGTGGTCGGCTCGGACTAAGACGCCTGAGGCCTCGGATTTAGAGTGAAGGCCAATAGAGCTATTACCAGGCTCGGGTTTTTCGACTCCTCTACCATGCATCAATCTCCTCACTTCCAATACTTCATTCCACTTACCGGAGCCAGCATACAGACTCGAAAGCAGAACATAATCGCCGCTGTGATCGGGTTCCAGTGCCAGGAGGTGCCTTATCACCTCATCACCCAGCTCGACTTTACCATGGAGATGGCACGCAGCCAGAAGTGCCCTCCAGACCACGGCATTGCACTCGATCGGCGTACTATGGACCAACCTATAGGCCTCCTCTACCAGGCCTGCTCTTCCCATCATATCCACCATGCACCCATAATGCTTTACTGTCGGTTCGATCCGGAACTCCTCCCTCATAACCCGAAAGTACTCCACCCCTTCTTCAACTCTACCGCAGTAACTGCACGCACACAGAACTCCCAGGAAGGTCACATCATCCGGTTTTTCGAGCCTTTCCCCGAGCATCCTTGAGAACAGCCTCAGTGCCTCGTCTGCATGTCCATGTTTCGCAAACCCTAGGATTATCGTGTTCCATGTCACCGTGCTCCTCCTCTCCATATCGTTAAACGTTGCTAGAGCTTCCTTAACCGCGCCACACTTTGAGTACATGTCAATGAGTGCATTCGACACTGAAATGATACCGATCAGATCGCTGTGCCTGAAGGAATCGTGAATCAATCTCCCGAAACTCAATGCACCCAGCTCGGAACATGCTGATAGGACAACTACAAGGGTGGCCTCATCGGGTTTTATTCCACCATGGAACATAACCGAGAACAGGTCAAGTGCCTCTTCGAACTTCCTGCAGCATACATAACAGTCAAGTACTGTGTTCCACGCCACCAGACTCCGTTCGGGCATTTCGTCGAACAGTTCCCGCGCGGTGTCTATGTCGCCCAGCATACCGTACATGTGCAGTAGGGTATTCCTGACAAAAACATGGGACTCCAGCCCGCTTTTCAGAGCACTGCAGTGCAGCTGCTTCCCCAGCGAAGTCAGCCTCAACTGGCCGCAGAGCTTCATCACGAAGGAGAAGGTGAAGTTGTCGGGGGAAAATCCCCTGCCCTGCATTTCCTTGTAGTGCTGGAACGCACTTGTGGGATCACCCGACCTGGTGAATCCCCTGATCATGGTGTTCCAGAGGAACCCATCTGGCTTCCTGATCCTGCGGAATGCCGAGACGGCATAATCCATGTCCCCGCTGTCCGACACCGCGCAGAAGCCGACGAGCTTCCCGGCGTGGTACACGTTCTGTTCCATACCCTTCGTGATGATCCGGGCATGGATCCGTTTCAGGTCTCTCATGGTGGAGCATTTCCTGAACAGAGACATGAGGAGGGCTCGGTTCAGTGGATCCAAAGTTCATCTCTTCGCCTACACATCTGCAGGATGCTCCATTCCATAATTTCTTCTTAGGACAAAAAGAGAAGACGACTCACCTTCCATGGAAAAACTCCATACTTACACAACGTCCATGGATGATGTTTTTCAGAAGATCTCCATCGCTGTGGTTGGAAATCCAACATCACCTCGAGTCTTGCATTTGAAAAATCTAAAATTTTATCATTATTAGATTGACCCAGCTCGTGCTCAAGATTGAATTCCCGTAAAGGGAAGACCTTTTATGGCCTCGATGCGGGGACATATGTTCTTGATCCACATCGAGTCTCCATCCTTCATTTTTAACGGGCTAGGCTGGTCCGTCGAGTTTCGACCGAGCTGTTTGTTCCTACACTAACGGCACAAGCCCTCTGATCGCAATTCGAAGATTTTGGTCCACGAAAGCTCGTGTTGAAAATAAGGTTGTGAAAAGAAAAACAGATCAGTGGAGGAAATTATTTGTTGGGAATGAAGAACGGGGAACAGTAATCGGGTTGAGTGAGAGTAAATGTTTTCTATATATGTTTTCATTGATTACATGGGGTCTATATATAAGCAAGATATTATATAAAATAATCACAAATCAACATAATTTGGTAGGCACATAACCCCTGTCATACGAAAGGTGTCAGAAATGCAGGAGACAGCAGGCGTACGGGTCGGCGCCAGAGCTGCAGAGCGGCACCAGTAGTAGGGGCGATGTCAGAAGCGTAGGCTGACTTACGGGCTTAGGCGTTGAAACTGATAATGAACTTTTCTTCTGAGCTTCTACGGGTTGTCCCTCAACAGGGGTGTGGGCTTAGGGCCCGTACAAGGCCCATTCCCAACATTGTTTATATAAAAAAAATTCAATAGAAGAATCACTAGAAAGGAAGGCACGTTACTTCCTTAATTGATGTGGCAATTCATTATTTTTTTAATAAAATAAAAGTATATTATTCAAATTTTAATATCAAGAAGAGAAAAAGATACTTTTGGTCCTCAATTTTTCACGCTCTCGTCATTTTAGTCCTAAATTTTTATTTTTTTTATCATTTAAGTCATTGACTTTTTAAGTTTTTACCATTTTAGTCATATTGTTCCTTTTCCACGCAAAAAAGTGCATTCTATAAAAATAAAAGAACATTTCATCCAAATATAGCTTTTTTTAAAAAGCATATTCAGTCACAGATTAAAGAAATATTGATTACTAACAGGTGGTCCTTCTAAAATTAGAACTCATTTTTTCCATAATAAATCAAGATTTTGTAATGATAATAACCGTCATTCAATTTTCAACCAGGAATGTATCTTAATTTTGAAGGGGATGTGCTTACCTGTAAAACTCTACACATGTTTTTCACTTTTATTGCTTTTTTCCTTTTTTTATTTTTTGAAAAATAGTTTCTGTTAAAAAATAATTTTTAGACAAAATATGCTTTTTTATAGAAAAAATAACAGTATGATCAAAATGATAAAAATTTAAAATATTGAGATTGTGAATAATAAAAAAATAAAAAAAAATAGGATTATAATAATGAAATAATAAAAAATTGTGAAATTTCAAAAGTGTCATTTACTCTATATATTTTTTTATCCATCTCACATCGCATCGGCCCGTGACGGTGAAGACATTGGGTCAAACCGCAAAAAGGAAAACTAGTGGTTTTCCACAAGATGTGGCAATTTTTCAACCACACAGGGAAAATGTCCCTTCAAAATATTCAAAGCCACGTGCAAGACCTAAATTGAAAACTAAGTTCCCAACTAAAATACCGTGAGAAGGTACAGATCAAATTGTAGTAAGTGATCGAACGACTCACTATTCACAGTAATAATCATCATGTCAGTCTTCCCACAAATATCTTCTTGTTCCTCTTGTCTTTTTATCGGTAAAAAGAACAATAGAAGTAATGACGACCTGACTACTCCCCTAGTTGATGTTCGGACATTCGCGTTCAATTTTGAACAGGGTACGTGATGGTCTCTGTCAGTGTAACACTAATAGAGGGCCTATTGTAGTTTATGATTCGGTACTTGCCCTAACCCAACTCCGAACAGCGGGCTTTTACAAACTATTTTTGACAGATGCGTTAAAGATATTCGAATTTAGAAACTTGCACTTACTTCATTAGAGTGAACTTTTTCCTAGGGCATGCACATCGATATTCAGAAGTCTCATGGGCCTCCGACTGATTCAATTCGAGCTAGTCGGTCCACTAAAGGGTAGAGCACTTACAGCACAAATTTCCTCAATCTACCGAAGACTCGAACTCGAAGGAACCAAACCACTTGAATCAACTTAATTTAGCCATGGGAGCCTAATTAGAACCGCTGAATCATCGGTCGAATTGGTATCTTATCTCTCCTTCTGACCAGGTGGGTCTGACCGTGCAACTCGGGTAAAGTCACATCAGTGAGTTAGGCAGACTTCATGTTAGAATTTCCAATCAATCATCAGCCCTTTTTTCCACGTAAAGTGATGGATGGGAAGATTTAGGGATATCCCAGCCCTCCAAAGTGCCACGAGGCTTATCCTCTGCTCCCCGGCAAGCCGGCTTTCGGCACGAACATATTCCTCCTCCGAATTTTGTTAGGTCATCCGACCGCTTCCTAGCACAACACAATCTTCGGATAATATCGCGGTCGGGACAGTGGAAGATCGAGATTAGATCCCGGGGATTCAGAGTCCGCCCACAGGAAGAACAACTGAGAGGTGTTGCTCGCTTCGCCTTGGTCGAGACTCACCCGGGCTTATCCTAAAAAGATCTCTCTCGGAAAAAGGATTGCCCTTAAGCCTTATACATCTTTACACCCTCGTTTCCTTTTTTTTTTAATTCCCGATACAGGATCAGGGATGGATTTGAGGGTAGGCGCAGGACGATCGCATTCCTTGATCTCTAGAAAACCCATGAAATGTTGCACATATTTCGCTTAATTTCCTCTGATTTTTATTGAATTACTTCATTTCACGTTTCTTGAATTTGTCATGTTTCTCTTCTATTGAATTTTGCCTTCCCTTAAATGAATTTTCCCGATCCCTCCGAAGTGGAGAAATTTGTAAATGATTCTGCCACATCACGTGACGTGAAAAAATACCAATCAGATTTCGAAGAACGAGTGAATTGGTGTTATTCATCCGAACAACTGCCTCAATTACCACTTATCGAAGTAATTTAATTAATTTTTTTCTCGTCATATTATTATAAAGTAAGACTATCTAAGATTTTTTTTCATCCGTGGTGGGATCATGTGGATAAGTAACAAAGGCGGCAGGTACCTTTTCAGGTGTAGCATTCACTGAATGTAGACTTTTATGTTTCGCAAAGACCTTATTGGTATCGTATCCTTTTATGTTATTTGCATGTAAAATCACAAATTTTTTATTTATTTCAAAAGCTACCGCAAACTTTTCTTAACCATAAATTTTTAATTTTTAAATTTGTCCGTACTTGTGATGATATCAAATTCTGTTATTTTTTTCTGTCGCCCTGATGACTTGGCACTGCCACATGGCTAACAACGTCTGATATAGGATCTAGAGGATTCGGATTTATAACCGTGGATATTAGGGTAAGGAAATCATTGCCAAATTAGGTGAAAATTCCCCGAACTTGTAAAAAGAATCTTCGGTGAGAGTAAATATCAGTCGAGCGTGACTAGTTTTTTTTATTTAAATCAATCCTAACTAGCTATCAATAATAATTAGAATACTCGTTCAAATTTTAGTCGAGAAAGAAAGAGGAGAAGAATTGAAACTTTTGGTGGAAAATCCTCGGCCTTAAAGGGCTACCCATAACGATAAAATTTTAGATAGTCCTATTCTATAAAAACATTATGAGAAATTATCGAGGAAAGTACTTTTAGTAGCCGAGTAAATTGGTTCAATATAATTGGTGGCTACTCCCAGCAATCGTCAAAAGGTTTCGTTTACATGAGACTCGTCAAAATACAGAGTCACTTCTGTCCCACAGGTCACAGAGGAGAAGGGTTAACAAAATTAAAACAAAACCTTATCACTATGAAAGTCGAACTCGAATGTAATTTATGAAAATTAGAATAGCAAGTTAATTAGTTGAGAGCGTCTTTTGGTTTTACCTTTACAGAAGCATTATATATATATATATATTATAATAAAAAGGGACACGTGTCGCATAATAAAGAGTGACAAGTGTCCACACTAAATCGAATACTCTATTAAAACATTATTTCACTATTAAGTATATACATTTCAACTAGTCGGAGATCGAGAGTAAATATTTAATATGTAATACATAACGAGATTGTTGTATAAATTGTTAAAAAATAATATGCGAATGGGAACATACCGTTTAGATTTTGATAAGTGTAAAGTTGACTTTAAAATATTATAAAAATTTTACACATTTTAAAATCTAAAAGAATTTTACACAGTAAACTTGATGTGTCCGGGAATCAGTCCACGAATTGTGACTGGGTGCGGAGGCCCTTTCATCTGCGTTTTTTCCAACGTGGCGCTGATACGGCAGATACGACCGTTGACCGTTCATTTCATAAGATCTGAGCCGTCAGATCTTTAGCCTTCGCAGTCCGTCGGGGGGGAGAAATTACCAAGACGGCTGAAATTCCTCTGACAGACAGTGCCCGACACGTGTCACCCGTTGTTTGCAAGCATTCTTTAAATGGAAAGGTCACGTTGGCCATATATTGGCAATTACTATATTCGGTCGATGATATAGATGAGTTCTCGATCGATCCATTGAACCTCTTCCATTTCGCGAGTTTGATTTGATCTTCCAAGGTCTCCATTCGCCCGATTTCGATAGTTTCACTGACAATACCGACCGTCTCCCTTATGCCTTGAAGAGTGTAAAATTCGAATTTTCATTCTCACGAGAAGTCATGCATGTACCTGTTAGATACAAAAAGAAAATGACCACAAACTTCGAACCCAAAGTTGCCAGTTGCATCGAGTCGTCATCGACTTCCATTCCCCAAGTCTGAAATAATAAATGGTAATCAACGCATCACGGTTTGTAACAGAGCAATTCAGCCTCGAGGGTTCAAAGGGAAGCAAAGATCGAATTGTCTCGATTTTTCGACACCCAAATCGTAACTTTATACCCTCGTCCGAGGACGTGAAAGAAGAGATCCGATGATTAATTTGCAATGCTGCAATTTTTAATGTCAATAATGCCAAGTTCCTGGGATGGATGAGTACATGCAATTATAGTCCTACAATGTCACACTGTAGATTAGCTTAATAATTGGACATTATTCACCAAATAAATTTTCTATTTAATTTGACATAGATATAGTGTCCATAGTCAACCGACTCCCACCAACTCGACTTCGAAAGCGTAGAGTCGGCCGAAGGTGAAGACGACCCATGCTCGAGGCTGTCTTCCCGCCGACTCCTTTCAACCGACTCAGTCGGATTCAACGACTCGAGACACGTGAGAAATCGGACCACACCAGCATTCACGGTCCATACATACCCTAACCCTAAGAGGGCGAGGATTACTCTCACTCATACTCTTTCATTACTCTCTCCTCCTGTACCCCGAGTCCGGTGCTGGCACGAGCGTCACAGGGTCGTTTTAGACCATCACATCCAGATTCGACTTCCTTGCAGGTCATCGAGGAAGTTGTCGTGAGCCGTTCATCAGCCAGCTCTAGCCCTCGGTTCAGCAGACTACAGTCTGTAAATCCGATATCTGATATAAATCACCCAAAAGGCTTATCATTTTATAGTAGCTATGACTATTTATGCTGGTAACATGATAATGTATGAAATAGTGGAAACGAGCCAGATAAACGGCCGATACTGCTGGAGATGATTCGTCTTTGAATAACATCTACTGTAATCGTGATTCCCGTGATCGGTTTAATAGGTATTTCCTTTTATGGTTCACGCTCAGGTTAGGTTCGGGCTCCTATCGATCTAATGTCCCATTGCAAATGGTACGGACATCAAACGTCATGATCATATATTAATCAATCGCTGCGATGATTAAACAATAATTGCACCGAATGTATGACCGAGTAAAAATTTCCTTGGTGATGTGTTAGTATTATTAGTGCATGGCAGCTGTTAAAGAAAACTACATTTCCTTTTTTTTTTCCCATTTTGGATCACATTTTCTACTTTTATAAATTATTAATATTCTCTTATTGGTCAAATAACCTTAATTTTTCATAATTCCTAAATTAAATTTCCTATTGGCACATTTGGTTGACCACAGCACCAATGGTAATCTGCATCAGTAGACGGGCCATGAGTATGAGAAACTCTTATGTATAACATGCATACCACATTGTCGGAAAGGAGGACGACAGTAATAGCAATCCAGTCACCTCCACTGCTTAATGTTCATGTTCGGATTTTCATGTTCGGATTTTCATGTTCAACTACTAAAAGCTCGGTATAGTTTAAAGAAGTCAACACCTGCCTGGATACAAAATTGGGAGTCTCTTCTAGTAATATTGCGCAGAGCGAGACTCAAACATGTGACAGCACTCACGTGGTTTTAGGGTTTTACTAAAAAGAATTTTAAATGATTGAATTTTATCGATATATTACATCGCATAAGTACTACCTACTTGTTTTTTAGTAATTTAGATAACACGTGCGCTTTTAAGTAAAATAAATTAACACAGTTCCTCTCACACTCGTGAACAGGTAAATTTGGGATTGATTGCTAATTTCAAGGGATATATATATTTTTTATTTTTAATTATAATAACTACATTTTTAAAATTGACTTGATAGGAAATAGAGCAGATGGATTTTCCATTTTATCCCCACGAAGTGTTGACTCCGGTGCATCGACAGCATCCTCTGCTGTTGACTTTGGGGGGGGGGGGGGGGGGGGCGCAAATGAGGATGCTTAATGTCAAATTTTCACACGAACCTAAAGTTACGGTAAGAGTCGTAACCCGGTTTTACTGTTACGATCGCAGGTGGCAAGTCCGTACCGGTGCAGCAGTCGAGCGAGAGGAATATCTTCGAGACTAATGAATGAATGGATAACAATTGCTATCAGGGAGTACAGTGGACGCGAATGAGTGCAAAAGTGAGGCGATGATCCGTGTCAGTCAAATAGGGGAAAGCATTGCTCGCGAGGTTACATCAGTGAACGGTTCCTACGGGGTGTAATAAACGAATAAGATTGAACTATTTTTAAATTTTTTTTTATTTTGAAAGGTTTTTAAAAAGTTTAAAATATATTAATACTATTAATTTATGACATATAAGTACTGTCACGTAATTTACGTGTTATATAGAATTCTCTCTTGTCAAATAATGGGAAAGATTGAATTGTTAAAAAAAATGCTAAAAAAAAAAACAATCCATTGGCAAGACAGCCTAACAAAGGTTACCAACATTAGTTGATTTTTCGCACATCTCTTTTTTAAATAAAATTTCGTACTTAAATTTTGTAGATTAGACGTCGGTTCGTGCTGTATACTAATTTTATTATTTAATAAACTGATAAGAAAGAGAATATTTAAATTTTTAAATAAACTTTTAACTATACCTAATATTAAGAGTATCTGATTTTTTGATAAATTAAATATATGAAATTAAGTAGTAAATTAAAAATAAAGTAGTTTTATATATGATAAAACCAGTGAAAAGGTAATTGGAGAAAAATTCGCATGAAATAAGAGACGAGAAAGTCGTTGTAGGGAAAGATTTGACAGTTGCATGTGAGCGAATTTACTATCATATCTTTATTTTTCTGCATCCAAGGAATATTAAAAATTAAATTTTATACATTAATGGGTAGTTAAAAAATAAAAAAAATCAAACTTTATAAATGTTCACTTATATGATACAGATGAAAAAATTACATTTGATAAAATTTTATTTTTTAATAAATTGGTTAGAGCTAAAAATTTTAAACTAAGTTAATTAACATTTATTTATCTTTGGACGATCAAGGATATATAAAGGAGTTAACTTAAGGTCAGTCCAATGGTTCATTCACCCGATTGTAAATTAGTTTTGATATGCATTTTGACTAGTCCGAAAATATTACATGGTATAAATAAATAAATAAATAAATAAGAGAGAAGAGGATATATAAAAAGATCAAATGAAACCTAACAAAGGATTTCCTTACATCCGACGTTTCTCTCTCTCCCTCTCTCTCGAGTATTTGGGGGCTCTCTGTTCCTCAAATTGCCTTTTTACTCCCAACTTCTCCCCCCTTTCATGTCTGCAGCTTATGAGCTTCCATGGCCGCCCTCCCTTCTCCTTCTTCTTCTTCCTGTCGGTGAAATACCCATCCCCACAGCCCTTTCTCTTAGCTTCCGCCGTTCAAGAACTCTCTTCTCTGATGCTCTGCATCTGAATTCGTCCCTAGCTTACACAAATTTGTGATCTTTAGGGGTGGAATAGAGGTGGGTACTTTACAGGGGTTTAAGAAGAGCTTTGGTTTCGATTTCGGCGAATATGGAGAATGTTCCCGTGATCGGGAAGGAAGACGAACAGATCGAGCTCCCGCCTGGGTTCAGATTCCACCCGACCGACGAAGAGCTCATCAGCCATTACCTGCACAAGAAGGTGATGGACGTCAACTTCTCCGCTGAAGCTATCGGAGAAGCGGACTTGAACAAGTCCGAGCCCTGGGAACTGCCTCGTAAGAAAACCATTAATCTCCAGTGAAGGATGAGGATTCATCCAAGACCAAGATTGGATTTTTAATGTTTTAGTGACGGATTTTGATTGGATGTTTTTTTCGATGAAGGGAAAGCGAAAATGGGAGAGAAGGAGTGGTACTTCTTCTGCCTGAAGGACCGGAAGTACCCGACGGGGCTGAGGACTAACCGGGCGACCGAGGCAGGGTACTGGAAGGCTACGGGGAAGGACAAGGAGATCTTCCGGGGAAAGTCGCTGGTCGGGATGAAGAAGACCCTGGTGTTTTACAGAGGAAGGGCTCCGAAGGGCCGGAAGACGAACTGGGTCATGCACGAATACCGGCTCGACGGAAAACTCTCCCGCCACAATCTCCCGGAAACTGCAAAGGTATGTTATGTTTTACTCTGTTCCTTCGAACTTGGTTGAGTTCTGCAGGTATTCACTGCCTAGAAGTCTCAATCTTACCAGCGCTCGAACAAGAAAAACTGGGAATTGCACTTGATTGTTTGATTTTCAATGGCTTGGTTCAATATTTGGCTCTCTTGCTATCTTCTCTGGCTCCATCCCGGTTTTGGTCTTACTTCCGGGTCGACTTAGCAATGACTTTTTCAACTAACCCGAACTTGTGCACTCACTTTGTCTATCAGATATTGTTGAGGAATGAATCAAACATGGTATATAAGAAAAATTGGATTACAATGTTAATTTTATGATCAGGAACTGACTGATATCTTGTTGCTGTTACCCAGAACGAATGGGTGATCAGCAGGGTTTTCGAGAAGACATTGGCAGGGGAGAAGACAAATATATCCGGTGGTCTCGCCGGAGTCGGATCTGAAGCCGGTTTCGCTCTGCCTCCATTGATGGACTCTTCTTCAACTCAAACTACTAATGCCAAGCCAGTGGTTGAACCGGTTCACGTGCCCTGCTTCTCCAGCCCGATCTTCTCCGCCGCTGCCCAGAGGAACAAGGAACAGAGTCCTCTGTTTCCCACTTGCTTCTCCATCCCGAGAGTTCCCATCCTTGGAGTCGGATCGCTTCACTCCACCGATCCCCTCTCCTTTCCCCTGGACCTCCAATTTCCCGGTCCTGTACTAATGCCAGAGCACTCGGTCCTCAGGGCTCTCCTTGATAACCCGAACCTCAAGACAGAGGCAGAGATCATCACCGGAACTCAAGAAACATGGCAGATGAGCGCCGTGAACAATCCCGGGATCTCACCCGCCCTGTCGAGCTTCGACCCGGGTCAGAGAGCGATGCTCCATGATCATCATCACCTGCAGCAGGCTCCATCAACCTCAGCCTCTGGGCCAGCTGATTTGGATTTTATATGGCATTATTGAGAAGGAAAATTTAAACTACTGGTATATGGGAGTTTGCTATGTTTCCAGCAACCTCGGCTACTGTTGTTGTCTTGAACTTGTGAGGTGCCTTGTGTGGGTCTTATGTACAGATTTTCTAAATCAAGAACAGTGATTGAAATGATAATGAAACTTACTCGTAAATTATTCGAATCAGATCAATGTTTAAGATGTTATATCCGTCGATCACATTTAAAATCTCAGACAGTTTCTAGCCCAAGGTCGAACCCTCGACATGCTCACCGTGCATCCTATCAACATTTGCCGGTTTGATAATTTTCGAGTAGTCGGCAATACCCGAATCCCGAGCTTGACAATTTCCCAAAAAGTCTAGTATAGAACAAGGAATGCCATTGTCAACATGTTCAAATGCCATCACCTGTGCATCTTTGTCTAAACATCCATTAGAAATGTGCCACTTGTCTTCATGTTTGGAGATGCCGGATTTTGAACTATATCAGAACTTTGGTACTCCCACACTGACAAATCGGTGCCAAGCACAGGCAGTTCCGTACTTCTGATATGTTCGCGATTAAGATACGGGAACTCGAACATCACATAAAATGGTTGTTTTAAATCGTCACCACTGATAATTTGTTTGAGTTATAAAGAACGTATTTTCAAATGCTGAATCGCTATGAGAAATGATCGAGAAGAAAATAATCTTTGGAGAATTTTATTCTTCGGCAAGTCGATCTGATTCAAATCTTCACGCCTAATTTCTGTCCCATCGAAACGCACTGCACTTGTTTCAGATAAAACCCCCCGCTTAATCGTCCATTGTCCTCCATCATCACGAGACAAGACATCCGAGTCGATGGGCCAATCCAAGTAACGGGATTACTTATACGGGACGCAGAGCAAAGCAAATACCGAGTCGCCGGGATTCCCCGACTCTCACATATCTCGTGCCCCGAAAGAAGAACGACGACTTGTACTGCGAATTATTATTATTGACAAAATGCCGATAAAATTAACCAATGCGGGCTAGGAGAAGAATCGCTCGGGCATCAAATCCAAGTCTTCATTCTTCTGCCAAATATAGAAAAACACAGCTTCCTTCACTCACCGTTCATTCTGCCACAACGTACGACATTCCGTCTCGCATCTGTAAATGCGGTGGTGGTGGTGATGTGGTCAGAAACTTGTCATGATTTTGAGCGAGCAAATTTTCCACGTTTCTGTTTTGGGACACGTGACTGTTTGTTTTCAAACACGTGATTAAAACGCCACCCTCAACCTCCAAGACATTATTCGCCTTTTTTTTTATATTGCGCATAAAACATCACATTAAAATCTAATAAATTCCGTTAATTCATATTCGAACATGATTAAATTATGAAAGGATAAAGTCATTTTATCGTAAATTTTTTTTATTAATAAGATTTAAAACTGAGAATTTTGTTAAAGCATCGGAACAGCGATGACCCTTAACAGTATTAAAATTGGGAATTTTTAATTGGTTCATTAATTTTGTCTGTACTGCATTTTTTTTGTTATTTTAAATTTTAAATATTTTTTAAATTACAAATTGAAATAACTGCTCACCAATCCGATGGCTAGCTTCCCGAATCGTACGTATCAACAGTTCTTTAAATCCTGCCACGAATAAAAGATCTAACGCAGTACGAAGTTCCTTTATAAAACTCCGATGCGTTCCCGTTGTCTCTATCATCGAGTTTGTTTGAGATAACACGTTTAATTATATCGCATTATTTGTTTATTTAGAAATCGGGACTCGGTAAGATCGCGATCACAGTTTTCAGTCTTGCTCTGAGTAATATTACCAGAATAGACTCTTAAACTTTTGTCATGACGAATACCGATTTTTTGTAATATACTAAACTTTTGGTGGCGTTAAGTTGATGGGATCGGTGCTAGTATTAGCTATTTAATTCATCCGATATATTCGTGATTGAATACGAAAGTTTGAATATTATCTAACAATATATTTTTTGGGGGAAAAAGAACAGAAATGTTTATATTAATCAAATTCGAAATTCTTTGAGCTAACGGGGGGCAAGTATGTCATTTAGTAAAGTTGCCCACGTAACGGAGATCCCCCACCTTTTCGTTGGGTGCGGGTGTGTCGGGGCCCACACCGGTGACGTCCGACTCAGGACGGACGGAAGCTGGGGCCTCCGTTCTAACGGCCGACACGTCTGCATGTGGGGCCCGGTCCCGGCGGTGGCTGGCCTGGCGAGGACACGCGGTTCAGGTGCTGCTCCGGTCACCTTAAGCCCCGCGAAAGCGCGACCTCTCACCCAACAGACGGTAGCCACGTGGCAGGAGAAAAGACAAACAGCTCTTCTGCATCTTTATTGGATTAATTTATTTTTTCTGGAGGGGAACGGATAACAGTATCTGGCAGCCTTTTATAATGATGAGCTCGAAGATTCCCTGTTCTGTGGCTGCGCCTGAATTCTGAAATAAAGAAATTGAAATTAAAAAAAAGTGATAATTAATTCTCGAAATTAATTCAAGCAGATAAGGTGTACGTATAATTTACATAAAATTTGTAAGATTTGATATTTGAATCTCCTTTAAACATGGATCCCATAATGTCACTTACACATGTGCTTTGCACTTGACTTGTAAGGTATTTATG
Source organism: Lagerstroemia speciosa (assembly GCA_037672795.1). NCBI lineage: Eukaryota > Viridiplantae > Streptophyta > Magnoliopsida > Myrtales > Lythraceae > Lagerstroemia > Lagerstroemia speciosa. Next base: position 3,219,541 of record CM075308.1, read on the forward strand.
AATTTAACTCTTTGTTATAAAGAAAGGGAAATAATTCAATCAACCTCAATCTTTGTTAATTATGATATATTATTAAAATTCTTTCTTTTCGTTGGACAAAATATTAATAATAGTAATCACAACTCAATCGCCATCACCAATAAGATGAGCTGAACAACTGACGATCAACACAAGTTCTACTAATGTAATGCCGAAGGCCTAATATGGTCTTTTCTCCTAAAGTAAGTCAGCAAGTTTTTACCTTTAATGGATGTCGGCGGGGTCCGAATCCAAAGAACAAATTTACAGCAAATATACATTGTAAAAAGATTCGAGCTCGAGATCTTGATTTCTCCAAAATCTATGAGAGTGGAGTTTGAACCACCCGATCATTGCCCTCAATGATGACTTGTTGAATTTCAAGGCAATAGAATGCACACAGGAAAAAAAAAAAAAGAAGAAAGAATTAAAGGAAAGATGAAATATAACATGTGATTTTTGCAATAATTATAATTATCATCACATGGTTCACATCGTTTCGTAATTTGTCAGTCGAGCTGAAATGACAATAAATATTGACGATATTACCGATTACTACTTTGAATGATCTGATATCTAGGAATTCTTCCGATTACGGGTTTTCTCCGTTCGTAAATTAAAACTTGATATTTTATTTAACCCGAAAGAATGTAATGGATTGCTTGGATAAGGTTTCATAGCAACAAAAGTCAATAACCTTATCCTATTGTACTTCTAATGTAAAGTGAATACAATGCGATTGTCAAGAATTGATTGAGATAATTCGACATATTTTTTTCTTAAATAGTATCTCCGAAGTCTTATGAGGAAAAATTTATAATTGATAAAGTTTTACCATTCAATGACTGACACGACTCGAATTTAGATTAGTTAGAATCTAATGAACTTCCGAGCACCAATGTAATTACTCTACTACCCTCCTATCTTTTTTTCTATTTTAGAATGTAAAAATGGGAGAGTACAAGTGGGACCCTGTCACGACCCGAAATTTCGGCAGCATTTCCTCTTATTTTCTCAATATTCCATATTAAACAAACCTGTTATAAATCTCCATTCAGAAAATCTCTCATCCAGCATTTCATTCATACTCACAACATATCCTTTCTATATTGTATGAACAGTCCAACCAAAAGATCAGGTCGTAACATTGTATACAAGGCTACACTCTTTTACTAAACATACCCTGAGATCCTAGTTATCAAAAAGGCTTAACGCCGATCCCCGATATAAAATGGCAGCTAAGCGGCTTGTCCTCCTTCTATTTATCTGAAAAAAAAATATCGCAGGGGGTGAGTTGCGGGCTCAGTGAGTAAAGACTTCTGAAGTAAAATAATATTATAAGTAAAATCATCAAATCTCAGCAATGATGACAATGATCATATTTCACAATTTCTATATATATAATTCATACAATCAATCGTAACAAACAATAGCCATGGGGTCGCACTCCCTCTGCGACAGAGTTATGACGGTATCGATACTACCTCTCTCCGACGATACCGTGACCCCGCGAAATAATCAATATCAATCTTCCTCCCATCTCCCGGTGCCCTTCATCTACACACCACTCTCCGCGGGGGCCGCCCATTACCCTCTGGCGGTAAGAGCAAATTTTATTATCTTACTTTTATATATATCGCTGGAAACCAGCAGTAGATTAAATAACTCTCTCTTTCCGCTTCTCTTTATATTTTCTTTTCTTTTTCTTTTGCTGGCCCATTTCTAACCCGCCGGCTTAGCGGTCACCATGGCTATTTACAATCACAAACAATTCATTACATGGCAACTATATATGTGTGTGTGCGATCAATCGCCAACGATATATATATATATATATATATATGTACACGCATACGCATGCATGCAATAATGCAACTTCATTATCACATTTGCAGTTCATACCTCTGCATGAAATTCCACTACTAATCACATATATATAAATGCACATATTTTCCGTGAGCTGATCAAATGAATATATGTATAAAACATACTATAAATTATTTTACAACAGAAAACAATACTCACAACCCCCTTCGAGCAATTCCTTTACTGCAGTGTATCCCCGGGTTGTCTAATTTCGGTCTCTTCGGTTCCTATCATATCATTCATAACAAAATTACGATATACCATATATGTTTATATTAAAAACGATGCTAAAAATTATTTTATGACAGTATTCGTTCTACTTTTATCGATTCTGCGACTTCCACCTATCAAGTTAAAACTCGTAAAAACATATCATTCTAACTAAATCCTACTAAACTATGTAAATAATATTGAGTGCTATAATTAATTTGATTCGAAACGGACCTCAATTACCTAATCGCTTTCACGTCTTCCGCTCGTCTCCGCGGTTCTTCCGCTTTCTCAATTCTCTCCGCTCTCAGTTCTATGTTTTGTTGTTTGCCGAAATGAATGAAATTGATGATGACTAATATATGTGTTTGACACGTGTGACGGTGATAAGTGAAGCAGGAGGTTTTATCAATCAGGCTTTTAAAAAGTTATTGGGCTTCTATTGGGCAAAGCCCACTTGGCTGGACTGGGCTCACAGACCCAAATTTCTCCTCTCACCCAGAGAGGAAAGACTGAATTGGGGTTGAATTGCACTTCCTATTTTGCGGAGAAATTTTTAGGCCATTCTACCTTATCAAGTAATACGAGGAAGTACCAAATAAAATACGACAAGCGAATAAATTAATGTTAATCAGCCGAGCAGTAGCTATAATTAATACTAATCAAAGCAATTTGATTTTTTTTTCTCGTCACGTCAGTGTGAGGTAGGATCGTCTGAGATATTTTTCCATTTTGTGAAGGCAATTACGGGCTACCCCATCTCACCGCATTTACCCAATGTGGGATGAGCTAATCAGTTGTTCGGGTGATGATTCTTTTCCTTGTTTGGTTATGGAAAGTAAATGTGGTCTCCTCTCTTATCCTGACCACATTGTCGCCGTATCGTTTCCGCTAATTGTTCAGGTTTGAACATCGAACCATTGCCATTAATGGGTCAATCAAGCAGCATGGTGTACCATTTCACATCACCCGTCAGCTCACACGTCTCCGTCTATCATAGTAATTGTAGTTTCGCACAAGTGACTTGCTGAAAACGTAACAATTTCGTCAATCTTATCCCTGGTGGTTGTAGGATTATGATTCTACCTTGATGAAAGCCAAGTGATCTATTAAGTATTGATGGGAAAACGTTTCACGCACTATTGATCCTTCTCTTTGGTCTGCGGTCATGCAATGGAGGAGGTGAGCATGCTTCCGTCGGCATCATCTCCTGGCACAGGATCAGGAGACACACCTGATCCTCGAGGCTCGGTTGGAGCCAGCCAAGGTTTGAGTCTCCTGAGATCGATCCTGAGATGCATGCCCGAAAGTACAGCCCTACTCAATGAGTGAAGGGTACAGGGTCCTATGAAGAGCATGACAGAGGACCAGTTCTCCAGGAGCAAACCATTGGAGCTTTTGAGTTTCCAACTTATCGTAGTCAGAAACTGAAGGGTTTAATGCAAAGGACAACAATCACTTCCAGATTAACCTGAGCCTACGGGGCTATAACTCTTAAGCACCAGGTCGTGCACACCGAAAAGAAAGGCAGTAACAGAATCTCGTAAAAACTCATCAAGAAATCACTGTAATACTATTTCTGAAGATGTAACTGGAAAGCCATACTCATGAGCGAGTATATATTCAAAGGAACTCTTCCATCAAACAACAAAATGATGCATTAGCGCGGAATTTTACCTCTGCCCTTGCACCTGATCTTTATCTAAAAAGCCGAGAAGTACATCAGCCCACCTCAGCTTGCGGTTTGGCTTGAGAGCACTGTTACACTTGCAGCTGGAGCAAAAATTTCCATGACAATACAGTGTACCACAACACAATAACACAGAATACGGTACCCATCAATGACTGGATGGATTGACAAGCTTGAGTCCCCAGCTCATGTCCTCACAGTGCTGGACATGTGGAACCAATTTGCCTGTATCGACGCCTCTCTTCGCTCTGCAGTCATAGAATGGAGGAGCATGGAAGCACGGTTCCATGGACATGGCCCTCTGGCATGGAGGATCTGGAGCGGTTCGGTTCTCAGGCTTGTACAAGATCCACGGTCTCGATCCTCCGAGACCCTGAGCCACGTATCCAAAAGTAGACCAAGAGCTTGTGACAAGCATATCCATCAAGCTTAGCAAGTACATCTCAGACCATGCCTTCTGGTTGTGCATTTGCTTCTCTGTTTGCTGATATCCCTCGTGGCTTGGCTGGAATACACTAACAACTTCACCAGTGATAGTAGGGTTCTCCCAGTACAAGTCCCGAACCTGCTCGAAGTAACCTGAGGACAGAGATGTAATCAAGACAGCTTTTGATTTGTGAGAGTACGACCTAGGTAAGATGGATCTGTCCTTGTCAATGCCAGGAAGAAGATTCTCTGTTGTCGTGCAAGCCAAGATTTGGTCCAGAACATGCTGGAATGGACCAGGATCTGTGTCAAAGACTCTGACTTGGATCCCAATCTTTTCGTCGAAACCAGATAGATATGACTGATAATATCTCCTAATAAGTCCCCACACAGGATTTGTCGGGTGTAAGAGATATCGTCCCAAGAAATGGAAAACCGTCTCTTTTTCCGGGAATAGATTATTCAGCTCTTCCTCGAAAAGTGGGATCAGGAAGAGAGATGGGGTGAAGTAGTTATCGGATCTCACTATCAACCACGGCACTTCCTTTAGAAATGACTGATCATCTTCACAGAAGAAGAGCTTATCTTGATCATTGTAGTTGTGAACCAGATGAAGATACAGAAAATGTGGTGGCTGCAACTTGTTGGTGACATCAGGAGAATTCTCCTTCAGCATCTTTCCATAGCAGTGACTGGAGCTTTGATCAAATCCATGAAACTGGTCTTTAAGAGGAAAATCCGGAGGAAGGAACCAAGAAGCATTGGGAAATGGCTCGCAGAACAGGTCGATCATGTCGACTCCGGGGTCCACAAGCAGGACCCGGTTTGTGAGGAGAGCATAAAGAAATGTTGAGGCCAGTGTTAGGATCCGATTCCCCAGTCCGCTGAATGAAACCCAGACAACATATTTACAGTCCAAGAACTGAGGTGGGCTTCCATTACCTGATCGGAGGTATTCCACAGCTCTGTTGTAAGGCTCGGTGTTTGGTCCACATCGCTTGTGGAGAGCCTCGTAGGCTCTTAATCGGGAGATTAGGTAAGGGGAGGGTTTGTGTTTCGATTCCTTATGATATGAGACTGAATCATATCTGCTGATGCAAGATTCCTCATCAAATCCAGAAGCAAGTAGGCCACCAAGCAGTTTATCCTTTGGCTTCTCCACTGACTGAGAGGTCAATTCATCTGAATCTATTTGCACAAGGAAAAAATGAATAAGAAGAACCATAAGTTGACAAGGTGAACCGAGGATTCAACATCAGAACAACAGAATATATAGGTGAATCACATGGCATTTCCATAACAGACACTAGAACGACTTTGATTATATGAGTGGCAGGTTACAAAGTTATGAGCTTAAGAATCTTCAAGATGCACCAGGGAAAGCAGAATTATGAAAAGAAGAATTCTTAGCAACGCAAAGGACATGATTATCATTTCCAATAGCTTTGAACTTGGAAAAACTTTTCCAGTCGCATGACTTGCAGAATTGGCAGCAGACTTCCTCTAGTGTCAAAACTAACCAAAGACGTCGATGAGGCGGTCTTGTCTTTTTCAACGGTAGTCAGAGAGCGTAGAGTGACTGAAACTTAAGCAACCCATCACAGCATGATCAAAATTCTTTAGAGCAAACCCATGAAAACAGCTTAAGAAGAAGCCTTTCTCATCAATATGTCAGAAGCACGTCGCCATTATAAGCACAAGCCTTACGCGATTTTCCGGAAAACCAACTAGTCCGAGCTACAAATCTGCACGAAGGAAGTTAAAGTCAGTACCTTTCTGAGATTTGACATTCACTTCGAGAATCATATCATCGGAAGGTGGGTCCCTGAGCACCACGGACAATGAGAAGAAAACCGACGAGATCATCAGACAAGCCACGAAAGCACCCATTACCCGCATTGTGTTTACCCCGCTCTTCCCCTCCGCATCTCTGGGGCTAATCAGACCGCTCGGATCGTTGAGCTTCATCGCAACTTCTTCAACGCCGCTCTGATTCTTCTCTCGCCTCTTCATATCAGCAGAGCCCTAATCTCATTAGGGCTGAGTGAGAGGTCCGAGGAATGCGTTCGAGTTCGCCTTCTCGGAGAAGAAGGTGTCTCTGTAAAACGGGTTTCCGGATCCGGTTCGATCCAACGTCGAGTTGGTGAGATGCAGAGCAGAAGCCGGAAGGGACACCGTGAAGACTGGAGGAGGACGATGGGGAAGAAAGAGTGAATCTCTGCGACGATACAGCAGCTGTATGTTGCACTCTGACACGTGGAAGATTCTGATTGGAGCAGATGCGGTAGTAAACGACTACGGACCATATAAACCAATAGAAAGAGAGCGAATTGAGTTAGTGGCCTTGTCGGTGACCCGCCAGGCTGTGGTGTTCATATTATCTGCCGACGTTCCACGGTAAGTGCTGTGGGCCGGCCTATCAAGGAAAGCCAGCATTAGTCTAAGAGCCCAGTTTTCTTCTCCTCAGGGCTCGGAGACACTCCAACCTCAGACCTCAACCCAATAGGGCCGGCCTATCAAGGAAAGCCAACATTAGTCTAAGAGCCCAGTTTTCTTCTCCTCGGGGCTCGGAGACACTCCAACCTCAGACCTCAACCCAATAGAACAGAGAAATTCTCATGAGATCTAACCTACCCATACATGACAAATAAGATATGACCATTTCGATCGGAGCCCATCCTTGGGACTGCCCCGGTTCATTCATGTTTCGGCTACAGAACGCCGTAATACACATGTCAGCAGATTCTGTCTTCCTATAAGGAAAGTGTCCATCGGTCCATCACGATAGCCAGGTCGCTGAACTCTGTGGGAGACCCGGTGGACTGTCGACTCAAAACCATGGAAGGTCACCTTCGAAAGCAAGGAAGCAACCATGGATGGACTTGCGTGGTAATCTTGAGATTGCCTGTGGAGTTTAAACTCTTGGGGAGGGTGGGGAAAGGCAAACAATGAGTCTTGACACCATTTCCACTTTACATGTGTTCCTTCTTCACTGGGTTTTCTTCGTCTTCGTAAGAGAGAATCCACAAAAAAGACAGAAGAAAAAGCAAATTCGCCATGCCGGAGGCTGACCCGGAGAGAGAGGGAGACCTAAGCTGAGTGCATGGAAGTCTTGCAGCCGAAGCAACCCTCGAGCCCTTTAAGAACGCCGCAAACAATGGCGCCTTCCTCATTCCTCACCAGCCGCACACCCCCCTAAACCTTCATATCCTCTTACTGCCTTTCAATCCGAGCTGAAGTCGAGCCTCCCGTATGGGTCCCAACGAGGAGTCAAGGTCCGAGATCGCCTTCTTCGATGTCGAGACCACAGTCCCCAGACTCGGGCAGAGGCACGCCATCCTCGAGTTCGGAGCCATACTCGTGTGCCCTCGGAAGCTGGTGGAGCTCCGAAGCTATTCCACCTTCGTCCGACCCTCCGACGTCTCCATCATCTCCTCCCTATCCGGGCGGTGCAACGGCATCACCCCGGACGCCATCTCATCAGCTCCCACCTTCGGCAAAATCGCCGATCAAGTCTACGACATCCTTCATGGTATGCTTACCCATCGCATTTAGCTCAAAAATCGTTCGAACTCGATCGGCATCGGATCATATGTCTGAGCATGGTTTCAATGATGTCTTCATCCGGAAACATGATTAATGAGTGTAATGGATCGGGAAACAATGATGAGTTACAGAATTGGGATCAAAGCTTCCATCTTGGCAGCTAAAGTGCTCTGGGGGCTTCTGTGTAACAGGAAGGATATGGGCAGGGCACAATATACTGGCGTTCGATTGTGCTCGCATAACGGAGGCATTTGCCGAGATTGGGAGGCCGGCCCCGGAGCCCAAGGGGACAATCGATTCTCTTGTGCTGTTGACTCAGAGTTTTGGAAGGAGAGCTGGTGATATGAAGGCATGTGTTTCTCATGATTCTCATGCATCTCGTGCATTTCATCGTACCAAACACGCCAATGTTTCTCTTTTTCGACGACTATTGTTGATCAATGTTAATACATGGATGTTTACATTGTCCTGTGTAGATGGCCACCCTTGCAACTTACTTCGGACTCGGACAACAAACGCATCGGTAGGTTGATCCTTTGTCGAAACCTCCGGAGTCTTGTGCTGGATGGATGCTCACTCTCTATGTTCTTATTTCCTATAACTCACAACATTGCAGGAGTTTAGATGATGTGCGGATGAATCTCGAGGTTGTCAAGTGCTGCGCCGCAGTTCTGTTCTTGGTAAGATGCGGTTTGCTTAACGGTAATCACTTTCTATGTTCACGAGTATCCGAGGTTGCTTCTGTATATTTGAATGGGAAATTTTCAATTTTCATTTCCAATTCCTGCACTTTGTCCCGGCTTGCTACTAGTAGAAGGGATCACTTATAGAGATTTGTGTCTTTATTGAACTGAAACTCATGTCTGTGCAGGAGTGGAGCCTTTCCGATACGACCCCAGCCAATACTGGGCTTTCTCCGAGCGCCGCCATAAGAGGTCCTATCGATGGATTGTCATCGTCATCTTCCGCAAATCAAAAAATGGAAGAGAATCATGCGATCTTCCCTCTCATAGCTGAAGCTGTAGCCGAACCCGCCCCTGCTAGGACAGCTAACGCCAATCTCTACGACATGGGCTTGCTCTGCGATGAGATGAAGGCAGAATCTAATCAACTAGACACTGCAATGGAAGAAGAAAAATCGACATTCGCTGTTGCCCCGCCACCTCCTACTTTTGAAGGATCCAGTGGCTCTGGCGGGTTCTTAGAACCTGAAGAAGTCTACACTTCGTTGATCAGCGCCTCTCTCGTCCCGTACTGGGGTACTCGGAGGATAAGACTGCTGCATAATGGCGTTGTCTTCCAGCTCTGTTGCAAAGGATTGAGGGTTCGGTATGGGGTTATCTCGAAATTTGTCGATCATGCTGGGAGTCCGAAATTGAACTTCGTCGCGGACACACCTCCTACCCTTTGTGAGATCCTCGAAGCCTGTGACAGAATTGCTCAGAGATTGTCTGTCGAGTCTGGTAGCAGCTCCGAGTGGAAGCCAGTCGTGATCAGGAAGAACGACTTCGTTAACTCGCCGGCCGTGAGACTGCAGTGAGTCTTGAACTGCAATTTCTATTCAAAGGAACTGCAAAAGGGACTTAATTTCCGATGCATGATTGAAGCCAGTTGGACTGACTTGCTCTTATCTTCTCTTTATGACAGCATACCAACCACAAACGCGGATTGCCCGAGGTATGAGACTGAGATATACAGGAGAGAATTGTCGGGTGCTGTGGAGAAACTCGTGTTCAATCAGTGCGATGCCGAAGAGCTCGGTGCATTGATAAACCCCGGGACCCTTGTGGACGCGTACTTCTCATTGGATACCTACGACTACCAGGCAAATGCAGGAATCCGACTGGTTGCAAAGAAGCTGCTCATTCACTCTGGCTGACTAGATTAGGATGGCAGGGCGTGTTCAGAGGTTATTAAGCAGTAGTCTGTTGTTGGGGAAGGAGTTGTACATTGTAGAGTTAATCTGCAGAACTTTTCCTGAGATTCTGATGAAATCTGAGTTACGTAATTGTGATAATCCTCGGAGAGGCTAGGCTCGAGACATGCGTCAGTGTGCTTCTGATGTTCCATACCGAGTTTCTCGGGCTTACTGAATCAACCCAGGTGCCCGACTCAAGAAGTACAGCAAAGCTACCGTGTGACAGTGTATGAGAAAGTTACAAGATCGAAATCCGGTCTTGCTTATGTTTTCCATACCAAATACAAGGCAGCAACAGAATACCAACTCCCAAGACATTCTCAGATAGGTAACCAGGAATCTCATTGCACTTCAGCTAGCCCAAGCCTTGTAATGCTCGGTCGTCCCTTCTTTCCGCTCTTCGGGTTGTCAGTGACTATCCCTGTGCTGTATTACATCCTTTCGCAAGATTCTCGGGTCAAGAATGCACTTCGAATCCCACACTGACATCGATTCCGAGTTAATCTGCAGTGAAGATGGCACTGGCGTCCCGCCAAATGCAAAGACGAACAGACAAACAGCCTCTTGGAAGGAAGGGGACTGTCTGGTGCGTGTGGGATTGGATCGATCTTGTGTGACAATGTAACAGGTGATTTGATCGTGGCCAAACACACATGTAGCTGTTGTTTCCACCCAAGGAACCTCTACCTCCAAAGTGATGAATGGTCGGTTGACATGGTTCGACATCCCTTTCCTTTAAATGAGATCCCGGGATCGAATATGATGAATATGAAACATTCAATATGATACATAACAATCAACTTTTTAGATTTTAAGTCTTTAAAATATGGAAATTTTACAACTGTTAAAACTCCACGAGAGATTTACACGACGAACTTGTTGTTGTATTTTTTTAGTGTATACAGGAGACATGTGGACTTAAACGAAAATAGAAGGAAATGCGATTAAAAGGGCAGGGGAATCCTACAATTGAGATTTGAATCCAGAACCTCTTACTTTTAGGTCGAGACAACACTGCATCATACCCCCTCTTGGACTTGATTTATATCTCATATTGAATATTTACTCCCTGTTCAAGGTTCAACGCGGAGGTCCAAACCTAATGCGATTGGGACCGTGGCGAGAAGTTTAGGGGATCGAATTCTAATTAACTCATTTTCAGCGGTCTCCTTCGTGAACCCATCTTCCCGGCCCAGGTCCACAGCGAGAGCACCGGATAGGATCGAGTAACGCAATCTAGGGATCACTCCCAGGCGGGCCCCATCCACTAGCAACTCACGACCTGCCACGTGGCCCGGCCCGACGGCGCCTTTGATTTCTTTGTTATGAAGGAATCTTTTTATTAGCCAACGATTGGGACTCAATTTTCCAAAATTATTTATATACACGTAACTTGTTATTTATTTGTTTATTATCATTCTTTTTTTCTTACCCAACATTTTACCTCTAAAATTCATTCACTGGAATAGAATAAATGAAGAATAAGGAATAGTGTAGGGAAGCGAGTTAAATGAGAAATGAAAGTATCTTATTTAGTTTGAGGGAATATAATAATAAGAAATAGAGTATCTAAAAATAAAAAGACATAATTACCCTCACTTATGTATTTACCATATTATATTTTTGTAGAAAAGTAAAAAAATTTTAAAATATAAAAAATTGATGAACAGTGCCAAGAGAGACATTGTTCATCTTCCTCGTCAGTGCAGCCAGCAAGGCCGCCGTCAAGGCCCCGTCGAGGCCGCAGCCCTCGAAAAGTGGGATCAGCAAGAGAGACAGGGCGATGTAGTTATTAGACTGCACTACAACCACGGCACCCAGACAACATATTTACAGTCCAAGAACAGAGGTGGGCTTCCGTTACCTGATCGGAGTTAATCCACGGCTCTGTTGTGAGGCTCGGTGTTTGGTCCACATCGCTTGTGGAGAGCCTCGTAGGCTCTTAATCGGGAGATGAGGTAAGGGGAGGGTTTGTGTTTCGATTCCTTGTGATACGAGACTGAATCATACCTGCTGATGCATGACTCCACATCAAATCCAGAATCAAGCAGGCCACCAGGCAACTTATCCTTTGGCTTCTCCACTGACTGAGATGCGGCTTCATCTGAACCTAATTGTACAAGAAACAAAAAGGAGGAGAAGAACCATAAGTTGACAAGGCGAAATCCAGGATTCAACATCGGACAACAGAATAGGTGAATGACACGGTATTTCCGTGACGAACATTAGATTGACTTCGATTACATGAGTTATAGGCTACGAAGTTATGGGCTTAAGAATCTCCAAGATGCACCGGGGAAGGCGGGTCCCTGAGCACTACTGACAATGAGAAGAAAACTGACGAGATCATCAGACATGCCACGAAAGCGCCCATTACCCGCATTGTGTTCACCCGGCTCTTCCCCTCCGCATCTCTGGAGCTAATCTGTCCGCTCGGATCGTTGAGATTCATCGCAACTTCTTCACCGCCGCTCTGATTCTGCTCTCGCCTCTTCATATCAGCATAGCCCTATGCTCATCAGGACCGAGTGAGAGGTCCGAGAATGCGTTCGAGTTCGCATTTTCGGAGAAGGAGGTCTCTGAAAAACGGGTTACCCGATCCGGGTCGATCCAACGATGGGGAAGATTGAACCTGTGCGATGATCAGCAGATGTCTGTTGCACCTGGACACGTGGAAGAGTATGATTGGAAGAAAGTCTACCAACAGTATAAACCAATAGCAAGAGAGAATTGTGTACGGCCTTGTCGGTGACCCGCCACGGCTGTGTATAAAATTATCTGCCGACGTTCCACGGTAAGTGCTGTGGGACTGCCCGGGTTGAAATTCCAATACCGCCCCCAAAGTTTGGTTGGTTTTATCTTTCACCACCTAGACTTTCAAAATGTAGCAGTCTACCCCCACCAGTGTCCCTGACAAAAAAATTCGACACGGCGACGCTCGAACCCCCAACGTTCTCGTAGACTTTGAAGGCGAGCTAGAGTGAGGCGGAGCTGATGTAGAAAAAACATCAACTTTGCGAGTAAGAAGTTTACTTCCCGGAAGACTGCCGACTCAAAACCATGGAAGGTAACCTTGGAAAGCAAGCAAGCAACCACGGATGGACTTGCATGGCACTCTTGGAATTGCCTTTGGAGTTTAAACTCTTGAGGAAGGGGAAATTGGCAAAGAATGATTCTTGACACTATTTCCACTTTATACGTTCCTTCTTCATTGGGGTTTCTCTTGACAAGAGAAAATGCAGAAAAAGACAACCAGCAAAATGGCCATGGCCGACCCGTGGAGAGAAAAGGTTAGGAGAGAGAGGGAGACTGAAGCTGATCACATGGAAGTCTTGCAGCCGAAACAACCCTCGAGCCCTTTAAGAACGCCGTTAACAATGGCGCCTCATTCTTCAACCACCCCCCCGAAACCTTCCCATCCTCTTTCTGCTTTTCAATCCGAGCTGAAGTCGAGAGCCCCCATATGGGTCCCAACGAGGAGTCGAGGTCCGAGATCGCCTTCTTCGACGTCGAGACCACAGTCCCCACCAGACCACGTCAGAGGCACGCCATCCTCGAGTTCGGAGCCATACTCGTGTGCCCTAGGAAGCTGGTGGAGCTCCAGATCTATTCCACCCTCGTTCGACCCTCCGACATCTCCCTCATCTCCTCCCTATCCGTGCGGTGCAACGGTATCACACCTGTCGCCGTCTCATCAGCTCCCACCTTCGGCGAAATCGCCGACCAAGTCTACGACATCCTTCACGGTACGCCTTACCCATCGCATTTAGCTCAAAATTTTTTGAACTCTGTCGGCATTGAATCATGTCTGAGCCTGGTTTCAATGATGTCTTCATCTGGAAACAAGATTAATGACTGTAGTGGATCGGGAAACAATGATGAGTTACAGAATTGGGATCAAAGCTTCCATTTTGGCAGCTAAAGTGTTCTGGGGGCCTCTATGTAACAGGAAGGATATGGGCAGGGCACAATATATTGAGGTTCGATTGTGCTCGCATAAGGGAGGCATTTGCCGAGATCAGGAGGCCGGCGCCGGAGCCTAAGGGGACAATCGATTCCCTTGTGTTGTTGACTCAGAGGTTTGGAAGGAGAGCTGGTGACATGAAGGCATGTGTTTCTCACGATTGTCATGCATCTCCTCGCATTCCATCGTACCAAACATGCCAATGTTTCTTATCGATGTTTTTCTTTTTTTTTTTTGGATAAATATTATCGATCAATGTTAATGTGTAGATGATTGCTTTGTCAATTGTAGATGGCATCCCTTGCAACTTACTTTGGACTCGGGCAACAAACGCATCGGTAGGTTGATCCTTTGCCGAAACCTCCGGAGTTTTGTGCTGGATACTCACACTATGTTCTTATTTCCTATAACTTACAACATTGCAGGAGTTTAGATGATGTGCGAATGAATCTCGAGGTTCTCAAGTACTGCGCGGCAGTTCTGTTCTTGGTAAGATGCAGTTTGCTGAGTGGTAATCACTCTCTATGTTCACGAGTATCCGAGGTTGTTATTTGAATGGGAAAATGTACTTTTCATTTTGATTCCTCGATTTTCTCCCGACTTGCTACCAGTATAAGAAATTGAACTGAAACTCATGTCTGTGCAGGAGTCGAGCCTTTCTGATACGATAACAGCCAATAGTTGGGTTTCTCCGAATGTCACCACAAGAAGTCCTATCAATGGATCATCATCATCATCTTCTGAAAATCAAAAAATGGAAGAGAATCATCCGATCTTTTCTCTCGTGACTGCCAGCACAGAAGCCATAGCTGATTCCGCCCCTGCTAGGACAGCTAACCCCAATCCCTTCGACATGGGCCCGCTCTGCAATGAGATGAAGGCAGAATCTGATCAAGTAGACACTGCAATGGAAGAAGAAAAATCCACATTCCAGTCGCCTAACCTTGTTGCCCCACCACTTCCTACTTCTGAAGATTCAAGTGGCTCTGCCGGGTTCTTAGAACCCGAACAAGTCTCCATTTCGTTGATCAGCGCCTCTCTCGTCCGGTATTGCCAGGGAACTCAAAGGATAAGACTGCTGCACAATGGAGTTGTTTTTCAGCTCTGTTGCAGGGGATTGAGGGTTCGGTATGGGGTTATTAACTCTAAGTTTGTCGATCATGCCGGGAGACCAAGGATGAACTTCGTCGTGGACACATCTCCTACCCTTTGTCAGATCCTCGAAGCTTGTGATGGAATTTCTCAGAGATTGTCTTTTGAGTCCGGTAGCACCTCCGAGTGGAAGCCAGTCGTGATCAGGAAGAACGACGTCTTTAACTCGCCGACCACGAGACTGCAGTAAGTCTTGAACTGCAATTTCCATTCAAAGGAACTGCCAAAGGGACCTATTTTCCGATACATGATTCTATCCCATTGGACTGACTTGCTCTTCTCTTTATGGCAGCATACCGACCACAAATGCGGATTGCCCGAGGTACGAGACTGAGATATACAGGAGAGAATTGTCGGGTGCTGTGGAGAAACTTGAGTTCAATCATTGCAATGCCGAAGAGCTCAGTGCATTGATAAACCCCCAGGCCCTTGTGGACGCGTACTTCTCATTGGATCCCTACGACTACCAACAGAATGCTGGAATTCGACTGGTTGTCAAGAAGCTGCTCATTCGCTTTAGCTGATTCGTTAGGGAGGCAAGGTGTGCTCATAGTTTATTAAGTAGTCTGGTGCTGGGGAAGGAATTGTACATTGTAGAGTTAATCTGTAGGACATTTGATGAAATCTGAGTTACATGATCGTGATAATGGGACAGACATTGCTGTGCTTCCGATGTTCTGTACCGAGTTTCTTGGGCTTACTGAATCAACCCACGTGCCAAATCAAGAAATACAGCATGACATTCTCAAATATGTAACCAGGAATCTCAGTGCACTTCGGTTTGCCCAAGTCTTGTAATGCTCGGTCTTTTCTTTCTGCTCTTTGGGCTGCCAGTGACTATCCCTGCACACTATTGTATCCTTTCACACAGTTCTCGGGTCAAGGCGTTCGATGTAATACGCTACTCCAGTTCGGGAATGCACTTGGGATCCCCACTGAAATCGATTCCATGTTATTCTGCAGGGAAGATGGAAAAGGTTATCGCGCAAAATGCAAAGACAGACAGTTGATTGGAAGAACTCTACGCTCTAGTGGGCTCATCTGACTCGAATACAGATCAGTCATGGCCCATTAGAATTCTGAATACTATATCGTACATACAGAAAAAAACCCAAAAAAACTGTCTTACCGTCTTCAGCAGATAATGAACTCGATGGTCGCATCCTGCTTTATCTGGCAAACCTAACCAGAATCTTGAAACATGAGCTTGAGTTTCAGCTTTCAGCCTCTTGCAGAGTCAATACTCAATGTGATGCATGACAATGAGCCTTTTAAATCTTAATACGGGTATAATTGGCTGTTGAAAAATTATAAAAATTTTACAAGTGTCAGCTCTGATAGAAACTTACATAGTAAACTTGTTGCAATATTTTTTTTTAATATATAAGAGAGATGCATGAATTTAAAAGAGAATAGAAGGAAGTGAGAATGAAAGAATACATGAATAAGAATATCTCAGTCTCTTATCGAAAATAACGTCACTGCACTATGCCTCTCTTGTTAAATTGTTATGTATTTATTATATATATTGAACAATTAATTAATCCCGACGCAAGGCTCAACGATGAGGTCCAAAACTGATGCGGTTGGGACTATGGGGAGAAGTTTAGGGGATGGAATTCGAATTAACTCATTTTCAGCGGTCTCTTTCATAAATCCGTCTCCCCGGCCCACAGCGCGGGCACCGGATGGGATCGAGTACGCAATCTAGGGATCGCTGAGCCCCATCCACTAGCGACTCATGGGTTGCCACGTGGCTGAATGCATCTTTTTATTCGCCCATGATTGGAACTCAATTTTCCAAAATTTTATTTTTATACACATAGATTTTTATTTATTATCCTTTTTTTTTAATTTTTTTTCTTATGCAACAATTCATTATTTTAAGGAAATTTAGAGTCAGGGATAACTTGGCAGCGGTGGTAGGTTAAATTTGACAACCACGTTCTGTTATATAAGACCTTGCGTTGAAATTTTATTAATGAAAAAAATTTATCGAGAATTTTTTTATTAAAATTTTTTGATGTAATTATATAAGAATTTTATAGAAATTGTACTAAAAAAACCTTATAAATTTCCTAACAAGTGAAGCTATAATATTTTTTTATTTTGTACCACGTAGTATTTTTGATTCGATCGAAATATATCTCGTGACTAATCTGTAATTAGATCAAGATTTCTGAGGAAATTTCATCGACCCTCTCAGCTCGAAGACCGATCTTGAAATTCTTCACTTGAGATTATAACGAAAAAAATCACTGGGTCAATTTCAGATAGTAAATCTATAATTTCCTCATCCGGAGATGGTCAAAAAATTTTCCTCCATATCTTGATTGTAATTGGAGATCTTTCGATGGGGTGACGTGGCCTCCTCTCTATCTCTACCAAACTATCTTAATTTTCCTCCATATCTTGCACTTTTTCTCTCCCGTGTACCCCCACCCTCCACGTCCTCACTTTTCCTAACCTTTACCCAGTGCGCAACGCGCACCCTCCTCCAGGATCCCTGCCGTCGGTTGCATCACCATCCGACGGACTAGATCTTCTCTCCTTCACGGCGCATGTTAGCACCCACCAGCACCCGATATTCTATTTGCATTTGCAGAAAAGCCGAGCTTAGAAGTCTAGCGAGTGCTTCCTACCCATCCCAAGCCCACTACGCGTCACCGAGCACGAAAATCCTGGCCGCGCCGTGCTAACCTGCGCCATAGCTCCGGCGATCGTGTCCCGGTCGTCAATCTCGCGGGCGCAATTGATTGATGGTTCGCAGTCGTTGGATTTGTTGACTCGGTTCTTTCCGTACTGTCGGCTGTCTTGCAGTACTGAGGTTTTTGCAGCCCTTTTTTTTTTGGAAAGCTTGAGGTGTTTGTAAGGATAAATATGTCGAACTCGTAGATGTTTTGGAGTGGATTTGTATGGACAGATCCGATGGTTCCTTTTGATCACAAGCTCGGAATTCCGAACCCTAGAGCTGAATTGTGTACTGTTTGTCCCATGGAAGTTCTCTAGTATTGATATGGTGGTGTGAATTTTGCGTCTTCCGAGGGAGAAGAGGCTGTCTTTGTTTTGATTCTTCTCTGGGTAGCTTGAAAGTTTCCTTCTCTTGACGCTATGGAGTGTTTGGAGCTGAATTTGAACAATGAAATTGGAGATTGCAGCGAAAGAGCAGGAGGAGGAGGGGGAGGATCAGGCGGTGGTGTAGGGGGTTGTGGAAACAATCCCAACCCTAAGGGGGGTGGTGATGGTTTTATTGATCGGAGCAAAGTGAGGATTTTGTTGTGCGATAACAATGCAAGGAGCTCGGAAGAGGTCCTTACGCTTCTTTTGAAATGCTCTTATCAGGGTATAATAAGAATTTGTCATCTTAATACCGTTTTAGTATCATGCAATTTTCTGCTAATTAAAGTTTGATGTGCTTTAATGTTTGCTGTCTTTGGTTTCTTGATGAGGTAATGTGTTCTGTATAAATACGTGATCCAAGTATTCATTGCAAAACAAAGCCTGAGAATTGCTCTTGCTTGTTCATGATTCTCATTTGAAAGCACTTAACTATGGGAAGCATTTAATTTTTATTTGTCCCAGTCATTTTATATTGAAATAAATAATGATGGCAGCATCTATAGGCTGATAACTAGATATCAACACTAGAAGTTAAACTGATTTGTTCGAACAGTAATCTTTAATTCAAAGTTATAAATGTGTCTTCCAGTTGGTTGTTCAGTTTCATTTTGTTTGTCGGGAGAAGTCACGCCTCATTTTTGTAATATATGGGTGTAATTTCCTTTACTAGATCATGCACGAGGTCCTTTGAGGGGTTTTTGTCTGATCTCACGTTCTAGTAAACTCCCACCTGTCTCAAGTGTTCTATCCTCATTCATGTTATTATCACAGTCAAAGATAACACTCATTTTGTGTTTACTTTGCTCTTCAGTGACTTCGGTAAGATCAGCGAGGCAGGTAATAGATGCCTTGAATGCCGAGGGACCGGATATTGATATTATCCTAGCTGAAGTCGACATTCCTATGTCCAAAGGCATGAAGATGTTGAAGTACATCACACGTGATAAGGATTTGCGACGTATTCCTGTGATCAGTAAGCCCTCTTTTTCTTGTGCTGACCATCCTTAGTCACACCCTAAAGAAATTATACTCGGAAAAATTGGATCCTAGAAACCTGAAGAGTTACTACATTGTATTCAAGTTATTTATCTGTCAAGTATATTTTTGCTTAACTTTTGCAAATTGAGATCACATGACACATTTCATGTGACTAAAAGATGTGCAGAAACACTGTGGTGCTCTCTTGATTTCTTTTCCCTATCTTTTTCAACATCAGCTAATTTAGCAATATTCACATCTGTGAATTTCTTTTGCCTTTGACAAGTGATGTCGGCACAGGATGAGGTCTCAATTGTTGTCAAGTGCTTGAGGTTAGGAGCAGCAGACTATCTTGTTAAGCCATTACGTACCAATGAATTATTGAACTTGTGGACCCACATGTGGAGGAGGAGGCGTATGGTCAGTTTTTCTGAACGTTCTTTCTCAATTTTCTCATTTATTTGATAGATTTATTATATACATTCATTTTCTTGTAACTTTGGCAGCTTGGACTGGCTGAGAAGAACATTTTGAACTATGAAATTGATCTGGTAGCATCAGACCCTAGTGATGCAAATACCACTAGCACCACACTTTTTTCAGACGACACTGACGATAGGTCCAAGAGGAGTGCCAACCCTGATGGGTTTTCCACACGTCAAGAAGATGAGGTAGGCAGCTTCAAAACTTGAGGCTCTTTTTCCCCCCTGACTTGTAGCTGACTTCAAAACAAGAATCTGTTCAAATAGAAGTACAGAGGAGAGTGTTTTCTCTACTGATAAAGCTTGTACAAATTGATGCTTTTTTGCTCGCTCTCACTTTTCAGCCTATTGCTGCTGCTGCTGCTCCTAGTGCTCCCGTGACTGTTTCTGAGACTCCATTTAATGATGTTCGAGATTGCCATCCTGATGTACCTGGCATCAGTGATCGGCGAACAGGTGAACACTCTTCAGTTCTGGGAATCAATAGAGATACAGATGTCTTAGCTCTCCTAGATAATGAAGGCAGGGACTGGGCGCTTTGCCTCTCTTTCTTTTTCGTCTCTTCTTTTCCCAAAATGAAAATGCCCGCTGACTCACATTCCAGGAATTTGATTCGTGTACAGTAGATACAGTAGATATAGTATATTACCCTTCAAAGTCCCAAATATTCCATTTTTCTCCAGATATTACCCTTTCTGTTGTTTCTCAAATTTGATCCCATGTAAATCTTTCTGTATCAGGACAATTAACTTCTTGTGGTCCTAGGAAGAGTGAGCTGAAGGTTGGGGAATCATCAGCGTTCTTCACATATGTAAAATCGAGCAGTACGAGGAACAATTCATTGCCTGCTCCTCATGCTGAAGGCAACATAACTCAGAATGTGAGGCTTGAGGAGAGAGCACATACACCGGTTGAGCAGATCACTTATAATCCACAAGTACATGAAAATGGAGAAGCTTGGGAGAAATCTTCCCAAGGAGATGATTTCCCAAGCAGTAGCAGTTTCCACGATTCTCTTTCTTTGGAGAGATCTTGCACCCCTCCTGGGTCATCTGATTGCTTACAGCAGAATAATAATTATGTAGGAGAAAAGTCTCCTTCTCATATGCTTGTTCCCCCAAGAAATGAACAGCATCTTGAAATTTCAAGATTGGGCCCACAGAGTGCTTATCCATATTATGTGTCAGGAGTTGTTAATCAAGTTATGATGCCTTCTTCTGCACAAATGTACCAAAGGAACCTCCATGACTTGCAGCAAAATCATCATGCTGCCACCTACAATCTTCCCCATTGCTCTCCTCATATGAACGGAGTGGCCTCTTTTCCTTATTACCCTGTAAGCATTTGCTTACAGCCTGGGCAGGGCGCCTCAGCCCACTCATGGCCTTCATTTGGGAACCCTCCTGTCTTAGAGACAAAAACAAGCAATGTGGACAGGCGAGAGGCAGCCCTGATCAAGTTTCGGCAGAAAAGGAAGGAACGGTGTTTCGACAAGAAGATCCGGTATGTAAACAGGAAACGGCTCGCTGAGAGGAGGCCTCGTGTGAGGGGACAGTTTGTGAGGAAAGTCAATGGCGTGAATGTGGACCTTAATGGTCAACCTGCTCCAGCCGATGAGGAGGATGACCTCGAGGATGAGGAGGAGCTTGCATCACGGGACTCTTCCCCTGAGAATGATGTTCCAGAGTACTAATATCATTCATTTTTCCCTTCTCCTTGAGGTCTATGAATTGGGATTCCAGAGCCCGAGGTGCTGACTAATCGAGTAGAAGAACTTATATTTTCCACCGACTTCACCAGATGGGACTGGCTGAATTCGATTCGTCAGCCCTTGTTCGGGAAGTCTCTGCTCTGAACTGTGTGCTGCTGGTTACGACTATACAGTTACAAACTGTACCCCCCAGTTTCGAGTCAAAACTATGTCCACGGTATGTTCACAGTTCTTGCAGAAGCAGCATGTGCTTAGCTGGAGCTTTCCATTGATCTAAGGTACTGCTAAATCATTTGTCTAGGGACAAATGGCCGGTAAGGCTCGTGTGAAATTCTGCTGCCAAATGGACAGTTTGAATGCTTTTGCAATTTGCTTTCCTCATCTACGTCTATGCAAGTCCTGGATTAGAGTAATACTGTTGTTATCAAAGTGCTCCTGGTAAGTTTAATCAAGTATTGCCTGTTTCTTGTTTATTTTTTGAGTCCTTTGCCTTATGACTTTCATCAATCATGCGCTTTCGACTACTGGAATGGATAGTGATTAAGTACGGATGTTCCCTTTTCTCATCTGCAAGAGCTTGAAAGAGGCTGTTGCTGGAGACCTTTGTTGAGGTCAAGCTGTGCAGAAGCTTCTCTTCATTCATACCGGATAATTATTTTTTTTCCCATCGAAGAAGAATGGTCGCAGTGCCCAAATCCGAGAGCATGGAGACAAATATCCTCTTGTTCCTGTTCATCCTTTTCGACATGGCGGTCAAGATCCTCTTGCTCCTCCTACCAATATATCTTCATCCATGTCATGAAGCTGCGAGTAAAGGAAGTTGGACCGATAAATCATCGGACCAATGGCAAGGTTAGTAATTCGTGAACTTGATGTCCTTGTGGATGGTAGGGCAATGCCATGTTATGATGGCGGAGCAGTGGCTGGAGTTGCTGATTTAGATCTTGCGGGGCAGTTTCATGTTTCAAAACAGTCCCTTGGCAGGGAAAAGAAAAGGAAGGGCTTGGACACGATAACAATATAGCCTAAAGATTTGAACTTCTGGGCTTATTCTTCCGCGAATAAGAATTCGGAAGTGACCCATCAACCGATCGTCGAAGAAAGTCGGTTTTGCAGTCCTACTGGATCATCAGAACCAAATAAAGATCGAATAATATACGTACCCTGAAATACAAACTTTCAAAACCGCTTCTCCTCTGTCGGAGAATTCAGAAGACACCCATTAGAGCCCCCTTGTCCTACTCCAAAACTCGAATATAATATTTTACCGTTTGATGTAAAGTTTGCTGTAATTTTATGTTATAGTAAACTTTAAACTGCAAGTTGCAATATTTGATTCCGGAATCTAATAATATGATATTTTATTAGTCAAAATGTTGCACTGCGATTGATTTTCTTTACATATAAGCCCATTGCCATCCCATGTGGTTTTTCTTTTTCTTAAAAAAAATTAAATTGTTGAATTATTAAAATATTCAATGAAGTTAGGAGGTCACTAGCTGGGTGTTGAGTCGTTGGGACTGACTACCTAAGGAAGTCAATTTATAATTCTGTCATATCACTTCCTATCCCAAACATTAATAGCAGGCGATAATGTCTTTTTCTTCTGTTATACGCACAATTAGATTTTCAGAAATTTAATGGACCTTACTTAAGTCGGGATCAATCCGGACCGGTCAACTAAAGAGTGGAGATCTCTCAAACATGTACCTCCTGCATTCTTAAAACACAAATATAGTAACAAGAAAAGACGTCGAACTGCGTCAGCCAGCTCATATCAGTAAACGATGATGTTATTATTAATAATAAACCAAGTCAGGGGCCACGCACGAATTCCCATGCGAAAGCAGCTCTTAAGCTGCAACTTAGAAAGTGAAATCGCACGAGCTCTGAATCCTCTTGAATCTGACCCGTTTACCACGTTGTGAAAGATTCCTCTTCTTAAATGTCCTGTTCTCGATCTGCACTGTACCACGGTCCATGAAATTCGAACTTAAAATTTTATATAAAAAAGATGAGATCACGGACCATCCGATCGTTGCTTTTCCTTGTCAAGATTATCGATGACCATCTGGTCCTACTTCATTGGCCCTTATCTGCTTTCCCTGTATGGAAACTCACTTCATTTCAGCTTCCCATTGCCGTTCTTGAAAGCTAAGAATCATTAATCGCAACGGGCAATAATGAAGATTTCTAACTCCAAATCGAAGCTTGACAACTTTTAAAATTACGCAACTGGGCAATAGGTAAAGGGTTTATAATTTAAAGAACATAGCAGTGTGTGTCAGAAGCAACAAGAATAGCAAAAAGAATGGTTGAAATAACAACTAAAATGCCAGGAAAAAAAAGAGAGGCAATTTCTGGATCTAAGCATAGGCCTGTAAAATACCCAAAATCGTTCAGCACCCCTTCTTTCTGGATCTATAAAGGAGGCCTCTGTGACTTCTGAAACAGTTTATCGAACCTTTCTCATGGTTGGATGTGATGTAAACTCTACTTTTCACTGCCCGTTGTACTGTGAGAAGAGACATTGAACAATTTTGTTGTCAAATTCATATGGTTTTCAAGAGTATAGATGAAGAGAAGCTTTAAAGTCAAAACTGTTGAAGAGAATTAAAAAAAAAGAATGCAAATTCTATCATTAGATAATGCAAACAATTCCCACATGGAAAAGCTCCCCTTTTTTTTTTCTTTCCATGGCTTAGATGATGGATGTGTTGTTGTTTATGGTTTTGTAGCCAACTGTTACATGAGCTTTGGTGATCCCAAGAAACAGCAACAACAACTTACGTAAGTCCAAAAACTTTGTAAACATTGTTAACAACTCCAAATTTTCATTCCAGCAAACAGTTCTTGGCTTTGCTTTACTCAGTCTTTTGCCCTTCTTCTCTGCTATATCACCAACCCTCCTAATCCCTTCTGACCCAACAAGGTTGGAGTGCATAAAAGGAGGAGGAGAGGGAAAGAGAGAGAGAGAAATTTCATTCATCTCTTCAATTCTTCTTCTTCTCCTCCTCATTCTTGTTCTTCTTTCATGGAAGAAGAGAGAGGGATCTCAGGAGCTGTTTCAATGGAGGGAGTGAGGGCAGGCAGGGTTCTGAGGAAATCCATCCATGTTTTCCTCCGGCACTACCACTACTTCACCTTGACTTCAGCTCTCATTGCTTTCCCTTTCTCTGTCTCCTTCCTCCTCTGTCAGGACTTTGTTCTCTCATCTCCATCATCCCCTCTTCTCTCTTCAATCTACACACAATTCAGCTCCCTCTTCAGAGCTGCAAGCTTCCCTCTCTCGGGATCTGCCGGTTTCTTCTCCACTGCCAACCACAAGCTGTCTCAGATACTCTCTTCCTCCCTCCTCACACTCCCCTTCATCCTCACCTTCCTCCTCTTTGCCAAGGCATCAGTCATCCAGTCCCTTGGAGGAACAAGAGTGTCCCTAGCTTCAACTTACTTTCCGATCCTCCAGACTTATGTATCCACTTGGCTCGTCCTTCTCTCGGCTAATGCCACAGCATTTTTCCTCATGTTTTTCGGCTTCAGTAGCTTCGAGAATTTCTCATCTTCTGGCTGCACCCTTTTCGTTTCAGCTGCTTCAGTGGTTGTTTATTCGACTATTGTTGTGAATGCCATAGTAGTCTGCAATCTTGGGCTGATCTTATCGGGTGTAGAGAGGATCAGTGGATCGCTTGCCATTATCAAAGCCTTCCTTATGATCAGAGGAAGAGTTTCAACTGCTCTTTCATTGGCAGTGCCTCTGAATATTGCTCTTGCTGCAACTGAGGCCCTGTTCCATTTCCGGGTTTCGAGGACATTTCACATGACTGAGTCCCCGGGCTTTCTGGTGATTCTGGAGGGGCTGTTCATTGCTTACTTGTACTCGGTCCTCATCGTACTGGAAACTATCGTGAACTTGATGTTCTTCAAGAGCTGCAGAGTCGAAGATTCTCTTGCAGAGTTCGAAGATCGGTCCTCCTATTGGCAGATCCAAATATCAGATGGTGAATTCGACTCTCTCAAACAAGCGACCCAGCAGAGCCTGTGATTGATCAAATGGGTTCATCATTTTTCATGTAAATCTCTTCTCCAGGATAGGTGCTTACATGGAGATGGAAGGTATTAGACCAAAGCAGAGGACAGAATTCTTGTTGTTAGCTTAAGCAGAAACCAAGAACGTAAGAAGACATACGAAAACATACAGAAGACAGGTGGATTGAGCATCCAGGAGCAGAGCATTTTCTCTTTCTTAATATACTTTTCCAGGAAATTTTGTTCCTTTTCTCCTCAGTGTCGGGGCCATTAGCTCTACATATTTGATAAGTTTGAAGTGTGAATCAACTTTGAAGCAGTTTCAAAGTAAACAGTTTCCATTTCTTCCTCTCTCTTGTATTGGTAATGTAAAGAAGCATCATTAAGTTCTGCTAAGCGAATTTGTTCCTTTCCAAATTTCAAACTTTCTAGCTGGTCTAAAGCAACATAAAAGAATCTTCCGAGGAGACAGAGACAGCATTGAAGCCTTCTTTGAGTGAGGAGACTTGCATTGGGAAAGATCGATCAATGGATTTACACTAAAGGTTCCTTCAAAACTTCCATCAAGAATACAGATACAATGAATTGAATGGAATGATGAGCAGACTTTCTACTGCCACCTTTGTATATATAGTTTATCTTATTACACAGTACGCCCAAGTAAAGGACTCTTTCCCTATCCATCTACCAACCCAAATCTGACCCAAACTGTGCACCTAACCTGATGAGTTCCCGATCAAAAACATCAGGCAACAGAGGAAAAGAAAGGCTAGAGCCCGAGTTATGTTACATGGGAGGAAGGCATTAAATCCTAAATGAGTAGGTAGGTAAGTTGGCAATTTGTACATTGTCATGGTACAGCCGGGGGCTTCACTCTTTGAAGATCTCAAGGTGTCCTAAAGAAACCGATCCCAACCAGACCATGGAAGCAGAAGCTGCTTCTGTTGCGTCATGGAAATCCATTAGCAAGATCCTATCCTGGAAGAGTAAAACTGCCGTTCTAGATGGCAGTGAATTTCAATGACCCTGTCTTCTAGCCTCTCGAACCTTATCCCTGTTCGCACATTGCTGTCACCCAGTGAGCCTCCAGGCAATTCTAATTGGCAAGCTTTAACAACGAAATTCCCTTTTTGGCCCGTCAAAACCATGGAAAGCTCAGCATTCAGTATTCTAAGCTGTTGGGACAATTCTTTCCCTTTCTTGACGGTCGCCTTGAGCTGCCAATCCGAGCAGCCAGACGCAGCCCTCAGGCAAGAGCTCAGCTTTTAAAAGCAGATGCGGGCATTTAAATTCATCAATCTTTTAGCTATTCACATTATTCTTTGTGAGGTCAATGGCCTTTGCCTTTTCCATCTCTGTCTCGCTCAGCTTTCTTCTTCTCCTGTTCGGCCTGCTTGGAGTTCTCTTCGTGTGATTTCCGGAAGAGCCGAACGAAGTTCAGGAGAGTCACAGTCACTGCTAGATCAGGCAGTAGAAGGAAACACAATCAATCATCTGATAGACTCAGTTTATTTATATTCAAGCTGCATGGGTTGGTTACCTTGCTCAAAGGGGCACCGTGCAGGATCTTCATTGAAGTATAGAACAAGGGAATCTGCATTTCTACCCTGTCCGTCAAATGTGCAGCATGTTAGGGGCATCTTTAAGGAAATTTGCAAGTAGTACATTATATATGAGGTGTTTTAAGGCATTCCCAGAAATTACCACAACTTGGTATAGATTTATCAGTGACTCCACCTCTGCCTCAGCAACTCCAATGAATCCTTTCAAAGTCTAAACATGGTTAAAAGATAAAAGTTTTTAATGGAGGGAGAAAAGGTAATGGAAGCAAAGATGACCACGATCACAAGTTCAACAAAATCGTTGCCAGATTCGAGATAAAAAGAGTTTTCAACCTTTCCAAAAACTTCTGATACGGGGCCATCATTTTCAGAGGCAGCCAGTTCCTGCTTAACCTTTTCTAAACCCTTTATAATAGCTTGCATTTCTTCTGCGAGTGATTTCAATTGTGTCTGTGAGAAGCAAAGTTCAGAGACTTTAATATAAGTAAGTATTACACAGCTACGGAGCTTGAAGAGATTATGAGTACAAACCTTTGATGCAGCTTCCAAGCTAAAAAGGTCTTGGTGAAAATCAAGGAGCTCAGGGCAGCAATTAGAGAGTTTCTAAGACATGGAAAAACCCAATATAAGGATTTTCCAGGATCAACACTATAATTTAAGAACCGCAGGCCAAAACAACAAAAAATTCATTCTATGAGCTTATTTCCTGAACCAGGCTAAATTTTCCACAGGTTGAATGAAGGATAAATATTATAGTCGATCATAATAATCTTCAACAAAAATGTGAAGGATGTGCAAGAAAGAAATCATACCTTACAAAGGAAATGCATGAGGGTCATCTTGTTATTAGTTGCACGAGTGTCAGTGAGTTTTAACAGACTGTCCAACTTGAACCCAATCGCAGATCCTGAACATTTAATGAGAATTAGAGGGGAAGCAAAGTAGAATATAACATCCCTAGCAAGAAAAACTGCTACAATCTGCTTGACTATTTCTTATCCAGCAAAAACTTCTTTTTTTTTTTTTTGAAAAAAGCCCTTTTTAGGGGAAATAGGATGCCGAATCATAATCTAAAAGGGGAAATTCAGAAAGTGCTCCCTCACATTTTTTTCCCTTTTACAGGTTGGTCATGGGAAAGAAAATAAAAATAAAGGGGTGGGAACTGAACCGTGGAGCAATTTTTTAGCATGGGCCACAATTTTTCTCTTTCGTTCCTTACCTCTAGCAGTTCCTTGGTTCAATACATTTCCAAGAAAAAGAATTATCTTCATGATCTCCTTAAACTTGTAGGAATTTCGAACCTGATGACAGGAAACGCCAAGATCATCGGAAAGAAAAATATTTATAACAGAGAGATGGAGGGCTCCTGCATAATCATTAGTAGCTACCTCTTCACAAGCAGAGTTCACAGTGTTAAGGCTCTTCCTAAATTCAGAAACCTGCACAGAAGTATCACATGAGAAAATGAGGCAAAAGGAATTTATATGAATGAAAATTCGAGAAGAAAGTAATTGACTTCTAATTCATTGAGGTACCACCAGACCTGAGTCCCGAACTGAATCTTGAATGAAAATACTCTCAACTTCAATTCTACTCGTGGCACTTTCATTAGCTCCAAAAAGCACTAAATAAATAAGTGTCTCATAAGTACATAAATAAACAGCAAAGATAAATTTCAAGCATCGAAAGTTTTTTCCTGGCCAAAAATTAGAACAAGAAATGCAGTTTTTTCTTAGCTGGATGTATTTAATTACTAACCTGCTCACACTTTCCAAGATTCTCTTTGTCACCAGTATAATTCTATTAGATGAAGAAAATATAGTTAACAATGAGCAAATTGTAAAAGATAACATGTTAGTAATGGACATGTAATGAAGTAATTGCAAAACGGAGAACATTGCTTAAACTTCACCTTAAGAAGTTCCATCTCCTCTTTCGTGGGGCAGACTTTTATGAGATTCTCCACCTGATCAACATCTAATACTGATTCATCCATAGCTAAAACCCCAGCCTGAAATGTAAAGTCGCTCAAAGATTATCCACAGGAAAGAACATCCAAAACAAAAGAAATCCATAAATCGACAGGACGAAAACTTGGTGAAATCTAGTAAGTGCTTTCCAGCAATTTAAGCTTACCATCATGACGGGGAGAGGCATTTTGACCTTTGTAAGCATAATTTCTGTGTTATTGGCCCGTCTTACATCAATCTAGGATGCCCAATGAGATATTTGTCACATGGATGATATGGGATTTAAGAGCTTCACACATTTATCATAATTCAACAGTGTGGATTCTAGCATCAAAAATAATAATCAGGTTACCAGGTGGACTTTATCGGTTTTAGATCCAACAGACTTCCGTCGCCCTCCAACTTTACCCCCATCAACTGGTTTTGGGACATTTGCAGAGAAAAGAGTCTCCAATTCTGACACATCAAATTCAGACACCCTGTAACAACAAACCAAAAAATAAACAAATAGCAGAAGGACAAGAGGCTTCTGCAAATCAAGGATATGACCAGGTGCAAAAAGGAAAAAAATGATGATAAATGCAGCTTGAATATATACCGAGTTCCTCCAAATCTCTGCAGTTCATCCCATAGGCTTCCTTGTAGTGCCCTTGTTACTTTGCTCCAATGCAACGGCTTCAAGGAAGATCTCCTAGGTGTTGAACTACCCATACCTAGCTGGGAAAGCCCCTGCCCTCTACCAGCACCAAGATGGGAAGGACTAGGAGGACACGTAGCTTTTGCCCTGAAAGGTGGAGGAAGTGGTCTACCACCTGGAGGATCAAGAGTGCAAGCTCCATGAATGGGTGGTGGAGATGGGCCTCCACAAGATGTCCCAGCTGGAGGAGGGGGTGGCAGCGGTACTTTACCCGATGGAGGTGGAGGCAGAGGTGCTCCTCGTGATGGTAGTGGAGGTGGAGGCGGTGCTCTGCTTGATGATAGTGGAGAAAAGGGGTTTCCATGGGGTGGAGATAGCGGTGGAGGAGGTGAAGGTGGCACTCTAGAAGGTGGTGAAGTTGCTTGTGCCCCGGGTGGTGAAGGTGGACCACCTCTTAATGGTGGAAGAGTGGGACATCCTCTTAAAAGTGATGGCAGATATAAGACTCCTTGCAATGTTGGTGTCGAAGGTGGAAACAAGGCTCCGGATAATGAAGGTAAAGGTGGCGGAGGGGGTGGGCCACTAATTGATGTGGGTGGACGTGCTTCTACTCCTATTGTTGGTGGTGGAGGCAATGGTAGAACAGATGATGACCGAAGGGTTCCATGCATTGGAGGAGGTGGTGGTGGTGAAGGTAGGGCTCTACTTGGTTGAGTGGATGTCAATGGAGGTTGTGGTGAAGGAGGGGGATGGGTTTTACGTGTTGAAGGAGAAGATAATGGTGGTGGAAGGGTTCCCCTTGTTGGAGGTGGTGGAGGTGAAGGGGGCGGGGCTCCATAAGATAGAGTTGGTAGTGATGATAGCGGCAGCGGCGGCGGCGGCGGCGGCGGCGTTGGAGGCACAACTTTTGGGGTCATATAAGTGACATTAGAATATGGAGGCAAAGGAGGAAGCGGTGGAGGTGCTAAACTAGCCAGTGATGAAGTTACATGCTTCCATGATGGTGAGGAAGGCGGAAGTGGCATAATCATCCCACTACTTGGCCTACACAATGAAGGTGGAGACGGAAGGGGAGGAGACACGATACTTGCAGATATGGAAGCTGGAGCGAGTGACAAGGCACTTGATTGAGGTAAAGGTGACGGTGGCAGTGGAGGAGAGGGTGGCGAGGATGGTGGTGGAGGATCAAGGGATGGTGGTGCCGGTGGCAGTGTTGGAGCAACCTTCTTCTGCAAGTTAGGGCATGACTGAGATGAAGTTGAAGTTGGGGAATCCTCTTTCACTAGTGACGCTGTTTTAGTTGAATCTTCTTTTATTTGTGATGATAGTTTCGGTAAAGAACACGTGGGTGTAGCTGCTCTAGGGGCAGCAACAGGGGCAAGACTTTTCAATCCAACACCCAAATTAGGCTCTTTTGGAGAAGTAAGAGCAAGAGCTGCCGGCGAACTATTATATCTCGAGGGTGGGTATGACATGCACATCGAATTAGTGAGAGAGCCCTTGTTCAGCGGTATCTGTTGCTGTATCACATTGGGCTTCACTTGTATCCCATTGGTTGCCTGAGATTCCTGCACCCTATTATTACTCATTTGTCTGGGAACTGAATCCGCACTAGATTTCAAGATAATAGAAGCCCCTTTGTCAGGTGGTGATGGCAAAGACTTCTCAGGCTTCTGCCTCCTGATGTCATCATTCAAATTCTGCTGTAGAATCTCGAGATCTAAATTCCTTTTTGTAGTGGTGTCTTCAACAGGATGTCCATTTTCAACATCTTCATGCTTTTCCTGCTCGTCATCCTTATCCTTTGATAGGACCTTTTCAAATGCGACTGTTTTGAACCTAATAGTCCCATCATCTACCGCAATGTCTTTCACCTGGCCCTGCTTCTCATCATTTCTGTACTGAACATCATCCACAACTATGTCCTTAACAGCATCAATATTTGAATCCACCTTCAATTCCTGTTTCAAACTCCAGTCATCCGGTGCACAATCAAGAAATGCATGAGGGTCTGCATCTTCCTTCCAGACTTCCTTATGGTCCTCTTCATTATTGGATGGAGAAACCTGTAGTGAGCTATCGATCTCTCCCTTTCCTTCCTGAGCATCCAGAACACTGGTGAAAATCTCCTCGACCTCAAAGAACTCCTCAGGAGAAGCGGTCTCAGGGTCGTTCTCGTCTTCGATTGAAGTGTATGTGGTGAGATTAGGCACAACAGCATCAGCATCCATAAAGAGCACCTGATACAAAGATGAATAAATGCAATTCATTCAACTCCTGCAGGACATTCAAAAATGGATGAGAAGAAATTATGTCAAATTACCTCCGCCTTAAAATCTCTTGGAATCTGGTCCTTAGCATCCCATAGGACATCAACCTCATCTCGGGAAAGCATTAAAATGTTTGCCTGAATGAAAGCTGTGTGAAAAACTATTCTGAACATCATCTCCTCCCGGACTAAAGCATCATCCATGTGGATGCACTCGAGAACAACATCCCCCTGAACCCGACAGTGGATGTCCATCTTCACCATCATGCACTCTGTCTGCATTTACAAGGCAAAGAAATATATATCAATCGTTCTTCCTTTTTTTCAAAATTCATTTTTCATTATGTGAGAGGAAAACTCATTTTCATCATGCAGACTGCAAATATTTTTCGCAGTGAAAGGTTCAAACAAAACTTGCTTTCACGTTCTGAAAGGATTGAAGAAGAAAGAGACTTAAATGCATGGCTCATGCAGGAAAACACTGAACTGGAATTAGGCAATGGAATGGAAAAGAGGCACAGCTTCATGTACAGGAGCTACATTTTCCTTTATTAGATGGACTTCCAAGAGGAAAAATCGGAGAAGTCTGCCATAAAAATCATGGAACATTGACTCTCCAAGTTTCTATTAGATATAACTGTGAATAGTATAGGGAGATATGCATCGGACCTATTATGGGTGAACCAAAATATAAACTTTTTTCAGACTTTTCAATTTTCAAGCTGATCATTTACCGGTGCATAGTGGCAAACTTTCTTTTTCATCTTTGAAGTTGAAAAGAGGAGCTTAGATCTTCTATTAGCTGCAGTTGACGGATCTTGACCATAAATACGAACCACAGGCCTACAGCCTTTTCCTCCCTCAAAAAATGGGAGAACTCTTAGAATCAAACAGTCCAGGACTAAGGTTGTATCTGAGGGAGGCCAGTCGGTACTCAAATTCCTCCTTGATATGTACTGCAGATATCTCATCTGCGAAGGCTTCGAGTTCAAAGGAGACAGCAGATGAAGGAGCTCACGAGGTGCCTGCTTGAAGACCATTTCAAGAGTCCTCTGCTCTCCACTATATTGTTTTCTGTATAACAGAAGACCAGCGAGCATGAAAGCAAGGACAGGCCATCCTCCTCTTTCACAGTGCATCAAGAGAACATTTTGTTGCCCTTCTAACGTTAACCAACTTTCACTCGATTTAAGGAAGTGGTGGATCATCTCGAGTGGCAACAAGGGACAGCCTTCATACTGCTGAGGATAGTCCATAACTGTCATGCCGTAACTGGACAGGATATCCGATGTTTGACTCCGGTTCTTGCCTTCTCTGAAGTTGAATGCCATGAATGAAGCATCAGGAAAGTAGTCCTGCAGCTGGGCTGCGATCCTACCCATGTAGACCTTGTACTCATCTTCTTCCAAGACTTCATTCGACAAGCAGCAATCAAATACTGCAAAAGAACAAACAAGCAAACCAAAAAGGGAAAAGTTGATGCAACGCAGATAAGCCAATGTTCACTCTGCTCATACTTTTAGCTAGCTGCTTATGCAGCTCTTCTAAAGCAATACGCATTCCTATATTCCAACAGATGAAGCCATTTTTCGCTGAAAAGCTAGTGAAAGAGGCATTTGGAGGCAGTAACTTTGTAACTCTAAGCCCGACTAGTCGAGTTCCCAAGGATTTATCAACTGCATCGAGCAAGACAGAAGCTTCCCAATCGTGTCCTATAGAACCAAGGGAAGAACTCCACTACGAACTCACAAAGGCAAATGAGCTAAAATTTAAAAGTCAAGACGCAGGGAAGATTCAAACGACGAACCCCCATCAAGTCCTCCAAAATGTGCATTCTAAACCACAGATGGGGCTGAGGAGTGTCATACCGTAGAGCCGCTCAGAGATCTCAAGAAGCCGGTCGGGCGGCTTTCGATAGAAGAAGCGCCTGAACAGCGCCATTGTTCATCTAACTGGCGCTGTTACGCCACCTATCGGATCCAAAACCGCCACAAAGGTCAGTTCTCCCAAATAAAACCCACAAATGAGGTCAAGCGGGAGCCAGACTCAGCACAAATATCGCAGTTGCACGCCAACTCAAGGGAACGAAACATCTCCCAGCAATTGCTGCTAAAACTGAAAACAGCCTCGCTCAAACGGACACAAGACCTGGGTCTAAGGAAGGGATTCGAGCCAGAAATGATGCCAATCCTGGGAATGCACGAGGGTTTGGTCGTGGGGGAGAAAGGAGTGATGGTCAAGTTAAAGAAGTGGGTAAAGAAATGGGGATAACAATGAAGAATCACATGGGTGGCTGCCAAGAAGATAGAGAAGTGGACTGAAAACTGAAAAGGAGAAGAATGCACGCTTTGGTAAGACCCTGTCTGTGTCACTCTGCAGAGGAAGAGAGAGAGAGACTTTGGAGAGAGGGGGGAAGAGGACAGAGGGAAGAAGAAGGGAAATGAAATGTTGGGCAGAAGGAAATGAATTTGATGGCTTGATTAAATGGGTCTTCTCTGTATGCTTGTGTACACTTCTGGCAATCGCGACACTTGGTGGGCTATCAGGACACAGTAGAAGAAAACCATCACCATGAAAGAGGGAGAGACTGTAGAGTGTAGAGAGAGAAAAGTTGCTGAGAAGGAGATCGTGGACCTTTGCTGTCTCGGGATATGGTTCTTGCTGTGCTCTTTTTTCAGCCATCCCATTTTCATTGATCTAACACAATCAACCGGAGAGGGGATGATGATGGAGCTTCATTGGGCTTGTGGGTGGTTTTGGATTCGTCATCTTCAGACGCCCATGACAGAAAAAATGGCTTCTTTTTTCCAGACTTCTCTTGCATTCCATTACTTGAAAAAACGGAAAACGGAAAAGTACGTAAAATTTGTTTCCGGCAGGATGTTTAGTTCAACATTGTTAATTCCAGACAGTAACGGAGATGATGGAAATTCCAGCCGAAGAGACCGCACTGGAATTCTGGTTAGTTGTCCCTTGAGAATTGCCAAAATCCATGCTCTGGGGCTTGTGACTTGAATTCAACGAAATCCTCTGCAATATAATACTGAGTACTAATGATTCAGCGTCAGTTGCTGCACTTGATGATCGATGATGTGCTGCACTTGGATGTCCTGATGCATTTGAATGTACTCTAGCCACCTACTGATGTTGATTGATTCACAAGCTGCTGTCCCTATCTTTAATGGATATGTTGGCATGGACTTTACTTCGTTTGTTCCCTACTGTGCTTTTTGCAGAGTACGAACAACCGTGTGCCGACTTTCATGCATGGTTACAAGGGCCGAGACAAGGGTTGCTCTCAGCTTCACTTGTCAGATCAAGACTTCAGGGTCGGGACTGTAGGAAGATGATCAGTTTGCCTTGGAACATTTGGAAAAGAACAACCATTTGCATACAAACCGTTGGGGATGTCTAATAGAACGTGAGATGTGATGAGTTTACAAGAACAAAATGCCTACCAAAGAATATCATTTGATATGCGCACTGTCTGACTTAATATTAAAAAATTTAATAAATCATTCAATCAATCACTTAAACTTACAATTTAACGATATCTTTTTATCATATTTTATCATTGTATACTATTCACAAATCTGTGAGATTCTGGCAAATCTTATTTAAAATTAGGTTGACCTATTAAAAAAGTTTTCCTAATTATAGATTTTTTTGATTCGTAAACAAAGTCAATAAGTGCCATCCTAAGTGCCATCCTTTCCTTTGTGTTTCCATTTCCTCTTTCTTACGAGGTTTCAATTGACCAACTTAATTGAAACAGCAAGCTCAGGAAAAATAAAGACAATCTTTAGAATCTGTTAGAGCAAGCCGAGGACCCTTGCCTGACTGCAATGGCCTTCTAGCTCCAAGCTGCGCTAAGCAATCCGATTTTGATACGGAGGACTCCAGCCGCTGGCCGAAGCACTGTTGAGTCGGCAGTGCATGAATGGCTAGTCGATTTTCACTTATTTTCCTTTTCTGTTTAACCTGAGCTTCGCATCTGATCGAGTCATGGAATTTGGACACCTTTCAAGCTACTGCATCGACATCCTAAGGCATTTGTGTGCTTTCTGGGCCACATGATAGGCATTTGCGTGCTTTCTGGGCCACATGATAGGCATTTGCGTGCTTTCTGGGCCACATGATACTGATGGATCCGCAAGTTGCTAAGGGATGCTGGTATCAAGTTCTCATCCATTATAATTTCCACTATTCCGCATGCATTTTTTTCCGGGAGACGAACAACTAAGTTCCGATTCTGATGCTTTAGACTGCTTTCAGTATACCCATCAGATCAAGAGATTCAGGACCCAGGTCGATTGAGACAACTAGCCATCCATGATCAGTTTGTCTTGGAAAACAATTGTTCTGCTCTTCTGATATCTCCATGACAAGTTTTCTTTCCATCAGATCAAAGAGAGGACTTGCAACAAAAATTAATGGTCATTGATCTGTACACTCTTGGGAGACATTCAGTAAAAACATCCCGAAGAGAGCAAGGAAATGACAAAACTAAACCTGATAGTTGCAATGCATCTTGCTCCCTTCCTAGTTCCTGCTCAGTTGAGATCCCCAGATGTCAAGAATCTCCATGGCTATAGCGTCTCCAGAATTCCTTCCATCAGAGGATGCTTGACTCAGAGTTCATGCTAGCCACTGACCGGTGCCCGAACATCATTACAGGTTATAATCATCCTTGTTTCAGGTTGAGAGTACTTCCTCTTTGACTTGTCTTAATGCTCATCCACAGGATTACTTCCCTTGCTTCTTCACTGCAAAATTAAGAGACGACCCCATCAGAAAGTCAAGTGATTGAATCAAAAGTTGCAGCATCATCGACGTGAGAAACAGAACTTCGACCTCTCATCAGCTCTACAATCCTAAGAAATTCAGGGAGAAAGAAAGTACCCCTTTGGAACCAAGATTTTCGAATTGCTTGGCGGATGTTACGTTCATGTTTCGCTAAGAGCTCATCCATTCTATGCGACTGAGACAGAAGGGGCCCCGAGAATTCAACCTTTTCTGCATGAGTACTATAACCCTGCCACAATCAAACAAACCTGATGAATGAAATTGCACTTATGTCTCATCAACAGAGAACAAACTTCAGCAGATCATATCTTGACGACATGGTCTGTGATGCAACTCTCTCATAACCATATAGGCAAATTTCCACTTGCTTCTGACCCTTGTGCCAAGACATCCTCGATACTCACAAGCAGTGGGAACGTAACTTTAACAGCTTTCGAGGGCATCTATTTTATGTGAGAAGACAAAGTAAATTAGCGAACTTACCAAATCACTTCTCTTAGATGACATTTCCTCCCTCTGGTAGAGCTTCATCGACAGCTCCTGCGAATGATACTCATCGGAAGCATCGAAAGAGTCAGGACGCTCGAACGGTCCCCACCGCTTCTGCATCATCGCATGTTTCATGATTTCGTATGAATCATATCCTCCTCTGGAATGGCCTCGCCCTTCATGCATTAAGTTCCCACTATTATGTCGTTTCGAGTCAATATTGCTGCTCACTTCAATGGCAGCAGAACTGTAGTCTGATGCATTAGAGATGTTGCTGCGAGAAATGGACCGAGCATGGTGGGCTCTGCCGGAAGAGTCATCCTTCCTTCTCTTGGCCCATGTGAACCCGCTCGAGGAAGGTACTTCCAGTGGGCCTGAGAAGGGCATGTCACCTTGAGATGCATTCTTTACATGAGAAGCCTCATCGAGAAGATCTAAGGAAGGCTTCGATGCCTCAGCACCTGAATCATTTCCCTCCTTGAGTATATGTACAGCTCCATTGGAGTGAACTTTGTGGACACCTTTTGTTTGGGATGGAAAATCCTGCAAGAAAAGACCAATGTCAATTCGCCATTCAAACGAGACAACATATATGACCGAGAGATAGGCGGAGAAAGCACCTCTGATGGCGCCAATTTATTTGCCGTGGGCGGCTTCCTTGATGGTTTTCTTGTAGTGTCGAGTCCACGAGATCTACCACCACTTCCCTTTTTCCTGGCAATTAGAAGCTCATCATAAAGAAAACATCAAAACAACAAACAGATCATATGTTCAAGATTAGAGCATGCAAAATCACGTGCAGCCAGCTACCTGCAATTGTTGTCACATTTCTAACTGAAAGTGAAATCCTTTTACCTGCTGACAAAGGTTTCCAACCAAAATCAAGTCGATGGGGATTCGTTACCTCTTTGCCTCCTCACGATTTTTTGCATCAATCTCTTTGCTAGGAGGGTATACAGGCAAGCTCGATGGATCACATGCATAAGGCTTTGTTTTGAAATACTGAAACATTTCCATATACAATTCTACATCAGTAAGAATAACACATTCAGAAATCCCACCTAACTCGGAATTTTTTTAAAGAGAATTCAATGGCAATATATTGTGCTTCATTTTACCTCAGAAGTGAGAGCGGAGAAAGCAGTCCCCCGCTTCTGTGGTTCAACAGAGAGCAAGGTCTCGATCAAGTCAACAGCAGAAGGCGGCAAATCTCTGAAGGTCTCCCGGAGGGAACTATCGTAAGGTTGCTGAGGCCTGAAAAGTGTGGCATGAGGAAGCCTCGATCTCTTCCAGTAGTCCTCGGGTGGGGATCCACAAAGCTTGAAGATCTTGTGTATCTGTTCTACCTGTAGATGTGCAAGAGAAGGTCTTCAAGAAAGCGTCAAGCTCGTAAGCTTGGAGAATGTTTGCTCAGCTTCCATCTCATCAAACAACAGAAATCTGATCGACCAAAAAAGGACCAAGCGTTCGAAGGATAATTGCTGAGACTTATTCACTGAAACAAATGAAGCTGTAAATGATTACTGAACAGAGCATCTTTTCTGAGTTTACCATTTTCTTTTTCATTGAAAATGACGAAACAAAGAAAGTACGTATTATATTTGCAGTCAGCAGAACTTCTCATCACTGAATGGCTCTTGCAAACTGCAACAGAACAAGTTTTTCGGTTGTTTTCTTTGAATCTCAAGAAGGTATAATAACCCGAAAGTACCTCCATGCGAAAAATGCATTAGTGCTTTAACCTAAAAGGCAATCAACGCGGATTGACTTCAGGAGACAAAAGGTCAATAAAACACAGGTAAAAATTTCAACATTGTGATTACCTCGGTTCTTCCTTGAAGAATGGGTTTCCCGAGGAGAATTTCTGCAAAAACACATCCGACACTCCACAGATCAACAGAAGCCCCATAATCTGTGGATCCCAGCAGAAGCTCGGGAGGCCGGTACCATAATGTCACAACCCGGCTGGTCAAGGGCTGTCTCTGAGCAGAAACACAGAAGTTCGCTAACCCAAAATCAGCAACCTTCAGAATTCCCTCATTGTTCACGAGAAGGTTTGATCCTTTAATGTCACGGTGCATCACGCCACGTGAGTGGCAGTGCTCGATCCCAGACAACAACTGTTTCATGTAGCATTTGATCTACACAAGAAAGTTAACAGGACCAGTGAACACAAATATTAGCAGATGAAGAGCCTCCACGACATGAAAAACTGGAAAGTATGGTTCTAAATGCAGAGCACACAAACCTGTGCCTCACTGAATTTGATGTCGGGGCAGGACAACAGCCCAGTAATGTCATGTTCCATATACTCAAAAACAAGATAAATGCTACACGATAATCTCGAGGTAATCAACCCCTCCAGTTTCATGACATTAGGGTGGTCGAGCCTGCGGAGAATCAGAATCTCTCTCGCCATGAACCGTACGCTCTCGGGCTCGAAGTTGTCAAACCGGACCTTCTTGAGAGCGACTATCCTTCCTGTTTCAAGATCCCGTGCTCGGAAGACACTGCTGTATGTGCCCTGTCCAATCTAGTATTCGCAGCAAACCAAAAATTGGGAATAATTAGATTTACAAAATTACATCTCTAAGGGAAAAATAAAAACAAGCTAGACAGGACAGCCGAGTAATGCATCAGGAAGAAAGCTAATAGCTGTGGCTAAAGTACTAAAACTGTTATCAAAGCTTTTCCTGCAAATCTTCTGTAAGAGCAAACTCTTCTGATCATAAGTCTTCTAAAATCGCAAAGATGGGCATAATAGCAAGCAAGGGATTTCAAAGACCTGAAATTTGTCTGACCCACCAGATTGCTAGAGGAAGTTCTTCATCAATTGAAGACACCTAAGACAGCTGAACAGCCTAAATTCTTGAACAGTTTAACAATTTTCTGAATTGAGAAAAAGGAAAAGACAGAAACTTTAATAATCAAATCGACAATGCAGCCTTCATTCCAGAACCATCAGATTCGGAACAACAAAAATAGAAAAATCTTCAACCAAAATTGATAAACAAAATGCAATTTCACAATTATGCACGAAATCGAAATTTTAGGGGTCAATGAGGGAAAAAAATCTTGAATTTCTTCCCCAGACAGGATTAAAACAAAGCAACCTTCTCTAATTTCTCGAAGGCGTCGGCCCTGATCGGCACCCAGCCCTGAATGGCCTCACCAGCGACAGCGCTCAGCCATGCAGGCCACCCCGCAGCCACCTGCTCGCCCTCCACGTACTTATGCAGGTTATGGAGTCGGAAGCTCACCGACTCCACATCCTTGGAGGTCGACCGCCCCGACTCACCCACTGCCTCGCTCGCGCGCCCGGTTGCAGCTAGCTCAGCCTTCTTCTTCTCCAGCTCGGCCCACCCAACTCTAGACCGCCCCGAGCTGTTCCCACAGCCTCCAGCGGTAGCCACATTTCCATCACGGAACAGCCCCGAGTGGTCGATTGCCGGGGTCACCGAGACTGCCTGCTTCGAGCTCACGCAGCCCATTGTGCTCGCTCAGGCCTCAGACAACCATAGGAAGGAAACGAGCCCCAAGCCCCCACCAAGCGACCGGGGCCGACCCCGATCACAAAACGGGGCAACCAGGAAGTAGTTCAGCTCCAAAATCTCGTTGCCAGGGTGTTGGTAACGGACGTGACAAAGCAATAGAAGAAAATCAGGGAAGGAACGATCAAAAGCTGCAAAAGCGGATATATATGGAGACCAAAGAAAGAAAAGTTAGCTCAGTCCCTTTCAACGATTCGCTGTTTCTCTCACCCTCTCCCCTCCCCTGGAAGGAACTCTCTTTGGCGTTGAGCTCAGCGGCGATCGCGGGAAGGCTAGATTTTAATGGAGGGAAGGGTCTGACTCTGACTCGGAGGGAAAACAGAAGCAGCGAAATCAGCGGAAAGATTGGAACTTGGAGCCTTCTGAGGGGTGGCCATTGCAGAGACGACGGTATAAAATGGGAATGATACTGATTTGAGTCTTCTTTGTATGACTTCCCATTCGTCCTCCCTCTCTTTCCCCTTTTCTTTTCTCGCCCCCCTCATGCTCTGTTCATACCATCACTGTCGTGTCTACTTCATTGTCAAATGTCTTTTATGCTCTGTTCATACTATCGCTGTCGTGTCTACATTATCCAATGTCCCTTCTTCTTTTCCTACCACGCACTATCCTTGAACTAGTCAAAATATACCTTAAAACTAATTACAAAATTCTCGTTGATCTTTCTAACTTTAGGATCAATCCTGAGATTACACATTTAGGGATCTAATGAGAAAGCCGCTAAATCGGCCTCAGGTGGCTTATCTCGTCCCATTTCGTGTTCACATAAAGCACATAATGAGGTCCTTGATTTTTTTATTTAATAAAATTGATGACAATAAGCAAATGTATAAATAGCTGAATAAAATTTTAATTATAATTATGTTCAAGGTGTGTAATTTTTTGATAGATTAAATATGAAATAAAAACAAAAATAGTTTTATGTATAATAAACTAGTAAAGATGTATCAGAAAACTATTATCGTTTTCTAAATAATATGGTGATAAAAGAATGAACGGCATGTTAAACTCGATACACAATTGAAAATTCCGACCCTTATAAATCACAAGAAAAATTCGATGAAAAATGGTAAAATATTCACACCCATTTGGACTGTCAACTGTTTTTTTTTAATTATTACTCACTTATAGATATTAAACCAATTTGTATTTTTAAATTTTTTTTAAATTTTTTAATGCAGAGTAATAGGAGATGTCCGATGATCCCTCGCTCACGCGACCCCACTCCATTGACTTTTTGGTTGGTCCCGAGTAAACATCGTCTCCCATTGGATTGTCTCTTCAAATTGTCCATTTTTTGAATTCCATTGTTTTGTTAGTTTTTCCTTTCATCAATTTATTAATATATTTGCACATTAAAAAAAACTAAAAATATGCATTTGTAAAATATATTGAGAATCAGATTTACTAAAAAATATTTAAAAATGAAAAAGACGAAATAAAAAGAAAAAAATACAGTTTCTTTTTTTTTTTTTTTAAATTTGGCACACAAAAAAGTCCACCTCGATGGCAATCATAAATTTTTTTTTTTGGTCGCCAACCACGGTATCCAAGCAGGCCCCACCAGCGGTGAGATGGCATCTTTCAGCCAACCATACTTGACTAATCCGTTGGTCGCCCCGGGTCGCACGCCTGGCAATGGCGGGTGAGGCTCCCAAGGGGAGTGTCTGCGTACGTGAGGTCTCGAACTCGAGACCTCCTTAAGCGGCACCGAGTTGCTTACCACTCGGCCCAACCCCCCTTGGTGGCAATCATAAATTTGCTTCTTGGGATTAACCCATTGACCAACCCCCCCCCCCCTTCTTTTCTCTTTTTTTTTTTAAATTATTTTAGCAAATCCACTTTTTCTCACATAAAAAGAGGATATAAAGTCTTGCATG
The DNA here is from genome assembly GCA_037672795.1 of Lagerstroemia speciosa. Classification (NCBI taxonomy): domain Eukaryota; kingdom Viridiplantae; phylum Streptophyta; class Magnoliopsida; order Myrtales; family Lythraceae; genus Lagerstroemia; species Lagerstroemia speciosa. The sequence goes on from CM075308.1 coordinate 3,261,812, forward strand.
TAATATGTCGGTCACGTAACAATATTTATGTGATATTATAAATTAATAAAATAAAATTATTTTTATGATTGCTTTTTTATTTTTAAAATTTTATAAAATAAACTTAAAATGGTTAAATATTATTATTTTATAACAATGTTGCGTGCTATGTTTAGTACACAGAAAAGAAGACAATAGAGGTCCTAAGATCCCTACATGAACCATAAATGTATAATGTTCCGAGGGCTGTGGCCATATCTGTCTCCTAGGTAACATATGAGCAAACCGCTAGTATTTAGGACTTTGGTTGTCTGTTCTTCGAATTTAGGTCCCCAGTCTTTCCATTCTTAGAACGCCGATTTCACTCAGATCCGAATTAGTCGGGACTTATTAAATTTTTTAAGTACCGTGTCGTATTATACGGGGAAAAATCCATGGAATAGCAGAGAGGTGCTACTATTAGTATTGTATAGCTTCACGGGACATTTTAGAGTAGACCCCGTGAATACCTAACCTTGGTCTAAAAATGGAATCACACCTAAGCAATCGCGATCTTCTCTCGGGGAGGAGAAAGTCTTCAATGGAGGTGCGGTCGCATACGCAGCATGTAGCCCAGTCAGGATTCACCATTTGTATATTTATCCAATTAGAGTTTACAAATTATTATGATTTTTGATAATTTTTATCATTTATATATTTTTCAATTAAGAGTCGCTATTTATCATTTTTTTAAATATTTTTTAAGTTTTTTAGAATTTAATAACCATAACTGTATAATTGCATGTCAAGTTTTGATTAGACGAATATACCACGTTAACATCGACCGCTTCACTGGAAACCTTCTCCTTTGAGAGACTCTCTTATATAATATATATACACACACATATATATCAATTGACGATGCTTATTTACGTAGTGTCATCAAATCAATAAAATTCGATAATTTTAATTTTTTTATAAAACGCTAAAAAATAACCATACAAAATAACTTAATCTTAATTACCGGCTTGTGACACTAAACATACAAGTACTGTCACACAGTATACTCATTACACATAATCTTCTCTCATTCTATCGATGCTCGGATCATCAGTTAGTTTCTAACGGTATATACGGACGCATCTTGCTAGCTCTTTTAGAGCACGTGGTTAATTTTTTCGAGCAGTGACATCTCTAATGTCTCCGATGCTACTAAGTCCGACATGTATAATTATCGAACAAACTATCTCCTGACTGAAAGTCGATGCTATTATTTTTTCGGTGCGCCTATCTGTTATATAAATTCAATAAATTTCAATTAATTCAAGTCCGTGTAAGAATCGGACTGTTAGGGAAAAAAATTCCTCCGATAATATTCTTCTTTCTGATCACATGCTGCCAAGTTACTTTCTCAATTTTTAGGGCATTATTGCTGCCTCCCACGATCTGGTCATGCCCCATCCCACACTCCACAGAGGCACTCGATTGATTTCATGATGCCCTTTCTCAATCTTTCAATGCCTGTGCACATGAAATCTACCACCCTTGTCCCATAAAGACAATCTCTGTACAAACTAATCCTTAGGTTAGACTTCTTTCCTACCTTTTTCATGCTGTAATAACCTGTCGATTTACGGGCTCGAACTCGACATGCACAGCATTGTCGACCAGGAGCAGTACTGCTCGGTTCTTGACCGTGTCTAACTTGCGTCGGTATAGTTTAATGAATGAAGACGATATATCTTGCCCATCTGTACTGTTCTTTCGCTTTATCTCTCTATCTGCGAGATAAGGTCTAATGAAGCTATCTAATCGATTTTTTTGCTTTCTTCCACATCTTAAACGTTGTAATCGATTATGTGGCTAGTTGAGGTTATTCGACACCCATTTTCCTTAAATAAAATCTTGAATTCATGTGTCAGTGAGTGAACAAATTCGTGATCGTATGAGTTTTACTTTTTAACCGACTAGGCCGACTCATATCTAAATCGATCGGAACTCAGTTAATTAACTAAATAAAATAGAAAAGACATCATTGTTTGGAGGGACAGGTCAAAGGCAGGTCTCAGTGGTGTCACATTTCAACCATTTTCCAACAACTATGCCATTAATCCTTCCGAGACATAAATACCCAAAATCATTCCATCTTAATTCAGCTGTTAATGATAGAAAAATCAGAATCCCTGTTTTGGCATTGACCAAGGTGGTTCATGGAGAAACCATAAACCATACATAGAACCTACCCACGATGTCATGGTATAAGTTTCGATTCAATTTCATGTTTCAGTTGTTTTTCCTAATATGCCCGTTGATCGATCGGTGCAAGACCCGAGTAACATCGAGTGGTTGTCAACCAAAGTGGGATGAAAACTCGGTGTGGTCCACGAGGTACAAACCTAGTTCTTACCATGACTGAGCTAAATCATCTAGACATACTGTAACAATCAACGACTGAACTGTAAAATTTTCTTTCCAAGGAGCTAGCTTGACTGAGTTTAGGTGCTATGTCCACTCACAAGCACTGGTGCTCAATGTGTGAATGACTACAACCACTGCCCGCCACATCTAAAAAGCATTTAAAGTCAAGATTGTACTGAATAATTCAGACTCGGTTCGGATAAATCTGTAAGGAGCTGCTAGGGCTCTCACAAAATGAATCTTCTCTAATAAAATACATAAACACGAGATTTTACTTAAGGAGAAAATTTGTTTCAGAAACGTCGTTCAATCTTGTACCGTGCCTTTTTCTTCATGCCTTCGGTCCTTTGAAGGTGTGGAATGAGATCGACATCTTTTTATCGCATGGTCAGACTTTTTATATATATAGGAAGACAGCTATATATCCATTGCCCCTCCATTGTCATACAAGCAACACAAGAAATCATCACTCTCCACCATACCAACCCCAAGGCTTAGAGGATTATTCCTCGACGATAAGCCGGGTCGCCGAGAATTTCGCAGCCTGACAGTTGCATCTGATGGGTCAGTTTTTCTCGAGCTAGAGTGCCAAGTGGATCGTACGAGAAGATTCGAGCTCTAGAAGTTGATAGATGGATAACGTATGATGAAGGATCAAGTCAGAAAATGCGACCGACGACCGTGTGGATCGGTTTGAGAAAAACAGAAACTAGAAAAATGGGAGAGGAGGAAAACGACGTCTTGAAATTCCTCACATCCCAGACATCTTAATCAGACTGTCCATTTCCTAGTCGAGTACTGCAATTCTGAGCAAGAATGAATATACGATTTTGCATCATGGATACAGTATTTTTTTGGGGTGAAATACGTATGTAACAATATTATGATATTATATAAGTTAAAATTTTACAGTATAATTTTTAATAAAATCGTTAGATTACGATCAATTTTATGATAATTTTATCTATATTTTCCAAGTTTTATGGCTAATCCCATATTCTGATCAAATACGACGATCTGTCACATACAACCCACAGCCCAAGAAAATTCTGCAGTGTAATAATACTCGTACCAAATATTCCTTAATTAAATGAGAATTTTGTTACAAATTTCCAGAAAAACCTTGACGATTCATTGCGGGCCTATTACGGCTGAATTCTGGTGGCCAAAAGTGACGCTTGGGCAGCCTCACGACCACGTCTTGTTTGACTCTCTTAGGTTTACTGGTAAGTCCACGGTTCAGGTACATGCGGAAACTTTGGCTAACGAGACAAACGTAGAAGCAGTCACTTGTTTATTACGTCCGGTCGACTCGCTATCACGGGTCGCTCTCCCGGTTTACAAAGAAGTCGAAGTCGCTTTCCGGCGCGTTTGGTCGGATAAGAAACTTTCAGGGCCTTCTGCAGTCTTAATCTTTCGAGAAACCGGAGCCCATTTCTTTGAAAACCGCAACAGGTCGAGAAAGAGGTCACAGTACACTGGTTCTTCCTTTGACCCGAAATCAAGAGGTTAGAAATATCGGATTCGACTCTCATCGGTGAAAATCCCGTCCCTTCATTTCCTCTCCTTCTAGGCCTATATGTTTCCTTTCTACACTAAAAGATTGGAACATGACTGGGGAGAAAGAATGCAGTCGGTCTCTTTTTTAAACATCCAAAAATGCCCACGATAACTAAAATTTAAACCAACAGGATAATACAAACGAATAATGAAATAGTAAAATTATATTTAAAAGCATCAATATCATTTCAGGTCATAATTACTCTCTAACCTTCTTTTTCTAATTATATATTATATATTTATTTTTATAATAGATTTAAAGATTAACGCTCAATTGTAAATTCACATTAATATTATTATAAAAAAATTATAAGACTTTATATTCGATCGTATAATTGATAATTATATACACAGTACGGGTCAGGATCTAGTTTCTAATAATCTAACTATAACCATCAAACTTATTGGTAGTGTAGAGATATGTAGCGAAGGGTGAAAAAGTAATAAGGAAAATTGGGCCTTCGAGCTCGGCCCACTGCGAAGCCAGAACCGCGGCGCCGTTCCCGAGGTCGAAATTTGGCGGCGGGAGATCAGAAATCTGACAAATGCGGCGACGGTTTTGGCTTCTACGACGGCGACAGGCGGAAGGCTCCGACTCGGGAGCTCCCCTGTCGATCCTTCCGAAGAATCGGCAGGTCGATCCTCGTTTTCCGTCCTCATGGGTTATTCGATCACGACGAACCCCAGCCTCGTGTTGTTCGACGACACTCGATGCGCGAAAGATCTCCTCATAGCCATGGTCGTCCCTCCGAAGCTCCATTCAACCTCATTGCTCTGTCTTCTTCCAATCCCACGCTCGCCGGAAAAATCCCGGACCGAGCTGTTCAGGTTGTGTCGATTACGGATCCGATCGCTTTGAATTGGCAGGTAATTGATCTCTTCTTGCAGAAATTGTCGCACTGACACAACTATGATGCTGTGGACTGCTCAATGTTCTCTAGAACTCTGAGCTTCTCTGCGCGTCTGTGTATTCTTGGGTTTGTTCAATGTGTAAGCTCGCTGGTTTCTTTCTTATCATGCAACAAGCTTTGAATTTGTCGAAGAGCGTCCTCTAAGATTGGGATTCTCTTAAACCTCAGCATCTCATGTTTTGGTATCAGTTAAAGTTGGCATTCTTCTATGCAGGTTGCATTCGATCGTGACTTCCAGATATGGGCGAGATAGATACCAAACCTATCGAGTCGGTCCAAACTGCACTTTCCTTGTTCGGCGAGAGGTGTGATCAGAAGAAATGTCGGACGAGCAGCAGCGACGTAGGACGACCACACCCACCTGCTTGATTCAAGAAGCGTTAAAATTTAATAACTTGATGTTGTCACTTGCTGTTTCGATCTGGTTACAGTTTCGATCATGTTGTGGTGCAATCAGTCTCAGATTGAATGTGCTTATATGTTGGAGCTAGCATAACATATCTGATGATCAGATGGAAGCCAATCGACTTAGCCTCGGTGTTTCTTTAGTGGTTTAGCTATTGATCTCCTACTTATCGTCTGTTCCTTGTCTTTTTTTCAGGGTGAGAGCGACATGGATGAGCTTCAGGTGCTGCAGAAGGAGTTGGCCAACTATAAAGTGCAGTTCGAAGCAAAAGAGTCCGCTCATAAGCAAGCCCTTCTGAAGCTGCAGAAGTATGAGGAACGTTTGGATGAACTCTCCACGAAGCTGATGAAGTATGAGATCGAGAGAGATGGCTGCATCGAGAAATGTAGGGATGCTGGGAGTCGGGCTGATGAGCTCGAGTCCAGAGTGAAGGAGATGGCTGATCAGGTATCAGAAGCTGAAAAAGTCCGTGAGCAGCTCTTGAACGTACTGAACGAGCTAAACACAACACAAGCAGAGCTTCTAGACAGGGAAGCTGAACTTGCTGCAGTGAAAGAATTGGAGCTGAGGGCCCTGACACGGGCAGAAATGATGGAGACCTCCGTTACTATGGAGAGGCAGAAGGTGGAAGAGCTGTTAAAGCATGCCGAGGAGCTCAGTGAAGCTGTCCTCGTGTTGAAAGCAGCTGCAGTGGTGGCTGAGGAGGAGAAAAGCTTCATATTGTCACAGAAAGATGCTGAGATTAAGCGTGCATTAGAAGCAGCAGATCAAGCTCGGGAGCGGTTGGGAGATATGAAGAGACAGGTCGAACTGACTGAGGAATTGCAGTACCAGCTCCAGGCCAAGTCTGTGTTCATCGAGTCATTGCAGAGGGAACTCCACGAAGCAAACAAACTAATTAGCTCGTCTGAAAAGGCTGCTTCTGATGCCACGGCAAGTGTGGAGGCTCTGAAGGCAGGTTTGGAGGTTAAGGAAAAAAATGTTTCAGAGCGTACTGTCTATATCGAGATGATTGAAATGGAACTGAGCCGGTTGAAAGTAGAACTTGGCAATGCGAAGGAAGATATCAGCCACTTGAGCAGGGACATCGAAGTGCTTACAAGGGACTTGGAGGAAGCAAAGGCTGAGTTAGCGGAGGTTAAGGAAAGAGAGAGCGATGCTCAGGTTGAAATAGCTTCACTGATGTCCCAGCTTCATATGGCAAGATCGAGGACCGCAGCGGCTGAGGCAGCTGAACTGAGGGCCAATAGCATCCAATCCGGGCTGTACCTCGCTGTTCAGCAGCTAACAGCAGAAGCAGCAGAAACCAAGGAGGAGAATCGGAGGCTAAGACTCGGAGCCGATAAGATTGAAGATGACGCAGAAGATGAAGCCGAAGACGAAGCCGGCTTCTCTTTCCCCCTCGACCCTCATATCAAAACGTCACTGGATGAATATGAGTCTCTAGTTCACAAGGCCGAGTTGGAAGATCAGATGTCAGCACTGGAAGATTCAAATCAGTGCCTGCAATCCGAAACCAAGCAAGAGCTCGAAGACCTGAAGAAAGAGCTTGAAGCAGCAATGGCGAAGATCGGGGAGTTCAGGACCCGGGCTGAGATGGCAATGAGCAGAGCAGAGTCGGCGGAGAAGGCTAAGTTGACTCTCGAGGATCAGCTGAAACAGTGGCGGGAAAGGAAGCAGAGGAGGAAGGCCGCTTTAGCCGCGCTCAGGGAAGAATCCACTCCCCAGAGCTACAGCCCTCCTGCCACCTACGACAAGACCGTCCTGGCTCTTCCTCCTCTTGGCAAGGTTCTTAACCTGAAATTCTAGATTTGGGTTGCAAAGGCCAGTGGTTTGATAAAGCTGCGGCATTCGATGGAATGCTCATACTATCGCCAAGCTAGGAGATATTGGTCAGTGAGCACATCTGCATCAGCAAGTTTTAACTGCCATTTCCACATTCGGAAAGAACTAGATGTAACTAAAAACCATTGCAAACATAGAATGGTTGAAATAATTTTGCATCTCTTTTCCGTTAAGTAAGATTTCAGCTTAAGTGTTATAAATAAAGAGAATTCATGTTGGAGGAGATTTATCCTCCCTGGGTCGACCTGTCTCGAACGTGGAATAGCGATGATTCATTAGATTTCTGGATATTATATGGTATATATTGAGAAAATAAAAAGCTACTCAGGCCCAACAAGCACTTAACCGGCCCAAGATTCGGCATTGTCTTCCTTGGCCGACCCGAACGCTTGAGGTAGAGGTCGAAACGGAGCTCCCAATCTGAATGCGACATCGTTCCGTCTTCACGGGTGGATTGAGACTCTTTGGAAACACAGACGCTTTTCTTGGGAGGCCGTTTGAAACTTTGAACAGACCGGCAAAGTGTACGAGGATGTCTCGTCTTTGTTTCACACGTGTCAGCGTGCCTGGGAGTTCCTCACCCGTGCGGGCCATCCATTTCTTGGACCACAAGCCTTTTTTTTTTTTTTTAAATATAATTATAAAATTTAGAATCGTTCTCACGCAGAAGTCAAAGATAGTCCCCTAGTAACCAAGAGGGGTTGGGCCGAGTGGTAAGCAGCTCGGTGCCGCTTAAGGAGGTCTCAGGTTCGAGACCTCACGTACGCAGACATCCCTCTTGGGAGCCTCACCCGCCATTGCCAGGCGTGCGACCCGGGGCGACCAACGGATTAGTCAAGTATGGTTGGCTGAAAGATGCCATCTCACCGCTGGTGGGGCCTGCTTGGATACCGTGGCTGGCGACCAAAAAAAAAGATAGTCCCCTAGTACAACACGAGCAGTGATTGCTGACCTGAAAAACGCTCCATAAAAGGTTCAATCTTGACAGCTGCGGGATAAGCAAGACAAAACTTCCGACCCAAGTGTCGGTACCGTTCTCGGTCTCAATTTCTTCTATCAGCAATAAATCGTGCATGAATCCCGTCAACCGTGCCGTTCACTCCATCGATCAGACCACGGCACCGAAATCGAATAACGTTTACGCCATCAAAAGAGCCTCCGAAGTAGATTATTAAAACCCGGGTTTTAGTTCTCCGCTCGGATGTTACGTAACAGTGGCAGGTGAACCACTAACAACATGAAAGTGGAACATACACAGTTTTGTTAATCATCCATTTTATTAAAAATTGGGCACTAAATCTGTACATACGAATTGGTTGAAATTGATCGATATCTCTTCTACTTAAAAATAAAAATCATAATTTCGAGTCCTGCAAGACAGTCGAAAATCATCGTCGGGGAGAGTTCTGTCCTGTACGTGCTGCCGACTCGGCTCGAACATGAAGTTATCAGTACTCGTTAAATTGCTCCGTACGAGATAAATCAATTAATATCTGCTTGTGAGCGTGATGACGACCGTGGGACTTGCAGGTCTAACTTGTCCATTGAATGGTATAAATTAATTTCGATTTCAAACATTTCTGCTTTTAAATTAAATTATTTCCTTTTTTTCTTCAGTCAATTAATTAATTAATTAATTAATTTTTCCATCCGTTCTTCGGTTGGGGGTAGCGTCGAAATCACGTGTGGGTGATTTTAAATTATTTTCTCACACTTTCCTTTATCTTTTTTTTTTTTTAACATCTCATAGCATCGTACCAATCCCGACTTATCTTCTACACGAACTTGAATCTCGTGTCGTAATTCGAAAAATAAGATCCGCTGAATTTTCGCTTTTTTTTCCAGATGAACTATGTTCTCGGAAATGTAATAAATCATTTTTTTTTTTGTTAGAGTTGATGCGATCGGACCCGCACAATCATTTCGGTTTTTTTTTTGGGTCGGTATTTCAACCGACCAACAAAGCCTGTGGTCGATGATCGGGGGTCATCTCTTTTGACTCTTGACTTTAGGTCACCAACCAACCTCGATCCATATTTCTATATTTTTTCTTTCAAATAAAATATTAAATTTAAATTTGATAAATATAAAAAATTCACATTCAAGATATTTTACCTTTAAACAAATTGATTGATCATAATCAAACTCGAATATCAATCGATTCATTGCTATTCCAAGTAGTTATATATTCCAGCCTTTAAAAATAAAAAAGCTCTCTTTTATTTATCTATTTTTGCCTAGTATTTTGTGAAAATTGGCCTGATCTTTTCCGAGAATTCTGAAATTACAAAAATAACCACGTGTCCTCCGTATAATACCATTTACACGATAATATTAATCAATAAACAAATATTTAGTTATTTTCATGTTCTTATAAAAATTTAAAAATTAATAATAATTATAAAAATAATTAAATTTTATTCATCAGTATTATGAAATAAGTATAGTCTTGTAATAACGTTGCTCGTAATATACTTTTTCCCTTAAAAAGGGACATATTTAAGATTACGAGAGCATTTGTTACTATTAACTTAAAAAAACTATATTCACGAGTATGATATTTTCTCCATTCATAAAATTTAAATCCGTGATCTTATTTAAGGAGAACAGATATCGAATCATCTGAATCGACCCTGGCTGATCCCGAAATTGATTGAGCTATCTCTCTCTCTCTCTTTCTTAATTTCCCACTTGTAAGCTAGCCAACGGTGTGACTTGAAAGTAGGGGTCCAGATGGGGGATAGAGGGGCAAAAGATGAAAAAATTACATATGTGGGGGCGTAAAATAATAAAAAAATAAAACCATGGGGCCAAAAACAAAATAAAATGTGAAATTCCACGTCAGCCGTTGACCAGAAAGCAATGGCTCCTAACCTCTTCTTTGAGTTCCTCATCCCCGCTTTGACTAAAACCGCCAAAAACCACCTTCTCCAGTGTCTCCGCTCCCGACAGTCCGACACGTGGCAAATGATTACGGCTGAATATGCCCTTTGACAAAACTTGCCGAATCCGGACCATAGTGTCTAAAACCGAACCCAATATCGAACCGTCTAAGATACGAGTTTATCAGTTCATGATTTTTCGTATCCTGAATGTTGCCAAGGTACGGCATGAAAAACACGTGCGGTTTACGTGAATCGTTAACTAATGGTGCGACGATTTGGATATGTATGTATTGCTGTGAAATTTGAAATTGGATTGCTTCGAAACAAATTCGATTTAAGTATCCAATTAAATTAATTACTGAATTTGTTGTAAAGTCTTCCAACATGGCCAGGGAGAAGACAAATATTTAAATTAGACAGAGAAAATATTAAGGCTTAGAACATGACATTGTTCTCGGTCTGAAATCGAAAGGTACTGAATTCGATTCTCACCGACAAAATTTTCTAAACTTTCTGTTCCTTTCTTCCCCGTATCCTTTCTCGGATTTACGAGCCTTCGTAGTAGTAAATAAATAAACAAATAATAAGGAAAATGGGCTTTTTCATACGTTATTTTTAAGGTAATTACAAATTTTTTCGATCTACATCATTTAACGTCCATAAGTCCGGTGAGTTCTGATTAATTTAAAGTCAAATTATATTTACTATTAAGAAGTAAAACTTTTCCAATAATGATTTTTTTTCTTCATCATACTCAAACTTGAAATTTACTTAAGAAAAATAGACGTGAAATCACACCGACTGATCTGTATTGGTTTATAAATATTTATTAATTAATTTCTTATTGTGAATTTTTGACAACTAGGCCTGTGTCTATCCATTGATGAGGAATCAGCTGACTAATTTACCAGTCACATTGACTCTGGTTGTTTAATCCCACCACATAGACCATTAGGGCCATTAAGGGGAAAAAAAAAAAAAGAATAATCGACGATGACGTCGAGCATCTCTCGCAAGATTTTTCTCTTAGCGATGAGAGACACGGGGCGAAGAAAAGATTTCAACCGAGTCGAGGTAGCATGTGGACCGACCGACTTAGCTCGAGTCCGAGACTAACCCGAGTCTAGGCAGCAAATGATAAGGCCTAGTTATCCTTCAAGGTTGGCATAAAATTGTCTAACACCACGGGTAATCTTTATAATTAATAAATAAATACAGTGGGAAGTGAGTAGGACTCTTCAAACGCAAATTCTCCTCTTCGAATGGAAAGCTATCTGCTTCGATTATCTGAAATTTCAACAGTTAAAGTCGGTCCACTGAAAAATAAAAATTCCCAAATCATGAGTTTTTTTTTATTTATTAAGACTCGAATTCGAGATTTTATTTAAATAAACAGTAAGTTAAATCCCTCCGACTAATTATTATAAGTGAGAATCACCCCCACTTTTATTCCCCTAAAAGTCACCTACCAAAATGGTGGCATTTTCAACGTGCCAGATCTTCTCTGATCCTAGTCCGTCACGTGATATGAGAAAATACTGATAGCTGTGCAAAAGACGGGTTCTTAGATGTCAGTGCGACGTAAAATTTTAGTATGCGTTACTAACTATAGTAATGCAATCGGTTCTTCGTCACCACGTAATCTCGGAACAAGTCCTTTACGTAACAGTATCACCATGTGATAGTGATTAAGTACTAACACCAATTAATAAGAGTCGAATGTTTTTAAGATTTTTTTTTATAATTTTTAAAAAATCATAAAAATAAATAAATTTTACTAGTTAGTGTCACTGTGTAGGTACCGTTACGTGATAACACTATTACATACGAGACTTACTCGAAATCGTGAGCTGGCAGCATTATGACTTTCACCTTCCTCTGATGGTATTGGACATCGAATGCATCACTAAGGCATTAAATCAAAAAGCAAACTGAACTAAGACAGACAGACAGACAACTGTGTCGTTGCGGCAATTAACGTTCTCGGAATTGGAAGTGAGAGATTTGAGTTCGGTTCATATACGTGCCCCTCTTATTTTCCTCCTCGTATCTTCCGGCATGGCTACGATCATCCTCGTAATCCCAAAGAAATCGAAAAATGAAGAAGATTAGCAAGAAAATGAAACAAGAGATGAAGTCGGCCCTTCTAGAAGCTTACGAAGAAGGACCAATATGAGAAAAAGGCTGAAAATCCAGGGGCCAAACCGGTCAGTCAGGCCGGAGGGCGGCTCAACTGCTTCTTTTTTCTGGCTAAAAAATATATAATATAATACTTTTATTAAAATCTGTTCACCCAGCAATATATATATATATATATATATATATTAAATTACCTATAAAAAAGCAAAAACATAGCAAATTTATTAAAAATCCACCTTCCACAATGGAGATTTTTTTTCTTTAAAAAAAGCTTGTAATTTATGGTATCCATAAATTTAATAATTCATGGCCAAGCTCGAGTAAATCCGTGCACTAAGAGGTGAAACTCTTCGTATCACGAGCTATTTCTTTTTAGAATATTAGAATGCTACTACTTATTTAAAGAAAAGAGATATCAAGCCGGAAGGACAACCTTTTTTACTAATTGATAAGGAATTTTTTGAAGGGCAGGCTTTGGTTAATAAAGTAAAGCAGTATTGCCATCGAGATTCTTATCCGAGTATAGTTTCTCACCATCGGTGAATTCTAAATTGCATTTTCTTGTCTATTAGAATATTCACTTCTTAAAGATAACATGACGCTTTCTTATAAAAAAAATATCAATAGTGAACTTCGCTATGTCGTCGATGAATTTTCCTGAAAATTTCTCTATGAGAACATATGATTTTTCTTCATAGGGCAAAGAAATTTTGACCGCCTGGTAGAAAATCCAACAGATTATTGCTGCAGTGAATTATTAATTTTCATTTAATTATAAGAACACGAATGGTAATTTCACCGATGAAAATCAAATCTTTTAATTGATCGAGACGATATTACTGCACCGAGCTATTTTCTCGTAAGTTTGGAATTAAACTAAGAAAAGCTATGAAATAAAACAAGCGGAGAGTTGCTTGCTTCAACTTCTGGGTGTGTTCGGTCGTCGTTATTTGCAGGCGCCCCGTTTCAAAAGACAACTCCAAAAATGTTCAATTCCCGCATCGGCATCATGTTTGACTTTCAAAGTACAATTCTTTCTCCGATTTCTTGATATTCCGTCTCATTTTCCATACATTTGCTGCGAAACTTCCACCTCCCGATCAGAGCTCCGGCAAACTGAAGAAGAAGAAGAAGAAGAACAGGAAGAAGAAGAGGAAGAGGAAGGAAGACAAGGAGGAGGAGAGAATATCATGTCAGATGAGGAAACCTGTTCCTGGAAAGCTCTGCTGAATGTTTTCTTTCTGTTTCTCGGAGGTAAGAATTGGGACAGAACAGAATTGTTGTCTGTTTTGGTTGAAATGCAATTCCTTATGCCAAGTTTGCGTTTTCCGATGAAGTCTCTGTTTCTTAACAGAGAACTGAAAATTCCCTTTTCCCACGGATGATTTTTCTAGTGATAGATTGCGTTTGCTGAGCTGAAAATCTCTGTGGAGAGAAGGATCCCTTGAAAAACGTTTTCTTGGTATTTCCAAATCCTTGCACTCAACATGCACAGCAGTTCGCCAAGGATGGCTCTCCTTGAAAAACGAAAACCCGACTCGGAGTAATTGAAAACGATCACTTCTCCCTCTTCACCGGGATGATTCTGCTGTGAATTGTGTGGTTTCTGAGCTTAAAATCAGTTTCCGGTCATGAGTTTAGCGAAAACATTTCCCGTGTACTTCTTGGAAAATGAAAAATTTCCTTTTTCCGAGGATGATTCCTTCCGACTCACAAGAAAAGTTGTCCTTTTCTTTTTCTGGGTGGCAGTAATAGCTGTTCTTGGAGATTCCATTGATACAGACACAGAAGTTCTACTGAATCTGAAGCAGTTTCTTGAGGAATCCAATAAGATCAACAGAGGCCACTACTCGGAATGGAATTCGAGCACAAGCCCCTGTTCTTGGAAGGGAATCCTCTGCACATCAAACGGGACATCAGCAAGGGTCAACGGGGTTGACCTCTCAGGAAACAACATCTCCAGTTTCCTGTTCCAGAACTTCTCCAACCTCACAGAGCTCTCTTACCTCGACCTCTCCGACAACACCATCACCGGTCTGATCCCATCGGACTTGATCCTGTGCACAAAGCTCTCGTACCTCAACCTATCCCACAACCTCCTCGAAGGAGAACTGAAGCTGTCCGGCCTGAGCAACCTCCGCAATCTCGATTTATCCATGAACCGGTTCGACGGAGAGATCAGGTCGAGCTTCCCTGCAATATGCGACAGCTTGGTGGTTCTGAATATTTCGTGGAATAATTTCACGGGAAGCATCGCGGACTGCTTTGATTGGTGCTATAGGTTGGAGTACCTGGACTTGAGCACGAACAAGTTCACCGGGAACATATGGGGCGGTTTCGGGCGGCTCCAGGAGTTCTCAGTCTCAGAAAATTACCTTGGCGGACCAATCCTAGCCTCGAGCTTCCTGCAGAATTGCAGCCTCCGGAAAATGGACTTGTCCTGGAACAGCTTCTGGGGCCCGTTCCCAGAAGAGGTATCGAACTGCCAGAATTTGACCGTCTTGAACTTGTGGGGGAACCATTTCAGCGGAAAAATTCCGGGTGGAATAGGCTTGATCCCGGGCCTCGAAGGTCTGTTTCTAGGAAACAACAGCTTCCTGAGGGACATCCCTGAGTCACTGCTAAATCTCAGTAACTTGGCATTCTTGGATCTGAGCAGAAACAAGTTCAAGGGTGAGATACAGGAGATCTTCGGGAGGTTTACGAGCGTTAAGTATCTCTTTTTACATGGAAATTCGTACACTGGTGGGATCGATTCTTCTGGAATTCTCAAGCTGCATAAACTTGTCAGATTAGACCTGAGCTTCAACAACTTCTCCGGGCCTTTACCTCCCGAGATGTCCCAGATGCCGAGCTTGAAGTACCTGATCCTCGCATTCAATCAATTTAACGGGACCATTCCAGTCGAGTTTGGGAACTTTCCACGAATCCAGGCCCTTGACCTCTCCTTCAACGAGCTCACCGGGGTGATTCCGCCCTCGCTCGGAAACCTGAGTTCCCTTCTGTGGCTAATGCTCGCTGACAATCAGCTAACGGGCCAAATCCCACCCCAGATCGGAAACTGTTCAAGCTTGATGTGGCTAAACCTTGCTCACAACAGGCTCACTGGTGATCTCCCGCCCGAATTAGCGAACATTGGGAGCGATCCAAGCCCTACATTCGAGTCAAATCAGCGAGAAAATGGGAGGGTAATCACAGGCTCTGGAGAGTGCCTTGCCATGAGGAGATGGATTCCTGCAGATTATCCTCCCTTCAGCTTCGTCTACACTCTGCTCAATCGGAAAACTTGCCGGAGCATATGGGATCGACTTCTAAAAGGGACCGGGCTATTCCCATTGTGCAGTTCGGAATCCTCTTCGCAGATGTATAAAATCTCGGGTTATGTACAGCTCAGTGGGAATTCATTCTCGGGTCCAATTCCTTCGGCAATCGGGAAGATGAAAAACTTTAGCATGATCCATCTGGGAATGAATGATCTTACTGGAAAACTTCCAAGAGAGTTCCGGCAATTGCCTCTTGTGGTGCTGAACTTATCGAGCAATGAATTTTATGGTGAAATTCCGAGTGAGCTCGGGGAGATGAAGTGCCTGCAGAACCTTGATCTGTCGTACAATAACTTTTCGGGTTTGTTTCCGATGAGCCTCAACAACTTGACCAACTTGAGCAAGTTCAATGTTTCGTACAATCCACTCATCTCCGGCATAATACCCCGGACGGGGCAGTTGGCTACGTTCGATAATGATTCCTTCCTCGGTGATCCTCTGCTGCTTCTTCCTTATTCCACCGCAGTCCAAGGCCATTCCCCGAACAGCACAAGATCTCGAGGTCCCCGGTCTCCTAAGAAGCCTTCCAAGCTCGTGGAGTCCATGGTGTTCCTAGCTCTGATCTTGGCCTTCCTCTTATTTGGGATCTTCTCATTCATAGTATGTAGACTGATCGAAAGCCCGCTCGACTTAGCCGAACAGGAGCTTTTGGAGAATGCCAAGTACCGGCAGGGCCTCGGATCAAGCTCGGGAAGCTCTTCCCCGTGGCTGTCGGAGATGGTACCGGTGATCCAATTTGTCAAGAGGGCCTTCACCTACGCTGATATTCTCAAGGCAACCAGGAATTTCTCTGACAGTAAGGTCATCGGGAAAGGTGGGTTCGGGACGGTCTACCGTGGCGTGCTGCCTGACGGAAGAGAAGTAGCTGTGAAGAAGCTGCAGAGGGAAGGCATTGAAGGGGAGAAAGAATTCCAGGCTGAAATGGAAGTTCTGTGCGGTGACAGCTTCGAATGGCCACATCCTAACCTCGTACCATTATACGGTTGGTGCCTATACGGGTCGAATAAGATCTTAGTGTACAAGTACATGGAAGGCGGCAGCTTGGAGGATCTTGTATCGGATCGGTTGAGCCTGCCGTGGCTGAGGCGGGTCCAGATTGCGGTGGATGTGGCCCGGGCCCTGGTGTTCCTTCACCACGAATGCTTCCCGGCGATAGTCCACCGGGACGTGAAGGCAAGCAACGTGTTGCTGGACGGTGCTGGGCGAGCGTGCATGACGGACTTTGGGCTGGCTCGGGTAGTAGATTCCGGGTACAGCCACGTCAGCACGGTGGTGGCAGGGACGGTGGGGTACGTGGCGCCGGAGTACGGCCAGACGTGGCGGGCCACCACGAAAGGGGACGTGTACAGCTTCGGGGTGCTGGCAATGGAGCTGGCCACGGGGCGGCGGGCCCTGGAGGGAGGGGAGGAGTGCCTGGTGGAGTGGGCACGGCGGGTGATCGGGCTGCCCAGGTCAGGCCGGGCCGTGGTGCCAGTTGCGGTGCTCGGCTCGGGCCTGGCCGAGGGCGCGGAGGAGATGTGCGAGCTGCTGAGGATCGGGATCCGGTGCACGGCAGAGTCGCCGCAGGCGAGGCCGAACATGAAGGAGGTGCTGGGGATGCTCATCGGCATCACCGGCAACTGGAAGGATCAGATCCACAGCTATGGATCTTCTCCTCCATCCAAGTGATTGAGTTGTTTCTGAAATGTGAATAGCGCTGCTTGGCATCCAAATCTCTTACACTTGCAATTGCATAGGCCTTTTAACCTTCGTTTTTTTTTTTTTTCCTTAAAAATGATTCTTGCTGTACACAGAAATCATGGTCAAATGTTCTGCCACAATTTTGATCAGACATGCTCCTGCCCCCCTGTTCAAGGATGTAATAATAGATGAACCATTACCAGGACAACTCGGCTCATCGCGTCAGCAATGCACCGACTAGGAAGAGAAATGACACGATACTTATTCTTCTTGTACTGCAGAGAAACGATATGAGAATAATGGTTAGAACTCCATGTCCATCGAACCTAATCCCTCTCAATCTCATTGTACGCGCCTCACACAACACTCGACTCCAAGAGCTCGAGCTTCTCGCGACCTGTGGGTGTCGACGGAAGTCCGAGATCTCCATCTTCGATGTTGGTAACTTTCGATCCCCAAGCCTTCCGATCTCTAAAATCTCTCTCTCTCTCTCACTCACACACATATGGTTACCTTGCCTTTGGTTTCTTTCTTTCTCGCTTAATATCTAGAATCATAATTCGACCTAACTAATTTAAATTGGAGCCTAATCAGTTTATAATAAATAAAATTTTTCGGACATTGATTTTTTTTATTTACAATTATCGAGGACATTACTCAAGGAGAAGAAATATTCTTCCATATCAGCGTAAATTTACCATCTACTATCCAAGAAAATCTCTTAATTGATAAAACTCGAACACATACATTAGAAAAATGTACCGAATTATTTGAGTTCAGCCATGTTGAAAATTGGATCTTGCTTTTACAACTCTGCCCTTCAACGCCTGCGTCTTAATGAGCGATGGAGCTGATTAAGTAATGTTTTTATTTGCTGTTCGGTTCTCTCTCTGTCTCAGCTCTGTTTTTGTTAATTTATTTAGGAATCAATTGTGTCGGCAAGGGAATTTGTCGGGATTATCAAATCTGGGGGAAGCCTTTTAAATTGGGAAATTGATGGAATGTTTGCAGTAAAATTTATGCCAATTTTTAATTAATTTGATAAAAGATGTGATAAAATATTAATTAAAATTTATAATAAATAAATTAATATTAATTTTTTATTCATATTATTATAATATAAAAATATCTAAAATTTTTTCGTGCCCAACAAATTAATGGGTAGACACTTTGGCCAAAAAAAGAGGGAAGACACTAAATTTGGACACGTGTTCCTCGCGTGGGCAATGGGAGCTCCGGTCTGCACTCAAATTGAAGTTCCACTCGGTATTTCTCTGCTTCTGATGACACTTTTCATTCTGACAAGTAATCGATCACGCGCTGACCTCATCCTCTACAGCAAGATTCACGCTTGCTTAGCTGTAGCTGTGGACCTGTGTCTGGACCCGACAGACAAATCTGACACCGACCCGTTCCCCACGATCCGCACTTGTTTATGAAGTTTATCCCTTTCCCCCGAGAAATTAGAGGACTGAAGTTCACTGAGCTTCACTGCTGTCAGCTATGGCGGACTTGCTTGGAGTTTAGTTACCAGTGGTGTCTCATTCCTCGGATCCCGTCACCTCTGCTTCAGATTTGGTCAGTGGAAATGGTGCTTTTCTTTTCTCACTGAATCTTGTCCTTCAATCACGTTCTTGAAATTAAAGGTGAGACCTTTGCTTCACTGTCGGACGGACTTCCATGGTGGGTTTGAGCGAGTTCATGCTTGTCCTAAGTGGCTGCCGTGTTTTCTTGAATTCTGTCTGCTGTGCTCTTAGGTTTGCTCGGTGGGCTGGAATGTCATGCTTTCCCTTGTTTCTCTCCGTTCCGCGTTTTTGGGTTTAGTTATCACTCAGTTAGGTTCTTGTTTTCCCAGAATGTCGTGCTCTACCCATGTTGCTGGTAGTTTTCTTCCCAGGCAATGATGAATCTTTGATGTTAGTAGTACAGCAGATTTTTCTACGAAAACATGATTTCACCATGCTTCCCGTGTAAGGCGAAAGATCGAATCTCGGCGTTATGTTCAAGTTTCAGCTTCTTGCTTGTAAGAATCGAACAAATCGGACTTGGTATCCCACGATCTCCTTCTAGCTGCATCACTAGCTCTCTTTCAGAAGAGAGAAGCACAGTAGCAGTGTTCAGCTTGGTAACATCGGGTTCCCATTGACGGAGTTTGTGTTTCCTCTTGCAGCTCATCAGTATAAGCTGAACCATTGTTGGAACTGCTGGGACATTTCACTTCCCAGATGGGATTATTCCATCTCACCTTGCTCGTTGTTCTTGTGACGATCCCGACGGTTTCACTGGCTCAAGGAATTGTGTATTCTTACGTCACAGTCAATGTCACTGAATTGATTGCAGAAACCGACGATAATTTCGTCTGCGCAACCATTGATTGGTGGCCTCATGATAAGTGTAACTACAACCGATGCCCGTGGGGATATTCGTCTGCAATAAATTTGGTAGAGGAATTCTTATTGGATCTTTCCTTTTCAGGTTTTCTTACTTTGGATAAATCTTTAATTAGTTAATGTGTCATTTTCAGAACCTGTCCAATCCATTCCTTGGAACAGCAATACGAGGTTTGCATGTCCTATGAATTATAGTATCCTGCTGCACTAAGTTTGTGTTTGTAGTATGTAGTAAATTATGATCCGTTGGCAGCTTTTGAGAATCTGAGGATAAGAATCGGAGGATCTCTGCAAGACCAAATAGTGTACGATGTGGGCAAGTTGAAGTCCCCTTGTCATCCATTTCAAAAGATCAATGGTGGATTGTTCGGGTTCTCGAAGGGATGTTTGCACATGAAGAGGTGGGATGAGCTAAATGCCTTGTTCAGAAAAACCGGGTAATCGAGCTTCTGTACTTTCCTGGAGTCTTGATTTCCTCAACCCACTTTTATATCTATCACGTTTTATCGAGTTGACAGTAACGGGTATTAGCTTTTTGATTGTTTGAATGCAGGGCAGTTGTGACTTTCGGACTGAATGCACTCTCTGGGAGGCATTGGATCAAGCAAGATGTCTGGGGAGGAGACTGGGACTCGAGCAATGCATACAACTTCATAAAATACACCGTCTCGAAGGGCTACCCTGTAGATTCATGGGAATTCGGTATTACTCGGGCTAGAAATGCAGTCACTGTCTTTCAGATCATAGTTTACATGCCTCGTTGATTTGATTGCTGGGTCTGCTTGAAGGTAACGAGCTCAGTGGAAGCGGGATTGGAGCGAGTGTCGCAGCCGGGCAATACGGAAAGGACTTGATCACCCTTAGAAAGGTCATCGATGAGCTGTACCAGAATTCTCGTGTGAAACCTTTGCTCATAGCCCCGGGAGGATTCTTTGATGAGGGATGGTACGCTAAGCTTCTAGAGGTTTCGGGTCCAGGTGTGGTCAATGTCATGACCCATCACATATACAATCTCGGTGCAGGTCAGTTAGAAGCTCGTAGTTCTGTTTGGTTCGAGGAAACAGGAAGACACTTTCCCGTTTTCCAATTTTCCTTCACTTTGCAGTGTCACATTTCACAAGTTCTCTTAAGCTATGTGGCGCACACCTTCCTTATTTTCTTTGATCGTCGAGAAGGGAAAATGGTAATTGGTGTTTCATTGTATGACTAAGTTTTTCAGTCTGGACCACCTGATATCCACGTTAGGTTCGAGCCTGGCTGGTCTACTTATGAGTGGAGCTCTTCTAATCATGAATCTTCTCTATTCTCAAGACTTGAATCTGAGATCTTGTTCAAGGAAAAGAGATGTTGAACAATCTCAACTAATCTGTGTTGGTTCATATGACTAAGTTGATGGCCGTACCTTCTTTCGCTATTACTGACAAACGTCCCTGGGTTCTTACGTTTCAGGCGTTGATCCCAATCTTGTGAGCAAGATACTGAATCCAAGCTACTTGAGCGAGATATCGAAAACCTTCAGCAGCCTCAAGGAAACCATACAGAAGAATGGTCCATGGGCTTCTGCTTGGGTTGGAGAGTCTGGCGGGGCATACAACAGTGGCGGTCGTCACGTGTCCAACACATTCGTCAACAGCTTCTGGTACTCTTTGGTTATTACTGTACAGCAATACTCGACTGTCAAATGATAACGTGGCAGTCGATACTTGAGCACGGAAATTCACTGTCTGAACTGTATACATGATGAAATCTTCATCAACTGTGTGTCCAATAGGTACTTAGATCAGCTTGGCATGGCATCGAAGTACAATACAAAAGTGTATTGTCGGCAGAGTTTGATCGGTGGAAACTACGGTCTTCTGAACTGGTCCACTTCCCTGCCAAACCCGGATTACTACAGGCAAGTTCTTTCCTTTTTACTGATATGATCCAAAATGATGGATTTTTCGGATGAGTTGAAACTCGCCATAAGATGATTCTTGACAGTGCACTTCTGTGGCATCGACTCATGGGCAAGGGCGTTCTTGCTGTCCAGAGTAATGCTCCATTGCATTTACGGTCTTACGCCCATTGCTCCAAAGGACGAGTAAGCCATCTTGATTCTCTCCATTCTTGTTGCAAAAATTGCAGCCTCCTAGGCAAGCTTGCCTTATCGACTGAAGATCGGTTGACCTCCAATACAAGGCCAAACATTTGGTCATGTTACAGAGACCTTAAACTGATCAATGTTAATGTTGCAGGCCGGTGTTACTCTGCTCCTGATCAACTTGAGCAACGAGACAAGCTTCATCACAAGGGTCCACAACAACAACAACAACGTGAAGAGCTCGGGCATCGAGCAGCACCCCACCAACAAAGGAACCATTCTCTTCCGGGGGCTGAAGAAGACGGTCTCGTTCGTCGGGGCAGGATCATCATCGAGGTCTCCTCCGTTGCTGAGAGAAGAGTACCACCTGACACCGAAGGACGGGTACCTTCGGAGCCAAGTAATGGTCCTGAATGGGACACCATTGGAGGTGACAGACAGTGGGGAGATCCCACCCCTGAAGCCTGCCCTTGTCGATGTGAACTCTCTGATCTCTGTTGCCCCTCTGTCCATTGCATTCATAGTCTTCCCATCTATGTATGCTCCTGCCTGTGCATGACTGATTATTTGCAACTGTAATATAATCTGATAAAATTGAACTCAGGGTACTACTGAACCTTGCAAGTGTACACAAACAGATACCACATTCAATCTGTATTACTCATCCACTGTTTATGTGTAAGAGTAGACCAAAATTAATTAGTCTAAGATGAAATGTGTTGCCTTTGACATACAAATAAAGGCAAGGCCAAGGTTGAGCCTTCATTTCTAGCAAAACACGTTCTGTGCTAATGTTGTTGCACTATATAGTCCAATAAAAAGAATGGAAAATGTGAGAAAGAGAGTTCGGTACAGCTAGTACTGTTCTCGTTACCTGACCTAGGGATCCGGGTTTGATTTTGCCAGCAGAATCTTCTGTACCATTTAACAGAAAAAAATGTAAAATGTTGTCTTTATGCATAATTGGGGTTGGAATTTTACTCTTATTGGGTGCTTTGCTTGTCCAATCGTTCCCATGATTGAATACAAAAATTTGAATGTTGACGGATAAATAGGTAGTTATTATTCTTGTTCTCCTTTAACTTGTTGAAAAGAGAAAGGAAAATGCTTGTATTTATTAAATAAAAAGGAAAAGGAAAATAGTGGAGGATAGTTTTTGGGCCTATAGGGCTTTCAGTGTACGAAAACCGGCCCGACCGGACCGCACGGAGCCACGTCGGCCGCCTCCAACAATAAGGGATTATAGTCCGCCGACCCGTTGCGCAAAACGTGTCCCCCGGAGTTCCAGCTCAGCAACTGAAGCTTCTCGATGGCGTCCGCGGCGGCGAAGGCTCCGTCGAGATCGGAGGTGCTCTCCCTATTCCGGTCTCTCCTGCGAACGGCCCGCGAGTTCTGCGACTACAACGTGAGGGAGTACACGAAGCGGCGGGCCATCGACGCTTTCCGCAGCAACAGGGGTCTCTCGGATCCGGCCTCGGTGTCGGCGGCGTACGCCGACGGGAGGGCGCAGCTGGAGGTGGCAAAGAGGCAGGCCGTAGTATACTCTCTCTACGCGCCGAAGGTCAAGAGCGTGATGGAGATAAAGGCGGTGAAATCATGAGTTAGTAGATGCTGAGGTTTGATAATCTCTAATCTGCAGTCCGCGCTCTTTTCTCTTCAAATAGGGCTTGAATTCGAGAATTCATGCTCTGAATAAACTGCAACTTCAGTAAAGTTTTGATCTTTGTTCTTGATCAACCTTAGATAGAAAGAAACAAAGGCGGTGATGGATTTGATTGGGAATGGAATAGTGATAGCCATTGTACCATTGGCCGGAACCAGAAATGGCCTTCACTTCTGTTCTGTATGTCATCTGTGTCTCTTACACAGTATATGTTTTGGTAATGGCTTATTTGTCAGCAGCGTGTTTGGCATTAGATGTTCATGCGAGAGTTTGCCTCAGTTGTTTTTTTTTTTTTTGATCAAGAGTTTGCCTCAGTTGTTGGGGAGAGGGTTATGAGACATTGCTGTTGATAGCAGACACAATTGCTGTGGACTTTGTTGCTTGTAACGGATAGATAGCTCATGAATGTGAAACCTCTTCCTTCCCATTTGCGCAGCTGTGTGGAAATCGAATCTCATCATTGGAAGATGGGTTCGCGCTCGTCCGAGTCCCCTGCTTTTTGTGTAACCAACTGCTCAGAAGCAGTCCGAAATGTGTAGAGAAGGGCTTGTGATAAACTTGTATGAAATCCTTCCTGCCTAGGAGTCAGTGGAGAGTTAGCTGGTGCTTGGTGCTCGATTTAGAGTTCTTGGGAATTCGTAAGATGCAAACTCGAGTTTATTATGAATGAAAAGCTGTTTCGATATCATCGTGCTTGCGGGACTTCATGGTATCTTGTAATTGTGGTGGAGCCTTCAAATGTATGACTGCACAAAGGTTGCCACTTCCTTCCTAGGACTTCACACAGCTGGGTACAATTAAACTCTTGAAAGCAACGAAGCTCATAGAAGGATGATAGGACTGGGATTTGCTGACGATCTCGCCAATCCTCAATGAACACCAAGATTCAAACAGATAACATGGTTATTGACTGCAAAATCTCCAAGATTCATACACGGATTATGCGTGATGGGATGATGGAATAGACAGCAGTTACACAAATCATAAATCATAAACATGTCCAGATAACAGATCCTGTGAAGAACCATAAGAAGTCCACTTCCAGGCAGAATGCTCTGACGTCGTGCAAGGGATCGTAAAAAACCTACTTCCCAAGCAGACGGCGACCCCTCTGGGCAGCTTGTTTGACCCGGAAATTGAGCTCGTCGGCATCGTCGTAGAAATGATCCAGGGCCTTGTTTTGTCTGCATCAACAGCAGAAGCAAATAAGAACATGATCAACCAAACGGTAAGTTCATCCTAGAAAAGACACGATCAATAAAGGAATAAGCATCGTAGTTCAGTTGCTTGCTACACCGAATTCCATGACCTATCAGGGTTGAGAAAATTCCACTTGGTTGAAGAAACGATTGTATGAGAATAGATGGAAGAGAAATGGTAACATCTAAATTCTACCCGACTCACCTGTCGATTTCGGAACCCATGTCAACTGCCATATCCTTCAGCTCCCCTAGAAGGTTGCTCAGATCATTTAGCCCATCATCTTGCTTCGCCTTTTCCACCTGTAGCACATGGAACTTAGGAACTTGAAGAATGCAAATTGGATTAAATCCTTGTGAAAGGAGTAGAAGGCAAAAAAAGAGCACAAACCTCAACTTTCTGCATAGCATCTGTGGTCTCAGGAGGTGGTGTATGCGAGTGGGACTTGGGCCTGCTAGATGAAGTCAATCCCAACTTCTCCCTTTGTTCTAAATGGTTCCCCTTCTTGTGGACCTCATCTGCAAAATCAACCAAATGTGCAGCAGAGGAACAACTCTTAAACAAGATGATGAGAAACATAAATGAACCATCTCATCTTTGTCTTCCCTATACATCTTATGACCTTGTCCTTTTCGAGTTCCGATAGTATTCTGACTATGAACAACATATATAAATGTCCAAGAATTTGCAGAGAGTGTAATGGAAGACAGACCTCTGGTGATCACAGGGCCGGTAATTGGACGGGTTTTCTTTGGCTTCCACGTCTTCGAGAAGATTCCGCCAAGACTGCCCAGAAGCTTCTCCCCCTAAAATAATCGTTTGACAAAACAGAACCTATGAGACATCATAACCTACGCTTGACAAATCTGAATTTGTCATAATGATCAGTTAACTAGAAAGGCACTTCTATTCAGCTACTTGAACCAATTCTGAACTCCCCATGGCATGGGGGAAAGATTCCTACAGTTCTCATTTGTCGCAGATAATGGATTTGTCCTTTTATTCTTTAACATGTGTAAAACAAGAAAATTCTGATACAAGAAGCCATAGGGTATCTCCCAGAACAATTCTAGAGGAGGTAAGCTCTTGCGAAGTTGTGAGCAATTAATGAACAATAGAAGCTCAGCCGATCCCATTCCACAACTCAAATTCCTACTCTTGCATTCAGTGTGTGTGTCTACAGAGTTCAAGGCTTACCTGACTAAGATCCTGATCAATATTAGCAGCAAGATCATGGGTGTATATATATATATACAGAGTTTGAGGATTACTCGACTAATAAACAACAAAAACTCAGCCGACCCTATTCCACAACTCAAATTCCTACTCTTGCATTCAGTGTGTCTATATATATATATATATATATAGACAGAGTTCTGAGGCTTACCCGACTAAGATCATGATCAATATTAGCAGCAAGATCATGGGTCCTGGTGATCTGCTCACCCTGCTGATGCAAGGTCACCAGAGTCTGAGTTGCATCCTCCCTAATATCCTCTGCAATCTTCAGGCAGCTGTTAACGGTCTTTGTGGTCTCTTCAGCTTTGTACACTGCATAGCCCTCCAGTTCCTGCATGGATTGGTTTTCCAATCCCCCCGAGTCGTGGAAATCATTCTTATACTTACTTTTCGCTGCAGATGTTGTGGAATTCAAATAGGAAGAGGATGTCCCCTTCCCATCATAGTCATCAAAGGGGTTACTGCCAAAGCTCGGTGGGTTCAGTGTAGGCTCGGAAGAAGTCTTTCTCGGCATGGTACCATGAGCTGGCTTTCTATCGAATTCATCATCAGAATCAAAAGGGTTGGAGCTATGTTTAGTCAACTTCAAGGGAGACTTCTTTGAACTGGACATTTTTCCTCGGTAGCAAAAGAGCGGTATCCAATCACTCGGAGATGATGAAATCTACGACCTGAATGAAACAGAACACATAAAGCGAGCGGTGAAACATGAGGAGAACTAGATAAAAGAGTTCCAAGCCTCACAAGCACAAATTACCTAATATTGAGATCAAACAGAGCCAAGAAGCGGATGTGTAACAAAGTCAATAAACTAAGCTCGCTCGAATTAGATATTCAGAAGAATCGCCACAACAAGGCCATGGTTTAAAAAACGGCTCCTTACATCTGACGAATCCGACAGATTAAAACCACAGACAAAGATCGCTGATTTGCTCAACAAATCCAGACATCTAAAAAGCAACAACCTTTCAAATCATCTCCCGAAGGAAGCCAAACCCAATCCAGTATCAAACATATCGAGCAAAGTAATGGAGACCCAGTTGGCTATACAACTGCAGGATAGAGAGAAACGGAGAAATGGAAGTTGAGCGAATCTGATTGAACTCGAAAGACCCAAAATCGGGACATACCCTGAGGAAGCAAGTCGATTCTGGGAGAGGTCAACGCGACGGTGCTGTAGATATCTTCTTCGGGTCTCTATGGACGGAGCGTCGACATTAACGAGGACGGAGAGAGAAGAGAACTCAGAGCATACGCAATGGGAGGACGCGGACACGGATTGACTGCTTCCAAGAAAGTGTTGAAGTGAATTCAATTCAAACTGAGAGAGAGAGAGAGAGACGTTTTTTTTTTTTTTTTTTAATATATTCCATTACCGCATGGGACGCATTACTGTTCTTTTCCATTTTTCTCTATGGAGTCCTCTCACTTTGGATAGTTTTCATTTTGTCCCTGAAATATGTGGATGTTTCAAAATGGCCCCTATAGTTTGTGGTACCATCCCAAGTAGAACCAAACCTTTCAGACATACCATTAAGTTAAGAGCTCTGGACGGACACGGTACTTAAAGATCATACCCTTTTTTTTTTTTTTAATATCATTGGTGTCCAGCACTGTAAAAATCGACCAATCTATCGGACAGTATATTATACGGCCTGTGATCCGTCTTTAAACCTCAGATATCTGGTTCAGGAGAGTCGAATCCTGGGCCTGGTCTACTGCACATAAAGATCATACCTAGGGCAACGATTGTTGGGCCCCACTTATTATCGGACCCTGTAATTTGACCCGAAAAATGTAACGGGTCGGGCCCGTGCCAGATATGAGCTCCGACATGACCCCAGCATGGTCCCGCAATCGAGGTATGTGGGTCCCACGCTGTAGTTGGCGGGAATCCAACTTCCATCTGCAACGGCCATCTTCTTTATCATCTTCAGCTTCCTCTTCGTCGTCTTGCCTTCCTCGCTGTTAATCGCCAATGAGAGACACTGGCGAAGAACCACTGGCATTGAATCTTCAGCTCATCTCCTTTGGCTTCTTCTTCATTGTCCTTTCCCTACAAATCTCTCCCCTCTCCTTCACCATTAACGAAGCATTCCTTATTCCTCTTGGTTCTCGTCAAACTCCATCCCATGACTTCTCTCTCTCTCTCCACGGCCCGAAGACAACTCTGCAGGTACGGTCCGGAAGCAATCCCGGACAGCCCCGCCACTCGTCCCAGCTCCCGCGTTTGAACCCGGGCCAGGAAGCTTTCCAGGCGAGGAACGGAGGAGAGACATTGATCGATCCCCTTTCCTCATGAAAAGATCTGTCCATTTTCGGGTTTACAGTCTATTATCTCTTGTTCGCTGAGGTTGTAATGAATATATTGCAGCATTCGAGTCGGTCCCGAGCTCCAGTTCTTCAAGTGAGTGCTTCTCTCAGTGAGGTAATCGGGGTGAATTTTCGAGAGTTCTTGGAGAACTCAATTTATGCTTTTGGATCTCGCTGATTGATCTTGGTGCAGTTGGCAGTCGAGAAGTTGCTGAAACTTGCAGCCGAGGCTGAGGAAGAAGCCGTGTCACCTAAGAAGAGCAAGAACATGGTCAACCCGGACGCATCGGCAATTTCAGCATTCATGACCCAAGTGGGAGATCTTGTCGAGTAAGAACGAACCCAGTTAATCCAATTCCATGATGTATGTATCAGTGTCGGTTTCTTGATCCGGTTTATTGCAACCCTAGCCAGACTAGTCAGTTCAAGGGACATCGTCAAGCTGCAGCTGAAGCAGCCGGAGTGCGAGATCACCATAAAGAAGAAAGAGGCGCTGCAGCCACACCGAGCAGCTGCTGGTGCTCCGGTTATGATGATGCGGGAATCTCCTCCTCCCCCTCTGCCGCCTCAACGGCCGGTGCAACCACCATCACCACCAGCATCTTCCTCTACTCCTGCTCGATCTCCAAGCAAGGTCTCACCGGCCTCTCCCCCGAAGGTAAGCGCATCATCACACCCGGCCTTCAAGTGCCCCATGGCTAGGACGTTCTACAGGTCCCCGGCACCCGGTGCCCCTCCCTTCGTGAAGGTAATTACACTAATATCCATGCACGCTCTTTTCCGCTAGCGTACTGCATTTGCCGGGGCAATTTACATGGAGCCTTGCACAAGTCCCAGAAATCTGCCTGCCTTCGATTCACATCCGCTGTTCTTTTGTGCAGGTAGGAGAAAAGGTTCAAAAGGGCCAGGTCGTGTGCATCATCGAGGCCATGAAGTTGATGAATGAGATTGGAGTGAGTGTTTCGATAAACTAATATGTGATTTTTCTAATTCCTCATCGAATTGAAAAACATGGGGAAGAACAGATGATATTCTGACACAACGGAGACATCGCGATTCACATATGGTTGAACATATATGGCAAAGTTGACATGGCTGTTCAATTTGATATGTCAGGCTAATAAGTCGGGAACCGTGGTGGAGACACTTATCGAGGACGGGAAACCTGTTAGCGTGGACACGGTAAGTTTCTCTCTGCTACTACTTCTGGGATTTTTCCACCCACCAATACGCCGCAGTTCATTTTCTCCGATGTCCCCTTGGTCCCTCTACTGCAGCCTCTGCTCATCATCGTGCCATGACGATCTCGATCCAGTTCATATTCGAAGCATCTAGTGGTCGGAAGTTCTTCAGCAGCAAACCATTTTCTTCATTGCTTAACACCAGGAGATCGCAGGCATCCTAGGTCCCCCTCTTTTGCGGCGAGGAGATGATTAGATATGTCATCCATCATGGCATAATATCAAATGTATGTCTCCTTAAGTCGGGATGTGGAACCGATGTCTATAAATAAGGCTTAACGATCACAAAATCTACTTAAGTTACTCATATTCTTGTCCATCCTACAAAGACGCGATGATCTATAAATTCAAATAAACACTACTATAGATTCGTCCAACTGAGTGCAACTGCTAAATGGAAGACACGAGAACTGACCCGTTGAGTAGCCTCCCCGGTAAGTAGAAGTTTGATATTCCTGGCAGTGACAAGTGAGGGCTTGTAGTAGAAAATCCAGCAGGGTTAGCCGTGTCTTCTTTGCTCTTCCAGTTGCTGAGATCAAAGGTTTTCGATGGAGACCTCTTGTTCGAACCCGACATAGCAATCCGAGACCAAGATCAGCTTAACCCCCTGCAGATAGGAAGCATAGTTGATGAAGTTGGATAAATCAAGAAAGTGAAACCACTGCATCGATGAGATCCTGGCTGAGAATCGATTCACTTGATCAAGACTAACTCAAAAAAGCTGGGTACCATGGTCTAACCGAAGGGATTCACACAAGTCACTTAAGATTCAAGAAACCATGCAAAAGAGAAACTAACGAGTGTTCAGATTTTCCTCTATATCAAGATGGCAGGCTCTTGGACGATTTCTTCCCTTCAATCTATATGACAGGATGAATTTGATATTTGACAGTTTCTTCTGTGCTACTGATTTTTCGTTATCAGCATGAAAGATTGCAAGCAAAGATGAAACTCAAATGGATTATCGTTCAGAGAGAGAATGAAGAAAATGACTCTAACCTGGAGACTTGTCAGTGTTCCCGGCAATTTCATATGGGTAACCGAATGATTGGTGAAAGAAATTCTTTTAAGTGCATACAATTCGGATGTAGAGGGATTCCCAAGCACCAACCACCACGCTTCATCTTTTACCTGTCGTGAAAATCACAAGGGAGAACATAGAAGGTCAATTCAATTCAATCAGCAAGTGACATTGAATATTGAGTAAATTCCTCAGTAGAGATGATCGGACCTTTGGAAATCTCGGGACAAAAGCTCTAGATGTGCTCCTCCTGTAATTGGTCTTCTCCAATCTAATGCTCAAACTACGAGAATTATCATCATCACCATCCCTCCTCTGAAACCTCAATTTCATCTGCACTCGAGGGAAGTGCTGTAGATCCTGAAAAAGAAATTAGGGATTATTGGACACTCCCAACATAGACTGATGATCTAGCTATCTTTGTTGAAGAGGATACCTTTTACCAGGTCCAATATAATTTCTCAAAAAAACACTATGGGGGCATTTGAGGAGGACGATTCATTGAGGCTGATATTAGTTCATCAAGGAACATTAATTCAGGGTGGTGGATGTTGTCAAAGGATGTTCCTTGGACTTGTCTATATTGATAGTAATTAGGGGGAAATATTCCAATACCACTAACCATAGTCCCCTAGAGATTGAAAACTTAAGGTCATGTCAGTTTTGAGCTGGAGACCAGGCCCCTCACTGTATTGCTGAATAGAACATCCATGCAGCATGAGAGTCTTTTGTGGGCTTAGATTATGCAGTGCGCTACAATTTATCCGCGCAAGGGGATCATTCCATACCTGAGATAATCTTAGTGCAGCAGGATTCCCCACTACACTCTGCAATGTCTCTTTTGGAACTCCCAACAGCTGCGGCACAGTTGTGAGTCCCCTTCTTCTTAGTGGATCCTCAAGATCGGAGCTCATGCTCGGCAACATCCAGAGAGAGGCGTCTTTGTCATACCATAGACCCTGTGAATTATACAGCAAAAAGACATTACAGGCAGGGAAGTGACATGATAACATAGAAAGAAACGGTTTGAATCTCGAATGAGATGCATAGCTGAATTGTTAGTAGACGCAAATGAGACTGACTAATTTGAAGGATATACCTGCATAATCATTTGCAGAAGATGCATGCAAGTAATTGAGCTCGATAGCCACCCGCTATTAGCACATATATCTATCATGGCCTGGATGATTCGGATACTCTGATCCAACACGGACTTCAAGTCTGTTACATAGTCGCTTATCGGAAGCTCTAACCGAGAAAAATGTGCCTGAAACCCCAGAGAAAAGAAAAGGGAAGATAGTTTTTAATTTAGCCGACTTGATCTAATATTGAAATCCCTTGTCAATGATAACAACAGA
Source organism: Lagerstroemia speciosa (assembly GCA_037672795.1). Taxonomy (NCBI): domain Eukaryota; kingdom Viridiplantae; phylum Streptophyta; class Magnoliopsida; order Myrtales; family Lythraceae; genus Lagerstroemia; species Lagerstroemia speciosa. The sequence goes on from CM075308.1 coordinate 3,293,445, forward strand.
AACACTGCCTCTTGCTCTTTTTGATCTTGCTTGTTGCACCAATATATACGTCAAAGATCAATTGATGTTCTTTCTTGCAAGCAATATGCAAGAATTTATGGGGCCCCAAGAATAAGGTTTTTCATCATAAAGACCATGGCACCGAGTTTGTACTTCAAGCTAACGAGGTGAAATTCATATATATACTAGGTTCAGAAAAATAACCTGTAATAGCAGATTGGCTTTAACGTGAGGATCATCGAGACGATTCTTATCAACCTTATATCTGACTTTCTCAGCTAATGCACCATTGTGAAGTTCCTGCAAGAAATATTAAGTGTAATTCTAAGAACAGATTAAGTTGCCAATCAGACATGCAACGACCGATTGCATGTTACTCTGTACATCTCTCCATGGAGACCATTAAGTTGAAATCATACTGCACTTGCTATAGAATACCACTTCATACTCCTATTTAAAGAAACAAAAGGGAATAAGGCACCTAAAGTTCACAAAAACAAAGGAAATTGAAACTATGAATAACCTCATTATGCCGAACAGGAAGTTCATCATACTCTGAAGCACCAGATAAGATGTGCAAAAACACCTGCATTGAGTAAGTTTCTCAGTAGAAAATACTTACGATCCAATATAATTTGAAAATCAACATGGGATCCATTAATAACGAATGCTCACTTCAAGTGATGTATCTGGGCTTATATTTGAACCAAACATTGACACAGTCATATAGCTAAGATAATACTGAGATGCGATGGAACCCAACATCGTTGACTCTACCCTCTCTTCATCCATTTGGATACAACCACTATCTTCCAGGTCTTCAAATGTGTTTTGTATCAACCTGACAGAAAGAAAAATTTTCAGCAGGAGATTCAGGATAGGAAAATGGTGACACTGCTGAGAAAATAAGAGATTTTGAAATAATATATAATTACCTTGACAAATACGAACTCAGAGTTTCAGGATCTGTATCCTCCAAGCCATAGTACGCTGGATTTACCATCTAAAGCAGAAAGTGTCCATTATAAATTTGATGTTTGTGATTTTAACAGATGTCTAATGTTTTATTTAGAAGAAAGCTAACAGTTGCAGCAGATCCCAAGTGAGGAGAAGGAACTTTAGATTTTTCCTTTTTTAACTGTAAAAGGAAGTTTAGATTTTATTTGATAAATATTAATTTGTAAAAATAAATTATTTATGCATTAAGATATAATAGTTTCCCAGGTAGTAATAAAAGATGTGAAAAAAGGCAAGACTTTCCTTTTAGAAATAATTGTCACAATAATGTAGGTTGTTGCAAGAATGAACTAATAGTCTGGATGCAATAGCTATTTATACTTCCAGAGCTGTGCAAGCACTATACCAGTCTACGAAACAAGTAGGTCCAAGTGAGATAATGCACAGCATCCTCCTTGTGGCAAATTGTGCCAGAAACAATCTCCGCATTAATATGATCATGCAGCTGGTCCTTCAGACTACTTTCAACTGGGAAAGGCTCGTACAAAAACTGAAAAGGACGTGTTATTACTACTTCCAAGTGGAAAAAATATACTTCTTCCAGCAATCATATACCCTTTGTATTTCACCTTTTTGTAGAAACTCTTCTTGGGTTCATGGACAAGGATAACTGCTTTCCCATGTTGATCATATTGCGGTCGCCCAGCACGACCCATCATTTGCAAGATATCAGTGATAGGAAAATCAACATATCTCTTCGATTTTCCATCATAGTATTCTGTTCCCTGTAAATGTAAAATATTCTCAATACCATGCCCGTGGGGCAGAGGGAGGAGCTTATATACTAAAAAAGGAAACTTCACAAAATTGGAATATGCTGGGAGAGTAAGATGTTAGCAAAACATTCTTTGCACCTTTATTATAACTAGATGAGCCGGAAGGTTTACTCCCCATGCCAAAGTGCTGGTACAAACCAATACCTATGGTTACCACAAGAATGCCAGGTAAGTCTATGGGGAAGAACAATACTGACTTAATCCGGATCAGCAAAACTTCAAAAAAAAAAAAAAGGGAAAGTTAGCTAATAATTGCCTGGATCTTATTGTTTGCAAAAAGTTCCTCGACCAATGACCTGTCCTTATCATTTAACCCAGCATGATGTAGCCCAACACCAAACTGTAATGTGTGCCTGAGGTTCTGATCAGTGATTTGGAGAAGAACCATCTGCAACTCTTCTTCTGCCAAACTTAGAAACTGCCTAGGGTGTTCATCAGAAGCTGCAAACTGAAGAAGAAAATGTTTAAGGAAGCCTGCAAAAAATTTCAATGCTTGTCCACTTGTAAGCCTCAAATTACCTGAATAAGATCCAAAGCAGTGAGCCTGGTCTGGCGACGTGATGAAACAAATATAAGCACCGGTTTTGTAGGTGAGTGGGTACAGATGGCTGCATATGTTGGTTTATTCATACTATTCATTCGAGGGCAGTAGAATTTACCCGGATATCCCTGTTGAGTGAACCATTAAGAAAATCAGATTGTACCCTTGTTTGATTCAAAATATTCAGGAAACGAACAAAAGCAAAGTTATTCCTTTTTATCAAAGGGTGACTGCAGTATCTCTGAGATATGATAGACCACCATATTGTGGAAAACATTATAATTTTCTTACCTGGATATGGACTTCAAGAGGTACAGGTCTTACACTTGGCTTAAAATTAAAGAGCCCAGTCTCACCAACACCTAGCCAATCAGCTAAATCACTGCAAAAGCAGAAGTTAAAACAGATGGATCATTACAGGACAAGGAAAAAGCAGGTCATAAAGCCCAGCTTTTCATCCATTGAAAACACACAGATCTTCTTGGTTGTGATCATCAAAAAGCCACTTAAAAGATCACGGTGGTACGTGCTAAGAAATGAACAAAGCATCCAAGAGATCACAAGTCTTCCTAAATTCAACATACCCTGCATTGGCTAAAGCAGTAGAAAGGCCCACAAAGCGTACAGTGCGATCTGTCTGAGATGATATGTATCTCATTCTCGAGACAATTACCTGGAATAAGAAAAGTACATATTTAACTTCAAACTACTAGCAGTAATTAGCTTACCCTCACAATTCATTTTCATGTTGCATGTGAGTTCAAGCCATAAATCCAGCCATGATTTTCAAAAAGGACTTATTTAGAAACGGGGCCTAGACTAACCAATTTTCCTCCAGACATGTAGTTGACATACCTCAAGAATGGGCCCGCGATCAGCTCCCAGCAAGTGTATCTCATCCAAAATCATAAGGCCAACCTAAATAATTGAAATACATCACATCTAGCTTATAGGCAACTGATCTCACAACCTAAGCATGAGAATCCGACCTTTTTAACATAGCTTCTACTATGCCAATTACGGCTAATACCATCCCATTTCTCAGGAGTAGATATGATGATGTCTGCAGATAATAGGGCCATCAGATCTGGAGTGTAGTCTCCTGTCATTTCAACCTGATAAAGCATTAGTTTCCAACCTAAACTCTGTCAAAATTTGTAATATAATTGAAGATCGTGAATAAATTATTACCATCTGCTTCCCAAGTCGAGAAACAAGATTCTTTTTCCAATCGTTCATTCTTTCACGGACAATAGCCTTCAAAGGTGCTATATAAATAACCTACAGAAAAGAAAAGGTTCACTCAAAACAGCATATTGATATGGTCCAGCTAGATCTATGAAAATTGGGATATGAATCATTAGACAAAAGGTTTTCTTCAAGGATCTCCAAAGCACACATCATAATGGCTTACGTTTGGAAACTTGATTAATTCAAGTTCAGTTTCACATAACCTATCACTTAAGGTATTTATCTCCTTTTCCTCAATAGTAAAGCAGAAACAGCTAAGATCTTCAAGATACAAATTATAGCAAGCATGTCAACATAGAAAACATGATTGACATTTCCCTTTTATTTTTCCCCATTGAGAAACTAGACAGAGCTTCGACATTTGTAACCAAATCTTTTTCGATGGTAACAAGAGGATGCTTAAAATTAAAGTTCAAAAAGAAAAAAAGAGGATGCTTAAAACTAAATCTGTTTCAGAAGAGAATCTAAATCTGTGCAGAGTTGCTTCCAGCAAAAGAAGAGCAAAATAGAATGTAAGACAGCTGCTAATACGCAGCACTTCTAGGGCTTCCATGTACATAAACTGCTTTCATTGTCCACAGCACGTAAAGCAATTTTGAATAATGAAATCACACCATTATCCCGAAAAGAACAGAGAGCAGCTAATCACATGTCAAAATGCAATTGTGCACGCTTACAGCAGATAATTGAATGTCTAACCTGAATTTAAGATATTCGATTCAAATGGTGAACTTCTTTCTTCCCCCATTGATGTTTAATATTAGCCAAATTTTGGACATGAAAACTTACTATTGCAATGACATTGAACTAAGATACTTATATATGACACTGACAAGGCGGCCAAAGATTTTCATTCTTCTACCAAATCCTTAGAAGCATCTTGTCCGGAGTTTTGAACCTTATAAGCTCTTACATTTCACTTTTACATTTCCAAGGGATGGAAGGAGGGATAAAATCAGACCATTTTATGTCCAAGCAAGCAAGCACTATCATCCAAGTTAAAGATGTCCAAGAAAAATAAAGAGAACTTTACCTGTTTTACCCCTAATTCTCAAGCAACACAACAAAATTTAATAGGAGCCCAAGTTTGTAGATGATGTCCTCAGAACTATGAAAAATCACACACATGTGGCAGTCAACATACCTTTCTAGGTCCTTTTGACTTAGAATTAGCTATCTTTATGGGTTAATATCAATCAGTATGTCCTATACCATACCCCTAAGAACTAAACAGTGAGCAACAACTGTAATCCACTAGATACAAATCCTCAATCACCTTCCAATTATTTTAACGCTGTTATTCCTTTTCCCTCCCATGAGACATAATATACAAATGTGATCTCATGCTTCATGATAACTCCAATAAAAGCAAATACCTTCATGTCCGGCTGAGTGTTGAAGAGGCGAAGAATAGCCAGCTCAGCAGATATGGTTTTTCCACTGCCGGTGGGAGCTCCCAAAAGAACATTATTATCCGTGTGATAGAGAATGTGAAAAGCCTGACAAAGAAGATGGCCAAATTTATGCATACAATGGATAGAAATCAACCAAGAGGCATTGATTAAAAGAATAACACAGACCTGGGTTTGAATAGGATTAAAATGGGAAAACTTGTATAAGGCTTCATAAGTAGGGTTGCCAAGTGCAGTCAGAGGTAGAGGCTTTAGATCTAAGAGCTCAGTATGCGTCGTGTGAGCCTGGAAAAAGTATAATACTTGCTCAAGATGACATACCGCAACAAATAAGCAGTTGCTGGGGGATTATTCGTACAAATGGTGCCACAGTCTGAGAGATAACATAATTGGTTTTTACCTCTGGAAGTGCTAAATTGTGGAAGGATATGACATAGAATGCTTCCGCGTGCAGCCAAGAATCAGAAATGGCCCGAATGTAGTATTGTGGTGGGTGTGGTTCAAATATTGGAACTGTAAAGGAGAGCTTTTGTGGTTCACCTCGAGCCATTCGCTTAGTTAGTGTAAATACCTCTGAATGATAAATGTGGTCATTCTCAGAATCCTGTGAAAAATTAAATCAGTTATCCCATTCAGATATTACTAAAAACATAGGGTTTTCTTCAGCAAAATCTGCATTCGAAATTTATGAAAGTAGGAAGTTTCCTCTACAAAGCACAATAAGGAATATAGCTGGCACAAAAAATGACTACTAAATTTGATAGTGAGAAATGCTACTCTTCCCATAAAAAAACAACAATAGATGGTAAGTTAAGAAATTTTTTTGAACTTCAAGTAATAATTTTATTACTAAACACCAAGTAGATGCAAACAGCTACAAAAATAGGGCCAAGTTAAGAGTTTGTTCTAAAGAACTTATCCAAGCAAAACAAAAAAAGAGAAGTTAGCAATAATTGCTAGAATAAACATGAAAAGAAACATTGCCATTGTGTCACAACCTCCACGAGAATCCACCAGCGTTGTGCTTGACCATGAAAACGTTCCTTCCAAGTGAAGTCGGGTGTTATGAGCAAATCCACCTGAATCAGTTGTTGCATTAAAATAGATATTTATGGAAAAAGAAGGCATTTCTAAATAGGACAAATGAAGGTTGCAGGTGCCAAATACCTTCAAAACGGTTCTGGTGATTGGACTTACGGTAGCTGATAACTGCAGTGATGGAAAATAACCCAAATACTGTTTGACTAACTGCCAGAGACCCAGAGAAAAAAGGATCACATCAGGTATATCACTAAAGTATAAGAAATTAACCATAAAACTACAAATATATCATATGTACCCTTCCTCCGGGCCCGTAACGAATCAGTGCGCCTATGTCTTTTTCTTCCATGTCCATTAAACGATCCAAGTCAGCATTTTTTTCTTCAAGCTTCCACAGAATCTATCAAACAAGAATAACTTATTACTTCCTAACAAAACAGAGTAAACCAAAAAATTATTGGGTATTGCATTGCCTACATCAGATGAAAGTTCTTTGCCAAATTGTCTAAGGGGATGTTGGTAGGGCCAAATTTGACGGTCCACTGCCTTGCAATATTCCAACATGAAAACAGACATCTCACTCCATCCTCTACGCAAACAAATTTCAAACAGAGCCCGCATTATACGAGCCAAACTTGCACTTATATATGCAGCATCAGAAACTAATGAAAATGCGTCGATTGATCCCCGAGATATGTATATCTGCAAGGAAATAAAAACAGGAATCGTAATCAACTACTCTTAGCTGTTGTACGAAAATCTAATAATGAGCAATACAATCTCAATGACCTGTATAAGAATAGATATCTTCCCATGTTTGTTGGTGGGACCACCTTTGACTTCCAAAGGACAGCACGTCCGTGCCAAATCCTCAAGCTCATTCTGCTCTTCTTCTCGAACAACAATATTCTCGAATTCAGAAGAATGGGCTACCATGTCAATGATCTACAGTTGATGAAACCCAATAATGAGTTCTACCCCATAAGTTTTATCGAGGCAATATCAGTTCTGCATTTTTTATGTCAAAAATATACATAAATATGGGTACAGATGCATCCACTTAAGCATAGAAAGCAAAACCACACACTTTTCGACAACACAAGAATGATTTCACCAAACAGATGAAAGGGAAAAGAATAGCTTCATCTTGTACCCAAATAATAGCCTAGAAGCTAAAGTACTACACACAGCTTCTCGTAACCCTCGTAACCAACACACACACACACACACACACACACACACACCCAGCGCGAGCGCGCGCGCGTGCACACATGCACACATGCACACATGCACACCCACTCACGCACGCACAGACACAGACTGAATCGCACGGAAGACTCATAAGTCAGGGAAGGCAAAATTGAAAACATGACATAGAAAATTGCTCCTCCAGAAAAGATTTAGCAGCCAAGTTCTTCCTTTGTCAGGTATGACCAGCCATGAATGACAGAGACTTGGAACTTCTAGCAAAACTCACCAATGACACTTTCTATCCTTGCCTGACAATGATCATATACTTCTAAAGTCACTCAGCAAGATAAATATTAGCCCTATATTCACTGAATTAATCACTAACCTCAGCTTCACTCATGTGGCGACGTAACATTTCATTGTAAGTTTCTACACTTGAATATTGAATATAAAAGTGGCTAGAAATACGGCCAAGCTCTGTGCAGTAAAAATTGCCACTTTTCTCGTCAAAGCGCATCATTTTTGCTTTGTCAAGTGCCCGAGCAGCCTCGGTCACAAGAGCTCTTTGCTTTAAAATTAAAGAAGGATCTGCAACAACCTGCCAGAAAATAGAAATAAGATAAAATTTTTGAAGACTGTCTACATCTAGAGTATTGTAAAAATTAGAGTAGATCAATCTATCATTCAAGGTCACAATCAACATTTGAGAAAAGTTCTGCATTCTCCTAAGTTATCGAGAAAAGCATATCTAATATTGTCGAATTACTTTTCTCCTAGTAAGACAACAGAAAAAGAGCTCGTAATTACATTTACAGTCACTATCTAGGAATAAAAAATATGCTTTATAGTTCTACAAATGATAAAGAATACCTCATCCCATCCAATGCCATATGCCAAAGGATTCAATCTCATCCTTACTGCAAGATATGTGTATCGAAGCCATGCACAAGCTTCTTTGACATTGGTAACAGTTCCTAATACCACCTCCGCATTGAGATTATCCTTCAACGAGCTAATAAACTGCAAAGGAGATAATCAAATCATACAAACACTTCTACGTACCAGCACCAGTCATATGCTAAAATATTATCAACCACTTGCAAGAACCAAAATCTCTTTAAAATATTAAGTTCTCTCATAGTAAGTACCTGACTTTCGATAGGAAGTTGACTTGTCAATAATCTTAGATAGTATGACAGTTTGTCATGAGATGTAATTATAATCCCTTCGCCACTCTTATCAAACTGGGGCCTCCCAGCTCGTCCAAATATCTAAATTGATGGCACATAAGGAGAACCAAATAATATTAGCATCGCATTATTGAATCAAGCTTTCAGGTCCTTTTATTTCCATAATTATTCTTAGGGTTGGAGAGCTTACTTGCATTACGTCAAGCATGCCCAGGTCTTTCCAACCACCAGCCTTAGCGTCATACAATTGAGTACCCTGGAAGACAAAACCCAGTAATGGAATTTGAAGGAAAAACATAACACTTATGTGAGTGTCTCAGAAAACAAGAACCCTATCCTGTAATCCACACCTATGAATATATGAAATCAGGCACAGATATTTTTATGAGCATAAGAAATCAAAAACAGATAGAAAACTGAGAACAATAAGAAATCGGCAAGTGCTTCAGAACCAGATAGGCATTAGAACAAGATAATTGCTTATCAATGATCTAATCTAGGCACAGAAGAGTTTCCATTTTTCCCTAAGATTCATATAAGCAACGGCAACTCACAAACATCAAGAAAAGATGGATAAGCAGAAACAAGAATACCAACTTTCAAAGGATATAAAAACTGTTGAGGAAAGCTAAGACATGAATATGGATTCCATGGTAAAAATTGATTTTAATGTTCAAATTTTAAATAGTGATGTCGCAAAACGATGTGAAGAGGTTCAAGAGGATCCATTACAACAGCAAAACGATATTATGAATATCCAATAAAATTTAAATTGTGCATGGTAGCAGCATGATGAATATTGACAAGGGAAAAAGAAAAAGTAAGAAGCATCCAAGCAGATGGTTTCACAAACAAGCATAGACAAAAAGGCAGAATCTAAAGACTAAAGTTTGGCAAACCTTTATCACAACAGTATGAGCAGGAAGATTCACACCCCATGCCAAGGTGGCTGTACATACAAGCACCTGAAATAGAATGCAGCTACATTTTAGATGCTAATACATAGTGATTAATCAATTTGAAAGAACTAAAATGGCATCATAGCAGATAAATCCACCTTCAACAGTCCATCTGAGAAAAGACGCTCAGTCAGACCTCTATCAGCACGTAACATCCCAGCATGATGAATGCCAATCCCAAATTCAAAAAGCTTAACAAGATCTTTGTTTCTGGACTTGTGAACTTCTTTCTGGTGAGCATAGAACCATGAGCCGTTTAAGAAACTGAGCACCGCAAAGAGTAGTTGCTAACTATCGATAGTTACCTTAATTAAGGCAAATTGGGGATGTGCATCATTCGTAAAGAGATCTAGCTCATCATTTATTCTGGCAATTTCAACCTGGCCAACAAGCATGGCAATAGATACAGCAATTACAAGACTAAAATGTGTGAGTGTCAGATGTTGTATCCTGTCAATGACCATTTGAATATGCACAAACCAGGGGGGCTTCACATAATCAAGGCAACCTACTGGAGATAAATAAACATAAGGAAAACTACTGTTTGCCTTCAAGAGATCAGGTGATAACCATGCATTTGAGCTATGGCACATGTACAAGGATACACGAGCAAAAGTATAACATGCCATCTAACATTTGTTCATATTTTCGTTTTTGGCCTCCAACTTGAGGCTGAGTTGCTTGGTTGTTTTCTGGCCAGACCAAGGGCTACTTTTCACCATTTTAATTAGTTTGTCTATTAAGCTGATTTTCTAGAGTAATCTGGTCCCTTAATGATTGGAGTTTATTAACAAGTAAATATCGTATCAGGAATACGCTAAAAAAAATCATATCAGGTTTTCCTAATTAGCTTATACTAAGATTTGTACTGGCCACGAAACATGGTAAGAGAGCATGCGTCTAAATCTAAAAAGTTATTATTCAATTCAAACATTCGACATGTAGAGCTCTAGTCTGTCTTCCAACCAACAACCCCAATGTGTCTAATCATTGGATATAATAAAAGATTCTGATCAATTAACATAGACTTTTAAAACAGTTGGCAATGATCTTACGAAGAAAATATTGTTGGAAAAGTTCCATTTAAATGAATCGTCCAGCTCAATCAAGCAAGCATGAAGGGCATACCAACTTATCGGCTGTTTTTGCTGTGTCCTTCCGTGAATGAACAAATACCATAGCCTGATGACCTTGCTTTATTGAATCAACCACCTGGTCCAGAGTAGATAAGCACATTAAAGTTCCAAACGGTTGGAGAGATTTCTATTATCTAAGAGCCTAAGAATGGGAAGCACCTTTTTGTAGCATATTTCATTCAACAATTCGGTGCGAGCTAAGAATTTATGCTCGCTAATCCCAATGTACTGTTGAGCAAGAGGCACAGGACGGTAGCTAGAATCAAAAAAGAATAATCCTTTCTGTGGATTCACTTTCAGAAATTCTGCAACCTTAATGATTGAAAGGAGATCATCAATGTCACAGAGATTAATGTATTGAAATAATAACAGGAAAGAACTTTAAGATGTTCTTGTTGGTTACAAGACCTCCAGATAATTCGGTAAAGTTGCTGAAAGCCCCACAATGCGTATCATCGACTGTGTTGACTCCACCTGAAACAACCAAATTATGCATAAGAAACCAGCATGCACAAACCTTAAGAGGAATACTAAAACCAGACAATCTGCAAATACCTGATAAAACAAACTTACAGATTACAACAATTGAAACTCAATGGACTTTCTAAACTTACCCATCTATTGGATAATACTAAAAGTGCAAATAGCTTAAAAGGCATTGCATTTTTATTAAGGCACCATTCACCCCCATAAACTCTTGACATCAGTTCGATTTACATGACTTTTGTCTTGGTAACTAGATAAACCTATACCAATACAAACATCGTATAGCCATACCTATCATAATCAAAACGTTAATTCCAAATGGATGAAAGAGTGGATGTGAGAAATAAAACATCAAAATGAATTTAACTTCTTCCTTGGACTTGCCAAAATGGACTTGGAGCTGTTGTTTGTATAGGATAGAAAAGGTGCATGAACTATCATGAAATGGACAACGCAAATTGATGCAACACAAAACTTTCAGCTACAAGGTCAGCTACGAGGAGATAGAGACCAAAGATTTCTTGAAAGATTATATGGCACGTATCAACAATTGGTCACTAGTTTTACTTCAATGTCATCAAAAGTTGATGGCTGCAAACAATAGAAAAGATGAATGGCAACTAATTGAGTGCACTTTTTCTAGGAGAGAACTCCAAGTCTTATTATGTAATGAACAATAACTAATCAACCGACAAAACAAACATTATGTGATATTCTTGCCTGACGGAGGGTTCGAGCAACCAATGCCTCAATCACAGAACCTCTATCATCATTTAAGAGATGAACTTCATCAATGATCAAGAGCTTCACCAACATGGAGAGTGACATATCACTGCTCTTGCGGGTGATAACATCCCATTTCTCTGGAGTTGTCACTATCATCTAAAAGAGACATATAAATTAGTCAAAAGCTGAGAGCTGCACACATCTCAGATATAGGTAGAACATGACAGAATAAACCTGAGTTTCATCAAGCTCGTATTTTGTCAGCTGCATGTCACCAGTGAGTTCCCTGACAGTCACATTTAGAGGTGACAAACGGTGGCTAAATGTAGATGTCACCTCAGCAGCTAAAGCCTGTACAATGACAGAGTATTCAACTAGTCATCTACTAGAATTTTGCATATCATTCTTCTCCTCCTTTTCTTTTTGATAAGGCCAAAAGCATGAAATGTTGGTGCATAAGTAGAAAGGAACGTAATAGTTTCTAAATGATGTAATGCCAAGATAGATTATACCTTCATAGGAGCAACATAAACAATCTTGAACTGATCTTTGTGCAAATAACCCTCCTTAAAATGCTGCCCAATCTGCAAGAGATCATCATAACCACCACTTTACATTTACATCATAATATACCATCCATTTGTCTAAATTAAGGCCAGCAAATTAAAGAAAGAGAACTTTCTGATGGAGAAAGAGAACAAGAAAACAGTTACGAAGAATAAACATGGTATGTGCAGCAGAAACCTAAACCAGCAATGACTCAAAAGAGGTATGCAATAACACTGCATGAGAACACTGATTTTATCATGCTTCTGGATCCCATGAAAAGGTAAGGACAATGAGTCATGACAGCTAAGAACATATCGAAGTGACAACATAAAAGCTTCCTGCATTGTGAATCTTACACATACATCAAAACTGATACTATTAAGCTCTTTTCTTTTACTTTGGAAGGATAAACAAGGATTTCCTTTGAGAAGGCACCAACGCTGTACCAAATAACGTCATATATGCACAAAAATAGAGATGATAAACTCTACAGGAAAACATTGTCCAAACAGTCTTCTCATATTAGAAAAAAACTTGACTATCCCATTTGTACTTTATACTACCTGGAAAATTTCCCATTCATTAACTAACTGCTCCAATAAATATATGCCCTAGGCGACTTTTACCTCATGCAAAATAGAGATCATGGCTATATTTGTCTTGCCAGCTCCAGTTGGAGCACAAACCTGGAAGAATTATTGCAAATAAGAAATCTTTGCCAGGTATAATAATAAATTCTTTGTTAATAAGAAGCACCGTTGACTAAATATCTCACCAAAATGTTTTCGTTTGTGTTATAGACAGTTTGAAATATTCTGCTTTGTATACGATTCAAGGTCTTGTAGCCATGAAAAGCAGCTTGAGCAAAATCATCGAGCTCCTTTATTTCAATCTGATGCCAAGAATGGAAAAATTGAAGGGAGATAAGAATTCAGATGAATGTACAAATCAAAATATTAAACAAGTAATGGCTGCTCCAATTTCATATTTAAAGATTAACATAATAATGCAGTAGACATTGCCTTTTCAATTAGCAAAACATTTCTACGAACAGAAGTAATGTTATTATTTTTATTGGTTCAATGAAACCAAAAAATTGTCTCCAAGTGTGCTGACCTATCGAATAATTTCCAAGATTAAAAAATCAGACCTGCATATCTCAAATATAAATTAACTCTAATGAATCTCAAACATCACATCCTTAACAGACAATCTGTAAAGAATTGCCCGGTCTAACTCCTAAAGTTTATGCATTTTATGATCTGCGTAATAAGAAATATTAATCCTTTATTGATGCATATGTTTAATGAGAAATCCACAAGGTCATAGTTTCAATCCCCCTATGGACATGATCCTTGATGCCACCAGCGAACGTGCTCATACACATACTTAGATCTACGGCTGTTTAGGATGCTCAAAGGCCTAGGGACAATAAACACCTTAATATTAGAAAAGGGGGGATAAGAGACAGTGAGAAGCATACCAGCTTCTCGCCAGGTTTCATTTCTGCTGTTGGTGTGGGTGGAATGATGACTTCCTCATACCCCTTATAATGCTTCCTTGTAGTTCCTTGAGGAAGGTCCCGAACAGGCAATAAATGTTCACCAGTACCAATCAGATCATCAAAAGGACGCCTATTCTCACTTGCCTCCAGTAAAGAGGAAAAACTTGCAGTGGATAATTTGCTCTCAGCACCATATTCTGCTCCACGTCTTTGGCGCTTTTCCTCCTTCCGTCGCAGTTTGTCAATTTGCTTCTCGGATTCTGTTTGAACCGTGACCTTCACATAACAGTCACTACAAACTGATCCACTTTACCATTGGACAGCTAGAAAAATTTGTGTAAAGATCAAGTAATCAGTACCTGGGTTCCATAACTTGGCATGCGTGACTGTGCATTTGACATTGTTTTCTCAGATTTTAAAGCCAGCATGCCACGATGGACTGCATCAACGAGTTCCTCCCGATGCTAGAAGAATAACTGTTGCTTTAGTTTTCTAAGAGAAAAGTAACACAAGGTCTATGTGCAAAATTACAAGGCAAAATCTGCAACCATCCTGAGATACTGCTGAGTGTAAGCCATGCCTTTTCGCTTAAAGTGCCAAACACAGGAGAACATCATGATGCATTTTTCAACAAAATTGTTAATTAGATAGAACAAATGGTACCTTTTTATCCTTTTGGTGCTAATAGAAATATGCCTTCGGTGTTAAAAAAACTCAACACAAGACATTATTTATGCGCAAAAGTTTGACAAACAGTTTATATCCCATCCAAGAAACTGTTGCTGAAAAAGCGCAACTTTATTATCAAGGGCTAAATATAAGAAGTTTATCCAGAAATTAAAAATATATCATAGCTAGCATCATTACATATAACTGTTTCAAACCCAATTTCTTTCCAAGATTCTAGGCAGCTGCATTTAGCAATCCCAATTCAAGCAATCAAGACAACATTTAATTTTCCACATTTCTGATGCATGCGAAATGTTATATATCGTTGATAAAAAAAAGAAAAACAAAATTCCATTGATTAATGGCAGAATGATGTGTCCGAAATAGTCTGCCAGTTTGATTTCTTGGACTGATATCACCATCTTTAAGGATGGAACCATCAATAAACAACATGGTAAGTATCCAGAACTCCTGGACTATGACGAACTCATCTTGAATAATTGTTGAATCATTCACAACTATTTTTAAATATCTTATCTGATAAAACACACGCCTTATATGCATAGAACACGGAGTAAAAAACACTTCGCCATCATAAGCATCATGCCACTACATATTCTTGTGCCAATATAAAAGTGCAGCGATGCAGGCAGTGAGCAGAATACATCTACAAGTAGAACAATCCACCACACTGCCAAGTGATTGAAGCTCCAAAAAGCATTCAAGGAAACTTGAGAATTTGTCAAAATATTTACCATTATGATATCTTGCACAGTCTCAAACGCAGAATCCCCGACAAGATCCAGTAAATCAGCTGCCATCTTCAGAGAACAAAAGAACAAAAATGAAAAAAAATGAACTAACTTCTTCAATAAGTTGTACAATCTTGAAGGCTACTCCAATGAAATTAAGAAACAAATTACTAAACTCAAGCACCTCTTCCCCAGGTTTGTCCGAGTCAAGCACTCGGCATATAGTCATCGCCAATTCGTCTCGAGAAAGGGCTGAAGAATTGTCCCTCACTAAAACATCACATAAATCTCTCAACCAACTTAGGTCGTAGCTTTTGCCATCAGCCATTTGATTATACTTGTAATTGCCATCTTCATACCATCCATAGTGAAATGAAGCTGACGACTGGGAAGCCGAGGGCTCCTCCCCAACTAGATCAACATCCTCTAGAGGCACATCGATCAGAAAGCGAGATGGATTACGGAACATGATATCAGCGCCAAATTCCACATCATCATTAAGGCCATTGACTTGCTCCTTAGAGCTTATAGCAACTCCATGGTCTACTGGCTGTGATAAATAAAGCCTCTGAGCTTGAGAAGCAACTTTCTGCACATATGCTACTGATATTGCATGACCAACAATTTTTTCAAGCTCCACCCTGCACCAGGATGGCATGAACAAAATTACAAAAGTCGACATACAGCACATAAGATGATTTAGAAGCTCTAAAACAACTGATTACAAGATCAGCTAAAAACTAATAGAGGATTTTGAACTACTTTAGCTAGGGAAGTGCTCGAGGTTTCGCCTAGGCCAATTTGATATGTAATCCTACCACTACTGAACAAAATAATTGAGTTTCCATGGTTCCAATCGGCAGCAAATACAGCAAGAGAGGACTAGAACATCAGATGAAGGAAAAACTCAACACAGGCTGAGCATTCTCTCAACTTCCTCTGTGAGAGAGAGAGAGAGAGTTGTGCATTAAAGAGTTAGGAACAACAGAGAAAAGAGGAAATACACTTACTTCTTTAACGTAATAAATTTATTCTCATTCTCCTCTTCTTCTGATGGCTTAGCAAATAGACTATACACTGCCAAGCCCACCTCTTTGAACTCTTCAGAAGCTACTTCTCTATCAAGTAACTCCACTACAGTACCAACGAATTGTCTGTATGCTTGCCTCACTTCAGGGGAAGCTGCAATCAAGAGCACACCCAAATGATGGAAAACAACGGATGTTAACCTTTTCATGGATAAATTACACGTTTGTGACTGAATTGAATGGTCAAATACCTTCTTCCCATCTGTAAACAATCTTACACGCAAGCTCCGACTCTTCAATGGAATTTCCAGAACTGAGAATAGAAAAATCTAAATCATAAGAATCATAAAATGGAAAGAAACTGCAGAATAATGTAAAGATTACAAGTTCTTCTTAATGTGAATCTAGCTTCCACTCGTACATCATAATTTGGAAAGTTTAACTAGGAAAATACTTTCCGGAAGACTCATGTTTAAATCAAACAAGTTCAACTCTGGCGAGGATCCTATTTGCTTTTACTTTCTTGCCGCATTTTCCAAGTTCTACCACTTCATTCAGCTGAGAGCTTATACTCCAGTCGGGCCTGTCCCAGTGGTCAGAAGAGGATCATGCACGTACAAAGCAGAAAGAATTCTCTATGCAAAAGGAGAATTTAGTTCAACTCTGGCGGTTTATATGTACAAAATCGTCCATGACGCAAACAAAACATAGAGAAATCAAGTAAGATCATCGCCTCCCCTGGAGAATTGAGTTTCAAACGCAGCCACCGCCTTCAAGGATCATAGAAACTTAGATAAGGAATACGAGGAGGACTTACCTGCGAGGCTTACTTCGGCTTTGGAGGATGGATTTGCGATGAAGATAAGCCTGATCGACATCGAAGGGGTCTCTGAGAGCGCTCGTCAGCCGAGGAAGCTGAAGTAGCATCCTTCCTGGCCTTTCGGAGATCTCCGGCGACAAACTTTCTCGAGCCGCCGTCGGAGATGAGGCGAAGAGGGACGGGCTTGGTCTAGGAGAAGCTTAGCAGACAGCTGAAGGGCAGAGGGAGAGAGCATCAGCGCCCGCGGGAAGATGGACACTGAAAAATGGGCCGGGTCTATTCTACGAGATCCAGTGGGCTCATCATGGGTAGCGTGGGCAGCAAGCGACCTATTCACGTGCTTCATTCAACAACAGGCCGGCACGTCGTTTAGTCGAGCGAGCGACCTCACAAATTCAAAATAGCGCGTTATTTAAACCCCTCTAAACCCTAACAGCCGGAGCTCATCGTTGAAGCGTCAATGGCGGTTCTGAGGTCGGTCTCCACCGAAATGCATGCACCCGCTCCCAGTTCCGCCTGTTCCAGTCAATCCCAATTCTTCGGTGAGCAATCTCTCATCAAATGAATAGAGGAGTTTGCAGTTCTTTTAGATAGGTGAGAAGAACAGAGGAAGTCGTGATTGCTCCTGTCTTCTTGATCATTCATCCTGTAGGATCTGATAACTCTTCACTTAGTATGAAGAATCAATTGTCGGGGTTTCATAAGTCAGTTACAGTTACCATAACTTTGCAGGACGAGAACATGGAAAGACAATGGAATCAACGTTGGTTTTCTTGTTGTATTGTCCTATGAATGGATGAATGATCCAAGGACTCTACTTTTTGGTGCAGTATGGAGGGAGTTCTTGTGGGGTGCCATTGCCGGGGCTTTTGGAGAAGGAATGATGCACCCTATCGATACAATAAAGACGAGAATTCAAAGTCAAGCAATTCTTAGCGGAAGTCGGGTACCATCAGCAATCATTGTTTGTTTTATTCACGGCAGGCATTCTACTCCTCAACTTATGAGGAGCAATTTTGGCTTGATAATGTTAATTAACACAATGTGTTGATTTCCTTGTCAGAAGGAAAAGACCATTTTTCAGATGGTCCATAATGTTTGGAATGTCGATGGGTTGAGAGGTAAACAGTTTCTTTCTGCTTTACAGCTCTTGTCTCATGGTCTCCATGTTTGATATTGATTAGTTCGCAATGTTTCTATTTCTAATGCTATTGTTTGTTGTACTGGTAGGGTTTTATAGAGGTGTGACTCCTGGGCTTACTGGATCTCTTGCAACTGGTGCAACATACTTTGGCTTCATAGAATCAACGAAGAACTGGATCGATGAGTCACATCCTGATCTTGGAGGACATTGGTCTCACTTTATTGCTGGAGCAATGGGTCAGTAATTTGTGAATCAGAATTTGTTCTTATGATCAATGTACAGTTATCACCTGGATTGGAAAAATTGAAATCTTTTTTCCCTAAAGAAAGGCTACATTGTATTTAATATCTTGGCTATTTTTATCTAGGCAGGTTCTATAACTGGTTTTGGTGGTTTCATTTTTCTGAAATTTTCCTTATAAAAAGTGCTTACAGACTACGCTAAGAAATTGCTTGATGATCCGTTTGTGCATTAGTTTGCCATGGAACATATATATTGTATATACAATGATGTAAAGAGATCAGCTAGTTTAGTTGGGGAATGAAGTCTAATGTCTTTCTCTGTACATATTATTATTAATAATCTAAAACAGTGAAAATTTTCTGCTCCGTGTATCCCAGTGCTTTCTGAGGTGATTATACTCTTTTTTCTTCATGAATAAGTTGATTACACTCTTGCAAAATGTTGAATGTTCATATAATTCTGAGTAATTGTTAACATACTTGGTTAGCATCCATTTTAGGACTCAGAATTTTTTTCCTTGTACTTGTTTCCATCCATTCCAGGAGATACCCTTGGTTCTTTTGTATATGTTCCATGTGAAGTGATGAAGCAGCGAATGCAGGTTCAAGGTACGGCAGCTTCTTGGAATCCAGTTAATCTCAAAGATAATGCCCCTGCAAAACCTGGTAGACAAATGTATGGGTATTACACTGGAATGTTTCATGCTGGGCATTCAATTTGGATGGAGCAGGGATCACGAGGATTATTTGCTGGGTGTGTGTTGCAATTCATTAGCTTCAGCCTTTTCGTTTGGATGCGGTCATTGCTATCTATAATTTATTAACAGTTGCCACTCAACAGAAATCAGAAAATGGAGGGACTAACTTATATCTAGTCTCTCACTCTGAAATGACGTTTTGTCTGTGATGAATCCTCTGTGTCCAAGTTAGATGACCAAAATAAAAAAATCTTTAATGTTGAAAGATTATAATGATCACAATACTTTGATTGGTTCTGCCAGTATTTCTCTCTCTATCTCTTTACAGTTTGCATCTTTTGTTTGTGCAGTCATTATATGTAACTGATGATTCCCCCTTCTTTGATTGCCTTGACAGATACCTGTCCACGCTTGCAAGGGATGTGCCTTTTGCTGGGTTGATGGTACTGCAGCACACCTTCCTTCCATTTCTCATACTTGCCTTCATGGAGTTGCTGTTTTCACTTTCCATAGATAAATGTAATGAGGGTCTTCTGAAATTCAGCTAGATGAAGGGGGCATTCAGTTTGAGTGACTAAGAGGATCATTTATTTTATAATCTTCCGGCTATGTTAATCTTCTTACAATTGGACGTTGTAGTAACATTATATGGTCGGTTAGACTTGGTCCTCCTCCTCCATTAGTTGATGAGATTTTGAGCCTTTACTTCTGGTTGTCACTATTTATTGCCCTCTGCAGGTTATGTTTTATGAAGCCTTGAAGGACTTAACCTGGTATGGAAAGCAGAAGTGGGCACCCAATTCAAATCACAGTGTTAGTAGTTCATTTGAGGGACTCTTATTAGGTGGATTTGCTGGGGGTAAGTTTGGTACTTTGATTCTACAATTGCATAATTACGTCACTCCATATGATTTGGTCTTGATTGGTTGATGCAAGTAACCCTTTCCTGGATCCAGGTTTGAGTGCATATTTAACTACTCCTCTGGATGTTGTCAAAACAAGATTGCAGGTGCAAGGACCAACAGTAAGGTAATTTCAATGCACTGTTCTCTAAAGATTTGTGCCTTAATCTGGCTATTGCTAACCTTCTACAAATTGAAAAGGGTCAAGCTTTTAATACCCCTTTCTGGCTCCCGTGGTTCATGATTATAGTGGATAACTGCCATGGTTGTCATCCCTCTAAAATAAAACTTGAAAGTTTCGCCAACATATTATAAAGTTAGGAAAAGAACTCTACTGCAGGTTTGGTTTTGTTAGGAAAAAGATACCTTTGAGAGAAATATGTCCTCAGTAGACACATTGGGTAATTGTGCTCTTTAGATGACACTGGAAGAGTCTGCTGACTGTTTTCTCAGGTACAAAGGCTGGTTAGATGCAATTCACAGAATATGGCTTATAGAAGGTCCAAAGGGACTGTTTAGAGGAAGCATCGCAAGGATCACATGGTACATTCCGGCCTCTGCTCTCACTTTCATGGCAGTTGAATTTCTCCGAGACCACTTCAATGAAGGATCGTCAGATGACAGAGATGCAGAGGTTCCGAAACTGTAAGGGAAGTGGCTTAGAGGCCATGAAGCTCTGAAATACTTCTTCAAATTCTCTCTTTTCCATTTAAATGAGGCGCTGTATCACATCTTGAGCTCTGAAATTGAAGCGGATCAATTGATGGATGGACAGGAAAATAGGTCAGGTTGTTGCCTATTCTTACCAACTGGGGAATCAATTATTTGTGTCCATTCAGAGGATTAATGTCAGCAGCCTTAATTACTGTATTGGATTTCTTCAAATTATTGACCGGTGGTGGTGGGTATGAGCTCTTTTGAGTGTGTTGCTGCTGATGCATTCAAGCCTCAAGATCGTGTTGTCTGTGATTTGAACTTGTTATGGAATTTCATAGTCACACGTGGCATCACCATCATTTCTGCACTTTGCATATTTACTTCATTAATATACTTTAATCCAGGCTCCTTGTTGACCAATTTTGGTCATGTTTCCATTAGGGAAATAAAAGTGCACCAACAGGGATGACAGTAACGACATGGTATGGGTCAGCATACGTTGTTGCCTGTTTGCTGGAATTCGGGTCAACTCACGGAGTAATGAGCATTACAGTATCAATTATTTGACATGTCAGTTACATGTTTCTTGAGTAGTTTACGAGATTGTAAATCAAAACATCTCAATAATATGTAATCTTTAGCCAGACCATTAACGTTTAAACTTAATTCATGGAGCCGGAGGACACTGATTAAGGAAATGTGATTTTTGGGGGCAATTTTTTACTTTTGAAAAAGGCTGAATAAAGCACGGGCGCTGCAACAGAGGATGAAATAGGCCTCAAATGGGCTGGACTCTGTCGGATCCACAATGGAAGATCCGAACCCGACCCGATTTAGCAGTCCCAGCTGAGCTGACGCTAACTGCTGTGGGAAGAGAAGCCAAGTGAGGTTAGACAACGGAAGGCTCAGCAGACCAGTCCTAGGGTTTCGCACAATCTTGTTGCACACAGTCGACGATCAACAATGGCGATGGCTGCTCTCAGACGCGAGGGGAGGCGATACGTCCTCCTCTCTCCCCGCCCAATCGCCGCCGTCCGATCCTCTCTTGTCTCTGAGTAAGTCATCGCGTTCGCCCCGCCCATCCTCCACCTCTTACTTGTCCACTTACGTGGACTGGAGAATCCGTGAATGATAATCTGATATTGAGCGTAGGAATGGCTTTATTACATGCTCATCCTGCTGTAAATTTGGTTGTAAATTTGGCCGTCTTCTCGCTGGAAGATGATTATGGGCTTTCATCATTTTCCGCCATTTCTTTGGGTATTTTTCCTAGACTTATTGTGGTAGAGGTCGAGTTTTACTGAATTGTTGCGGTTCCCGTTTTGATATGCACCATTTTGGACATTTCAGTGTTTTATGGGATACCGATGTCGTTAAATATCTTAATATAGGATATCATTTATCACTTGATAGAATTGTGTCTCTTACTGTTTGACAATCGTACTGTACTTCGCATATTGCTGGATAAATTCAGGTAACTTTTTTGTTATTTGGCTCAATAGCTTATGTCCTGGAATGGTTTTCTTTGCTAAGTTCACTGGCTTTTTGTAGTTACTACAAAAACTTATCAGATTTTTGCATCACAGGGAGGATGTCCCTTTTGGAGCACGCTCTATTTCCACTCAAGTGGGTATGTAACACTAGTATTTAGCTTTAATCCTATGTGACTTAGCATCACAACTACATGGACTGGGGGCAAACTCAATTTGCCTTGAGTATATTCATTTCGTTGATGAGTCTTTCTTCTCAATGCAGTCAGAAACCGTATGAAGAGTGTTAAGAACATCCAGAAAATCACAAAGGCTATGAAGATGGTTGCAGCATCAAAGTTACGAGCTATTCAAGTCAGAGCTGAAAATTCCCGTGGCCTGTGGCAGCCATTTACTGCCCTTCTAGGCGACACACCCAGTATGTCTATTGCATTAGTTAATCTAAAATGTACATTCGGCTATGAAGGGCTAAAGTAGCTACCTCCCCCATTATGTATTTTTATGATTGTGGACATTTATGTGAATGGAAAGGTTATGTTACTGAAGTTTCTCATGAATACTCTTTTATCATTTTCTTCCCTTAGCCAGCATCAGGGTGATGTCCATTGCTAAGACATGCAAATATGCAAACGCACTGAAAAACTAGGGTACATCTGAAATGAATATTTTGCTTGCACATTATGTTCATATGCTTTTTCTTCTTTTGTGCCGTTCCTTCTTTTCCTTCGTCATCTCTAAACTCTTCTTCTCACTGATGTTGTGTTACATTTTCTTTAGATTCTTTATTTAGCACATTTCCTTTATAACACTCCTGTGACTTAATCCTTACATGTGTGATACGATGCCAGGTGTTGATGTCAAGAAGAATGTCATCGTGACTATTTCTTCAGACAAAGGTCTATGTGGTGGTATTAACACGACCTCGGTTAAGATGAGCAAGGCTCTGCACAAGTTGAGTTCCGGTATGCTCTTGCACTGAAACGTGACCTGCCAGTTATTCAATTCCATAAATGTACAGTCAGATGCTCATTGTAAGTTTTTAATTTGCTGCATGCAGGTCCTGACAAAGAGACAAAGTATGTTGTTTTAGGAGAAAAGGCTAAGGCTCAGTTGGTTCGTGACTCGAAGAAGGATATTTTGCTAACCATATCAGAGTTGCAGAAGAATCCTCTTAACTATACCCAGGTTAGTCTACTCCTTTTCCTCAAAACAACAAGAAGAGTATTTCATAATGTAGTACAGGTGTTTTAGTATTTGCATGCACTCATGGGTTCATCAATGTATGAAAGTGAATGATGTTGCTCATCAAAAACACAAATTTTCTAGAACTCATCTCTCTTTATGCATTTCTTCTTTCAGGTTTCAGTGTTGGCTGATGACATCTTAAAGAATGTGGAATTTGATGCACTGAGGATTGTATTTAACAAGTTCCACTCAGTTGTCTCATTTTTGCCGACAATGTCTACTGTGTTATCACCAGAGGTAAGCATTCCCTTGATCTTTTCCTTTAGTTCTATATAATTCTGTAGTTTTGGGGTGTTCGAGTCGTATCTATTGCTTCTGAAAGGTTGTTGAGAGGGAGGCTGAGACCGGAGGAAAGCTTGGAGAACTAGACTCCTATGAGATTGAAGGAGGTGAAACAAAAGCAGAGATCCTCCAGAATTTGGCAGAGTTCCAGTTTTCTTGTGTAAGTGACAAACCAAGAGCTCCTTCTGTCTTGGGTTGTGCGACAAAGTACTGAAAATTTCTATCTCGACAGGTTTTGTTCAATGCAGTGTTGGAGAATGCGTGCAGTGAGCAAGGAGCGAGGATGTCTGCCATGGACAGCTCCAGCAGGAATGCTGGTGAAATGCTTGACCGCCTCACTCTTACTTATAACAGGTCCTCTATCCCTCCCCTCCCAGTCCCTTCCTTTATCTCCCCCTTTTTCATAAACATTTGCCGGAATATTGGAGGAAAGATGGGAAAGATATTAATGTATGTTGTTAAAGATCTCCCGTTGCTGATTAGAAATGTATTAGAGATTAGGGGAAGAAATAATAGGAAGTTATTGATATATTTCTTGGAAAAACAAAAGAGGAAATAGAAACATAAAAACATGAATCACAGATCAGCCGAGCCATTCCAAGTTTTTGCTTAGGAATAAAGAGGAATCCCCCACATCAATGTTGCGGAATATGGACGGAGCTTAGGGTATTAATTAAGTATTCCATTCAGAAACTAGAGAGTTTGAAAAGTTTGGAATGTTCAAAGTTCTTATGCGGCAAGATGAGAACTTCTTCTTTTTCCCCTTTTCTTCGTTGAACTGATCTCTCTTATTTCTGTTGGAATGAGCAGAACCCGTCAAGCATCTATCACCACTGAGCTCATTGAGATTATCTCCGGAGCTTCAGCGCTGGAGGGCTAACTTCCTAAGAAATGATCCCTCCTTTTTAATGCTGAGTTGCTGTAAACTATACCTCCTGCTTGTTTGATGGCAACGAAATAAGATTTATAGCAGAGGCTTCATGTAAACCATGAAAGGTTTGTAAGTTCCTCATTTTTAATCACTCTTGCTGGGATTCAAGATCTAATAATGCTCAAATGCGGGGTCACTTGTTTTTCTGGAAGATAAGTCATTTGTTCTTTGGCCCGAAAAAGGAAAAGTCATTTCATCTTCCACTGGCTGCTTCTGTTGCAATACCCGAGTTCTCGCCAAGTTATGTTTGGTTGCAATTCTTTTGGAAGATATATGTGCATTTGAGTTTTCATGAGTGAACCACATCATCATCCAACTCGGATGATCCGTCATGGAATGAGTAAGATTCATTGGATTGCTATTGATCTACGATTTCATGATTCTATTCAACATCATGGATTGCGTCAATATACCGGAATCGGGAATGAATGGAATAGATGGGTCTGAATTAAGCTATGGACGTCGTACGGACGTCTGAGGGTTTGACATGTCATGTGAAGTTGGATGACTACAGAGATTACTGATAATGGTCTGAAACAGAGATGAGCTCATCAGCGAACACCTTTGATTTGAGGAAGTGATATCAGAAGAATCGGCAATTCATTTTGGAATGGACTGAGAAAGAAACCGAGTCACCCTACGGAAATTGAATATGCACCATGAATTCATCGATGGTGTGCTCGAATCTTCCGACGATATCCTCGGCTCCAATAAAAGTTGCCAAATCAAATTAATCCAATTTGCAGGCAGCACCCAGAAGCAGTCTTTTCCGGATTCGATGAGCGAGGAAATTGTGAAGAATCGTGACCCCCAATGTCAATTTTAAGGATGCCGGCGACTTCCTGTATCGATCTTGCTTGGGGGTGCCATTCCACATCCTGACTCGATTCTTTCTCGAGATTTCCAATCGTACAGTTATCTTCAAACCTGTTGATGTTCAAGGACTTGGATTCATGTTGTACCTGTGCCATTAACACCGCAAATTGGTGAATTCGTAAGCCTGCTGCACGTGATTGTGTTTCTTTTCGACATTCGACATTCTCACTACGCGATGGCTATTTCAGTTCAGTGCGTGCCTGATTTCGCAGAAGCTTTCCCACTTCCACGCTCTGGAATACAACTGATTTTCTTTGGGTACATTACCTTGCAGTTGTACACTGTTTCACATAACTCGAATTCAAGAGCAAGGCCAGAGTTCAAGTTTCCCGAGCCCTGACTCGCATGCTTGTTTGCTTGCTCTGCAGGTCCCTATGGAGTCGGTATTGCCCGGCAAGCGTATTCCATGGTTACTTTATCTGGAATATGAAGATTAGGCATAGTAGAAGCCAGCTGAAGAGACGATGGAGTGTTCGATGGCAAAGACTGGTGGGTCTGTGACCAGAACATAGAAGAAAACATCAACATAATAAGTCTTAGGCAGGGGACCTGTGCACTCTCTGCTATCAAGACCAACTCTGCCTACTGACCGGATTCGAAGTCGATGGGAACAGCTTTAAACCAAAGATGAAGGTATATTGCTCACACACTCGAGATTAACTGGAGAGACGAATCTTGGCGTTGCATAATCCATGGACAAAATGACCGATCAGAATATGCCATACCAGCCGCACAATCCTTACAAGAGAATGATTCTAAGCATTTGACAGCTTTACATTTCTATATGTTACCATGAGGACAAGGAACAAAACAACTGCTGAGGAAGATTTGCCACAGCCATCTCGCTTTTCCTTCAGATCCCTGACTGGGAGCTGTTAGCATTACAACAAGTCAATTTACATCTATGACAGTCATGGATCAGAGCAAATGAACAAAAGGAAGTAATTGGAAGGAAAGGGAAAGAGAGATGAAGAGTAAAGGACTACTTGGTCGGAGCTTTCGTGCCATCATCTCCTCCTGGAAGAACGCAACGATCTGGGTGATCCTTCGAAGAGATCCAGCACGAAGTTCTCCAGGTCATCGGCATTGTACTTGATGTGCTTGTCCCCGATTTGTGGCGAGTTCTTCCCGAGGAAGCCCCTGTAGGCTTGAATGACTCTCTGGGAAGTCGAGATCTGGAGGTCTTCCCGGAGCTGAGGGTCAGGAACAAGCCACCCTGTTTGGCTCTTGTAGACCTCCTCGAAAGCCGCAATGAAGTTCCTGCATTTGTCCCTGTGGGAGGACCTGTATAAGGGGTTTGGATCGGGTCTCTCGCTATCCCTGAGAAGGGAAAGAGCCGAACTCCAAGTGGTTCTGATGTAATCCGTTGCATGGCGCTGGAAGTTCCCGATCTGCTTCCGAATCCACTCATCACCAAAGTGTGGCCTGAGATCAGAGTCTTTCATCTTCTGAACCATGTAGTGGATGTTATTCATCAAGAAAATGTGCTGCAATGACTCATCCTTCAAGAACTTCGATCTGGACTTGAGGTTGGCTTCTAAAAGGGAAGCCAGCAACCGGGCGTGCCGAGCCAATGGACAAGAGCTGTCCGAAGAATTCCCCTCTCCATTTTCTGGTCTAAGCAAAGGTTCCAATCCATCTGCTTCCTGGTCATGGAGAAGGAAATTGAGGGTCTCTCGGTAAGCGGTGAAGGTCTTAATGTAGTTCATTGCGTAATTCGTGAAAGGGTGGACGCCACTGGAAAAAGGCTTCCGCGGCTGGTCAGAGGCAATGCAGCTCCTGAATTCAGCAAGGGCTCCTCTAGCATGATCCCCCAATCGAGTATGGAGCTCATGGAACTCGATTCTAATGGAATTCCCAGGTTCCTCTATGAACAAAGCATCGATATCAAGAAGAAGATCAGCAAGCGACTCGTACATGTCGAGGACTCTGAACAGCCTCTCAGGCTGATGGGGTCCCATTGCAACAGCTTCACCGAAGTTCAAGAACTGCAACATGACAGCACCAGTGATCTCCTTGAAACTACAGTTCAAACCAACTTGCCCAAACTCTCCTAAGATCTGGTTACATAGCCATCTCTCGCTTCTGAGATAAACCCGAACAATGATCCTAAGAGCCCAGACCCATTTCTTGATCTCACGGCTCAATGACTTCCAATCCATTTTCAGTGTATCTTCGACGGTCAACGGTTCCATCTTGAGGACAACCAAGTACTCTTCCAATGCACCCTTTCGGACACTGACAAAAGCCTGACAGAATTCCTTATCGTGCTTCGAAGCAAACATCACATTAGCAATCGACTTAACAGCAGATATGACCTCAGGCTGAATCAAATTGACCAGCAACTGCTCAGAAGAACTGCCAGAATCATCTCCATGAGACATAGACTCCATGGGATCGTCCTCAGCAGAGACAAAAGACTCATCATAAGTAGCATCTTCCACATGAGAACGGAAGGACAAGTAGTCTGGCTCGTGGCATTGCTGGTTTTGAACGAGAAGGTGCATTAGCTCTTCCTCGAGCTTAGACATTGCTATCT
The DNA here is from genome assembly GCA_037672795.1 of Lagerstroemia speciosa. Classification (NCBI taxonomy): domain Eukaryota; kingdom Viridiplantae; phylum Streptophyta; class Magnoliopsida; order Myrtales; family Lythraceae; genus Lagerstroemia; species Lagerstroemia speciosa. Next base: position 3,321,499 of record CM075308.1, read on the forward strand.
GCAAGACACAATGTGCCCGAAGAGAAAGTTCCTTCTGCCTCCTATTGTTAGGCACAGGAAAGCCCCCAATGGCGCCAACTATCTTCTGAATCTCGACAACAGCAGCGAGATACTTGGATGCTTCTCTATGCCCAGCATCCCACACCATCCCCGGAGTCCTTTCCCACCTCATGATCACCTCCTCGGAATGTCTGATTTGCTCTTCCATATCCATTAGCAACCCACCACTGCTTTCATCAAGTATCAACTCATTAGGCAGGTAAGAGTTGAGATCGGAGAGAACTTGTTTCGTATCATCGGTCAGATTCCTGCATGACTTCAGCGCCATCAGAATATGTTGAGCTGCCGCTGCTAGATGGTGCTGCACTTCACAGTTTGTAACGGGAAATTCACAGTCCCCCATCTTGATATGTTGGAATCGAGACACGAATTGGAGAAGACAGAATATTGCAATCAACCCTCAATCCAAAACCTTCTTTTCTTAGTATCTCTGCAGAAGAACTTCCCAGTGCATCCCCAACACAAGAACACTTACAAATGAAAGCTTAGTCCAAGCACAGACTAGCCTTATGCCTAATTGACCTCCAAAGCAATCCGAATAAGAAAAAGCGGGCTCGACTCTACAAGCAAAGCAAATTAGGAGAATTGGGATTAATATGAAGAAAATTGATGCTGCCGTACTATTGGAAGCAACTTTCAGAGTTCCATGGACAGGAACCTTTGACTCGCGGAAGGATCTGCAGGGCGTTTTCCTACAACTCTACAACAGGGCCTATGATCCCCAAGACTATTCGAGCAATCTACAGGGGCATCTCTTGGAAAACTCGAAGCTCCAAGCAGCAGACGAGGTCAACTATGGCTATCTGGGACAGAAACTGAACGTGTACAAGACCTGATCAAACATGATTCTACGAGAAGCTTAGTAGCACAATCCCCTCAATGATTCCACGGCCGCACAAAAAAATATAGCTAAGGAAAAACAAGCTCAGAACCCAGAAACTACAGCAAACGCAGACCAAAGCCGACAGAGCAGAGAATCGGGTTCAAGCTGAAGCAAAGCCTAAAGATTCAGACTTTGAGATGGAGAGAAGCTTCTTCCAGAAGGGTAGGAGAACAACGCGCTAATTGCTTGAAAAGCAGAGTTGTTCACAGGAAAACACATGGGAAGTAAGAGAAAATTCAATCGGAGCTCAGCAGCGAAATTGACATTACAGAAGATGAAATGGACCTGAAAGCCTGAAACTTCCCTCCCGTGAGCGAAAGTTTTCTTCTTCGCTTCCCTTATTCGATCAACCGATCAAATTTGATGGGGTGGGGGATGACGGTGCATGTTGACTTTTGGACGCTGTATTAAAGCGAACTTTGGGCTTTTTCTTCAATATGCATAGCTGAGCTGGAAAACCAGAGCTCTCTGGATTAGCAGCTTGCTCTATTAGGGATTAATTCAACTCATTAATTAATAAAACTCTTTCGATACAAACTTTTTTTTACAATAATTAAAATCCGATGCTTTTTACTTAAATGAGATAAATGTCTTATCATTTAAAACACCTCATATTGATAATTTTAACATTATTTTGATACAGTTAATAAATACGGTGGAAGGAGGTAAAAGCAAAAAATCTTAAATTAATTATTTATATTATATTTTTAATCCAAGTTTCCTATTGAAAAAAGGAATGACAATTTAGTTGTTATATATATATTTTTTACTTTTCCACCTCCATTTAACCCTGATTTAACTTAAGATTGGTAAATGAAAATTTAACCTAAACAATTCCAAAAGTTCTCCACCTTTCCTTCCATCCTGTTTCACCTGCCTCCACTCAAATGGTGTCTCTTCTGGATGAGGAGTCCATCTGGTCTCTTTTGCTGTTCTTTTGCAGTGTTTATTGTTTTTTTTGCCTGAATCATTGGCTCTTCCCTTTTTGAATTTAATTGTTTTTTTCCCCCGAGAATTTCAACTATCTCTGTTGACTAACTTATGCTCCAATTGTATCTTCCTCCAAAATATAACTAACTACTTCAACAGTATTATCAAGGAAAAAAAAAAAGGTGGTGTGACTGATTTGGTGAGTCTAAGATTTCAGGTTCGAATCCCTTCTGCGCATCTATGCCAAAATATTTTGCCAGAAATATGCTGCTTGGATATGAGCTCGGAGGAAATCTGTTTCTTGAAGTATATACTAAACTTTCAGCGGTTCTGCAACTGTACTATGGGATCAGTATTGAGTTTTAATTATTTACTGAATTTAATGTGTTCACGGTTGAATATGGAAGCTCGAATATTACGTGAAAGAGGTTGCTGGGTTACCACTGCTGTCGATCTCCTTTTATTCACAGGAGGAAAAAAGTTCTGCTCTAAGTTGATTCCACTCCAGACTTCAAAATTTCTTCAACATTGTTTTCTTTCCTTTTCATGAAGGAATCTTAATTAAACAGATGCTTGGGCCCTCACCAACTTGACTAAAATAGTGGGTGACCCACCATTCTTGTACGATTTGGTTAAGTCGAGATCACGGGTTCGAATCTTCCCTTACGCAAATATCGGTAGAAGGGGCTCTTTAAGTTCGAGCCTGTGGATACCCGTTTCTTGTATTGTATCGGGCTTTTAATTATGTTATGTTGACGGGATCAATATCAGTACATGCTGTCCAGTTCTTCTTATACGTTTGTAACTGAATATGAAAGCCCGAACATTACGTGGTGGGGACAGCCGGATCGTCGCTACTGCTGTGCTGTACGTGACCGGCTAGTTAACTTACTTATCAAGATTTGGCCACGGCTGTGTCTGGTATCTAACAATTGATGACACGATGGCGAAAAACGCGTGGAGGAAGAGTGCAGTGTACTGAAGAAATCATAGAAAAATACAAAAGGACTAAGTAAATATATATTTCTTTTTAATATTCATAAATCCAAACCACATCTAATTTAAATTTAAATTAAATCAGTTGACTAACGAATAAAACTCTGTCAATTATATATTTTCTCGATTTAAAAGATTAGCAACCATTTGAAACAAGAGATGTCGAATAATTTTAATCAGATTACGTTGATTAATATTTTTATTACCATCATCAATTTGTTTTATTTATTCACATATTTATAAGGAGGAATTTGTCTTGACCAGTGCTGAGGCATATTTCTTGTTTGACCAGATGAGAGTATGCTAATGTTTGGTGGGACCAGTGCAAATTACTAGGAAAGCCGGGAAATTCTTAAATTATTCTATCTCGCTATGTGATGTGAGAAAATATCAATCAAATTATAATAAACGAGCATACTGATGTTAATTATCCACGTAATTACCTTAATTATTATCTCTAATCACGACAATTTAATTGATTTTTTTGTCACGTCACTGTCAAATATGACCATTTAAGATTCTTAGGAAAGCCTGTCTCTTTCACTTCCTCTTTTCCTAACTCTTTCTATTTCTCAAATTTTCTTACCCAAATCTCTCATATTTGAGGTTTTTTCCTTATAATTTTCTTCGTGAATTTTTTTCATTCAAAAAACTGAAACATTATAAATTTGAAAAAACTGTAAATGTAAAGATATCGGCTAAAATAATTAATAGACATGACATTGCTCTCGAATATTTCAGTTTCAGATAAAATAAAATCATCTTTAATCCTCCTCAAAATGAGCATATAACAAGGACACCCAATTTATGTAAGTGGTTGTCGGAATCAACGCATTCAAGTATTATATTACTGTTCGTGTATCTAAAAAAATGTTGAAATCGTATTGATCTAAAAGGCTAAACTGATAAAAAAAAAGTGGCATTCGATTTTCATATAAATTCATGACTTATATTTATTGAGGAAGGAACCACCGCCAAGTGCAGTGAACTTTGGTTTAAAGCTAACTCTTATACAGTTTGACATGATCGAGATTCCGGGTTAGAATCCTCCTCTAAACAATATTGTTAGAATGGAGCTTGGACATTGATCGGTACCGGCTTCTTGAACTATAATAGACTTTTGGTGGCGTTACATTGATGGGGGTAGTGTTAATACCGGTTATTCAGTTCGTCTAGTACGCTTGCTATTGAACACGAAAGCACGGACATTACGTAGCAACCGAGGAAAGCTTATATGTTTGTGACAAATAGAGTTGGGTGCCGAGATATTTGATTCAAAATTAGGATCGACGGTTCTTTTTCATCGGTGGGCTCCTCATGCCCCTCAATTTTCGTCTTCTACTCTTTCTAAGATCTAGAATTCTTAGCTGAGACAATGCCATGCATGACGTGGCGAATTAAGCCGGTGAATGTTCGATATGTCAGAATAAATGTCACTTTCTTATTGGCGTGTCAAGCAATATTGGTCGAGTTTACGGATGATGTGTCGAGCTCGACTCGCCCATGTAGACAGGGACAGACCCATGAAACTTGTTAGGAGAGAAGAAAACTCTAGGGGGTGTAGTATGACAAATTCAAGCTGAATTATGTGAATTCAATAAAAATTGAATAAAATCCGGTGAAATATGTATAAATATCTCACGGAGTTTCTTTGAGTTTGAAAGCGATGCGCCTTTGCCTCCTAATCCATCCTTCACCTAGGAATCTCTATTCTATGCCTATCATCATATTTTTTGAGTAAATATTCAATTTGTAACACATAACGAGTTCAAAACCTTCTCAGATCTTGACGGTGTAAATTTTTTACAATTTTCATGAGTCAACTTTATAAGTATCAAAATCTGAATAGCAATTTACATATCGAACTTGTTATGTATTACGGACCGAATGTTGACTCGTCTCGTGACCGGAAAAAAGAGAGATGAGTTCAGTTCGTTTATGGCGCGCAGGCAGGCGCAGAAGTTCTTCCTCCCTTCAAGATGCCTCCCCGAAACCCTCGCCCGATCGATCAATCAAATCGCTCCTCTCTCTCTCTCTCTCTCTCTCTCTCTCTCTCTCTCTCTCTGTGTCCACCCGCCATTTTCTAATCTCTCTCTCCCTCCCCCCCGTCTCTCCGCCTCATCCCAAATCTCAATTCCCTAATGTTGCTCCGACCGTCTGCTCTTCTTCCCGTCGTCCTGTTGCTGCTGCCGCCGATCCCTCGCCGCTGCTCGGCGGAATCGATCAATTCTGTCGCCTTCTCTTCCTGGCGGATCCACGTAAGTTTCCTCCTGATCGTGTTTGTGCTACATTTTCCCGCAATGTTGGAGATTCGAATCGTTTGTTTTTTTGCGCATGGACTAGAAACCGAGATAATTATTCGAGAATTGCCCCTTGCTTTGAACTGAGAACTCCTGTGAGCTATATTTCTCCGGATGTATTTGGTTTTCATGTCTGTTTCGTGATCGAAGCCTGCTTCTAGGATCACGATGTATTAGGAGAGCTGCATGGCCGTAATCAGAGCTTTCCGCTGATGATTTCTTCCGTTTGTACATGGATTTTCAACTATTTTCAATCTAGGATTGTGTAAGCAACAATTTAATTGATGAGTGATGATTACCTTATCGGTATAACAATGGAATCGGAAGATGTGCTGATGTTTCCTCAGGTTTATTGCAAGTGATTTCATCGTGTTGAGGAACTTCGAGTTGCAGCCGCTGTGTTAATTTTACATGAACGACATCGGCTGCAATCGGCATTAATGGTTTGTAGAATGGCAGATATGGAGGCTGGAACCAGCGGGAGCTCTATTACTGCGTTGAAGGACGCTCCTCCTTCAACTTCTGATAGAGACGATCACCTTGCGAGATTAAGCTCTTCCTCAGCTTCTTCCTCCTGTTCGTCATTCGATCCCTTCCAATTGGATGGACATTCGAACAACAATAGCTCATCGGCTGCTAACGGCCACCTCAATCCGGAGACCATCTCTGGCTCATCTTTTAGATTTGATCGTACTGAGGGTATTCCTAGTTCTTCCTCGCCTGTGCCCGATGCTTCACATCGCTCCCTCGACTCGAGCTCGAGCAGCGGATCGATAACACAGTCTCCTCAGGTTCAAGTGATGGAGAGGACCGGGGACATGGATAATGGTAGCCCTTCTCCGTATAGGATTCCCTCTTCTGTGTTTGCTAGGACAAAATCGACTGCCCCTCAAGAATGGAGCTTAACGTCCAACGAATCACTCTTCAGCATCCACATGGGGAACATGAGCTTTAACAAGGACTTATATTGGATGTGCAAGTCCGGGGAGCTCGGGAAAGGTGGAGAGTTATTCATGTCTCCTTCGATGATGGATTACCCGAGCAATCAGCCACCATTTGCATTGACTGACCAGCCAAGCAATCAGTCCTCACAGCCATTGATCGATCACTCAAGCAACCCACCATCGCCAAAACCTGCAAGCGATTCCATTGACATCTTCAAGAAGAATACGACTTTGGATGAGGGTCTGCGGGCAACTCCAGAAGCCGTTGAAACAATGAAGGCAGTATTGAGGGAAAATGCAGAAGCCGATCATGAGAAGGAGAATTCGTCTCACACAGACGGGGCTTCTTGCCATTCTGTTGCACTTAGTCCATCCCACCGCTCCAGTGCAAGTGGGGCGAGTACTAAATCGTTTGCATTTCCCATGTAAGCTTCGCCTACTGCTTTTACCATTCCTCGTATGTGCTACATGACTTGAGAGTTCAACAGTGGTCACGCTTGCTTGACTGTGTATTTTTGTTTGCTTGAAGATTGGCCGGTGATGGAGCAAAGAGCGGCTCTTCTAAGGCGGCTGTGGGTAGCATAAGGCAGCACTCGCAGTCCGTGCAGCCAAATCCCGAGCCTCAAAGCCCCAACCCACAGACCATTAAGAAAACACAGAGCACCAAGGATGCTGCCCCTGTGGACATGGGTCAGACCCGCTGGTTCTCTTGCTTCACTTGTTGCTCGTTCTGTTCTTGAGCCTGCACTGGGAAAGCTAATTTTACATGCAACTGCAGGCTAGCCGTCGTGCCATTACATATTTTACTGCAGCTCTTCCCGAATCAAATTCAGAAGTTCTTTTAGATTTGCAGTTCTTTTTTGTCAAGAGTGATTGGATCTCGGAAGGTCGAGCCTCTGCCAACTTGTTAGAGTGAGCTTGCATGGGGTCTGATAAGCTTCTCCAAGATCAGATATCTTTCGTTACACTTTTAGTTCGAATCGTTATTATTTCGTTAACGACATGAAATCTATGTCAGTAACATAATGGTGATTCATGCTGAAAATGTAACGGAACTGTTCCTATAAAACTAATTAGTCATTTTCAAATATATATATGACTAAACTAACAAAAATTAAAAATAAATATATATAAGACTTACGTTATCAATATCTCCATTTTTTTAATCATTATAAAGATGATTTATAGGTTTTAAGTGTTATAGAAAGGAGAATTAATTGGGCATAATTATTTTCATTAATGAGAAGACCACAACGTGCATAAATGTCACACATTCTATTTTATTATGAAAACCATGCCTTAAATATTTCCAACTAGGACAAGATTTTCATGCCAACTATTTGAATTTGGATTTGGAGATTATCGGTTCCTGTAAATTACATAGATTCTTGATAATATTATGCTGATGAAGTTAGTACTTGTATATTATTCAATACATCCGATACATTTCCAGTTGATATATTTGCCATTACAGTTACCCATGTTTCATTTATATAAAAAATAACAGACTTTTACAATTGATATAGAGATAAATGGCATCAGTTCTCCAAAAAAAATTGAAATGAAATTAACTAACCAACTCGTTTGCTTTTCATTTTTCCTCCAAACTAGGCATGACAATCTTGACGTGGGCGCACCTGTCGACCCGACCCGTCCTGATTTGGAACGGGCCTGACCTGACCCATCACCCATGCCATGCATGGATAGGTAAGGAAGGGTTTGGGTCTACCTTCTATTCCGACCCGCTCCCGCACCATTATATTATATTTAAAAATTCCTTTTATTTAATTTAAAAGTGCTTTCATTTCAATAAATTGGAGACAAGTTGTTTTAATTTATTGAAATTATAGAAATTTCAATTATTTTAATTTTTAACTACACTATTACAAATGTATAAATTTCCTATATTTTAAATTATATATTACATATACTTATTTTTCTTACAGCTCATGTCGATCCATCAAAAGTGCGGGGTGGGTTAGAGTCTTCAGCCCCATTGCCCATCCCAACTCAAACCTTTCGGCCTTTATTCTAATTTTATGTTATTTTAAATTCTGATGCATGGTAATTTATCTAAAATATTAATTTTTTTGGTCAAACGCTTACCATAATTGGATGGCTATTGAGCATTTGATGTATCTTCCTAGGGCTCAAATAAAAATAAACGCAAAAATGGTCAATAATTAAAGAAAAAACGTTAAAAAAAAAAAAGAGGCAAGAACATTTGGTCAACCTGCCAAGTACGCAGATTATTTCATAGGTTGACCAGAGCTTTGAATGTTGATGAGGCTGCCATTTTAGGCACATGTTACCATTTACTGGAGAGCAGGACAGGATTCTCACTTCCTAATGTTACCATATAAAGAAAGTATTCAACCTCACCAAACTATAGCGCTCGATTAATTATGACTAATTCAGATTCGAGTTCGGTCTGTCCAATAAGAGATAAAGTTTTTCCAATGTGAATTCTCTCCGCTTACAAGTTTCGACTAGTCAAGTGTCCTTGATTATATGATTACTGTTACGAAGATGAGTTGGTTGATGTAAACAGATATCTTTTCCTCTTAAACAAAGTTTTAATCTCGAATTGTAAATAAAAATGTATAAAATAATTTTATCGTTTAATAGCCTACATGGCTCAAATCTAGATTAGTTAGTGCGAATTAAACCTAACACTTTCTGCACGTGAATTATGACTTGATTTGGATTTTCAATTTTTATCCTATCCAATATAATATTTTTGATATCCATCATCTGATATACAAAAGTCTAGAGGTCCCTGATTCGATTTAATTCAATCCACTAAAAAATAAAACGCTCTCAATCACGAATTTTTTCGTTCGCAATACTTTGAATTCGAGATTCTATTTTAGGAAAGTAGAATCTGACCACCTCAACCAACCACATGTTATAAAAAACATCCAATTGGCAATTACAGAGAAAAGCAGTTAATTAATCAGCAGTGAAAATGAATCGTTGGAGAGGAGAAATGGGTAAACCAAAGGGGAAATGCATGCCCATATATTGAATACTAAGTAAGATAAGAAAACCATAAAGAAAACGAAATCAAAAGACTCATTTCGATCATTTCCCCCAATGTTTTTCAAGGAAAACAAACCCTAAAATCATGCTCGATCCGATTCCTAAGGAATCGGGTTCGAGCAGACAGTGATGTGCTTCATCGGGTTGTCCACATCGGCTCCTCCAGCGTGCTCCACAAACTCGGCCGGCGTGAGGAATGTTCCATGGCAATTGCAGACGATGCTGATTTCGCCCTCTCGGTATCGGTAAAGGAACCCTTCGGTCCTCTTCAGCTCTGCAAGGCCGCCGGCCTTGTATGCCACACCGGGCATCTGCTTCAACAGCTCAATTCCATCCTCCAAACCCATCTCTTTGATCAGTCTCATCTTCTTGGCAACAGATTCAGAGCCAGTTTTCTCGGATGAGGATATGGGGAGAGGATCTGTTTCGGATCTCGGGACAAGTGGCTGCTTGCCTCGGTCATTAGCAGCCTGAGTAGGAGCCCCAGGAGCCACTTCCATTGGTGCTGATGTGGAGTTGCTTGCACCTGTATATGAAGAGCAAACAAGTAAAAAAAAAACAGACCAGATTTATGGTAAAACCGAAGAAGACGGGGCTCGGACCTAATCGAAAAGCTCGACTTTTTGCAATCCCGTTCAGCACTGATCTTATCGACTGGTTCGGGGGAGAAGAACGATTGCCTGATTGTGAAATGAGACACACACACACGCGTATATATATGAAACTAAACACAAGCATTTAAAAGAGGATCAGAATGTGAAAGAAGAAAGAATTGAACCTCTTAATTATACTTAATGTATGCATCTTTGACCCAATTGCAGCATTAAAACGTAGGATTTCGTGAATATATCGGCAAAGTATCGAACGAGTAAATCTCGGGATCTGCTCTATCACCATCGGTATGATAATTCAATTAATTTAATCGTACATTTGCAACAAGGATCAGATATATCGAACTCGTGACCATACATCGAGCAAATCAATCTTTTACACAATTGGTGATAATTTCCTAGGTGGTCGATTCTCAACTTGTGGTGAGGGTGAGCTAATTTTTGCTATATTTTGGGATCCTGATTTCCAATTCAGTTCTATCTCAGCCTCCTCTCTTTGTTGACACGTGGTCTGCTCGAATATCAATACCATAATAGTTGACAAAAATCCAATATTTTGTCAGTAAGTGGTTGGATTTGGATGTATAGCTGGGTATCTTACTTATAGCACCATATCATTGGATGTAGTAACCGGTAAAAATCTTATATTTTATCGGTGACGGTCGGATTCGAATCTACCTAGGGTTTTCTAATAGCACCATTTTGTTAGCCGCCACAACGCCTTACGATGATTTGAAATATTTATGGCAAATCAGTTCACAGTAAAGCTTATCTAATTAGCAGATAAATACCACAAACTATACACTTAGCATGCAAAAACAGACGATTTGACCCCGAGATGTCAAAATTCTTGAAACCTTTCGAGTTGTCATGGCGGTAAACGATTTCTTAGCGTAAAAAATCAGATAAAAATCGAAAAATCAGCATCACAAACATGAGAGTTAGGCTTCAAGAAAGAAAGACGAAAGGCTATACGCCCTAACCATGCAAAAGGGTGGGAAAATAAATTAAAATATAGATAAAAATTGTACCTTTGGCAGGTGTGTTGATGGTTCCTGATGTCAGCCCTCTCTGAGGAGCAATATGGCCGAGTGCCCGATACAGCACCGGGTTTGTGGTGGCAGATGCGGCCGCAGCAGCCACATTGGGTGGCGAGCTCGCCGGTAGCACCTGGGAAGGAGGCACCACGAACACCTGCTGCTGGATAGGTGGCGGCACCACCACCACAGATTGCTGCTGGGGGTGGTGGTGCAGCGCTTGTGGTAACACCACCACCTGACTCTGGGGCAGCACCACCACCTGCTGGCTCCACTGCTGCACCGCCGGCTGAACAGCCGTTACCTGTTGCTGGATTATCGGCACCTGGTGGTAGCGTTGAGGTGATGGCAGTATCGACCGCTCTTGGGCTGATCTCTGCTGCTCCAGCAGCCTCCTCTTCTGGTACTCGAGGAGTGGCGCCGCTGCCTGCTGGTGCCACCGAGCCAGATTATGGTGCTGGTGGTGGTGTTGCGGCCCAGGTCGTCCCGTGGGGAGAGAGCAGGACCTCGAGAGCGACAGGAAGTCCCTCGGCGGCGGCGGGGCTCGCTCGTTGATAGCCAGGCTGCTGGCCAGGGAGGTCGAACGCAGCAGGCCGGAGGTGTCCTGCTGGCCTAGAGACAGGCTGAGGTCGGGCTGCTTGCCCCAGCCGCCGCCTGGCCGAGACGGTTCTTGCTGATCAAGAACGTTCTGCTGCCCCACAAAGTTAAACTGAGCAATCGCATTGTGATCCGCCTCGCTCATTTTCTCCTCTCCTGTGACAGAATAATGGTGAATTCTACGATCGAGACCTGGGAGTATCGACCATCGATCCATGAAATGATAAACAGGTCACTGGACAAACTCCGATTCACCATCAACGCAAAACTCGTAATAATCACAGAAAATTTGGTGATTTGAGAGGGAAAACAATCCTTTTTTCCCTTTTCCTTTTGAACACGACCAGAATAAACGATCCACAGACATACACAGATAAATACACACACACAGATATATATAATAGAATCCTTCGAGCAAGCTTTTCAGGGTTGCTCGTGTCTGATAGCATCATGCTGCTGAACGGAAAGGTGAGGGGCTCACCTGAATGTGGACGGCTCCGGCGAGTCCTGGTCCTGGCCGGAAAACTCAGTCGAAGAGCGCTAACACAGGACAGATATATACGGGACTGCACTACCCTTGATGTGCCTAATCGAGAGACGTCTTATCTTCTCTTTTCCACTGCCTTATTTATACGGGCAAATTGAGTTTAAGGCTGAGGGTTTGACATTGACACCCCCACACTTTCGGGGCAACACGTGGCGGCCATTGAGGAGCACCTGGCGCCATTACTCTAGGGTTTTACAACTCTTTTGCCCCTCTCTTAATCACATTAACTCTCCCTCAAATTTGATTAGTTATTAAGTTTGGAAAATTCTTACGTAAGCCGAGTTCATAAATGATATAGTGAATTTAACTAATAAATATTTGATACGTAAGTAAATATTTAAATCACGGTTAAAAAAATAAATATTATTGATGCGATACTTAATGATGACGTGTTAAATATTCATTATTGGATTTCACAGATGACGTGGTGAGCTGAACTCATGCAAGAATCTCTCGATTTGATTGTGTTACTCCTGGATGTGAAATGACCAGGGAGAGAATCTGACACCATCGTAGCCCATGTGTCTCACTTAAATCAATTGTAATCGACTCTCACGTATCGATAATGAATGAATAATATACACCGAAATACCGACTCTCTTTGTATTTCCCTCTTACGATGGAAAGAGAAAGATATATGCTAATGATTTTGCACTTGTTATGGGATAAGGTTTCAGATTGTGAACAAAGAAAGTTTATGGTTTTTTAAATTGGTAAATTGAAATATGAATAAATCAATATTTACTATATTTTCAGATATCAGATTATTTATGCTGAATAATAAAATGAAAATTGGGTATGTGGAGGAAAGAAAATGAAATTTAATTGTTATATTTTGGGGGTGCTAATACACACACATATATATATGTTGTCATTGCCATGCAAAGAGAAGGAGAGTTAATTACAATTTGGCTGGTAACAGATATTCTCAGGTAATACTTTCTCGCCACGTGACACGATAAAATGCTAATAAAAATGTGACAAACGAGCAAATTTGTATTAATCACTCAAGCAGTTACCATAATTATTACTGACTGGAGCAATTTAATTAGGTTTTTCCCTACTACATCATCGTAAAACATGACCACCTAAATTTTTTTTTTCATGGGTTGAAATTTAAGCTTCCCATAATTGCACTTTTGAAATTTAAACTGACCATAATTGCACTTACCTAGTACATTGATTAAAAACATTGCAAATTTTTTGGTAAGTAGAGAAGAAGAGGTTACGTGGTATTTATGGTTAGATGAGTAGCGATAAACGTTCAAGGGAATCCTCTCAGTTATAGAGTCGTGGTAACTCATAATGACGTGATGAGAAATAGTTAATTAAACTGTTCCGATCGGTAATAATTAAGGCAACTGTTCGAGCGATTAACACTAGTTTTTCCATTTGTCACGATCTAATTGGTATATTTTTCTCATGTAATGTGATGAGGTAGGAACGGTTCGATGTGATGAAGTACTTATTTGATGGAACGAAAATGTAGTTAGTTCGATGAGAATATCGAGAGTTTCACAGATAAAAAATATTGAATCTCCTGAGTTGAGTAAACATCTGGTGCAATGTGTTTGTTGTGTAAATCTTTATTGGATCCTAACACTGTAAAACTTTCACAAATTTTAATAATCGACTTTACACGTATCAAGATCTGAACGATTACACACAAGATGTGTTTTCCTTGAGATCAGGGATAATATTATTACGTCAATCCCTTTATTTTTATTATTAATAAAAAAAGAAACGTGCTTTTTTTGCATGGGTTGATTTACCTATATTTTCTGTTTCCTCTGGAATTATGATTTTTTAATGTATTTATTACTTCAGTATTTCCACATCAGGAAATGCCTTTCTGACTCCAACGGGTCCCACAGGCTGGAATCAGCCAGTCAGGAGATCCCACGTCATTCAGAACAAACCGTGTTCGTTCTTCTGACCGAAGCGAGACGCCTGTTTGTAGTTCTTTTTTCACAAATTATATATTTTTATATATTGTCTAATTTCTTCCTTTAATTATTATTGTCAACTCTACCACTAATATGATTTTAAATTTAAATTAATTGAATTTACAAATAATAGGGTCATTTTTGAGAAAAAGAGAGCAGCTGATATGAATGAGGAGGATAACGATGTACATTAAAAAAAATAAGGATATAGTTCAGCTGCCAGCAAATCATGTGGTGCCACGTGGACACCCGATCGCGAGAACCTCTTCCATGGCCGTCATTCATCTTCACACTGTGTGCGCTTCCAAACCAGAAAATTTTAACGAAAGAGTGGAAATTCCAGAGTTTTTCGTTCTGCAAATTGAGAGATAGAGAGAGAGAGAGAGAGCAAAAGATCTATGGAGAGCGCAGCGATTTGCAGCAGGAGGGCAGCTCCATTGATCAGCTCCTCCGCTCACAGGACCAAGGGAAGAAGAGCAGAGTGCTCCGCCTCCTTCTCGCCTCTGCTGCTTCAGGTTCGGTCCATGGCGACCCAGAGACCTCTGCCCTCTGCTACCAAAACCGTCAGCTCTAGAAAGGTCAGTCCAAGCTCAAAATCGTAACTTTTCCTTCATCTTCATCGGAATTCAGATTCTGCCACGATTTGGAGGAGTTCAAGGCCGTCTCTTCCAGTCGATTTGCTTACTGCTGAGAACTTCAGTTTCTTGGGATTCATTAGTTGAATAATCAGTAGAATTTTGAGGTGGACGATTTGTTGGAATCGTGTGAGATTCATTCGATTTTTTTTATTTTTCATTTTGCCGGAAATTTTAGTGGTAATTTTGTGATTATTGATTAAATGTTCATGAAATTTTGAAAATTTTCTCAGTAACCGTTCAATTTCTGAGTTTTCGTAAGAATCAATGAGAATGGATTCGCGATTTTCGCTTCACCATGTTCGTTGTATCAAGATGTGTAGATGGCAATGTTGGCGCAGTTGATTCATGTTCTAACCTATTCGACTTCCATGTTGATGTGTCAAATGCGACTGGTGGAACGAACAGGGCTCAACCGTGTTCCCGCTGGGCGAACCAGGGCCGAGGCCGGGCACGTCCGCCGGCGGTGTGCCCGTGAAGCTGCTCACAAGGGTGGAGCAGCTCAAGCTCCTGACCAAGGCGGAGAAAGCTGGGCTCCTTTCCGCAGCCGAGAAGTTCGGCCTCTCGCTCTCCACCATCGAGCGGCTCGGCCTCCTCTCCAAGGCCGAGGAGCTCGGAGTCCTGTCAGCGGCCACCGACCCGGGGACCCCAGCCGCCCTCTCCGCACTCAGCCTCGGGCTGCTCCTCCTCGGCCCAGCCTGCGTCTACACCGTGCCGGATGACTATGCCTGGGAAGTGGTTCTCCAGGCGGTCGTGGCCTTGGCCTGCATCGTGGGTGGCTCCGCCGCATTCGCGGCTTCAAACTTCGTCTCAAACCTGCAGAAGTTGAGATGATTCTTTCTGTGGAGTGTATATCAATTATTAACCTTCTCCTAGCACTTGTCATTGCTGCATTGTCACTCTGCGACAAAGATCTCTGTTATCTTCACCTCTGTATTACAGCCATAGTTAGAAGAAGAAGAGGAAGATCGGATACGGTTCTTGACAGCATGGAAAATTTTCGAGCAAAGATCGGTTGCTACGGGCTCCCGGTATCTCGTCATCGGCCGAACATCCGCATGAAAAACTGGAACTTTAGATCTTCCTGCGGTGTTCTTTGATCAAAGATTACTGATTTATGGTTGGTCGGAATCTGAAACCTTAGGATAGGAAGAACCTCACCAGTCGCCATGTCCCTGTGAGTATTGTTTCAGCCCAATCGCGAAGTACACTCATTTCCGGGCCCATTATCATAAGATCAGTGGGTTGAACAGCAGGACTAGCACCAATCATTTTAATTTTAATTTTAGTTTTGGTGGCCCGAATCGTATTTGACTCGGCTCAAAAAAGTCTGCAGTGCGGCTCGTGTGATGGAAGAATAAACGGACCCATGACTCGGTTTTGGCCTGCTGTGCAACTAGTGTTTCTTATATTACTTATTTTTGTGGAGATTTCGGGGTTAAGGAGAAACAAAGATAAATAAAGGGTACGTATGACTCTCACCATCTCTTCCAATTCATAGTTTAATGTGCCCTCTCGTGACTGAATCTCAACTTGTTTTTGGATCGAGCTGTTCGCCTCGTGCATGATTTCTGTACTGAAAGATTGTTACATCGAAATGTGCTGATATACGAGCATAAGGTAGTGACATCTGCTGAGGCATCTTTAGCCCAGTAAGATTAGGATTTTCTTCTATTGCAAGGTCAGAATAGAATAAAACCGTGTCCACAAGTTATACACGAAGCCTTGAGCTAAAAGGAAAGAAACTGTCTGCTTCCCTTGGAGCATCAGCTGCAGGCATTTAAATGATTCTTTGAGAAAGGGGTTTAGATCATACTTTATTTGAGATTTGATACAGTGATATTATTTTCAACTTAGATCAAGAGATCTTATACTTAATTCTCGACAGAGGAACTTCCCGTGACCCTTTAATCCTTGTGTTCTTCCTACCTCTTCTAATATCATGGCCCTCATTTTTATTATAGAGAGTGAAACTTCAGATTTGTTTTGGTTCATTTCTTGAATGCATTACAAAGTGATAAAGGTTTCACACTTCCTTCTATGTACTGTAAGTACCTAAGAGATAGATTCATAAAAAAGGAAGCACTTAAGTTACAAATAAAAAAATATTTGATACAATTACATTATTCTCAATCTGAAATTCAAGAGATTAAGGTTTAATCTTTGACGAAACTTCATGTGCTCGTTTATTCTCTCCTTTCATTTTACGGGTCCATAAACCTCATTTATAATCGAAAATTAGGTAACTCGAACCGATTGATAGAAAAGGAAAGGATTAAAGGGCATATATTCTTTAATTTGGGATCATGACATATAGAAAACATATGTGCAGTAGTACATATGTATAATTGATAGCATGCATAATTTTCTTGATTGTACTATATTATCCATTAACCATATACTATGTACACATGTGTACCTATGTGCAGTGCATTTATATGGTGGCCTGATAGCTAGAGATATGAGTTGAAAAGCATAGAGAAGGAAAGAAAGAAAGACAACAATCTCGTATTCTCCTTGAACTCACAAGCAGCATGTATATAATTTTTGGTATGTGCTTCCCATTTTTCCATTTTCCAAATACAGCTAAAATCTGCTCACAAGAGTGCAGTTTTATCAGTCCAGTCATACTTTGTGTTTCATGTCTCTCACTTTTGGTCCAATGCATTTAAAGTAGGATCCACATGATGTGTAAACATTGCCAAGGTCTCTAAGTTGCCCATTCGATCGTCATCCCAGTATTCGAACTTTTGGACTTGTTAATGGTTCCCATTATATGGAACCCTACCATGAGGTTGGGATTTGACATGTTTGATGACCTGCAACCTCAGTGAACCAATAAATATTAATAATAATTAAAAAAAATGAAGAGGAGGAGGAGGAGGAGTTCATGTATCTTCGTGGATTTGTTCATCATCTTCCTTCAAGAAACCCAAACTTGGGACAGTGTGAAGTATGTGTGTGTATGTCTTCTACCTCTCTGTCGTCACTTCCCCTCTGATCTGAATATGTAATGTGTGATCAATGCTGTGATCAGAATCGACGGTGCTGACAGTAAAATAATTGGCAGATGGATCTTTGAAGGGTCCACTTTCTGATTTCATATATATGCATACACACGCACATATATACACGTATGTATTTCATGAAAAATCCTGGCCCTTATCCAATATTCTATTGGTTCTAAGTTTAACATCCTTTCGTTTTCCCCCTTCTACTTAGCTTTTAATTTTACCGTTACGAAGTAGGAAAAAAATAGAGGGTACAAAGAGTTCTACTAACGCACGTAGAGTAGATCTGCATACCTCTTAATTTCAAGTTGAAAATAATATTATTATACTAAATTCTTCTCTGTTAATTTGGGAGATTGGAGACATCGAGTTCAATTTACTCATCTTGCTGATGGGTTTGTGGCCTACGACAATTAATTCAAAACCACAACCTTTGAAGCATAATAACCGATGGACATATCCACATCTTCTAGTAAATCAAAACCCAGTATATCTTATATAAATTGTTATTTGATATGTTGGTGTAGCTTAGTAATCGATCGAACATTTTGCAGAAAAATTGAATAATTTAATTGAAACATTTAACAAAATGTTGTCCTAAAACAAGTTCCAAACTCGAAAACAGACTGCAGAGCACTGTTAACTTCGTTTTGGTTACATGCTATATCACACACACAGATATATATATGTATGTGTGTATGTACAGCTTTGCACCCCCAAAATAAATTGGAGAAATTGGACAAAAAGGCACTGCAAGTTGGAACCTTTTTTCCCAAGATCGATCTCTACCCACTCGCGCAGCTTCTTCCAGAAGAACTGCAAGTGGGCAGGCTAGGGTTTTGTGCGAGTGGTTCCAGATGTGGAATGAGCATTAGGGCTTCTGTTTTTGAAAGTTTTTTTTTCCTGCAGAAGCCGGCAAAATTATGGAGAGAGCTTCAGCTTTTTTTACTGCAGACTGCAGACTCTCTTATTAGTCATCATGACCGCTTTTCAATAATTTCGGTGCATGCATGGCGCAGCAGATTCCATTTACCTTTTTCCAGATTACTAAGGTTAGGTGCTTCAACAACAAAAACACCAGAGAAACACAAATTAGTAATATTGGATCGGCGGCGACCATACATGGTGAAGTGATATCGTATTCAATATGAGATCAACAGATCGTGAATTTGATTTTTCATCAGCGTTCTCTGTATATACTTTTATACACTTGTAGACACATGTGATCTTATTTGCAATCGATTAGTTCTATCCTAAGGTGATCATTCTCAATTTGCGAAATGACAATAGTATTCGAACTCGACCAGGAAATTATGCGATTGATTTCATTAATTGGACATAACACGATATCTATAGTGAGGCACGATACAGTTTATTTTTCCTGCTTTCCAATCTATTACAGTACTCTTCATATTTTCGGTTTGCAAACTCGATTCGAAATTAAGATCTTGGTAACTCTTGTGGAATTAACTTTTCTTTTATTGAAGAGGCATCAAGATTTTCATGATAAGATTTTAGGTTTCGGATACCTAGTAATCTCTCCATATATATATATATATATATATACACACACACACATGCCTATGTATGTGAGTAAGTGAAACAACAATTCACGAGTTGTTTCAAAGAGAGATAATCCATATACGAGAATTAGACATTGATAGGTCGGTATACGAACATCAACGTATTCGATTATATGTACCGGATGGGATAGGATCGATATGCTTATCTGATTGGATGTCTCCTGTCACATGATTGTTATGTGGACAATCGAGCAGAAAATATCACTGACCGATCGATGACCGTAGGAATCGGAGTACGCATCGCATGTGGTCCATGTACGTGGTTTTTGCACTCCGAGTGGATGCTTTAAAGAACCCTTATTATCTTTTGGTCCCTCACCTGCAATTACAAGTGAAACAGCTGCCTTATATTATATGATTTTTTTCGGTATGAATTACTAATATCCAAAAGTCCAATAAATCATAGTTAATCTAGTTCGAGCCGGAAGATTAGCTCCACTAATGAGTAAAACCCTTCGAAGATAAATTCTCTTTATTTACAAGTCTCGAATATATTTTCAGCGAGGGAGATATATATGTGAATGGTGTGCCATCCCAATGCGATCCAGTTGATCAAGCTCCCACTTGCCCCCTCCTCACACCACGACTTTGGGAAGCCACGCTTCTATTCGACTATGATACCCCTTTGTGCTTGGCCTTTTTTTTTTTTTTTTTCATTTATATCATCATGCACCCAGAATTTCAACATATTCTAACTAATTGTGATTCGAATGGTGGAGTCGATCCACTAGAGATAAATCTCTCCTACTAACGAATTTTTCATTAACAAAATTCAAACTGAGAAATTAATTAAGGAAAATAGATGAATTACTTTGAGCAATCCTTGTCTGTTTATTTTTGTTTTTGTTATCGGCGTGCACATTCGGGTATTAAAAGTTTCATGGATCCTAACGATTTCAAACTCGAATGAGATTAGTCCACCAAATGATAAAAGCTCTCAAATAGTGATTTTTTTTCCTGTTTATGAGATTTAATGGAAATTCTATTTAAAAGAAAGAGACGGAAAACAACTTTAATAAATTCATATTGGAATTTCTATTATATATTTTTTATATCGATGATATCCGACACTATAATAACTGACTAATTTACCGGACGGTGAATTATACGAGTTGAGTGGAATTTCTATTTTATATGAAAGTTGGGGTGCGTAAACTTTATGGATGTTATTAGTTTGGATTTGTTTCTAAAATTATATATATTAATTATGTCTAATGGATTGATATTATAAACCCTAGTAGGATTATATAATTATGATCTAGCCAAAGGTCCTGGAGATTGCTCCATGAAATTATTGGCCTTGGAGATTCGAGCAGCAGAAAACTTAGGGTTTTGCAGCAAATCTTTTACAGGACGATGAACTACTGAGAGTCTCTGATCTGTTCTTCTGTGGCATCTTTTGGAGAACTACCCATCTGAATCTGTTTGATTGGCAGCATTAATTAATTATAATCTCAAGCTTTTCATAGTCTTTGTAAGCATCGAATGAATCCAGGAACGACTCGAAATCGGATGTGTCTAGTCATCCTCTGGATGATAGCTATCCAGCAAGCACGCCTTTCGTCAACATCCTGCAAATGGTAAAGCTACATATTCTGGTTTTGAATAAAGCTTACAAAAACCCTAGCTTTTCTTTTCTCAATTATATGGGCTAGCTTTCCATGGTCCCCCTTCCTAGCTTCGAACTTTAACCTAACCCCAGCTCACGACTAATTCTCTCATCTTAAATTGCATTTCGATAATCGATTTTAATTACAATATAGTGTAGCTATTGAAATTGACGTCATTGTTGACATGTCGGCTTTTTGACAGGCCACATCGACTTTAACACGCCGTTCCTCTTCGTTTTTCTTTTGTGATTCTGAAAAATAATACATTAGCCAGGAATGTATAACATTTACTTTCACCTTCATTTTCGGTTCTTCTCTCTCTTTCTCTAGGCCGGCCCTTGCTCCTTGGCTAACTCCCCATCCTCTACGTCATCGTCTTCCTCCTCAATTGCCCAAGACAGTGTCTGTCGGAGAAGTCGATGAAGAGCCGATGCTGATCTGGTAGGGGCACATCCGAACTTCTCTTCTCGAAGTAAGTTAATTGGTTAACATTCAGCTTTTCGTTGTCTCTCCAGCACTAAACCTAAAATAAATGCTCAAGTTCTTCGAGGCTAATCCTGTTTATGTCTTTTACTCTCTAGTTTGAAGCTAAATTCTCTTTGAATGCCAATTTATCGGCTTCCTGTCTGAATTTTTCTCGGACATTTTTCCCCTAATTTCATCGAATTTGGACAGCCGAGTGATGGCATTTCAGATCAGAATTATGGATCTTATAGATTATCAAGTGATTCTACATGTTTTCGGGAAGAAGATGACTCGAGAGTTAAATAACCTAGCTGCTCCTTCTTCTGGAATTTCAATACAGTTCGGTTCTTTTGAAACAACAATAAGATTAATTACTCCCAGGATTGAATTCCTGAAGTTTCATGTGTATTTTGCTTTATGTTCGTTTAGAATGATTTTATTTTCTTAGTTTTCCGAAAAATTTCTTCAAAAGGGGTTGTGATCTTTCTATACTGTGAACAGAATACAGCAGCAGGTTTCTGGCATCTTAATGATGAGAGGAGTAAGATGATCATAAATCCTACGGATGAAGCCGCTCTCCAGGCAAAGCAAGAGGAGCAGATCCAAAACGAGGTAAGGATCGGTTCGGTGGCAGCACCTTCCAGTTCGAGACAGTGGTCGAGCTTGAGAAATCCGAGAATCGTTCGTGTCTCGCGTTCATTCGGAGGTAAAGATCGGCACAGCAAGGTTTACACGATAAGGGGCTTGAGGGATCGGAGAATCCGACTTTCTGTACCAACTGCAGTTCAGCTCTATGATCTCCAGGACAAACTCGGACTTACCCAGCCCAGCAAGGTCATTGATTGGCTGCTCGATGCGACAAAGCAAGACATCGACAAGCTTCCACCGCTACAAATGCCTCAGGGTTTCGGTCAGTTCCACCAACACCCATTCGGTGAACCTAATGGACAGAGAAATCTCGACAATCTACAACTACTTCCCCATGAATCAAGCGCCTCCGGCCAGTTCTCGCTGTCTTCATTCTATCCCTCAAGTACTAATTCTACCTTTCTTAGTAAGCGTGGAATTGAGATCAACGACAGCATGGATGGGGACGGGCAGGAGACAGCTAGGGCTAGGTCACTGAAGCACTGGGATACCGATTTGGGACTGAAAGCAAAAGATAAGGAAGTACTCAACGATGAGAAAGGTAAATCGATCGAGATGAATGAATTGCAGAAGCATGTCGGGATTGGTGGCAACTTCGCACAGCTATCAGCTCAGAACTTCTTCCCAGTAGTCAGCTATTCATCGAGTTTGACGAATAACACCATGCCCTACCCGTACAAACAATGGGAGCATTCAAACTTATCTCTATCTCAATTGGGAGGTTTCAACCTCAGACAGAGAATTTACTGCACTCCAATTCATCGGTATCACTTCATTCTTCTTCCTCTTCTTCTTCCTCTTCGAGTTTTCCATCGGGGTCTCAATTATACTTTTGTCCAGCAACAGTGCCATCCCTTTTCCCTACATATCCTCCATATCTTGCAGCCTCAAGCGAGAAGATACCCGGCAGATGAATCATTTCCAGCTGCTGAGCTCGAGTTCTTCTTCCCAACCGATTTTGCCTACTTCCTCCCTCATGCCACCTCTCCATCTGATCAACCAGCCAGTGAAATTGCTTCACACAAATTCTAATACCGAATTTCTTCATCCTCAAGATGATACTCAGAGCCAAAATGATGATGAGCAAGCTAACTAATACTCAGTTTATACCCTTTGAAATTTAGTTCCTTGTGCTATATACCGATATACACATCGGACACACTGTATAATGCTCATATTTTTCAAATAATTTCAGTAGCATGCCTATTAGTTTCTCCTTATTCAGATAGGCGAGTTAAGGCTCCTTTGTCGAGTTTAACTGGAGATTATCCCATCACCAGAAGGTATGAAGCACCGTGTTTGGTTTTGTATTGAAGTAACTGAACTTACATTGCCACCATTGTTACTGTGTTCCTCTTCCTCATTTCTTGCTGTTTTCTTTCTTCTGGATTTGAGGATGAAAAACGCTTGTTTCGCTTGGCTTTTTTTTTGCACATTGACATGCCTTACCCTCATACTAACTCGTCCGTGGAAATCAAGCTATGGAATTAAAACTTTATGTATATGCGACACTTGATCATCATCATACCCGGGGGGAAAAAAAAACATGATATCATATGATTTAGCTTATCCTGGCCAAAGCTTAACTATGATTTCCTGGTAACTGTCTGAACAAGAGGCTACACAGACCACACCTTAAGGATCAGCTCAGTCGGGTGGTCCTCGATTTTGTGTCTTTTCACATTCCGTCGCGTCGGCCTTTACAGTTACCTGCAGGGATCAACATCTCCTTTGAATGTTTTTTCTTTTCATATATTATTATCATTTGCTGATAAAATTAACAAGTTTCCAGGCATGCAATTGCATATAAAACTGCTTCATAGATAAACATAAGTGTCCATTTGAGCACATGCTTGTATCCGTGTACCCATATGACTAGCCAGATTGTTACATACATTCCAGCCCGGCGAATTACATGTATATATATATATAGGCAGGTCTTCACCACTAG
Organism: Lagerstroemia speciosa; assembly: GCA_037672795.1. Classification (NCBI taxonomy): domain Eukaryota; kingdom Viridiplantae; phylum Streptophyta; class Magnoliopsida; order Myrtales; family Lythraceae; genus Lagerstroemia; species Lagerstroemia speciosa. Next base: position 3,345,295 of record CM075308.1, read on the forward strand.
GTCTCTTTCGTCCGTGGGTAGGTAGTGAAGGAGTGAATCGAGTTCGATGTCTATGTCGAGTTTTGAAGTTCCGACTGGTTTACATATACATCACACGCTTCTTTCATGCGATCTTTTTCGAGGACTCACTAGCTTCCTTTGGATGAAGTATCGCTAGCAGCTTCTGCAGTAGATATGGGAAAAAAGTTGATCGATCGATTCATGGTGATTTCCTATGATTAAAGACACTATTACGTCCGCTCGATGCCTCGATCTGGGACAAGAATGCTCGCAAGCTCTCTTCTGATGAAATTAAGGTTCAAAAAGGAGTTCTGCGGAATATGCAGCTTGATCACATATATTATACATGTATTTATATAGAGATAAAGAAATCGGTAGTCATATATATTTGTCGATTCTTACAAGTGAATCCTAAATAATTCAAAGTATTAAATTAAGTCTTATAGTTGTCCACGTTACAACATCAAGTCATTTCTATCACCTATCGTTATTTTATGCTAACATGGCTCTGATGTGGTGCTAACGTGGCACTGATGCATGCCAGTTTAAAGAAATAATAGGTGACGGAAAGAACATGATGTCATAACGTGGACAATATATATGACTTCCAGTATCATTTTCTTTATATATATATATATATATGTATGTATAGTTTGATACGGAGGGAGATAAGGAAGTGGCAGAGCTTCACTGGATCCAAGACGATTTCGACAGCAAAGCTGAAGTCTTTAGTCTTTTTGGTTCAATCAAACTAAAGGGTCTCTCTTGTGAGCTTGCGTGGTCCAGAAGCCTTAGACAGACAGAAAGAGTATACACAGCACAAATCAACACACATACACAAGATCACACATGCTAATATAGGCGAGGATGTGGTCTTACTGTAGTGGTACAAAACTCCTGCTCACAACCTAGAGGTTCTGAGTCTCTGTGACAGTCTTCTCTCCTCCGAGGAATACCACCACCAGACGTGAGTATTTGATGCAAGAAAATCACTGGACTTCCTCCCCTGTCATACAGAGAAAAGATGAGAAGTACTCTCAGATTTAGAGATTTTCTCAAATTATAACGCACAATCCCGAACCTTTACTTTAGGAGGGCAAAAGAAAAGATATCGAACAACCTCAAACGTGAGACATTTTAAATGTGGGGCAAAATAACGGAGTGCGAAATCTGGAAAATTTTCGTCCGTTATGTGCGAACAGCCCATCAAGTTGTGGGCTTGAGGCCCAAGCTCAGGCCCAGCAAAATAACGGAGTGCGAAATCTGGAAAATTTTCGTCCGTTATGTGCGAACAGCCCATCAAGTTGTGGGCTTGAGGCCCAAGCTCAGGCCCAGGCCCAGGCCCATTTCAGCCATTAATAGAACAGCTTATATAAAAAGCATTCGAAGCCCCCGGCGAGGATCGAACTCGCGACCTTTCGCTTACGAAGCGAACGCACTACCACTATGCTACGGAGGCGTTGTTGATATCTTCGAGAAATAAATAAAAATCACAATTTTTTTTGGAAATCAACGCACGTTGGTTGCTCTCCTCCTGTGTCTCATTACTATCAATCTGGCACTAACTGGTCGATGTTCTGTAGCTTCTTGCAGTTGAATCTCCGAGGTAGAACGGGTTTACCGGAGCCTTCATGGGGAATAGAATCTTGCCTGAACAAGTATTCTGAATGATATCTGCAGGATAATAAAAGAAATTGAGTGTCTATCATTGATATGGAACGAAGATCTCTTCTGTTGGAGGAGAAGCATCCTGATCTGCAAATTCCGAACACACCAAGAACCGAAACAGCACAATCCGATCGGTGGCTCCAGGAGCTAGCTCAGCTACTGGTTCGTCTTCTTCACCAAACCTCAACACTGACTGATAGTTAAGGAAGGGGAAAAGAAAAAAAAAAACACATGGTCAGAAGGTGAGTGGGAAAGACTCTCAGAAGAAGAAGAAGAAGAAGAAGAAAGCTTGGAAACATTTGAAGCCTATCAACAGAAAGAAGATTTAACTTCGATGCAGTTGACATGAATCCAAGGAGGAGAACTGGATGATGTTTGCAGCACTTCGACCGGATTACGAGTTTTGAACTGAACCAACTTTCAAAGACTTTCGTTTCCCATCCATCTGCCTGAGAAAGGAGGCTTGGTCTTTACTTCACCCTCAATCTAAAAAATCCAGAGATCCTATGTATTATAGCTTTTGGATGGAAAATAAATGAGAAATTAGTACAAGGATTTTATATATTTATCAATTCTTATAAGTGAGTACTGAATGTTTCAAAATATTAAATCAAGTCTTATATGTTGTTTATGTGACAATATCAAGTTATTTCCGTCACGTACCGTTACTTTAAACTGACATGTGTCCAATGCCACATTGTGCCACATCCGCGCAACGTCAGCTTAAAGTAACGATAAGTGATAAAAATGACTTGATATTGTAACACGAATAACATATGATACTTAATTTAACACTTTGAAATATTTAGGACTTAATCTTGTAAGAATCTATAAATATATAGAACTTTCGGTGTCTTTTTCTGGAAAATAAAATGGTGTGATCGAAGTAGTAAAAATGCTAAAATTTATGTGCAAGGATTATTTAAAAAAAAAAAGGTAAAGCTTTAGGACGAAAGTGAAAAAAGGTAAAAGAAGAGGTGTTATTTTGAGATAGGAAAACTATCAGGCGAAGTGGGTCCCACGTAATGTGCGCATTCATCCATACATAATCTCCGTCGGCTCAGTGCGAGTGCCGGCAGAACAGGAGAAAAGGCAGACGGAATAAGGTGAGATCGGCTGATTTTCCGTTGATTGTCCGCTCCATTTCTGCTTCGTTGCTGTTTCTTTGGTACCCGTCTTGATCTGACAGGCCGTTTGGGCTGGATTTGGGTTGTGAACTGCTGTGTTTGGTCGGACCTTTCTCCGGGTCCAGATCATGGGCCAACCTGATTTTCCATTGCTTGATTTCGACGTTTAGTCTCCATTCTCGCATTTCCTTGAACGAGGCAATCACATTCATAGAGGTGCTTTTGTGCTTTCATTGCTTCCGGCCGATGGGCAACGGGATCGTAGTTCTATGCTCTGACCCATTTCTCCGTTTACATAAAAGCCACATTTTTTATGTTGATGTCACGCTGACAATGTCTCATTGCTTCTTCCCGATGAGTAGCAGGGTCGTAGTTCTGTGCTCTGATACATTTCTCTGTTTGCATGAAGCTGCAGTTTTTCATGTTGATGTCACTTTGACAATGTCTCAATTTTTTTTTCTTGTCCATTGCTTGAATCATGTCAAGATCCTCCTCTAACCGAGTGGTTTGATACAGCATCAGATTCTGATAATATCATCCCTTTTCAGCTTTTGTTGGATGGGTATCTTGTGTGCTATTGCTATAAGTTCATTCTGAAGCGAGGAAATTAATTTTGGGTTTGATGAGTGTAAGGAAGCAACCAATTGCAGTATAATGTTCCCGGGAATGCTAAGATTTGATCCCAGAAAAGCTACATGAGTTAAGGATCGTGCTATCGGGTTCATCTTTTCTCCCTAATCATCTGTTGCATTAGCATTTGATATAGGATGTTCCGATAAGAATTTTTCTTTAGAAGCTAATTGTTAGAAATATTCTGAAACCTCTTTGGTCAGAAGCCATTTGTTTTGAAGGCTATGCATGGTATGCCCGACTTCTGTTTCATTCCCTCTGTTTCTGCTGCAATAGATCCCCATTATAAAAATTCATGATTGTTCTGTGTCTTTGAGATTATGGCAACAGCACCACATTCGTGAAGCTCTCCGGTTGGCTTAAACTAGAGAATTCAAGGGGAGCAAAAATGCTTATCCATCATTGGTGGTTTTAAATCACTGTGATGCTGTTTTGTATGTTAAAATATGAGACATTCTTTTTCTACTGGCTGAAGAGCAGTAAGCTCGATTGGCTTTGTATGATTGTGATATTTGTATTCTGTCCGTGGACAGGCCTTTGCCTTTAACCAAAAGTAAGAAATCATGGGCCGTGGAGTCAGCGCTGGTGGAGGTCAGAGTTCCCTAGGCTATCTCTTTGGTAGTGGAGAAGCTCCAAAACCTGCTGGAAACAATGCTGAAGCTTCTCCGAAGCAAGTTCCGGACACCAGTGGTGGACCTTCTAAGAAGTCTACTACCACTGCTTCCCCGCCACCTGTTGATGCTGCCAAGCACATTCCAGCAGGCATTCAGGGGAGCCAGGCAAACAACTACTTCCGTGCCGATGGCCAGAATTGTGGAAACTTCATCACGGTATGAGATTTATTTCCTATCTCTTTTCTACTTGCTGTATGTTCCAACTATGCACCTTTATCACTATTTCAAATAGTTTTGTGGGTTAAAAGGGTTCGTGGTTCTTATTTATCAGGCAGTGGATGAAGAATGAAAATCCTTGTAAGAAGAACATGTATTATATAGGGAAGGCACCCAGCATAAACAGTTCCTAAGATTCTTTAGTGATTGATCCACCTACGAAATTTCGGTGTTGATGAACAGTTGAAGATGTTAATCTCATGACCTGATATGCAAGTCCAGCTTAGGCAGTAAACTTGCATTGTTGGCATTGCTGATATCTCCTCCTGTAAATAGATTTATGGTTCATATAGCCTGTTTCAATTGACCGAAACCTCTATGGTCGCAGGATCGGCCTTCAACTAAGGTTCATGCGGCCCCAGGTGGCGGGTCTTCTCTCAGCTACCTGCTCGGTGGTGGTGGCGGCAGCAATTGAAGGCCACAGTCCATATTGAAAGATGTTAAGTAGGATATCATCACGAAACCAGGATCAAGATTAGCGTGTCAGAAATCTTCCAATTTCACAGATTCTGCACCGTGGATTGTCCATTGTAGTCTCTTTCTTTAATTCAGTTATTGGGATTGTATTCTCTGTTCGGATGCCGAAACTCTCAAAATGCAAATGCATGATGAACGTCCTGGTCAGTGGCAGCTGCTCTCATCTTTTTACCTTTTCACAGACTTGTTTCTGTGTCATGTGATGTAAGAACTACGAGTTTCATTAACGTTATTGATGAATTACATGCACCCCAAGGGGGCCCCTGCCACACTAAAGAGAGGCATGACAAGAATTGTAAGGCAGGCCCGAGGTACCGAGTATCACCATTTTGATTCTAATGGCAAACTTGCGATCATGGAATAGAAGGAAAGAATAAGAGCAAATTACTTATGTAAGCCACTAAAGCTTTCCTGTCGATCCAGAAATGCTGGAGTCCCCATTGCGTCTCCCCATTTCCCCAGAACAATGCAAGAGCACAGAACTCCTCATAGCTATCTTCTCCAGTAGAAAACTACTGTTAACAATGTCACCTAAAGTTCCTATATCTAAAAATACCCAGAATGCAGACTACTTCAGTCAGAAAGAGCAGACACCTAACATGATTAGGTCCAAAATTCTGAATGTACAAGTTAAGATCAGCCTTTGTTGTATCTTCAGGTCATGGTGGAAGTCCAGTCAACCTTGTGTTGTTGGTTCTTCACATTTGTCTTCAACCGCGATCCCATCACCTGCCACTCCATAAAACAGCACAGCCCAGAAGGATAAGATTGAGAACCAATTTCTGGAAAGGAAGGAACGACTCCAAAAAAGTGTCTAGACCATTAAGATAACACTTGCCGCTGTTGGACACTCTCTGGCTTTGGTGTTTTGGTGAACACCTTCCAGGGCTCAATGAATCAGGAACAGTTTCATTCAGACAATGCTTTGGTGAAGACCTCATAGGGCTCCTGGTCGAGGCTGGTATACTCTCCTTCAGGACTTCTTCATTCGATCTCAGAGCATTGTTCTCATGAATGTCCTTCAAATCTAATGGAGTGGCAATTGGTTCTTGCATTGCAGGGACCTGGGTGCATGCTACCTTTTGTACACACATAATCAACATTAAAAATGGGTCAATCAAATCCCGCAAAGATGACATGAAAATTTCAACTGCTACAGTTTGGTTTTCCTTATTCAGATGAGACTGGAAAATTGTTGCCAACTCCCTCAAATTGAATGAAACTTTCCATAAAGGAAGACTTCCAATGGTAATATTGAATGAAATCAACCAAAAACAAGTTAATAAGGTTAGTTTACCTCGTTTGAAGCAGAAGCACCAGAAGCTTCTGCGATCTTGGGAGCAAGAGGAGATGCAGCAACAATTTCAGAATTCTTTTCCACCGAACCATCTGCCTGACCCTGATTAGCTAAGTCTTGGGCAACCCTTTGAGGGACACTCTTCTTGTTGCTGCGATCTCCATCCGATGTAATAGGGCCAATTTCTGAAGAAGCCCGTTTTCTGCATGCAAACCAATTTCTTTGAACAACAGAAGTATGACAATGGTTGAAAAACTCCAAACACCCATCCTCTTACCTGCCAGAACTTTGATGAGATAGGTGGAAGGCAGTCGGCTTGTTTGAGAATAAGACTCCACGAAGAGGCTTTCCATCTATGACAGTTTCAATTGTGTACCCATCACCTAATAACTCGGTAACCCTGGCATGAAACATTTTCTTCGCTTGCACAGATTCAGAGAACATGGGAGAGAAACCGCCCACCCCTGCATATGATGTGAAACTTTGGTGAGTAAAATTTCCATTATTCACTAGCACTTTAACATCATACTATGCTTAAAAAATGAACATTATCACACATGTAAATAAACAATGACCACTTGTAACTGCAAGAAGACATTTAAAGCTCGACCAGATGATCATCCAAAACTGCAGAAACTCTGGTCCACCCATTTTCAAGCAGAGTCAGAGCTCTCATACCAATTTAATTGAAAGAGGCACTTCTGATCCAATCTTAAAGCTGAGAATGAATGAATGAATGAGTTCTAACCCGGTTGACCATAAATTGAAATAGGCATGGGTTGACACATGCCAGCAGTCACACCCACGGGAACCAGAGCTTTATCATGTCCAGAAGTAGGGTTCTGTTCTTGGCACTTTAGCTTCAACTGCTTCCTCAGAGATAATTTCTCTAGCCTCCTTTCATGTTCTCTCATAAGCCCTGAAGTAATTGGCATACATTAGAAGTCTGCATTTATTTGAAAGCTGAAGAAATTACTGTCAAAGCACAGAATTGAAGAGTGGTGAAAAGAGAGCGATTGTCTAAACCTGTGTGTAAGAAATAGATATCATCAAGAGCCTCAAGACTCTTATTGCATCCTCCTATAAAGACAAGAACACCAGGCTTCACTGGATCCAAAGAGTCCCCTGCCATGGAAAATCTAGCTGAAGGTCCATCACCCGCGGTAGCAACCCTAGTCCATAACCCGGTTTCTGAGACAAAGATGGTGAAAATAATAAGAAATATTTAATATTCATTTATTTCATAGACAAAATGATTTTCAACTACAATACAATTGGTGGATCCTGTTCAATACAAAGGTTGTCCAACAGAATAATTGAATATTCACATTACAAAATCAATTCTAAAACGCGTACCTCTTGGTGAGGCCACCCACACATGTGCTTTGCACATGAACTAACCTGTATCCATGCACTTGTGGGGTATTCATGGGCTCGGGAGAATAAACTCATCGTTATAAAAAAAAATCAATTCTAAAGCCAAAATCTGGTGGCTTAGCGTTCAGTATAACAATGCAAAAAATAGAGGGAGAGAAGCTGACAAGGAAAGTAAGAATGTAACATTATTTTCTTGCTTCACAAATTAGCATAAACCCTGATACTAATAAATGACCATACGTAGCCTCTTTTGGCAATACAAAGCGCAAAACAGTGTAGGATGATTAGCAAGCAAGCATACCAACATCAAGCATGTGAAGGTCATCATAAATACTTTGGGCCTCCGTAAATCCGCCGAAAACAAATAAGATCTTTCCAAAAGACACAGTAGAATGACCAGCTCGAGGAGGCAGCATTTGCCCAGTAGTATTGAGCTGTTTCCACATAAGAGTATCTAAATGAAAAGGAAAAAGTGCCCGTTAAGACAAGTGAGATACAAACAATCAATTGAAAAGATTCAATTATTAAATAGGCAAAAAAGATAGAATCAAACAAAGAAAAAGTCAAGTCAAAGAAGATCTTCTAAACCTGTATCAAGAATATGAACATCGGATAGATAGTAATCACGGCCATCTTCGCCACCGATCACTATTATCTTGTTTTTCCAAGATGAGCAAGTATGGCTATCTCGTGCAGACGGTGGAGAGCCCGTTGTTACTGCCTTCTTCCATACAAAAGTCTCTACAATTGACAAATAGATCATAATGTAAAAGTACCATTCGACCCAATTATTTTCTTTCCATTTCATCTTGAATATTACAAAATTGATGTAGATATCTTTCCCAGTCTTTCATTTTTTTCTTATTAAAAGCACGAGGGAATAAGTAAAAACTGTGGTTGATGGAACTGCAATCTCCTGCAATTTTACAAAATTATTTCCCTTGGATTCACATCAATCTTCTGCAGTTTTTTCTCGTCGTTTTCCAAGAACATATATGTGAAGAACAGGCTACCTAAGAACAATTTTAGAGACAAACAGACCTTTAGGCTCTCTCAGGGAGAGAAGTCAGAGATGCATGTAAAATGCATGGATGAGTAAAGAGTTCATAGACATGTTTCTAACATGTAGAGGCAACGCACCAGTGTTTAATATGTAGAGGTCATTGTAATATAGTTCCTCGTCATGTGAGGATTTTCCACAGCCTCCAAATATAAACAAACGTTTACCAACTAGAGTTGCACTGTGACCCTCTCTAGCTTCCGGGCCCTCACCTCTTATACTTGGAGATATCCATGTATGGGAAGCTACAACATGTTTACCAAATATAAGCAAATATCTTTTCAAGACGCATATGTCAGAGAAAGAAGGCTGAAAGAGAACTCACATGTGTCTAATATATGCAGATCCTTGAGAGGGTTCCTTCCATCTGTTCCACCAAACACAAACAAATTGTCCCCAACTGTAGTACAACTGTGACTGTCCCTAGGAGTAGGAGGGAAGCCTTTTACGGTTGGCTGGCTCCACGTTTGTTTAACTGTGGATTGGATGATTGTCAGCAGCAATACCAAACCTTAAGAATGCAGGAGCATGGAAGAGTATAAATTTGAAAATGAAAAGAGCCATTCCATTTTCAGTTCTCACTGCATTTTGAAAACCGTAATTGAAGAGGATAATCATTTAACAGAGCCCATTGACTGCGAACTTCCATTTAAGCTCATGATGGACATCGAATTACACCAGTCCAGTCTAGTCTAGAAACTCTTTCACAGCTAAAGATCAGAGAAATGAGAACCCATCAGACTCAATAAAGAGGCATAATGAGAGAACTGAAACCTCATAACATATCTCATCTCTACAACATAACCACAACTTGAAATTTATCTGAGGGGGTGGACTGGCTATAGGAGGCATTCACGTCAACATATGAGCGGATACAAAAGTTCAGCATGCACACGCCTTCAGATCAACACGATCAGTTTATTACCACACAGCAGGGGCTAACATATTCAGTGATTCTATATTTTGCAGCAGTGAATCAAAGTGCAACTAAAGGCCATAGGACGACTTCATCAACAATAAAGGGTCAATTAAAGAACAGACCATAAAACAACTCCAGAAAACAAACGTGAAAGCTGAAAGGATCGAACTTTCTTCAGGTAACCGACGAAATTTGAGCACACCCAAACGCCAAGCCCATATCGTCAAAAAAACAATGCGAAGTCCAGCAAATGGGAAGAGGAAAGTAAATTGATGAGCCCCACAAACAGGAGAACGAAGCCCAGTTAACAGGAGAGGACGCCACCTGAGTCAAAGACGTGAACGAGGTTGGTCTGACAGTTATCTTGGCCGTAGCCGCCGAACAAATAGAGGAACCTCCCTCCCTTGATGGCGTTGCACGTGTGGCCCCACCTCTTGCCAGGCCCACCACAACCGCCGCCATCCACGGCTTCCTTCCCCTGCTCGGCCCTCTCCCACCTCATATTCTCGACAAAATATGCAGCCCCCGACGAGAAGCCGCACGAAAGGAGCGAACTTTCTTCGAGTGAAAAGATGGGTTTTGCTGTTTTTTTCTGCGATTCAGAGTTCGCGCAGAGAAAAATCAAGTAATCCCATAAACCTAAGGACGATGATAATGTCCATTAGAGAACTGAAAAACTGGAGAAATTAGGGATTTTGTATTTTTAAATGATAATTATTTTTGGGAGAAATGAGAAAAATTACTGTAAAGTGTGAGGCAATGCAAGTCGTCAAAATCTAGGCCTAGTCAATTTCGCCCGATTCGATCTATCAACACATCGGATCGGTATTGATAAAAACGAGTGGACGAGTGATAACTTTGTTTATTAAAATTTGCGATGATTTTATGTACCAAAATATAACAATGCTGGCAAATATACTTTCAAATTTTGAATCAAGCACGGTATGAAAAACTTTATCTTCATGTTTTGCACCGATCTGCGCCGGGTTTGAATCTAATCCCGATCCTCCTCCGTCTTAAACTCGATTCGGGGTGGAGCACAAGCCGATCTCCTGGATCCCCTTAGCTGGAGCTGGTAGAAGTACCATGGAGAAATGAAAATCTACTACTGCATGTCTGTCTTGTTCGTGCTGTCCAATCCAATCGGTCGGGGCACAGGAAGGAAACAGCTTTCTTCTCGAAACCTTGGAGTATCTCAGAAGGAACAGTGACTGTGAATTAATGAGGCTTTTAAGGAGCTGGTCCAAAGCAGCAGCTGCTGCTTCTTTAAAATCTAATAGCAACGGTTCGAAGTGAGGATTACTAAATATTCAACGAGTAATAAGTAACAAGTTTGTCGTGTAAATTACTATTCGCATCTTAACACGTACAAGGTTAACCATTGAAAATTGTGAGAACTGTACAATAATCAGGATTTGAGAGAAACTTACATAATAAACTCATACACACCGAATATTTTCTCGAAAATGATTTGTCACTTTTTTTTTCATATACACCATTACCTAATATTAAGGCATTTAATAAATTTTGGTTAATTCATATTAGGATTAATCCAGTAAATTTTTGCATCTAAACTAAATTAATGATGATAAACTGACTTGCTGCATACGTGTAGACAAATAGGCTGCTTTATAATATTTGTGAATCGACAAATAAATGATTTTCTTCAGCAAAAAAAAAATGATTTTTGTGTGCATATCACTGAATATTTAAAAATTTATTTAATTCGTATTAATTATATTCTAGTCGGGGAATCCATAATATTAAAACTCTCTTAAATATGTCTTTTCATTCACATAAATTAAATTTGAAATTTTACTCAATATAAGGGATATGAAACAATCTCGACAAATTTATATAAATACCAGTTTTTTATTTTGTTTTATTTTGTGAATAACAATTAAATGGATTATTTTTTATTTAATACACTACATGATATTAGAAAATTTAATGGATTCAAAATAGTTCTTACTCAGGTCCGGTGGGCCCTTAGCATAAGAATCGAATGCAAAATTTTGTTCTTCCTTTTTTTTTTTTTTTTGCTTCTTTTTTGTATGTACATAGCAAAGGATATCTCCTAGACATATCTAACAATTAAAACATAGTCTTGCTCTTGTTCTTGTCCTCCTCCTCCTCCTCTGCAGCTGTGCTGATTCTAAGCTTTCGCCTCCAGGCCTGTTCTTATGCAGCTCCCTCCATAGCTGGTAGCTCCTTCGGAGGAAAGCAGCCGGAGATTTAAGATGAAGTCAATACTAACTAATGAAGGAAATGAGATGTAGAAAAACAGATCGGGCTAAGCCATGTGAAAGAGAAACTCGATCGGTTTTGCGTCGAAGTGCCAGCTGATATTCTCGTTTTCGTGTTACATGATTAAGAACTTTGTCGTTATAATATGTTCCTGTCAGCTAAAACCTGATGTTGCCTACCTATTCTGTAATTAATTTCCTACTTTTCATGCACAAAGAAATTACATGACATAAAGACACCTCGTGTATGGCTCAAGAGAGTCTTGAACGTCACGGGATACCTCGTCGTGATATCAATTAGTGAGAAAGGGTAAAAAGATGTGATTTATAAGAAAAATTTAGACGATAAAATATAAATTCAAATTTTAGATAAATTTTTTTTAAGAAATATCTTAAAAACAATAAGTAAACCATTAAAAATTCCTTTAAAAACTTGTATTATGTCATGTTCGACATCTTTTTACCCTTTCTCACTAATTGATATCACGGTTTTTGGGATTTCATAGGGTTTTGTTTAGGTTCTTGAATTTTTTTAAAGAAATGTTTAAATTTATATTTTACCATATAAATTCTCTTTTATAAATCTGCTGATATCACTAATTCGTATCAATACGTGATGCCACTAAATAATATTGACGTGATATGCTTGATACATACAAGACTTTCTCGTATGGCTCACACTTCCTAATTATAATATTTTATTTGGCTCGATCTTTATGTTTGGTATTGTTGTTGGGACCATCGTACCTTAATACTCTTTAATCTAGCTTGATGCATTTGAACTTATATCCTTCTTTACCCAAAAAAATTTACAGATATATGTATTTCATATAATCCTGGACCACAACTCCATGTAATTAAATAGTTTAATTTAGTTTAGGGAAAAATCTTTATCACTATTTTTTTTTTCAATGACGAGTGTACTAGTCCCCATGGGCTCATGAATATCCTCCAAACCTGTGAGTCTGGGCAAGTCGATGCTCTCATGTGTGTACAGGTAGCCTCCAGAGTTTTTGTGCCCGAGTGGTGATTCAAACCCCCAATCGAGGATGGATTTAGAGGGAGTGCGGGGCGCAATCACCCCCTAAACTCAAAAAACTCCACGAGATTCTATCTAAATTTTACTTAATTATATCTAATTTTTATTGAACTATATATAGTTCGCTCCTTAAATTCTTTACTTTACTTTCCTATAGAGTTTTGCTCATTGAGCAAGTTTTCTGGATCCATCCTTGCCCCCAACTTTGGCAAGTACCGATGAGTCAGACGAATGCCTCACCAACCAAACTAGTCTCGGGAGGTTATATTATCACTAATTAATCACATCTATTTTTCTTCCCGATGATCTGTTAGACTAATTGCCGATGTAGGGTTTCAACCCTAAACACTTCTATTTAAAAGCTCTCCTTCGTGATGTTTTTTCTGCTTCATATTAAAACTCACCAGCCATCAGCAACGTTCTTCCCTTACATTTCTTCTCAGCCTCAAACTTCCCCATACTACTACTGCCACTGGAAACTTCCACCACCATGTTGCCGGATCTCCAGAGTGGTACTCTCTCCAGCTTCATTCCGATTGGAACCGAATACTCACATGTTGTCAGCCTCGAGCTCTTCCTCGGTGCTCTCTTGATCTTCACCATTGTATCCGCCTTATTCCTTTCCCCGGGTGGTCTCGCCTGGGCCATCTCTAGGCCAACGAGCTGGCCTCATCCCCCGTTTGCCATCCCCGGCCCATCAGGTCTGCCTCTCATCGGCCTTGTCCCGGCCTTCACCAAGGCGTTGACCCACCGGGTACTTGACAAACTTTCCCGGGACCTCGGGGCTAGGAAGCTGATGGCATTCTCAATGGGGTTCAGTCGGTTCATCATCTCAAGCAACCCTGGGACTGCCCGGGAGATCCTCAACAGCTCGGCCTTCGCAGACCGGCCAGTGAAGGAGTCGGCATACGAGCTCCTATTCCACCGTGCAATGGGCTTCGCACCATCTGGCAAATATTGGAGGAACCTGAGGAGGATCTCAGCCTCTCACCTCTTCTCTGCGAGAAAGATCGCCTCGATCGGGGAGTTCAGGCGTGAAATAGGGCTCAAAATGGTGGAATCAATCAAGGAACAAAATGGTAAGAGCGGCGAGGTTGAGGTGAGGAAGATACTGCACTCTGGGGCACTGAACAACATGATGATGACCGTGTTCGGTAGGTCCTATGATTTTGGCAATGGAGAGGAGGGGAAGGAGCTCGAGGGTTTGGTGAGTGAAGGGTATGAGTTGCTTGGGATGTTCAATTGGAGTGACCATTTCCCTCTCTTGGGTTGGTTCGATCTTCAAGGAGTGAGGAGGAGGTGTAGAAGGTTGGTGGCAAAGGTGAACGTGTTTGTCAAGAACATCATGGAGGAGCATAGGGTTAGAAGGAACAGCGACAGTGTTAAGAACGCAAGCTCTAAACTAGACTGTGGAGAAGAAGATGATCGTGACTTTGTGGATGTGTTGCTCGATTTGGAGGAGGAGAATAAGCTCCTTGACTCTGATATGGTTGCAGTCTTATGGGTAAGTGATCTTATGGATTTTTTTTTGGTCTATTGGCCGAGAAAAATTGTAGTTAAGGTATCAAAGCTTGCCCTAATTGGGAAGTTTGTTTTCGAACTCTAGGTAAGTCGACCTAGTTTTCAGGTCAAAAGTAATGTTATTGCACCAAATTTCATTTCTCCATGCATTGAAATTGTATTGATATTGATTTCGCTAGGTCTTTTTTCTTGGCTGAGATTGTATTCGATTTGATGTGGCTAGGTCTCTTTTATTGTCTTGATTTGTGGGAGAAGGCTCGCTTTACATTCATTTTAGTTATTGTCTGACTTCATTTATGATCTCAGGAAATGATCTTTCGAGGCACTGATACTGTGGCCATCCTCTTGGAGTGGATCATGGCGAGGATGGTTCTGCATCCTGATGTCCAGGCAAAAGCACAGGCTCAGATCGACTCGGTTGTCGGGCACGAGGGTCGGTCTGTCATGGACTCAGACCTCCCGAGCCTGCCCTTTCTCCGTGCTATCGTGAAAGAAACCCTAAGAATCCATCCACCGGGTCCCCTCCTATCGTGGGCTAGGCTCGCGATACAAGACACCCATGTGGGAGGCTACTCCGTCCCCGCCGGCACAACTGCCATGGTCAACATGTGGGCCATAACCCACGACAGGGCGATCTGGTCCGACCCCGAAGAGTTCCGGCCCGAGAGGTTCATCGATGAGGACGTGCCCGTAATGGGTTCCGATCTGCGGCTAGCTCCATTCGGGTCTGGAAGGAGGGTTTGTCCGGGGAAGACGATGGGCCTGGCCACGGTGGAGCTCTGGTTGGCACTGCTCCTGCAGAGCTTCAAGTGGGTTCCAACCGAGGCTGGGGTTGATCTCTCCGAGCAGCTGAAGCTTTCCATGGAGATGAAGCAGTCCTTGGTTTGCAAAGCCATCCCTAGGGCTGCTTGATGTCGGGTCTTCCATCCCGAACTCGAAAAACTTTGATGCCAAAAATTCGGGATATCATCAGCAAATAATAGTTGCATGCATGGTGGGAAGAAATTAGGGTTTGTAGCTAGCTAGTGTGTTCAGGTGTGTAAATCTTGTCGTTTTGTGTAGTTGAAGCGTGTTATTTATTTATGTTGTGGAGTGGATGACCGTATGTATGTGTGGCCCAAGACGTGTACGGAAACACTCTCGTGCAAGGCTTTTTATATAAAGTGTTGTTTGTATGTTTGTGTGTGTGTATGTAAGTTTGTGTTTTGCTGAGATTATTTTGCATTTGAATGCGCGAACATGCACAATCCTAGGATTGACAAACAATGAGCAAACAAACGGATTGGCTGTTGGTAATCGATGGTGTCATAGTAGTGTTACGAACTCAGGTTCGGAAACCTGTGCAATCGAGTGGGGAACCGTGTTTTGAGGCCGGCATTCCTCTCTGTTGATAAAGTAAGCATACAATCCAATGAGATTTTGGGATAACATTCGGGATATACATCTGAAAGTCATAACTAACATTATTAGCATGTGTATAATAGGAGACCAATATACAACGTGCATAATCTCCAATTATCGTTCTTCGACAATATGAAGAATGTTGTCGGTGACATTCTCCGTTACTCAATTCGCAAAAGTTGTCACTGTAGAACCTATACAACGTCAAAGCTTGCTCTCTCAGCTGCATTCATCCACATCAAATTCCATGTGGTATCAGTCCCTCGTAAAGAGCTGTGGAACACATCTGACTGTGATATTAATTCCACTGCGACCTCGCACTAGACCTGCAGCCACATGCACTAAATGAGAAGACAAAAATTTTCAGACTTTTAAAACGGTGCAATCTAGTCATATCATTGTCCAACATGTTACATGAAATCTGTGAACTGCAGTGGATCGTTTCTAGCAGGACACCACGACCAGTTTCGGATTCTCCATGCCTTCCACTTCCCCTCACTTGAGTCATCACATCCGCATGTTGTTGCCGAAACTCCTCACCGACAAATTTTGTGATCGCTTTATATTCTATCAAAATTTAGGGAGGATGTTGATTGGATCATTACTCACGAATGTTCACCTCTTCGTCATCATATTCTCGTATATGTTGGGTGCTCCTCCGGCAAAGGAGCTTCGACACATTTAAGATAAGAATATGAAATAAGGTGGGAAAAGTTGCCAAAGTGAAAGGAACAAAATGCTTCCAATAAAAAATAAAAAGAAAAAGAAAAAGTAGTTTCTCCCCATATATAATTCACAGACACATGCATAATTCTTCTAATGTAAAAGGAATTCTTTTTCTTTTTCATAATTTGATTATTTAATGATTAGTTTGGAAAAGGGAATTTCATGTAGTTCATATCACTCTCGACCAATTCGATCTTAGAATTGGGCATGTTCGCGTGCCTCTATAATTGAAGCACACTCTTCACTTTCTTCCTGGTCGGGGCGCAAGTGTACATAAAAATTAGAATGAAAATAAGAAAGATTAGTTGATAAAGCGTGTTAGGCACACTATCCCGACATAATACTAAAATATATATTATAAATTTGATTTTTATTAGCCGAACTCTTGTTCTCTTTTACTTATCGTCTAATATAGATCCGTGGACTTACTATGTAATCAAAGAAATTAAGTTTTCGAGAAAGGGATGATCTGATTTGATGTGGCAGAAGTAGTAGGAATCGACGCAGAAAATTTAATCTAAGGGCATACAGTTCAAGGGAAGTAAAAAAAAAAATAGGGAATGATTTGATAAAAATAGATAAAATCGACGAAATTATTTAACAATCTGCAAGTTTTCTTCGAGATCAAAGGAGGTGATATTGACTCTTGCGTTCCTCTAAATCTATCATTGTGCAGTAATATCACACTCGACACGATACCAAAATGTCCTAACTTCGATTTCTACGAGGAAAAAAACTTATCACGCTCCTTTACATTCCTCTACTAATTGTCCATTCATTTCAGGTCATGAGCGTTTAAAGAAGGGGGAAAAAAACGAGAGAATGCAGGAAATGCTTTCTGGCAAGGCAGCATACACCGATCTCGTAATCCTCTTCTAAATGGAATTTATCGATCTATTCTGATTTAAAAAGTTTTATCACGATACACGTCGATCGAACATACATATCTTGAGAAAGATGAATGCACTACGATAATATATTTTTGTATCCTTCGATTTTTTTTTCATTATTATCCCGAAATTATGGATGGTCGAGACCACAATGAAGGTCCATTCCAACACCTAACTGTGCACGCAATTATGTGTCATCGCATCATGTATACTTTAATCCCACGATGATGATGGTAGAGATAATGACTGTGCTTATCATGATTTTTTTGTAAATTGGAATGATGCAATTGGCACCTTTTTAGCCCCAAAAAAAAAATTGCTAGTGCCGGAGGAGGCAGTCCTGAGAGTGGACATAACTCATTTGTTTTTTTTTTTCTTTTGCAAAAAAAAAAACTTGTTCTGATGATCTTCATCAAACCGTTGGTTGATCCGTGTCCTCGACCATGGAGTCCGCGAATCGGGATTAATCTTGGATCTAGGGTTTGATTTGAGATGAATATGGGGAAGCGAGATAATATATGTGCTAGCTAGTACGGAGACGACAAATCGAGATTAGTTTTGGATCTAGAGTTTTGATTCGAGGTGAATGTTATGGGGGCAAGGAGGTAATTTACACTAGCTATAATGGAAATGACGAATCGGGATTAATCTTGGATACGATTCGAGACAGATTTAGGGGAGGTGAGATAATCTATGCTAGCTGCTTAGTTGAAGATGAGAAACTGCTGGGGACCTTGTCTGGTGTCATCAAGCACCATTGCTGCCTCTTGGCCCCTCTTGTCTCTTCAATTGATTCAATTTCCATTGTTTTCCATACGACAAGAAAAAAAACAAAGGAAAATGGTTTTTTGAACAAACAGGAGCAATGTGTTTAAGGTTTAAATTTTTTTTAAAAAGACAACTTTTTTAGACCAATATGTATGAGTTGATCAGACGGTTCAATACTCTTTTCATCCGGCCTCTTTGTATTTCTTTATGTTTGTTCTCACCTAATTATCATTCTTTGATGGAAAGAAAATTCAACCAACTTTGACATCATCACCATCATCATCTATATTACAGCAATATATTAACTCAAGCCATGATTAAGTTAAACAATGGCAATCGAGGGGCGGCAGGTGTTGATAGTGAAATCAACAGTGCATTCCTCCCTGCCTCCTTTTAAATTTCTTCTTACTTAACTATCATTCTTAAGCAACAAAGGATTCAATCAATTTTTAGATAATTAATATATTTAATCGTATGAACGTGCGATGGACCATAACATTGATTATATTAATTAATCCTGATTAAGCTAGTTCATAATTGGATATGGTGTTGTAGTATGGCGGCAAGTACCCCGGAGGAAATCTCAAGTGCAGCAATGGTACCGCATGTATATGCCAGTTAAAAAACTAGCATGTGTGATGATACCACGTGACAATATCTAAATGGTTGTCATTAACATTGATATGTTACAAAATTAACATATGCTGCCAGTGCTCGACCTAAGACTCTCTCCCTTCCAAGAGTGAATGCAATACAGTCTTCCACTGTTTTTTCGTCATCACAAGTATCCAATGCCCGGTGAGTTGACTAATCCAATTTGAGATAGATGGGTCCGTTAAGGGTGTATAACACTTTCGATCATAAGTTTTCACAGAATAACTAGTGTTTTGCTTTGACCGGTTAATATAGTACCACCAAAGACCTAGCATACTTTAGAAAACCAGTTTTTTTTCCAAACTCGGACCCAAAAAGCTCATCTTTCGATAGATATTTTGCCACAGATGTGTCAAGAGGTTTTTATTGCGGGACATGGACTTCCCAAATTGCATAGGAATGAGCATTGAGCCATTAGACCGCCGTCCTTAGTTATAATCATAAATTATCTTCATTTAGAAAGATTTGGCTACGAAATTTTATTTAAGGAAAAGAAGGAGTGATGAACCATCTCAACTAATACTATATCGGTTCGCTTCCGGTGTTTTTAATATGCCAAGATAAGAAAGGGCTTGAACCATGTGAAGTGGGTAAAATGTGAACAGCTTTTGAAAGTTCAGGCATGCAGGGGTAATTTCACGAAAGTTCAAGGAGGTTTATCGTAATTATATTGGGCCTGGGCCTTACTATGTGTCAGTTAAGCTGTCCATTGGGCTTAGACTGAACAAAATACCATTTTCAAAGCCCATTTCATGAGTACTCTGAAGGGAGTAGTGTGGGAACGCTTTTGCAAAACAGGGCCTCAATTTTCACTTAACTAAAGGATTTCGAATATGAACTAAACAATATTAGATCGTTCATTGTTCATTTTCGGGGCAAATAAATCTCAACCGTCCAAATTTCCTCTACAAATCACGAGCCTTCTCGTGCATTCAGTCGAGCGTTAATCGGAGACAAGCCATTTAACTTAAACATTGAGTTATTCAGTCGAAAACACTGAGCCAAAACGTCATTCCACACGCAGGCTTAGCGGTCACTGTTCCCTTTTCTTTCGGTTTTCATGGTAGCACATTTTATATCGGGTAGTTTCACAGTAAACCGGGAGCCGAAGTTAGGGCGCGCCGGAATTTTTCCGAAGAAACGGTCATTTATTCAAGTTTCATGGTCACGGATGCTGTGCTGTTATTAAGGCTACCGCACTTTTCTACTTTGACCATACTAAGCAAGCATTATTAAGATGCAGGTGCCCTTACTGGATGAAGCTTCACCTTCAAGAATCAGCAACTTACTTAGTGAAACTTCCCTCGAAATTCTTCCCTAATTATTTCGAGAATTAATCAGTGGCGTAATCTTTTCCCGGGCGATGCTCATATCGCACTCATCGGTCATATCAGAAACCGGCTGTACAATAGAAAGTACGCATCAAAAACCAATCTTCAAGGCCACAATGCAACATTAACTTGATCTCCTGGAGATGTTGTTTCATTGAGATACAGAGTCTATATTACCGATTCGGGATTCAAATCACGACTTACGAGCGGATCGGTCAGATGGGCTAGCAGGCATTCGTTTGATCTTTATAGTAGTATGAAGGAAGTGGTAACCATAGGGGAATAGTAATCTTCCATAAGGAGTTCTTTGGCTCCTTTAATGAAAATGGCACCTATTGTTTTCCTTCCAAAACAAGCAAAATCATTCTTGTTCATTTGGAAATCCATCCCTTCATAATTAAAGATCAACCAGCCCAAACACGTGTTATGCATAAATTTATATATGGTCATATCTCGTCACGTGGCGTAAAAAAAACTTATCAACTTGTTACAAACGAGCAAATTAATATTTATCACCCCGAGCAATTACATCAATTATTGCTACTAATCAGAGTAATTTAATTGGTTTTTTCTCAAAATGTCGCCGTGAGTTAAGATCAAATGAGATTTTTTTTCTGTGTTCTGACATTGTAAATCAAATTCCATCATTTTCGAACTCATATGTGTTGAGTATCACTCCACAAAGCACCGTAAAATGAGTAAACACTTATCAGAATTGAATTGACTTTAAGTTGAAAGTTGTCTCAGTACAACCCTACGTAGTACATATCAAACAACTGCGTGTCACTTACTTGCATGCATCGAACGGGTGATATTCACCATATCATACCAGCGTAGGGTTTATAGGAAACTATATGTCATGGAGTAACACTGTTGGTACTCGAGTTATACTGTTATTTTATCACGTTCTGATTCTTTTGATTTTAAGTATGTATAGAGAGTCTTGAGATAAGCATGAGAAAGGTCCCGAGCTCCACACTTGGACGGCGAAATTCCAAAACTAACCCGAACTCTATGGATCTATGGAGCAATATTGGGTAAGTACGTTATGTGATGATTCTCTCCAAAAGTGACTTTGGAAGTGACTTGGACTTGGAGTGACATTTACACAAAGCCCTCTCAAAACCCACACACGGCAGAGGAATATACTTAACATACGAACACTGCAAAGAATCAATCAGGACAACAAAACAAAAGCCTCCCTCTGATTCTTCTTCTTCTTCCTCCATCTATCTTCTTCGGCTTCGTCTCCTCTCCATGGCTTCTGCATCAATCAGTAAGCTCAGTCAGTACGCTGCTATTCTCCTGCTTTCATGGTCCTGCCTCAGTTCTACTACCACAGGTCAGTTCCCAGGATTTAATCTCTCCTTCACTTCATTTCTGTCACATGCTTTGAGTTTTCGGGGGTATGAGAAAATGACGATCGGGTTTCTGGTTTTATATGTCGTGATTAGAAGCATACGATGCGCTCGATCCTAATGGGAACATCACCATCAAATGGGATGTCATGAGCTGGACTGGTGATGGCTATGTGGTAAGGACTCCCTGTCATCCTTGGCTATGTCGTGGTTGGATTGTTGACTTTCTAGCATTGAATCCTGTTTAACCCGACACAGGCCATGGTCACGATCATCAACTTCCACCAATACCGGCATGTCCAAGCCCCGGGGTGGACCCTGGGCTGGACATGGGCTAAGAAGGAGGTGATATGGAGCATGGCCGGTGGCCAGACCACGGAGCAAGGCGACTGCGCCAAGTACAAAGGCATAATCCCTCATTGCTGCAAGAAGGACCCGACCGTCGTGGACCTGCTGCCCGGCACTCAGTATAACCAGCAGGTTGCCAACTGCTGCAAGGGAGGAGTCATCAGCTCTTGGGCTCAGGACCCGGTCAATGCCGTAAGCTCGTTCCAGATAACTGTGGGCGCATCCGGTACGACCAACAAGACCGTGAAATTGCCCAGGAACTTCACTCTCAAGGCGCCCGGACCTGGCTACACTTGCGGGCCGGCGAGGATCGTCAAACCCACCAAGTTTGCCACGCCGGACCAGAGAAGAGCCACACAAGCAATGAGTATGTGACAAAGTTTAACTGGGTTCGAGTCCAACTTATCAGTTTTGAGAACTTAGAACCGCTGGAGTGGTTTATTCACAACATTGATTGCATTCTGGCAGTGACATGGAATGTTACCTGCACGTATTCTCAGTTCTTGGCACAGAAGACGCCAACCTGCTGCGTCTCCCTCTCCTCGTTCTACAACGACACAATCGTAAATTGCCCGACCTGCACTTGCGGGTGCCGTAGCAACCGAACCGACCATCAAAGCTGCTTAGAGTGAGCTTTTTCGTGCCCCTTTCTCGGCTCCATGTCGTAAAATTACATTCCCAAAGTTAATCATCTGGTGTTTGTCTTGCAGGCCGGAGTCGTCTTCACACTTGGCTTCGGTGGTTCCTGGCCAGGGAAAATCCGGCAATGAAGGGCCTATTGTCCAGTGCACTAGCCACATGTGTCCGGTCCGGGTCCACTGGCATGTCAAGCTCAACTACAAGGAGTACTGGCGAGTCAAGATCACGATCACGAACTTCAACCACAGGATGAACTACACCCAGTGGAATCTCGTCGTTCAGCACCCAAACTTCGACAACCTCACCCAGATCTTCAGCTTCAACTACAAGTCCCTGGCCCCTTATGCCGGGTTCAGTAAGTATCGACTCGATCTTTGCATCGAAACTCTGGTCTTATATATAATAAGTCAATGAGTATTTAACATGCCACTATGAATATGGATCGTATTTCTTCCATCCGCAGATGATACAGGGATGTTATGGGGAGTGAAGTACTACAACGACTTGCTCATGGAAGCTGGCCCTTCCGGGAATGTGCAGTCAGAGCTGCTGTTCCGGAAGGACGAATCCACATTCACATTTGAGAAGGGGTGGGCTTTCCCTCGCCGGATTTACTTCAACGGTGACAACTGCGTGATGCCTCCCCCGGATGCCTACCCGTGGCTGCCGAATTCCAGTCCCGGAGCCGGTTCCTCCCTGCTAACTTCAGCCATGAGAGTCATTCTGTCAGTTCTATTGCTGTGGGCTTGGAGTTGGATGTAAAATGCACCCCATCCCATTTTGCTCTGTTGGGAGAAAGTTCGTGTCCCGGGCTAAGGATCGGTTTTTCGGATTCCTCACAGGTCGCATAGTCCGTACTGTGACTATTTATGTAACACTTGATCGATTCATAAGTAGATATAAATGTATCGATTACAAACCCACCTGGCCAGGCCTGAATGTAGGCCGTTCCAGCGCTGGTTAGGACCGAGACAGTCGAAGACGAAGCTACCAAACTCGAAGTGCATCTGTGATATAACCACTGGGACTCGGAGACCATTTCCGCAATATAGTTCTTGATCGTAAACAAGCCACCGGATCGTTAAACATGTTCGCTGTAGGATCCAGCGGTCCATACGCATCAAAGGTAAAAAGCCCAACAGGCCCAAGAAGCCTCTCCTTCGGCTGGCCGACGTCGGTGAGAGACCGAACAACATTGTACTTGCGGTTCCACTTTGCGAAGCTGATGATTATCAAAATGGACTCGGCGGATGTGGTATTAGAGTCTTGTAAATTGAACTAATTCGAGAATTTTAACTTTTAACAATAAGCATGTCTCGATTTTAAAATAACTCAAAGTTATTAGATTTTTTAATATTGCATGGAATAAATTAAAGAAATGCACTAATTAAATACGTATGAAAATGGAAAACAGTTAATTAGCCACTGAACAAAAAGAATATTCGATTTATATGTGCCCAGCCAAAAAAAATTCGATTTCTATATGTTAAAACCCTATCATATAAAATTGGTATTGATTAATTGAGATAATTTAATATCTCTTATCTTTAAATAGGATTTCGAACTTAAATTTTTATAAATGGAGAAATCCATGAGCGAAACAGTTTTGATACTCAGTATACCAACCCATCACAAATATGAATCGGTTAGGTCATTTTTTGTCAGATATCAAGAAGTGTAAGCCGTAGCCCATATCACGCAATAATTGAATGTAAGTAATAGCACGTAGAGGATTGGCATATCGAACAGGATCGGGGATACGGGATAAGGTCTTCCCTTTGAGGGAGAGACTGTAAAATACCATGTAAAATTTTTATTTTTTTATTAAATTATCTTATTCATTATTTCGAACATGTCTGTATCCATTTAGGGGATCTTGTCCTAAGTTTACTGTTGACTTCTCTGATTTATTTTTTAAAAAATAACGATATAGTATTGATTTTTTTCTTAATTATTCATCGTGAACTGAATTCATTTAAGAATTTCTCCTTATTAGATGAGGCAATAGGACTCTCACATCATATGGAAAGCCGAGCAATACACGCGTTCCCCTACCAAAATGGGAATTTAACAATTAGGTTCGGTGGCACAGCATTCATTCGATAGTTTGGCACGATCGAGTGGGCAACCCGACGGAATCGAGCAATTAGTGTGCCGAGACAGGGGCGTGTTCAATTGATGATCGACGTGGTGGCGATACTGCTCTGATAGCGGATTGATGAGCGATTTGTTTCGGTTGAAGAATTTTAATTTTACGATAAGAACGATGTGCTCTAAGGTTGCACGTTCCCTTAGCTGCTGTGCCATCACGCCTTCACCATCGAGTATCGGGGAAGCGTGGCTTGTCCGATGATCGAACTCGTAGACATTATACCGACTGATCGAATGGTGCAATTTCACAGTGCTATGAGTCATGCGTGGTTGCGTTGCGTTTTGTTGTCGGTATTAATGAGAGTTTCTGGCATCAAGCGTAAAGTTCGAAAAACCCAAAACTCTAAACAGACGAGGACTACGAAGGAGCATGACGATGACGCAAGGTGCCCTCGAGCATTCGATTTTGATTCTGAAAATTCTCTCAAACTCGTGAAGATCGTGTCAATTTTAAGTTCTCATGGAGTTGAACCCAAACCGTTCATGGATCGCCCCATCTCGTTCGTACACATGTTGGCATGAAATGAAGTCGACACCGAACGGGCTACACGGTCTAAGATTCCGAGCCTCGAACGAGTTGAAATTGTCAACTTGTTTTCACTGGGCTAGCCTTTGACCAGTCACTACATGCCGAACCCTCGGCACCCTCGCCTTAGCCACCTGGGCTTGGACTCGAGTGGGTTGGGCAAGATAACCTAACTTCATCGTTGACTTTGACCAGTCCCCCACAACTTGCCGTGTACGGTGGGCTGCTGCCCGATGGCGGGTAGGTCGGTCCAGCCCCAGCCAGCACAACCCAGAGTCCAGACCAGACACGATAAATATTAAAAATATTTAACTTTTGTTAGCTTCGTATTATGTAGATTTTTCCAAGTAAACGTGGGATAAATATGGTTAAATTATTAAGAAATAAATTGACTTGGCTCGAATTATTAGACACGAAATCTGTATTATGTACAAAATTGTATAATTAAATTTAATAAAATTCTTGGGAAAAAAACTCCCTCCACTTCGAACCCCAAATAGTTTTTAAGGAAAAATAAGCTTCATATTGAGCCAACTCAATCAATTTACACTGACGATAATTATTTTATTCCTAATATATCCTTAAAATTTTGGCATTTAATCTTTTTTTTGAAAAAATTTTGGAGCCAATTATGCTTTTTTTTTTCCTGGATACGGAACGTTCCGATTGGGATCTATTAGATTTTAAATAAAAATAAATGAAATGAAATTGATTGATCGTGATTTGAAATTTTTACATCCTCACGAGCTCAGTGCGCCTTAAATTTTCAAAAACGTTGTTTTCATCCTAGAACTTATTTATTTATTTTTTATTGATATTTAAAAATTTAACTAATATTTAATTATTTCATATTTAAATTCACCATAAAATTCTTTTGATTTTATATTTTTTTATTCACGAAATTTAGATTCGTAATGTTATTTAAGAAAAAACAAAGTGTCTCGCCCGGTCGATTGTGCTCGGCCTTTCGAATTTTCAAATTGAAAAGTTGCTCAAAAGGCAAGAGACAACCTCGTCAACATCATGTGGACCAAAAACACGGGACAAGTCATCCTTGGCACTTTATCAAACGTGACATGTACGTTGCAACGGGATGCTATGTCTTATAGTTGAGACTCCGATTTCGCAAAACCGACCCACCGACAACAGTATGCAGAACGATCGATCGAACTATAATCTCCCTCGTGCAGTCGCAACATGTCCTAACCATAGTTTTTAAAACCGGACCGGGCCGGAAACCGGTCAAGGTATGGGTTCTTGGGTTCAACCGGGGTTCAATGGGTCTAACCGGATTTTTACAAATAATACCTATAATAATATAAAATTAGTAATATGAATGTAAGATTGTTATATTCTATACATCAATTTATAATTTCAACTTTACAAATAAGATTGTCATATTTTATACATTAATTTAGAGCTTAGGTTTCCTTTTTTTCTATTTTTGACTCTTTTATTTTTTATTTTTTTTTGTTTTTCTTCATTGACCGATTTCTTGACCGGTTCTTATGAGTTCAGCGGAAATCCGGTCAGACCGGCCGGTTCCTGCTGTCCAACCCGGTTCTTGATGCAAATGGAATAATTAGCGAACCCGGACCGGGCTGGTGTCCGGTTCCCGGTCCGACCGGCCCATCCGGTCCGGTTTTTAAAACTATGGTCCTAACAGAGAAGAAGAAGAAGGAGAAAGTTATCGCACTAATTATCAACATGATTCGGCTGCGATGGTTTGACAAAAGAGTTTTACATGTTCACGAACCGAACAGGTTTGAACTTGAAATAGTTAGGACCCACCGATCTTCTGGATATCGGACGGTATATTACGAAAAATAAGAGATGAATGCTAAAAAACTCTTATTTATGTAATGAAAGTTAAACAACTTAATGTAACGACTTACAATAAAAAAATTTAAATTAAAAAAAAAAGAATTTAACGGCTCGGGTTAATCGATGAATTTTCGACCGGAACCTAAACTAAGATCCAATAATTAGTATTAATTGCTTAATTACATAGACCTCATAATGAAGACTAATTATTATTGTTACTGTATTACTATCATAAAAAAGGGCGTTTTTTTCCTTTCAATATGATTTAAAATATAAAAAGTTATTTTAAATTGGTTTAGATTGTTAAATATTTATTCCTCTCCCATTAAATTTTGAAATTCAAATATTGTAAGTGCTAAAAATTTTATTTTATGATTGATTTTATATCTTGGCATAGATTGATATTGATCACACAAATTTATTTTAATTTTAAAAATATAAATTGAAAATAAATAAAAGTAAAAAAAATCATTTTTCTGATTTTCTCCGAGGCGAGAAGAGAGTCTTGTATATAATCACTTGATAGTGTTAATATAGTATTATGAGTTAACAAAATTTTATTATTTTTAAAATTTATTTATTAAAAATTTTAAAAAATAATCTGAAAACAATGTAATTTAATTAACTTATAATATTATATCAGTATTATCATGTGATATTCTCCTTGCATTCATCACTTTCTCGAGGGGTATACACGTCTTCGCACGTGCCGGCCACATTGGACTTCAGCCTGCCTTTTTAAATTCTCCTCCTCAGAGCCTTTCCCCATAAATCACTCCGCCATCCCTCTCTGCATCTCCTCTGCTCTGCCCTGCTTCCCCTGTCTTCCTCCCGATCCCTGAGATCTCGTCGATCGCCGACAATGGCCACCGCATCGGGACCAGCTCCAACGCCGCTGCTGAAGGACGAGCTCGACATCGTGATCCCGACGATCAGGAACCTCGACTTCCTCGAGATGTGGCGGCCCTTCTTCCAGCCGTACCACCTCATCATCGTCCAGGACGGGGACCCCACCAAGACCATCAAGGTCCCGGCAGGGTTCGACTACGAGCTCTACAACCGCAACGACATCAACCGCATACTGGGCCCCAAAGCCTCCTGCATCTCCTTCAAGGACTCCGCCTGCCGCTGCTTCGGCTACATGGTCTCCAAGAAGAAGTACATCTACACAATTGACGACGATTGCTTCGTGAGTCCTTCCTTCCTTCCTTATCCATCTCTCCACTCCGATCTCAATCTCTCTTATATATTTCGCTGCTCTGATCGTATCCTCGTTTTTGCTGGGGGTTGTTGCTATTTTGGTTCCTTAAGAGATTAAGACGCGTGTTTCCATGAGACTTGAGGTTTGCTCGATGTGGTTTTGATCATCGAGGGGCAAGAGAGTTCGGATCTGAATGTTAACGAAAAGGGCAATTTTGACTCTTTAGCATTGGCTTTGGTATTGTCTGTGCTTTTGCGGTTTTAAGTGTTCGATCTTGTGTCCAACTTTGGGTCAACGTCTCTATTGTCTGGTTTAACATTGCCTACGCCTGTTGATCTGTTCTGTGTACCGAGAAAGATCCCCGATTTTCACCAATGCTGCCTGATCCAATTGGTTTGCTATATCCCTATGTCGAATTTTCCGAAATCTCAATTACATCTACACGATCTGAACGAGTGCATGTCCAGATGGCACGCTGAGTGTTTCTGATACCTGGGTTTGCGTTTCTTTGGATGAAATTGTGGAAATTCTTCACTCTGTAGATTGAGATCTATCCTCCAGGTTGTAGATCTGTTCGATTGGAAAGCATATTGAGATCACACTCATGTTTATTCACTGAATGACTACTAATGCCTGCAGTATCTCCATGTATCCATTGTGTTTCACTTAGTTCGTAGCCAATTTCGTTGCTTACAATTGCCTCAGATGATCAGATCTTGTTGCACTCTGAGCAATAACGATCTGTATAGAAGTTGCATTTGGACTTAAGACTTTGGATCCGCATGGTCAACAATGTTGGATGTGCCATGTCAAGCAGCCTTTGTTATAGGTGTAGGATCGGATCTAATCTGTATCGTATCCCCTTCCAATTTGCAGGTTGCTAAGGACCCGAGTGGGAAGGACATCAATGCCCTCGAGCAGCACATCAAGAACCTCCTATGCCCGTCAACCCCGTTCTTCTTCAACACCCTTTACGACCCATACAGAGATGGTGCTGACTTTGTTCGAGGTTACCCTTTCAGCCTTCGTGATGGTGCCCCAACTGCCGTATCCCATGGCCTGTGGCTCAACATTCCTGACTATGATGCCCCCACCCAGCTAGTCAAGCCGCTCGAGAGAAACACTAGGTAAAAAAAATAAATAAATGGAATTGTTGTTTTGGGTTATGATGCATATGAATTTCATGTTTCCCTTTCCCTCTAGGCTAATCTGTCCATCAATGCCAGGTATGTTGATGCTGTCATGACAATTCCCAAGGGAACTCTATTCCCCATGTGCGGCATGAACCTTGCATTCAACCGGGAGCTGATCGGCCCTGCGATGTACTTTGGGCTGATGGGCGATGGTCAGCCCATTGGACGATACGATGACATGTGGGCCGGCTGGTGCATGAAGGTAATAGGTCCAAGACTCGATTTTTATCATATCGGTTATGTGCTCAACCATAGTTCCGGAAAACGGTCTGACTCTGGCTGTTCGGACTCGTCCAATCTGACTGGTAGAGACTCAGATGTTGGATTTTCCGTCAATGAACACATTTGACTTGCCATGACTTGATATAACTTCTGCAGGCATTGAACCATGATCCTTATTTAATGGTGTGCTCTAGTTTCTGTAGTAATCTGAGAAATCCTTACTAAAGGGAAGGAAAGGTAGTAGCTTGTGGAATTTGACATCTCACAGCTGTTGTATTCCATTGGCTATTTGATAGGTCATCTGCGACCACCTGGGGCTCGGTGTTAAGACGGGTCTACCCTACATCTGGCACAGCAAGGCGAGCAACCCGTTCGTGAACCTGAAGAAGGAGTACAAGGGTATCTTCTGGCAGGAGGAGCTGATCCCATTCTTCCAACAAGCCACCCTCCCCAAGGACTGCACCACGGTGCAGAAGTGCTACCTCGAGCTAGCAAAGCAAGTCAAGGCCAAGCTTGGCAAGGTGGATGACTATTTCAACAAGCTTGCCGACGCCATGGTGACATGGATCGAGGCTTGGGATGAGCTCAACCCTGCCGGGGCCAAGTCTGCTGCTGCAGTGCCCAATGGAGCCTCAAAGTAGGAGAATTTGAATTGGCATTTTTTTCTTCCGGAGTCAGTTTAAGAAGCAGAACTTTGTATTCTTGTTCTAGATTAGACTGCATTGATGGTCTCTGCCTAATTTATGTTGAGGTTGGATGCGCTTTTAAGGCCTATTTGAGTTTTTTAGAACAATAACAAGCGGGGCGGTGTCTTTGGGTTTTCGCATTGATTTCCACTTCGAGCTGTGCTCTTGTTTCTGTAGCCGACATATACAATCTCTAGATTTGCTTATTGAGATTACAGCCTTTGGTTACCACCGGTTTCCGATGTTTCGCTTTTGAAGGTTTCGATATTGTGAAATCGTCCTTGCCAAACTTATACTGCTAGGAACCGTGCCAACCTCAACTTCTAAAAGGTAGCTCTCAACTGGGGTTGGGATACAAAAGGTAGCTCTCGACTTTAAAGACGTGGTCGGACTCTGATTTGACGGCAGAACTGTCTGTATAGCGTTATTGTCATAGTCAGGGTTGGCATTGTTATGGCAAGAATCGCAAAACGCCATTGCCGGGGATCGAACCCGCGTGACAGGCGGGAATACTCACCACTATACAACAACGACATTCTTAGAATTGGGTACGATTACTGTGCCAGCTCTTGCCAGCTGCGAGTGCAAGGTAAAAAATTTTCGATTTTAATTAGGTAGACATAAATCGATAAGTATATCTTATTTGGACGATGCTGTCCAATAATGAAAATATATCCAAACTGTATGTTTAAATAAATGATAAATACTGTAGAAATCACAGGCTAAAAGGTTAGAAAAAAGGTAAACCGATCGTAACGGATGTCATATGTTAACCGCCACAGTCTTTCCCGAACATTCGATGTTCGGTTCCGTGCGAGGGCGCGACGGACCCAACAATCGTGTCGAGGAAGTCAAGATGATCCAGACCAGAGTAGGAAAAATTGCAATTTGGGTAGGTTAAATCCAAGAAGAGCCTAAAACAAATCTCAAACTTTATGGTATCTAATTAATGAGCTTGCAATAAAATTCTCAAGCCACATCCAAGCGTCACGCACATCGCAGCAAGAAAACGCGAGGCTCTGGTCTTCTCGAAGGTTCGGTTTTGGTTCTTGTCGGTGAACCCGCCACACCCGGCCGGTACCCTTTTATTCTTCCTTTCCTCTTATTCCCTTCGAATCTCGGGATCTCGAAAAAAGATTGAGTATTGATTTTATTTTTGTTCTTTTTTCAGACTGAGAAATTCCATGACTCCAATGGAGCAACCTCGTACAAGAGTCATGAACAGCACCGATTTCCCACGGTGGCTGTTGTCCGCTGTCTTCTGTAGGCTTCCAATAGAATCCATCATCACCTGCAGATGTGTGTGCAAGTCATGGAATAGACTGATAAAAGATCAGGGATTCGCCAGAGACCATCTCCGAGAAAATACCGGCCCGACCCGGCTCATCGTCCAACCGTACTGGCCTCACCACGACTGGGCCGTGGATGGCCCGGTGGATAGCCATTTTCGCCTGCTCGACGTCAAGTCTCGTCGGTCCTGGAGAATCCAGGTGGAGGAGTTCGATGTCTCGGAGCTCCTGGTCATGGGCACATGCGACGGCCTGGTCGTCGCGGCCAGCCCGGTAACTCTGGACCCCATCTATGTGTGCAATCCGGTGACAGGAGACACCATGAGGCTACCTATACTATGGAGGAAGTCCGTGCACCACAACCACCGTGTCGGGCTCGGGTTCGACCCGTCCATACAGCGGTACAGGGTGCTACGGACCTACGTCGAGAATGGCGTCCGATCGTTCGAGTCGGTCGTTGTCGGAAACGAGCCCTGGAAAAAGATAAAGGTGCCGTATCAAACCCTTGGAAGCTGTAGGATCACCGGGCCAACGTTCTGGAGAGGTGCTAACAGAGTCTGAAATTATCATAACCGTTTATTCTAAATAGTTAATTTTGTTAAATAACGGTGTGATTTATTATTTATTATTTAATAGGTGCAATCCACTGGAAGGTACAGCCGGGGCTGCCGGACATTGGGCTGTGGATCCTAGCATTCGACATCAGTGAGGAGAGGTTCCAAACGATCCCGATGCCGAGCAACGACAAGTTCGACTTCGAGATGGTAGTCCTGGGAGGATCCTTGACCATAATCGAGCACGCCAACGAGAACATGCGAATATTCAAGATGGAAGGAGACCGGGCCGGGGAATTCGAGCTAAAGTTCGTAGAGGAACACGACACGCACGTGTTATGGAACCGATATCACTACTACGACGTTATCGACCGACCGGGCGACGGTGACGACGATGACGAGGAGGAGAGCTACTTGTTCCAGATAACTGCCTACTATGGGACGAAGTCGAACAGAAGGGAACATTTCACCCAATTCTTCCCGAAATTGTCAACTTATTCATATCGCGCAATCGCCGGGCTGCCCCAGAATTTCAGAACGGTCCGCGGCTTCAAGCCCAGCCTGGTGTCTCCTAAGGGGTAAATATGGGAGGAGGAAAAGTTTGTCCTTTATTTCATTTTTATTTTCCCTTTTTACCCCTGGAGTGCAATAAATAAGAAGAGACCAAGAGCTTTAAATTTGATAATTATAGTTTGGTGCTGTGGTACCGGTCACACACCCGTGGCATCGATCGATTTTACCAGTCACAGTTATTTCAATTGCCTCATGATTTCTTTGATAACCCTACTTTATCACGTGTCGTGAGAAAATACTAATCAGATTATGATGGGCGGACAAATTAGCATCAATCTCTCAAGTAATTAATTTGATTAATTTTTTCTCACTGTATTGTTATGAAATAAGATCTTTTAATATTTTTCGCTCAAAAATTGTGATTTATTGTTTCATTATGTATTACTTTAGCATATCAAAAGAGTCAACTTCTAAAAGTCAACTTTAACTTCAGTCCTTTTTAGGATACAAACTACGCAAAGGTCCAATCCAAAACCTCAGTTTCAATAGGGCGAAAGAAGAAGGGAAAAAGTTTTCTAGAAAATGGGTTCCCTTTCCTCCTCGAACCATCCCATCGTCTCGATGGCGGTGGTCGTCGTCGCGCTCTCGCTACTCGCGGCCACGTGCAAGGGCCAGCTGGAGGAAACCGTGGAGGTCCAGATCAAGAATAATCTGAACGTGTCTGTCGGGATCCGCTGTTATTCAGATAAAGGCGAGAAAACGCAAGGCCAGTCGGTTCCGCCATCGGGCTTGTTCGAGTTCAGCTTCCACACCTACCAGGACGTGCCCACGACGAAGTACGACTGCGGGTTCCATTGGCAAAATACTTACCATCAGTACACCATATACTATCAACCCAGGGAGACCTGTGCTGTGTGCGAGTGGTATGTCACCGTCGATGGCCCGTGTCACATCGACGCTGGCTCCCGTGTCGCTTACTGTCATAAGTGGGACGAATCCTCTGCATGAGGAGTGTCAAGTGCTGGAACAATTCGAATGATTAATCAAACATATGATCGTTTTTCGAGTATTTGTTGATTAACCCTATGTTTGGATGGAGGAATATCGCATAAATTCGAGAGTTCATAATGCATAAGATCGGGACGACGAAGAGAGAAACGAGCAAAAATAGTCTTACTAATTTTTATCAAATTTAAGGCCCTCTAATTGAGAAAGTTTTTCAGAAGAGCGGCCGTACCATGCAAGCGATATTGACGTGGTATATCCGTCCAATCAAAACTTGACATGTAATTAATAATTAGACAGTTATGGTTATTAAATCCTAAGAAATTTTTTAAAAAATATAAAAAACTCTAATAAATGGTAAACTATAATTGAAAAAAAATGTATAAATTATTAAAAAAATTAAAATTCCTAATAAATGTTGAATTATAATTGAACAAATATCAAAATTCTTTCACTGTATGTCAACGGAGGATTAATGCTCTACTCCAATAAGTCCCTTTTTCCCTTTTGAGATTGAGTTTTATTCTTTAAATTCATTGGCAACTAGATAAATATTACTCGTTCACTGTTTGATAAAAAAAATTCACTTATTCACTAATTTAAGTGAAAAAAAAGTCTCACTTGACCCCTACGTATTTTCATTAAATTGATTATGATTGAATTAAATGAGCAGTGCATAACTAATTCTTAATTATATTATTTTCTTAAGATGAAAATTTATATTTATGAATAAGCATTTATTACAATTATCATGAATAATAAAGTAATTTAATTGATAGTTTTTCATGGATCTGTTGGCCTAATCTATATCTAAAGGAGAAATTCTTAGATGACTCTAGTTGACCACGTAACATGAAGAAGTACCAATCAAATTTCAAAAAACGAGTAAATTATTATTAATAATTCCAAAATACCATAATTATTATTAATTAAAAATTTAACTGATTTTTCTTATCATATTATTGAGATATATAATCACTTTAAATTCTCACTCTACAAAGATAAAAATGCCAGCTCCTTACTTACTTTATATTTTAAATTTTCATTAGTTATTAAATGCCCCATATATATATATATATATATTTTTTTTAAAAAAAAAATTAAGGAGTAAATCTCTTAGTATTATTAAATGGGGATTTTATTGCCGCAGCTCAACTTCCAACAACTGAAACCTAAAAAGAAAAATAAAAAAATAAATAAAAAATAAAAATCTTACCGTATAATGATATAGTACGAAAATATAAACTAAATTAATATAATTAATATTAATCATGATAACTGCTCAAGTGATTAATATTATTATACTCATTTATTATAATTTGATCAATATTTTCTCACTTCTTGTTATAAGATGAATTATTTAAGGGTTTCTCTACAACATGAAAAAGCTATTGGTGAGGCCATTATCATCAATCAGATGGAGGAAGCTCACTGTGTTGTTTGGGAATGGGTACATAAGTTCTAATCCCTAATCATGGGATGGAATTTGCCAAAAATATAGATAAAATTATTAAATTTTACATAGAATTTATTAATATTTTTTACCATTTTTATATTTTTTTTAATTATAATTCACCATTTATTAGGATTTTTTTAAATATTTTTAAGATTTTCTACGATTTAATAAACATAATTGTGTAATCAATGATTACAGCATAACCTATCTAGTATGACTGCTCTACCGAAGGCTTTCTGCTCAATCCATCCATGGTCGTATAGCTTGAGGCCCCAGTGTTTCTCTCAGCGTGCAACACCTGATATTCAAAAACTCAATATGATATGAAGAGTCCAAATTCGAGAAAGATTAGCTCACAAAGGGATAAACTCTCCAAATCGTAGATTTTATAATTTTATAAGACTCGAATAAGAGATTTAAAAAATAAGAAACAGAATGATCTCAACCAATCCATGTAATTATCTCCCAGGTATCTTAAACTTGGTGATATAATAACATGTGAATTTCCTAAACTGAGTTGGACATTTTTATGAAGATAATTTTATTATATCATTAGTGGCAATACCAAAAGGTGAGAATTCTCCATCATTATCTACTCTTTTTTTACGTCACGATATCCAGCTTTCATCCGATTAATCCCGACGGTCATGTATGCACGTCAATAATCGCACAGAATATGGTAAATTCAGAGTTACAAGCTAACCCTAAAAATATCTGAACATGTGATGGCAAGTTTGATTCATTATCTAATAAACCCGAGAATTTGATTTATTATTTACTACGTATTATTTTAGTGTATCAAAGTCATATTGAACTTTTCTACTAAAATCAATTTAAACTTTCTCCTTATAGGAAACAGGCTCAGTTTCCAAGGGCCAAATTCCGGGAAAATGGGTTCCGTTTCCTTCTCGAAGCATCGCATCGTCGTCCTGATGGCGTTCGTCGCGCTCCCATTGCTCATGGGAACGTCCAAGGGCCAGACCGAGGAAGAAGTGCACATCACGATCAAGAATTCTCTGAACGAACCCCTCACGATCATCTGTCATTCGAAAGATGGAGCAGAAACACCGATGAAGGAGGTTCCACCGTCAGGGTCCTACGAGTTCAGATTCATCATATCCGAGAAAACACTGACAAAACTGTACACCTGCGACTTCGATTGGCGACTGAATTCCCATCAATATATGATATACTATCAACCTAGAGAGATGTGTGCTATTTGTCAATGGTACATCACCGCAGATGGCCCATGTCAGATCAACACAGGCAAAAAAGGTGTCCAGTGTCACAAGTGGGATGGAACCTCTGCATGAAGAATGCCAGTTGATATGCCATATTTTCCAGAATAACTTTGGATGATTAATTAAATATATAATTGCTTGTATTTCATTGCTCTTTCTTCTTTTCCTTTTTCCTTTGTTTTATGACAAGGAGTATTCGAGGAACGAGACTCGACCAATCTCAGGACCCATGGATACCTTGCAAATCCATAAGTCCGAACAAGTTCACCTCCCGCATATGCAGGCGTCATCTAGAAATTTTGCCCCCAAGCGATAATTCGAACCTCTAAAGCTGAGGCAGGCGAATGCCTTACCACCCTACCTGGCCTTGGGAGGTTGATCAACTTCCGTTTCTCTTTCTAAGTAATCGTTCTTAGTCCTGTGTTTGGATGGAGATATTTGCACGGAAACGGAGGAGAAAGTCTTGTATCTAACAGGTACGCCACAAGACAATACTGACGTGATGCTAGGAGCTAATGAAATCAAGCCATTTCTAGGGTTGTCTCTTTCCCTTTTAGGGTTGACTATTTCCTTTTTAGGGTTTATTTTTTTCTTTTTAGGTTTTACTAAAAATATCCTAAAAATAATTGAATCTTATTAGCTCGTAACATCACATCAGTATTGTCACGTAATATATCCGTTATATACAGGACTCTCGAAACAGCGAGGTAGAATTTTGGAAGGAATACGGGGGCGAGTAAAATAAAAATGGAAAGAAATAATCTTATTAACGAGAATCGAATATAAAATATGTCAGTCTTGTAATACCACTCTCATCATACCTCTTTTCATGAGGATTGAAGGTTTCTTTTTTTGTTTCCTGAATTCCATCAAGAATTTGTTGATTGAATTTTATTCTTGAAATTCATTATAGTAATCTATTGCTTGGAAAAGTAAAAAAAAAAAAAAAATCCATGCATCCACAATAAATTAATAAAAAGAAACCCAATGAAATTGATTTAAGTGAAAAAAAATCGATTTTATCTCGATTGTCTGGCAAAAAAAATGGCTTAAATTAAATGAGTAACACTCACCTAGTATATAATTTTAATTAAATTAATCACGACCGTTTGACCAAAAAATTCCTGATTGAATTAAATGAATAACATTCGAACGTTATAAATTCTAATATGTAAATTAGATTGAGAGTAAATACGGAAAAAGAAAAAGACACTAAATTTATCCGACGTTTGTATATAATCATCATATAGATTATATCATTAATGGCAATAACAAAAGGTGAGGATTCGTCAATATTATTTACCATAATAAACCCTAAAATGTGATTTATATGTCCAAAGCCTGAGTCTCCGGAGGCCAGAAGAAGGGAAAACGTACGTTTTCCGGGAAAAATGGGTTCCATTTCCTACCACTCCAGGAAGCATCTCGTCGCCTTGACGGCGGTCGTCGCGCTCTCGCTACTCGCCGGCACGTCCGATGCCCAGGCCGGGGAACGAGTGCAGGTCACGATCAAGAACAACCTGGGCCAGGAAGCCTGGATCCACTGTTACTCGAACGACGGCGACGACAGGCCGGGCCAGGTGGTTCCGGCGGGAGCCTCGTACGAGTTCAGGTTCGCCACGTACATGAAAACACCGACGAGGCTGTTCTACTGCGATTTCCGGTGGCAAAACAATACCCACGACAAGTTCATCATATACTATCAAGCCAGGGAGATGTGCGCTCTGTGCCAGTGGTATCTCAGCCTAGTCGGACCGTGCCAGTTGAACCCCGTTACGGGTGTCCGTTGTTTTAATTGGGGTCCACCCAATCAATGAATAATGTCGGAAAAGGGCGTGTCTCCCACAATAAATTTGGCAATTAATTAATTAATTAATTAAATGATTATCGCTTGTATTTTCCCTTTTTCCCCTTTTTTGTGAGTATTTATCATGTGATTTTTTCTCGTCGCATGATATGAGGAAAAAAGTACGCATTAAACTATAACAAATAAACAAGTTAGTATCAATCATCCGAACAGTTATCGTAAATTATAATTATTATTAATTAATTTAATTTAATTATTATTTTCTCAACACGTTGTTATGATGTAGGATTGTTTAAGATTTTCTCGAGATGAATAGAGATATTACCTTTTTTATAGGCATATGTTGAATTGTCATTAATAGTAATGAACATAAAAATTAAATTATACATGAATTTCTTTGATTTTGGGAGTAAATCTCTAGTATTAATTGGGGATTTTATCGTCAACTTCAGAAAATCTAGAAAAATTTTGATTTTTTTTATTGGTACAACATTTTGGAATTTTTTGCAATTTTAGTATTTTGAGATTCAGGTTTCCCAATTCAGAGAAGTTTCAATATTTCCTCTCACTAAAAAAGATTTTTGTGAATAAAAAATATTTATAATTAAGAGAATTTTACTTTTTTACTAATTAATCAAATTCTAACTTAAATTAATCGGAACCAATCAATTTGTAGCACAAAAAATTTCTCGTATTTTTTAATTTAGGTCTCGGGTTCGTATCCTTTTAATAGAAAAACTCATTAATGAGAAAGTTTTACCACTTTTAATGAATTAACCCGGTTTAAAATAAATTATTTAGGAATTATTAGACTTTTTTCTGTAATAAAAAAAGATTTGAACTTAATAGGATTATCTGCCTAAAAAATCACAAACTATTAAAAAATTTTATAATTTACCACGAACTATTTTTTTACCTTGAAAATCACAGATTATTCAAGAATTTCCTAATTTATAACGGACTATTTGTTAGCTGAAAAAATCACAAACTATGCTCACTTTTCCTAATATACCACGTCATTAATTTTATCTATTAATTGCTAATGTGCACAGTTAATTTTACTAATTATGCAAACAGAGTCTGATGTGGCGTCCATCTGGTCATAAAAAATACGAACTATTGTTGAATTCTCTATTTTATCACAAGAATATATGTGTAAACTATTGTCGAATTCTCTATTTCATCACAGAGATGGATGTGCAAATAGATATTCCTTATTCTTATGACCAAATAGATGTCAGGTGTGATGCCAATTAGTAAAATTAATGATGCACGTCAGCAATTAATGGACAAAATTAACGATACGGTAGATTAGGAAAAATGAGCATAGTTCGTGATTTTCTGAACTAAAAAAATAGTTCCTGGTAGATTAGAGAATTCTTAAATAGTTCGTAATTTTCCGAGTTAAAAAAATAGTCCGAGGTAGATTAGGGAACTCTTGAATAGTTCATGATTTTTTTTGCCAAAAAAAGTTCGTGTTAGATTAGGGAACTCTTGAATAATTCGTGATTTTTTAGGCAAATAACCCAACTTAATATAATGATAGAATATAAAGAAAAATAAAGAAACATATACTCTCGCAGTGAGGCGTGAACCAATCCACTCTTCCGCTGTGGTTGAATGGGTATACTACGTTATCGTTGACGCTTATATAACCACTCCACTAAAAATTTTCTCATCCGATGGAGATCGAAGAGAGCGAGCACCTCTGCATTGAATTGACCGATATAGCCCTCAAGCGGCTTTGGCCGCTTCCAAGTTTGTTTTTAAATCGTCCTGGTTGCTTATTTTTCGTTGTGTAATCCATAAATCCATTGATCAGACAATTAGGAATTAAGAATTTCTTATTTATAAGATTAAAATCTGAATCCCTACTCGAACATGTCAACTAGCCAGCATATCCCAATCGAAAATAGAGGGAATATCGAACGAGGAATACTTTTTTTTCATGAGAAAAATTGCATTAGTTTTTTTGTTTTAAAAATTTTGGTTGGCCAGTGCATAGTTTTTAAAACCGGACCAGGCCGGAAACCGGTCAAGGTATGGGTTCTTGGGTTCAACCGGGGTTCAATGGGTCTAACCGAATTTTTACAAATAATACTTATAATAATATAAAATTAGTAATATAAATGTAAAATTGTTATATTCTACACATTAATTTATAATTTCAACTTTACAAATAAGATTTTTATATTTTATACATTAATTTAGAGCTTATGTTTCCTTTTTTTCTATTTTTGACTCTTGTTTTTATTTTTATTTTTTTTTGTTTTTCTTCATTGACTGGTTTCTTGACCGGTCCTTATGGATTCAGTGGAAACCCTGTCAGACCGGCCGGTTCACACTGTCCAGCCCGGTCCTTGATGCAAATGGAGTAATTAGTGAAACCGGACCGGGCTGGTGTCCGGTTCCCTGTCCAACCGGTCCGACCGACTGCCGGCCCGGTCCGGTTTTTAAAACTATGGGCCAGTGGCCATAATGTCAGCAATAATTTAAATTTAAATAAGTTTCATGCCTTTTTTTTATTTATTTGTCAGCAATAATTTAACACGATCCCCTGTGGGCTTGGTTCATGACCTTAGACAGTGTTGCTACATGTCCAAAACAGAACAAACACAGCAACCTCTTCAAGAACATTAAATTGTTACACACTTTAGATCCAACCGATCTCTTCAAGCATCCCAGATTGCGACCTCCGAGCGCCCGTCCTCAGTGGCGCATGCCCGAAACATCCCGGTTGTATTGAAAGGCATGGTAACTTCCCCGGTGGCAGAAACTGCGATCAGCCCGACCGTTCCCTTGGGAACCCGATCGCCCACAACAATGGCTGCCGCTTCCTCGAGGGAAGCGCCCTTGAACTCCATGAGGGCGGCGACGTCCCTTGCAACTGTTCCTCGGATGATGGCCTCACCCTTGCCTGTAGCCGAGACCGCACATAGACTGTTTGCGTATGTGCCTGCCCCTATGATGGGCGTGTCCCCAATCCGGCCAACCATCTTGTTCACTAAGCCGCCTGTGGAAGTTGCCGACGCCAAGTTCCCTTCGTTATCCACCGCCACGCATCCCACAGTGCCGATTTGGCTGTCCCCGTCAGGTTTCAGTTCTTCTTCCCTCTTCACATCCTTCTGGATAGGTTGTGTATAATCTATCTGCAGTTTTAGCAGTGTCAAGAGTCTGATTTCCTCTGCTAGTATGCGCTAAGAGAGGCTTGAAACTGTTGGATCGAATTAAGAAGGGATACACGAAATGAGCAATTCTGTAGTTTACCTGCACTCTGTTTGCTTCTTTTGCCTGCTTCAGCCTTTCAACATTCTCTGGAGTAATGAAATGAGATGCATCTACAGTCTCAACACCCTACAAAATCCGAGTAGCTGTGGTAATATTTTTAATAGAAGATTAGATATTCTCATCCAAACTCAAGATACTTATGCTACAAGAGAAAAGGCAGGTCGAGAAAACCAATGCCTACAGAATGCAGTTCGGTTTCCCAGCATGTACGAATGCAAATTGCAAGAAAACTAAATGACTCGAAAATCTTACCGATGAACAGTAGCAGTAACTTTAAAGATGATGGTATGGTGATATTGCTCAACTTAAATAACCGCAAAACCTTAACCTTTCTGCGCATCGGGATATCTTCACTTACTAAACGAAGTTCGACTCAAAGAAACCATCAGATTTAGAGCAAAACAAAAGGTTAAGAAAATAATGTTTGGAAATGAACTTTTACAATTACACAGAAAGAGTACTCAATGAAAACTAACACCTGATAGAACTTCAATCAGTAAAATTTAAATTACTTTCATTTCCGGCAAAAATCAGAGAGAACGACACATTCTTCTACCACAAAATGGCTCAGTGTCACCTTCACAAAGCGACTGCAACAATGTGTATTTACAAACTTATACGCCGATTCAATCAGTAGGATTTGAATTAAGAAGGTGATTAGTGACAAGATTATACTCACTTGCTCCCTGGCAAATGCTTCAGCACCTTCGAACCCGAGATATATATGAGGCGTTTTCTCCATCACCAGACGTGCCAGAGATATCGCATTCACAACAGTAGTGAGCCCAGACACAGCTCCGCATCTCATTGTATTCCCATCCATGATGCAAGCCTCCATTTCGACTGTGCCGGCGGTGGTCAGGACGGATCCCCTGCCTGCATTGAAGTGTGGGTTGTTCTCGAGCTCCCGAACCTGTCAAGCCCAACAAAGTTCGTACCCATAGAATTCACCCGAGGTGATCGATATATCAATCATTCACTTCTAATTTACATTTACTCCTCTCAATGGCTAAAAACATTTAGATTTCGAGCAGGAAACCTATCTAATCAAGGTAGACAGTTTTGTATCTGCGTGGAAGAACTGCAACACTAACTATACAGTAAAAGTTTAATACTTTAAAGTCAACTGATGAAGAAATTAGCGACAGATGAAAAGGGCGTTTGAACTCTCTCCAACGCTGAGGTCGATGAATGATCGGGAGCTTACCACAAGCTCGACGACGTCGAGGGGGGATTTCTTAGATTTAAGGGCGTCGACGCCGATCTGAAGACAGTGGCGGAGGCAGGCCTCCCTGGGGAGCCGGCGCTCCGGGGGCAGGGAGAGCGCGATGTCCCCTGCTCCGCCGTGAAGTGCAATGGCCCACCCCATCGGTCTCCTCCGCTGCCACCGCCGCCTCGAACCGGGAGCGCGAGAAAGAGAGAGTGGGAATGTGGGAATGGACTTTGATGCTTGCGTTCTGCCTACGGGAAGTGCTACTGCCAGGAGGAATACTTACTGAGATAAATTTTCATTTTGATCCTCTGGGGTTTCTTTACCTCCCAATCCAACCGTTATACTTTTAATTCTATTCAATTGGCACACTGGTTTGTTTTGGGCAAAATGGAAAATTCAGCTTACTCTAGCCATGAGAGAA
This sequence comes from Lagerstroemia speciosa, assembly GCA_037672795.1. Lineage (NCBI taxonomy): Eukaryota > Viridiplantae > Streptophyta > Magnoliopsida > Myrtales > Lythraceae > Lagerstroemia > Lagerstroemia speciosa. The sequence goes on from CM075308.1 coordinate 3,388,251, forward strand.
TACAAGGCAGGGAAGTAGGGACTAGAGTTGAAGCTTCCCCCAAACAAACCGAGCAAAAACCCATGGTCAGTTATATCTGAGATAATAAGAAAAATCCCCGACTCTTGACTAGTTTTTCACGTGCAGAAAAATAACTGACTCATATTTTACCTAGTGATGGTAGAACAAGGCCGGAAGAAGTATAACCTGCTTGAGACGAGGTATTTGTGAGCATATGTTTAACAGCACGTGCGAGGACATGTATTGAGGATTAGGTCCAACATCAATTGAGTTACCATCATGTAATGGTTCAGATGTTGTTTTCTTAAAATAGGTTAGCGAACGTTCATTTCCCTACCTCTTACGATCACTTTCCTTCGTGTCTGCAAAATGAACTAAAATGTCACTAATTTTATTACGTGTTGTTTGATTTTATTATATGAAATTCATTATGTTCCTTTTTTTTTTTCATTTGTAAGAGTTGAAGATAAGACAAGCTCGATTTGATCATCATCTTCTAGAACCGAGTCAGTCGAGAGCAACAAAATGATTGGTTTCCGAGCATTGGCTCTTCAAAGCTTGAATGAGAGGAATCAGGTTGATTTTCTCTTTCGCCCTCGAACATGCTCATGTATTTCCTAATCAAATGGTTTATAAGATTTAGAAAATCTCATCCAAAAAAGGAAATAATGTTTCCAATCTTTGTCATATCAGTTAAAATTCTAAATATTCTGTCGATCCAATCCTGATCTTGTTTACTGTTCATTATTCACAGCACCCTCATTCCTTCAAACGAACTTCCAATTGGATGGATCTCACGCCTCTCTCTCTCTCCCCCCTCATGCTCTCTCGCTCTCTCCAGCACAGAAGCCTTTCTAGCCGGCGCGTCTAGCTCCGGCTTCGACTTTGGCCGGACATGTCGACCCACTCCCCTCGAGTCTAGGCATGCAGCTACCACCTCCAGCTCGTACTCGAGCGTTCGTCCTCTCTCTGTTTCCCCAAACGCCTGAGTACGATTCAAGATACCCACCTGTTTTGCTCTTTAATGGAGATTGCCAAATCTCTACACAAGAAAACTAAAATCTACATAAATTACAGCTTGAGGACCCACCCAACTCGATTTTTACTACGGTCCATGAAGACTGACAGGAGGTTGTTATTAGGACTATGGTGGCTGACTAACTAGTTATGATTGTGTTGTGTATCATGTAATATAATTTACACATATATCTTCATTTATATTTAGCCCGGGAGGATTACTTTGTTGTAACTAATTCATGTAATTTTCTTTCTCTGGAGTATTTTACTCATGTACTCGTTTCTAAATAATAAAAAAATTATCATTACTGCCGAGGAAAAAAAACTTCCAATTGGATCATTTTTAGGTTTCCAGACTCTTAATTTGATACGAAAGCTCCTAACAAACTAATCCAACAACCCGATATCATTCTTTCAGCAGCAAAAAAAAGAGGAGAAGAAAAGAAAAACAGGAACTATATGTTTCACGACATGTACGAAACTCTTAAAAACGTGCGAGGGCAGACACGTGACTCAATGGGGCCACCTCCACCGCACGTGTTTCGAGCCCTCTCCCCCGTAACAACCCTACTATTGTGGGTCCCGCAAGGCTGGCCCCACTTTACTTCACTCCCATTTGTCAGTAACTACAGCGGATAAATTCACTGAAGTAATTGAATATTCTTTTTAAATATTTTTTTATAATGGTGATTTTATTTAATTTATTGTAAATAAAACTCTTTTATATATATTTTTTTAATTTTCCTTTCAATCCGCCAGCCTATTTTATTTTTAAAAAAATACCAGAAAGGGTGACTATGTGCGACAAACCGACCAGAATAGCAACCACCCTATCACGTAAACCCACGTGGCCGAGCACCAATAAGTCCATGCTTCCGTCCCCCACTCCGTCCCCCACCGCCACGTGTAGTCATTATCGCGCATGAGACTGCTCACTACCCGGTGGCCCCCACCACCGAACCGACTGGACTACGACTCCTCGTCCGTACACACTCCCCTCCCGACCACTTAACGATGACGTGGCACGCTCCCGGGGTCGTCGTTCCCCCCTCCTTTGACTGTCGCATTAAGCCACTAATGACATGCACTTAGTTTAACCAACAGATTGACTAAGATTACAGGACGACGATCAGCGCCAAACTCACTTTCTTCATTAATTAATGATTTTTGCAGAAATAATACACATTAACCCCTAACGATGACAACCAGTCAGAGGTCGGTCCAACGATTCATTCACTACACCTTCAAATGAGTAAATCTAATATTGATTTCTAAGTTAGAAGGGTCAATAGGAATTTTCTCAGAGATCCAGACAGATCGTAAATTAATCTTGAGAAGCGTTTCAACTGATTTAAAAATATTACGTAACGAAAAATTAAAAAAAATTAAGGATCCGAAATTAGATTTTTTTAAAAAAAAAATTAATATGAAGTTAGCTGCACAAAGGGCACCAAAGATCAAGCCTAAACAACTCTCTTGCAATCCTCAAAATAAGATTATAAAAAATATTACAATCATATGACGATGAAGATGATATAATCTATATATGTATATTTATATTTCTCATATCTTATATTCGAATTATCATCTATAAGAAATTTTAGGGGGTTAAGGGAGTGATAGATTTTACGGGAGGTAACGGCCGGGCTGATGATCTTCATCGGTCCACTGGAAGTTCTGACACCAGTATGCTTGATCGACGGCGCCGGGAAGATCGAACAGCATTTGATCGGCTGCAGGCTGCCAATCCAACGGCCCAAAAGATTCGCTGCCCAATTGCCTGCCCTCAAGGGCGGAGAGGTCTGCTGGGACCGTCTGACAGAGGAAAGCGCCTCCGCCGTCCCATGACGGTAACTCTCCCGCCGGCTGAATCTTCTGCTCCTGATCCTGATGTTGACTCCAGTGACTGTTCTGATCTAAGGCGTCGCTGAACCCGAACGGCAGCGGCTCGGCAGAGGAAGTCATCAGGTTCGCGAAGCTTCCCATCTCCGAGAACAGCCCACACCCGGAGCTCTGCTCGAGCAACTCGTGGTCGAACCCCTGGTTGATAGGTGGCGCATTCATGCTTTGTGCAATGATCGCCTTGTAGTCGATGTTATTCGAGAAGCTCGACGGCGGTATCGAGGAGGTCGCGGAGACGGCTTCCGCAGTGGTCGTTCCGGTGAGGCTGGAGCTCTCGCTGCTCGAATGAGAGCTCGTCTTACGATCTCTCGCCTGCGCCGTCGTTGCTGCTGCGGATTCGGCAGCTACCGGTGACGATTCGGCCGGAGCAGACAATTTCGCCTTGGATCGCTTCGTCTTGCGGCAGCCGCCGCCGACGGGGACGTTCCTCAGGACGCCGCCCTTGGTCCAGTACCGGCGGCAGCTCTTGCAGAAGTGGCGCGGCTGGGAGTGGTTGTAATTGTTATAGTAGCAGAACTTGGTGTTGAGAGAGTCGCACCGCGGGCACTTCAGCGCCTGTTGGTGCTGAGCCCTCAGCCTCCGGTCCCCCGTGCCGCCTCCGCCGACGAATATCCGTCCCCCGGTGATCGAGTGGATATCCTGCATCTTCCACTTATGCTAAACCAAAAACCCTCTCCGGCGATTCAATCCTCAACGATCATACCTCCGGAGTGAAGAGTCCAACCTCCTTTCCACGGTCCGCGTAGCCTCGCCGTCTCGGAGCTTCTGCGTGGAGGAGGCGGTAGGAGTGGATGAAGAGAGAACTCAAGTCTCCGCACTGACAAATATCACCTCCATTATCTTCGAAATTGTACCCGTTGTGTAATGATCGTTTCACCCCCCCGATATTACCGAACTACCCTGGATGTGAGCTTAAAATCACGGAATCGCCACTGAGCGTGTGTAATTACACCTGTGGCCCTTTCCAGCGGTCGCAGTCCCACCGGGTGGCGGGTGATGATGGGGCTTTTACCTGCCTTATAGTAAAATGACATTAGTAGTCGTGACAACCACCCCGCCACATAATATTCACGTGAATTTACTCAATCATAAACATACTACTACTAGCACTAGTTTTGTCAATGCAAATAAGTTCTATCCGTTCTGAGCAGGGGTTTGATCAGCCCTATAAAACTGTCTCATTTGAGAACTTTTTTAGTTAAACGAAGATGCCAAATCACATTTTTATTACAAGTGAGGCTGGAAGACACAAACAAAGGAATACGGAGAGTTTCATTCTCAAAAACCAAATTCAAATACCTTAATCTCGGGTTACATTTATTTTAAACTATTTTATAAAGAGTCAGTTAATATACCAAAAGAAATTTCTATAATTCGGTCACCCAACGCTTAAAAACTTATTTTTGACAGTGATAATCAATATCTTAAACCAAAAAAAGAAGTAAATATAATAATCATTTTCTCATATACTAAACCATCCAGCAAATTTGCCTTGTCATAAATAATCACCCTGCGAAGACTAGATTTGGCGAGGGACTGCCGCGGAGGATCCACCGTCGGTGTAGGACACATGGACGGCTAGGAAGGCTTGGGCGCTACCGTCCGCTGACTGAAAGGTCCGTGTTGTCGCCCGTCGGCCACGAGGAAATATCCGTCGAATAATATGTAACGAATTCGTTATGTAAATTATCTTTTAAAATTTAATATTTTTAAAATTGATGCTCAAAAATTAAGAGAACTTTATATATATTAAGACATGAAAGAATCATATGCGGTGAATTCGTTATGTGCTAGTCGTACAATAATACTTTTATTTGATAATATTGATACGACAATATCCACCAATGAGAATTTATTTATTTTCAAGACTTTTTTTATAACCTGAAGATAAAAAAACTTGTAAATAAATTGTTAATTAATATTATCGTATTATTATCATCAATGATGGCACAATGCTTTGTCCAACTCCACAAGGCAAAACGTGCTTTATGAATGTTCGAGGGTTGCCACGTGGGCCGTTACTATTGGTGGTTGCGAAAAAATTGACTTTTGTCCTTTTTTTTACGGTAGGGGTGGGTTGCCGCATGATTTTCGGGGAAAAATCAGACATCATCAGTTCATCCACAGCGTTCGTACAGTGACAGCGTACTATGATTCCATTGCATGCAGACTACATCCGCATCCGACGGTGCCATTGAGGGGTGGTGGTGAGGTGGGGAAGCTTGGAAAGTAAATGGTCACCTAACTCGACACATTTCATGCGATCGAGTCTCGTTTTTATGATTTGTAAGCCGATAAATATCGAGTGTTATGTGCAATGGATAACACCACCACGTAAGAGTATTAACGTGACATCACAAATCAATAAAATTTAATTATTTTAAATTTTTTTAAAACAAAACCTGATATAGACTAAGCCATATGTCGGGTACGCTGATCATAGTGCACATGTCGGATACCAAGTACACACATCGGTACCCATGACCACGGTGCACAAGATGGGTAGCCCGACTAACTACATATATGTCGGGTACTCGACAAACCCAGGGGCCCGCATGCCTTGGCCAAACCTCCTTCGTGCTCAGTACGTCTGAGATATGACCGCGTCAATCTTCCGTGCTAATCGGGTTATATATATATAGCCCCCATCCGGGGTTAGGTATTTCATTCTCTCAACCCCTCTTCAACGTCTCTTCTTCTTCTTCTTCTCCTCCCTCGTCCTCCTGCCTAGATTACTCCCTAACTTAGGTATCAGATGTTCATTCCGGGGAACCACCTCGGACTTGACTTTTGCTAGTCTCTAATGAAGTTCGTCCATCTTCTCCACCTCAAAACCAGGTCCGATTTCATCGGAGGATCTCTAAACCAGATAAGCCACCCGAAGGTACTATCAAAAACCCTAAAAATGAAAAAAAAATAATTGAATCTGATTGATTTGTGACCGCACGTCAATACTGTCACGTGACATATCCATTACGTACAAGACTTCCTCCTCAACCTCAGGGTCGAGAATCAATTCAATCTGATCACAAGCTTCACCTCTTGAAATGTCCCGATAGAGTCCCTCGAAGGAGAAAGTACTGGACGCAATGTTACTATTATGTGACAGTACTTACGTAATCACATCGATGAATCAAATTTAATTATTTTTAGGTTTTTTTTATTTTATAGTTTTATTTAAAAAAACAATTCAAATTTACGATATCAAAAAGAAAAAAGATAAATGTAAATGTACGTCATCACTGTGATACATAATAATCGCTTTGAATGAAGAAAATCTACTCGTTCCCTCTATGTAACGTTCAATCTTCTCTTAAAATACCTACTACATATAAAGAGAGAGTTTTAACTACGGTAAAATTGAGCAGTGAAAATCGGTTCGAGTACAAGCTGTTACGGATGAATAAGAGCACGCGTTCGTCGAAGTTTAATATATGATGCGACGGTGCGTGTCGATCTGATTCTTCGAGGTAATAAGTGCGAGAAAATATCTAGAATGTATGAGAAGTGGATTGGATCGCGCACAGTATTGATCGAGTGGGGACATGCCCAGTGGGCAGGCCATCGATTAGTATTCGATCAGATGCGGCTGGATCAACCCTATCAAGAATGTGAATGTGCCCCATCTCCGAGGCATAATTGTCTAAATCATACACATATCTGTTGTCACGGGCTGTGTGTTGTCGAGAGAGTTGCATGATTGATTTGATTTCGGAGAAATTTTGCGGTACAATCATTAGACCGTTAAATAAATAGGAAAAATGATTGTGAATAGCATAACAAGCGATACTTGTCTCGTGATAGGATGTGGATATGTTCTTAAGTAGTTCATCGGGTCGTGAATCGGTATACATGAAAGCGATATAGAGCCTCGAACTCTTTATAAAACTCACATCTATCACTCTTTCTTGAAAGATTTCTTTTCAGAGACAAAACTATGGGTCACATCCACAGCAGAATGCCTGATATCGTCGGATCAATTAATCTCGTCCGTATCATCATCAGCGCTCTCGTTGAAAATCCAACCGAAGCTCCGTTCTCTGTTAGGGTGTGTGATGGTATTAAATCCGGTATAGAAGAAAAACAAGAGTACTAAACTCTTCGTAAGACTCACGTCTATGTCTGTCCTTCTTGATAGCCCTTTTTAAATGTCAAAATCGTATATTTTTTAACCTCGAACATTGACCATAAAAGAAATAGATCCTGATTTTATAAGATAATTGTGTATCGCCATATAAAGTTTAGAGTTTTTGGATGGAAGCGGGTTCAGTTTCTTATAAGTTCAATTGTTATAAATAATACAATATGTGAATGTGTAATCACACGGCAACCACTGACGTAAATCCAAATCCGTCTCGAATAATCCTGTCGTAACATAAACCCGCGAACCCGGCAGTTCCTCCAGTTGTTAGGATTAGTGCCCTAAATCCAATCACATGCAATGTAATTGGAGTAATTTTTATTCATGAAATAAAATTGAGGCATTTGTTATTCATCATTCGCTGTGAATTTTTAACCTATTATGACGAAACCCATAAATTAATGTATTGATTTTTGGACGATAATGAGATCATGCTAATGAGACCTAAAATCTAATCAAGCTTAATTTAAAATAGTTCCTAATTATAGGATCGCTGAATAGGAGATCTGCGACCTAGTAAGACTAGTATACTTATTACATGTTCTACAGTAGAGGGTAACTGATCTCACAGTTACTTACAAATTGTCACTAATTTAAGAGTATGGGGTGCTCATTATGGAATAAGTTCACTGAACTGACTCACTAGAGAAAAGTCTAATGGACTTCAAAATAAATGTCAATGGGCTAATACTCCGGTAATAGCAGGTGTAAGTAATCTTTACACCTGATATTACCACAGTACCTCGTAATTGTTAAATTGTGATTTTTGGTATATTCCTTAGCATGACTCTCTGAAACATGCGTAGGATATTCTGGATCCAATGAGACTTTTACGGAGGCGGTGAGTAATCAATAAGGAATCGGTTGCTCCGATTATAGGAGGGTATGTCTTATGTAGTCTGCTTAGTATTGGCTCGAAAAATCTCTGGACAGAGTAGTATGAAAATTGGAAAAGAGTTTCCGATATTTTATAGTTGAATCAAATACTTAAGAATTGAAAACATATGAATAAGTATTGGGGTTTGACATGTTATCCATACCCTATCTCATTCGGGGCATTGTATAATCGAAGGATTTAATTACACAGAAACTAATCATCAAAGGGTGTTCGATCCTTATATTGGAATCCTCACTATCCGGGTAGTCATGACACGTTACTAGACGTCAATATTGACTTGTGGGTCAATCCGGTTAAACGTTCATCGAATTAACCCGTTAAAGAGTTTAATGAGATTAAAGTGGAATATACTTAATGGACCCACTGCTGGCTTAGTGTGGAGTCCAATGGGTTATACACAATACATGTTTTTCTCGTAACCAAAATTTAATATATTTAGATTTTGGATCAAACTATTAAATTTTCGCTAGCACGAATTGAGCTCATAACAGTCACATACCTTATCGGATAAGGCAATCTTGGAATTATATATTTGATTAGATTTATAGAAGTCTGATTATTTTTCTCTGTTAAATATGCACATAAATTGCCAAATTATATTTGGTTAAATACGGAAAGATTTATGTGTGATATTGATTTTCTTTATAATCAAATATAACGATTTGACGGAAATCGCGTAACCATATCTTCATATTTTTGTTAGTAAGATATATATATATATATATAAATACACATACGGAAGATGTAGAAAATATATATAGGCAGTTAGCCTTGATATAAATAGAGGTAAGCTTCTTTTTTCAAGGTTACGAGATTTTTTTTTCTTTCTGCTGAGAGAAAGTGGATCAACGGAGAAGAAATTTAGATTGATACAAAAATTTCGAGTGTGACCGATTATTGAGAAAGAGTTTCTCAATTCTTACGAGAGACCTGGTGTGGATACCATGGATGACATATACGTGTGCATTTAATCAAAAGATCGGTTTCAACAAGTTCGTGATTAAATTATTCAGTTCGTGCGGTCAACTCGAGGAATCAACACAATAACCAAATCAGAGTTCTCGTAGGTATGATTTCTAAATATTTTCATAGTTTTAATTCCGAATTATCTCAAAGTGACCATGGGTCAGGAATAAAAATTTTAAAATCATGTTCTCGCTGTATTATGATTCCCAACACCGGTCCCAATCACCTACTTCACCAACAGCCCGCTCACAAGATTACGGAATTCAACATATATCACGGACATGTAACTACAAAAACTTAGATAATTCCGAACAGAATAAATTTCACATCGTTAAAAAAAAAAGGAGATTGTTGTTTGTTGGGAACAAACTCTCATCAAAGGATGTGCACATGGGACTGTGAGGGGGTGGCACTGGCATTTGTCCACATCCCTCTCCATTATTCATACCCATGATCGTACTTACCTCGTTCTTGAATTTGCCATCTGCATGAGAAAGGTTTTTTTTTTTTTTTTTTACGTAAAGAGTATATTACATGATATTTTTTACTTGGTGCTGTAAACTAATAGAATCTAGTTATTTCTAGGATTGTTTGCTTTTATTTTTCGGGTCTTACCAGAGAAAATTCAAAAATAATTAACTTTATTAGTTTATGACACCACGTCAGCACTGTTACGCGACATGTTCGTTACGCACGATGCTCTGTCCCTGTATAAGGTGGTCACAAGATAGACCGAACCCAACTTGCCTTTCAAGGTCAACCAGTCGGTATTTGTCCTCGGTCTCAGCCAGTCCCTCCTATCCAGCTGCAGAAGGTACGCCTCGAGGCCACTCCCCGTATGCTATTGCTCTATCAAGGTACACCTCGGCCCGTCCCTCCAACCCGGTCGGTCGATATCTGCCCCCAGCAAGTCCCTTCGGTCTGATCGCAAAAAGCAGGTCTCAGAGGTACTCTCGCACGCTATCGTTTTATCAACAGGTACGAATACAACAAGGTACTCTCTTATACCCATCACCGGTATCCTTCTAGACCGGGTCGAGCGGGTTCTTCGTCAAAGGGGTCACCATCCCGAGTCCACCAAGCCATAGCCACAGCCACAGCCACGCTATGGCCCCGCCCTGGTCCCAGTGAACAGAAAACGCCCTTCACTATGGAGCCCACAGCAGCTGGGTAAGCATATATAGGCCCAGCCTACACCTCCCTACGAAAAATACTACATTGTCCTCCATTGGAAAAACATCAATCACACATCGGGTCTCTTCGGACTAGATCGATAAAACATGAAATAGTACCGGTCCTACTCGCACGCAGTCGACATCGAGCAGCGGTCATGATCGATTGACGAATTTAGACTAGTGTTATTCACGCAATAATTATACAAAAAAAAACCTTGATATTTACTGAAGCATTGAATTTACTTTAAAATATATTTATAATTTTATTTTATTGCATAGGTGGGATTTAATTTTTTTGGGCTTTAGGTTAGGTACAAAATTTGAGTGTGAGTTTGGTTATTTGCATATGGTCCCCATTGCATTCATGTTGTACTGTTGTTAGGCACATCGGGCCAGGTCGGGGTTTAGAACTTTCCGATTTGGAATTGATAGGTCGGTCCTCCGTGCCCACATGCTACCGAACTTCCTGCACGGCACATCGAAAGCTACGGATCGAACTCGTAGCGTAACATGTACGAATATTCTCGTTCACACTTGCCAGGTCTCTAGCACACTAGAGATCTTTCATCGATCGCATTTGACGGCACGTTATGTGTGGTGAGATATGGCCAACAAGTATACCGGGGCATGTGTCTAAAAGTTTGGTTCTTTTAGAATGTCATGTTCGATCTTCGATCCTCGGGTCTGTCTCTACACGACGATCATCGACAAATATCGACTTATGAGAATCGTGTACACATGTTGTGCACGCAGATTTATATCAATCTTCGTGAACAAGACGAGAAAGTTTTCGATGAAGCAGTCATACAACGTAAGCTATACTGACGTGATATATTTGTTCAACCATAATTCACTATTTATGTATATGTCCAATTATATTTCACCATTTGTTAGAATCTTTTAATAATTTTTTTACGATTTATATATATTTTTTATTAGGTTGTTTATATTTTTAAGATTTTTTAGGATTTAATAAAAGTAAACTATTAAATTGGTCCTCAAATTTTTAACTTTAATCATTCGTAATTCATCACGTGACATGTGAGCCCATTGACATGACAGTCACCACCCACGTCAGCATTCGTAAATGGTGTTATAGCACATGAACCAAATTGACTGACAGAAGTGAACATTGATGATCAAATTGATGGTTTTTAAACTTTTAAGGACCAAATTGATTGTTCATTAAAACTTTAAGGACCAATTTGATAATATACTTATTTAATAATAACAACGGTATAATTATTAATTATATATTAAATTTTAATTATATAAATATAACACATCGGTATCACGCATGTAATATAACTGCGCATATGTAACAATACGGGTAATCAGGGAAAGTACGATAATTTCCCCCTATCGATGAGAATATATTAGCTACGACGCGACTACAGAAGAAACCCCTCGTTGCACTCCAAGTCAAAGTCAACCATCCAATCACATCCTTTTCGTCCACAATCAGCCACCATTCAATTCTCGGAGAAGTGAAAACGGAGACGAGGGGAGCCGCGGAAGAGCGGAGGAGCAGCCCATTGCCGCCAAGCTGCCGATGGATTTCTGGAACAGAGCACGGAGCTTCGCGGAGGAGGCGGCGAAGCGGTCCCAGGAGCTGACCGTGGAGGCTGCCCGGAGATCCCAGGAGTTCTCCATCGGATCCTCGAAGCTCGCTGACATCGTGTCGGAGACGGCGAAGCGGTCCAAGGAGATCGCCGTCGAGGCCTCGAAGCGTGCAGACCAGATAAAGCAGGAAGCGATTAAGCGGGCTGATCAGATCAAGTCTCTGGCCGAGAATTCCAGCGCTCTCTCCATCGCGGAGTCCATCGGAGGGACGCCAAAGGAGAGCGATGAGGATCTGGTGAGGTTTGGAGTCACCGATGAGTTGAGAGAGTTCGTGAAGGAGATTAACATCACTACATTTCAGGATTTTCCATTGCCAGGTACTCGATTCAGATTCATATCATCCTTAGAGAGAATCGAATCACGAGTGCCTTGCATTGCATGGCTGTGGAAAACACTCATGGTTTCAGATTCGATCCTCCGTCGTTGTCGACTCCGGGTCTCAACCTGGGGTTCGTAGAATTAGCTCCATTTATACGTGCATGCCTGGTAAACTTTGTGTCTTCTATGAGATTTGTGGAATCGCAAGTTGTTGTCAGTCTGCAAGAATCTGAAGAACCTCCTTCTGATTGAAGAATTCTTGGAATTCTGCAGATGACTCCGATGTGTCCAATGTTCCGACCGTCTCTAATATAAGACAGGATCTCAATGAGTTTCAGGAGGAGCATGCAAAATTAGTTCTTTCATCTGTAAAGGTATGCTTCAGTTTAAGCTAGCATGAGGAGGTATAACCATAGAAGTATGGGGAAGTACGGTGCAGCAGTTGCATTACACCTATCAAGGATGTTTTAGCAAGATGATTTGACACAGATGTACTGCAATTTCTCGCAGGAAATCTCGAAGCTGAGATATGAATTGTGCCCCCGTGTGATGAAAGAAAGGAAGTTCTGGAGAATATATTTCATCCTAGTAAACAGCCATGTGGCACCGTAAGTAATCGTGAAGAACCTCCTCTCATGTGGCTTTTACTATGGTTTCTTGATTTAATTCGCGGTAGCCAATCTACTGTCATAGATACCGGTTTTCTTTATTGCACTTGTCATTGCTTTAGGTAAATTGTCAACCCGATATTTGGTGTCCAGTACCGATTGAAGAATAGGTCATATGCTCTTGTATTTAACTATATGGTGATAATATCCTTATTGGACTTAATTCATGTGATTCGTGTTAATCACAATACAAGACTTTCATGAGGTACTAAGAGAGGAGAGCAATTGAGGGCACTGGATTTCATGGTATTCTGTAGAGTTTCCGAATACATTTGTCCATCTTGATTTGAACCATCACTGCTGTCATGATACTTGTTGGAAATAACCTGCAATTGCCTCATTTTTCTGGTGCCTGACTAAAATGTGCTTAAGCATAAGAATAGTTTTGTGCTGTATATGACTTATCTTTGCATTTTATGCAATCTCGGCCCTGATTGTCCAGAGTACTTCTCTCTATTACTTGTTATCTGCATCTCTGTTTGTGCATCTGCTGGCACCCACTTTTTCCTGTTTTCTTTTGTAAGTTATGAGAAGCAGTACGTGGAAGATGCTAAGAGAAAAGCTTCCGAAGAACCAAAAGATGAGAAGGTCAAGGAACATCCAAATGCTGGAGTGGCTTCTAAAGCAGATAGAAAGGAACAGAGTGGGCAAAATAAACCATCCGGTTCATCGCCAAATGATCAAGACTTGGACATCTTCCTTCTAGGGGATCTTGGAGACAGTGATGATGGAGCAGGTACCTAAGAATCTTTCTTAATTTACCGGACTGTTTTCAACAAGTTATCTGCAGACTGCATCAACAGTTCATAGACATTGGCATATCATTTTTCAACGGCTACAATTTTTACTGTGCTATTTTATGGTTCATGAATAGATTCATTCATCCATAAGCTCTTTTCAGCCGAAGAAATTGCTCAGAAATTTCAGTTTTCACGAAAGTCAAATTCAAATTTGATAATTACGCTTACAATTTAACTAGTATATATGCTAGATTTAGCCTTTTTAAAGTTGTTAGCAGCATGAGGTATTCGAATCTATTTTCTACTGCATAGTTCTGGCAGATCATGTGCTCTTGAGTAAACTTATTCTCTCTGTTTCTCATGACCTGATCTTTCAGATGACGATGGCGGCGGGTTTGATGATGATTTCGACAAGATGGTGGATAGTTCGGTACGCAACTCATCATTTTTCCTTTTCCCATCTCCACATGCTACTCTGATCATCCTCATTTGCTGCTCTCATGCTCGCATGATCTACACATACGCTTTGCATGTCATTCATATGTTACCTTTTCTCTGCCCCTGCTTCTTTCTTACCTTTTCTAACTCTATCTGTAGGATGACGAGAAGGAGAGATCCCAGAAGGTTTAAGATCTCAGCACGGTCTAATTAGATACCGCCACACTCCACGTTAAGGATGCATTCGACTTGCCAGTCGAACTTGGAATTTCATTGTTCGCGGTAACTGCCTGCCCCAGCTAATACCTCCTCCTCCATTTCTTACACAGTTCGTTTTCAGATAACAATTCTTTACACTGTATTCGCTAGCTCGTGTTTTCCTTCTTTTTGTCCTGAGAAGACATAGCTAATGCTTTACTGCTGGGGGGGAGTCTGTGCCGCTCTATTGTAAAAGAATGCTGCCTTATTTTCCTTCCTGCGCAAATAATTATTTTTATTTATCATCTTTCATTATGGCTCCTTGTCTGCTGTTAGGGTTCATCTGCTGTTGGTACGGTCAGTCCATGAATTCGTTTATCGATTGTTAGATTTATTATGAGCGATGAGGGGCTGGACCGATTGTGTGGCTATCCCGACCGACTGCAAAGGAGATTTATTTCACTTGAAAATCCTTGAATCGGTTGTCAAACTCAAGGCTCCATTCTGTCCGGATAGCATCAAGGGGAATGATAAGCGCAGATGGTAACCATATGCGCTACGACTCCGAGTCGAGCTACATAGTAATACTAATACTAAGCTAGGATGGCGAGTGTTAGTAGTTGGTTGAGGACGTTCGGTTTGGCCCGGTTCCCTTTCTACTTAAACAAGGTCTCCTGAATTGAGAAGATCCTTTATCGAAAGAGCTTAACTTGCTTAATAGACTGATCCGACTCGAATTTGAATTAGTATTTTAGAAGCTAAGCAGATGGAGGCACTGAATAGGAATGGTGGTGAAGCTCATTTCCAATCTCGAGAATGCCTATGGATGGCATGGCTGTTCAAAAAAACCACAAACCGAACCAGAAAACCAAATAAAAAATAATCAAATTGTTCAAACCGATTTGCTAACGGTTTGGTTTTTCTATCAAAAAGAGATTCGGTTAATTACTTGGTATCATTAGTTCAGTTAATTGTGATTAACCGAACCAAACAACTTTTTAATTAATAATTAAATAAAAAAAATTAAAATTAAAATATACAATTTTAAACAAAAATGTATATTTTACTTTAATTTCTTACGGTTTGGTTCGGTTAATTTCCGAACCGAACTGGACTGATTTTTTTATATTGAATTTTATTTATTTATTTAAAAATTGGTAGATCAAATTATTCGAACCGATTTTAAACAATTTGATTTTTTCTTCCTCAAATGGTTATAATTCGACCTTATACCACTCGAACTGAACCAAAAATATGGTTCGATTTGAAACTGTTTTTCAAACCGAACCGAACCATGAACGCCCCCATGTATGGTCTTGTGCTAGCATTCGGTACTGCCAATGCCAATCAAACAGTTGGACGGACACCGTGCTGGTGCAGTACCAACTTGGCATATCCAGCGGGGGAAAACAGTGGACCGTAGATACTCTGGAACTAGGGGAAGAAAGCATGTGTCTCGAGAGAGCTTTCAATGTAGCATATACTGACGTAATTCAATCAAAATTTATCATTTATATATTTTTCTAATTAGAATCACTATTTATTAGATTTTTTAATAATTCTTTGTCATTTTTATATATACTTTTAATTATAATTCACCATTTATGATCATTTTTTTATTTTTTTAAAGATTTAATAATCATTATTGATTGCATATCAAGTTCTAATTGTATAGATATGTTATGTCAGCATATTGCGAATGTGATATGACATCCCTAACTGAAGATTTTATCATGTTTCTCGATCTGATTTTTAAGTAAATTGACAGATTTAATGGCTGTTAAGAGGAATTATGTGCATTAAAAACAAGAGGATGTACTACATGTACAAGTGAGTTTCGACTGGATTAATTCACTGACCAGGAGATCCCCTTATGTAATTATCCCTCTAAACCAATGCGCAGGCCGAAAATTAAAAAAAAAAAAAATCGAACAAATAATACTTCCTCAAGTAAAAGAGAGAGAAGAGGAAAAGAATGCGTACGATGAGGAATTGCATTTGCATCTCTAGCTCTTTCCGGCGGCCTTGAGCTTCTTCAGGGCCTGATCGGAATCATCCCCGGGGACTCGAGGCCGTGTCATACTGTGGTTGCTGCACGGTGCCTCGCTATCCTGCTTACAGCAATATATAACCAGGTAAAACAACTCAAATCTCTAATGGCAGGGAGATTTTCTTTAACGGATTAACGCAGCTCGAAGAATGGATTCAAGTAATCTGCACCTTCTGAGTAGATGAATTAGCTCTTTTTCCAATCTCAATCTGCACCGATATGCTTGCCTGAGACAAATCGACCCCCGAACTATGGAGTGCTTGGGTTAAGGTGTCAAACAACCTGCCATAAAAAATTTTCGAACATCAAGTCAAACTTCAACTGCAAATTTCAAATTTAACCTGCCAGTGAATTAAGCAGAGGCCGATGAGAAAAACCGCAATGTCTCATGGACGAGCATCACTGCTAATCCCACACTGCTTTCTACACCCTTCAAAAGCGAGCCGTCAACAAGGATTTCGAATGGGCCAACTTACCCTCGAGAGTAAGCGCTGGATATGCTTATTGTGCCACCTTCGATATCCAGCTCCTGCTCCTTTATTTTATCGTTCAGAGCAGTGAACTCGCCCGACCACGGCTTGGTTTGACCGGTGTGTGATGGAGGCTGCAGTTCCTTGGTTCCTAAGCTGGCACCAACCACTGCTGATGGCTGAGTTGCCGCACCGCTCCTGACTGGAGCCAAGATGTTTGGTTGCAGAGAGACAGGAAAAAGGACACCCTTACTTGTAACCGCGGGGTTGAGACGATCTCCAGCATTAAATACAGGGCCAGCACTCGTATCTGATTCAGGCTGCTTTTTAGAGCCACCAGCAACGGACATGCTGTTCCCGTCAAGTTTTGTAGCAAACACTAAGGTGGAATTGCCAGCGTTAGCACTTCGAGAATGATCTGTATAAGTCTCGGAAGGCCTCTGACCACTTCTCTGCTTTAATAAATAGAAACAAGAACATAAGAGTAATTTGTTAGTGAAAGCTAAAAGGAGTATCTTTATTCTCAATCATCTGAATGATAAGATCAGAGACTCCATTAGGTATCCTGATCGACCAGCATTTGTATGTTTGATTATTTTCCTTGTACCACATATGATTATGTCCGTCAATGAATATAAATTTACTTTATCAAAAAAAAAAAATAGCATGTCAAATGCCCATTTCTCTCTGAATGCTGAAGGAAAAGGCGAGATGTGGCATACCCAAGTCATCATCTTTGCAGGTTCGCAATTCCACCCTGGATATGAACCTTCATATTTCTGGACTCTCTCTTGTAAAAATTGTATGTACTCAATAACCTATGCGAGTATCCAATATCTGCTTCAGTTGAACGTGGGGAAAACCAGAAGGTAGATTCTGCTATCAGATGAAATTGAAATGCACAGTAGACAGGTACCTCTAATAAGAATGATGCCTTGTCCCTCTTTTGGTCATTTTGAGGGAGGAGAGTTCTCAGCATCTGAAATCTGTTCAGACAGTTAGCATGTCAAAATGAGGAATTGAAGACTGGCTATCAAAAGGCAGGTGACTCAATGAAAATTTTGTGTCAACAAAATTGGGCTTCCATCTAGAGGAGAAAACCTACCGATCATTTATCTTGCTCCTCCTCCGCTGCTCAGTTGCAGAATGTTTGGATCTAGGAGTATTCACCTTCTGGTCACTACTCTTCCCGTCGACCTTCACCCTCAGATCTGCATGGATCCCAAAAGAGTTACACCCATATGTTAGCAACAAGGTTTGACCAATAATTGCATGAAGGGAATTTTGAGGTAAAAATTACCTCTAGGAGTGGGAGAGATCTCCTTCTTTATCACGAACTCTTCATCATCATCCAATTCTTCTTCCTGGCTACTTGCAGCCTTTGCTGATTTTATCATATCCAAGAAGCTCTGATTCTTCTGTCCAAATGGCCTGTTGCATATTGCCAGAAATGCTTTTCGTTAGCTATTCTTTGAGAAAACGGAAAGTATGAAAATAGGGAAGAGGAAAGTCACTGACTGCAGAGAAGAGAGAGAGCTGAACGAGTTGTGGTGATTGTTGTTGCTGGAAGATGACTGCGATGGACCCTCCAATGATGCCCATTGGCCTACCTTGACCTCCGAGTCTGTCAGATTCAAAAATTGATGATCAAATGATAGATTGTGCAGTTTATGAGGGATGAGTCCCTTCCAGAATGCCATTTACTGTTCAAACCTTTTGCACCAGCAGCTTGTAAATTCTCCTTCCCTGTCTTTCCCTTTTTGGCAGCAGATTCTTCCCACAGGATGAAGCCGCTGTTTGTGTAGGAAGTGCAGTTAGAGTTGTCATCATTCCTATCAGTAGTGCTGCTGGTTTGACCAACTGGAAACAATGTAGCCTCGGGTTTGGGGATTCTCTGATTGAAGCATGAAATGTGGCTTATACTGTAAGTCCCGATGCCTCCAGGTAGGACATGCTCCACAGAAGGTGGTGGTGCTGGTGGAGGTGGCCTCTCAGCCGATGATATCTCTTCTTCCTTGGCCCCAGTCTTGCCCAAGAAATCATGAGTTTTGATGAAATTTTCTGTGAAGAGTGATGATGAAGTCAAATCCATATCAATTTAAATTCAGATATAGATCAAGTCTAACTCAAAGAAATCAATGTGGAAGTTGCTTATATTTACGTGATCAATCATCCCAAAGGGAAACTTGAACTAAACCATGGAATTTCCCTAGAAAATATTAATTGTTTGACCTTGTCCAATTCAACTCAGGTGTCCCTTTCCCTGATCGGGCAAGACACAGTCAAATGTACATTTCCTTGAACCTCGTGCCTCAAGTACTCTGAAAAAGTGCATCTCCTTTTTGTCCTTCTATCATGCAAGCAAGGAAACTTTCGTAGTTTCATCATCTTTGGAAACGGATAATCAGAGTCCTCGGATCAAAGAGTTAGGAGTTCTTGTAGAATTTCATCTTGGATGAGATTATATATGAAACTATTATTTCATAGGATATCATTTTACATAAAGGGACTGCGAAACTACTCCGAGATCTGATCTACATGATAGGTTCAAAGAAGAGACTACTATTCATTTAGAAAGAAGGAAGAAGGGGGAAAAGTAAAGGAAAATTTCCGTTCCTTTTTTTACCTGTAATATATGTATGCATATATATATATATATATTATATAAATTTTTTTGGCGTGTTATTGAACAGGGAAAGAAAATGCAAAGTTCTGGAGATCTGAACACTACGTGGTGTCAAATCAAATCAAAGTCCTTTCCATTGCGCTCTTATTTGAATTGGGACCCAGCCCCAATCTGATGGCTCTGATTGCTAAATGCTAACCATTTTCTTTTTCGGATCCATGTGTGACCCACTTTAGTTCATGGCCCAAATCCATCACGTGCCCCGTCCAAACAAAACCCAACCCTTCCCCTTCTCCCTCCAACGCTATCTATTTGATCGATCCGTATACGGTTCCCATATATATATTTTTAACTACGGGAACATCCCACAAGGCCGTGCCCATGGATTTAGTAAGTACAAGCACATTGTGCGCAGCCTACGCATGCAAGGTATCAAAACTGTGGAAATTGAAGATCGGTTTTGCAATCCGTAAAATCCATAAATGAACGCATAAAAGTTAACTTTTTTTGGGAAAATAAAAAATGG
Source organism: Lagerstroemia speciosa (assembly GCA_037672795.1). NCBI lineage: Eukaryota > Viridiplantae > Streptophyta > Magnoliopsida > Myrtales > Lythraceae > Lagerstroemia > Lagerstroemia speciosa. Next base: position 3,408,007 of record CM075308.1, read on the forward strand.
AAGAAAATGAATATATAAATTTTTTTTTGGTAGAATGAATATATAAATTAGAATGTAGAATATGTACCTTGAGAAGAGGGTCTTGGATCTTGGGGTAGATTAGGATGACTGCACAGTGACAGAAAGTTTTGCGTGGGTTTCCTGCCTGCGGAATTTTGAAGCTCATCACCGTCAGGAAATTCGAAATTTAATGCCAAAGAAAGAAAGAAAAAAAAGGTTGGGTTTCAATTCTCATAGTTATCCATGTTGATTGATTTCAAGTACCTTCTCCGCCAAATGGACGGGGCTGTGGGAGCTCCATCATCAAAGAAAAGCTCCGATTTGTCCCTTCTAACCCAGAAATTCTGCACAGTCGAACAAGAATCTCTGCAGCGGAGGCGTAAGCCGGAATTGTCTGAATTCCTTATCAGATCTATGTGATGAAAAGAATGCAGATTCGTCTCGGAATCTTCGGAGATGGAAGACTCGACCTCGCCTCTCACACGAGCAACAACAGCAAGCTCTCCCGATAACTTCCCGAGAAAACTGTTTTCCTCGGAATCAGCTGAGAAAATCTTCTCTGCCTGGAAGGAATTCCGCAAACTGTCTGCAGCCACCGCACAGTCACCGATCAGAAATGAAAACAGATCATGCTCAGCGAACTGACAACGCCAATAATTTCACAATTCAGCTGAGTGACAGGCAATTCAGCTTGACATTCCACAGAATTCTCACAATTCAGCTTATAATTCAAACGCGTGGAGCAGAAGGAACCGACCTGTGATCCCAATCACGATAACTCCGAGCGCCGAATCAGCCTTAGCTCCAAAACCGCTTCAACCGCCAACTACAGGGGATTGAATTCGAACACCGAACACCAACACAGACAGTGAACACCTCTACAAAGCTCGGGCAGCTCGGAGACGAAGAGACCGACCGGCGACCGGCGACGTGAATGCAACCAGAAACTCCGAATCTCCTTCAGGTTTCGGCTCTGGCGGGGAACTCATCAAGCTTTCATCATCTTCTTCCTCCCCCCCACACACTTTCTCTCTCTTCTTTCTATCTCTAGAGAAGGTGAAGAGCCCAGAGATCTTTTATACAGTTCATTCCACTGGGGATGCTTTCCGTTGGTTTTCTTCAATCTGAAACGGCGTTTCTCCAACGGCGTCGGGGCGGTACTGACGTCGCCTGACGGGGCTTCGACATCCCTGGTCACGGCGTTACGGCACGGTGACGGAAAACAATCATTTAGGTGGGGAAGGGTGGTTTTGAATTAACAATATTTGTTTGGCGATCCCTATGATAATTTCCTAATTTACTGCTCCCAAGGACTAATGTCCTTTTTTAACCTTATCTCAGATGTGTGTCCCCTCACAACTCACAAGCATATAAAGGATACATTTGTCTTTTCATAAATCCCAAGTTGGCTCTCTCATATTTCAAGGCAATTAGACTCTCAATCCATATGCGACGTGGGCCGAATACATCTAATGTCAGCCGGTTCATAATGACCCTACCCGTAAGACTTGATGCTCTTGTAGTAACCAGTATTTATATTCACCCATTTTAGATTTATTGCATCGGGTCAAGAGTACCATTTGGTATCAAGAAATCAACTGACCCTGACAAATCTGATTCGAGTAGAATTGGCCAGTTAATGGATAAAACTCTTTAAATTAAAGTTTTTTTCCATTTTTAGGACTCGAATTTTTATACCTGTAACCATTATAGACGTGGATCCACTTTTGTGAAACATGACCAGTTGAGATCAGGGTCACGTGAATGTAAAAACGGGAGATTGAGGGTTGAGAGAGAGGGGTTGATGATTACTCATGACCTGTTGACTTGAAGAAGAGCTGTTAACCGGTTGACCTTTTTAACCGGTGGAACAGTACGGATCGGGGGTTTTATTTTTTTTAAAAAATAATAAATAAATGAAACAAATTACCATCTGATGATTAGTGCACAGATCCCGATTTATTAGTTAAAATTTTAATTAACTGTAGCGATGAGAGAGAGAAAGAGGGGGGGATGTTGGGTGAAGTGGCGGAGTTGGCACGTGCTGCCCTTCCATGCCTATAAGCCTAAAATTACCAAAGAGGCCACCTCGTAGCCTGTCATCTTTAAATCTAATAAGTCATCACTAATTCACATTTAAATCAGATAAACTTATAGAGAGGATAGAGCTCTCTCACGGGGAATTTTTTATTTAGAAAACTCAAATATAATATTTTATTTATAAAAAATATTTCATCATTTAGACTAATTTCTATCAGTGAATTTATTATATTTTTAAATAAAGGAATAGAAAAAAAAAAGGGAAAAACAAAAGAGAGAGCGACCAATTCATGGGGTGTCTGTCCTGTCGAGGGGAGCTTTTAGCTGTTACCGGCAAATGCGGAACCCTTTTCCTCTTATCCTCCCCCCATGTGCCTTCCCCTTCCCCTTCCCCTTCCTAAAAATATATGAATTATTCAAGAAATTTTTAATTTGGCATGAATTATTTTTTTATTCATAAAATTTGGAAATATTTAAAAATTTATTAATCTATCAAGAACTATTTTATCCTAAAAAATCACAAGCTGCGTTTCATTTTTTTTATCTATCACGTCGTTAATTTTACCCACTAATTGCTAATGTATACTGTTAATTTTGTCGACTGTGCAAACGGAGTCTAACATGACATCGCACGTGGTGTCTATCTGATCATAAAAATAGGGAACATCTATTTACACGTCCATCCTCGTGATAAAATAAAGAATTCGATAACAGTTTATGATTTTTTATGACCCAATAAACGCTACATGTAAATACTACATCAAGTTCCATTATACAATTAGTAAAATTAATGGTACACATCACTGACCCTTTTATATTTATAATCATTATATGTGTATATATATTATATTCCCCTTAATCGATTCAATTAATATATAAATCTTAACGTTAAATAGTTTATTTATCAATTAAAATGGGCAGATAATTAAATATATTAATGATACGGAGAAGATGATTTGGCTGTTCCGACAATCATGGCGTGCGTTCACACACAGCCGTGCAAAAAATAAAACGCTGACAGCTTGGCTTCGCACACAATACCCCTTTATATATATATATATATATATACTAAATATATTACAAATTATTTTAATTACCATCGAGAGCAGTGATCAAATAGTCTAAAACTTACTTTCATCCTGTGCGGTTTGATGAGATCGAGATCTTACGTTCGAATCTTGTTCTAGTTAACAATATTCCAAGAATAGACTCTCAAATCTATGTTTCGGCGGACACCGGCTTCTTTGCTTATACAAGGCCTTTGATAGCATTGCATTAACAGGGTCAGTGTTAGTATTAATTATTCAGTCTATTTGGTAATTCGCGGTTGAATATGAAGCAGGATGGTCACGTCGTCACTGCCATTGTCTACCTTTTATCCGACAAAAAATATTAATTTATTTGTAACAGTTTAAAAGTCTGGTCAACGAGCCCATCCGTGTAACGGTTTCTAACCCTGGTCGCAAGTCGATTTGGGCCGAGAACCGGTCGGATCCTATGAATCACCTCTGATGGAACTGGTCGGCTCCTATAAATTTAAAACTTTCTAAAAACATCAAAAAATCTAAATAAAATCACAAAAATACTAAGAAACGTCAGCATCAATCAAATTTTTATTTAAAATTTAAATTTATATTTTACTGTATAAACTCTCTCTCACGAATCCGCTGATACGGCTAAATTGCTATTAGTTTGTGATACTACCGAGTAATGCTGACATGATATTCCCTTGACATGTAAGACTTTCTTGCTTGATATTCGGAATATTAGGCGGTGGATGCCGAGAAAAAGGGTTTTTAAAAACATCAAGCCTAAGAAGGCATCTCTGTGTGCATGAACAGCTATCCAATTCCATTACTATATAAATAAATATTAATAAGGAGATAAATACACCGGTAGTCTTATATATTTGTCGATTCTTACAAGTGAATTCTAAATATTTCAAAATGTTAAATCAGGTCATGTACGTTATTTGTGTTATAGCATCGAGTTCTTTCCGTCACTTACCGTTACTTTAAACTGACGTGGCGTTGATACACTCAACTTAAAGTAACGGTAGATTATGAAAAGGACTCAATGCTGTAACGCGGATAACATGCACGACTTGATTTAACACTTTGAAATATTTAGGACTCGCTCGTAAGAATCAACAAATATATAATACTTCCGGTATCATTTTCTCTGTTTATAAGTTAAAAAGATATGTATCTAAATATCACCGTATATTTTAGCTTTTTTTATTAATTAAGGGCATGATAATTTCTCCCCCCAAATATAATATGGGCTCCTACTAAATTAATTAAGATTCCGACAATACGAAGACAGCATGGTTCATGAACGAAGCAAAATACAGTATTTCCAAATCAGTCGAAACGGATCTCGAGACTAATTGACGGTCTAGTCAAGATTCCTGAGAAAATTCCTGTCGATCCTCCTAGCTTGGAATTCGATCTTGGGATGTGAAATATGCGTAAGAAGTGGAGAGAAAATAATAACGGAGCAAAAAAGTAGTTAAATATATTAGTGAATTTTAGATCTAATAGCTACTGAACATTAAACTTTATATATTAATAGGTAATTCGAGAAAAGTGAAAATCGTCACGTAAACCTCGCGGGTTTTCATACATTAGTATAGATAGAAGATCATTTGGACAGTAAAATATTTTATGTAACAGTAATAACGCGCGGCAGTACTTGTTTAGTGTGATAAACTAATAAAATTCATTTATTTTCAAGTTTTTTGCTTTTATTTATAAAAATATATTAAAAATAATTAAATTTTATTTATTTATGATATTACGTATATATTGTTATGTGTTGTACCGTTACACAGAAAACTCTTGCGTGCAGTTTCCTCGAAATTAAACATAATTAATAAAGAATAATTATGAGCATGTGATTTGCCTTACAAAAATTAAAGCGAGACACGGCAGGAGACATTGAAAGCCCCGTAGGAAGAAGCAGAACGGCCCCGGAAATAGCGGAACCCCCGGAGGGCAGAAGAGTCGATGGGTGTCATCGCCGCCGCCCTTTGGTTAAATTATCTAGTGACTCAACATGAATTAATTAACACAATTCGATCCTTAATTGACTAATTCAACTCAAATATGAATTAGTTAGAATTCGTTAAATGAATACGATGCGGTATGTAACGAAAATGATTCAATCTTTTTTCTTTGTTTCTTTTAAGTAAGGTCTTAAATTCGAACATTGCAGATTAATTAAACGGATCATCTTTTATCACTTAGTTGACAAACCTGATTCGAAACTGAATTAGCGGATAAAGAAATAATAAAAGAAAATAAATTAAGTTTGGCATCTCTTTTTCTTGAGTAACATCTCAAGTTTAAGTCTTATAAATGAAAAAAATTTATATCGCGAGAGATTTACTTCTTTAGTGGACCGACCTGACTCGAATCTGAATTAGTTATAGTTCATTACACTTTAGGATATAATGTAATATATGTAGCCAACAAAAAAAAAAAAGAAGAAGAAGGGGCCTTCCGACGGGCAATCCGGTGGTAGGGAGCTAGCCGGCGCATAATGGAGAATTGGGACTTTTCAGTCCGTCAAAATTTATCCTGACTTAGCCGACACACGTAATTTACGGGTTATTACGTGTATCCAGAAGATGATGTGTTGCAACCACCACTAGTCAGGTCCGAAAAGTACTAGGATATCACGGTTATTAAAAAAAATATAAAAGGAAAGGGAGAGGACATTCTCTTCATAAGGAATCCATTTAGGGATCAGTTAAATATGTTATTTTTTATTCGAATTATTTATTTATTTATTTATTTCCAGCTTCCTTCCAAGCTGTTTTATTTTTCTATCATTTATTTATTTATTTATTTATTAAATCGTACGGCTCGGAGGGCATCGATTGCTGTTATATCTTTTTTTTTGGTCGCCAGCCACGGTATCCAAGCAGGCCCCACCAGCGGTGAGATGGCATCTTTCAGCCAACCATACTTGACTAATCCGTTGGTCGCCCCGGGTCGCACGCCTGGCAATGGCGGGTGAGGCTCCCAAGAGGGGTGTCTGCGTACGTGAGGTCTCGAACCCGAGACCTCCTTAAGCGGCACCGAGCTGCTTACCACTCGGCCCAACCCCTCTTGGTGATTGCTGTTATATCTGACTGTTACCCCCGTGAACAGCGAAACATCTTAAATCGATTACGAAATGAATTGAAATGACTAGAAATTATAGAATAAAAAAATACAAATATTAATTTAGATGATTGACATTTATTTTTTTCAGGTAATATTTTTAATTTCAGTCTTTTGAATTGAGAAAAATTCGTGATCTGATTATTCGTAAGTGGGATGACTAACTCGGATCTAAATTAGACGGGGTTTATTGAATTTTTAGATGTTAAATAGTGTACATGGTGAGGTGGCAAGAATTAGCGCAACTTAATTGTACCGTGTTAACCCGAACAGTAATAGCTCTTCTCGATCTGAAATTAAGCAGATTTTGATGCACGTATCTATTATTCAGATTTATGTTACCCTTTATTTTATCCATTATTGTGCATTAGAACAGCAAGGAAGGAAATACTCTCCTGTGCTTATTTTTTCGATTTGTACCACTGATATTCATAAATTCAACTGATCCTAACTAACCCAGTTCAAATCATGCGGGGCCACTAGTGTGTAAAAATCTTTAAGGCGAATTCTCTCAACTCACAAAATTCGACTAAAGACCTCATTTGAGAGGATGAGATGTCCGACCAAATCGATCAATCCACTTTTGGTTAGGCCTAGCAATTTATTATACGATACGATAACCCGATATGACATGACATAGAGTTAGAAGGGTTCGAATTTAGCCTAAACCATGTAATCTGTTTACACAAATAGGTTAAGCCGGTTTAAACCGATGTAACTTCCACACGACACGATTAAATCAGTTTAATTATGTGCTTACGTATCAAACTCATTAACCTATTTAAACATATGAAGTTAAAATTATAATTACGCTGCATATATTTAGTTATTCGGATTAAAAGTATCGTATCTTATCGACACGATTTTAAAAGAGTCGTGTTCGTGCTTAAAGATTTTAATCCATTTATTAAATGAGACGTTTACAGATTAAGATATTTTTAACACGAATCCGTTTAAATATGACATGTATTATCAGACTTATTTTTTATTTGCATATTTATTACATTTTCTTTTACAAAAGGGAAAAAAAGAAAGGAAGGATAAGTTAATTTAAAAGGGCGCATTAAAGGTGGGAAGGGGGGATAATTAAACAAAGGGAAGAGAGGGAAACGACGTGTCCAGGAGACCACGGAATACGCGGCGCGTCACGTGATGGAAACTGTCTGCCTACCACATCGTCTCGTCGCCCCCCTGGCCCGCCTCCCATATCACGTGGCCAACTCACGGCGTGGGCCCCCCACCCGCACTCCGTTCCCCTCCCAGTGTACGCGACCCGGCCCTTCTACAATCTAGTCATTGGTTTGGACCGTTAAAACCGGCAGGATAGTTGTTATAAATTGTTTAATTTTTTACTTTTTTAAATTAAATTACCGAAGAATCAAGTGATCCGAACATAAAAATAGTCAGTTCGTTTTATTACATGTCACATGATATTCAAAATTACAGTGGACCACGTTGATCCTGATTTGAGTCTAATCATCCCACCGAAGGGGTAAAATTGTCTTTTATTCATAAAATTCGAATTTACTATCGTATTTAAGGTGGAGAGATGTCCAAATCATTTCAAGATACAGAGGTTGATTAATATTGCTTTCTCAGAATTGACGAATTAAAAATAAACCACCATCCCCAAAAAATGGAAATTAATAAAAACTTAAAAAACCTCTTTCGGGGATAATTCAAAAAACAAAAAAGAAATTCAGTTTTTTCTTTAGCATACATACAGGTACACATATGTAAATTTGTACAGCCGGGTGATGTGTTATGTTTTATTTTCCCCATTTAAACAATCTGATATTCTAAAAATAATTATTTATTATCCATTTAATTTTAGACTATTGAATAATTTAAAAGGGCATAAAATTCTTTTAATTGTAAATTATTTTATTATTTTCGATTGGGAGGCGGAGGAGGTGGTGGAGTCATTCTCATCAGAGGGAGTGGGGACTGGAGGCTGTAAGTGACGGGTCCCTCCCGAAGGGGCAATAAACGCAGCGCACGTGAGTTGAGGCGGCAGCGGCTCACGTGCGCCCATCCCCTGCCTCTCCCTCTCTCTGTCTCTCTCTCTCTCTCTCTGCCTTCCCGGCTCGCGTGCGGTGGGGACCCTCCACTCACCCGCCTCCCTGACGTCCCGTTTCAGAACTGACTGACGCCGTTATCAGCAGTTAATTCCTCCAACGGCGACGTGTTGTCTGGTAGGTGTGCGTGACGTTCTCAACCCCGGAAATGACCGAATGGCCAACCTCAAACCCTAGTAATTTCATACCTTAGTTGGCTAATTTTTGAGTATAAAATGATACATATTAAAAAATAGATCATGTCTCGTTGCAAAAGGGACTTGGTTAAGTTCGATCCTCATGATTAAACTTCTCGCACATCCTTAGTTTTCCATTTCATCCACTTATTTATCTCGAGTTTACGAGTTTCATCTGTAACTAAATGTTCTAGAATGATCAACGCGTGTATATCATAGTATTCAGAAGTTCAATGGATTCTGCTTAAAGCTTAAACCGGGACAGTCCAATGAGGGATGAAAACCAACAATCATGCACTTCATCCGTTCACGGAGTTCGAACCCAGCATCTAAATTCGGCAGAAGACGTGCTGAATCACCTAAGCTAACTCGTGTTGGTTCGTGTCGGGTGATTTGCATGGCAAGACAAGATGCAAATGCAAGCTCAAGAACGTGATGGCATGAAGTCCATGTGATGTCTATCCACAGGGAGGATAAAAATGGAGGAGCACAGGGGTGGGTGCTGAGGACTTTTCTTGGGGGTGGTCGTTTAGCCTTACTTGCCCTGTCGTTTTTGGGGGTTCTAAAAGTGCCAAGTTTGCAAATATAAAACACCATCCCCTCAAACTGGAATCCATTTCACTTTCTAGCTTGCCCAAACCTATAAAACCTATATCATAATAAATATATATATATATAAAGAAACTAACCGAAAAATCTTTAATGATCATACCTCTCAATGAGATAGAGTCGATTAAATTTCCCTCATCATTAATAACTAAGGTAACCATTCGGGCAATTAACACTAATTTTACTCGTTTATCACAATTTGAATGGTATTTTCTCACGACACGTGGTGATGTAGGATCGTCTAAGAATTCCTCAAACCAGCGTGATTAATTAAGGTGAATTGACATCTTTTCCTGCTTCAATAATATCTCTAATTTGAGTCCTGTGAATAAAGAATGTACAGGTAGGAGAAGCTTATTCCTTGGTAGGTTAGCTCGGCTCGAACATGAATAAATCTGTTTAATTGAATTTCTAAATATTAGATGGTGCGCTGAAAAAGAAAGGAAAAAATGGAGATGTTGACTTCTCGATGGGTTGACTTGACTCGAACTTGAATTAATTCGACTTATTGAGCTTTTTGGATACCTAGTTATCCGCATCTCAAAAAAGAAAGGAAGGAGAAGAAAAAGAAATTCTATGACTTTGAAATTGGATCATAAAATATCAACTTGGAGTTGGCCTATACCACAAATGGGTGATCCTAGGATCGAATCCCAGGTTGGGAGGGTTGACGGGAATTTTCCCAGGGATCATTGCTCGACCGCAGAATAGTCTCGAGGTTCGCTTCTGCTAGTCCGAGAATACTGTTTAGTGCAAACCAAAAAAAAGGAAAAGAAATTTGATCATAAAAGAAAGCTAGCTTTGGATCACATGACATTGGCAATGTCATGCTTAGAAAAAAGGGGGGGAAAAGACGCAATTAAGGGACATTATGTGGTAACCCATTAGCTTATATTCTATCATAATGTCCATTCGATATGATAATCTAACGGCCCACATCACATCGCATGCCGTTAATCATACAAGACTGCTCGGTCAGTCATGCACAAAAAATCAATCGATCGATGATCAAGATTGCAGATGTGACGCGCTAGCCCACGGTTAATCTCGTAACATTATCGATCATATGTTGCAAATATGATGTCTATTAGCTGCTCTAGAAACCGGTCCGGTTCGAGAGAATCACCGTACATGGACAAGAACATCCTAGTAGGACCATCCAATATGTAAAATGATGCAGACAAGGTTGCCAAACATGACCCTGCCCATATCGAGAGGGACTTGATCTTGGATGGAGGAGGCCCAATGACAAGAGGCAGACTAAAGAAATGGCAAGATGCTATTGGAGCTCTAACAAATGGGTTGATAGCCCAAGAAGCTAAAGTTCAAGCTAGCAAGCAACAAGAGACTTTAATCTTATTTGTTGAGGCCCGAACATCGGAGGTGTCAGCCCACGATAAAGCCCAAGCCATCACACTCAATAAGGGAGGAATGAATATTCTGCCTAAAGATAGAAAATTCGTCCAGAATGAAGCCTCCACAAATAAAGGAAGAATATATGGCCAGATTAGCTTAGTTATCTATATATTTAAGTTTCCATATTTACATTATAGACAGAATATTATTTTGGCCATATATATATGGTCTTCTCTGTCATGTATGGACAGATTAGTTTTGACATTGAATATCGAATTGAAGGTGTGTTCATCTTTGTGAGGTAAATCTCTCTTTGCTCTTGTGAAATCTTGCTTTTGTCGAACTAATAATTTAGTTTGGTGATTCAAGTTTCCCAAAGCCCCCAATTCGTGCCTCGACCCAGGTGAGTCGTTGTGTGGATTGGTTCTGTGTTCGTGGTTAGGCGAGTGGTCTAAGTAGCAGGTCACGATCCCTTCCGTTGGTTGGCTATTTGCACCCGCTTGGTTTCGAACCAACTCCTTTTCCCCTTTTCAACCTACGCCGTGAAAATCGGGCCACCCCTTGAGAATCACATCATCTGGTATCAGAGCTCAAGGTTTACACGGTAGGTTATCTATCCTTCAGTATATCATCGTTCCGTCGTTGTTCTTGTCATTATCTCATTCAATTTATCTGATAGTAAAAAAAAAAAAAAACAAAAAAAAAACAAAAAAAAAGAAGTCTGCAAAAGAAAAAGAAGGAAAAAAAAAGAATTCTGCAAAAAAAAAGGAAACGAAAAAAAAAAGAGGTTGTTCTTCTTCAAGTCTGATCTCCTTATATTTGCAAATTGCAATTGCATCTCTACTACAATTTCTTTCAAGTCTATTCATCCATCATTGTTATTTCTGTTCCCTTTGAAAAAAAAAAAAATTCCGTATCCATTGAAATCCCAATCCCTTTTAGCTATCAAACTGTGATCTTCTTTAAAAAAAAAAAAAAAGTCCTTTGTCTGCACGTTTACGGGATCACCCACCATCACTTATCTGGTAGAGCTGAGAATTGGCCATATTTGAATCACCGAGACAAGGTTAGATTGCATAAGAGCTTAGGAAGAGATTTGAGTGATTTTTTTGTGGGTTGTGTGTGAAAGTGAGCTCATCAAGAGTGGAGTGAAACACGAGGTAAGAAACGAGTGAAACATTCTGAGTGTGGTGAGATTTTTATCTGGTGAGGTCCATACAAACTTCTAACATGACAGATCGCACGAAGGCAACTGGTAGTCCCGGTGAAGGCGATAAGAGGGAAGATGCTCAACAACAAGGCCTAGCACCCTTCCAAATGCAGGCTTTGGTGAATCATTTTGAAAGATTGCTTGATCGGAAGTTGGAGGGAATCCATGATCGATTGGATCGAGTGGAGGGTCAAGCAGCGAGCAGAACCATCCCGACCCCCGGGAGGCAAACTCGAGCCCCACGACCCTACCCCGTGGGAGAAGTTGAGGATCTGGAGAGCTGGGATGAAGACGAGCGTGATGACTTCCAGCCACGAAGGAGGCCACGTAACCGGTCTAGGGGAGGACCGAGGATACCCAGAAATGGAGAAGAAGACTTTGGGGGGATCAAAATCAAGATTCCTTCTTTCCAAGGAAAGAGTGATCCCGAGGCATTTTTAGAATGGGAGATGCGAGTCGAGCAAATCTTTGGGTGCCACAACTATTCGGAGGGTAAGAAAGTAAAACTTGCTGCTCTTGAGTTTACTGATTACGCTCTTGTTTGGTGGGACCAGATACGAAGGGAAAGGATGAGACATGGCGAACATCCTATTATCACATGGGAAGAAATGAAGGCAGTAATGAGGAGGCGTTTCATTCCATCTCATTTCCATAGAGAGCTTCACAATAAGCTCCAACGCCTCACACAAGGTTCGAAGAGTGTTGACGAGTACCACAAGGAAATGGAGATCGCACTGATCCGAGCCAATGTGGAGGAAGATAGGGAAGCAACCATGGCTCGGTTTCTGCATGGTCTCAATCGGGATATTGCCGACATTGTCGAGATGCAACACTATGTGGAGCTTCAAGATATGGTGCACCAAGCCGTCAAGGTGGAGCAACAGCTCAAGAGAAGGAATTTGCTGAGGAGAAATGACAGGTCTACCATATCTAGTTCGTGGAAGAGTAACCCAAAAAGAGATCTCTCCTTTACATCAGGAAGCAAAGAGTCTGATGCGAAGAAGGGAGAGAAATCGACTTTCCCTTCAAGGAAAGCTCCAGTTGAATCGAGTTCGAAAAATCGTGACATTAGATGCTTCAAGTGCCATGGAAGAGGACACATCTCAAGTGAGTGCCCTAACAAGCGCACCATGATTATCAATCAGCATGGTGACTGGGAGACCGAGGAAGAAGCATCCGAGGAGGAACCACCATTAAACGATGACGGAGAACAAGCAGAAGAAGGGGAGCTCCTGGTAGCTCGAAGGATACTCAGTGCTCAAATGGTCGAGGAAAAGGATGATCAACGAGAAAACCTATTCCATACACGATGCCAAGTTCAAGGCAAGGTGTGTAGTGTCATCATTGATGGAGGAAGTTGCAGCAACGTTGCCAGCACCGAGCTAGTGGAGAAGCTGGGGATTCCAACCTTCAGGCATCGTAGACCATACAAACTACAATGGCTCAATGATTGTGGTGAGCTGAAGGTAACAAAACAAGTTAAGGTGTTGTTTAGCATAGGAAAGTATAAAGATGAGATTTTATGTGATGTTGTTCCTATGAAGGCATGTCATCTTTTGCTTGGTAGGCCATGGCAGTTTGATAGGCGTGTTACTCATGACGGTTTCCTAAACCGTTATTCTTTTGTACTACGGGGGGAACCCATAACCCTCCTTCCATTGTCTCCAAAGCAAATATTGGAAGATCAAATAAAACGAGAAAAGAAAGGAGCAAGTGGAGAGGAAAAACAGAGTGAAGAGAGAAAAGAAAGAGAGCAATCGAGAGAAAAAAGAGAAAAAGATGAAAAGAATATGAGCAACAAAAAAGAGATTGAGAGGAAAAATGAGAAAACAATATTAGTGGCAAAAAAAGTGAGGTTAAGCGAGCTCTTTTATCTCAACAGAACCTCTTAGTACTTGTGTACAAAGAGGCAATGTTAGCTACTAACAACGTAATCCCTACCTTGCCAAGTGTTGTTGTATCTCTCTTGCAGGAATTCGAGGACGTGCTTCCCGAAGATGTACCGCCAGGTTTACCACCGCTAAGAGGGATTGAGCATCAGATCGACTTCATTCCCGGTGCGTCCATACCTAATCGTCCTGCATACCGCACCAACCCTGAAGAGACGAAGGAGATCCAACGACAAGTCCACGAGCTGATGGACAAGGGGTATGTGAGGGAAAGTCTTAGTCCCTGTGCAGTACCGGTTTTGCTCGTGCCCAAGAAGGACGGTACATGGAGGATGTGTGTTGATTGCCGGGCCATCAATAACATAACGGTAAGATATCGACACCCTATTCCTAGGCTAGATGATATGCTTGATGAATTGAATGGCTCAACCATCTTTTCAAAAATTGACCTGAAGAGTGGCTACCACCAGATTAGAATGAAAGAAGGAGATGAATGGAAAACGGCATTTAAGACTAAACATGGACTTTATGAGTGGTTAGTAATGCCCTTTGGTCTAACAAATGCACCTAGCACATTTATGAGGTTAATGAATCATGTCTTACGTGCCTATATTGGAAAATTTGTGGTAGTTTATTTCGATGATATCCTTATATATAGTAGGACTTTACGAGAACATGTGGATCATCTTAGACAAGTCCTAGCGACGTTAAGGAAGGAGAAATTGTTTGGAAATCTGATGAAATGTGATTTTTGCACGAACAAAGTTATTTTTCTCGGCTTTGTTGTGAGTGGCGAGGGAATTGAAGTAGATGAAGAAAAGGTCAAGGCAATCAAAGAATGGCCAACTCCTGCTACCATTGGGCAAGTGCGAAGTTTCCATGGGTTAGCGAGTTTCTATAGGAGGTTCGTGAAAGATTTCAGCACCATAGCAGCCCCATTGAACGAGTTAACCAAGAAGAACGTGTCCTTCAAGTGGGGAGAAGCACAAGAAAGGTCCTTCCAGCTTATTAAGGAGAAACTTACACATGCACCTGTCCTTGCCCTCCCTAACTTTGGTAAGACTTTTGAAGTGGAATGTGATGCAAGTGGAATTGGTATCGGTGGAGTTCTCATGCAAGAAGGTAAGTCTATTGCTTATTTTAGTGAAAGATTAAATGGTCCAACTCTTAACTATTCTACATATGATAAAGAATTGTATGCCTTAGTTAGAGTTTTGGAGACTTGGCAACACTACTTATGGCCAAAAGAATTTGTTATACATTCTGATCATGAGGCTTTAAAGCATCTTAAAGGACAGAATAAGCTTAATCGAAGGCATGCCAAATGGATCGAATTCATTGAGTCATTCCCTTATGTGATCAAGCACAAGAAAGGTAAGGATAACATAGTTGCTGATGCACTTTCCCGAAGGTATGTTCTTATCTCTACCTTAGATGCTAAAATTCTTGGATTTGAGTTCATGAAGGAATTGTATGTTGGTGATGTGGATTTTTCTGAGAGTTATGGCAATTGCAAATCTGATTGTGGATGGGAGAAATTTTTCTTGCATGATGGATTTCTATTTCGGGTAGATAAACTTTGTATTCCCAATTGTTCCATACGCATGTTATTGATTAACGAAGCACATTCTGGTGGCCTAATGGGACATTTTGGCATTGCTAAAACTTTAAGCATATTGAATGAACATTTTATTGGCCTAAGATGAGAAGAGATGTTGAGAACTTTGTGGGAAAATGCATTGCATGTCTTAAAGCTAAATCTAGGCTTAATCCACATGGATTATACACCCCACTTCCTGTTCCTACTGTGCCTTGGGAAGATATTTCTATGGACTTTATTTTAGGTTTACCAAGGTCTCAAAGAGGTATGGATTCTATATTTGTTATTGTAGACCGATTTTCTAAGATGGCACATTTTATTGCATGTCGCAAAACTGATGATGCATCTTATATTGCTTCCTTATTTTTTAGGGAAATCGTGCGACTTCATGGGATGCCGAGGACTATAGTTTCCGACCGGGATGCTAAGTTCCTTAGCTATTTTGGAAGACCTTATGGGGAAAGATTGGAACCAAGTTGCTGTTTTCAACTACATGTCATCCACAAACCGATGGGCAAACTGAAGTCGTGAATAGGACATTATCTACTCTACTTCGGACTCTAGTGAAGAAGAATTTGAAGAATTGGGAAGAATGTCTACCTCATGCTGAGTTCGCATATAACAGGGCCATTCATTCCACCACAAAATATTCTCCCTTTGAAATTGTCTATGGATTTAATCCCTTAGCGCCTATTGATTTGATTCCATTGCCTGTACAGGAAAAAGTTAGCATGGATGGAGCAAAAAGAGCTGAGTTTGTAAAGCAAATCCATGAGAAGGCAAAACTCAATATTGAAAGGATGAATCAACAATATATGGAACGTGCAAACAAGGGTCGGAAGAAAGTCATTTTTGAACCAGGAGACTTAGTCTGGGTGCACCTTAGGAAAGAGAGATTTCCAGAAAAACGGAAGTCCAAGCTTATGCCAAGAGGAGATGGACCCTTCCGGGTTATTGAACGGATCAACAACAATGCATATAAGATTGACTTACCAGGTGAGTATGGGGTAAGTGCTACATTTAATGTTGCTGATCTGTCCCCTTTTCTTGATACAAACCTTGCAGAGTCGAGGACGACTCCTTTTCAAGAAGGGGAGAATGATGCAGACAAGGTTGCCAAACATGACCCTGCCCATATCGAGAGGGACTTGATCTTGGATGGAGGAGGCCCAATGACAAGAGGCAGACTAAAGAAATGGCAAGATGCTATTGGAGCTCTAACAAATGGGTTGATAGCCCAAGAAGCTAAAGTTCAAGCTAGCAAGCAACAAGAGACTTTAATCTTATTTGTTGAGGCCCGAACATCGGAGGTGTCAGCCCACGATAAAGCCCAAGCCCATCACACTCAATAAGGGAGGAATGAATATTCTGCCTAAAGATAGAAAATTCGTCCAGAATGAAGCCTCCACAAATAAAGGAAGAATATATGGCCAGATTAGCTTAGTTATCTATATATTTAAGTTTCCATATTTACATTATAGACAGAATATTATTTTGGCCATATATATATGGTCTTCTCTGTCATGTATGGACAGATTAGTTTTGACATTGAATATCGAATTGAAGGTGTGTTCATCTTTGTGAGGTAAATCTCTCTTTGCTCTTGTGAAATCTTGCTTTTGTCGAACTAATAATTTAGTTTGGTGATTCAAGTTTCCCAAAGCCCCCAATTCGTGCCTCGACCCAGTTGAGTCGTTGTGTGGATTGGTTCGGTGTTCGTGGTTAGGCGAGTGGTCTAAGTAGCAGGTCACGATCCCTTCCGTTGGTTGGCTATTTGCACCCGCTTGGTTTCGAACCAACTCCTTTTCCCCTTTTCAACCTACGCCGTGAAAATCGGGCCACCCCCTTGAGAATCACATCATCCTCCACCTACTAAGAAAAGGCTAGTTCCGCGTTGGTAGAGTATAAAGTGAGTTGGGTATTAATAACCGCTAGTTTCATACTTTTTGGCATATACCGATACAATCTGTTATAACCGTTCGGTAAATTTGCGCAAGGCATCAAAGCCAAGTGAATCCCTGGCTCTGAATTACGGCCCGACCTAGCGTACTATCTCGTGTCTCGTCCAGAGCTGACGACTAAGCTTGGTCGGTAAAACATAAAGAATATTCTAGAAATACAGGTAGACTGCTCTCACCAACTATCGGTTCAATCTTTAAGGTGGATATAAAATCGCTCTCTTACAAGTCCTTGTTGAAATTTAACAACCCGATACGTCAGATATCCGGGATTAACTTAGAAAACTTATCCGACATGTAAAATTTATAGGAAGAGTGAGAAGACAATGTCGTTTTGAAGTAAGATAACTTAATAAAACAGACGAAATTAAACAAAATTTTATGTAGTATTTAGTAAATTTTATTGTGTGCGCGTGTGCGCAAGTGAACGCGAGGGCATTTTGGTAAAGTGGGGACGATGAGAGAATACCGCAGGGTGGTAGGCGTGGGATGAGGTGGAGACGAAAGGAGGCCGAGGACAAGGACGTGAGAGCACGTGCTGGGAAACGAGACGGTGGGTCCACCCCTCTCTCGTGACTGTGCCACGTGGGATAGCCCTTGTGGGCCCCACACACTTTTGCAGACAAATTTTTAAAAAATAATTAACGGTAGTAGAAAAGTTTAATGGGTAGGACCTCTAACCCTAGCGTGGGGAAAAAGAAACCTTTTATTGCCATTTTTACAATAATTTTTTTTTATTTTATCAAATTATTTCATATTTAGTGATTTATTGGAATATTTTAAATAACCTGAGAAAGCAATTAAAGGGTTAAAAAAGGAAAAAGCTACGATAGAAGATGGAACGAGGGGCCATGTGGGTCTCGACTCGATCTATATCACTCAATATGTAAAAATACAGTTAATCCTCACTAATTCTGATTCAAATTGAATCGGACCGTTAAGAATTAAAACATAATTATTATAAATTTTTTATATTCGTAAAATTCGAATTTGCAATTTTAATAAGAAGAGATGCCAACGGGCATGCGCGTCTCTTTCATTCACTCCTCCAAAGTGACCGGTCGTTTACGGGTCACATCAGCAGAGGCCCCTTTCCTCCCGTCGCTCCTCCCCATGACGTGGCCTCCCTCACGTGACGAACCCCCGTGTCCCCCCTTTCGGCTGGTCCAGACATGTGAGTCGTGGCCCCACAAGTTTAGACGACACGTGTCGGGCTGTTATTCGGTGTTCCGGGGGCAACGGAACAATGGATAGATTCTCCCCTGCTCCTCCTCCCCAAACCTATCAAACAATGGTTAGACTTATTGTACAGTAAAATTCTACTAAGGTGAATATTTTTTATTTATAATATTTGAATACATCTTCTTTATAACAGAAAAGGAAAAAAAAAAAAAACATATCTTATTCTTTCTTTGATGCCATCTGATTGATGAAATGGGCACTGTCGATGGGCTTTCACTGTCGAGGGGCAACAGGGGCAGAGCTCTTTCCTTTTTCATCCTCCTTTGAACATGGGTGGTTGATCCGAGCTATCAATTGGTTCGAGGACCACACGGGTCCCCTCCACGATATTATCCTCCGATACCATCCGATATCTCGAGTCGCGTATCCATACTTAGAATCGGTCTTCGATCTTCATTTTTCACGTGATGCTTCTTACGCCTTTGCAATTGGCCAGCGATCGATCCATGTCACGGTTGTTGGTGACGTTTGATCTTCTCAGACGAGTCTCTGCTGCTCCGCTTAATTTCCAGGCTTGTGCGAGGATGCTGCAGCTCCGCCTACGATGTATCGCTAATGGGATGCTCCCGAACATCGCTCTGCCACGAATGGCCGGGAACCTAGCCTGCGACCCACTCTTTGATGGTGAAGTTTACTAATAAGTGCAGGAGTCATAGTTCATACCCCCCTGGCGAGAAGTGAAGGTTCTTACAGTTGTATTTGACGAAACTCACCATGTAGAGCACGTGTCATTTGCTAGCATACATGGTTAAAGAAAGACCGAAGAGCGTGAGCATGAGCATGAGCCTTCGCCTGCCTCTGCCGACAAACTGATGTTTAACTCGAACCTAATACACAACAAAGCTTTTCTTTTTGTTTTTTTTTTTTGGGTCCTTTTTGCTTGTCTGAGACAGCAGGCATAAGAAACTACAACATCACAATCAACTACAACACGAGTCCAAGAAGTTGTTACCAAGCACGGCCCGTTTTCTCCCGCATAATCAAGCCGACCACATTCTTCACGAAGGCATCGAAGCAGTCCCAGCAAGAGTCCAGCATCGGCCCTGCCTCATGCTGCAGCTTATCTTGTTCCCGGTGAGGGCACACGGGACTCATGAAGGAATAGGTTTGGATGGATTTAGAGTGTTCCAACCCACAGGCGGCCAATATATTGTGCGTGGAAGCTCGGGCAATCTCCTTGAATGCATCAACTCCTGCACGGACCAAAAGTTTCTAAACATGCTCCCGTCGATTCTTTCCCCATTTTCAGGGACATAGCAAATGACACGGTACCGGAAAACACCACCAAAGCAAACTAAGCCAAACAATGTAGGAGTGTGCATGTTTTGCTTTTCTGCCACTACTACAGCCAGGAATAGAAAATAGACAGTATAACTCCAATTTTCAAGGCATGATTTGATTTCAGCTCCGACCAGACTCGGAAAAGCAAAACCGAACCAAACCGTGCCCGCTCATGAGTATTACAACAAGCAAATGCTAAGTTCAAACTCGAGGAATGTACCTAGCTGTTTGCCTCCAATAAGCATCTTCAAGTTCCGTTTGACAAGGGACTGGATCTCACTTTTCAGGCTAACAGCATGGGAAGATCCTTCCCCGGAGCTGCCCGGAGATATCGTGCGAGTGCACTTCTCCCGAATGCGATTGACATATAATGTGGTTCCTAGACCCATATCTTGCGGAGCTCCAATCCCATTTCCACTTCGAACTGGTTTTGTTCTCGAATAAGGAAAATTCAGAGATGCTGATGAAGATTCAGCAGCCCCAAACTCTTGCAGAATGATTAGTCGATTTTAACGTCCTCCGATCTTGTTGCTGCTTGTGTGCTGGACTGCAATTACTCGAGTGAGAGCGATTCCTATAAACAGAACTTCCTCTTTCCGAAGCTTTCCCTTTCATATCGATGTCTGTTCTTACAGGCTGGACATTGATCATGTGGCCATGGCCTTTCTGTCCAGACTTAGCAAGATCCATCATCCTCCAGGCCTTGGTAACATCATCAGGGAGTTTATCGTGAGAGCAAGATGCTGAATTTTTACCTTGTCTATCAGTAGATTGCTGAAAACCAGAGGAAGATGTTTTTCCCGATCTATCGTGTTCCTGAGGAAGCCTTCCACGCTGCTCTTTACCATTCTTCTTGTCAATGGATTCAACGGGACCCAACGAGAAATTTGCCGTCCCATGCCTCAAGGCATCCCAATTATCTCGCAGTGCTTGTATACGGCTATGAACATCTCGACACAGATGCCTTGTTCTGGCACCAAATAGAGGAACCTTACTTTCACGTGCAGGGAATGGTCCTTCTTCCCTAATGGAGACAGAGGAAGATGGATTTAAAGGAGGTGAGGCTCGAGTTACCGGGCTATTAATCTCTGAGCAACAGCCTTCTCTGACAATACTGAGCAGCATTGATGAATGTGTCTCATCATTTTCTTCTCCATTGGCCTGTGACTCTCTTACAACGGCACAATCAGGGCAAAACCAATCGCCCGTGGGTACAGTGAGGCCCAACCCCACGCAGTATGTGTGAGAAGCAACATCGCATAGATCACATAGCAGGAGAAGCCACTCATCCTCTGATCCATTGCAAACACTGCACTTGGACTCTGCATAAGGATCCGCAGTTCTGATCCCAAGCAGGTCGTAAACCTGTAAGTCAAGCATAGATAGAAAACTGCTTTGGTTTCCAAAGTATGGTCCGGGGCAAAGGTAAAATGGGATCAAAAGGCAATTAGAGCATAAAATAGATAGGGAAAGGAAAGGAAAAGAAAAGAAGATGTCATTCGAATAACCAAAGCAAATATCCCTGTTCTCTATAAATTAGAAATATTCAACCAAGAGAAGGAAGAAAAACCATGAAGAAATTAAAATAAATAACAAAAGCCACTCCATTATGAAACTAAAAGGCCAAAAAAGTAGGAAGTGGACTGGCTCCTCTGACTTCTTCAAGATCATCATCGAGCTGATCCAACTTAGTCTTCGCATGCGAGAGACGGGACTCCAGATCTGCCTTCTCTAAACTCCAATGCTCAATCTCCTTAAGCAAGTTCAATCTGTCCTTGCATTTCTTGGTAAGTGAACTTAAACAGCTGATTTTAAAGCCCATGCTCACGACATCATGCATCGTCTGAACAATGTGCTGTAAATTTTCCTTCGACAGAGAACGCCACTCTGAACCAGCGAGCACCAGGATCTCCCCAAGAGCACTCAGTGCTGCCATCCTGATACCCTTGCTGCGGACGATTGAGTACTCCCAAAATGCTCCTTCAAGGTCATACACTCCCTCCAGATATTTAATCTGGTTCTTGGGAAGCTCAAAACCATAAAAATCAAGACATGGCACATGATCTCTGTGTGATTGAGGAGATCTGCTGCCAGCTTCTGGTGAGATTCCTGTGGCTTGACAAGCAGGAGAAGTTGATCCACTATGTTCATTTGCATCACTGTATGATGGGCTTACAGGACTCTGTTGGGAAGATGACCCTGAAGCAAACTCTCCCTGCTCATCACGGACACAACCTCTGCGCTCAGGCACACATAAATCATGGTCTGACACTGTCAAAGTATAAGCACGTATGTCTAGATCATTGTTAGCGCTACTCTCCTTGCCATATTCTACACGATCAACCTCCCTAGTGCAATCAATGCTGTGACTTCTGTTTGAGCATGACTTGTCTTGTCTGCTAGCACCCGACTGGGTTTCTCTCTTGCTGCTCATAGAATATGATGGAGAATCAGTAGCACGAACAGGGAATTCAGTGCACCTGCTTCCATCATGCTCCTCCCTACTATCTATATCTCCTCGTGGATGAGTGGCATCATGTTCATCGCCGTAATGGCTACTCTCATTGCTATTGTCTGCACAGTCATCATAGTTATCATCATTGCTGTTGCCTCCGCTCGATAAAAATTCATCTTGTTCCCTGTCCTCCTCGTTGCTTCCCGCAGTCGAAGACGATGGAGAATTGGCACCCCAATACGGGGTACCTGCACCACTGCTTCCATGGGAGTGCTGTCCGCTATCAGTACATGGCTGAGAACAAATATTGTCATGATCATCATGATCACTGTATTGGCTACTCTCCGCACCATAGTCCACCCGTTCATCATCGTCACTCCTGTCATTTTCGCTGCCATTATTAAGTGTTGATTGATTCCTTCTGCTAAGACCACTCCTTCCACAATAATACGGGGATTCATCCCTTTGATACGGCGAATCAAGACGACTTCCATCACGCTCCTCCTCCCTACTATCATCAGGATTGCCTATATTATCCTCATAATAACCGTCGCTGCTGCTGTATCCATTTGAGAAAGAGTCATCTTGTTTGCTATCACCAACCCTAATTTCTCTTTCATAATTGCTTTCCCACGAGTCAGATGGGGAATCAGTGCGACGATATGAGGAACCTGCAGCAACATTTCCATTGAGCTCCTCTCTACTATCCTCTCCCAACAATGCAAGAGTATGGCGGTAACTCTCATTATACCGGCTACTCTCCACACCATAGTCTATACAATTGGCATCACCACCACCACTCATTCTGCCTCTGCTCGACCGTGACTCAGCTTGCCTACTATTGCCTAATGAATTCTCTCCCCCTTCATAACTGCCTCTGGAGGTATATCTCGAACCATAACTGAAAGAAGAGGAATCTGTACTACCGCTACTCCTCTCGTCAAACTCTTCACTATGTCTAGTCCACAGAGTGGTCCCGTTGGAAGCATAATCATCTTCATCCGGCACAGGAACTTCAGATAATCCATTCATGCTGTCGTCGGGAGGATGCTGCACACGGAGTTCGTTTCTCTCACAAACATGTTTTACAGCCTAATTGAAAGTAAGAGTTCATCCAACAGTAGCCTAACTATAAAAAAATAAACTTCCTTATATATTCATCCAAAAAATAAGACTATTTTCTCTTTGTAGCAGAGACCAAATTCACAAGAAAAAAAAAGGAAAAAAAAAAAAAGAACTGAAAAGGAGACCATAACTACTTCCAAAAGAAGACCCAATATCCTAGGGAAGATGAAACAGCAAAATCTATTTAAGCACCACAGTTAACTCTTCTAATTTTGAAGAATACGCATCTCCTAGACCGACTGTAACTCAAAAATTAAACTTGAAATTAAATTTGGCAAAAATTCACAAACCCCTTTTACCATTGAAGGTTCCATCCCTCATATGTGATGCTTCACATGCGTTTGTAAATAAATTCATATCAAGTAATCAAATTTTTCAACAAAGCAAACCCAACCAAGGAAAACATCAAACGAGATCATCCGAACAGTGTTCGACAGAACAGAGGAACAAAACCAGGCAGAGCTGAACCGTGACGGCCGCATTAATCTCAGTAAAGCGACAAGTTCTGAAATAACAAAGATGGAAGAAGAGCAAACCTGATCACGGAGCGGAACATGAACAACTCTCTCGGTGTCGAAAACCCCTTCCACGGGGGGCCTGCGGATAGAGGAGAACCGCCGCTTGCACATGGGGCACTTCGACTCCACCTTAGCCCACTCCCTTATGCACATGAAGCAGAAGTAATGATCACAGCTGTCGATTTGACCCCTGATCGTCTTCTCGCTGACCGACGACAGGCAGATTCCGCAGCACAGAGAAGAAGAAGAAGAGGAAGAGGAGTAGGAGCGATAGCTCCCGCCACCGTTGCGAATACCCCCCACCTTCCTGGAGGGCTCTCCCTCGATCGCTGGAGCCGGCCCCAGGATTCTCAGGCGCTTCCTCGGCGAGGCCCGGGGGCTGCGCGTGTCCTCACGCGCCATCGCTGTGGAGTAATTGCCTTCTCGTAGAGGTTCTCGCCAGGATCCGTCGTTTTATAGCTTGCCATCAGCGGGGATCTCAGATTTACTAATTGAAAACTCTTTTGGGCCGAAGGCCCATTTCCGGCCCAAATCAAGTTTTCCCTTTCCTTTTAGACTAATAAAATTTAATTATTTTCAGAAATGTTTTCCTATTTTTAAGATTTTTTTTAAAAAATTTTAAATAGATAAATTTTATTAATCGGTGTCACCATATAATTATTGTCAAGTGATGATACCATTATATAGAAAATTGTTCTAACTAAATGAGCAAGTCTTTAATGAAGTCGTTATAACACATGGACGATGCTTTCCTTTGAAACTAATAAATTTTTATTATTTTCAGACTTGTTTTCTTAGTTTTAAGATTTAAAAAAAAAATTTAAATAGATAAATTTTATTAATTAATGTCACTATATAAGTATTGTCAAGTGATAATACCGTTACATAGAAAATTGTTCTAACTCAATGAGCAATTCTTTAATGAAACGGTTATAACACATGGACAATGCTAAACGTAACATATCTGTCCAATTATAATTCATCATTTATATATTTATCCAATTAGAATAACAGCTCTCCCTTGATAGCTGCAGCCGGCCCCAGGATTCTCATGCGCTTCCTCAGCGACGCCCAGGGGCTGCGCGTGTCCTCACGCACCATTGCTGTGGAGCGAGTACCTGATCTATAGAAAGTAATTACCTTCCCGGAGAGGTTCTCGCCGGGATCCGTCGTTTTATAGCTTGTCATCAGCAGTGATCTCAGATTTTGGTAATTGAAAACTCTTTTGTGCCGTAGGCCCATTTTCGGCCCAAACCAAGTTTTCCCTTTCCTTTTATAACACGAATAAAATTCAGTTATTTTCATAATTATTTTTAAATTTTAAATTTTTTTAAAATAGATAAATTTTATTAATCGGTGTCATCACATAATCACTGTCAAGTGATGATACCTTACACAGGAAAATTGCTCCAGCTAACAAGAAAGCCTTCAATTAAACGGTCATACCACGTGGGCGATGCTAAACGTGGCGTATTCGTCCAACCATAATCCACCATTTATATATTTGCCCCATTAGAGTTCTCGATTTCTTTGGAATATTTTATATTTTTTAGGAAAATTTTAGGATTTAATAATTATATTTATATAATTATTAATTACATGTCAAGTTTTGATTGGACGGATATATCACGTCATAACGGACGTGTGATATAACCGCTTCACTGAAGATTTCCTTCAACTAAGCATCTAAGGAATACGTTCTGATTGTTAGATGTTATTATTTTTACCGTTTAGGAAATAAATTATTTAAAATAGAAAGATCGATTAAGATAGCTAATATCAATGGAGATCTTCTAAATCTAATTCAAATGTTATACTATTTGAATTAAAATTAATAGTCAAATAAAATAACGAGTTGTGTCCAAACACATGTTAATCTTTTATCTAGTGAGCTCGTTTTCATACCACTGAATCGGTGAATTTTCGCACAATTTCTTTTCAAATTTTATCTATATCTTTACGTTAAATTATCTCATCGCCGTCATTTACTCCTTCGAATTCTCTTGAGTTTTACTCTCTGAATTCTCTTTCTATTGTTCAGACGAATGCCCTCGATCGAATCATATACGTCGGTAATGGAATCGGGTTCCGATACACGTATCTCGAATTCGAGCAAGATCTCGAGGCTATACGGCCCGCCGACTCGAAAGCTCAACAAATTTCGAATGCTCCCAACTCCATCAACTTCGGGGCACACACAGGACCATAGCAGCCACAGTGTCCTGTGTCCCATGTGAATATGTCAACAGATTCTTGTCAAATTGCTTGAAATTATTCATCCAAAATTATTTGAACAAATTAAACACCAACCCTCACGTGTACCCCACAGACCGCGAATGTTTTATTGTCGACACGGTCCATTGTCATATGAATTCGATACCCTTCTCTCTGAGAAAAAAAATTAGACGACATTTAGAAAATAAATGTGAGAAAGAATCGACGAAATTGCTTCTGATCAGCAACAATTACGGTAGCTGTTCGGTTTATTAATACTGATTTGCTCGCTCGTCACAATCTGATCGGTGTTTCCTTACATCAAATAATAAGATAAGATCATTTAAGAATTTTCTGGTCCGTGCCATGGCGGTCTAGTCCATTTCCGGAACAGTTCGTTTTCTTGATGTTCCATTTCCTCCTCTACTAATTACAGCATGCTGCTTACCTTCCCACCTCGATGCAGCTGTAACTCGGGTTTAATTACATGCAACACTAATCAAACACCCACGGTCCTTACTTAGGATTAGATAATATATCATACCGTTATCTAATAACCGGCAGTTTCGTGGCGAGCGGAGTACTCGGTAGTGGCCTGCAATCCTACACCGATGTTCGAGAAACGAGTTCGATAGCACGCTATCACGGAGATATTATCTCACAAAAGAATTGGCGGTTGCCGCAACAAGCAAGGACTAAATCCAAATGATCTTCGATTAATCAATCTCTTGTATTCTGATCCGGCATTGGGTTGCGCAACGGCACATTGTTTCCGAAACTCCACGAGATCGAGTTCGGGTCAAGAAAAACAGTAATTCGGCCGATGAAGCATCAATCGTGATTTGGATTGCCCACTCAATCAGCATCACAGAACCTATGCAGCAAGACAGGGGTTGGTCCGAGGGACAAAAAAAAAAACCACACATACATCCCAGTGATATCATTAAGAGGACATGAATGTTAGTTTCTCAAAGAGAGAAATTTCTTCAAAATGGATATAATGATGGAATGCTGTATGAACCCTAAACGCTAACTCAGGTGAATAGTTTTGTTGAGTGGCGGCTCACATTTATTTTCTCATTTAGGATGATTTGTGAATTCGGTGATAAAGAGAAATGAATGGTATGTAACTCTCATTACGGTAATTAAATTCAGAACCTTTTTAATTATGAGTCGGTATTTTATACCACTGCACTAAGACCACTCTCTCCGATAACCAGCAAAGTTTAGCAAAATGCACATCTTATTTGTTGAGATTATAATCCCACATCGATCAGATTGAGAAAGAAACCCGGGTTTATAAGAGAATTTGGTACGACCACCTATTGGCTTAGGCTTTTGGGTGGAAATGGGCTCGAGACTCTTGTAGGCTCAGGTAGAAATTTAATATGGTATCAGAGCGGGGCGATCCTGGACTCACACTACGCCAGGCCCGAGTGTGGAACTCTGGTCCATTAAGTCTGAGACCGGAAGAAAAATGCTCGTTTCGTAGTCAGTTTGTCGAGTTCGGAAAAAGTCCGACTCTTGTGTTAGCCGGAGGACGGAAGAGAATGCTCGCCTCGTGGTAATTTCTCCCCCTTACCGAGACCCGAAGAAACATACTTGGCTTGAGGTCAGTTGTTGAGGGCGAATGTTTAATGGCACGTTCTCACATGAGATTATAATCCCATATCGACAAGATTGAGAAAGAAACCTGGGTTTATAAGAGAATATGGTACCACCAGTTATCGGCTTAGGTTTTTTAGTGGAAATGGGCTGAGACTCTTGTAGATTCAGGTAGAAGTTTAGTACTATTGAATCTCCAGCATCTTCTGAATGCATTGATATCGTTCCTTTTTCTTTATATATAATTAAACCTCAAATGGTATTAATATAATTCATCGAAAGAGCTGAAGATCCTCCGAACAAGGGAGGTAGTCAAAAAAGATCAGACCGTGCACATTACTTCTAATACCTAGTTGACCTAATATGTGAGTTTCCTTATTTCGATTTCTTTTAATCCAAACACATTCCCATTGTTGAAAAGTGGACAGAATACTACAAATATTCAAAATAATGTTGTTGATCTCCCATGACGCGCTTATGGGTTTCTCTATTGCTTTCGTTACTACTTGAGCATTGATATTGTTCGTGCCTGTGCTTTTTGCCTGCATACATATATACACAGTACACTCCGACATCTTGATGAAAAATTTTAAGGAATCAGTAATTCGATAGCGAAGCTGATCGAAGACACGATCGAAACCTGGCAGCTATTAACACGAGTGGAGATCGCCGTTAGTTAATTATAATTCGATCTCTTAAGTACTCATCATGTTCCATTTCATCTCCAAATCCAGAAAAAAACAAGCACAGTCCGATGTGGTTTCCATGTCTTTAATCCCATCCCTAACACAACAAAGTCACAGAAACAACAGTGAAAAGGAAACATAGGTGTTTTCCCTCTCTTCCCCTACTTGTTCTTGCCCATCTGAAACTTCAAGTTCTTCCTCGCCTTGCTGCTCGCCTCGCTCCGATCATCTTCCTCTTTCGCCGGCCTCCTCCTTTCCTGGACCCTCCGGCTGGCAACCACCTCTTCCTCCTCCTCCTCCTCCTCCTCCTCCTCCTCCTCAACCCTGACCTTCTCGTACCGGGAGCTACACTCGAGGCCCCTCGGCGCGTTCGTCTCCCGGTAGTAGCTCGGGCCCGAGGACGCATCGGAAGCCATCGACTCGTCGCTCTCTTCACCTTCCGGCTCGTTGTCGCTCTTGCCGTTATCGTTTCCATTGCCGTCATCATCTCCTAAGTCTTCTTCTTCCACCGACTTGGTACCGTCTCCATCATCGTTACTGCCATCGTCGTCGTCTCCATGCGGGGGTGACCCGATGTACATTGTCCAACCTGATTCGCTACTGTTGCATCCTTCATAGGGTTGAGAAGAAGACTCCATGATGATATGGCAAGAGACCTGGAGAGTGGAGGAGAGATGATATGATAGAGAGTATAGAAAACACTTAAGAGTTCTTAAATAGGAAAACCTTTTAGGAGAAATTCAATTATTAATTAATAATTGTGATTTTTCTCAATTACGATAAAACCCCTTTTGAGTCCATAAGAAAAAACACGGGAATCCTTATCTATAAGAACAGAACCTGTAATTTCTTAATTACTGAATCATGATGATAATGCTGCACTAAAATTATATATATATATATGTATTTTTTTTTCTTGAGAAGAAGAGTTAGAAATTCCAAAGGAACAGAGCAAACATGCCCTTTATCAACATCTTGGAAAGTTAGACATTATTGAAAGGTTGGAAATTGAAAAGTAAAAGGGGGTGGGGCAAGAAGGAGACAAGGTTTGTTCTTGGTTTGTCTGATGGCAAAGACGACAAAATCCAACCACCTGGCTCATCAAATATAATCCATTTACTTCCCTGACTAATGAAGCCCACAAGATGACAGCTATGGAAGTGAGAAAGCTGTCAAAGAAAGCGATCCAAATTTCTTTCTCAAAATTGCCCTTTTCTGCCTTTCTTGTTTTCTATTTCTCACGTCGACTGTATGACATTTATAATCCTCGATACCTAGAAATTCACTTGATTCTGAACTATGTTGGACAATCGAGGTCGGTCCACTCACCGAAAGGTGAAGCTATTTTTACAAGATTCAAATCTAGGAATTTATTTGTTGAGAAACTAACCTTTACATTGATAACAAATTAGTAATATTCAACACGTCTTCACCTTACATTATTTATCGGGTTAGAGTATTGTAGATAAAATAAATCCACGATGGTAGAGTTTTTATCTATCAATTAACCGATTTAGAAGTTATTACTCATTAAATTTCTGAATATTAGATATTGTTCATAAAAAAATACTTATTCCTAAGAAATACGAAAGAAGGAACTGGCCGGGTGGTGGAATGGAGGAATGCAAGTATCCTTGCTGTCTCAAGTTTGAATCCTATTGGAACCGGTCGACACCTTTGAATAATGTACCATGCTCTATGCATTTGTTAGAGTGCATATAGAGACGTAAAAATCAATTCCCATCGATATTAAAAAATGGACTTAGTATCTTAAAATTAGGTACAGTTTTACTCTTCAATTGACCGATATAAACCTTATATTTTATTAGATTTCTAAAAATTTGGTGTTATCTAGAGAAAAAAATTTGGTGCTTATCCCAAGAACTAGGGAAGCTGGGATGGGTGACTTGAAATTGAAAGGACAAACAATGACTGCAAAGATCCCCCAAAGGAATTAGTTTTCTGGAATTTGAAAGGACATGAGTTGGTTCTCCATGGATTGACCTTTAATTACTTGCTTCTCCTTCTCCTTCTTCCTTTCCTGCACCTGCCATTAATATGAAACCCTACCCTTTATTAATGCCCTGGTCAGACATATGAACTCCCTCCTTCCCACAAGATACACAGACTGTGGATCATTCATGCATGTTCCAACTCTCCCCCCTGTCCCACTCTCCAACCCAAAAACATTAATTCTCGATCAGTGCCCACGCATGCATCAATCGATCGCATACCGTCTCGCGAGACGTCACCCCTTCGAAGTCTAGAAGGTGTAGAAAGCGTACTCGAGCATTGACAAAGTCGATCCTCCCATGTTTCAAGATTCGGGACTTGGTCGTTAAGAATCATCATCTTTACGAGCTCCGACTGGGTATCTCACCAAAAAAAAAAAAGAAGCCAGCTAGGGTTTTAATTTCCATGTGGGGAAGAGCAGAAATCCAACTGGAGTTTGTTTGCAGGCAATGGAGATTGCAAAGAGGAAGAATGGCTTTCAAATGGAAAGGGAAACCTGTCAACCTATGTCCGCTTCTGATGTTTATGTCTCCCCCTCGAATTTGTTTGCCTCTGTCTCCTTATTTACATCAACTGAGGACAGCACTTTTGTCTATATTTTACGAAAACATTATTACACACACATATATATTATACACACATATAATTGAGATGCCATTCTCAATGCAAAAATAAAAGAATTTATTTTTCATTAGTCAACTTTCTGCTGTCTATTTATTTTTCTCTCTGTTCGATCCTATCTAAATCGATGAAGGTTTTTAGTAATATATATATATATATATATATACACACACACACTTTGCCAAGTAAAACAAGTAAAAATTAGTCATTTGAAGCAAAAAAAATTACTAATATGGATTCTATTAAAGAGGAAATTACCTTATAGTTTCATAATTTATCATGCAATGGCATCGAGATTTACACCGATGATATTGAAAATTTAAGATAATAAATCGAAAACACCTACACAGTCCGTGTTTTCATGATTCTTTATCTCTTTTAAATCAATTAGATCGAATGGCCGAATTCAGCTGTGTCACATCTTACCACTGATTCCGTTCGAACTTGAGCTGTAATTCACTAAGCTTTTGAACGTTGAATACTTACGTACAGAAAACGTTTAGCGCGGATCGAGATGGAGTTGAAGAATTAGAGTGATCGGACAGACAACCTCCCTAAATTAAATTCCCAGCGCACCAGCAAGATAAGAAAGGAAAAAAATCACCACTTCCAACACGAAATGACATTCGCTTTCCCCGACTTTTACAGCTCACGAATTTCTACTTTTGTCAAAAATTAAATTCATTTCGCCGAAGATCTCTACTGTACTTTAACGGTATCGCATCTTGACTATCATTAACAGCGTGTAATCATCGGGTATCTTAGCGTTCATATATTACGTGCTATGATATCGTAATTAAATCATGGCCAAGATACGATAGTGTTAAGGTTTCACAAAAATTTCCTTAATTATGTTGTGTCTTTAAATCGGGAATGTCCAGTCTCGCACGAAAGATTGGCTAATTAAATGCTTCTATTGCAGGAGATTGGACAGGCATTTCGTCCGTGCAATGAAGAAACCTGCCGAATATTTGTTTCGGGTAGGGTTAAATTATATGAAATATTAATAAAAATAAAAAATTTAAATTACGTAACATTTTCTTGGGTTATTAATCATATTATAACATTATCATATTTAGGAAAAAATGATTTTGATGGTGAAGTTTGACTGGAAAATATTTATAAAATTATTCATAATTTAATGTTTTATTTTTTTATGTGGAAATTTTAGCGAATACTGCAATATTTAACTCATGTAATCTTACGTTATAACGAAGTTTACGATCAAATACTTTAGCGTATAATATAAAGTTCGTAAAAATACGATTGTACGAGGAATTTTATATCAAAACCAGCACATGCGAAGATCACATAATCTTAGAATTCGACATTACACGTGCCGACAACGATGGTTTGTCGCATCAGATTTCAATCCGAGATCAAAGAATCATGCAAGCATTCAATTCCCGTTAATTATCTCTTTTTCTTGTTCTCTTTTAAACTCGTATATCCCGTATATAGTCGAAAAAATTATTTATGCTTGCTAATAATAAATAAATATTATAAAATGTAATAATTCATAACTTAATGTATAGAAATTATAGTGCTATTGAGGAGTCGCCACCATTAAATAAAATTTATATAAATTATATATATTATTTTAAATCTGTTCCTACAGAATTAATTAATATGTTGAATTACAGGCAATAATTCAAAGAAAATGACAAAAAAAATAAATTGAGAGGGAAAAAAGGGGTGCTGGCATGGGCATGCCTTGTCTCCTTATTCCTAAGCATGATTTTAGTTGTTCCCCACTTCTTTAAGTTTTCTTCCCCACCACGAAAGAACCGGAGATTCTCAGGTAAATCCACTTCATCGTATATTTGTTAGGAGAAAATGTTGATACTATACGGTGTAGGAACGTACACGGGTATAGGGTAGATCCGGAACCGGTAAGAGCTTATCCTATTGAATAGGTTTCGGGTAAATATCGATGAAATTTGGGTAGGTTCCGAGTGATGAAATAATGAATCAGTTGGTTCCGGTCTCGGTTCCGGTTCTGATAAACATGGTGCCCGGAACTAGAACCAAAACGTGTTATAGACTTAACACGATTTGTTTTAATTGTTCGTAACTTCGTCGCTTGAACACCGGTTCTCAAATTGTTTAAATCATTATGTTCTTAACTCGATAAACTTTTATTTGAAATAATAATTATGCACATCTGATGAATTTCTCGTGTTTAAAATGTCATTATAATTTAAAAATTGATAATAAATAATATTTAAATATACTGTAAACATACTTAAAATTGCAATATGATAAAAAATACTATACAAAAGTGATGGTCATAAAAATCTTTCGAACACATATTCCAGCTGACACGATCTTATTTCAAGGTTTACGAACCGGTCTTGT
Organism: Lagerstroemia speciosa; assembly: GCA_037672795.1. Taxonomy (NCBI): domain Eukaryota; kingdom Viridiplantae; phylum Streptophyta; class Magnoliopsida; order Myrtales; family Lythraceae; genus Lagerstroemia; species Lagerstroemia speciosa. Next base: position 3,441,210 of record CM075308.1, read on the forward strand.
ACATGGTAGATGGTACTCGGTCCCGATCACCCCTGGTATAGACTATCCATATAGGTGGAAGCCTCTAACGTGAAGCAGCCAAAGCAATAGTCGATTAGACAGTCGACTGTCCAGATTATAAAAGAAACTTTACGAAAAACGATTCAATTATTGAATTACGATGTTTCCTTGTTAATATATATTTACATGTTTGCCCACTTACAATTTAACAAGGACCCATCAGTTGATCGCTTTTGCCTGTCCCGTTATGCATAAATCATCGAGTCTTTATGTAATTTGGCTTTATTCGACTCTCCATGTTCCCAATTTTGTCGAAATCAAGGTTGCCTTTTCCTGAATATAAAACATTATTGTTCCCGTAAAAGAATACGATCGAAATGAGATACCCTCAAGAGGTCTTAAATTCGATTTTCACTGGAGAGCGACTTGTTTTCCTGTTCCCACGCTTGATGGAAAAATGGAGGTTTTCGGTTTCTTGAACCATAGCCGAATAAGAATGTTTGAATACAATGTACGTCTTCATTTTGATACGATAAGGTGCAGATAATGGACGATGAAATCATTACAGACTTTATTAGGCATCACGGGAGAGGTACGGCGGGATCGCGACTCGATTCGATTCGAGAATCTTTACCTTTATTATTTAACAACGTTAAATCATTGGAAGCATGCATGTCAAATGTGTAGGGAATTTGGTGGGATTGCTCGGTGTAGAAATGCATGCATGGCATTGAGTTGGAGACAGACCGACTCCTAGGTAAATTTGTCAAAAGCGTGTCTCCTCGTTTTTTGACTTCCGGGGTTCTCAAAGATCTTCCTTTTCCGTTTTTCCGTCAGATTTTATTTGTTTTATCCTTTCTTCAATTTTCTTTTTAAAAAAGATGAGGATAAAAGGGTACCCAACGATTTAAAAACGATGGGACGAAGTAGAGAATAACGGGATTTAGAAAAATTCGTCGATGTAAATCGGGTTTAGAGCCTTATTACCTCAGGAAAGTGTCAACTTCGTGACTTTTTAATCTTAGATCGAACGTAATATTATTTTTACCAAGTTTATTTATTTTTTTTAATTTGATTTAATGGATTCCACGCGAACTGGACTGCGGTCAACGGCTCGAGTTAGTGTGTGTGGTTGTGAAAAACGGACGGAGGAATCTCATCTTTTATTTATTATTATTTTTTTAATTTTCTATTTTATGGTGAATGCATGCACGTGTGAGGTTAATTAAATTATAAAATTAGGGCGGCAGGTCCTAATTATTCAAGTGGTATAGGTTGAAATAAAACTAGACCTGACAATACGTGTCGTGTCGTGTCTCGTCTCAATGGATTCGTATTAAAAGTATCTCAACCCGTGTACGACCCGTCTAATAAACGGGTCAGAAACTTCAAATACGAACACGACCCGTTTAAAACCGGTTTGACACGATACGTTTAACCCGTATATCTAAATGTGTGCGGTGTATTGTGACTTTAACTTAATATGTTTAAATAGATTAATGAGTTTAATATATAGACACATAATTAAACGAGTTTAATCATGTCATGTCGGGTTGCACGAGTTCAACCCGGTTTAACCTGTTTAAGGTGAACCCGAACCGCTTAAATTCATGTCGTGTCGTGTCGTGTCGTGTCGAGTTATCATATCATGTTAAAAATTACTAGTTCTAAGAAAAACCCTTGACTGATTGAGAATTCTCGGATTCGGGTTGTTAATAATGAAGGAAATTCATAACCACATAAATTTAACCATTTAGCGAATCAAGTCGGCATGAACATTTATGAAGCGGATTCCCCAGTACGAGAGTTCCGTTGGAACGAACGTTGATGTATAAATGAGTAAACTACCATTTTTGTCCCTGAAATTTTATACGGTCTCCATTTTTGTCCTTGATCTGACTAAGACTTGTTAATGTTTAAGAACTTGAGATGTGATCTCCACTGTTATAGGATACAGTGGAGGCATTACCGGATTGGATCAACCCATCTCTTTGCATCTTTAGCGGTATTAATTCATAATCCTGTCGGTCGATAAATCAGCTTACGCCCCGGTACCTCAATCGAGGACCGAAAATTGCATCTTACGATAGTCGAATGTCGTGTGAGAATTTCCTAAGTTCGTTGCGTGAAGATAGTAGAAACATCTGCCATGATTCGATCCTCTAATGGACCACTTCCCATCCTGGCGCATTCGAGCAACGAGAAAGCGAGCCCGGTAGAGATCACGGGGCCACGAATGATCTGGACCGGAAGAACTTCATGGAAAAAGCACACAAGTGGAGAGCGCTTTCGGGGCAAGCCAACCGGAGTTGAGGAAGAGATACTTAAAGAGCGATTACTTGTACTGAGCCTCGAACGAGACACAGAACAAAAGCCACAGGTTTCCTGGGGCCCGAAAAGCGCCGGGGAAGAAATCGGATGCTTGGAGTGGAAAGTGAAGGTATATGCCATCTCCTGATCTCCTGACTTGTATGGCTGCTCCCCCTTTTTTCCATTCCATGTTTCTTGTGGCTTTAGCTTTAGCTTTGGTCACTTTCCCGGAGGAATATCTTTCTTATGGACGGGAAAGAGTAAAGTTCCGGTTTACCGGAAAATTTCCAGGCATTTCAAATGGTCTGCTCCTCTGCTAAATTTTATCCACCCAGAGTATCAGCCAGAAGTATGAAAATTTTGTTCTGGAAAATAAAGTTCACGTTTGGAAACCGAAGGATAGAATCTAAAAAATGAACGTGAAACCGAGATAAAGAGTTCGATCATCTTCCGGTACCTTTTCCAGATAAGGTTATTAGATCAGTGCAGAATGGCAGACAGCATCAGTAGCTGGGAATGTTTAGGTACTTGTTGCTCTGTCTTCAAGAATTTATCTATGTTGAAATGCATCGATTTACATCATGGAAAGGGAAAGGCCAAGTAGGCTTACTGCACGTTACTGTCGAACTTAATGATTCGGGGAAAAGCGGTCTTTCCCACTCATTTTATCTTCCCGGAATTTTCCGGGTTATTCTTCCGTCGTGAATCTCCTTTTGCAGTGAAAGGGTAAGAAAGGGGTGGTCCAGTCCAATCTTTCTGGAAATCACAGCCTGCCTAAGATTCTTCCTTATACAATTGGATGAGTTGTTGGCCTGTGCTTTCTCCGGTCCTGGGCAAATTTTCGCAAAAGGAGAAGAATTCTCTTGGCCAATAAACAAACACAGTGAGGAACGAGGCTCACAAGCTTCGGAACTGTAATATTATCACTGATACCGCAATTTGAGTTGAAATACAATCAAGGTAAACTTTCACTTAATAATCCTAATCTTCTACTGGCAATGGAAATTTTGCTGCTTCTTGGAATGCAAGATTTCTGGAAAGGATTGGTCTCATTTCCGTCTTGTAGTGGCACAGGAACATCATAACAGGTTGTAGCCGTACTCGTCCGTCGAGAACATCCGATCCACTTCGAGCTCGATATCCAGTTTACTTGCGAACCGGCCTTTGACTCGAGGCCGGCAGTCTGCATAAGCCTTCCTCGATGCATAGCGGACTTTCTTTGCATACTTCCTCGCTTTCTTCTTCTCTCTGTACCTCAACACTTTCACTCCCCGGTTTATTGGATCCATCTGGTGTGGAATTACTGGTGGGCCTTCCAAGAAGATCTGGGAGCTCCCCATCAGAGGCATAGCATAAGAATTCATGGCCGTGATCCTCGCCTGCTCATGCAAAATTCCCGTGACAGGATCCAGAACCTGCAAGGCCATGAATCAGAGGATCACCAAAGAGTCGGAAAATTTAGGAGGAAGCTGAAAGTTAAATCTGTGGCAAGATTGTCTGTGGTTAAAATCTTAACGGTTTGCCGGCTTGACAAGTTGCCGACGAAGGCATCCTTCACAAACTCGTCTTGCTGTTGTCTGGTCTCCTTCATACTTGAAGAGTTATCCAAGTAATCGGAGTGATCCTGAGGTTGATATTCGGAACATACAGTCTCATCTGCAAGATCAGAAATGACCAAAAATGTCTCGTTTACTTGCAGTCATCTCTCGGTCCTACTGTCAGATCATCGGGAATAAGGTGTAGCACAGTATAGCTACAAATGGCAGAACTCAAGATTGTAATTTGTACGTGTAGTTTTGCGATATTTTCTTGACTACCTGGAATAGAGGGATCTGGCAACAACCAGGAATCGGTCTCATCCTCATTCATCTCCTTGCACGCCTGGGGGGCCAAGAAGCCGGTGCCAAAGTTAAACATGGGGTCCGGCTGCTCATCTTCGTCTGGGGCAATACACGGCACGGACATCACTGGGACCCTCACATGCCTCCGGGCCAATGTGTTCGCCGAGTGGATCTCATCATCGCACCTCTTACACAGGAAGGCTGCATCAGCCTCACAGATGACGTCTGCAGGCTCCTTTTCACAAAAGTTGCAGACCCAGACTTGCTCGTGCTGCTGTGGACCTGCAGAGCCGGTCGAGTGAATACGCTGGTCACAGAGAATGCAGAAGTAGGACGGGTGGTCGTGGCAGTAGAATATGCATGCCCCTGACTTGCATAGATTGCACGTCCATGAGCTGTTGATGCTCGGAAAGTTTAGAGTCTCCATTTCCATCTCTCCGTCAAAATTTACTGCTCGTCGTTCTGTGGACTGTGAGTGAGGAGGATTTGAAACTTGTGCTTGCCAGCTCTCGGGAATAAGCCATGTTGGGAAATATAAGTGGTGATGTGGATATTTCACTAGTTGCTGCTGCACTGGCAGAATACAAGTGAAAAAAAGTGTAAAAGCGAGCTTGATTCCCATTGCTGCACAGACCAAAAGATGAATCTGGTCAGATTCAACTCATCCTACAAACTAGAAGATACAAGGGCCCACACCGGAAACTCAAATCAAACCGCACAGTGTAAAGCTCAGCAGAGGATCACATTAACAGGCATACATATGGACCAATTTTTTTCCATAGAAAATGGTACCTGTATTTAGGGGGAATCATGCTTGGTACGAAAGAATACAATTACCTTGGAACAAAATGCCATCCCATTTGGATCTCATATGGAATGACTGGTCTAGACTAGCCATCCTGTATGGTTATTCCTTTCAGGTCTTCTTCTATACCACCAAGAACCGATGGGTTTGCAGCCATAGGTAGGAAGCATGAGAAAGAGTTACTTTAATCAATAAAGATCGGTAGCGCTATATATCATGTGACTCCTACATCTTCCCAGGCTGGGCTTACCCCGTTACCAAGTGAATGCAACGGAATTTCAATGTAGACCGGGCACAGAGTTCAACTGGGTTTTCTATTTGGGCGCATGATGGGCATAATAAATAGTCAATGGATTCATTCAGTATAAAAATTCGTGTCCGACATCAGAAGGAGCCAAGGAAAAGGTACATAGATGGTAAGCCGATGCATTGAGCTGACTAAATCTAAGGGACTGGGGGAAGTGACAGAAACAGAGTAACAGACCAACTTTCCGAAACAGTTGATCTGGAAGCTCTACAACTACTGCAACCTCTCACCTGAAAGACGAAAGGGGGAGCATTAAGAACTAATTCAAGCATTTTTTCTTCTGAGTACACATGTACACATCAATTGGAGAACTTTGAGATCAGCTTATCCACGTGAATGATGATATCATCGATCCGGGGACGAATCGCAGGCTGGGGCTGGAGCATCCACGTCACAAACTGGTGCAGTGCTTCTGGGTATGGAGGATTGGGCCCTGCTGGCCACTTGATCTGGGCATTGATGATGGCCAGTTGCAGGCTCCCACCTGATTCTCCAAGCGCATACTCAAACGGAGACACCCCATACCTAAGAAGACAACAAGTCATCAGAATAAACAGTACCAGAGCACAAGTTGTCAGTTCTAGCCATCATAAGCTTCTATCTGGGTTTATTCTCTTAACTGTAACCCGAGTCCAGTCTGATGAGAATAACCCCAGTGCATGTAGAATACAATGAAAGTATGTCATGGCAGTATGGCACACTGAATGCAGAGCCCAGTGGTTGATTAGCCGAATGCAATCATTTCCACAAGTGTTGGGGGAGCAGTCTTTGAAACTTGAAGCAATAACCTCCAATGCATAAGAGAGAGGAGGATTAGTTTTCTCACATTATTGCATATAAAGTGCAACCCAATGACCAAATGTCGGTTCTCTCGTCAATGTCAGCATGACTCGGGCAGTCCCACAGTTCAGGAGCTCGGAAAGGTGCCGAACAATGCTCAGCTGCCCACTCCTAATAAAGACAACCAAAACCGCCATCGGGTACATGAGAATTTGGAATGAAAAAAATATAGATCAGAAGAATGCCAAAAGAGACATTTCCTCCCTTCAACATTGGAAATTACAGTAAATGTAGAGAGGAAAAGAATTGAATAACCTGCAGCTGAAGAGCTTCTGATCGAGAACGAATTTCTCTCCGAGCAAGGCAAGCGCTCCCAAAGTCCATTAATATTGTTAGGGGATGCTGCCCTTTTCTGTGTGTTATAAGGACGTTCCCAGGCTTAACATCATTGTGAGCATAAGGGGGATCCAAGCTGTGCATATGCTTCAATCCTGCGCATAGCTGAAGGATCACTTCTATTAGTTAGACAGTATGGATTACTGAATGGAAAAGGCACATTAGCAGGCACTTGGATGAACCAAGAACTCCGCTTTAAAGTAGTTTTAGCTTCCTTTTACAAGGGAAAAAGGAATACTTGTTACTCTCTCTTGCAAAAGAAATTCCAGAATAGTTCTAAAATTGACACTTCAGATTTTAGAATTGTAGGCCAAAAATCTTCTAGAATTGCTCTCGAAATTTCTTAAAGGAGCTATTACTGAATATTTTAGAATGACCATTTGTTTTTACTTGGCACAATCACAGATGAAAGAAAAACCATTAGTGACTCCTAGGAAAGGGTAAGTGTTCTGAAGGAGAGAAGTGAGAAGTTGTCGTTCCCACCTGGCGAAATATTCGGAGTACATCAGAAGTTGAATAGAACTCATTTTTTGCTTTCATAACCTTTGCATTATCAAATAAGGTGCCATCGAGATGAACTGGAAACAGCAAGTAAGCTTCATGATTCCAGGATCCTTCCTGAGCACCCTAGACAGTGAAAAGATATAGCTTTTACTCCATATCTAAACCACCTCATTCGTATGAAAATTAAGATACTATGAAACTGATTGAAGAGAACAGTGATGGGGAAATGTACAGAAAATTTATATAGCTTTTACTCCATATCTAAACCACCTCATTCGTATGAAAATTAAGATACTATGAAACTGATTGAAGAGAACAGTGATGGGGAAATGTACAGAAAGTTTACTCAGCATGCCTACAAAGAGAGCAAATTTAAGGGAAAAAGGAACGAGAGCACACTCCTCTTCAAGAGCCGAAAGAAGAAAAAATGGAGGCAAGTCACCTTAACAGCAATGATAGCATGATCGAGGAGTGGCAGCAGATTCGGGTGATTAAACAGGGATGAGACACGGATCTCCTCCCTTACCAACTCCAACTGTTCAGCATTTTGAATGAGTACTTTCTTGACTGCGTAAGTGCCATCATCTGGACAGAAGAGATTATCTTGAAATCATCATAACTGGTATCCAAACTAAGGATCCCTGTAATTCTTTGTTGAGTTCCAAAGCATAGTAAAATCAAAGTCAGCTTCATAAGACAACACAGAGACTGGAATCTAGATCCTCCATCTGAGAGGTCGGACCAAGAACAGAACATAAAACTCAAAAAAATGAAACAATTCATTGCAAAACTGTTAAATAACCAAATAAATCAACTTAATGATCGATACAGGCCTAATCAGAGAGAAGCTATACCGAATCCTATTGATCGAAATCCAGATCAAAGCAGCAGCATGAAAAAACCCTATCAAATCAGAAAAGTAACATGATGAACAATGGATACCTCAGAGATTGAAAAGGGGAAGCGGGGCACTCGAACTCAGATTTCTATCGAACTTGTCACTGAACAGTCCACTAATTGCCCATTTAAAAGCAAGGTCTGGGGATTGAGATCCTAATTCAGTTTTACAGAGCGTGAGCAAAGAAATTGAGAATCTTGATAATAGCACAAACATGGTATTGCACATTCTCAAAGACTTAATCTTACACAGGCAGTCAGATGCACAGCAGAAGAAACATCTTATATCACAAATCTCATAAACAACTGAAAGCAAAGGTGGGATTTTTCTACGGGGACCTGAGAGATGGGATTGGTCCTTGACTTTCTTGGAGAGCCCTCCACCACCGGAGACAGAGGAGCTGTCGGCGACCACTTCCTTGACCAGGTACACGTAAGCAAACCCACCTTCACCAAGCTGCCTCAGGATCCTGAACCTGTTCTCGTTTATCCACACGTCGCCTCCTCCATTAACGGCGTCGTACAGCGCGTTCAACCAGAGAACGAGCACCCCATCTCTGAACTCGGCCACCCTCAAAGCTCCGATCTTTCTCCGACACCACTGCCTGCAAATATTTCAAGGTTCCTAATTTCTCACCACCCTTTAGGATCTTGAAACTCTGCAGAACGAGGCTTCAATATGACGAGGAATCATGTGACCCGAGGTGGGATCTGAATCTTGTTGCCTATATACGGGTTTTGCTTGCATGCTTTGTACAAATTGGTTCACTCCAATCAGAGACGACCACATGAATTTTTTCCCCCGTCCTCTCGTTAATTAAGGCATTTGATTAAAAATTTCCTTATTTTAAAAATTTTTCGATCGGTATTATTAGTATTTAAAAATTTAATAAATATTAATTAATTCAGTTCGAATCAAGTGAATTCATTAAAGTTAAGTTCTCTGAATTATCTTTATTTATAATATTCGAACTCGATATCATATTTAAAATTTATAATATGATATGAAATTAGTATTAATGGTAGAGAATAGTACAACTATCTATCAAACTTACAAAAATAGCACCAGTTTATATATGAAGTTATAAAACTAGTACCATTTTATATTAAATGTCATTTTTACCCTCTATTATTTCTTCCTCTTTCTCCTCAGCAACTCTCATGGTCGGTGGCACCTCACGGTCGGGAGCGGATCGGCGCCGGCGACGAGCGGGCGACGACGGGCAGCGGGCGACAGGCGCCGGGCAATGAGCAACCTAGCTAGTGATAGTACTTAGTGATAGAAAAATTTTCGCCTCATGAAATTACATAAATTAAGATAAAACTCCACAATTATTATATCAACTTAACCTATAGTTATAACCTAACCGTAGACCGAGCCTTTCATGGAATAATATTACCAGTGATAGTACTTAGGATTTCTTGTCCAGAAAAATATGAGTTATCCAATAATCTTCTTATTTATCGCGAATTATTTTTTTAAAATCACGAATTATTTAAAAATTTTATAAGATATCACGAACTATTTTTTACCCAGAAAATCACGAATTATTTTTTACCCAGAAAATCATGAACTATTCAAAAATTATCTAATATAACACGCTGTTAATTTATCTATTAATTGCTAATGTATAAAATTAATTTTATTGATTGTGCAAATAGAGTCTGATGTGACATCAGATTTGGCATCTATCTGATTATAAAAAATTGTTAACTATTATTAAATTATTTATTTTATCATAAGGATAGACATGCAAATAAATGTTTTCTATTTTTATGACCATGTGGATGACACATGTAAGATCACGCTAAACTCCATTTGCATAATCAGTAAAATTAAGGACAAAAATCAGTAATTAACTGTCAAAATTAACGGCGTGGTAGATTAGAAAAAAGTATAGCATAATTCATGATTTTCTAAAAAAATAGTTTGCTATAGATTGATAAATTTTTGAATATTCCGTGCTTTTATGGGTAAATAACACTATTATTTATATGTGATACCAATTAATAAATAAAATATTCCTTTTTATTTTAAAAATTTTTCATAAAATTTAGGGGAAAAAACTTGAAAATAACTAAATTGTCATGCAATACTTTCTCTTTAACCATATGCTCCCGAAATTTTCTTTCCATGTTTACTACTGGAATGGGAGAATTCTTCTTCGTAACGGCATATCACGTGATAATATTTTCGCGATATTACAAATTAATAAAATTTAATTATTTTAATTTTTTATAAAATAATAAAAATGAAAAAACTACGAATAACTTATTCTTACTAATTTATGATATATTATAAGTGTTATCATGCAATATACCCGTTCCATCTCTCACATGGGAGGAGATTAAATTCATATATTATTCATTTATTATAAATATATAAAGAAACTTACTAAAATTAATTTAAATTAAATATATAAGATCACAGTGACATGAATTTCTTGCTTAAATCAATTATTTTTTTAATAATATTTGAATTCTATCATGTACAAGATTCGGATTTTAATTTTGAATTTGAATCTTCCCTTGTGAAATTAGGAAATAAATATAAACCCTTCACTGCCCGAGACTCATTATGGTTACCTCGACCGGTCCAGCAGCTGAAGCCTCGTCACCGGTCATGTAACGCGGATCCGGCACATGAAGTTCAGCTACTTCAAAATCTCAACCACTGGCAGCAGCACCGGGCTGAAGAGGGTCGGGGTGCGGCATATCCCGGAAGCGATTCCTTTTCCGCGGATCGTATTAAGTAATAAATAAGATTCAGATAAGGAGCATTATTCCTCTAGGAATGCCATTGAAGTTAATCAACCGAGAGACGAAGACGAAGATGAAGACGGGAATCATATTTCGGTTTTAAGTTACATTGATGCCCGAATTGTACGTACATCGATCGAGTCAATCGATTTGGTTTCATGACAAACTGATGCCGAAAAAGTCGGATGCGGACTTGGCCATGGCTGATGCGAATTCATGGAAGCTGATGACGCCGTCGCCATCCTCGTCGGCCTCCTTGATCATCTCCCGGAGCTCGCGGTAGGTGAGCGGCTGGCCCAGCTTGGCCATGGCGCCGGCGAGCTCAGCCGCCGTGATGACCCCGTTCCCGTCCCGGTCGAACGAGTGGAAGAATTCCAATAGCTTCTCCTGGTTCACCAGGACCTCCTCGGTCACGTCCGGGAGGATGGCCTTGAGGAGCTCGTCGAACTCGACGAGCCCGTTCCCATTCGCATCGACGGTGGAGAGGAGGGTGTGGATCTGATCGCCCGACGGCTTGAGCCCCAGGGACCGGAGCAGGGCCGCGAGCTCGAGGATCGTCAGGCTGCCGTCCGAGTCCATGTCGAACCGGGCAAATATCTCGCGTAGCTGGTTCAGCTGGTCCACCGGCAGATCCCCTGCGATCGACATGGCAACCCGATCTGTTTACAGCACCGGTTATTCAGGCGATTCCCGGATCCGACAACAGGACCGGAGATCGATCGCCGATGTGCGGAAGAATTCTGGGCTGCTGGGGATTGAGGGGAGGACCGGTGAGAATTGAGGAAACAGGAGAAATGTTCTCTCTGTTGTTTCCTCGTTGGTTGGTTTTTAGAGATTTGAGGTTGGACATGGAGAAATCGGACGAGAAAGTGTCGTACGTAACGGTACAACGTGTTTACGTGGTGTCAAAATTAATAGAAATTCATTTATTTCTATCCTTTTTTATTTTTAAAATTTTATTAAAAAAATTTATAAAATGACAGAATCTTATTAGTTTATAATACAACATAAGTATTGCTACTTGATATATCCGTCCGTTCACGGCATAGTAAATGAGATTAACGGATGCTTATCTTGTTCATGCACTATGTTAAATACTTACAATCGGACCATCGACTTATGAGTCTTTTCCTGTCGGGGCATAGAAGAACGTTAGGCTTATAAGAGATTGTCGCAAGTTCGCTTCTAACTGCTTAACGTGGTCTCTAGAGATGGCAATGGTCGGGGCGATATGGGTCTGAACGGGTTGACCTGCTCCGTGACCCGTGCAGGGTGAGGCACGGATCGGCCCGATTAATTTATAATTGATTTAATTAAATAAAATATAATCCAAAATATAGTATAAATTTATATATTTAAAATCATATGACTTAATGTAAATTAGTTAGAATTCTCGTAATTTTAATTGCCCAAAGCAATTATTATTCAGTTTACAGTAAATGACACTTTTGATCCTCAATCTTTAACGCTTTTACCATTTTAGTTCTAAACCTTTATTTTTTATTATTCACGTTCTCAGCCTTTTGAGTTTTTATCACTTTGGTTTACCTATTTCTTTTATATATATATATATATAAAGCATATTCCATCCAAAATTATTGTTCAACCAAAACTATTTTTTCAAAAATAAAAAAGGAAAAAAAGCAAATGAAAGTAAAAAAATATCTTTAGAGTTTTAAGGTGAATACATCCCTTTAAAAATTGAGACACATTCCTGATTGAAAATTGATTGATGACTATTATCAATACAAAATCATAAATCATTCTGAGAAAAATGAGTTCTAATTTTAGAAAGAACATCTGCTAGTAATTAACATTTCCTTAATTATGAATTGATATATTTTTTAAAAAATATTTTTATTGAAAAATAGTTTTTGGATAAAATATTATTTTTTATACGAAAAAAGCAACAGTGAGACCAAAGTATTAAAAACTCAAAAGGTTGATGACTTAAATGACAAAAAATAAAGATTTAAGACTAAAACAATAAAAAGTGAAATGTTAAGGACTAAAAGTAAGATAAAATGTTCATAAATTAAATAAAATTTGATTTAAAAATATTTAATTAAATTATGGACCCTTTTTTCCATCCTTAGTAGTATCAGATACAGGGCAAGGTGTCCCTTGAAAATCACCGTCTATCAGTTTAGGTTTTTAGATCGTATCTTTAAATGAAAACAGATTTAATCTCTTACAAATTTTATTAATAATAATATAACATCTGAACATTTCGACTGGCACTCTTGCAATATATTCCAATTTCCCAAAAGTTTGCTACATTAAATTCGAGCTTACCAGTAGAACGGCACCCTTAAGAGGAAGGAAAACAAAATGTTAGCAAAAATGAATAGTAAATGAAACAGAGCTTACCAGTAGAACGGCACCCTTAAGAGGAAGGAAAACAAAATGTTAGCAAAAATGAATAGTAAATGAAACAGATGTCAAGATTAAAGATTGAAAATTTAGTTTTTTTATTATGTAGTTATGGAGTGAAAAATATAAATAAAATAATAGTAGATAAAAATTTAGTAATTAATATTAATAAATTTACTGTTGTACCCTTATTTTTTATTCTAATAAATATTAATAATTAAACTTTACCCGTGAATGGGCATTATTTTTTTTTTGAAGATAAGCCCCCGAATTATTTGATAACTATACGTATTAATTAAGTTATTAAATATAATTAATTAAAATATTTTTATTTATACTTTCTCGGATATTATTTTTCTCTTTCTATCCTTCTTCAGCCTCATACTCCGCAACACGTAAAATCTCTCTTTTCTTTCCAGGCGCCGTGTGACCTCTTCCTCGTTGGAATCCACTCCGTTCACAAAATGCAGGGTCTAGAACAGGAACAAGAGCTTGCTCTTGTGTACGTTTGATTCAGATCCGTCTTCTTTCTTCTTTCTTCTTCTGCTGATACGCTTTCTGATTTGGTCTCTGGGTGGGGTGGAGTCACTGGAGGCAGCGGTTCATCGACCTCTTCCTGGGAATTTGTTGTCTTCTAATGGCGACAATTCATGAATCGGTCGATAAACCTCTGCATCCAGCGCTAACCCTCTTGTTTTCCCTGTCAGTCGAATCGGATCGGAACGGTTCTTTGTTCAAATTTTTTTGTCTGTACTCTCTTGGTCTGCTGATACTGAGAATCTTGCGGCCATTTAGCATGTTCCCTTTTTTTTTTTTTCCTTATTTTCTCCTGCCCCTTTCACACTTGTAGGCCGAAATTTTTCAGATTTGGAAGCTCTGATGTAAGCCTCAATTGAATGTCGAAAAAAGGGAACTTTTTTCTTGATTGAGAAAATGGGAATCTTACAGCAATTTGGCAGGTCATATAAAGATGGTTTCAGGCCATTGACTATTCCTTTTCCACGCCTCCTTGCCCTTCTTCTTCTTCGACTACTGCTAATTGCTGTGCCTTTTGTCTTCCTATGATTCTGTCTAGTTTCTCATCTCTCTTACTTACATCACCTGCGATGGCAACTGTTTGAGGTGCAAGTTTCTCCTTTTCAAATTGAAGGTGTCATGCAGTTGTAATCTTCCATAAGTTCTCAGCATGAGAAGTTCACCTCATAATATTGGAGAAGTCACTGTAGATCTTGTTGATCTTTCTTCTGCATGAACTGAACTGATTATTTAAGCATCTGATTGGGGTTATTCTAGTTTTCATTTCCAGTACTGGTGTTGTTCCATACTTTTTACTGTAAGTCGCTTCTGCAAACTGAGTGGTGTTTCTGAATATGCTATAGTTCATAGATCTGCCAACAAACAATTTTGGTGGGAAGTAATTCAAGAGCTGCTGTGTTTTATGAGTTTGCTCGTTGTTTTTTCTGGACCTGTTGTAAATAGCCTAAGCTCAGATGCTGGATGTTCTGGATATTATCCTGTCTCTATCTCTGGCTTTTACTCTTAAGGCTTCCCCATCATATATTCTAGTTATAGTTCGACTTCATTCTGAATCTTTGCTTTTTGATAAGTTTTCTGGTTGCTCTTAGTTTGAGACATTCTCTTGTACTTGTTGCTCCTCATCCCCTAAGCACAGGGTTCCATCTGACATGACTTGAATCTTTCACATATTGTGAAATGATCACTATGTTGATGTTTCTTCCTAATGTGATTCCAGCTGATGTTCTTTGCATGGACAGCAGATATTTTGCTGATTTTCCAAGTTCTTTGCGCTGTCATTATTGCAGTGGCAATAGTTCTTAGGAGTTCTTGGTACAGTACAGCTAGAGATGTGTTTCCTCGCTTTCCTTTAAAGCTGTTTCAACAAACATTTTTGGAATTGTTAAGCTCCAAAGGAGGTGGGTCTTAGCAGAAAAAGCAAAGGGCGATAAGGCACCGCTGTGTCTGGTGGGATCTATTGCTTTTGCATCATTGCTGCTTGAAAGTGAGGGAATTGTACTGTTCCTCTGACTGTCCAAAGTTCTTAGGACAATCATAGTCGTATGTTCGTAATTTTTGAACATTGAATGTGGTGCCTTTTTGGAATCTGGTATCTGGTTCTCTGTAACAAATTTTGGATTGGAAGTGGAAGAAGAAAAGAACAATCTGGTCCTGTTGTAGACCTCCCGTGAAATCCCAACAACTTATTCTCCTGTCTTTGAGTTCACATGAAAGCCCAGATGGTCCGTCTTCGAGTTGCCGTGACAATGGTGATGAACCGAACTCTTTTCTAGATCTGTTGTGCACGTCAAAGGCCATGAGCTCTGGTTCGGGGCTCGGTTAGATGTGGTTACAAGTGGGGATGATACTGCAAACATCTGATGCGGATCAGAGTAGCGATCGCTCGTTCTTTCCGTTCTTCGGTCGGAAAAGTGAGTGGGATTTCGATGTAAAGATAAACATTCTTGGAATCTCTTGTACGTTGTTAGCATGTCTTTACTGTCACCTTCATGCTCTTGCTTCATGGTATATACCTTGTAAAGATGGAATATGTTCGAATGCAGTGGACAAATGTGATCCCAGGAGCAGCAACCAAATTTTACTGATTAATAAATTTAAAAGAAAGATATTTGTATGGTGAAATTCACAAAATTCGGCTGTAAAATTTATTATAATATGAGTTTACATGAATTAAAATCTTTTGGTTGGTTAGTAAAATCTGTGTATTATGTGACAATTAACTTTATAATCAATTTGTTTATTAAATTTGCAGATAATTTTATGCACTTATTAAATATAACAATCTTATATTTTAATTAACAGTCCAAAAAATTCTCTCATTATTATAATTTTTACCGTAATTTTATTTTTCTTCATAGTCAAAAACCGCTCCCCAAGTGAAAAAAAAAAAGGGCAGTTTGGGAAGAGTGGCTGTCACCGTCCGTCGAATCCCTGTCTTTGAAAGAGATTTAGGAAAAAAAATAAAAAGAAAGTTCATTTAATGGATAGAAATAGATAAGTGATATCTGCAAATAATATGGTTGAGAATAAAATGAATAATGTAAAAATAAATTAATTTCACACTGCAGGGGACCACATACACATAGATATTATTGATATAATAATATATTTTATAATTAATTATTTGGAATTATGACAGTAAAGCTGTCAATTTATCAGGTCGCTTTCAGTTAGGCACTTGGCAGCAATTATCACCGCCAAAGGTACTTGAAAATGATATTACAGTTGCAAAAATATTTCAGAAATATTATATATAAAAAATTAATAAAGTGAAAAAAAAGTTTATTTTCCCCAATTAAAAATGCGTTTTTCTTTTTTTTTCCCCACAAAAACAAAGTTAGATTAGAGCTTCATCCTGACTTTGAAATGATGTATCAATGGTCGCATCGCATTGTGACATTGATTCCATCCCATCTAAAAGTTTAGGCCGATTGGAATTGTCGGGATTTGCAGAGTATCGACGAAACCCTCCACCGAACTTTTAAGGAAAAAAAAACGATTATCTGAATTCACAGGGCATCGACCAATTTGCTAGGTGTAGAGTCTGCATCATCAGTTTGAAACTGTAATATCTACAGGCAGACGAGCCATATGAACCTACTCTACGATCTCGATCGCTCTTCTCTCGTAATGACCGAAACAGCTGCAGCGGCATCACTTCCGAGTTGCCAGGGTCTTGAACAAGTAGACGCTGAGTCCCCACACAGCAAAGGTGACAGTTAGAGGGACAGCAATAGCATAGGAGCTGGACTCCGCTGCTGCAGGCGCTGTTCCATCTCTTCGTGCTCTGCGAGCTTCACTTCCCTCGTACCTGTGTAGAAGACTCAACAGGTTGTCGAGACGATGAATGATCTGTCTCTGAGCTCGTGCGATGAACATTATCTGTGAACCAGTGGAGGAGAATGCCGTTCAGATAAGCTGCAACGGATTTGCACGGGAAAAGAGCTTCAGCAACATACCTGCTCCATTGCAGAAGACTCTCCGGCTGACTGAGAAGAAGCCAAAGAAGAGCGCTGCATCTGGGCAGCTCCCGTTGGCTCCTTTTTCTCCGAACCCACTTCAGCCTGCGCAGCCCGGTTCTGCTGGGATGTCGAGGCGTCTCTCGCAATGGACTTGGAGTTGAGCTTTCCTACGCGTGCCGTGAACTCGTTCATTTTCTCGTTCAATGTGGTGATTCGATCCGAGAGTTGAGCGAAGACCGACTAAAGTAAGGTAAGAAGACAATCAAAAGCTTAAACAATCACGGCACCAGACGAGATTTCAGATTCTGAAAATGTTAGTCACCTGATTTACATCGAACCTTCTAGTACTGACTGCAAGTTCGCTTGACTTAGACAAGCGTTTGTCCCTTTCGTTGGAGTGTGACTGTGAAATACTGCAAGGATTAAATACGAAAACTCTTTACTAACAATATAAAGACCCGCAATGGATTGTATTTCTAGTCTCACATTCGCCGAACCAAAAGGTTTACCGGTTGAGATACTCGAGCCTTCTATCAGCGAAAGCTCGAGAAAGAGCCGTCTTGGGGCTTGAAGCGGCATTGTCATCGATGCCGAGCTTTGTCTTAAGATCATCTGGCAGTGCCTGCAAATAAACACACACTCTATATCAGGATTTCCGCTCAGCAGGTCTCAAAAGGACGACATTTAGGGCAGAGGAAAATCTACCATCACATCATCCATAAGCTTTTCCGACTGCATCTGTTCCTCGTATGTCTGGGGAACGTAAGAACCATCCAATCCCAATTGCTCAGCAACGCGCTTGACGTACCTCCGTTCTGTCCCTTGAACCTTGATACCAACAAAGGGTCTTCATTAGCTTTCTCATTTCCATTAACAGCTTCTAAAATAGCAGGACAATTTTCAGCCTAAAATGAAAATTACGATGTGCCGGGTACCTGAACATACTGACGGTTAATTTGATCAAACCAGTCGGTTTTTATGCAAATCCTGTTAGTGAAGAAACCGTGGCTCCTCCTTTTTAGGATGCTAGCAATTGTGTACCCAAGAGCGATCAGTCCTCCAAGGAGATGGAAAGAAACTCTGAGAGTCATTCTCGGGAATATTACGAAGGGGCTATCAGTGATCCACTCCTGAAAGAGACAGCAAGTTAGAGCATCAAAGGGGAGATGAAAAACAGGTTACAATGTTGGTAAATGGCGAGAATCTACAAAATACTTCAAAGGTTTTCCGTCAAATGATCTCACCTGGAACATTAGATTGTATTTACCATCACGATATCTCATCCTGAGATACGATCGGCAAGCTTCTGTGTCTTCACCAGGTGGTAGAAGGTAAATCTCATAAGTTTCCTCCCAAGTTTCGGAGCACGAGTCAGGAAGGACAGCCTTGATCTGATCATCTGTTACTTCCTTGGCTGACTGCTCATCAAGAAAGAGCTGGTGAAACAGGAAAGGGAAAAATCGCAAAAGTAGCCATGATTTTACGCAGAAGATAAACCTTGAGGGTGTAAATCGGGTTCTGAAATCCATTGAAATGATTGAACTTGTTGGTTATTCTTATATGTGCAGTCTGGAGGTCTGGTTTGATGTAAGCCTTGTACATCGGATACAGCTGAAAGAATTCCAGCAAAAAAATGCCCGAGATAAGGAAAGGATAATAAGGTACAACCACTGATCAAATAAAACACAAAAACATAAAAAATGGGACAAGTTGCAAAACCGTTTCCGATATCTGCTGAGTTGCTTCTTCGGGGTCTTGACCATCAAGCTGAATGTCCCATAGAACTCTCTTGACGAGATCAAAGTGAAGCCCACCAGTGACTGAAACACGAAGGTCGAGCATACCTCGCAGATTCTCGCTCAAGGCATAGATTCCCTCTATGATGACGATGCAAGAAACAGGTACTTCCACCGTCCTAATATATGGAGACAGAATTATTAAAAATGTCATGGCAATATATCAGAGATTCTGATTTATAAAAGCTTAGCAGTTACCGACCTGTAACCTGTTCGAGAACTAGTCTTGAAGTCGTATATCGGAACCTGAACAGCCTTCCCTTCTTTTAAGCCATGAAGGTTTTCAAGTAATGTGACATAGTCTGTCAAGTGTGGGTCTGCTTCGAGCAAATGCAGTAAAACTTCTACCATAAGAATTTCGTAAAATGCTTGTGCAAGTTATACAGAGATAAAGTGTGCAGTAGAAAGGAAAACATACCATCAAAGTTTCCATCAATTATCTGGCTCGAATTGATGTAATCATCCATTGCTATGACAGCAATACTGGGCATAAGACGGAGAAGCTTCTCAGTGAACACTGACTTCCCTGCACCAGAAGGGCCTGCTATTCCGACAAACATTATCCCATCATTCTTCTCAGCCAACAATTGGCAGGCTCGTAGCACTGCATACAACCCCTTCTCAAAAGAAAGAGAGTCTGGAATTGGGACAATCTCGTAAAGCTCGGAATCATCCTCCTTAACAAGCTGAATCTGATCTCTCAACAGACCAGAACGCTTCAGGGGCGAATCGATGCCTGTTGAATTAGCTTGAGCCATGAGGCACAGTAGTTTGGGAAGCTCCTAGACTGCACAATATTCACCACAAGCTACAGATTAGCAAAAAAAATCAAACTCAGACAAAAATCGATTCCCAAATTAAACCAAACTCCCTCAAGAGAAGGATGACCTAACAGAGAAGACGATAAGACTTCTCCAGTTAAGCAAGATTTCAACTGATCAGATGAAATCACGAACATCATGCAATCCGCAACCTCATCATTCGCATACAAGACTGGATTACCAGTGCTGAGTGAGTTCTTGTACATGATTCAGGCCAATGTCTTTTGACTCACAAAGATTTTCATTCTAGAGGAAATGAGAAGGCAAAGCTACAGAAAGGACCGATTCTTGTTCATCATGGAGAAATGCAGTAACGCATGCATTGATAACTAATGCAAGAAGATGCAAAGCGCAGAAGGAAGAATCCAATCAAAGGACGAACGAGTAACCGAGTCTTCACCAAGGAAATGGAAAGCACTCGGAAATCAAACAAGCGAAATTCACTGAGGGTATCAAATCAAAATGTGACTGACACGCTTCTTGCTTAAGCAAATGCGGCCTGGAAAGCAAACGGACCAAGGAGCACCAATTACTAAACCACCTGGGAACGATCAGAAGACGGACGTCCTTTCGACTTCGTTTCTTGCACAGGCGAAGAACCTTGAAGAAATGAAAATCAATGGCGTGAAGACTGAGGAGTATCTGCAGTTCTTCAGTTGAAGAATGCTCGGAGAGGAGGGTTTGTTAGGGAGGCGGGAGAGGGAAGGGACGACAGTTGTGAAGTGGCTCTTGGGAGGGAACTGATTCAGTTGGAGTCGCCGTTAAATACAGTCAAACCGTTGACGAAATTCAACAAGAAAATAAATATAAGATTAAATTTTCATTATAAATCAATTAAATGTCTCTCGTAAATCAATTTCAACATAAAATTTTTATTTTCTTTAAATTTTCACTGAATATAAAAAAAAATCTAAATAATAGGTAGTAATAATTAATTCTATTTATTAATGTACCGTGAGCCACATCTTTTTTTCCTTAGTTTTGGACTTATATTCATTTAAAAAACATAATTTATGAGTGATAATACTCACTTTTTTATAAATAAAATTTTTATTCAATTTTAAAAATATATATTCTTAATACACTAAAATAGGTATACAACTATTTACCAACCTCCACGTGACAGCTCTTGAAATTTTTGTTTTTCATTTTTTTCAAAAATATTTTCCGTGCAATGCAGTTTACACAACCCTCCACATCATCGTCTTTCATTTTTTGCCTCCTGGGAAATTTTCTTTTTCCATTTTTAAAAACTTTTTTGTGAGTGGGCCCACACAATTTTTCACTCCATCATTCTTCCTTTTTATATGCATTTTATTTCCTTTTTATTTTTATTTTCTATGACTTTTCTTTTAATGTACAGCAAACTAAACTCACTATTATATATTTTTTCACCATAATTTTATTTTAATAAATTATAAATATTTCTATTCTTAATAACTTATATCACGCTGCGTGAGCTTTTACACTAGTTTATTAACTAAAATTTAAATCAGATTTGAAATTCTATTTTTATTTTTATTGAAAAAAATATTACAAAAATGGGAGGGAAAGCCTAACCAGGCCCATTTCAGAAGCATATATACCCATTGTTTCCTGGGCCTCAATAAATTGCTCAAACGGCCCATATTCTTCTTCCTCCTCCCCCAAACCCTCGACAGCTCCGAGTCTTCCGTTGCTTTCTCTGCTTCTCTGCCTGTACCCTTGTTCTTGGCGACCTGTAGTTCTGTGGGACTTCGGCTTATTCTACAGAACTTCTTTGGCCGCTCGCTCTTTCATTTTCCAGCTGAAGTGAAAGAGGTAACTTCTCCATTTTAGGGCGTGTTGGAATTCGTTGGCTCTTCTTTTCTGGCCCTACTCGTGAGCGAGTGAGCTGATTGATTTGCGTCTAATGGTTCCGGTAATGTTGGTTCAATGCAGGAAAGTCTCAACTTTTTTCTTTGAAAACAGCTATGGTGGAGCTGGAGAACTCGCTGGAGATGGAGGTGAAGATGGAGAAGAGGAATCGGAAGAGGCGGAAGGGGAGCCATAATCAAGCTCCAGCGAAAGCAGAAAATGAAGAGGTAATGGATGGTGGGGTATCTGAACAACAGAAGAAGAAGAAAAAGAAGAAGAAGAAGAAGGATAAGGTTGAAGCAGTAAGTAACGAGGAGAAAAGCAAAGAAGCTGCTAATGATGACGGAGGTGATGTGAGTGATGACAGAGATGATAGCAAAGAAGCTGATAAAGATGACGATGGCAATGGCAATGATGACGGAGTTGATAGGGAGGTGGATTCAAGTGGAGAACAGGAGGAGGAGGATGAGGAAGAGGAGGAGGAGGAGGAGAAGAAGAAGAAGAAAGCGAAGACGAATGGCAGCGGGATAATGAGCACAGCTTCTTTTGATGAACTTGGCTTATCTGAAAAATCTGCCAATGCAATCAAGGACATGGGATTTAAGTATATGACTCAGGTCTGTGCTCCATCATTAACTCCCCCAAAATTGATTATCCTGCATGGTAGAGTGGATTTTATGGTAGACTACTGAATCTTGATGCAATCGTGATAAATTTAGGATATGGGCAGTCTTTGAAAACAGGTTAGGCCGTTAATGATAGTGCAAGCGCTTTTGCTCGATCCTTTTAAGTCTCCTTTGACAATAACAGGGGCTACTGTGAATACAAAATATGGCAGCCATGTTGGGTCTTCCGTGGCACAGAGACTATAGGCTAGTGGGCTTTATTGGGGAAGCAGGAGCTGGCTATTTTGTGTATTAGTAGTACGATAACATTAAAGCCACAAGCGATTCCTGGGTATTTTGTGGATTTTATTGTATGCTAAAATTATTTATTGTGAAATCTTTATGTCTAAAAAAATTGACAAATACAGATCCAAGCCCGAGCTATTCCTCCACTTATGGAGGGCAAAGATGTTCTGGGAGCTGCTAGGACAGGATCTGGTAAAACATTGGCCTTCCTAATCCCTGCTGTGGAGCTTTTGCATAACATTCACTTCACTCCTCGAAATGGAACGGGTGTGATTGTCATCTGTCCTACCAGGGAGCTTGCCATCCAGGTAACTGTTCTTGAAACTTCTATTGCATGTTGCTGCTCTCAACGCCTTATCTGCTGCTATATTAAGTATTTTGGCTGCTTAGAACTGTTAAAAGATTTTCCTTTATGTTCAAGGAAGAAGCTGTTTTCCTCTGTCTTGGAGCCCCATAGATTTTTCTATTATGCTACTTCATAAATTATCAAGAAAATCTGTGGGAAAGTGAATTCTATGTGTGATTAACGAAAACAATTTTCGCCCCAAAAAAACAACCTTAAAATCAAGGTTGTGAAAAGTGAGGATCAGATATGGCGCAAATGTGCTACATCGCCTGTGGGTTAGGCACAAAAAAGTGCGTGCCTGACTGAATTAAGGGAGACATTTTTAAAAAAAATATGTACTTTATTCTCAAACAATTGGAAAAAAAAGGTGCAATATAAGTGTCATATATATGCAGTGATAACAACAGATGTTTCAGTAGAGAATTAATTCTCAGATATAATAGGCTAACTAAAAAGACAACCAGCAAAATCTTTTAAAAACTAGGGATTTGGTGATGGGGAATTGGAGGATGATCTCTAGGGACTAGGAGGACATCACAAACACATCAATCCCTGAACTTCTCACCGGAGAGGAGAGCAGGTTCTGATGTTTGAAAATATACTGTGCCCGAACTTCTCTTTCTTTATTGTTTCAAAATATAATTAGTGGGCCAGCTCAATGGTCCAAAAAAGGGCAAAAATTACCTGCCCAGCACAGCACAGGGAAAATGTCTGAGAATATGACCTGATTAGATCTTTCACTTGGGTGCAAAGGCACATGCCTTTCACCTCGGAAACAAAAAGCACAAAAGTGTTTGCATTACCTGTACTCAGTGAAGGCACTGCGCCTTGGTCAACCAAAGGTGCAAAGGCCTTCTCGCAATTTGTGCGCTAAGGCACCAAGGTGCACGCTTTCGACAGCCTTGTTTGAAGTATATTGATGTTGTTTCCATGGATTTGTAATGGTTAAAAAGAATGTTTCCTTGTAAAACTTGATATTCTTGCCTCTTTCTTTAGTTATGTCTTGGCTCTATATCAATTATATGCAAATCTTTCAGAAATTGTGAGTTAGATTTTTTTTGAGCTTCATATTCTGTTCTCCCATTTTTCATTTGATCTTCTGCTGATATATATGCACTTCCTGCACCAATTAGACACATGCAGTGGCGAAGGAACTTCTCAAGGATCACTCTCAAACTCTTGGATTGGTTATTGGAGGTGCAGCCAGGAAGTCTGAAGCAGAGCGCATTGTGAAAGGAGTAAATCTTTTAGTAGGAACTCCAGGTCGACTTCTTGATCATCTTCAAAATACCAAAGGCTTCGTATTCAAAAATTTGAAGGTAATGTTTGATGAACTTCCAGCACAGGTGCTTGATATATTTGAAGCTAAATTATGTCTATATTTGCATCTCTTGATATTTGTTTTGGTTATTAGATTTAGTAATTCTTCCCTTTCTCATCTCTTTCTACAATTCATTGGTTTCCTGGAGAAAACATTGATTTTCACTACCTGAAGATATAACTATATCGACTCATATTCTTCTATTTTTTGGATAAGTGTTGCTTTATCAAAAAAGGGGCTTTCAACTCTAATTTTGATGCACTGTAGTGTCTAATGATCGATGAAGCTGATCGAATACTGGAAGACAATTTTGAGGAGGAGATGAAGCAGATTATCAAACTTTTGCCCAAGGTACTTAGTTATTCTTGCTGCCCATGATATGGATCACTCATGAACATGAAAACATATGCTGGGAATTCTAAGAGTTCCAGCAACGCGTCACTGATTCTTTAAGATTTCTTATGTGTGGCCTTCATCAGGCTGATTAAGTCTATGTTAAATGTGCAGCAAAGGCAGACAGCTTTGTTTTCGGCAACACAAACTAAGAAGGTTTGTTCATCCTAATTAAACACCACATTATTTGATGTTATTTTATTTGTATGCCTGGTGTGTCTTTTCTTGATTGATCATTGGATGAAACTCTTCCTATGTTGGTATATGGAACTCATTTTTCATCGAGTTAAGAACTCCTTTCAATTAATTGACAAACAGTATATCTGGATTAAGTTGCTATGTCTTCTGGATTTTGCTACAGGTTGAGGATCTTGCACGCTTGTCATTTCAAACAACTCCGGTCTACATTGACGTGGATGACGGGAGAAGAAAGGTGGATACAAGATCAATCATGAATTCATCTTATTCAATTCTTGCTCTCCTGTGCAACTCTAGTTTTATATTTCAAATCAGTAGTAACTGGATTTCTTTGCTGTAGGTTACAAACGAGGGTCTTCAGCAAGGTTACTGCATAATTCCAAGTGCCAAGAGATTCATGCTTCTATATTCCTTCTTGAAGAGGAATCTGTCAAAGAAAGTTATGGTCTTCTTCTCATCGTGCAATTCAGTCAAGTTCCATTCAGAACTTCTTAGATACATCAACATTGATTGCCTCGATATCCACGGAAAGCAAAAGCAGCAGAAACGGACTTCTACCTTTTTTGACTTCTGCAAAGCAGAAAAGGGGATTTTGCTTTGCACTGATGTTGCTGCAAGAGGACTTGATATCCCAGCTGTGGTATGTCTTATTATCTTTGCACAAATGAAATTTCTTTTGCTATATAGAACCAATTCTGTCAACTTAGCAACCTTCTTATTGGAATTTGAAAGGGTTGTCATTTAATTGTCCCGACTCCTTATATTATCCTTACTGTGTCATATAATTTTTCCCTGTTTCTTCCACTCTGGCACCAAAATTTTCTCCTTGAGCTGTATAGTTTCAAAATGAGATTCAAATTATTTTCTTGACTTTTACTTGCAGGACTGGATTGTTCAATATGACCCTCCTGATGAACCAAAGGTCCCCCTTTACATCATTCAAAATTTTCCCATATGAATCGTTCCTAGTGTTGCCTACTGATTAGCATGCGCTATGCTGTCAGGAATATATCCATAGAGTGGGCCGAACAGCTCGTGGAGAAGGTAGCAAGGGGAACGCTTTGCTGTTCTTGATTCCTGAGGAGTCGCAATTCCTTCACTATCTTAAGGTTCTTTCATGGCACTAAAATCTGTAAAAATTGTTGCCTCACTTGGGATTCTTTTCTTTTAATCTAGTTAATCTGCACGAAAGGTTTGGATCATTTTCAATGTTTTCTCTGGTCAGGCAGCGAAAGTTCCTGTGAAAGAGTACGAATTTGATCAGAAAAAACTGGCAAACGTGCAGTCTCATCTGGTACCCTTTTGTTGCTCTCTAATGTTTCGAGTTTTTCTAGATCTTCTGCGAAAGAACCTGGATTGAAAATACTTGAAATGATTTCAGGAGAAGATTGTGGCTAGCAACTATTATCTAAACAGATCAGCTAAAGATGCATACAGGTCCTACATATTAGCGTACAACTCACACTCGATGAAGGATATCTTCAATGTCCACCGTCTTGATTTGCAGGTAAGGCTCTCTCTTGCTCCCTATACGGATGTGAATCGATAGCCTTGCATTAGAAGAGCAAATTCCTACTGAATTGTTCGATCCTGTTGATTCTATTTCTCCTTTCCCTAAATCAAATTCCCACCATGCAAACATTGAGCAGGCAGTTGCTGCTTCATTCTGCTTCTCGAGCCCTCCTAAAGTGAACCTCAACATAGACAGCAGCTCATCGAAGTTCAGGAAGAAATGGCGAAAAGTTGAAGGGAGCCGGCACGGGTTCAGCGAGAGCAACCCTTACGGTAGGCAGAGAGGTGAAGGTGATAAACGTCAGCTTGTGAGGTATTAGCCTATCTAAAAACCGATTCGTGCATCTGCTGCATAGAAAATTTTGCCCATCTGTTTAGTGTTGACATATGATAGCAAAGCATGGAGGTTTACCGCATCCAGCATTACCCGATGCTATGTGACTTTAGACAAGGTCAGAGAACTTTTTCAAGTTTTCCGTTTTTCGGTTATCAACTGCCCAAAAGTCTGGTTTTCACTTCACTGTCTTTCCATGGCAATTCTTCTGTCAAAACATTCATTTTGAAGAGAGATGACATTCTCCAGGACAACTAAGCATTTCGGGATTTTTCTTCCCTTTTTTGGCAAACAATCAAAATTGCTAGCACCAACATTTCCACATCCCTCAGACCAACCTGAAGGTCCGACCGGCGTGATGTTCGACCCGCTGAGGTACCACCATAGCCTGTTATACAGTTCACAACTCACTTCTTGCAGTTGGAAATGGATTATAACAGAGATTGAAATGAATCCATATAAGAATTGTCACTAATCCTTACTGCAATGTTCCTCTTTGATTCCATTCATACTGGCAAATGACCCGTATTACGCATAGAGGATATCATTGAATACAACCAAAAAAGTTAGAAATCTTGTTACATGTGAACTGAACGAATTGACCAAATGTTGTTCACTGTTCACAGCACTCAATTCGAATTCTCTCAAAAACGGTATTGCTAGAAAAATGAAACTGCATGAAAAAATGGAACTGGTAATCTAACGGTACCAACTCGAGTCTTTCTGCATACTTCTGTGGGAGAGAGTCTTGTACGTAACATGTACATCATGTGACAGTACTTACGTGGTATCATAATCTAATAAGATTCAATTATCTTAAAATTTTTAACTCAAAACCTTTAAAACAAAAAAAAAAAGAAATAATAAAATGTATTATTAGTTTGTGATATTGTATAAGCACTTATAAATTAATCTTTGTACATTTTTATTCACTATTCTCTCTATTTCTTTCTAAATTGGTATACCTCATTTGTGCACTGGAAAATAAATATTTTCCTGAAAATTTACATTTGGAAATTGTATTTATTAAGAAGTATATGCAATAATGATATTTATTACTTGACATTTTATGCATAATTATATATTTTATAAATAGTTGCAAGAGGATCGAGGGCGTTCATTCCGGCAATCAATGGGCATGCCTGCATCTTAGCCTTCCACACTAGAAGAAGTCTTTCCTGCAACAAATATGTCATACATGATAATATTTATATGATATTACGAATTAATTAAATTTATGCGGTTAGTTTTTATTTTTAGAGTTCAATAAAAAATTAAAATAATTAAATTTTATTAGTTTGTGATATCACGTAGATACTGTTACGTGATATATCTACTATAAGAAGATTCTCTCCTTACTCTATCCTAGCAGGGTGGGTTCCCTTTGGTGATGTATAGGCAATTATTAAATTTTAGAAGTCAATTTTTTTAATATACATATAAAATCGTATTAAAATTCTAATTAATTATTAAACGAAGAACGAGAGAGACGGACCAATACAAAATTAAAAAAAAAAAACCGTTGTACCTGTACCTCAACTATCTGACGATGATTTCAATTTATTATTTATTATTTTTGTAGTGTCCTTTTGTCCGGCTCAAATAATTTGATAATAAATAATAAATGTCTGGGTGGAGGGATATTCAAGCTTACATTAAATAGCACATAATTTGAGCAAGGATTTTATATAATTACCTCTTTCTTAACTTTAAATTAAAATATCATAAATTTATTTTACTATGGGAGATTACGGATAGTATGTTATGCTGACAACGCACCGGAATCGTAGGGAGAAATCTAGACTTCAGCCCGAGTGGCGGGGAGTTATCTGAACCCAGCCTGGAAGCCCGGAGAGGATGCTAAGCCTTTAAGGAGGAAGTTTGTGATTCCCAGATCTCACATCGGTTGTGCGATGGAGAGATCTTGAGTATATATGTAACGTCCAATAACCCTAAGAGTATCAACAATTAGTATTTTTAGGTGACGGCGCGGTGCTGCATAATATTTAAATTTTTTTATCACATTTTATTTTTTATTCCTCTTTTCTCCTCCTATATTTATCTGTCTACCATGTAAGTTAAAAAGAAAAAGAAAAAAAAAAAGCCCTAAACCCACACGACAGCTGCATTTTAGTTAATGATGTCTTAATATGGAGGGTAGTGCTGGCCACGGGCCGGTTTGGGCCTGGAACCGGCCCTTTCAAAACCGGCCCGGAACCGCCCTAAACCGGAACCGGCCCGGAACCGCCCTCGAACCGTGAGGGCTAAGGTTCAGGGCTGGTTCCAGCTGCCTTAGAAACCGGAACCGCCGGTTCCGAACCGAAACCTGAACCGGACCGGAACCGGTGGTTCCAAACCGGAACTGTAAAGAAATTAAAAAAAAAAAATTTGTCTAACCCCCAGCTGGCAGGGGTCTGAACCGCCGGTTCCAGGCCTCCGGTTCGGAACCGGATGGAACCGCGGTAACCGCCCCTGA
The DNA here is from genome assembly GCA_037672795.1 of Lagerstroemia speciosa. Taxonomy (NCBI): domain Eukaryota; kingdom Viridiplantae; phylum Streptophyta; class Magnoliopsida; order Myrtales; family Lythraceae; genus Lagerstroemia; species Lagerstroemia speciosa. Next base: position 3,470,125 of record CM075308.1, read on the forward strand.
ACCGTCCAAAGGAAGGTTCAGGGCTGATTCCAGGGGACCACGGAACCGGAACTGCCCGGTTCCTGAACCGTGGCCAGGCCCCGGGGGGGATTACCCGTTAACCACCGTACGACTGGGGCCATAATTTTTGTCGGCTAGTGATGCTCTTTGCATATTTCTTTTGTTTATTTAATTTTATTTTTTTATAAAAAAAATTAATATTTTTCTGATACTAAAAGAAAAAAGCCCTGCGAATTTGTGAATTATGGAAAATTTATGGACAAGTGCATGCGTGTCTGAATATTCTAAGCAATCAAGAGAGTGGATCTCAAGGTGGTCTAGGAAGATCCGGCTCGAGCAAATGCCAAGTCAGCGGCAACGAGGCCCGTTGGGAATTGGCTTCTTTTTTAGATCGGTTTTCTTGGTCGCTTAATGATACGGTCCAGATAGAATTCCATTTCATGGACAAATTGGACCACTCGAAGATCCAAAAGGCTCTCAAGAAACGGATTTGAACTAGTTTGACCGAATAGCTACCGGTGTCCGTTTTCAACGGGAGAATATAGTTTTTCCCATGAAAACAGGCTTCTTGTGGGTCTTCTCGTAAATTTTATTGTTTAGCGTCTAGGATTTCTTCTATCTAATGATGTATTTGGCTACTGAATTGTCAGATTAATCGAATATTAAAAAAATCGAGGTTTTTCCCTCTCTGTTCTTCGTTTCGTCGGCATTCGCGTGAATCAACGATGTTCAATCTATCCGCAATCGTCGATCCCGCTCGCCCCGCTGCATCACTTGACCTCCCTCCAACCTCCAGTAAAAGACATGGCATTTGAGCCTTCGCGTTGCCATGTAGGCCCGGCCAGCGTCGGCTTGCTCATGGTCAGAGACATTTCGATAAAGTAAATCTTCATTACCTATCAGGTTTATCGACTCTGGGTCCTCAGATCGGTCCTTCCTCGAAAGGATTATCCCGATCGACCGGGACACCGTTGCGAATAATTTTTATACCGAATTTTACCCTTTTTTAAAATAAAAATGAAATTAGAATTTGTGTCCAGGTGACATGCTGAGCATGACTTCGAGCCATTTGGACATGGGAAGCGCAAGACCTTATCTCATAAAGTACAATTAATATTAGTAGTTGCCGACCAAAAATAATATACAATGTCACGCCTCCTCCGCCCTTTGACAAATATTTGTAGAATCAATTAATTAATTATTTATTTATTTAATAATAACATCATCCATTATTAGGGATATTGTTAGAAAATAAAATAATTAAAAAAGATGGTGCAATTAATTACGTTAATTTACATCCAACGATACCTCTTGGTTTTAATTAAGATATTATTTCGATATTATGAAATCGTTTATTTCTCCTCTCTAACGATAGAAAATGTAATAAAACGAGACCCTTTATTTCGAGCGCTCGTATAGGCACGCTAAAATTCTTTACTGGGCTGGTGTAAATGACTACTGATTTTGTTCGATACATACAAATTTAAAATTTTAATGAATTTTAAATAGTTTAAATTTGATGGAATCAGCTCACGGAAAGATAAAATTTTAAATAATTAATGATTTATTCGGCAGAAGAATGATTAATAATGTTAATGGGCAATGATGATAATTTCCAAGGATTCGTGGAGTATCGAGAATCTTGGTCTCTCTTTCAGGACAAAAGGAATCTAGACAATTGCACTGGAGCAGTTGCAACTTTAATTTGCTTATCAAGTTTGTTCTTTTTTTTATTATATTAAGCTGCCCAAGGAAAAAAAAAACTTTTGAAAAATTAAAAATAAAATTTTAAAAATAGTTGTAAAATTCATCTTTAAATCCAATTGCTATGCATTAAATAGCTTGCATAACCCTAAGAAAGGTAAGCAAAGTAATTTACTACACAAATTAAAGTAAAAAAAAAAAATTTAACATCGTGAATCGATTGAAATGATTCGACATTTATTTCCCCAAGCAGTATCTTTTATTCGAGAAAATCTTCGACACATCAGATATATTACGTTGCAATGCTAACGTAATATATCCATTCAATTAATGTTTTACATAAAACCAACTTTTATGCAATTATCAAATTCTAAAAAATATTAAAAAATTCTAACAAATGGTGATTGGACCGATATACCACGTGGTGCATCCGATACACTGAAGACTCTTTCCTTTTATTTGAGTATTGCAAATGAAAAAAATTTACGATCGGAGAACTCTATCTCGAATTACGCATAGTTAATTGGATTTCTCGATAGGAGGAGGTGTACATTGAAAATTGTCAAGAATAAAGTGGCGAAATTAATGAATATATGTAATTGTTTAGTATTAAATTGCTTGAATAAAATTAGAAATGGTAGGTAAATAATGTCGATTTACATGCACGTGGCATTTATTGTGGATTGGCCCCATTGGTAAAAAAAAAAAATTAGGTGTAAAAATTTATTTTTACGATAAATATCGAACTATATATATAACCTAGCAAGTAGTTCCTGAGACTGTATTTTTTTTCCCGACCTACATCACTGGTATCCACAAGTTTTGTGAAATTTTGACTAATTCAGTTCGAGTCGAGTTAACGTGCGAATGTGTAAAGCTCTTCTAGCACGGCTTTTCTCCTTCACGGAGACTCGAGTCGGAGACTTTTATTTAAATGGACCAAATGTTGAATTTTTTTAATGAATAAATATCAAATCACTTGAACTAACTCGTGATTTTAAGGGATACGTATCACCTCGAGACCCTTTGCGCAACAATAAATCTTCCTAAATTTGTACAAGAATTAAATGGAAATTTATTTCACATTTATTGCTGTGCCCTGAGGGAGCCAATTATTATTTAATAATAGGCCTCCATATTTGAACTTTTTTTTTTGTTTCCCGCCCAGTATTCGGTATCCGAAAACTAGCCGATTAATCCGGATTCGGAGTACGGTCGGGCGATTTATCGGGGATCCCTCACAAGAAGGTCTGCTGCATTCATAAGAGTTCGAACCCGACACATCTGTTTAAACGACACAAGCGACTCAATCCCTGTACAGGAAAAAAATGCACAAATTTTAAGACATATTCCCTTTTTCCCCAATTAATTTGCTTTCACTATCAAATCTCAGCCCATTTAAATATTTGCAGCTGACAAATTCCATAGACATATTAATAAAAGGAAAATAAATAATTATTTGAAATAATTTATTATTTATTCTCCTTAAATAATATCTTAAATTTTCATATACAGTAAATCCTTTTTTGTCATGTAAATTTACCAGAATCCATAAATTTACGATGTATTCGTGAGTTAAAGAGAAAATAATCTTGTTATAAAAAAAGTCCATAAAATATAGTAAAAAAATAATAACCCGAGCTCAATTATTGTGAGAAATGAAATTCTATAAATTATAATGGACATAATATTTTTAGTTATTATAATATATATGTATACATATATATATAAGTTTTTCCTTTTTTCCAAGTTTATAATTACAAATTACTTGTTCAAATAATATAACAGGTTTTACTACTTAAATTGTAGATACGGAGTGAGAATGAAGAATCTGAATTGTTAATAAAAAAATTTTACTGTTAAGATTGCACATACGAAGAAAAAGGAAAATGACTAAAATTATTATTTTACCTTGAATTTCTAGAGAATTTTATAAAGTATATGCACATCGTAATTTTTAACATGTAAATTAAATTAAGAAGAAAATGAAAAAGAACTTTATAAGCGTTTGCATATATATATATATGTATAATGTAAATGCAAATGCAAAAGTCACTGTCAGGGAAAAATCCAAATGAAAAATCTAACTGCTGGACAAAAATTTATCTCCCCCACCCTCCCATTTCCTCGAGCTGGTGTCTCCCTGCTTGTTTCCGTCTGTACAGAGAGGGGCCAACAAGGGAGGAGAGGCGAAGACAGGGAGCGGGCATCCATGTCTGTGTGAGCTGTGCGACGAAACCCAGCTCATAAATATTCATTTTCTCTCCGTGGAGTGAACAGAGAGAGGCAACGGGCTATGGATGCGAGGAAGATAGTGGTGGTGGTGGAGGACGTGGAGGAAGCAAGAACGGCCCTCCAGTGGGCACTCCACAACCTCCTCCGGTGCGGCGACGTGATCACTCTCCTCCACGTCTACCCCTCCGCCAAGTCGCGGAACCGCAAGAAGCTCCGCCTCAAAGGGTACCAATTGGCCCTCTCCTTCAAGGACATCTGCAGCGGCTTCACCAACGTGAGCGAGCTATCCCCAGTTCTCGACAGAAATTGCTACTGTTTCTCTCCTTTTTTGGGTTAATTTTGTTTTTTTTTTGGGATTTTTATTTTCAGACTAATATAGAAATTATAGTGACGGAAGGGGATCAACAGGGTGGGAAGATTGCTTCCATGGTGAGAGAGATTGGGGCTTCCACACTCGTAGTCGGCCTCCATGAACGGAGCTTTCTCTACAAGTAAGTCGAAATTCCCGAGCTTGTTCTACCCTGTCCTTGAAATTGTTCTTCTCCTGCTGAGAAAAAAAAATGATAATCTTATTTATCAGAGGAAAAAATTGAATCTTTTCTGGTAAGGTTGAAATTGTTCTACCCGATCATGGAGTTTCTGCGGAATTTGATGGGTTCAGTTGAAATTAATCGCTGTGACCAAAAGGTCTCCACAGTGGGTGAAATTAGGAATTTTGAAGTTTCTTCCTAGAAGGTGCCGGAAACGGGTAGAGAGTAACCGACCTGAAGATGAATTAGTGGTTCCTATGGATGATCCTAGGATCAATACTCGGGTGGGTTGGGAAAGTCGATGTGAATTTTCTCAGGAACCCGGTCCGACCATAGAATTAGTCTTGAGGTGCACTTCTGTTGACCCAAATACTACTTGATGTAAAAAAAAAAAAAAAAAACCCTTTTCAGGAGAGTCTTCAATCGGTTTCTCATTGTTCACCTAATCAACAAGGGACCCCACACCTTGATGGTCCTGTGAATATTATCGAAATCATTGCATATGCCGAACATTTAGCCTCAAAAAGGAATTTGGCTGAGAAATGACTAATAAAGAGAAGATGATTGGATGACACCTCCTGGTCAGAGTTGAAAGTTATGAGCACTAGACTTTTCTTGGCTCTGTATGGGCGTTGGCACTCAATTTAATGCTTGAGTGGGGTCCATCTCCATGAAGATTCAGAATTCCTCTTTTACTGCTTAGGAGTAAGTTTCTTGCGTTCAACATATTTCGATCAACGATAGTCTGGTAAGATTATAAACTGTACAGTGCTGACTGGTGAATCGACCTTTCCGGAACCATTGCCCTTTGGGATCCAATTTCTGTGTCATTGCCTATGGGAAGAATAAACTGTACCAGGACGAGCCCCATACGAGCCTTTTAACACGTTGTGTAAGTTCTCGGATCCTGTTATGGTGTACCTGCATCTTGTTCGGGATATTAACGAGCATTTTCTCAATGGACAGTTTCACCCAAGTGGGATTCGAGGCAGTTCCTCTTTACTGACATAAGTCATCATATTGGGGTGACCCATGACTGAGGAGCAGTATGTGCCATTCACTAAATACCATTTCATGTGGGCCTGTCTGTAAAGAAACGAAACTTCCTCTATCAAAGTTATCTGGCAACATTACTTCATCAGATATTCTTTCCAGATATCATTATGGGGACTTTATCTGTCTAGCTTATATCCATTTTGGGTAGGACCCATTGGACCTTTTTGGGAATTCAATTTGTGAAACATATAAGATCCTTAATCTAAGAACTAAACTATCGAGTTTAATGATTGTGAACGTGTCTCCTGAACCTATATGCTTACACTACCTCCTTATGATCTATTCAGCAATTGGTTATGTATGTGCTCCTTTCTTTGTGGGAACTGTTTTCAGTTTTGCATTTTCCTTTCTCGGAAAACACTGCAGAAATGTTTTATCAGTTTTAGGTTGAATCTTGAAAGCACAGAATCCGCCTTTACTCTCTGGAATCTGGCTCATATGATACCGTGTTTGTTGGTGATAAAGATGATTTCTTTTCCGGGGTCTTCTGCAGCCTTCAAGGACTATGATTTTTGTAAAAGAAATGTGTTGTGACAGGTTGGCTATGGCTGACGACGACATAGCAAGCAACTTCAATTGTAAAGTGATGGCAATAAAACAACCGCCTCCACTTCAGCATTCGACTCCACATTCAGCTTCCCCGCTCAGGAAGAACAGGTCCAACAATGTTAATGTAATTGCAGCAGACAATTCACCCAGGCTGGACTTCTCACAGATCGAGCTCACTGCCTTGCAGTATGATCCCTTCTTCATCTACCAAAGTTTTTGAAAAATTTTACTTACCTTCCCCTGCTTCTATTCAGGCTCGAACCATCCATTAAGTTTCCCAGAAACTGCCCCTCGAAATTCGTAGTTATGTTTTACTTCCTACTTTCGCCTTACAAAGTCTCGGTGAACACGAAATACGAGTCATCTGTTTAACTCGAGCATCACATCTAAGCTTGCTTATTATCATGTCTTCTCCTTTTTAAGTTGCTAGTGTAGTAGGGAAATACATGAACATTCCCAGAGTTTAAGGATGTCTTTAGCATGCCGTTTTCTGATCTTTCAAATGGTTTATTTTCCCCTTTGTTAATGTTGGTTGGTTCTGCAGATTTCCAGACATTACTCCACAAAAGATTCCATACAAAATCTGCCCGAGCCCTTCAGCAATCATTTGGAGATCAAGGAAATCAAGGAGAAAAGGCAGATCTTGAAACATTTGAAATTTCTTTTTCTTTTCTTTTCCCTTTTTTTCTTTTCGGGGGGTAATAACATAGATTAGAAGGTATCTCACACAGAAGATTCAGCTGGTTCTTCTATCTAGCTCATTCACACCAGGGATGTCCTTTACCTTTCTTCTTTTTGATATTTTTAATTTTCAATGAGCTACACCTTGAACATTACATTGGAAAATAGTGAATAGTTAGTGAAATCGAAAAGTCATACATTTAACACTCGTGCTTGTCCCTTTCAATGTCCACAAGATTTTGAAAAATTATAGCGGGGATCATCCTAGAGCTCGTTTAATTTACTGGAACTTCTTCATATTTATTGGTGATATAGATTCCACCTTTTTATGTATGCGAAAAATTCATGTATTTCTTCGACAGTTTCTAGTTTGGAAGATTTCCAGCAGCCTGAACTACCAAGAGAACCACTTGTGAACCAGAATATTTGGTGGACGTCCTAGGATAAGGCACAACAGGACATGAAAATTGCACCCAAGAAATAACTGTATTACCGTTCCCAGATTACATACAGTCAGAATGATTGGCCAACTTTTGACATTACATGGAAGCATCGATTCCCAAAACATCAGCAAGAATTGCTCGAAAACCAGACACAAATTTCGTTGTTTTGTACATGAAAATCGATCCCCACAAACCCTTAAGAGTTATGTACATCCAGAAAGAGCTATTGGCAGTGGCATTGCTGCCTGTATATGATCAATCATGTAATGCTTTCTATACCCACAACTGATCCCGTTTATGATGAACATGAAGGCAATAGCAAGCGTAGAGACTGTGTAGTCCAAGACATACACAGAATCGGAGGTCCTTCCGCTGCTATATCAGAAACCGAGCTAAATCGTCTCTGTCACGTTTGATAGAAACGATTTGATAGAAACGATTGGCAGCACCTAAGAATGCAAACCACTTTGCATGGCATTCCATTCCACTGGATCCCCTTTGCCCCAAGATTGATGAACTAATGATTTGTGTAACAAGGTCGTCGGTGCTTTTGCATAAAAGCGTAAAGAGAAATATGAAATGGCTAAAACAAATAAGTGTTGAAATCTGTCATACTGTTAGCAGACCGTTGGCCCGGACGTTGGATGCTTCTATATTGTATTATTAATAATGAGACTTATAAGAGACCGGACTCGTTTTCACCCAAAAGTCTGAGCTATCGTATGATGATACCCATATGTTGTATTACCGATGTGGGACCTAACAAAAAGAACATCGGTTAACCTCGTGGACTAGAACTTAGAGAAAACTCACATAAAATTCAGTAGTGGAAGGTTTCCCATACTGTTCAAACTAAGTGGAAAATTAACATCTCTTCGTCCAGAAACCTCGGGAACGGCAAGGGGATCACCTGGATGCGATGTCAAGCTTTTATTATGGTACCTTCAGATGAAAATGAAACATAGATTATTGCTAAGAAGAGAAAGATACCATGAACATGCCTTGTTGGTTAAGGCAAATGGCGTCCAGTTGAGCCCTTTCGTGGAATTTATATGCTTCGTGGCAGATGAGGACGGCACCATTGCTACAGCGGCCGTCCCAGCTCTTGAGTAAACTGTCCCATTTGACAATATCGAGGAAGCTATAATGGCTGTATGTACGGTTCAGAAGTCCCTTGGCTACTAGCCGCTTCTTAGTAATGGCTGGCCTACAAGCTTCGGGCGTGGGCCCTACTATCAACAACACCGAATTGTATATCGAGCTCGTGTACACGAGAAAGAATCATCTCGACCACGCATGATGAACCATATGTCAGAAGTACACCCTTGTCTCTGATTTTGGTCGTCGCATGTTGAATTATCTACGTGATAGTACCCGTTATACACAATACTTTCTCGAAAAGATAAAGAAGCAATAGGATTATAAGAGCACCAGATCAATGTTTCGGTATTTCAAAACTCATTTTCATCTAATTTATTGATGTGGAGATTTTAGATTTGAATGGCATTAAACCACATTCCTCTAATTAAATTGTTTAATGCTTCAGCACCTAATTGTGCAAACTTCCATACATTGAATTTGCCCACGTGTTAATTTGCATGCAGGAAAGAGAGCATCATATGTACACACGTCTCGTCAAATCTCTCTGTCTCTGTGACTGTCCCGCTGGAGTAGTTCCTCTTTCAAAACATCTCCCTTCGTCTGTCTGTATGTACATGAACCCATCATTTTTCTTCTTCTTCTTCCTCTTCCAGGCAGCTCAATCATCACTTCAAATGGCCGACCGTCACTATAGCCCCGGTCGGCAGCCCTCCGGTGCAGGCCAGAGAGCGCTGCAGGTGCAACCTGCCCATGGCTCCGGCAGCAAAGTCCTGCACAAGCTCCACGATCACGCGCCGAACCCCACCCAGCTCGTGGGCATCCTCACCCTCGTCGTCTCCGGCGGCATCCTCCTCCTCCTCACCGGCCTCACCGTCACCGGACTCGTGATGGGCCTCATCTTCTTCACCCCGCTGCTGCTAATCTCAAGCCCGATATGGATCCCGGTCGGCACCGTCTTCTTCGTAGGAGTCGCCTCGACATTGTCAATGTGCGGGTTCGCAGTTGCGGTCTTATCCACTGTGTCGTGGCTCTACAGGTACGGGGAAGCTTATTTCACTATCACCGCTGCTGCACAAGCACATCCCGTTGTTATTATGGCAGTGTGTGTATATATACATATACATATATATATATATATATATAGATCTCGATTATGTATTGCAGGTACTTCAAGGGTTTCGACCGGCCCGGTTTCGGTGGGGTTGACGATGCTCGGAAAGGCTATGCTGGGGAGTATGGCGGATACTTGCAACATAAGGTGAAGGATGCTGCTCCTAGTGCATGATGACATGGATCGATTGAACAGATCGGCTTATTTCCGGTCCGGCCGGCTGGGTTTGTATATTAAGCTAAAAAACCGAATATTTTCCAAGAAAACCGAATGCTTTCCGGCTAACTATCTCTGCGACCGCTGCACTCTTTGCCTCAGTGAAGATTCAGGTCTTCTTAGTCATTGAGCCCACCGATCGAGTATCTTCGACATCATGGTGTAATGTCTCGCTTACACCTGAAACTGCCTAGTTGTACCTTATATATGCTGTATACATAATGATCATATGTCTGAAATTAATCGGTAATTTCACATCGGCACGAGAAAATTCCAGTCAAGTTGGATTTCTATGAAACGGGAATAAAAGACCATAATATTGGAAGAACTTTACTGATATTGGTTCGGTTTGAACATTACGTAACAGGTGAGTGACTGGATTATTACTATTAGTGCCCTTATCACTGTCATCAAATCTCGGCTTGTGAATTTAGTTTTAGTGATTAATTATTTTTTTAAAAAAAAATAATAGGCAATATATCCACATTTAAAATAACTTATATATAGATGTGGTGATGGTGGGGATACTTTTCAAAGACAAGAGAGGCTCTTATCGTTGTTTAATTTTGAGAGCAGTTTGACCCGATCCTTACTAATTTAAATCAGTGTCATTTTATTTAAGGATAAAGTTAAATCAGTGTCATTTTATTTAAGGATAAAGTTGTCAGAATCATGAATCGACAATCTTCCTATTTCAGGTTCAGTCAGCACATTTTAATTTACCTGTGCGTTTGGTTGGTTGAGTAAAAAAATTTTATATTTGAAACACGTAACATTCTTAAATTGCATTAAATTTTATAATTAACATTACGCTTCTCTAGCGACACAAACTAAATTTTACAATTAATTTTATATTATTTTAAATACCATAATTTTAACTTCACATTACTGATAACAAAATATTACAATATTAAATTCCAACATATTTTTTAAAAAGATTTTAGTGTGATCCAACTTTTTCTGTAATCTTAATTTTCTTTTTTTTTTTCCATGTAACTAATAGTACTCGAACCAAATGCTCCACACAGAAAGGTAACAATTTCTTTGGAAATTCTGAAACGTTCAAAAGTAGGAAGACTAAATTAAGAAGGCAATACAATTAATTGAATTATATATATATATATATATAGACACTCACACACTCACATATACATACAATATTGTACACAAATGCTTACATACACATACTTATTACTTGTTGACAATGGTAAAAACTATAAAAATGGAGAGTGGTTCAACAAATCATTGAGAACATACACCAAGTGATATGACTGATTCTTTGGTTCAGGCCAGATTTCTGTACATCAACCAATACACCAGCTACGTAAAATTAGGGTGCGTTTGGTTCGAGTATTGTTAGATTACAGGGAAAGTAAGATTACATGAAAAGTTGTTATCTTACATAAAAGTATATTGTAATGTAAAATTGTTGTGATTGATGGGTATTTTAGATTGTTAGAAAAATTGTTAGAAATATAATATTATAATATTATAATATTTGATGTGATAGAAGATAAATACATTTTACAATAATGCCCCCATTTGATGTGATATTTTAGAGAGGAGTGGAAGGCTAAAGTTGCCAATTTACGCATGGGGCCCATCGTAAAGTTGCATTGCAAGCTTGCTATTATGCAATCATTTTATACTGGAAATGGTCTGGCTTAACAAAGTGGTGATAGCCCGGTAAATTGAAAATGCATTCCTTTTTACATCCAAACACGGTAAAGTAAAATGTGAACGTGTTATTATCCATGTAAAGTAATTAATTTACATCAATCCAAACAGGCCCTTAAGGTCTTGATATGTAACACTATCGACATACGATAATGTGAACCAATCATAAATGCGGTGTGATGGGTTCGATTTTGATCATTTAATTACGTTTTTTCGACCGTGCTGTGAGCGGACTTGGACTTATGAGAGATTGTTGGAGGCAGATCTAGGTTTACGTCGGCAGGAGATTATCGGGACGAGTCCGGGTTTACGATCAGAGATACCTTGATCGGACGCTCATTTATTAGCAGGTTTTTCAAGAGATTATCATTTTCAAATTGTTACAAGGAACATAGGAACCTAAACTTATAAGGGGTTGTAATCAATTCATTCCGGTTGTAATCAATTCAGTCATATTTAAGGATTTCTTTTATTATATTTCCGATACGAGACTCAATTCATATCCACAAATTCGGGTCCTTAAATCAATTTACTCGGTGACAGCGAACCACCTCGACCTTTATTAAGAGAAACAGACACGGACCCCGGCACAAGCAACTCATACAAGCAGGAGTGCCAAAGTAGATGGGACTATCTTCCTCTTCATATTCAATTATATCATAAAATTTCAAAATTAATTGAAGGAAATAAATAATGGGATTAGTAACAGTATTGAGTTAATCCATAGGTCTGGTAAATTGTGTCGTGTCGTATTTAAATGTATCATGTCTAAACGTGTTCGGTTTAGAAAACCCAATGATCTAGATATGATATATTTATTTTTCGTATCTAAACCGTGTTTAAACCGGGTTGACCCATTTAATGGGAAACGTCGACAATATATAATTATACTCTAATAATATATGATATGATTACTAACATAATAATATTTATTGATATTTTTTACAATAAATAAGTAAGATTAATCAATTATTGATCATGTAACATCATTTTTAACAATAACGATACATGAAATGCATGCAATATTATATGTATTATAAAATTTTTATATATAAGTGTATTAAATGAGTCAATATATATAAAAAATAGTGAATACATCCAATAAACTTGTTTAAATGTGTCGTGTCGTGTTATACAGGTTCAAACCTAGTTAAACACGTTTATTTATCATGTCTGTACAAGTTCTTGTCTAAATAAGCTTGACCCAAACCCGTCTAATTCCGTGTCGTGTCGTTTGAGATTATCGTGTCGTGTAACAAATTACTGGACTTACTGACCCATGGACCAAGCCAACTCACTTCTCCGAAGTTGATACATCTAAAAATTTTTAATTCAATTTTCATTGAAAAGAATCTAAAAGAGAAGTTTCGAAGAAGAAAGAAAGAAAACATATGAAAAATCGCATTCATGCAATTCAATAGCTCAGCAAACACCATCACCTGACAGCGCGTCAGTATTTTTTAAAATAAAACTCTAAAAAAATATAAATAGTCGATTCCTATTTATTTGTCACATCACGTCTGTACTGTCATGTGATATACGTGTTCACGTACAGGACTTTCTCGAATAAAATAGTAGTAATGCACGGACACTTTTCTCCCTAACAATTTAGGATGATGATATGATTCACCTAAGATTATTAGAGGACCGAGACTGGCTGACTCTCCCAAATCTTTAGCGCGGACACGTTCTTTCAGATACGTGGAAGAAGCTTTGATTAATAAACTTTTCTTGGACTTTGTCCCTCTTCATCTTCCCAGTTTCAAATGTTGCGGCTATCTTGCATAATCCACTTGAGCCAATATATACATACATACTCACACATGTATATATAATTTTATAATGAAGAATTTGTCTTCACTAAATTCACGAACGTGCAATAATTTTACGAATTCAAGTGAGTTAACGTGCAAGTACGGTGCAACTCTCATTTTCTAACAGTAATGAAATAGGTGAAGAGACGTTATTAGATCGATGTCGGAATACGAACATCTGTGCTAATCCTGATGGACGAAGACTTTATTTGATGGATCGCGATTCGAAAGCACGGGAAACAGACACAGATGACCGACAGTAGATGTTAAAACGAGAAATTTAGAGGGGAAGGCATGAGAAAAAGGATTTAAAGAAAGGAAAGCAAAGATGCGTGGACACATATCCTAGGACTCTGTTTCCTGTCCGAGACACTTCTATACAAAAACATGGCCTTATTATATAACCACGAGTTTCCCGACTCAGACAGCACAAACTTACAAGTATCTGCTAATAATAGCTATGAGAAATTCTCCGACCGTCCTACCTCGTCCTGTAATGTGAGAAAATATCAATCAAATTATTATAAATGAGTAAATTTATGTGAAATCTTTCGAGTAACTGCCGTAATTTAATTAGTATTTTCTCACCACATTATTATGAGAACCGTAACTATGGTTCCGAAGCCACTGCATAGCAATCTCGACGGCTGAGATATCCAGGCATCGGGCTGGCCCGAGGCGACCGGAGTGGGAGGTGATCGAGCTTCCTCCCGGTCTCGTCGTAGTAGATCGCACCGGAGAAATCCAACGGCTGGCATTTGTCCCCCATGAGTATCGCCCTCTGCCACACCCCGCCATCCCCGAAGTTCTCTTCTGCATCCGCCTCCCCGGCTCCGGAGTCGGCCTTCTTCCTCCCGTGGACGAGCTTGATAGCCTTCCTGTTCACGTTCGTGAAGAGCTCGTTCCTGCGGTGGGCGAGGGGCGTTCTCGGCGTCCCCGGCGGCCTCACGGCCCCGTCGACCACCGAGGGTTCGAAGTAGCGGTCGCTGCCCTTGTGGTTGTGTTGGGGCCGGAGCTTTTTCGAGACTCGGATAGCGGTTTTGGTGAAAAGGGAAAGGAGGGCCGAGACGGACAGAAGGATGGCCGGCGTCGACTGCCTCGCCGTTGCCGAGCTGCCCTCGCGAGGCGGCGGTGGCGTCGGCGGAGCGTGGACCATTTGTGAGCTGTGCGTGGTGATAAAGAGACGGGAAGTGGGGAGTTGTTAGTGGCGGGGCGAGAGGAGTGCTGAACGCAGGAATACATATAAAAGGGCGAATGGACGAGTTCAACGCATTAGATGACCGGTGATAAGCGGTGGCCTCTCGGTTTGACGGTTGACTCCCCCAGGGAGAAAGCTCTTCTCTTTCATCTTTTTTTTTAAATTGGAATTTTAATTTGACTAGGGCAGGCGTGCACGCGGGTTAGGTTTTCACTCTGCTTGTAAGTGACAGGGTCCATATTCAACTAAAAGGTATAAGATAATCAAAATAATTTAGTTCGAATATCGTGAATATAGAAAATTCATCTCGTGAGAACACTACTTCCTAATAAGTCCACTCAACTCGAAATGGATTAGTCGGTGTCCATCAAGTTTATGAATGCAAGTGGTTCATACAGAAAGAAAAAGAGTAGAAGACAAAGAACCTATGAGTTGATTGAGGAGGAAAGATACATGTTTTTCTTAAATAAAGTATCGGGTTTAAGCCTTGTTAATGAATAACATTTATTCGGGACCAATTAACACACCAACGGATTCGGATGTGAATTAAACAAACTCATTAGATTTCTGAATATTAACCGCAGAGGATGGTACCAACTGTCATGTACTCTCGAAACTTCCTTATCAGCTTCCTGAGATGACATTGTGATTCTTAAAAGTGGATTCAGGATGAATCGGGAAATGAGATTCTCGGTAATGAAAATTGGACATGGAGTAACTTGGTGTTAGTATCAACGCAATGCGATGGTCCAATTCTCACTCTCTCTCTCTTTCTTTTTTTTTTTTTTTTTATTTTTATAAGTTTTTGTGATGAATTTTAATGGCGGTGAAAGGTATAGGATAGTTGTTGGACTACCAAATTGGCCCATGGCTCATTAGATTCTTGTCAACTGTGGCCCCCGATATGATCAGTGATTGGAATCATTAAGAAAACTTGGGGAAAAAAAAAGAGAGAGAGACATCCTTAGCGCGAATAACCTCAACCCGATAAGAAGATCATGGCCACTTGGGAGGAAGATGAAAATATCTACCCACCCCCCAAGAACTTCGATCTTCACCCACACGAATTTAATATTTAATTTGTTATTTCGGCTTCAAAGATCGCAGTGGGAGTGCGTCGTGTACCACTCATCGGCCGACGGTCCACTTGTGGGAAGCTGATTGGAGGCGGCAAAGCCTGAGAAGTTACGGATGCGAAGCACCTGACTCATGGATTCCCACGTGTCTAGCACCCGGCTGCACGACAGCACTAATGCCTTGCCTGCCATGTAATAAGAGATGATGAAGTGGCTGGTGGAGTCAGCGGGCGGGAGACAGTAAAGTCTCCCTGCCAGATCCCTCCCCCATTTTAACTCATCTCAGTCGAAGTGGTTATGTGTTGAGCCGATGCCTGCACTCAGACTGAAATTTATAGCAGCTGGAAAGCTTTACTAATCCTTGGAGGACGGTACCTTCATCTTAATAGTCAAATATCATAGTCTCGATTCAAAAAATTATAATCTTATTTCAAAGACTCATAACCTAAATTCAAAAAAATTACAATTATAATTTTTTGAGCTGAGATTATTAATAAATACTCAAAAGTTATACCCTCAATTACAAAATCTATTTAAGAAGGCCACGTCATTAGTTCAGGATGCAATGAGATTAGTTTTCAACTTAAGTTAATG
Source organism: Lagerstroemia speciosa (assembly GCA_037672795.1). Taxonomy (NCBI): domain Eukaryota; kingdom Viridiplantae; phylum Streptophyta; class Magnoliopsida; order Myrtales; family Lythraceae; genus Lagerstroemia; species Lagerstroemia speciosa. The sequence continues at coordinate 3,486,110 of CM075308.1, forward strand.
CCAATCGAATGTTACTCATTTATTATTGACCACTACAACTTAGCTAATATGTGATCCAAATAAATCAAGTGGGATTGGTTTTCTACTATAATCGATTTTGATTGGATGTTTACTCATCCACACAGTTAACTAGTGCCACTTACCTAATACGTGCTCCAAATAGATCAAGTACATACCAATTGCATGGGTTGCCGAGTTAGTTCCTATCAAATCTAAGTAATACATGTGATTAGATCATCCCGACGATGATAAAAAATCATCGGCTAATTTACTCTCCCAATCCAATGTAACAATCATCACTGTTTCTGCAAAAATACACCAAAAATTTGTTCATCGAGGAAAGGGAAGAGTTTTAATGGTTTGGGAATGACATCTTCAGAAGAAGCAATCAAGACAGCCAAGATGAATAATTTGATCAACTACATACAGCAGCCAAAAGGGCATGTCAAGCGGTTCTTTTTATATGAAATTGTGATCCATGGTTGCCCCCAAAATGTAGAAGGGGTTAAGAATATGAACTAACCTTAACATTGTAGAGATGCATTATTCAATGCCATTCTTCAACCTTCCTCCCAGTCTATGTCGTCCTCGTCCTCCTCTCCTGAAGCTTCAGCTTGGACATTCAAGTCGTTTACCTTGTAATTCTCATTCAGATTGCCTGATGAAAAAGTGTAGGCATGATTTAGAGAAGAGGAAGATATGTGATTCAAATCGGTGACATCAACCGTTTTCGAGATTATGGTCTCAATCTTAGTGGACTTAGTCAGCTCTATCGTTCACTCTTTGCATCTCTAGCCAGGGGACTTTATAGGATTATAGCAAATAGATTTAGCATATAAGTACTCACCGGTCACATTAGATTCTTCCCATTCAACATCCTCATCTCCTTCATCCTCTTCTCGCTTAAACTTCATGCCGACCTGGCGAGTTGAAGATGTCCCAGAATCCCCATTTCCTGCGCTTGAACTTAATAACTCCTGCTGCTTCTTAGCAGCTTCTTCCAGCTCCTGTTGTTTCTTTAGCAACGCAGCATAGTATGCTTTAACATACTCGTCCTGCAATACACAACAGGACAAAGTTTAAGCAACTCAGCTGTGTCGAGCATTTCAAAGAAAATGTGATTGTGACTCTAATTACACGTGCCTGTATACTCTTTTTATCATCAGTCTCGACTGATGATTTCTTGTCATCTGAGACCAAAGATGATGTTGAGGTGCCGCCAATCTTCACTTCCTCCTTAACCTCTCCTCTTTGTTCCTTCGTGAGATTCATGCCTTGCTTTATCATCCACGGAGGCAAAACTTTCAGAGATGTGCCAGCAGTTTCAGATTTAACATCTTCCTCCTTCCCATCCAAACCAGCAAAGGCAACTTCAACCTGCCAAAATCCACCCACATCTAGCTTAGTGATCAATGGAGAGCATGGTAGAAAGAGTCATGCAATTCATAAGGTCCTATTACAATATGATACAGCAGCAGGAAGAAAGAGCCTAAGAAAAAATACAGCAGCCAGCCTCCCATTCCAAGAAAGGAAGGGATCCAAATGTAAATGACCTTTGTGTCCCCGAGAAATGGCATTGGTGTTCCGCCATAGCCTAGCCCCTGAGAAGATTTAGAAGGATCATTAGAGCCACCATCACCAAGCCCAGCACGAACAGCAGCGTGTGCACGAGCTTCCCAAGCTTGAAGATTTCCAAACTCAGGAACAGGCAAATCCTTTACTCTGATGAGTTGATCTGCTAGAGGTTTTAGCTGTTCCTGGAGTCATTTCATTATCGTCAACATCACCAGGATTGAAAATAAAACGTAAATAGCTATTGCGAGTTACAGGCTGTCAAATTGTTAAATCCTTAATGTCAGTCAAAGGTCTTCAATATAAAAAGACGATCCCAATTCTCCAGGAACATTTGTACTGAATAGCATTTGCCCAAAAACAGAGACCAATTAAAAGCCCATACATCACAGAACTCCTTTCGTCTACAAGTAAATTCAGGAGGGAATACATCGATTTTTTTTGTCTTGAACTCATGATTCATACAAACATGTTGTGAAGAGTTCATCTTCTGAGCCTGGTTTGAAGCTTTTAATGCAACTACACCTATCATCCAATGCCTTTCCACTAAGGCTGATAAAGTTAATGCTAACTTGGACAGCAAATAAAGAAAGCAGTAGGGTTGGAGACTGAGAGAGGTCAAAACAGAGCCAGTAAGGTTATTACAGCAAAATTCTATTCGCAGGGTGTGAAAAAGCACCCATGACTGGGTAAAAGTTTGAACTTTTGAGGTGGAGCTGGCGAATACATATATCCAGGATTTGTATAGGGGACTAGGAGTCTTATCATTAAATTTAGGAGAACACAATAGGTCAGCATTTAACAGTCTGTGAATCTAACGAGACACAAATAAAACATTAAAACATTACTTGCATAAATGCCAGCATCATCGGCGAGAGCATACATGATGTGGGTGCAAAAAATTCAATCAATCAAAGCCTCAAACAATGGCAATGCACATTGATAAGAGTAGGCATTAGAGGAAAAACTATACACGAACCAGTGATCCCCTCTGATATTTCCTAAACTAACTGATGGCATTGTTGATCTTAAAATTTGTCCTGCCAGGTCACTAACTTGAAAAGGACAGCATGATAAGGAATAAACGGAATAGGAGTATTAAGAACCTCCATTTTTTGAAGCATAGACTTCAATTTTTCACGCCTTCGCCTTCTTGCATTGTCATCTCCATCTCCTCCTTCTTGAGCTGCTAGCTTGTCGCTCTCTGCCACAAGTTCCCCATTGCAGTTCTCACAGTGAAAATATTCATCATCCAGAGAGATCAATCGCAATGCATCCAATGCCGAGTATCTGAGAACAATAATCTCTACATATTATAATGAACAATTCACAAATTTTCAAAAGATAACCACCAGAAATGTGTATGTGTAAATATGCTGTTGAGTAAAATTGCAGTAAGTAAACCTTCTGTTGCAATTAGGGCATATGTACTCTTGAATTGTGTTCTTGTTTTCCAGCTCATCTTTTAGCTTTTTCCTCATTCGGTGCAATCTGTATCTAACAACATCATATATCTGCATAAACAGTTTCGCATAGGATTCAAACACATGAGAAGGTTGATCAATCGACAGTAAGAGGAAAGCATAACAATAAGTTCTTGTGACAAATGAAACTACAGATCCCTGTGTTGGCGGAGCAACCTGAGCATAATCCAAGCAGCAGTACGAGTGAGTATGCAGCTTGACTTTTTCCTCTCCCTCTTTTGTATTATGGCCATCAACAGTGGCAGCAACCGCAGCACTAAATATCTTGGCACCCTTAGCTGTCTGTGAGATTTCAAGCATCAGTTAAAAATGACCATGGGAAAAGTTTTCTTTATCCCCACGAATCCATACTAAGAGAAAGAGAATTCTAGAAGAACGACTTTATATATGGCAAAGCTTCATCAACAAGACAAAAAAAAGGGAGAACGAGTCATTCTATGGGATGAATTGGCCGATAACAGATAAAAATGATATTAGCTTGCTTGAAGCTCACTTTCTTAAACTAAACAAACTGCTGAATGATCATTCAGTGTACAGTTCAGCTCCTTGATGAACTCGGATGATGAAGCAAACTACTTTAAAAAAATGAGATATGAAGAAATCAGAGGTTTGAACCTTTAGAATCCAATGAGAACGAGGAGTCTAGACATATTATCATATGAGATTTCTGCATTGTCTGCTTTCCATGCCAAAAGGAAATGAAGAATGTTTCGCAGAGGCACCAATATAATTCAAGTGAACTCACAATGTCCCAACACGTAATTTGGAATAGGGAATGCTGAAAATGAAATAGACAGTCTCACAATATAGATAAACAAGAAGGGCAGCAAAAACAGAAAGCACCCAACGTCAAGGGAGATGAATTGAGCACTAACTTCTCTTCTGTGATCCCTGGTGATTAATTTCTCCTCTTCAAAAAATCTAAGTATCCTACGAAGCTGCTTTGTATGCAGCTTCAAATCTTTTGCCAAATCTTCCTCTCTAACCCACTGTCGTCTGAAATCAGGAAAAAGATTAATGCAAACTCATCAAAGCCATGTTCTGCAGTTATGCACATCCAACGATAATTAACTTGTTAGAAGCTTAGTTTGGCAGGGGCAAAACTCCAAAATTACTGAAGAAAGTTAAAAAACAATTGAACATCAAGCAATTTTTTGTTTTGAGATACGCTCTATAAAATGGTTTTGTCGAGAGCCATTGTTTGGAAAGTCTGCCACCAATATAGAATCTCAATCTCAACTGCAAAACAAACTTAATCAAATTCCAAAGCACTTAGTAGTGCATTCATCACTTCCATGATTTGCCATTTCATACTCACTACGGTTGACCTAAAGCTCCACACGGATATGGCGCAGCACAAGAGCAAAAGAATCACTTCAACCTCGGACAATTAGTACCGCAAGCAAACAATACCTCGTAAGAGCATCCAGCACCACAACAGCGATTCCACGGTTATCGCTCCGGCCCGTTTTCGGCTGATTATCTCCTTTCGTCGTTATGTCATTGTAAAACGCCCTAGCCGCGAGCTTCACCAACCTGAGCCAATTCATTCACCAATCGTCGCCACAACAGTTAAAAAGTACATGGAAAAGAACAAGAGTACGCTTAGCCGAAAACACCTGCAATGAATCAATTGCAGCGATCCTGCTTCAGAGAGTCGAGAAAGAATCACCTGTTGAAAGGCTCGAGACTCATCTTTCAGTGATTATAGTAACGAAGATGGCTCGATCGAAGCTACTTCCATGGAGATCGCCCCGTTCTACTCTGCTCTGTTCCGTTGACTGTTCGATAACGTATTCGTCTCTTTCCGTTGTCCGCCCAGACGAGAGCACGGAGACTCAGAGAGAGACGACAGCTTCCGCGGTAGAGATTCCCATTGAGGAACGAGGATTAGCTTTTCGGCCGCCTATAAATACGAAGGAGAGGGGAATTTTCAGGAAAGACCAGAAGTTTTGAAAAATAGCAATCTAGCCCATAAATTATAAAGTATTCAAGATTGACCACTCCGAGTGCATCGCTTTCGCTTCTAATCCTCTCCTTGTTATAAATTGGGCCTTCATCTGGGTCAGGCCCATTTTATGTCGGACCGGCCCAATTATCTTTGGGCCCCAACCGGCCAGACCAAGTTTTATCCAGGCCCGTTCGGCGTAAGAAAGAAAAGTTATTGCATTAACGAACATGATGGCTTGAACCAACGCCCGGTATTTTCTTTTTTCCTTTTTCCGTTTCCAATTACATGCCAAGTGTTATCAAAAAATCTAAGGTCTGAGTTGTAAGATCACCGGGGATAAAATTCTCCTAGTCATTGATTTTATACAATTATAAGATTCGAATTCAAGATATTTCTATGAGACCATTTCATGTTGATAATACGATTTGTTTGTTTGGAATGTGTAGTGTGATCTACAAACCTACGTGTTACATATTCTAACTCCAAAGCGAATCGCATAATAAACGAAAAATATCGACCGCGACTGTGTCTGCTTCCAGGTCAACGGAACCATAAACTATGACCTAAATTTCATCGGTGATCACTGAATCAGCTGATATTCGTTTTTTTTTTTTGTTAGCCGAGATATCCGGGTGCCTTTCGGTCCCGACTAGCGGGGCTGTGACACATCCTCTTCGAGACACATGTAATAACCCACAAATCACCTGCGCACGGTAAGCATGATTGGACAGATTCAAGAGAGGTATAAAACTCCGATCCACAAGAAAATACGCATATGAAAATTCGAACTCAGGTGGGGAGGCCTTAGAGAACCTCCCAAAGTCCAACCACTGAGGCTGAGCCCTCGGGTCTGAATCAGTTGACATTCATGAGTTCAAAAGATGGATCATTGATCATCAGATTTTGTATCGTGTTCAAATAAACTATACTGATCGATTGGTTTAGTGGTTGCCCTAAAGAAGGAGAAAGTCTTGAATGTAATGTATATGCCATGAGATATATTATAAATTAATAATATTAAGCTATTTTTTATTTTTAAAGTTTAAAAAAAATTAAAATAATTAAACTTATTAGTTCTTAATACAATATAACTATTGTCACATATTTACCCATTGATATCGTGCCTCAGAGAGGGGGACAAGTCGGCTTGATTTGGGGGTGATGGAGCCTACGACGTTGGCGTAGTTTTTTTTTTTTTGGTCGCCAGCCACGGTATCCAAGCAGGCCCCACCAGCGGTGAGATGGCATCTTTCAGCCAACCATACTTGACTAATCCGTTGGTCGCCCCGGGTCGCACGCCTGGCAATGGCGGGTGAGGCTCCCAAGGGGGGTGTCTGCGTACGTGAGGTTTCGAACTCGAGACCTCCTTAAGCGGCTACGTTGGCGTTGGCGTAGTTAATGCAAAGATTTGGCAGAGATCTGATGATGTCTGGTCAGATTGTTAGGGTTAGGGCTCTTATTATAATAATCATCGTAGGAAACCTGTATGCTTCAGTAGCCGTTTGTTACGGACCACCCTGTCGTTTCTATCAGTTATTAATTGCTCCCGCAAGATTTGGACTATAAAAAAGAAAAAACAAACAAAGACAGATAATATTAATACATTTATATCGCTCTTGATAAAAATTAAGAGATATTAGCTTCCGGGTTAGCATCGAGACAGCTGCCACTTTGATCGGTTTAGTCGAGCCAAACGCGTCTTAATTACTTATCGATCATTTTATTACGAGTCTCAATACAAGTATACAATCTGCTTGGTTTATGCCGACCCAATCTGTTATATATACACACACAATACCCCAATCACATCACTCGATCCGAGCAATTTACATAGAGAAGTGGCCTGATTAAAAAAAACAAAAGAAAAGGTCTGTATATACATAGGACTATATAATACATACATGTGTGTGTGTGTGTATATATATGAAGTGACAGCACCCGTTTCCTCCACGTATAGATATGTATATACCTACGTTGTCAGATGAGTCAAATGAATTTTGTTGAGAAGATTTCGTGCTGTAAATGAGAGATAATCAATGTTACAATGATGCGGTGATTATCCACATGTTCATTAACTTGAAATTTAATTGGTGTTACTTCACGTTACTCGGTAAAGTAAAGTTGTCGAAAAATTTCTTGTACATTGGGATGCCTGTAGCTTCTGAATTCTTGTCCTCGGAGTATCTTTAAAAGAATACTAGATGCTGGTCCGTACGATGCGCGGTGAACAATGTACCTAAGGTAAAATATTTTTTTTTTTAATGTAACATTTATGTAGAGGTAAAAGGTTAGTCAAGGGTAAGGAGTGGGTGTGACATTGGGGCCCCTGCACAATAAATTATAATGACTCATGTACAATTAACCAATTTTTAAATAATTTTAATTGAGTGTAATTTTAAAAAAGAAAAAAGAGATCAAAATTGCACTTCACTTTACAACTACAGAGTAATAGATTAAGGTTATGTTTTATGTAAATAAATAAAAAGGAATGAGAAAATTAGTATTGTTTTGAGATGTGGTCTTAGTATACTGATATAAGACTCTGACTTATAATTAAAAAATTTTAAGTTTGACTCTCACTGTAATAATTATGTACCCTTTTATTTCTCTTTAATTCTTGTCATTGTATCGACATTTTATGGTCGAAAAAATTAGTAATTTTTAATTAATTTTGACAGTACGAATGAATGTATTTATGAAAAGCGACGAAATGAGTATTTTTATTCTTATTTTCGAGAAAATATCACCTCATCAGCACTGATCTAATGTATAAAATAACTTTTAAAAGTGCAATAAGTACAAAAAATAAATTGCAAAATAGATATATATATATGTACACACATACATATACCCAGATCCAATAATTAAGGAGTAAAACTTTCGGATCGTAAATTTATTTTCTATTAATATAAATTAAATCCAGAATTTTATTTATAAAAAAGAGCTGTTGAACCATCTTAACAAATTCATATATCCATCTCTTCTTTTATGATTATTTATTTCATGCTAGTGATCTAAAATAAAATTGAAAATTGACTTATTAAATGAATTCATAAAATATTAATTATCTCAAACATCATATAATATATATCTTATTCAATTTGTTAAATTATAAAATATCTCTAAGATTTGATCGAGACAATGGATTTGGTGCAATGGTATTATCTTTTCATGCATTCGATTTTCGTCAATAGAACTTCGCTAACTGATGAGGATTTTTTTCGAAATTTTTTATTCATCGGTCGGTTGACTTCGGCTTTTGGGCCAATATGGGCCATCCGGCCCACTAACACTTAGAAGGCCTGCAAATTGATGAAATAAAAGCCCATTGGGCTTCTCCCGGCCCATTGTTATCCACTGACATTTAATTATACAAATAGTACGGGTTATATAGATATGTGGCTGTGTATAGCATCTAATGCTGAACGGTGCACTGTCCTTTTTTTTTTTTGGTATATATAAAAAAGGTATGTGAGTCTGAAAAGATGGAAGAGGATAGGGAATGAAGGGGCGAGCGATAATTGAACACATGACCTCTTGGCCCCTCGTCAATGGTTGTACTAATTATAAAAATGAGACATGCACGCGCAAGTGCACACGCCACACACACACACACATATATATATATATATATGTATAGAAAGGGATAGAAGAATGAAAGGGTTATTGGAAGTCACACCGATGATAATTGAACACAAGACCTCTTAATTTCAGGTTAATGCTCGGTCAATTGTATCAAACCCCTTTTTCATTGTAAATTGGGTTTTTATCTGAGAAGTATGTTGATAAGTGATTTCATTTTCGATCTGAGACTAATTGTTTCTTGATGTAATTTTCATTATTAAGGTTTCTCGTATTTATTTATTCCTTTCTTCCTCTTACCTTTCTAAAACCCAATGATCCCATTTAAAATTGAAAAATACTGCCTTTTTTACCTTTAAATATGTAATAAAAAGTATCAATAAAATTATTTTAATTAGTAGTAATGATGATAATTATTCAGGTGATTAATACTTATTTACTCATATTATAATTTAATTGATACTTTCACACATTATAAGCGACCGATTTAATATTATCTGAAACTGAAATGATGCAAAAATCAAGAAAAAGATAAAGAAAGATTAGTACCATTGGTACTGCTCACCCGGTGACTTAGAAGCCATGAGTTCAATCTCGTTCATGGGATTTTCCTTGACTCTTTTTATCCCCTCGTCATTCTATTCTCTCCAGGTCTATCTATCTCCCTTGTACACAAAAAAAAAAAAAAAGGAAAACCACTATTCAATTCAAGCTCCATAAGTATGTGCTGAATGGATGCAGAGAATGAGCCCTTAATCAGGAAAATCAATGTCCTAATCATGAAATAATTAAAGAGGCCCACTTTTCTGACCATATCTTCTGATATAATTTTATACTGTAAAAGCGATCCATAAATCTATAAAGAGAAAGAGAACTAGGAAAATAAAATAGTACTGTAATAAAGTTGCAGAAAAATCCCACCGACACAAATCTAACTCGAATCTATCAATCACAAGCTGAGAATAATGCCATTTGTTACCAAGAACTATATCTCTCCCTTTTCCTTTTAAAGATCTGTCATGCATGAGCATGTAATCAGATGCTCTTGCCATTGCCCCTTTTTTCTTTTGCGTCATTCAAAGTGAAACATTTTTGTTTATGTAGAAATATGGATTTAATAGAGTAGTATCAGTCTCAATCCGAAGATAAGAAGGATGGAATATTTGCGCAAATTGTATTTAGGCCTTAGATTTGAGTCCTATGTATGAACATAGTTTCATTTTCCTTGGTTTTCCTCTTCTTTACTTGATAAGCTCGCCTCGGTTCAATTGTCCAACCGTTTTCTGATCAAAAAGGAAATGAACTGAGGGTTTGGTGCAACAGTAATGCACTCGACTTGTCACCGAGGGAAAAAAATCTTAAATAGTCCTATCTCATAATAATTGGGTAACAAAGAATCAATTAAATTATTTTGATCAGTATTATGATAATTGCTCTAATGATTAATACTAATTTACTTATTTGTCACATTTTGATTGATACTTTCTCATACGATGTGGCGATCTGGAATCACCTAAGAAGTTCTCGTGATCAAGAGGTCTTCTGTTCAATTTTCATCAATGGGATTTCACGTGCACCTCTTGCCTCTATTTCTTTCGGATCTCTTCCGTGCACCGAAAAATGGGATGTGCATTGAAGGAGTTCCTTGCTCCTGGACATGTAAAAATATAATTAAGTTGATGCCCACGACAAAGTATAACCACGCAAGCGTCACTTTTCGGTAAAATGGTAACTTTTGTTACGAAACATACGGCAGTTTTTGCTGTGGATGTGAAGGGGCCAAATTTTTTTTAGGGTTGTAAATATGTAGAAAAAAATACAAGCTAAGGGGAAGAACCAACTTAGCCTGCATTTGATGGTGCAAGGGGTTCAGGACCCTACTCAGATCAGACAGAAACCCTAAGAAGAAATGGAAAAAGGTGAATGGAATCAAAGGGATTCATATAAATTGAGAAAGGTGTTCGCAGCTAAAATAAGCGCGCTGGATTTGATTCCAGAAAAAGAAAGGTAGATCTTACGTTTTCATCTCATCTTGTGTGTAATATATACATTGTATGGCGGTACTGACATAGTATTATTTTATTAAAATAATTTTATGATTTTTTTATTAAATTAAAAAAAGATAACTCTAAAAATAATTTAATATAATTAACTTGTAATATCACGTAAATACTATATTTACACCAACAAAGGTTGGCACAAGTGGAAGGGGCTTGTGTCGCTTAAGCAGAGGTGCCGGGTTCGAGCCCCTGTGAACGCAGCAGACCTTCTTGGGAGGGGTCCCCGGGAAACCGCCCGACAGTACCCCGAATCCGGATTAGTCGGCCAGCCTTCGGGTACCGGACACCGGGTGGGAAACCAAAAATAAAAAATAAAAAATAAAAAAATACTATATTTACATACTAGACTTTCCCCGGTATTTGGATTCATGTCGAGTCCGGAAAGGGCGAACATAAGAATAGGGGGCCAAACTCTTACGTTTTGTAACATTCCAGTGGCCTCTTGTGGCTGTGATCATCCGTCGGTCACAGCTGGTCTGCTGCTCCTCTTCCCACTTCTCCTCCAACACCGCCGCCCCCTCTCTCTCTAGACTCTCTCTCTCTTCCTGTTTCCATGGCCTCTCGCTCTCTCTCTCTCTTAGGGTTCGAGAGGAGTCTAAAGCGGAGAAGTAAACACAGCGGGTCTCCACGCAGGGGTTCAGCTGTCAGTGTTTTTTACCAGTCTTCTGTTTGAATTGCATCAATTTGGAAAGCCCTCGCCATAGTTATCGTTCTTTAATTCCCCTAGGGTTTCTTCACTCTATCTCTACCTCTACAGCAAAGTCGATCCTCTTGGATTAACCGGTGAATTTCAGCATGTGGGTCGGCCAGATCTCCATCAGTTCTGCCTTTCTGGCGAGACTTTAACAGAATTGATTTTCCGTCCTGTTTCTTCGAACAATTTTCTGGGTTTTGGACCTTTTTTTTCCTTACCTTGAGCTCTCTACCCTTACATTATTCCCCTCCTAAGATCAAGATCAACTGGGCCTGATCTGATAAAGAGATCCAGCCTTTTCTCTTTGCATTTCTTTTTTCTCCTTTTGCTCAGTAAACAATAACCCTAAACTGTCACAAGTATATGCAATTTTTTAACTGAATAATAATTGTCTTTTTTTTCCCCTAATTTCAGAGACAGGAATATGGCATCGGAACCATGCTGGGTTTTCAGTTTTAAGAACGAATTTCATCCCTTGGATCTTTCCTGGGGTTCTTCGTCTCCTTCTCCTTTGTCGTCCATTTTCGGTATATCGATTTCCGACCAGCTCCAGCCATGTCCTATCTCTCCTCGGCCGCCTATGCATATTCATACGGGGAAAAAAAACCGATGCTGATGCATCTGAGGTGTTCATTGTGCAAGCATATCTGATAAGAGGTGATGAGGATGTGATTTTCTGTTAGGTTCTGGACACGGATCGGTGGGTGGGGCGGAGTACATGGGTTCTTATTGAGTGCCCGGGTCCCTGGTTTCCTGTTCATCTTTTCACGTTCCATCTTGATTTTGTTCATTTTCATTTGATTTACATCATCTCTTTCCATTTTTTTTCGGGTTAAGACTGTGGCTCACGGGGAAAAAAAAAAGGGATATGGCTGAGGAAAAAAAGGGTTGCAAAAGTCTTCATTGATAATTGAACCGGTCAATCTTTGATTTTACAATTTTTTTGGCTGATAGACGGCCGAAATTTTATTACATTACAAAGCGTCGGTATAATTAACCGATCAATCTTGATTTTATGATTTTTTTTTTTTGGTTTACTGGTATGGATGTCTCAACAAAATTATCTAATAATATCAATTCGAGCACCCTTGAGCAGGAGCAAAGACAATGAATACTAAGTAGAAACGAGTCAGTATAGTTAGCCAATCAATCTGCGTAATCATAGCCTTCCCTATGGACACGTTGGATCGCCACATTCCAATTTTGAATCACTAACTTATAAACATCTCGGAAAAAAGACTCGATTCAATTCGAATTTCAAATCGATGATATTATCGTTATACTAAACTTGCCCATCAAAACCCGCACCAGGTTTTTGGGTTTTGTATCATTGGACTCTCCTTGTATTACTTTTTTGGGTAAACTCGGAGGGGACGGTTGGTCGGCGACGATTATTGTGTATAACATAGTTGCATGTAAAGTGAACTTGGATAATATAGCTGAATGTCCTCGTGAATTAGGACCTTTGATCTTTTCTATCCCATCTCTGTACGATATAATCTTTCATTTTAATGCATGAATCTAGGAGCCCCGTTTGATTACAAAAAAGTAAACTTGTATAATAATTGTTTAACGACAGTAAAAAAAAATCGTGTCATATCATTTATATAAAGTAAATGAAAGCAATGGATATGAAAAATAATGTGATATTTTTACCGATGTATTAGATAATTATTATTCTGAATTTACGAATAATATGGGAGACACAATATGTAAAGGCAGTGTTAAAGAATGTTGATTAAATTCGACATTTCTCCGAGTTCAAAATTTATTGCTACGGCAGTGGAAATCTAGCTAGCTGCAATTGACCTTTTCTTAAGTCGAATCAACAGCTTCGCATTAAACTTTGGGTAGATTCAATGAGTGAGATCCTAGCAGCAAAAAAAAACAAGATTAAAAAAGAAATGTTGCATGCATCTGACTGATATTCTTGTCCTCTCCGCACGGGAAATAATTTAGCTCCTCAATTAATTAGTAAATTTAATTAATAAATATTTAATGAGTTAAACTAGTAAAATGCATCTCTTTAATTTTTATTGATTTTTTAAATATAATATAATACTGACGTATTATTATTATTTTATTCATATGAATTCAGTTCCCCTCAAAAAAATTTTGCATGGGATTTTTATGGCATCTCTCTTATTTTTGAACACCTTTTCTTTTCAGTGGTAAAGGATTTTCGTGTAATAACGAGAATTGAATCCAACGTTTTTTAATTTCAAAATGATTAAGAAATAATTATTCTATCACTTCTCATAATTAACTCATTCATGTTTTCAAAAAGAATATAAATATTAATAATTTATGTTATGAAACTTATTTTTTTTTCATTCTTTCATATCAAATATAATTTAAATTCTTTCGAATTTTCTCTTTTTTAAATGGAATTTTCAGATATGTACGTCCTTGGTTCTTGGTGAGAAGAAGGCACAGGCTTTGGAACAGAAAAAAGAAACCCTAAAATTTTGCCCATTAAAAAAATCAAATACCCCCACATCCCTAAAAATCAATATCAATCTGATTAGAATAAATTCTTCTATTCATTAGAAAACTAGGACTATCAACCTAATGATAGGATAGAAACGCTGTCAAATTTACTGACACTAATAATTCAGATCAAAAGTATAATAAATTTAATTTTTTTAAATATATAAGACTCGACTGTCAAATTCAATAAACATATAAAATTTTCTAAATATTTAACTTTGTTTAATTAGTTAATGTTACCATGTACACACAAGAGTCTCTCACATGCCTCTTGATTGTGTGTGTTGACACCAATTATTTTTACAGTTGTTTTGGAGTTTTTTTAGATTTTATAGAAAAATCATAAAAATAATTAAATTTTATTAGTTGGTATCATCAAAGGAAAGGGACGAAGAGACAAATAAGTGGATGAAGAGTTACACTGATAAGAAAAATAACCTGACAGACTCGAACCCTTACAGTTTTGAGTTTGATTCTCATTATTGGAGTTATATACTTCTTTATTTCTCTCTAATTATCCTTACATTAAACTTATGAGTTCTCTTATCATTGAAAAATAACTCAGAAATGAGTTGGGAACGATCTAACTGTACCAAACACTCTCACTTTTCGTGCGTTCTAAATCGAAAAAAAAAGAACCTTATATATTTATGGAAACAATCGAATGGATCGTTAAATTAGATAGAGTAAATAACACTTTTAATCCTCAACATTTCTCACTTTTATCATTTTTATCATAAACCTTTATTTCTTGTCATTCACGTTCTCAACATTTTGAGTTTTTACGACTTTAGTTTTACTATTACTTTTTCCATAAAAAAAAAAAGCAGATTCCATCCAAAAAAAGAATATTACATCCAAAATTTATTTTTTAATAAAAAATATTTTCCAAAAATATAAATTTAATCCATGATTAAGAAAATATTTGTTACTAGTAAGTGCACATTTGAAAATTAGAACTCATTTTTCTCATAATGAATCACGATTTTACAATGATAATAATCATCAATCAGTTTTAAATCAAGAATGTATTAATTTTAAAGAAGATATGACCATCAATAAAATCCTACTGATAATTTTCATTTTCATTTGTTTTCTTCTTTTTCCTTTGTTTTTTTAAAAGATATTTTTTCTTGAAAAATAAGTTTTAGATGAAATATTTATTTTTGGATGGATGCTTTTTTTGAATGAAAAAGTAACGGTATAATCAAAGTGGTAAAAAACTTAAAAGATTACGGATACAAATGATGAAAAATAAAAATTTAAAATTAAAATAATAAAAATATGAAAAGTGAATGACCAAAAGCCTCTCTTCCCCAATTAGATGAGGCTGAATGACCATTTTACAGAGCGGTATAATACCCAACATGTGTGCAATAATTTGCACCCATGCCTTTGCACACATACATATACATATATATATGTTCATTTATACAAGAACAAAAGATAAGTGTAACAGCTGGCGCAAAATATCTTGTCAATCATTTCCTAAAAGTTTCTGCCGTGTTGTTTGATATTTTTGCTTGACTGGTACGTTAACTAAAGAGATAAAAGTCGGAAAATACACCAATTTTTAATTGATAACTAAATTATATTTATCTATGTCTCTATCTATCTATTCACACATCTTTTACATCTATATCTATATATTTATCCATCTATATTATTATATGAATATATTTGATAAATTTGATTTTTTTATTTTTTTATATTTATCCTCAATTTAATTAACACATTCAAACTTATATCTTGCATCTTATTTTTAGATTACGAGTCAAATAATAATTTCAATCATTTTTCTCTCACTACATATGTATGATATTAACAGCAAAAATCTTATGTTAATCACTTATATTCCATCATTTCATTCCATATTACTTTATATCTACAGTTTCAGCAATAAAAATGCGACACATTTTTTAAATAAATAACTTAAAATTATAAAATTGATACAGTATATTGATTAAAATTAAAAATACTCTACTTTCTATTTAAGTTAATCGAATTTTAAATGAGTTAAGAAATTGTAATAATTTATGAATGAACGATATAATTATAAGAATTTATCTCCGTATTTTACATTTGCTTATTTTTATTATATTTCCGTGTATAGCATGAGTCCATGTCTATATATTATATTACTTTAAGTAAACACAAAATTGTTTGCGTCCCATTTTCGTGTTCTAAAAATGCCCTCCGTCAAATTTACTTTATAATTGATCAAATTTAATTTAGAATAATATAATAAAATATTTGAAAATACTTTTTCATCTTTTTCAAAATTTCAGTATACTTGTCTATTTTATTGATTTCTCTTGACTGTTTTCGCAATTCTCTTGACATGATTCAGGGCAATTCTCTTCATTTTAATTTGAATTGAACTACTCCCTTTGTTTATATATTCTAACCTTTTTTTCTCTTCTTTTGTTAACTCTGTATATCCTTAGTTACATTAATTTCTTAAGATAAAACACATATATTAATAATTTCGTGTGCAGCACGGTTCACCCCTAATAATTACAAAGATAGCATGTAATAATATAATTTTTAGCGAAAATATCAATTTATCTACATGACAAATAGTGATAATGCAAGTGATAATTGCATTCTTATTGTCAATTTTAAGGATTGTGATAAAATTAATCAACCCCAAAAATTCATGTTTCTATAAACAAATTTTGTAGTTAGTGATGTAATTTAGTCACATGTTAAAAGTTTATATCTTTTTATACGTTTATCTCTTAATTAAAGTATTACATTTTTTGACTCATAATAATATTTATTTTAAATATAATACGATGTCTTTTATTAAACAAATAAAAAAGTGTCATATTACTCTAAAAAATTAAACATTATTTACAGATAAAAATAAAAATATGATACTGTTTATTCACATGTCTTACAAATAGTGATCGAGTTCATGAATGATACGAAGAATTATATTTATACTAGAGAGTGATTAGTGTTATACTGAAAATGGCCGAAGAGAGTTCGATTTTACCCGCAGAACTTTCTGTGCTCCTTTTATCCCATTTTTCTTCTATTAATTGTAAGTCTAAATATATCCTCTGTATACAAAAAAAAAATAAAAGGCTTATATCCAAACGTAAACACATCGAACTCCTGATGTATGAGCATATATATGAACATATAAGCAGACATATCGTGAAGATGAAAAGCTTATGTTCGAACATTAAATGGATCGATCTACTCCAACAATACCCCTGCCAGCAGTTGGTGAATTATGATCTCATCACCAGTTCATTTAAAACACTAACAAGTGAGTGCACTTTCTAATCAATCAACTTCCAAACACATTTCCCTCTGTAGAGTTATAACTAAGCTCGAGAGGTTCATGAATCTGCTGCCTCTGGGTGTGGTGGAGTGGATAGGGTTGGACAGTGCATTCAAATTTGTACTCATGTCCAGTCAGTCACTTCCCAAAAGTTTTGCTGATGTTTTTAATTTTTCGGTGTGTGCCACCCACTCCAGAAGTTCAACAATCTAGATTCGACCGGGGTTAGCTCGGTGAGGGTCAGAAATTTTCAGGTCTTAAATTTTCTTCATTCACAAGACTCAAATCTAATAGTTAATTAAGGTGAAAAAGACGTTGAACCACTCGGACAACCATGTTGGCTTTTGCTGATGTTTTGCAAAGGGATGGCTATGGCTTCACACCTTAGGAATAAAAGATAATTTAGATCATATCAGTGCAAATTCTAATGGAACAGAAACTTATAATTGTCTGTCATATTTGTTATATACCAGATCTGAGAACTGTATGGAGAGGAAAATCTCATCAGACAGTTGCAAAAATTGTACCGAAAATAGAGTCGATAACTTACACATGTTCGATAAGATATATTGCATGACAATCATCGATTCAGTTATCCTAATTATCAAACAAGAGAATCCCACAAATATATATGACATATGAATCATGCGCATTCATAAACTCGTACCAATCCGTAGCTTATTTTTCAGTTTCATCTGCAAATGCTTACACATCAATATATTCACATCCGAGGGAGAGAATATTGGGATATTCGATTCGTTGTTAGCACAGATATGGAGTGCCATTTATGCCTCCCATGGCCTGAGAAGCAATTGGAAGTCCCTGAACTGATTCTGTAAATCAAGAGGCAATTGTATCTTGTCAGATATGATTCAGGTTAGTCGAGGGGGACGTGTTTCAGACAATTCTCTTGCGCGTTCGATTGGACTCTATTTCTGCGAGTCGAAAGACGATATAACTGATGCAGGTAACATAAATTTTTGCAAACATACGAAGAGGTTGTGGGAACATACCTCTTGGAGAATCTCAAAACTTTGCCGGTAGTATTTGTTCATGATTGGGGATATCGTAGAAGAATCCCCGATTATTTGTTGCTTCGGCTTGCCAACTTCGGTTTGAACATCCACGGAGGGTAATTTCAAGTTGCTGTGATCTAGTTGGCTTGTTCCTGATTCTTCACCGGTTTCAAATCCGACACCGAGCCTCCGAACCAACATCTTCGCCCTAGTCCTCTCTTTCGCCCTCGCCCTTGCTTTCTCTCTCGATTCTCTTGCTAGGTAGGCAGAGGAGATTCTCCGATTCGAGGCTTCTGACAGACTAGTCTTCCTTGCTTTACCCGAAAGCGGTTCCAGTTGACACCCTTTGGAGTTATCCTCGGGTTTCTCCGATTGATCTCCATCGCTAAAAGCATCGACAGACTCGTCTATGACTCCGGATGCCATGTCGCACTTGGAAGGGGAAGACAGCCAGGCCTTTTCACCAGCAAAGTTGTAAGTGTTGCCGAAATCTTTGGAGAGCTTCTTGATCGCAGACTTCGACTGTGTGAGCAGCCACTCGACCGTCTTACTGGCTTTGTCGAACCCCAGCATGTCTTGTAGGTCGAAGAACTTGCGGGAAACCTCGAGGGACAACCTCATCCTCCTGTCCCTCGGGCCCTGGGCAGTGTTGATCTTGCTGTGCCGGTCCTTCTTTGAGGTCCTCTTCCTCGGGACTAACTTCTTGGTAACCTTGACGCCGTGCTGATGCTCGCCCTTCTTACTGTTCGTCGATTCGTTCGTGACCAAGAACTGCCTGCTCGGCTCCATGACGTCCATCTTAGTATCAGGCAATGAACAATCCATAAAGGGCTGAAGGAAAATGCCACTATCTTCTTCGGTGTAAAGGGAGAAGGGGGAAGCGGGGAAGTTCAGCAGGGAGAAAGGGAGGATTAGGTCTTGGTCTTGCTTGGAATTGGCGGTGAAGTCAGTGAGAAAGGGCAAGGAAACAGTGTTTGGGTCATCGGCATTGGGGTTTGAAGGGAACATTTTCCTCCTTTGGGTGTTCAAATATATGAATCGGTTATGGCTATTGTTGGGTTAAAAAGCAAAGAACGACAGTGACATGTGTTGCAAATACAATTTCCATTAGGGTGCCATTTGTGGAAATATTTACTTCTTCTGTGATCTCTTCAAGGCAAGTAGAACAACCCCAATGATCAAATGCCAGGGTTGCTATCTGCAAGAAAGAAACATCCACATACGAACTGAGAAAGACATCGAAACATCCTTATCTAGATGTAAAGAAACAAGCAGATTTCAGCTCGATGTCCCTCCTGTCTAGTAAAGAAATGGCTGCGTGTGAGAAAGAGAGGGGCATGGAAAAATTTACCCATCAAGGCAAAAATGATTCTTGGAGCTTGAGAAGGACAGCACAACTAAAGGACCCGACATTGCCCATTGAGTCTTGAGAGATGGAGAGAGCTTTCAGGGAAGAGAGTGAGTGAGTAAGTGGGAGAGGAGATAAAAGGGCTAGAGAAAGGGGAGGGGGATTTATTGCAGACAAAGCGCCATCTTTCTCCACATCTTTTCTTCAACATGATGTTTATTTTTAGGTAAAGTACGCACGCTTTTGACGCACATTACAGCATTTTATTATAAATATGGAGGTTTAAAAAGTTTAAAATTTTACAATGTCATTGATAAGCACGTAAAATATGACACTATAAAATTTTACAATACTAACATCTTTTCTCCAATATGATATATATTTATTTTCAGGTAAGGTACATTGTCATCGTAGACCATAGCATTTCATCGTAAGTATCATTGTATAATGAGATTAGAACAATTAAAATTTTACAATATCACTGATAATAAGTATGCAGAATAACCAAGAGGGGTTGGGCCGAGTGGTAAGCAGCTCGGTGCCGCTTAAGGAGGTCTCGGGTTCGAGACCTCACGTACGCAGACACCCCTCTTGGGAGCCTCACCCGCCATTGCCAGGCGTGCGACCCGGGGCGACCAACGGATTAGTCAAGTATGGTTGGCTGAAAGATGCCATCTCACTGCTGGTGGGGCCTGCTTGGATACCGTGGCTGGCGACCAAAAAAAAAAAGTATGCAGAATATTTGGATTACAAAATTTTACTTATGTACTAAGCTTTACAACCAATTAAATATATTTATCAAATATAATAATCTCACATTTCAGCTTATAAATTAAGAAAATGTTGTCATGCTAGAAATTTTCGTTATATTCTTAGCATTTCTTGCACACGGTGACAGTAGAGAAATTTTTGTTATATATAGCAATACTTGATTTCCCAAGGAAAAGTTGAAGACCTTGTTTTTCTTTTCGCCTTTATTTTAGTTATGATGCTTGAAGGGCCTTTCAGTTGTGCACTTGGGGTCACACCTATATATAGGGATAAGTAGATGCCCCCATCATGTGGACTGAGTGGACAGAAATTGCTTTATCTGGTATCATTTCACACTTGATATACCTACTTACTTTACAGCTGATTCCAACTCATTCAGTTTTGAACATATATAATATCAGTTTCCTTTATGTGTCTGTACGATCCATTAGCCACAACATAAGTATTATCTTGAAAACAAAATGAACAAAGACACATAACATGCTTAAATTCATCAAAAACCTGACCCGAAAATCCGACAATGAATCAAGGGAAACAAGCGAGCACGTTTCATACATATAAAGATATTTAATTAGCTTACAGCTGTTTCCAACTCATTCAGTTCTGAACTATGTTTCGTTTTGCTTTTTGTGTCTATACGATTCGCTAGCCACAAATATAAGTACCATCTTAAAAATAAAATTAAATTCATCGAGAACCAGACCCAAAATATCGACACGAACCAAGAGAACACGTTTCATATATATATATATATATATATCCATGCTTTGTTTTGTTTTGCTGCAGGATCTTATAAGTTATCAATCAGTCTATTAACAACTTCTACACTAGAAATTGAACTCATGAACGTGTGTGTGGGCATGTATGTATGTGTGTATCAGATGGGAGAAGGAAGCTAGGGGAAGATTCAAAACATGAACAACGAACTTCAACATCAACAACAATTGGAGGGATCCACGTGGTGGAATCTAAACCTAGACGAGGACAATTATTTCACTCAGCTGAAAGGGGGTGAGGGGAGATGAACTGTGGCGCCTGCCAAGATAAAGGCAATTCCTTTCCTTCTTTGACTGAGTCTCTCTCTCTCTCTCTCTCTCTCTCTCTCTCTCTCTCTCTCTCTGGTCGCTTTCACTTAAAAGAGAAACCATCTCCATCCCCTCCATCAACTCCATTAAGAATGAATGTTGTTGGGCTTATAATTTTCCTCCCATGCGTGCTTATCTGTTCATCCTTTTGGCCAAGAAAGGGTCAAGGGGGTCGAGATCTTTTCCAGGAGTCGATGACTATTCGTAGATTTCTCTTTCCTTAGCTTCTGTCATGAGCTGCCCGGCCTGCTTGCCCGCAAACCCTAGCCAGGCTTCATCATAGATACATACACATATAGGTGTGTATGTATAGGATGGACTTCATCAATCTTCTTCCTTTTCATCTATAAATGCTCCTTCCACTGTCTCTCTGCGTATAGAAATGGACGCTTGTGGGGACAGGCAAGAAAAATCAGGACCACATGACATGGGAGACTCGGGGGGTTGTTCTCGGGTTGCTGTCAATGGAGGGGAAGATGATAATGAGGAGAAGATAACTATTGGGCAAAAAAAAAAAAAAAACAGGGGAGGAGGAGGGCCAGACAAGCCCAAGAAAATGATGGCTACGTTGTACTATGTTGGACTTGTGATGGTGAATGCACATTAAAAGGGGGGGGAAACCCTAGCCTTTACTGTTTGTGCTCTAGTGCTTTCACATTCCCTATATCGTGTCTCTGCGGTATGTGTCGGATTCAATTTATGCTCGAAAAAACCGACGTCCTCTCATGCGAAAATTAGGAAATGAAGGTTAATTTGCTTTCTTTTCATGTTCTAGATGTAACATCCTGAACCACATCTCGACATTTATGACCTCAACAATGTGGAATGGGGAAACAAGAATTTGTGTCACGGGACAACATTAACAATGGAATTGAAGCAGGCCCCTACAGATGAGTTGTGGCTGAACTCGCAAGTCACACATCATCGAACTGATTAGGACCGAGCGATTGTTATTACAGATGGTGAATGTGATCACTTCTTAAGGCAAAAAAAAAAAAAAGGACTTGCCAGGCTGAATTGGGTCAATTTTTGGTCCCTGAGAATCATCAGGAGCCATCCAACATAGAGATAACTCCTTTGCAGCTGTACTATGTCTCATCATGTCTTCACAATTTATATATATATATATATATGTGCGTGTGTGCATGTGTATGCATATATGTGTGTATATCAAGCTCTGTGAATTTCTCTATAGGACAGTATGGGGTGGGGGGGCAAAGTGAAAAAAAAAAAGGTTTGTAATTGCGGCTGTGGTCAAGTAAAGCTAGCTAGCTAAGAAAATATCTCCTGTTCCTGTGGCTCTCAGCCAGACATATGTTGGTTCTTGGAAACGCTTCGTGTTGTATTTCATACATTTGATGGGTCTAATAACATGTAAAAGTAATATTAAAATACCGCTATATATATATATCGTTGTATGTTTGTATCATGATCGAAGATATTATCGTGATCGTTGTTAGTTCACTCGACCATGTTATATCCTTTCCTGGACTCCTAATTGCTTGTATTTCCTGTCTAGAGCTCTTAGAAAACACTTTTTTTTCCCTTTATTACCTGACTTTAGATTTGATCATATGCAGCTATACATGCACTTGATCGTAGGATCACTGTATATATCTGTGGTGTATTCGATACGTCCTATTTAGAGCTCTTCGAATCGATAGATTTTTTTTATTACTGCACTCGAATCTAATACTTTATTTTTAAAAAATGACAGATCAGCTCAACCAGCAAATGTGGGTAGATCGTTTATTATATGTAGTAGATGGAGAAACAAATGTGCATGAAAGATTTTGATTCTTGGGCTTCTACCCTCCACATCATGATACATGCCACACCTAGTGGTCATTAGTATCTTCACTATCAAGATTCAAATTCAATTAAAGTCAGTTTACATTTGTAGAATTATCCTACCTTATGTTCTTATAAGCATGTGTGCTGTGGGAGTTAGTTTGATAAAATTTGAATACATACCAATATATGTATATATGTGTATAAATATATATGTTTATATACGTGATACACGCTTCAGCGGTCCAATCCCATCTTACTTCCATAGCTTAGATGGATTTCCTATTTGGCTTTTCTTCATATTTTATTTGATAAAGCCCCATAGAGGAGGAATATGTTCCTAACTCTCATCTCATCTTCCCCTTAATTGCTACTATTATTTTTTTAAAAAAAATCAGCAGGACATTTCCTTGTATTTGACATTACTGAAAAAGAAATCATGAATGTCTTTCTTATTTAAAGAAAAAAAGAAATCATAATGTCTTGAGAAGAATTTTGTATAATTAGTATTGATCTTACTAAGTGATCTAAAAGTTTCGGATTCAATCTCATCATTGACATATTTTGCATCTTTCTATATCATCTTCCTTTTATCTCTTCATTCTCCTCAAAAGCTAATTTGGAACTGAAGATGTATTTAAAGGAAAACGAAGGTGTAAATTAATCGACTCTAGAAAAAATTTAAAATTTTCTATAAAAATATAACATGTTTTACCTTTTCTAGATGTTTTTTTTGGCTAAACAAGACCCTTTTCTCCTATTACCTTACATCCAACCTTAATTGTATGCTGTTTTATTCTTACATTTGATTTCACACTCACAAAGCTAAATTCCTAAATCCGTCTTTTCAACTGCTTTTCGTGGAATTATAACACTGCAATGATTTTGATTAGACTGCCCTAAAAGTTTCCTGCCCTGCATTAATTAATTTATTCTAATCAACTCACCAGTGGCCATTATCTCATGGACACTAAATCGATCGCTGGTTAGTCGTCCCCCCATTGATTTGATTCTCAAATTCCACTCGACATTCTCTGAGGAGGGATACTTGCATAAGGATATAGCCTTTGCAGGCAATTATGTTATCGCGTGCCTATGATCGTTTCATATCGCATGACTAGATGTTTTCTTTTTTAGTAAGATATCAATTTGATATTTGTAAATGAGAAAAATTTATGATTAAAATAGTTTTATTTTTCAGTGGGTAGACCCGGTTCGAGCTTAAATCTGTTAGGATTCATTAACTGGTGCAAATCGGGAAAAAAAAAAAAGAAGAAAAAATCAAGAAAAGTTGTTCCTGCATTTTCCTTTCCTTGCAATGTCCTATTCTTTGTTCCATTCTGATGCAGCCCTCTGTGCAGATAGTTGGCAAAGAGCTCAGAACAAGAAGAAGAAGAAGAAGATGGAAGGCCTCGGGTACCTTTCAATCCTTATCCATTTACCTAAACTTAGGCATGGTTCCTCTTATCTCATGTGATAAGTCAGAGTCGGTTTCAAATGTCAATCGTTCCTTCTCATCTAAGGTATTTCCTCGATTTTTTTCCTCAAAACCAGATAGAAGAAGTCGCATCCAGAGCCAAGTCGGGCCTAGCTATGATGCCTAAGCCGGGCAATGGGATAGGAGAAGAAAATATACGCAGAGAAAGTGGATGGTGCGGAATGAAAATTTGCCGAGTCCTAATTGCTCCCAGTGAGTCGACTGTACTTAAACCTGAATTTGCCGGATGTTATTAAATTTTTTGATATCAGGTAGTATATAGCAAAATGACTGTTTTGCCCTCAATATATTTGTTTCCTTATGATGATATATATTATTCTCAAGTGATATTGTCGACGGACTCTCTACAAACGATGAAACCAAATGGCGATGATGACATGATTTGTAAGTGTCATGTATTCAAGACTAAGACTCTTACAAAAGTCCCGTTTCGAGTAATTATGAGTGGAAAAAACTCATATTAGAAGATTCTTATCCATTAATGGGTCGACCCAACTTGAATTAGATTAGTCAAGGGTCTGTAAGATTTCTGAATACCATTGATACATACTAAAAAATGGCTATAGTCAATCAACAGAAACAGTGGCTGAAGGGATTAGATAAGGTGGAGAAAATCCATATTAAGATGCTTTTACTACTTCTCAGTAGATCGATCCCGCTTGAATTTAGATTAGTTGATGTTGAACGACCTTTTGGATAATGGGAATGTACAATGGAAAAAAAGGCTCGAGTAATAGCATGATGGTGTTCGAAATATGTCCTTGATTGATTGCTCTTACAACTAACTTGGGCCGGCATAATCAGGCCCAAGAAGAGCCCAATAGGGCCCAATAAGAGGCCCAGTAAGCCCTCACTACTACCTGCAGGCGGGCAAATGGTAGACCCTTTGGATCCTGGCGGTGGGCTCCACGCGCCACCAAAAGTCCCCGCCACTCGATTTCCCGCCATCGCCCCCACCACCGCCAAGCTCCCCCCTTTAAGCCCCGAGTCTGTCTCCACACTGTCCCAGACTAAGGGCTTAGTTCTGCGTTAAGAGTCAAAGCACGCAGCTCCCTTCGCTTACGAGAAATGGACGACGGTTTCGAGGCGCAGAACAAGCTTCCCGAGTTCAAGCTAGGTAACCGAAAAGCCCTAAATCTCGATTCCACTGACATTAGAATTGATTGAAGCATGGGTTTCTAGCTTGCGAGGAAAGTGGTATTTGTGTTAGTTCCTGCGATTGGAAGACTGACGGCTGTGTTTTGTGTTGGCAGACAGTAAGCAAGCTCAAGGGTTCTTGTCCTTCTTCAAAACCCTACCCATTGTAAGCTTCTTCCACCCTTTTCGTCTAATTTGTTCGTCCACTGTATCTTGGATAAATTTAAATTTGGATTTCGTCTGAAAAATCTGTTTTTTGAGGCTAAAAATGGGAGTCTCAGGCTTCATTATGGTTTTCAAGCATTTTTATTGGAGCGTGAGAGAAGAGCAGACAGCTGATTCATTATTTAATTGCTTTCCTTGTTTCCATGCAGGACTCAAGGGCTCTTCGGTTCTTTGACCGCAAGGTTGGTTATTGAGTCTTGACTTTGAAGCTGCTTTTGTCTGTATGACGCTCAGCTTGTTATTCATGTCTATCTGATTTACTTTCTGTAGTAGTCAGATATTATACTGGCTATTTAATGTTCTGTTGGTAGAATATGTTAATCAGTGGTCCGAGTGCACTTCTGTGCATTTCACCTGCATTTTTTGTGCACTCTTACTGGTTTTTACGGATATATATATATATCTATCATATACAGTATATCCTTCTGTATGCCATATATTTGACATTTAAATGTGCATTCTTTATATTCTAGCGTGAACAATGCAACCCTCAAAAATGCTTTAAAATACTAATTGTTAGGGCATGATTAAGTTCCTTAGGGATCATTTGATATCCTGAGGCCGTTTCCCTTTTTTCTCAAGAAAATTGCTATGTTTTCCTGGCGAAATATAACTGCTTTTCAAACATGAGCTCGTGCAGGATTATTATACAGCACATGGGGAAAATGCAAATTTCATTGCAAAGACATACTACCACACTACTACAGCCTTGCGACAATTAGGTAGTGGAGCTGATGCACTTTCCAGTGTTAGTGTCAGTAAAAACATGTTTGAAACGATTGCCCGTGACCTTCTATTGGAGAGAACAGATCATACCCTTGAGCTATATGAAGGCAGTGGCTCGAACTGGAGGCTTGTGAGGACTGGGAGTCCTGGAAATCTTGGCAGCTTTGAGGATGTTTTGTTTGCCAACTATGAGATGCAGGAGGCTCCAGCAGTTGTTGCAATACTGCCAAATTTTCGTGAAGCTGGGTACACGGTTGGGTTAGGTTATGTTGATTTGACCAACAGAATACTTGGACTCGCTGAATTTATTGATGATAGCCACTTTACAAACTTGGAGTCGGCTTTAGTTGCACTTGGATGTAAAGAATGCCTTTTGCCAGTAGAGGGTAACAAAAGTGGTGAGACTAGGACTCTACATGATGCCCTGAGTAGATGCAGTGTTATGGTAACTGAACGGAAAAAGGCTGAGTTTAAGACGAGAGATTTGGTGGAAGATCTCGGTAGACTAGTGAAAGGTGCTTCGCAACCTATTAGAGATATGATCTCAGGTTTTGAGTTTGCTCCTGGTGCTTTGGGGGCAT
This sequence comes from Lagerstroemia speciosa, assembly GCA_037672795.1. Lineage (NCBI taxonomy): Eukaryota > Viridiplantae > Streptophyta > Magnoliopsida > Myrtales > Lythraceae > Lagerstroemia > Lagerstroemia speciosa. The sequence goes on from CM075308.1 coordinate 3,513,416, forward strand.
TATTGTCCTATGCCGAATTGCTTGCAGATGAGACTAACTATGGGAATTACACAATCCAGAGGTATAGTCTTGACAGCTACATGAGATTGGATTCTGCTGCAATGAGAGCACTTAATGTGCTGGAAAGCAAAACTGATGCAAATAAAAATTTTAGTTTGTTTGGTCTAATGAATAGAACTTGCACCGCTGGAATGGGACGGAGATTGTTGCACAGGTGGTTGAAACAGCCTCTATTAGATGTAAATGAGATAAACACGAGGTTGGATTTGGTGCAAGCATTTGTGGAGGACCCAGCACTTCGACAAGATCTAAGACAGCATCTTAAGAGGATCTCGGATATTGAGAGACTCACTCATAATCTTGAGAGGAAAAGAGCAGGTTTGCAACATGTTGTGAAACTTTACCAGGTATGACTTCTTTGCTTCCAATTGTGCCTTTTATTTTATTTGTTTATTTTTTGCTGGCTTCATTCATATCTTGTCTTATCTCAATTGAAGGGTCACTACTAAGAAACTCCTGTAATTATGTTCTTTTGAAACGCCTGTTTTAATCTTCATACCATATATTTTTGTTTCTAAATATGATGGGAGTCTTTTGACTGTTAATATTTGTTTGCCATTGTATCTCAGTGGAGGTGACTAACTTGATTTTGATTGTGTGTGCAGTCCAGTGTAAGGCTTCCTTATATCAAAAGTGCCCTGCAGAATTATGAAGGGCAATTCTCTACATTGATCAAGGAAAGGTACTTGGATGAATTTGAATTATTGACTGATGATGACAAGCTGAGTAAGTTTATTGCCCTTGTCGAAACTGCTGTTGACCTCGACCAACTTGAAAATGGAGAGTTTATGATTTCACCTGCATATGATTCTGAGCTATGTACTCTAAAGGATGAGCAAGAGTTGCTTGAACAGCAGATTCACAATTTGCACAAACAGACTGCTAATGATCTTGACCTACCCATGGATAAAGCATTGAAGCTGGACAAAGGCACACAATTTGGGCATGTATTCAGAATTACAAAGAAGGAGGAGCCAAAGGTAAGAAAGAAGCTCTCCACCCAATTTATTGTCTTAGAGACACGGAAGGATGGAGTCAAATTTACCAACACCAAGCTTAAAAAATTGGGGGACCAGTATCAAAAGATCATTGAAGAGTACAAAACTCGTCAGAGACACTTGGTCAATAAAGTAGTGGAGACATCTGCTTCCTTTGCTGAGGTACTGATAATGTTCATTATCTCTATTTGCTCCCTCAAGGCTCTTTTTTGAGCATGACTGGTGAACTTTCTGCAGGTCTTTGAATCTCTAGCTGCATTGCTCACTGAATTGGATGTCCTTCTTAGTTTTGCTGACCTAGTGACTAGTTGCCCTGCATCATACACAAGACCAGACATAACCCCTTCTGTAATATCTTGCCTTCATCTGCTACCCTTACCCTTTCTAAAATGTACTTTTTTCTTTCATGGTAGAATGTTCTTACATGTTTGAGTTTGATCCTAATAGGACAAGGGTGATATTATCTTAGAAGGTAGCAGGCATCCTTGTGTGGAAGCTCAAGATTGGGTTAACTTTATACCCAATGATTGTAAGCTAGTATGTAATTCTCAGAAACATGAAGTGTTGTTATGTTTTTCACAGGATAGGGCTCAAGTAATCTCAATGCTTTCATTTCAGGTCAGGGAAAAGAGTTGGTTCCAGATCATAACGGGACCAAATATGGGTGGCAAATCCACATTTATTCGACAGGTGGCATTTTATTTTTGATTATTTACATCAGTTTGGCTGATCTTCCTCTTGTTATTTTGAGGATTTGTCAAGGTTCTGTTAAAATTACATTGTATATCTTATTGAACATCTCCGATTCTCTGACTCTCTGGTATAATATATGAAAATTTACAATGAGTCGCTCAAAATTCTTGAGTTAGATTTAATCCAACCTTATCATTTTGACATAGTATGCTCTTTTGTTTTTTATACATGTAGCACACACGTATATAAGTATCCTCATTAACTGATTGTTTTGTATAGGTTGGAGTGAACATTCTCATGGCGCAAGTTGGCTGTTTTGTCCCCTGCGACAAGGCTACCATTTCTGTTAGAGATTGCATTTTTGCCCGTGTTGGTGCGGGTGACTGCCAAGTGAGTTCAAAGCGTATTTCTTCAAAATTCAAGCCTGAAATGGTTTACATTTGATGATCTACGATTCTAGTGGGTTTTAGAATAGTTATCCTCTCCATGAATCCATAATGTGCCCGGTTTGTTTTCTAATCTTTGTTTGTTTACCTATAACCTGTTTTAGAATCACAAAATGATACTATGGCAAATATATTCTTGTTAGTAATACATACATGTATGAACAAGTGCACTGCATCAAGTCTTTGAACAAGTGCATTGCATCAAGTCTTTACACCCCTTTTCCTTTTCTTTTCAAGCTGCGTGGCGTCTCAACTTTTATGCAAGAGATGCTTGAAACCGCATCAATTCTCAAGGGAGCGACTGATAAGTCAATGATAATCATTGATGAGCTGGGCCGTGGAACTTCAACCTACGATGGTTTTGGTTGGGTTCAATTGTCTTACTCAATCCCCACCTGCATATTCTTGCTCGGTCTAGTTTGGTTGGATATTATTTCCGGGATCTTTCATGCTACTCGTGAATTCATTTCAGAAATGTTCTACATTGTACAGGTTTAGCATGGGCAATATGTGAACATATTGTTGATGTGATTAAAGCGCCCACTCTATTTGCAACTCATTTCCACGAGTTGACTGCACTAGCACACAACAATGTGGATCAGGGAACTAGTGGAAAGCAATTTGCAGGCATAGCAAACTATCATGTCAGTGCACATATTGACCCTTCAAGTCGAAAGCTCACCATGCTTTACAAGGTACACAATTTTAGCTCTATTTACAGTAAATGATATGATTACTGACTGACTACTGTTTGTTAGATTAGATACCCATAGTTTTGGCTTCACCCTGCACCTTGACTGGCAAGGTCAGAAGAAGTGCATTCGTTCTTTTTCATCGTAATAATGATAGCTAACATCTGCTCATACCTAGTTTGTCGAAGGGAAGAGTTAATACAAGTTTCTGGAAAATCTATACTGCATTTCCTATATTTGCAAAATGGTGGAACTTATTGTGCAACTAATTACTTTAGGGGTTCGAATTGGTGTTGAATCTGGTTATGCATTGCAGGTTGAACCGGGTGCTTGCGACCAAAGTTTCGGTATTCATGTTGCGGAGTTTGCAAACTTTCCTGAGAGCGTTGTTGCTCTTGCAAGAGAAAAAGCTGCTGAGCTGGAAGATTTCTCACCTGCAGAAATTTTGACCAGTGAAATGGTGCATCTATCTACATGTCCTTAGTTTTCAGATAAAAACTTGCTCAGAGAATCAAGCATGAAGCTTAACGAGAGGACATTAGGAAAATTGTATTGTAATGTTTCTTTTGATTGCTAATGACAGGAGGGATCTAAGAGGAAGAGGGAGTACGATGCTGATGACATGTCGAGAGGTGCCACGCGAGCCCGCCAGTTTCTCAAGGCATTTGCTGACCTGCCATTGGAATCGATGGACATGAAGGAAGCTCTCCAGCGAGTGAGCGAGTTGAAAGATGGATTGGAGAGGGACGCAGTCGATAGTAAATGGCTCCAGCAGTTCTTTTAGGCAAGTTTGGACCTTCGAGCAGAACCTGCCCCGACCTCTTCTTTTGGCCGGATTCGAGACCTCCTGGGAACGAATGGCAATTTTGTGAGGACTGTCAAGAGCCATATGGTTCCTTGTCCATGAAGGTCCGAGGTGCAAGATCAGAGACCACATCGGGGCTAACTTTTACGTTTACTGTTTCTTCGGGCTGCTCGGTTAAAGATTTAACTGCATGTGAATATGTGGTTTCTTTATGAGGTCTGGCAACGAGAATATGGTGTTTAACTATGGAGGGAAAGTGTGTGTGTCCCTTTTTCTCTCATGATATCGATAATGTTCGACTTCGTAATAACAGACTAATCCACTAGAAGGTGTATTATACGGTGTGGGGCAAGTTGTTAATCTCCGGAGACCAGTCCATGGGGAGTTGAACTCTAGACTTGATTTACTGTATATTATCAGTTTACTAGTGGGTTCACTCGTAAAAGGTAGGGAGAGGGCGTTGAGTTGTGTATGGCCCCTTCTGTACCAAAAGCCATTAGCTTTTAGGTATGATGTATATGGGAAAAGAGGTCATCTCAGACAGATGACAGGCTTTAAAAAAAAAAAAGGAAAAAGATATTGTATTATAGATTCTGAGTATCCTGCTAGAACCTATTCTTTCGTTAATAAATAAAGTTTAAAATTTAAAATTGATTGATTGAGTAATTATCTAACCACTTTTCTTGCTTAGCATTCCCAAAAAGAGGTCAGAATGTCTAATCGAATGTAATATGAGTGATATTTTGCGACCGGCAAGACTCTTACCACAAGAGAATGGAAATTATTAAATGATAATAACTGAGGAAAGTGTCAGAGTTAAGAGAGGTTAATGGTTTGACGATGACAAGAAAAAGATATAATAGAATATCGAGATGAGATGTTATATTTTCATGCTCTATATTTAATATAAATATAAATGTGTAGATTTGCCGGTTCCTAATACCGGTTTCGGTTCTAGATATCTTATTTAATGTGATCAGAACAAGAACCGAAACTTATTTTAACTGGTTCCTCATTTTCCGACACTGAATCTATCGTATTTCCATTGGAACCCACTCGGAACCTATTCTATCCAGTAGGTTTCAACCAGTTCTGGGTCTACTCAATAACCGTGCACAGCCTTAGAATTGTCATCATTATTTACTAGACATGGACTCGTGCCACGCACGAAAAAAATAAAAATAAATAAATATAAAATACTGTGATGAATTCGTATATGAGAATCTGAGCAGTTAATGAAATATCTCGTAGATACGTATGAGGAAAATGAATAAAATTATTATTTTATTATTAATTTAAAAATCAGATATATATCATAAATTTTAATATTAAATTATATTAACGATAAATATAAAAATAAAAACTTATTATTTAGAGAGAGGCGAACAACCGTTTGCGTTTAATATCCGAAGAAGAAGGGCTTGTCATCTTCCTCCTCCCCCTCCCGTACATCTCTCTGCTCGGTGAAACATTGATGGATTTCTATTGAATTGAAGAAGAAGAAGAAGGAGAGAAGAAAAACCCTCCTTTTCATTCCCCCATTTCAAAGCTAATTCAATTCAGTCAATACAGCAAAGAAGTAACCTTCCCTTTTTACAAACATTGGTTGATCCTTCCCTCCTTCTCTCGCGCCTCGTCGCGGTGATTCTGATTCCTGCCATTCGCATCTCCGATCCCTACTTGTCGGTGCCGGAACTCGGTCCGGACTCTCGATTTCGGGTAAAATATGCTCAAATTTTGTTCGCACCAATTTCTCTTGCGATTGACTTGAAGTGTTAGGTTTCTTATTTCGTTCTGGATCGATTCAAGAGATCTAATTCGCGTTTGTATTCTTAGGAATGCTGTGACGGATTTTTTAGCTCGGTATGTGTTCGACCGGTTGTAGAGGATGAATCGAAGCAAGCGTTGTTTTGTGCTGAACATGAAGTGAAAATTTTGGGTTCTTTTTGTTAGCGCCCCTCTGTTCAAACCTTCAGAGAATTGATAGTTGAAGAGGGTTTGTGAAGATGGTGGGAAGTTTTTCTTGATATCCAGTGAGAAGTAGAGATAGTATACGGACAATTCCGAAATGAGTAGATCGCCGTCGTTCTCTTTGAAGTCGGAACTAAGTCCGAAGCTTGACCCCGAATCCCTGCAGCAGTGGGTCGTGGCCTTTTGCATTATAAGGTTTGATCTTGAGCAAGGTCAGCTTATTGAGGAATGTTACCCTCCCGGTACTTTGACGCAGGATGAGGAGCTTGAAATCGCTTACAGTTCATTCCCTGATTCTGTTTCCCAGCACCATAACCGCTCGAGCATTCACGATTGCATGTTCTTTTTCCGGTTCCGAAGGCGACAGAAGTCTAATCCCAGGAATGGATCTCCCTCTGTAATAAGTGAAGTTGGTGATAGGGTGGGATTTCCAAAGCCCTTAAACAAGAATGTTCCCAAAAGAATGCCAGCACGTAGCTGTGGTGATTCGAGGTATATGTATGGATTTGTGTTTAATAGACAAAGACACGATGAGAGGCTGAAAAGAGGAGGCGAGCAGAAATCTGTTGTGATTTTATCTCACAGCCCTTACTCAAGCGTCTTTAGACCTTTGTTGCAAATCATGGGTCCTCTCTATTTTGACATTGGGAAGAAAGCTCTAGAGCATATTGCTGCTTATGTTTCACTGTGGCCTTCTCCTGCACCTGGTAGGCCTATGGAGCTTCCTATAGGAAATGCTGCCCTCAAGGTTAATTTGCCCCCCGCACATTCGTTGCCTGTAGAAAGTGGAATGTCTTTTGAAGAGTCTGTATCTTCAATGGCTCCTTTACTTCCTACAAATCAATCAGTTCCGCAGGGTCTATTTCATGACTCAGATATTTTTGGCATATTTCGGGGAATTTTGTTGCAGCTTTGGGTGTTATGGGAGTTGTTACTCATCGGGGAGCCCATTCTAATGATAGCACCAACCCCTCCCCAGTGCTGTGAGGCAGTCGCAAGTCTTGTTAGTTTGGTTGCACCACTGCTATGTAGTGTTGATTTCAGGCCCTACTTTACCATCCATGACCCAGAGTTTGCCTATTTAAACAGTATTCAGGAAGGGCATGCTTTTCCTCCTATGGTACTGGGGGTAACAAATCTATTTTTCCTGAAATCTCTTCGTAGCATCCCACACATTGTATCAGTAGGAAGCCCGAGTCCCAATTCAAATCGCCTTCCCTTCTCGAGCAGGTCAACTGGTAGAATTTCTGGGAGGCCAGAAGGATTTGGCCTTCAGCAGCCACTTTCTCTGAGGAAGTTCTCTCCTTCTAATTTGTTGAATGCCGTGAAATTGAGAAGAGATGGTCCTCTTTGTCTGATGACAGAGCATAAGGAAGCTGTATGGACCACGTATGGTGCAATAACAAAACCAGACACTTCCATTTTGAATAGACTTGTAGATGCAGGAATGTCACCAAGAGTTGAAGAGTCAATGTCGGTTGTAAATAATGAGATACTGCGTCGGCATTTTCTGGAGCTTACGACCAATTTTTTAGCTCCTTTTGGTCCATATTTACGAGCTATCACACCATCTGAAGGAACTTCTCCTTTTGTTGACCCTCCTCCTCTCCCTCCATTCAATGTAGACGAGTTTCTTCGCAACTTATCTGCCAGAGGCCCGGGGAAGTTTTTGTCAAAGAGGATGAAATCTAATTGGCTAGACCTCTATAGGTCAGTGTAACTTTCTATTTTTGTCTGACTTTAGCAAGACTTTAATGATGGAGGTTTGCAATTAATCTCCACAGACGCTTTTTGAAAGGACCCAACTTTGTGCCCTGGTTTGAGAGAAGGCGTGCAGTCGCAGAACAAGAACAGCAGAGGATCTGGAGGCAGGCAAGGATGAAGACTGACATACAGGAATTCATCTCTAAAATGTCAGAAGTAGAAGTTGTTGATTCTTTCAATGCTATCGAGAAACATCTTCAAGGAGAAACCCAGGTACCATTGATTTGTTTGAAGTCATAAATTGATCGTTTCTCTTTTTACATGCTCCAAACAGAAATAGCCCAAAAAGGAACTCTTGAGTTGTTTGGTAGCAAGTTATGTTGAGATTATTGGCCCTGGTAGTAACTAATCTGTGGCATAGATCTTCCATTCTGGGAAAACTTATACCCAATTATTATTTTCCAAGTAGTGGTATTGTCTTTTAAATAAGATGTTTAGTGCATGCCTGGCAGCTAGTTTTTTGCCTCAGATGTGGAGAGTGATTATTCAGTATAGATCCAGAGCCAGCTGCCTGCTTGTCTGCTATTGATCAATCATAGCATATGAATCAGTAGTTTAGCAAGCATATGAATTTGTTTTATACTGACTAGATAGCTCTTCAGAAAACTGCTGGACGAAGTTGAGATCTTATATTTGGTGGTCATAGCATGGATGTCCATGTCCATGTCTGAGATTGAGTTTGCATGTGTCATCACTACTGTTAGGAATGTCCTTCTAGAGCTGAATGTGGATATTCTTTACCCAGATGAGGCGTAGATGTTTAAATGATGATTTTTGCTTCTGAATTTCAGCTTCAAGAATCTGGTAAGGGAAGCGAAGACTCTGCCGCAGCTTGCAGTAAACTGAGAGGAGACTTGAGGGTGATATTCGATATTCTCCCTAAAGACATGCAAGAGCTTCTGGTCATGAACCCACAAACAGCTGCTCTTCTAGATGTCCCCAGCTGATAAAGTCCTGCAAGTTCAGCGTTGGTTCCTGATGGACACATTAACCTGCCAAGCACCTCACAAACACGAGGCGGCACTTGGTTGTTAACAATCACATTCCTTTATGAAACTCGATTCAACTTGAGAGGAACCATGTTTCCTTTCCCGGGTGAGATTTAATTTCAGTCTTCTGTTGCTTTTGTTCTGTTTGAATAGTATGCTTCATGAGGTTTTGACAGAGCTATCTTTTCCAAGCAGACTCTGGAACAACAAAGAACCAGTTCCTAGAAGCACCGTTCAAGTTTGTTAGTATGTGTGTGTGTGTGTCGGATGACAGGGACGGACGAGGACCGATTGTTAGTGAAGGTAGTGAAATTGTAATTTAACTTATATTCTGAGGAAAGCTTCTCCATTTTTTTCTGCTCTGATTTTTTGATATTGCTTAGCATTCAGCAGCGCCTGAGCTTAATCCTTTATTGAGAACTCCAGAAATTATATAATCCGATCTCACCATGATAGACAACTAAAGATTATTATATTTAGATAGTTATTCGAATAACTTACCAATTTGTTATAATTTAATTGGTATTGACTTTGATATTAGACTGGGCTGACTGTAATGGGCCAATATTGTACTCTTTCCATTGGTCAGCGAGGCCCAGCCAACGACAGGTTAAGTTGATTTAACGAGTTCGCTTTTCTGGGCCAGGGAAGGGCCTTTATATGATGTTGCCTTATGGGCCACAGTTCGGCCTGTTTCTTTACCAAGTCTGGCCCATGATTCAAATTGCGAAGCCCGATTCTTACTTTAGGTTCAGATTGGGCCCAACTCTAGAGCCCATTGGGCCTGATCAACTGTATACACCTCGACTCTTCCAGTTGCAGGGCCCATTGGGCTTGATAGATCCGATTGGCCTAGACTCGTCCAGCTGCAGGGCCCATTTGGCCCGATCGATTGTATTGGCCTGGACTGGTCCAGCTGTAGGGCTCATTGGGCCTGACCTATTGTATGGGCTTAGACCCCGTCCAGCTGTAGGGCCCATCGGGCCTGAGACTGCATGGTCCTGGACCAGTCCAGCTGTAGAGCTCATCGGGCCCCGAATGATTGTACTGGCCTGGATCCGCCCAGCTGTAGAGCCCTTTAGGCCTGATCGATTGTATTGGCCTGGTCTCGCCCAAATGCAGGGCCCATTGGGCCCGAACGATTACATGGGAGTGGACCCACCCAGCTGTAGGGCCCATTGGGCCAAACTATTGTGTTGACCTGGACCCTTCCAGCTGAAGATCGGCCTGATAGATTGTAATGGCCTAGACGCGTCCAGCTGTAGTGCCCATTGGGCCGGCCTGAGGATTATAATCTGAACATACAGGCCCTGCAAGCAGCGCATGCCAGATCCAAACAAGTCTATATACCAGATCAGCCGCGAACAGTCACCAAATTATCAAAATTGCCATTGAAGTAACAATGGCTTAACTAATTAAGTACAACAGACCTGTTTGATGGATAATCGCTGCTAATCTTTTTGACAGCCACATAGTTGAAACAGCACAGTACGGGGAAAAAGCAAAAATCCCATTAATGGACAATCGCTGAGAGAGCCTAACTACAGCTTTTAGAATAAACAACCCTTCAGCAGAACTCAATGCCGCCTTCGTTTTACGACAAAATGAGCGTTAAGGAGATGGTAAATAGCGCTCCTCCGTCCCCATTTCCAACAAATCGGTGCCGGTGTTCGCCGTCTCTTCTTCAATTCCTTCTCTGCAGTGAACAGTAGCATCATCTAAGTTCAATTTCTAAGCATTGGTTATTCAGAGAGATCCAAGGGGAGAATTCCTCACTCTTCTTCCGAATGGTGATAATCCTCCACTGCGATTCCAAATCCTCAAAGCTCGACTGCAGAGTAGGCCAAAAGTTCTTTTGGATTTGCAGGACCTCAAGAACGGTTCGCAGCCCTGAACTGGAAGGCCCCCTCTTCACGAATTCAGTCCCAGTATGTTCGCCGAGCAATACCTTTTTATTTCATTTGAAAAACACCGAGTCAGTGGCAAAACGCATCAGCTATTAAGTCATTTCAATCTAAACGACTAGAGCATTGGCTGCTTGTTTCAGGTCTTAGAAGTGGAAGAGATCAGTCAACTTGTAAAAGGTAGAATTAATATCCAGGCATGTTCAGCTTATCAAAGCAAAGTCAATACCAAATATATATTTAAAAAAATTGTAAAACATAAGGTGCAAAGCAGTCGACATTTTTTCCCTTGATAATTCATAACTGATGATACTGAATGAGACACATGAATGAGATGTCACATATGCTGACCTTAATAACTGCAGTAGCAGAAGAAGATATTGAACGGAGGTTGTAACTGCAAACATGAGTATTTGAGCATAACTGAGGTCAGCATAAGGAGCATTACATTTCTATATCAGATCATGGGCTTAACATCAAAGGTGAACAGTGGGTGGCAAAAGGGGTACTGACCCGCCCTCAAGAATAACAAGCAACTTTCCATCAGAGAGACCGCTCAGCATGCGGGTCATCTGTGCGTAGCCATCTGGAGTGACCTACCATCCAAGAAACCAGGAAAGGCAAAAAAATGAGGGAAAAAGGAAAGAGGAGAAAGAAGGAGAGGGAGAGAGGGAGAGGGAAGAATAAGCTGTCCACAAACTGCAAATTATACATAGAACCAAGGAATTTACTAAAAGCAAACATCCTCAATAAGAACAACAAAATATGCATCAAATTAACTTTGACCAGCTATTGCTAAAAAAATGACAAGCATAAATAGAGAAGAAAAAGGGTTGACATAAACAGACAGGAAAAACAGCAGAAAGTTATTGGACCTTGGACATAGAATAGCTCCAAATCATATCTCCCCTAGTTCTAGAGTACTTAAACTAAAAAAGACCAGCATTAACTGAAAGCAATTTCTTACATCACAACATCCCAGAGGATCGCCTCTTGCAGCATCAAATCCAGCTGATATGATGGTGAAATCAGGAGCAAAAGCAGAAGCTGCAGCAGGAGAGCATGGCTGAAGCCAATGATAACGTGCCAAGGAAATATTATGTGAATCAGCATCAAATACCAATCCTAGAATTATAGGGCCCATTCACTTCAACCTACTTAACCACTAGAATACCACCTTATTGGATCGGGATATCACATTCAACTTTTATCAGAACGCCCTTCACTAAGAAAAAGAAACCAGAAAAATATCCTGACATTCAAGGTACGTTTCTGTCAGTTCATAAGGCAGATGATAAGAGAATGGAATATAAGTGAACAACCTATTGGAAGCACAACTTTCTCAAATGCAAAGACATAATCATTATCACCAACACCCCCACGGCTCCATGGAATGTTCACGCAATATCCTTCAGCACCTGCAGTACCCACCTGATAGAAAGGAGACCAACAATCAGGTCATATGATTATAGTAAAAGACTTAATGGCATTAAGATTTCCTCCAGACAAAGTGATGTATCATTTTGTAATATAGAAGAAAAAAAGACGAAGGGCATGTAGGGTGAACAAGCAGTCCATATGTTAATGGAGAGTAAACTAGAAAGTAGTTGGCAATTGAGTAATTGATGTAATATATTAATGAAACTGAAAAGATGGACAATTAGACCAATTTCTCAATTCAATAGAAGCCAAAAGTGTTGAATAGGATCTCACATAAGGAGAGATAAAAGCGGGTTTGATATGCCTATTCCTAATCCTAAATGGAATATAAGGTAAGGATCCATAAGTAAACATGGTATCTATTTAAAAACGACCAAATGGCCCCTTCTCATAATGAAAATGTATATATCCTGTTCCAGTCAGGTTCAGCATGGAATGAACTTATAATCATGGAATCAACCAGATCATCAAATTATAGATTATAAGTTCATAACCCGCAAAGTTCAAAAAGAAGTTCATAACCCTAGAGATTCCTATTTTGGGAGGAAAAAATCAATTAACTCTTTGATTCCAGCAAGCAAGGCGGATCTTGAACTAAGAAATAGATTCTAGAAGCTAAAAAGGTATCCTGAGCAATTGCAATGACTAGGTTCATTGAGATTCCAGGAATAGTAGATGCTATCACCCCTACGATCATACTCAACTCAATGGAATCATTTGAATTTTTTTTAAGGGGATATGCGAATAATTTGGTGCTTTAAAATGACATGCCTATCAACAATATAAGGAATTACTCACATGTTTCTCTAATATTATTATGGTATCAGAGTCAAGACTGGACATAGGTTTAATGTTTTCATTAACTATAGTAATCCGTTGGCGCATCCAACCTTTACCAGGCACACTTGGCATCCCAAAATCTCTTTTGTACCGTCTTTTTAAAAAATTTTTGTTTAATTGTTTCTTGTCACTTCACACACTTTTCATGTTGCCAACGGCCTTAACTCGTCCTTGTAGCACTCTAAAGCCATGACTAAGCTCTCACCTACCATCTCCAAGAACCGAACCTAAGCCCCTGCCTCTTACCACCCCTCTCTTCACTTCACTCTTCTATCTTTGTCTATCAATCTTCTCATAAGGCCCTTAAAAAAGTGATCCTTCTCTTCTTTAGGCTTCCACATTTTCCACTTCTTATTCACCTAACTCTGTTGACTGGTTGTATGTGAGACAGCTTCTTTGAAGATCGGCATTTTCTTGTGGTCCTACCTCTTCTTTGTCTTCAGTTCGCAAGATCTCACGGATGCTCTTGCTCTCTTCTTGCCAACTTTAAATGACCCTTTATTTCTCTTCTTTAATCGGACTTCGAAGATCAACATTTTCTTGTGGTCCAACCTCCTATTCGTCTCCAGCTACCTAGACCTCGTAGGTGCTCCCGCTCTCTTCTTTTCGACTATAACGGACCCTTCATTTCTTTCTTTTCTTTAGTTGGACTTTGTCTCGCATGAGATGACTACTTTCCTCCACCATCATGCTCCATCTGCTGATGAGCACTTCTTGGCCTCTCCTTCAATCATCTTTTCAGTCGTAGCATCTCTCCTAAAACTCTCTTTGTCTATATCCTTCTCTCTCTTTTTCGTCTACGAATCCTAATCACATTGGGGAAATGAAGAACAATTGATCGGGTCAAGCTCTCGTGCTTGAGATACGTAGCAATCCAACAGTCAACCCGTAGAAGCCATCAACCCACAATCTTTTAGGCCTACATCTACCACAAACCACGATATGTCTTCTCTCCAACATGCTGGGCACACCTATAGTCCCTCAACGCCATGGTTACTTAGATCAAGATCCAAGCTCAATGTTCAACGTCTCACACTTTCGCTTTCAGGAGTAATGGAGAGTAAATTAGGAAATAGTTTGGGGTAAATGAGAGTTATTGATGTTAATAAAATTAGGAAATAAATTAGGGGAGTAAAGGAAATTAATAGCATGTAATCTTTCAATTTATTGTATTGCAATCACTCTCTAGTATATACATGTAATGACATGTCAATCAAAATATAAGGAATTTCTCCCAAATTTCTCTAATTCTATTACACATAACCAATAGATTATAAACCAGCAGAAGGGCTTATGCTCTGTGGAGTGTGAATAAATGAAGACCAAATACATTTGCTGCTTAAGCTAGAAGTACATTATCTTTTATAGTACATTCAGAAGATAGTAGCAAGAGACTGTAAATAGATGTAAAGGAAAAGATATGCTTAGAATTGAGGTACCTCCCAAGCAGCACCTGTACCCGGATAGAACTTTCCTCCTTCATGTCTATGCAATGATATGTACAAAACCTATTTACATGGCAAAAGATTTTGATATACATTACAAAATCAAGAAAGTGAAACTAGAAAGTTCTGAAGCACTATTGCTCTAAGGATCTCAGTAAAATTACCAATTAAAAGAAAATGGACCACTAACAAGTTGTTTCTCTAACAAAGCATGAGTCTATCCATTGTGACCGTTGAAAGGAAGTGCATTCCATCACACCATAATTAGAAACAAGGAAATCTTTTACAGGCATGGGTAGGCATCATTTAAAAAAAAAATATTGGACTAAAAAGAGATTATTCAACCTAGAAACACATTTCTTTTGGTAGTGAAAGTGGTCTGTACTTGACCAGAAAAGACAAAGCAATCAGCATCACATTACCTCTACACCAAAAAGGAAAAAGCAAACTCGGTTTATTTGCCTAATTTGAATTTTACATGAGGCAGAATTTGGCTTCTTTTTTATCTCGTTGGTTGAAGTTTCCTGATTACGAATCAATAATATCGGTGAAATGGAAAAAGAATTTTCCACGAGTCTTTACTTTATACAATACAATTTTGAATTAAGTCTCATGTCACCAAAGAAAAAATTTCAGATTTTGACTTTGATTATGATAAACTAACTATTTGTTCACTACAAATAAAATATTTCAACTTACGGCTCTATTAACTACTAAATGCAATTCGAATCCAAAGGAAAAAAGTGTGAAGCTTCAACAACTCACTCAAAAACATTCTTGCAAAGCAAGTCAAGTACTTCATAGAAAAGGAGAATATAGGGTTCTCTGCTTAGCTCACCGATTTGTTCCCGTCAAAAATTTCCTGTGTACCATTTCCATGGTGGACATCCTGATATTATGATAGAACTTAATTAACAGGAGCATCTTGCACCTCTCCAATAAAATAGAATTGGCATTCCTCATTTGGAAAGACAATGTAACAATATCAACACTTTGTAAAGAAATATCAATAGCAACGAGCAAATGTTTACCCAGTCGACTATCAGCACTTTCTTGGCTCCAGCAACCTGAGCTGTTAATGCAGCAATTGCTGCATTATTATGGAGACAAAATCCCATGGAATGTCTTATGCCAGCATGATGACCTGGGGGTCTAACCTGATTCATTCACATGATGACAAACTAGTCATATTGCATGATGTAATTATCCAGTAAAACGATTAAGTATGCCAAACAACAAAGAACGGGATCATCATACCAAAGCAAAACCATTCTTGGCACGTCCAGAGAAAATTTCTGAAGCAAGATCAGCACAGAGACCAGCTGCAATCCTTGCAGCACAAGCTGAATGCTCATTTGCATATGTATCGGGGGTAAAATAGCTGCCATACAGATACAATCATTCATCTATAAGACTTTAATCTTGCAACTAGTACAGACATCCATTTAAAAGCTATTTTGAGAAGTCCACTAGATCCCTTTATGAAAGAAATTAAATGGATAGACACACATGGTGCAAGAGGGAGGGATGGACGGCCAAAGGGCTAGTGAGACACATGCATGAGCAAACCCAACTCAAAAGTGTAGTAGCACTGCACTGTTAGAAGGATGGCTCGATGGCCCTACCTAGAAAACATATGGCTTGTAAGCTCAACAGACTCGATATGCTCTGATGAATGGACCTGAAGATTTCGAAGATCAGCAGTTATCAACAATAGAATAATGTGAAAGAACAACAAGATATATTTTCCATAAACAACCTGAGAAACCATTCACCAATAGAACTTCTAAATTAAAGATCACTTGGCTCTGCATTTTTTTAAAAAAAATTTGATGGAGGTAACCCAATCATTGCCTTATTATTACATGCCAGTAAAATATGCTGCTTACCATCTGAAGCTCCTGTTTTGTAATTTCTCTTGAAGGAAGAGGATTGCATCTTCCAGGAAATATACCTGCAAAAATTAAAATCAAAAGATGACAAGCAATCTGTTGAAATCATTTAACTCATGTGCAGTTAGACAAATGGAATAGGAACAGGATGCTGAAAATGATGCTGAAAATGACCCCAGGTATTCCTAAAGAGCCTGGAAAGGATTGAAATGAGGCAAGGTAAGAGATATCACTCAAGTGGAAAAGATATATACCAGCAGCAGCAAGGCTAGCAGCAATTGCTTGAAGACGATCGGGTCGTTCTGGGTGCGGATGTGATTTCACCATGACCTACTCTAGCACAACAACAACAAAATTACCCGTGGAATATACTGATAAAGACACTCGACCAGAAAATAGAAGCTAAAGATATAAGAAATGAAACTCACGAATTCAAGGTGTTCATAAATCTATTAAGATGAAACATGTACAATTAACAGATTCTCAAACATAAACCTGAATAGGCTGGCCAAGGTTTTTCTACACAATGAAAGATTCAGAGTCCAACCTCACATCTTTCCCACAGAAGAAGTGGACAGTAAAAGCTTCGAAAAGTATCTCAATCATGCACTCTCTTGTTACTTTTAGTAGTGTATTCAATATTTATTTAGACCACTTTAAATATCATCAAAGTGTTGACTGTGTTATCAAATGAAGGCAAACAGCATGCTTCTTAGGGAGTAGCAGCATACCTCTGAATGTAGCAACATCCTTTCATCAAATCCTACAGCAGTAGAACTGCTCGAGGTAATATCTCTTGAGGAAAAACCTACACAAGGAGAAAATCGTAAGGAGAAAGACTCAGACTAGGATGATGGTCATAGAATCACAAAGATATTGATAGTAATCTTATCGCACAGAACACAGCCATATATTTCCGTAGAAATGTGCTTCAAAGTGAAGGATAAGACTAATCCAAGGTATATCCACTGCTATCAAGGCTTAGAAATATCATTCATCATCTCTGACATTGTATCAATGCAAAATGCCACCTCAACAATGCAGTCAGCCACATACACTTTCACAAAAAAGGAACCCAATATGTTATTTAGGACTCAAAACGAGTTATCTACATCTTCCATATCCACCCCTTTCCTATATTTTATGGACAACACCAATTTATATGTGTACAAAATTACAACTTGCCAAGCCAAAAGGAAGACAACAAAAAGGTGCTTGTTCCTGTAGTCACCACAGAAAAGTTGAACATTTGCCTTTTAGCCGCATACTCTTTTCCACAACACCATGCCAACTAGCATATTACTATGAAAATGCTTATGCAACATAACCGTCAATCCATATTCAACTTAAGTTGGCTATATCAAGTATCACTAAACATCTACTATCAGCAATCACTGAAGAATGCTCTGCCAGAAGCAACTGTTTGCATGTTCCATGTATGTAAAACAATAAGCAGACACCTGCATCTCTTGCTGAGGGTTCTGACACAATGCTAGAAGCATCTGCATCTTCAAAAAACGGTGAAGAATAGAAGCCATTCCTCAAGATTCCTGAGAGTTTATGTTCCCCACAGATCTGCATGAATGGAAATTAAAACAAATTGAAAATTGGTTACCACAAAGCATATTATAGAGGAGGCCACATTCTAAATGAAATATGTAGATGAATTAATAGGTAAAACCTTCGCATGAATAATGAACTTACTTCACAATGAACAACATCATCAAGGTTAGCCATTGTACAATTAGTGCAAAACCACTTCAGAATTTCCACATGCCTCTTCAAAGGTTCCCAATCACTATCATCCTCATCTTCATCAAAAGCAGCTTCATAGTTGTAGATGTCCTGTAAAGAAAGTTCACTCAGCAACAAAAAAATGAAAGGATGACAATGTTCTTGCTAGCTAATGCAGCACGTAACCACATTCTTGTTCAAATCAAGGAGTACATTTACAAGCATTATCAAACAGTGGATTCACATTTAAGTTATCTTCTGTAGTCCCATAGGGGATTCCTGCTACATCTTCTCCGCCAGAAGGTTCACCGAGATGGTTTGTTGTGGTTCCATTAAATTCCAGTGTCCCATTTCTGGCTTCTTGATCCAGGCATGGATGCTCGTCATTTTGATTCTGGTTACTATTCTCAGCCTTCCCACTGGTTAAACGACTAACTGGAACTGCTTCAGAAACCATGTTGCACTCAGAATTCACATGGAGAGTATCAGCCAGCATTATTCCTGAGCAAGTGAGAGAAGTTCAAGTCTAACAAGAAATGAGAATAAATAAGGAATAAAAGCATAGCAAGTGCCGAATCTATAATAATTGTGGGATGAAAGAAATACAGTGCAAAGCAGGATTTTTTTTAACCGAGGGACCAAATGCCAATGCTTTGAGAACTATGAACCCTTCAAAAACATGAACAACTTTTCATGGGTGTCATTTCAGAAAACAATCTTATGCAACATACAGTAGCATAATTGGATTGCTTGCAAACTGCAGCGCTGTCACTTGAGAAAAATTACATAATACCTGATTCAAAGGTTTCATCCGATCTAGAACACAAAGCTACACTGTGCTTCACGATGGAACCTTAATCAGTCAATGTACAGACTGCAGTTGCAATTTTTATGAATGAGACACAGTGTTGAAGAAAGAGAAGAGTTCATGTCATTTTACAAACAAAGGGATTCTAAAAAGAGGACAACAAAATAAAAACAACTAGGGCACGTTGAAAAGATTAATCAAATGTAACAGAAATGAAGGCGGCTCATATAAATTGCATCAAACTGCATCAGAACTGCAAATAACTCCAACAAGATTGATTATGAACAGGAGCAGAAAATAAAATGCATCAGCAAATCATATATACACGTGCACCGATCAGAATACTAGTGCAGCAAGCATGTCTCTCACAAGGCAAAATTGCAAATCAATCTACTGTACAGATTATGCCACGAACTAAGAAACCGTCCCAAGATAAGAATTCAGCTCTTTCACTTCAGCTGAGGAATAAGCCCGCGAAAGAATAAGGGAGATGAACGATGCAGAGCGCTGACTATAATAGATAAAATGGCAGTTCTATGGAACATAAAGAGCATGACGAAAGGATGAAAATGCTAAAGGTTTAGGCTGGCCCACTGGAACATTAAACCCTAACAGAGTAACATGCACTGAGATTCGATGTCGACATTGAAGTTTGCAGCATGTGAATTGCCATGGCGACATAGAACTGGAAGAGCAAAGAGAACGTACCTGTAAACCTCTCAGATCCGTGACACAGAACAGAGAGAGCGGGAGAGGAGATTATTGAAATATCGCCCGAGAGGGTTTCAAACCCACACGGAGATGGAGCAGAATGAGAGGCCATCCAATTGCAAATATAACAAATTGAGGGAGTAATAGTGCAAATAAACTCCTAAAAGGAGCAGAATTGTAATTATAAAAATTAAGACCAGTCTTGTAATTGGAGCCCGCCCCCCGTTGAAAAATTACTAGGTGCTAAACCCTGTTACATGAGAAAGCAAATGTTAAATAATATTATAAATTAATAATATTCAATTATTTTTTACAGTTAATTTTATTATTTTTAGAATTTTATGAAAAATCTTAAAACAAGTGAATTTTATTAGTTTGTAATATCAAATAAGTATTGTTACGTAATATGTTTATTACATAGAAAACTCTTATGTTACAGATAATATGTGTTATCTTAATGAAACTAGTTCGAGAAGAGAGTAAGAGGCAGAAGAGAAAAAAAAGGTTACATGAGTGGTTGCACTTGTCAATTTACCATTTTACCCTTTTTCGATTATGAGATTATTAGAAATTAGATTATTATATATAATGGGTAAATATGGAAAATTGAAAGTGAGACCAAAAAGGAAGTATTTGCTTAAAATAGTGATAGAAGATTATTACCATCCTAGAGTTGAGGACAGCTGTTAATGGTATCATTGTTGTGAAAAAAGCGTTTGTAAGAAAAATTCATTTTTAATAAATTAATTCGACTTGAATTTTATTAGTCAATACCTATTTTAATTCTTTTTTTTAATAATACCTATTTGACTTCTTAATAATAGGTAATATGCGCCAAAAAAGGAAGTTAAATGAAAGGGTATAATCATTGTTATGCACGAAGTATGAGGATGAAATTGTGAAAAAAAAAGATTATGTTTGAAAACGAGATAATGATACTGGGAGTCCTATATGTTTATCGATTCTTGTAAGTGAGTCCTAAATATTTCAAAGTGTTAAATCAAGTCTCCTATGTTGTCTGCGTTACAACATCGAGTCTTTTCCGTCACCTGTCATTACTTTAAACTGGTAAAACTGGCATGTATCAATGTCACGTCAAGTTAAAGTAACGGTAGGTGACGGAAAGGACTCGGTATTATAACGCAAACAACATATATGACTTGATTTAACACTTTGAGATATTTAGTACTTACTTGTAAGAATCGACAAATATATACGACTTCTGATGTCTTTATCTCGTTTGAAAACCCTAACTCTACCATAAACATCAGTCCTGATATTTAAAAACCCTAACGATTTAGTCTCTTATCGTAATTTTCATTCTTAGTGCTTAAAAAATCATAACAATTTAGTCTCTCTGCATGAGAGGTTCTTTAAACATTGTGAATGATATAGATGACAAAATAAGACTGAAAACAAATACGAAGACAGTAATATATATTTCAATATATTTCAGCTGTTCATCCTTTGTGCATAAAACATGAGTAGAATACCATTTTCGTCCTCAATATTTCATGCAATCATCATTTTTTTTTATCTCAATGTAACTTTGCCATCAATATCATCCTCGATATTTAAAAACTCTAATATAAGTTGACTCAAGTGGTAAGATATTTGTTCTCCTTAAGCAAATGTCTCGCATTCGAATTTTTTTAAATGGAGAAGTTTCATATCGAGAGAGTTTTATCCCTTAACGAGCTGACCAGGCTCGAACTGGATTAGTCAATAATCTAAATAACTTTTGAATATCGGTGATTCACACAAAAAGAGCCCTAATAATTTAATCTCTTACTATCATTTTCCTTCATATTTAGTATAGTTGATGCCGATCTCATCCGGTGACCGAGAGGTCCTGGATTCGATTTCTTCAATAGGACTTTCCGCACCCTTTTACTTTTCCTTCCTTATACTCTTTTTAAGTTTATGTGTCTCATTATACACTTAAAAAAAAATCTAACAATTTAGTCTACCTGTATGGAAAAGAATTTTTAAATATTAAGAATGATATCGGTAATAAAATAAGATCGATGACAAAATTGATCACTGTAATCTTTCTCAGTATCTTTCAGCAGTAACAGTATCTGAACACGTTGTATATTCGCATTCCGTGGTAGCATTTCGTTGCTGCACAAAAGAACAGAAGCCCGCATGCTGTCCGAGCTACTGGAACTTCGAACCGCAGCGGAAAACACTCGGGATTGTAACACTCTCGAACGCATCTGAGTTCTATCGAACATCTTATCCAAGATTACAGCAAACCGAATCTACAGGTACATGTTTGTTCCAGCATAGGTTGCCCTAATGACTTGAGCTTATTAGAGGGGCGCATCAGAGGCTGTTTTGTCTTGTGCTATTACCTATCACAGTAAACATATTTTGGATCGGAATTGGGAAAAGATCGAGATGGAGTGGCCAAGACCAAGAAAGTTCGAACATTGACGTTATCTAGAACACGGGATCGACGCATGGTCGCATCTATGTGGACTCAAAGTTGGACTGCCTCAACAAGGAATGGCCCAGAGAAGAGAATGAACCAACCCATGTTTTTGTATATGAGCGCCCGAACATACAGAAAAACCAAACGTATCTCAACTTCGCCGATCCGATCTTTCAGGTTTGATTTCATTTCAGGAGACCGGGCCCGGGGGGTTGGGGGGTGTGGTGTGGGGGGGACCGACCGGAAGTCGAGCAAAACCGAAGAAGTTCGAGGTTGAGAGGAGGAGGAGGAAGAGGAGGAGGATCGATCAATCTTGCCAACAGAGAAGCATGACGACGCATCGGCGAATGATGTAGAGCCTGCTCCTGTGCTCCTTGAGGAATCTTCCATGGCCTTTACATGGAATATTCATCTTCCTCCTGGATGAGCTGCTCTCCATCACCACCTCTGCACCATTCCTCATCATCTTCACACTTGTGTATGTATATATGTATTTCCTTCTAGTTTCTCGAGGAGACCTTGGTGAGCTGATCTTCTTCTCTACTTCGTTGATGGAGGGTCATCTCTCTGTGAAACAAATCAGAATTGCGTGGGGAAGAGGATGAGACTGTGGAGGGAAACCACATTGTGAGACAATGAAGATGGAGGCCTTTATATAAAAACACACACACACACACTTTCATTTTTAATCCATGACTTCACAAGAAAATAGGGGAAGAAGAGAACAAAAACGTACAGATAGTCTAGAGGCAGCTGCTACGCGAAAAAATGGATAAAAAGAAGAGGAAATAAAACGGTACAAGAGTTCGGCTGATGACAATTAAACCTGGCGAGTAAGTCTAGTATGTAAATGGGTATATCACATGGTAATACTATTACATATATACCGATATAATTCAGTCGTTTATAAGGTTTTGTAATTATTTTGAAGGTATTATTAAAAAAAATCTTAAAATGATTGAATCTTATCAATTCGTGATACCACGTCAGTATTATCACACGGTATACATCGGTTACATGCAATACTCTCTCGAATCTAGGACCTCTTAGATGTGGGTCGAAAATAGTATCAACTGTATCGAGTACCCTTCTCCAAAATCTCCTAAAGCTTAGACTAAGAAAATGTTATTGAACTCTTTTCTCATCTATATACATGTATATATGTATGTGTGGACCAATCCCATGTTTCAAGCAATGGTCCTTTTTCTTTCACCAGGCACTTTGGGCCCCAAGCTCCCCTCATTGTAAGTGCACTTTCCACCATCGGTGCCGGTTCAACCTGTCTGCACACCCAACAAAAAATAGGAAAAAGAGAAAACGATAGCCAGGTCGTCCCGTCCAATCAGATCGATCGACTTAACTCCTGGATCTTGGAACCATGCGAGGTAGGCCCAGATCAACAGTTCGAAGTCTTTCTTTTGCAGCCACAGTTGATGGTGCATTGACAATGGTACTAAAGAGAATAGGTCAGATTTAAGTTGGAAACCAAGCAAGGCCACTTATCATATTCAACAGTGGAGGCTAACGTTGTTGGGCCTAGGCATGTCTGGCAATAATGCAAAATAATAATAATAATAATAATAATAATAATAATGCTCTTTTTTTAAGTCGGTGTGGTTCAGTGTGGCGGATTTTTTTTAAATACTTCGAACCATCGGTTCTTTTCCACGTATAATAAAAGACATCTGACCCGTAGAATATCTCCGTAACTTTATAATTTTGTCTCTTAACCCGTGGAGTCGAAGAATGTGTCGGGGGAAGTTTCCAAGTCCCATCCTACCTTCATCTTTTTTCTTTATAGGACGTTCAGAGTGGTGGATGCTATCACGAGTTTGTACCCTTCTCTGTAAACGTGTTGTATCTCCGTCCATTATTCCTCAGTTAAAAGGTGACTCGTAATGGAGCCCACCTGCGAGGAGATATATGGCGTCCGCAAACTCCTGTACCTGATAGGATTCTCTGCACAAAATCCGAATCTACCACTAGGATAATTTTCCGTATACGCAGGATCAGAACTATAATTGAAATGACCCACTAAAGTTCCGCACGAACTGCAGTCGCCACACTAATGTTACATGAAAAGTATCCCTTGCCTTCACAATCTCTCGACAATTCACCGGCCCCGACCGACTTTCAGTACCCAGAGACTGCACCGTCAGTACTAGTACTGAGTTTCGACCAACAAAATCCGGGCAGACTACACTCAAACTAACACAAATTCTCTTTTTCGATTTGTTATAAATTAAAACAAGATCTTCCCTGTTCGATTAGAGGAGTCGACTGCTCTAAGTACAATTTCATACCCAACATTGAATCTCGTAAAATTCTCAACGGTGGTAATCCCCGTATTTTCTCAAACTTTTCCTTCCATTTTTTGAACGGGAGATTAATCATCGTCTCTGCATTATCTCAAACTTGCGAGTAAACCCGGCAAGGGATAATTGGCAGACACTGAAGATAAAGGCGCGTGGGGCCACCGGCCACGAGAGACTTATAAGAAAGCGTACGGAGAAGGTAGGGAACGCGGGCACGTGAAGTTCACGGGACAGGAGAGGGCCTTGTCCGGCTCAAGGCAGACAACCTAAGTTTTCTCCAATCTTCTGGCCCCGAGCCACAGGGACACAGCACATACTGTCCGAGCATGGTTCATCCGGTGATACCCGATTAAAATTGATTTAAGCAAAAAAACGAACGCACTAAAAGAAGATATTGTAAATTTCAATTAAAATATAACAATTATTTTATTTATTTACAGTGAATAAATAACATTCAATTGATAATATAGATAAACTCAATTGTTCTTACTCTCAGCTCAGAACACGCATGCGATTTGACGAAATGTCAATTCCCTGTGGAGCCATGAACTCGACCCTTCAATTTGGAATCGCGGGTTCAGTTCTCCGCCCGACCGGGGTACGCCCCACGAGTCTCTTCCCCTCGATCGCGCTGCCATCCCTGCCCTACAAGTAACGCTACACGACACAAGGCCGACTCGATCGCTCGAAAAGGGTTTCTCGTGGCTCGCAGTGGAAAACGTGGAGGAAACGAGCCGCCAAATTAATCCAAGGATACTACTATACGAATGTGGTGCACGTGGCCGAACGCTGTATCGGGACGTCGCGAGATACGATCATCAGAATTCGTCAATACTTCTTAACTGTGTAAAAAAAGGCTAGGAATGCACCAACATGACCTATTAAAATTTTTTGATATATTTTTTTCTTAATAAAATTTTAATTTAATTATCATGAAAAATAGTGGTTGTGATGGCTCTAAAATTTGTTCGAATCTCCTCCATGCATTTGCATCTAAATATTTACTAAAAGTGTGTCCTTTGAACCTAACCTTGGAAAACTAGCTTTTATCATATACTGAATCTTTGGGGTATTATATTGACATAGTCGATGCTTAACTCATTGTTCAATTCGTCCGATAGATCCGCAACTAGACTTTTATTGCTAAGGAGGGACAGAAAAATTCACTTTCATTGATAGAAAAATTTCGATTTGAGTTATGTGAATTAGAAAAACCACTAACGGAGGAGCTCTACCCCCTCACGAGCCCATGAACAAACCCTGCAGGCTCATGAATTCAGGAAAGTTCATACATAGACACTTGTATAAGTGATCTCATCAATGGTTACGAGCTCAAGGGAGAAATCCAACCTCCGACATCGCTCACAAACATTCAATGACAATAAAGAAAATGGAGCTATCATTTATTCAATATTTACAAGAAGCGCCACATTACTATTTTGCAGTGAAGGAAACAGTTTATGTACATTGATCTTTTTACAAGACAGCCATCACCAGACTTTGATTTTGGAGGGCAAAAACCTGCACACACTACCCTACTTCAAAGCTTCACCAAATACAACAACAAGCAGAGTATTGCCTCAGTACAGGTTACAGTACAGTTTGTCAACTGAACTGTGACGACTGAATTCCTACTATACAAATAATAATTTACCTCTATAATTCACATATAGTTCGATTGAATAGAGTAAAAATGGCTTTCAATCAGCAGTTAGGGGTCTGACCTTTCTTCTTCAACTTCATGGACTTCTGACCTGGAAGGCGCTTCTCATTGGATGACCTCTTATGGGGACCCACGAGCAGCAGCTGTGACATAACGTAAGCTAGTAACTCCTCCCGGTGGGAGAAGGTGAAGTCCAAATGGGCATACTCGAATTCTCTATAAGACACTTCGACTCCCAACTCCTTCATGAGCCTGTAGTGCTTCCTCACCATCGAGGGCTTAATCACCTTGTCCTTCCTCCCAGCAACCAAATCGACCGGCACATCAATTAGTCCATAGTGTTCACTGAGATCCAGTGGCTCAGGAGTCCCATATGCAGCAATATTCACAGATGGACTCCCGTAATCATACATCCTAAACTTCCCTGACCGCTTGATCTGCGCTAAATGGAGTGCCACTTGAAATGAAACCCCGGGCATGTCATTCATATTGTAGTGAGGCAGGCCCAGGACCCCGACCCAGTTCGAGCTGTCCCCACCCACCACATAACTCATTAGGGTTTGGACCAATCCACCGACAGCAGGATAGTTATGGAAGTCCCGGGCCAACTTGTTCAGAAGCATGCGGAAGAACCGGGTCGGAATATAGAATGCAGGAATGAACCGGGATATGATAGGAGACAGCAACAGCAGCAGGTTTTCTACCAAAGTAAAAGCTAAGTTGGAGTCACCGTGAAACCCAGCAGGGGATAATAGGATCAGTCTTGAGAGCCTATGTGGCTTCTCCTCGATTCGACGTGTGATTATGTACATTAACATGGCAGCTCCTCCGAGACTGTGGCAGATTGCACAGAGACTGTAGGGCTGATGATCTTCGTAAGTTAATTCTTCCATGGAATCAGGTTGGTTAAGTTTCAGTTCTGATGTTTTGACCTCGTGGATCTTCTCTATCATTGCGGGAATGTCTTTAGTCCCATGCTCATTGATGGAATATCGCCAGTACCTGCATAAATTCGCTACATTAGGCAGAGTGCATAAAGGAAGTCGGGTAAATGTGCAAAATATTAAGGGATTTCATGGGTAAACTCACTGTCGAGAAGAAATGTTCTTGTTGACATGTTCCCTTGAAACCAGACCACGGAAGTTCCCCAGGAAAACATCATACCCTGCAAAGGAAGGAATAGCAACAGAGAGTCAATCTCGAAGATCTGTGTATTAGGTTCATTAGTAGCCTGGAGGTGGGCAAACAGGAACCTTGATCATATGCTGCAAAGGCTGGAGAGCCAACAACACCATTTGATACCCACCTGCCACAGTAAGAGGCACTCATAAAAATGGAGGTAATGTAACTATGAAAGCCAGAATAATGATCTTAGATGTTGTAAACCTAATAATGGGCAGTTAATTTTTGGTTTAAATAAGAAAAAGGCAGACAAGGATTAGAATATAGGTTCCTTCTTATGATAATATCAGATCATTGTACAACCAAATAAAAGGGAAAAAAATGACTAACCCCATTGATGAATCCAATATTCCGTGCTGTAAATAAACAGCTTTCCTCGCATCACGTCTGCAACAGAGGCAGATAACTCATGAAGCAAGATGTACTGCATAAACATTTAACATGGCAAGAAAATAGAATGCTGGAATACCTTGGGATTCTTTCCAACAGAAGAACATATCCATCATCAGTAACAACATGAATAGCTTCATATGGGTACCTGAAAGAGGCGGAAAGTGAGATGCTACAAAAAAAACACCAAACCAGGAGCATGAAACAGGTAGACAAGGGAAACCAAGCAGGTATCAGTTAAGGACATTACCCTAGCTCAGTTATCACATCCTGACATGTTCGTGCATCTGTATTCAAGGGATTATTGAACGAAGTTTTACTCTCCGAGAGAGCAGGATCATTCTCTCCAAGGGTTGCAGTGATCTCTGAGGTTTCTGAGGCTATGCGTGGAACCTTACTATATTCGCTATGGGATGAGAAGTATCCACACAGTACTCTTATAGCTTCTGTGGGTGAGAGGAAGTAGTGTGCAGCCTTATGGAAAACATCGAATATAGCCTCTATAGAAATCTCCATAGCTAAATGAAGATCCTGGTGTAGCAAATGAAAGAGAAAACAGACAGAGAGTGAAATTAGAAGATTGGTATGAATGCAAGACTAGCATGCTAACTTTTGGTTACTAGAGTTGTTTCTGTACCTCAATGACTCCACGTCTCTTGTCTGTCGTGCGCTGAATAACATGATCCTTAAGAGTTTGTGCTCTCATCACAGAATTTACTTGTGAAGGGCTCTGGGTTCTGGAGGGAGAGGAAGCTCTCGCCCTCCTAAAGAAAATGCGAGAAATTGTAGCCAGCAGGAGCCGTAGCGGGAACAGAACCCAAGAAAATATGCGTCTTATCCAACCCTTCTGCAGTTTGCCATGTCTTGAGAAAGAACTAGTCCTGGAGGGTCTTGAGATTTGGGATAACGGCGAAGCAGGATAGGTATCTTCATCACTCTCATATTCTTCTGACGAGTAACCTAAGCTAGAACCAGTATCAGAATCCACTGAGAGCTCGTGGATGAACTGATTAAACGAGGACACACCACTGCCGCAATCAAAGGACAAATATAAACACTAAGAAGATCAGCTCAGCTTTCCCAGATCACAAAAACAATAACTGCACAATCATGGCGCTTGTATAATTCAAGAAAATGGGAGGGAAACTATCATTGTGGATCGATCAGCAGGTACCACAAAAAGGAACTCCTTACAGAGCAACCCAGGACGTAAAATGCATATTTGAAATACCGATTAGTTACCTTCATTGCTATTCAAACAAGAAAGAAATTTATTTTTAACTATTCATCTGAACTTAAAATAAGCAGCGACATGACAAAACTTGCAAAAAGGGATTCACCGACCACCAGAATTCCTATAAATATGAAGCAGAACCATAAATTCTGAATGACAGTACCCTGTAACACTTTCTCGTCCCATTGACATTATCAGCGAGTTAATGCACTGGTGGTTAGGTATAGTTTTTTAGAGCAAGACTCACTTCTCCATCCACCGAGGGAATCGAGGTCCACGGAGCGTAGGCCTCAGCTCCCAACCATGCATGCCTTCTAGAATATTAGATTTCCCAGGCAAAAGGGTCAACAGGATTGCGGAGATCCCATTTATAAGCCTCACGATGTTGTTCAAAGATTCATAAGTGATTGTCTTCACTGATCTGCAACACACACAGCAATTAATAATGATATGACTCAATTAACTGAATCAACACGGAACGAGGATCTCAGCATGTCCTCTATCACGCCTAACCAGCAAGTAGATAAGGAAATTCAACGCTGTAAATCAGCGATCAAATAAAGGAAATCAAATCAATGTATCGCTATCTCATTGATCAACGTAACAGAAACACCAATGCATACATAAAACTAACAAAAGAGGGAAATCAATGAGGCCGAATCCCCAATACTCTTCTCCAATCATAAGCTGCTGCGATCAACTCATGCCCATAGTCGAGGCTCAACCTCAAGCATTTCCTCCCCTTAAAGACACCAATTTGCATCCAATTCGAGTTCATTCAGGGCATCAATCGACGCGACTGAACACATGATCGGAGAACAGCAGCTGAATCTGATCAAAATGGGAAGAAGGAGCCTTAGGACTCACTCTTTGGCAACGGCGAGGCCGTTGTCGACGAGTCGATGCATCGTGACCATCATCAGAAGCTTCCGAATCTATCCCGGCGACAGCAGCGGAAGGGATCAGAGCAGAGATCGCAGAGAGAATTTAGGGAGTTTTTGATTCCGGGAGAATTTATAGAGAGACGATGAAGATAGAGATAGAAAACGAACAAGTCTGAGATCGGATAAGGAAGGTAACGGCGATTCCTGGCGTCAGGCGAGAGTCGGTTACGTTTGACGTGGGGTCGGTAATCCGCCGTGGCGGGGCGCGATTGGATGAGGGCAGTTGCGTCGGCGTCAGGCATTTATTGACTCAGGACTCAGGAGTAGCGTGCGGGGGTTTCAGGTGTGGGGCGTGGGCGCGGGCGTGGACAATGAGAGACACGTGGTCGGCTCGCTTCCGAGCCGCGGACACTTTTTCGCCGTACTGTAGAAGATTTTTTTCCCCTCGTCAAATGCTGGCACGCATAACACATGGTTCGACTTATTCTAAAACTCATTCTTTGATTAAAAACTACTTGATACAGACATGTGTTATGTACGGAAAAAAAGTGAGTATAAAATACTCTGAAAATTCGTGCAATTAAATTATTTATTGATAACTTATTACATTTTAATTCAACATTTTCAGTCATTATTAATATATTATGTCATTTTACATTTTTAATTTTACAATTTCAAACAATTCATTAAAAATATAATAGATTTTTACTGCTAAAATTATAAATACGGAAGGATATAGGATGAAATATGAGAATCTGAGCAATAAATGAAAGATTTTTGTTATTAAGATCGTAGATATAAAGCGAGAGAAAAATAAATAAAATAATTATTTTAAACCCGAACTGAAAATCATATGCATATCATAAATTTTTAACATGTAAATTTGATTAATGACAAATATGAAAAATTAAAAAAGCCGTCAAACTTCCCAAACTTTTAATAGTATAGATTAAATTTGAAATCTTTTAAAAAATCAAGAAATCTCTTCGCCTTAATTTGGAGCACACTCAACATCTGACCTCGAGTTGAGTCGCGCATTTGAGTTCCACACTTGAGTCTGACGTGGTATGAACCCACACGATTGGCTCTGATACCTTTTGAAATTTTTACCTGGCCTACAAGAGACCGAACTCGTTTCCACCTAAAAACCCAAGCTATCAGGTAGAGATACCCGATTATCTTATAAACTCATTATTATCCTCTTATATATCGACTTCTTAAACTAAATGGAAAGATGAATGCAAAGAAATTGCAGTGTAAATGGATTTGTCCTGTGATCCATTCCATTTCTTTGTATTTTTACATACCAAACACACACAAATTGAAAGGAAAACTATGAAACAAGATGCAGATACAAAACTTGTTATATCTCAATGGGATTTTTGTTAAAATACATACTTAACTCTAATAAATTGAAAAAATGAACTATCAATTGTTATTGCATCTTCGAAAAATCGCTATTTTTGAGGCCCTTTTCAGTTCCATTCCCACCTAGACTGACTTCAAACTGATCTCCTCACATTGATTCACCGTGAAGCAACCGACCCAAATCAGTTGCTGAAGTTGCTTGGGATGTTCCAATCTTAGTTAAGTTAACTAAGTTGTTCCATGGATTTGGTGCTGTTGACAAATGTAGCACTTTTCTCAAATCCGTCAAGAACAAGAATCCTTACTGCTTCTACACCGCGTTGTAGTGCAAAATCCACCTGAAGACATTCCATTCGAGGAAAAACAATGAATGACCAGTGAAGTGCACCATTTTCTTTGCTGAAAATGAGAATTCTTTACTAACCTCTTCACGCTCTTGTCTATTGAATGAGGCGAGAACAAAGCTTGCTGCATCCATTTTACCAGGAGGCCGCCCAATACCTAGGAAAAAATCCAAAGATGTGGGTGCTGGTATGAAATGATGGACTGAATATGCAGATACTGTAAAATTACAAGACACTAACCAATTCTTAAACGGGGAAAATCACGGCTTCCTTTGAAACGATCGATTATACTTCTCATCCTAAGAGTACAATGCAAGGAATCAGCCAACAGAAGCTTTTCGCAATCGAACAAATATAAAGAAAGTCACCACAGACTTTCTTGGTAGTGCATCAAGAAAAAAATGGAAAAGTGTAATCCCATCAATAGTCTTCGTCCATGATTACAGAGGATGGAAATCTTTCAGGAAAAGGGGAATAATAATCTCACCCATTATGTCCGCCATGTCCACCTTTTGGCAACAACCGAAGTTTTGCGAATGGCAAATCTAAGTCATCATAAATCTGCAATAAAACAAAGGAAGCATACTAAGAAAACTTTTTTTTTGCCAAACAAAGAAAACATGGTTAAGAAAAGAGAAATAGAGAATTCTGAAGAAAAAAGGTCATACCACTAACACTTGCTTCAAAGGTATCTTATAGTATGAAACAATAGGTGCAACCTACAAGAGAGGCTCCATAAGATCAACTAAATATCCGTTGTAGAGGAAGGTGGTCTTCACTAAAACAGGGGAGATGTTTAAGTAATAGATTACTCACTGACTCGCCACTAACATTCATGAATGTTTGAGGTTTGGCAAGTATAACAGGAACATTTCCAATAAAACCTGGAAAAATGAGAATCAGAGTTCCCTGAAATATAAAATGGAACACCAAATAATGAAGCAGCAGAGAAAGTGCCTTGCATATGTGGGGCTTCATAAGAAAAGAAGTGAGGATATTCAGTAATACCTTTTCCGAATAAAGCTTTGAAATTAATACTTTTCACAGGTATCCCTTCTGCTTCAGCAATAGCATCCACCAACTCGAAGCCAATCTACATTGGAGAGATAGATCAAGGTAAAACAAGCTGAACAACGACACGGCACCAACATAACCTTTCACTTCAAAATTTTTGTTCACCGAAATCAGAAACAATCTCCTCTTGTTTAACAAGCTACAAAAGAGGCCATGCTTGGAAAAGAGAGAGTTTTTTGCCAAATTGGGATCAGGTGAGTGACTTCGAAGGCTAAATGCACCATACGGCAATCCCTTGTATATTTCTATATTCACATAAAAGCATATTATACTGATTGCACTCTCAGCGTTGAAACAGAAGGTTTTCCTTAATGAACAGCAGACAGTATTTCAGCAAGTTGCAGCGCCAAAGATGATTCTTTTGCGCTGAACACCACTTGATCTCCCACTATATTGAGCTCCAAATAAATGAACAGAGCTAAATTTTGCCTCTTTAGCAATATAGAGCTACCAGAGAAAGAGAGAGGCTGAGAAGGTACGGACATTGTGGCGGGTGCCCTGGTACCTCTTTCCGGGGTTTCCCAGCCCCACGACCAACCACGGATGCTGTTGCTTCTTGACCTCCCCGGCCGGCGATTCAGATGAAACGACTGTTGTCGCCGGAGTAAAAGAAGACGAAAGATTCTGTGGCATTATCCTCCAATCCCTACAAATTACGTCACCCCAGGAAGGGAACGGTGAAGGGGACAATGAAGCGAGCTGGGGAGAGAGGATGCTGAGACGGCGGCGAACGGGAAACCAAGTCGAAGCGATTGGCGACGCAATTGTTCCGAATCTCATGGCTTTCCGGTCCCTGGCGAAGAAGAGGAAGCAGCAGAGGAATTTCACGTTACTGCGCCGTCGGCAACTTTGACCGGTGCCCGTACGGCGGCTCCCCTATTTTTGAGATATTGTACTCAAAGGACCCCATTTTGCGATATTTAACATTAAAGACCTGAATCTTAAGAAATCTTCACAATATAATGTGATTTAAAATTTATATTGTATGAGGACTAAAGTGAAAATAAATAAAACTAGGTGAGGGTAATGGGAAGGAATTTAGACTTTTGGGCTTATTGGGCTTTGACGAGTCCTGAGGCCCATAAATGATTTGGGCCTGGCCCAGAGGTGTTTTGGTCATGGGAGGCCCAGCGGACCAATTTCCTATGGATTTTTTCTGCCCTGCATTCACCTTATCATATATAAAAAAAGACAAATAAACTCATACTAATCTATATTTAAATCGGATCAACCTATTAATCGACCATGTAAATTTACTTTTCTTATTAAGAAAAACAATGCATAGTTAAATGTTTTTGTCTCCCTCGCACGAGAAAATATAAGACATTACTGCTCACCACGATGTAGTAAGGAAATGCCAGTAAAATTACTCTAATTATTAATAATTATAGCAAATATTCGGGTGAATTTCTCGTAGGCTTTTCTCAAGTTCAGAAGGAGCAGTTGTCCCCGAACAGCCCCATTAGATCCATCCAACCAAGTTACTGTGTGTAATTACAAATATAAGCGGTAGCATCAAATTTCACGTGTCAATTTATTCTTAAATTCCTTCTATTCCTTCTTTTTTTTTCATCTACACAGGTTTGTAACAAGAAAAAAAAATTAAAGATAAATTAATTTAATTAATCACAAAGCAAGCAGCTACTTGAATTTTTTTTTTTTTGAAATTCCTCTCTTTTGAGTACTAAATTAAGAAATTATACCAACTTGGGTTGACCTAATGGTTCCCTCGCTAGACCTCCAAATGGGTGATCTCAGGATCGAATCCCAGGTTGGGAGGGTCGACGGGAATTTTCCTAGGGATCCCGGCCCGATCACAAATTAGTCTCGATGTGCACTTCAGCTAGCTCGGAGATGTGGTGCAAAAAAGGAAAGAAATTATAAAAACACCATCATGAACAGGTATCAGCTTATCTGGCTATATATACCGACTGATATTTATTTAATCAGTTAATTGTAGATCATTATCATGTATTTTAAAAAAATATAATAAATAGTGAAATTTCTATAAAATTTCCTTTTTTCTATTATGAAGGAGAGTCGCTCATCTAAAAACTTGGAAATTTCATTAACGAAAGTCGAATATGTAACTTTTTAATCTCAAATCAGGAGTAATAACACTGTACTAAACCCGCTTTATGCCGTAAAATAATCCCAAAATCCGTGTAACCGAGATATTTCCCATTTAAATATTTGCTACTTGGTAAAAAGTCAATTGGTCAACGATATCGACATGGTGCCTCCAGTACTTTGCACAGTTGTCATCGAAATGAATCCAGTGAATCATTTCAATTCGCGAAATTTAACAGAACGGAAATACGATAAGATGAGTAAAATACGATAATTCAATTAAAAAAAGAAAAAAAAATTAAGTAAGATATATAATATTTATGAATTTTCTCAAATTCAAAAGTACAATCGTCCCACACCCTTAAATCGGTCCTCGTTATTCTCTACGTATTCAATTCTTCCCTACACCATCAAAGATGGCGCACCGTATCGATAACTTTGTCTGTGATAACAGACGGTACGGGCCACTAAGGTACAGTCGAATCCGGTCAATCAATCTAATAAGAAATACAACTTTCTCTTAACCGTGAATTTTCTTGCTTCACGCGTATCAAATCGAAACCTTACTTAATCAGAGGGAGTATCAAACCGCGCGTTACTCAACTTAATAAGCTGCAATTAGAAGCTTAAGCTTCGGTTTGAAGACATAACCCAAGTGTTGACTTTGACTTGATTAATTTATGTTACCCGAAATGATAAAAGCCGAGAAGCCATCATCCCCTCGCAATTTGCATTATTTATATATTTTTTTTGGGTAGAGCAATTTTCATTTTTTAAAATATAAATATCCTCAAATATCTGTATATAACTTGTATATATGGTTGATTATAATATATACGAACAATTATATACATATATATATTTCTCTTTTATATATATACACACACGTACCCGCGGCGCAGTTTGACTCATTAGCTGTTAAATTGGATCAGAGGCCAATTAGGGTTTTTTTTTTTTTTAAGTTGACCAAATAAGAGAGTAAAATCATTATCAAGTCCAGATAATGATTTATACCTTGATGGATGAGTGAGTTTATCATATACCTTGAGCGATACTGTCCGCGTGTATGCGAATTAGTGAAAATCAGTCGGATGAAACTTGCACACATATATATATATATATCCTTCCTAATCACTAGGATTCTAAATATCAGATTTATACATAAAATATATATACATACACATCCACATAATCATAAACACATTCAACAACCTTATCGGTACTTAGGACGTGCTAAATCATGTTTTTATTTCGAGTAAAATACCAAATTTATCCTCAAATTTACAGTGAGCTATAGTTTAATTCTCAAAGTTTTAAAGCTGACAATTGGGTCCTCGCTATTTAGTTCCCTTGGTCAATTTGATTTACGCGTTATAACACAGTTTACAGATATTGACGTGGACGGTGGGTTTAAAACGATGATCGATACATTCACTCACATATTATATCTATATATATATATATATATATATATATTACATTGAGAGATGCATGCATACACACGTTCAGAATTAAATAGTGATGAGCTAAGCAAGTTGATGCAATACATACATACGGCAGTGTGTACGTATGTACCATTAAGTCAAATCAACCCATAAAGGTTGGTGAGAGTGAAAAGGAATTGCGTCGCTTAAGCAGAGGTGTCGGGTTCGAGCCCCTGTGAACGCAGCAGACCTTCCTAGTAGGGGTTCCCGGAAAATCGCCTGATAATATACCGAATCCGAATTAGTCTGCCAGCCTTCGGGTATCAGACACCGGGTGGGAAACAAAAAAAAGTCAAATCAAATAATTTACCAGAAAAATGAAAAAAAAAAAAATGGGCATCATATTCATATCAACGTGATGCCCATCTTCACTTGTTCGAGAGAAAAAAAAACTAAATATAAGGATATTCTGAAATTATTATAATGTCAAATAAAATGAAATACCTAATAAATTAGACGTACGACCATCGGTTTCGGCCCGTATATAACATGGAACTTGACTTTAGCATCGAAGAAATTAGGAATTTGATCGAAAAAATTAAGCTACTAAATACTAATATTTATCTTTTTTATATTTTCGATTTTTTTTAAAATTATGTTACGCGGAATTGTACCTTTTTAAAAAAAAAAATGTTTTTGCTTAGTATTCGGAGTTAATGGGGAAGAGAGCTGTAATGGTCTGGTGAGGATTCCGGCCAGCGCGAGCACATGGTGTGGTATGATTAACGCCGTTTTATGCGTCGCTGACTGTCGTTTTGCTTGGTCAAAGTAAACGCTTAGATTAAGTTAGACTTCTGACTCTGTCTCCCTACAATTTAAACAAAAGCTGCCCCCTTCAAGTCAACGCCGCTCTCTCTCTCTCTCTCTCTCTCTAGAGTTAATCGGATAATTAACATTTAATATTAATTTATTCAATTATCATATTTTAATTTATATTTCCTCACACCACGTGATCATATAAGATCACCTATGAATTTCTCGTTTAATAGATATACCTGGTGATAATAATTATATAATATCATAAATTAATAATATTTCAGTAATTTTTAGAATTTAAAAATTTTAAAAATGAAAAAAACTAATTTTATTAACATGTTGCACCACATAAGTATCATGTGATATACTCTTTATATATTAGACTTTCTCGATTCAATCATTATATTGTTTAACTGTTTAATCTAATCATTTACATTCAATAATCAAGTTTAAAAAAAGAATTTAAAGAATGGTAATAATTTTCTTTTATTTACTTAACAGTACACTGTACCAAAGAATTTCCCCTTTTATACCGTTCATTTATCGTGTGTTATGTGTGTGTGTGTATATGTATGTCTGCATAAATGTATATATTTCTGATGACCCGGCTGGCATTCTCATCTAGCCCTCCTTACAAGTCGCAATACAAAAAAAAAAAAAAAGAGGAAGGAATTTTCATTTTTTTTCCCTGGTGAATTTTTCTCCATAATCTTGTATACGAAATAGGCAGAGGACGTTGACACAAACGTATTAGAAGAAAGTTTTTAGTGAAGCGGTCATACTATATAAGTGATATTGATATAGTATATCTGTCTAATTGGGGATTGACATGTCATCAGTAATTATACAATTATGATTATTAAATTTTAAAAAATCTTAAATAAATAAAGAATCGTAATTAAAAATAAAGTATAAATCACTTATAAAAAGAAAATAATATTTAAATGGTAAAAAAATTAAAAAAAAACTTAATAAATGGTGAATCACAATTAAAAAAATATGTAAAAGATGAATTTTGATTGAACGAATATAACAAAGTCAGTATCGCTTATGTAGTATGACCTTTACACTGAATAATCTCTCACGCTGTAGAAATATATGTTTGGGACATTTGGAAAATGATGTGGCTGGGCATGGCTGAATGGGCACTATATACTTGCATCAGGTGACACGTAGGCAGCCTATCCAAGCTGACGCGATGATTTTAACAATTAAATTTAGTTTTTTTCTTAGGGATTGTTTCAAAAAAATTCCGAAAATAATTAAATTTAATTGGCCGGCATCACCGTTTAACCATCACCACCATTGAGATGTTATCACGTGATGAAATTGTGACATAAGATGCGTTCTCTGCATGATTAGAAGGAGAGAAAATTGTACGCAGAATGGTAATTGTTACTGTTGGGATTTGGACCGACGTCGAAGTATCGATCGATTCTTATAACAATGAAGATAGTAGCGGAAATAAGGGGAAGGGGAAGAGCATATCGCACACTCATATACGTGGTTTCGGACAGTTAATCCCGTACTCTACGGACTAAGGAGGTAGCTAGTATCTTCACTGTATCAAATGGAGTACAAAATATCAGCAATCTCACAATAGGCACTCTCTCAATTCCTCTCATCACTCTCATATTGATCAAAGACCCTGATCTCTTATTCATATCCATACAAGAGAAATATATAAAATCAGAAAATATAAATAAATTATACATCTTATATATCGAGATATATATTTGATTTTAGAAAATCCTACTAAAAAAGAAATAACGAAAATACAATAATTTACAATAGTAAAATCTATGGATTTAATTCTTAATTATTTGGTCGATATCTCGACAAATATGAGTTATATTTTAGTAGTTACCTTACAATGACACCCACTCATATTTATAACTGGAAAAAATCTTAGATAATTATACATCCCAATGATGTGATAAGAAAATACCAATTAAATTACTCAAATTAATAATAAATATAATATTTGTGCAGACGATTAATATTAATTTACTCGTTTATCATAATTTAAACTATATTTTCTCGTGTGATAGGATAAACTAAAAATTTCCAATGATTAGTCACTACCAGCTGCCATGCATGCATGCTTAATTCAAAAGAAGTTTGACATTTAAACCTATAATTAAGAAATATTTTACTTGAGTGGAAATTTCTCGTAATTTTAACATTTTTATAATCTAATATTATAATTATGAAATTATTCATTTCAAATTTAAATTAGTAAGAGTTAAATGAATTTTTTTTGGTTTGATTTGCACCACACAGTATCCCGGAGTCAGCCGAAGCGCACCTCGAGACTAATTCGCGATCGGGCCGGGATCATTGGGAAAATTCCCGTCGACCCTCCCAACCTGGGATTCGATCTTGGATCACCCATTTGGGGGTCTAGTGAGGGGACCACTAGGCCAACTCCAAGTTGGTAAGTTAATTGAACTCTTAATATTAGGCATATGCATAAAGAAAAATAAAGACTCATTTTTTAAATTTTCGTTCAAAATATATTAAAATTAATATCCAAAAATTAAAAACCAATTATAAAAGACCTCTCCTCCTACAGATCATTCCTCAAGTGCAAAGTCCTCTCCATCTCTAAGCTTGACAGGTACAGCCGAGGCTTCTGCAAAGCATACCATGGGACGTCCCGAAGGAGACTCCTCCGAAACGCCGTCGTACGACCAGCCCGACCTGAGCACCGCCCCCTCCGCCACCTACTACGACCCCACGCAGGAAGACCAGAGCTGCATGCAAGAAGACCAGAGCTACACCCAGCCACCACCCATCAATGAGCCTCCGCCGCTGCCCCAGCAGCAGCATGGGACATTTAGCCGCGCCCCAATGCAGAACCCGCCACCAGCTCAGTTCCCACCGCCGCCACCGGGGCCGGTCCAGTTTCCCCCTCCCAGCCCTCAAATGAACCCTAACGCCCCTCCTCCCCATCCCGCAGCGTACCCTCCATCTCAGCCTGCAGCCTATCCTCCGCCTCCCACGGTCTTTCCTCCCCAGCAGAACCCGCCACCGCCGGCAGCCTACCCGCCGCATAAACCAGCCGTGGCTTTCCCACCTCCGTCACCGCAGCATCTTCAGCAGTTTCCGCCACCTCCTCCTCAGGTCAACATCCAGCCGGTGCAGTTCCCGCCACCGGGGAACCCCCAGGTGGGGTATCAGATGCCACCGCAGTCACCGGTGAAACCAGCGGCGCAGGGCATCCCGGTCCAAATGGCGATGCCAAACAGTGAAGGGTGGAGGACTGGACTGTTTGATTGCATGGAGGACCCTATGAATGGTACAGCCACATATACCTATACATATACATATGTCTGTATGCGTGTGTGTGTATATTAACAATCACCCGTGCAAGAGATTGAGTCGGTATCAGGATTGTTTTCAAAATCTATACGACATGAGATTCATTCCTCGATCCAGCCTTTAATGGTTGGCATCCTTTCTCTTTCATTCTTAGCTAACAAATTTTATATGAGTCGCGTTTTCCTTTCCACACTCGATTCACTAATCACAAGTCGGGTACTTTTCCGGACTTCGTGCTAACCGACTCTCTAATACCATATAAAACAATCACCGAAATTTGACATAGAATTCATTTATCAACATTTATGCTACTGTAATCTAGTACTTTCTCGTGAATCCGATGGAGACTGATATTGTCTTGTCTCGTACTTTCAGCTGTCATAACCTTCCTGTTCCCTTGCTTGACGTTCGGTCAGATTGCAGAGATTATCGACAATGGCCAGACCAGTAAGTGAAACTCTCATGCCCTTACTAGTGTTATTTCTCTTGTAATTTAATTAATTATCATCTCGGTGGACTGAGACCAACTGATTGTGGCAATATTGCAGCCTGTGCGACCGGAGCGATACTGTACGCGTTGATAGGGTCGTTCATCGGGATGCCGTGCATCTACTCGTGCACGTACCGGACGAAGCTGAGGAACAAGTTCGGCCTGGTGGAGGCGCCGGCCCCGGACTGGGCCGTCCACTTCCTCTGCGAGGCTTGCGCCCTCTGCCAGGCCTACCGGGAGCTCAACCACCGCGGCTACGACCCTTCCTTAGGTATACTGTCTAGATCTCATTTTATTGAAAATGCGATCTCCTCACAAATAAAAATTTTGTTGGTAAAGAAATGAATGTAAATTCTCAAATAAAATTTTATAATTTTAATGTAAAATCACATCTTTAAGATGCGATCTTATAATAAATATAAATTATTTATATTTGTTAACGGGTTAAATTTTAAAAATACGGCCTCCTTGTTAAATAAATAAGAGAACACATCTTTACAACATTGAGATCACATATTCTATCGATCGTATACACAGAAATAGTCTTCAAAAATGATTTTTTAAGAATTTTTGTTTTAATGTGCGGTACTTTCATGCCTCTCTGTCCAACCCCTCCTCCTCAAAAAAAAGTCAAAGTTTGTCCGTCGGGAAAAGTCAAAGTTGGAAAATGTATAAATGTGAGCGTTTCACTCCATAAGCAACTGATCCAACTCGGGCCTAACAAATGTGGCGCGACATTGAAAAGAAATAACAATAGGTGCAAGTGGCAATTTGTCAGAAATATGAGCCCTTATTGTCAAATTTTTTTTAACAGGATGGATGGGGAATGTAGCAAGGAATCAGCAGCAGCAGCACCAAATGCCGATGATGCCCCCCGGGCCACAAAGAATGATGTGATGGGTCGCCGTAATTTTCTCCAATTCCTTTCCGGTTTTCAGTAAATTATCAACAGACTATTAATGTGTGGCTATGGGAAATACTGAATAGGAATTTTTAATTTCCAGTTAATTTGGGAATTGTTTTGCAAAATTATGTAATTCTGTCTGTGAAGTGGTCCGCGTCTCTCTATTTGATCAAATGTGCTTTTTAATAATCAAGCTCGAATATTCTCGTGTTATTCTATCTGTAAATGGAGAGAGTTTGTCCTAAGAGTTTTATATTTTAGTGATCCTCCTCGACCCCAATTGGATTATTCAGAACCGGTTGGACTTTTGAATACCGGTAATTCATTGTGGCGTGCACGGATATCCGATAGGGTAAGTTCAAGTTAAATTCTAACAGGAACATGATAGATTCAGAGTAGAAAACTGAGGAATCGGTTAAAATAAATTCCGATTCCGATTTTATTAAACGTGTGCTCGGATACCCATGCACACCTTAGTGATTCAGACCGAAAAAAATAATCAAG
The DNA here is from genome assembly GCA_037672795.1 of Lagerstroemia speciosa. NCBI lineage: Eukaryota > Viridiplantae > Streptophyta > Magnoliopsida > Myrtales > Lythraceae > Lagerstroemia > Lagerstroemia speciosa. The sequence goes on from CM075308.1 coordinate 3,555,031, forward strand.
GTCGTCAAATCCAAAGGGATTCAATCGTCCACTCGAGGTCTCACACTCGACGAATCTCAATTGGTCGATCCTAGAAACATGGTTTTGTCAAAGTCGAATAGTATTAAACACACCATCTTCTTGTCGGGTTGATAGCAGGGTCTTATCCCGACCACATGTCCATAATCGATCAAAACAATCCTAGACCCGGTTAGAGCCGACATAAGTCTAAAAATCGCTAGAGGTCTGCAGATTTGACACATTCACTATACGTAAAATGACACTCCCTCACACACGACATTTGAAGTTTGCAGCCTTTTCACTTGATTTCAACATAGCAAATACATCGCGTTTATTGAGAATATTATAGACATGAGGCCGGCCGTCTTCCCAAAAATTGATCTACAAACTATTTTTTTTCGGTGTGTACCCTCTATTATCTCGAAATCCAATATACTATAACTAATTCATATTTGAGTCAGGTTGCACCCACCAAGATGGTCAACCTATCCAACATGAATTTTGTCCATAAATAAGACTCGAACCGATTGAAATCTTACTTAGGGGGAAGAGACGTTGAACCATTATTGTCGGCTGAACTATTTTTCAATAAGTTGTCCTCCTCTTTCTGAATATATGAATAAATTGTCGTGTTTACATTTATATCTGTTGAGAAAGAGCATCAGTACAAGCAACCAAGGCATGCTATTTCCGCAGTGTGACTACACAAGCATAACCTAGCACAATACCTTCGAGACCGAAACTTCAGTACCGATCAGGATATGCACGGCCCGGAGTTGATCTGCAGGCACCTTTAATATTAGATAAGTCAGTGCCCGTGAACCTTCTCGAATCTAAATCGCGAGTTCGAGGTCAGCATTGTGATTCCTTAAAAGAACGCAGAATGAAAACCTGCCTTGTCAGAACTAGTACCACCTCTCATGAATTATGGTCCACAGAAGTACTCCAATTCCTTGCTCCATGGCTCGACCGTCATGAGCTGATCATCTTACGCAATCTATTTAAGATCCCGACCTGATCTGCAGCTTGCTCGTTGTTTGGGTCCTTGAACTTGGCCTTCACGCTCAACTCCTCAAACGCATCCACAAGATTCTGAAGCCTTGCAACAAACTCGATGAGAAGAGATGCAAATGTTGCCAAGGACAAGGCACTTGCACTCTCGTATGTCTTTGACTCTTCCACCGCATGCCCATCAGGGATCGAGATTCCGGCCGGCCAGGATATCTGCTTCTCGAAAGTAGCTGGCCAGGGACTTGGCCTCACCGGGTCCCAAGTCCCATGGACGGGAACTGACCGGAGATCCAGTACAGCTTCACTGCGGGACTTGAACTCTAAAATCCTCTTCTCATCATCATCAAAGTTAATCAAGTCTTGGGGCTCCCCATCCTCATCCTTTGCTCGGTTTCCAATCTCCCAACTCTCCGAGTTGACCAGAATGTAGGACTTTCGGTCGATTTTGTTCTGCAACTCTTCTGCAGCTTCGTGTACTTGATAGAGAATGTCCACAGGACCTAATTTCTCCATTCTTTTCACTTTGTTCCCCAGTTCACGCAGCACTTTAGCTCCCTCGCTGCCTACCCTACGCAGCTCGTTGAAGAAGACCTGTCTCTTCTCAGGAGGGGCCTATGCAAGCAAAGATTGTAATGGAAGTTCAAGTTTGGCAGAAGACGACACTTAGACAATTGAAACAAGAATATTATCAACCTATGTGTGCGTCGATTGAAGCCCATTAATTTATTGGCACTTATAGGAAGAAGAAATAGAGAAGCTCAGGTGAAAGAGCAGAGGTGAGAGAGCTGAGAAGCTGAAATTAAAGTTGAAGAGAAAGGATAGGGCTGAGAGAGTATAGAAGAAGTAGCTGAGGGAGGAGCTCAAGGCTGCAGCAGCGAGTTGAGGGTGAAGGAGAGGAAGCTTAGGGAAGATAAAGAGGGATAGAAATGATAGAGATAAGAGGGAAGCACCTCGGAATGGCACAAAGAATCTGAGCTTGCACTTAGTAAATTTATAGGTATGTACAGTTGAACCCTTTGATTTGATTGACTGAGCTTCCTTTTTCTCATCTACATTTTCTGCTGGTGAATTAGGTGGACAATTGGTTAAAATTTGCTAAATGAAGGAGCATAAGACACAGTTCAATCTAAGGGTCTAGAAGTAAATATTGCCTAGTGTAATTCTTCAATTTCTCAGACTTGTGGTGCTCAGAGTATAAAGATCTGCTGTACGTCTGCAATTAAAGTGGTTTATAAGCTTTGATATAAGTTTCTAGTTGATTTTATCAATTGATACTTGTGGCACTGAGGGAAGAAAAGCAAAGCATTCCCCTTCACAGTTATAGCTAAAGCTCTCGAAAGAGGATTAAATTGAAAAGAGTTTAAGATTTATAGAAACTTGTTCAATAATTGGTGATAATGTATTACTGAGGAGCTGATTTTATTGGGTATTTTTGGCTTCTAATTGTGGTTTCAGAGGAAAATATGCTGAAATTTTCTGGTCAAGAAAAAAAGTCATAAAGTACTGGTTATACTGGTAAACTCTCGATAAATAAGAAATACAGATAAATAGATACCTGTATTTCTGAAAGTATACAGCCATGCAATGCCATGACCATGAAAGCGCAATGCCTCAGTGCCCCGCTTACTTTAACATAGTTCTTCCATGGATACCTGAATCCTCTGTATGGACCATGGGGTGGCTCCCAGATAGCAAAGTCAAGCTTCCCGTAATGTAAAATTGAACAAGAAGAGGAAAAAACCAGCAATTAGAACTCTAACAACCTGATTTAGGTAAAGTAAAAGTTGCAGAAAACCTACCAGAGCATCCTCTTTGCTTGTGGACTCAACAGCTGCACGGTAGCCATTGTAGAAAGGGTCATCATAGGCCTGGTATGTTAGAATTTTTGAGGGGACCCTTTCGTATTCGACACTGTTAAGGTACCCATCTACGCAGCCTAAAGAGAAGCAAGTAATAGTCAGTCATGCAACAAGAAGATGCTTGGGACTTGGGAGTAAAAGAAAAGAGAGCGTCAAAGTTTTGGGACTCGTATGGATTGAACCTTCAAGCGAAGTTGCAACTCCCATGAAATTCTTCACCACCAAATTATGTAAATCTTCGCCAGCCCAAATGGGATAAATCAACAGATTGATCCCGAAGCCGACACCAGCTCCAAGTGCAATAAGCAGGAAACGGGTAACAGCAGTTTGGATGAATTCCCTAGTCCGATTGCCCGACACCATTACTATGCAATACGTCAGCAAGAACACCCGAAACCCATATTCATAAGGCCTCATTGTTGGGTATAGTTTGATATAAGTCATGCAGAATCCTATCAATCAGAAGGAGATCATCAAATGTTAAAAGGCATAGACCTGCTGAAGAAAATCGACTTCCCAACAGCAAGATCGTACCGACAATGAAGATACTGATGACAATAAATGTTTCTTCCCACTCTCCGGCCAACTGGGACAACTCTGCCATGCCCAGCCCCAAGCCACCAGCCGATAATGTCCCAATCCCACGGTTAAATCCCTTGCTAAGAGTAGCACCTGCAGGAAGCAAATTAGAAGAAACAAGATTGAAGTAAGCCACGGAACCATGAATACTGTAGAATTCACTGAAAAGCAAAGCAGAATGCATTGAACAGCAGAAGAGAAAACCCTGTGTAAGTGCTGATTTCTTCATTTCAAACCGCGAATTACAAGCAAATAATCGGAGGGAAAAAGCCACTGGAATTGATCAGCAGATTAGGTTGAGTAAATTGAGCGACACCTATACTGAACTCGAACACGACAACGACGGTAAGAATGGCCCAAACGGAGTAGCGGCTCATCTCCTTGAGCGGCTCTTTCAAATAGATCAGGAGCGAGATCAGCATCAGCGCAAGCCCCATCTTCGCGGAGAAGACGATCTTCCTGGGATCGGACATCCCCATCTGCACGGCCTTGGCTGCCACATCCTGCAATTGCCGCCACAAGCTCACGATCCCGTCGCAGAAGCAGCGGTACCAGAAGCGGTAGGCGGTACGACGATCTTCTAGAGATTCGATGTCGCTGAAATTTATCTCCGAGCCGCCTCTCATGGAGAGCAGCCTCTCCCGCAGAGACCCCAGTTTCGCAGCCATTTCTTCTCGGCCCAAAAGGCAGGAACTTGCAGATGCTAAGTTGAAGCGGACGTCGTGTGGAGAGAGGGAGATGAATCGAGCCCGTGATCGATTGAGAACGTTCTGAGAAAACGGGGCACTGATTGAAAGGAAGCTCCTTTCATGGAGATCACGAATCCTTCAATGAACGGAGACGGAGACAGGAGGAGGGAGAGCAGGGGGGAGAGAGAGAGAGAGAGACAGACAGACAGACAGGGAAGTCCAACGCCGCCGTTTTCGTTTGCGTACAAGAGGATAAAGAACGGGCCTACATTACTGATAAAAGGGAGACCAATGATATACCGGCACCTAATCAAAAGGTCGTTGTGGGACCCGCTTATCTTCCAGTCGGGTTTTGGCGGGTGCACCGGAGGATTTCTGGTACGGAGGTTGGTCTCGAGAATGGTGCCTTCTACTCGCGAGGGGCAAATGAGTGAAGCGGGCGCAGTGCACCGCGGGCCCACGCAGGCATGGATCTCACATGCGAGATCACCACTTATCCACGATGATTAACTAGTACATTATCATGATAGATTTAAATAAAATATGATTTTCCACTTGTAATTATGATTGAATTTGGAGGACAAGAAGGACATGCCTCCTCGAAAAAGGGGTGCAGGAGTACCTGGTGCAGCCAGAATCAGTTAAAATTTACCCGATGCGATAAATCAATTTAGCTTAGTCTAAATTAGTCAGAACATATTGAAATTCCAGTTAATGCAAGAAAAAAACAAAGAAAAGGACTACTAGCAAGAAAGATGTACATATAAATGAGCATTAAATTAGTATCAGAATCTTTAGAACCATTCATATTGATCTGCGGTGATTATAATTTAACTAGTAATCAACCATCAATGGCTGTAATCTAGTGGTTTAATGTTCCAGATTTGAGTCTTCCTCTAAGCAGAACTGATAGAGGGAGCTCTTTGAGCCTGCTAATGTCAGTAATGGTCATACAGTTCGTCTGATCTATGCTCACGATTGAGCACAGAATCTCAAATATTACATAGAGCGGTGGTTAGGTCGCCACTATTGTTGTCCACTTTTTTTACTGACAAAAAAAAGGTCGTATAATGGAGTACGAGACGATGAATGAGAACCGACTTTAGATCAATTACGCTGCACTCCGCACATGTCCATGCTTTCTACTGGCCAAATAATGTGATGCGAATCACACAGCATAACTCGAACTTCATTCCCAATCGAACCGATCGGTTTTTTTTTTTTGCGATAAACGGAGGTGAACCGAGCTCATATATTAAATGAAAATCAAATTACAGATCGTATTGCCGGAGCAAGAAAACTCCTACAATATTAGCAGGCAACAAAAATTGTAAACCAGATGGCCATGCATCGGTCCGATGAACGGCTAAAGATTAAAATGCAGTTATTATTAAAATGTGACATCTCATATGAATTTCGACACACACAAGCTTGCGTTTGATTATGTAATCCAACAGTTTTTCATCTAGAATCCGAACTTCATACCGTCGATTGTAATGTTCGACTGCAAATTTACCGTAATATGAGATCAGACGAATTATAATTTTACAGTATGGTTGAAACACGTGGAACCCTAGAATTCCAACTTAACTTACAATAATTTTACTGATATTCCTCAAACTTTACAGAAAATTTTGTATTTTTCAAAGCAATTAAATATATTTACCAAATATAATATTATTATATTTGGAATGTAAAGCGTGAATATTTTATTATAATATTAAATATTCTTTATAATTTTAACATTAATCAATGGAAAGCAGACACATTGGTGACTTGTACGGAACTAAAAAGCCCGGAATTTGGAAGCCAATGATCAGTTGTTGTTACTGCCGAAGGTCAAAGGTCAAAGATCAGAGGAAGGAGAGAGAAGGACCGCAATTGTCGGGCTAGCGACACGTGGCGTGTACCCAGTTCCATAGCATGAGAACGAGGAGCGGAGAGGACCCCTTGAAAGCCCTTTTGAGTCCTAGGCGACCGATCATCCACAGCACACGGAAGGCCAATCATCAGCCTCGCCAAGGAAAAAACACAGAGACAATTAAGGAAACTTCATAGAAAACCAAGAAAAATCTGAACTTTGTCTCTTTCATGCACTCATTCGACGTGCTAAGCTCTCTACCTCTCTCTCTGGAATTGGAATCGGTCTTCTGTCTATGCTTCCTCCATTCTTGATTTTCTCTGTCAAGATTCCGTCAGGTGATTGGCAACGAACAATCGCTTTGCTCGTCTTTAATCAGTAGGAGACAGCATATCCGTCGATTATTCTTGATGAGGAGTCTTGTCTGCTGATCGAAATATGACAGATCTTAACTGTTCGTTGGCTGCCACTGCTTATATTGAGGTTATCAACGTTTCTTGGGGCGCAATCTCTCTTGCAGGTGCATGTATTGCGACGTCAAAGTTTGTCGGTGGTCTGTGGACCTTGTGCCTCAGCCCTTAATGGTCCTTTGAGCAAATTCTCTGTTCAATCAATGGTTCCAGTCTTCTGCTGAAGAGGTGCAAGGATCTTGATGCTCATGTGCATTTTCTCTGTTACTTTTCAATCTCACATTGATTCAATTTGAGCTATTCTGTGCTACCAAATCGGAAAAAGGAGCAGAATTGTTAGAAACTTAGATGTGCTGCACTCACTTGGCACAGAATAGGGCATTTGGCTTTCATTCGAACCATTACGTTGCTTTTCTTATCTGATGCTGTCTTCATGAAGTTATAGCAAAGCTCATGCAGATCTCTGTTGGCATTGTTTTGTATAGTAGGCTAGAGTCTGAAAACCGAGCATTGTAGTCGAATGCTAGCTTGGAGTATCCAGGAATGGATTCCTTGGAAGCAAAGGCTACGAAAGAAAATGACAGGACTATTAAGTCCAATCTCGACTCATCTGATGGCAGCGACCTTCAAGGTTACACAGATGTCTTGTCTTGTTTTTGTCACCTTTCTCCTCCTCATTTCCCTATGATAAACTCACTTGGCTGTTGAATTGAATGTATTTACCTCCAGCAAGGCAGAAGGCTGCTCTCATAGAGTGGTTAAATAGCATCCATCCCAATTTGGGATTACAATTACAGGCTTCGGAAGAGCAGCTGAGAGCTTTCTTGCTCGATGGATCCCTCTTTTGCCATATCATGAAATGGCTTAGACCAAATGAGGTTGCCAAGCATTGTCATTTGCCTTACATTATCGTGTTGAATGTTGCTGATTACTGGATTTCATCAATACGCTGTTTTCTTCTTCATCATAGGCCGACCCCTCATTGATGCCTCAATCAGAGCGAATCAGAAAGTTCCTAAAAGCATTGGGGGAAATGGGCATTCCACGATTTGAACTCGCCGACTTAGAGAAGGTACATTTTTCTGCGGAGTGTCGTATTACATTTTACGATACCAAGTAAGTTTCCCTTTGATAAGTTAGAGACATAAGAAGGTTTTCCGTTAGTTCAGCATTTTAAATATGTTATGCTGCTTGTAAGGTTTATCGCTATTTTCCAAGTTTGAATTATACAAAATCTAATGTTTTTCTCTGGTGTTATTCTCTGCATTTCTCTGAACTTTCGAGCTGTAATTCATGAAGGGGTCTATGAAGCCTGTCATAGAGAGTCTTCTGTCAGTCAGGACACATCTCTTGTCAAACTCTGTGGGAGGTAAGCCTTTTACAAAATGATTTCAATCCCAATTGTTTTCAAGTTTTCCTATGCATCCAATTGACATGGCAATACTATTCCATTATTTTGAGAAGAGAGACGGAAAATTATCGCAGAATCGAAATTTCAACGATCTCTGGGGAGCCCTGTAATGTCAGGTCACTGCTCCTACTCTCCCCTTGCTCATCAGTAAATTGCTCAATATTGAAGAATCATATGCCCATTGAAAATGTGAATATTTGATCACCTCCCTTTACAGAACCGTCAGCTGCACCGGTACACCACGCTGGACTCAAACTTCATGAGGTTTTTCAACTCAAGCAGGGGCAGTACTCAGACCTTCCACCTGCTAAAATCACGGAGATGATGAAGTTTAACAGTTTAGATGTATGTTTCTAATATTTTCATTTCAATGAGATATCAGCAAAATTTTCTCTTATTCAGTGCTCCGATCTACAGCCAACATTTGATCTTGCAGAATGCCCCCACGCCGTCACTTCTGAGCGTAGTGAACGGAATTCTCGATGAGAGCATTGAAAGGAAGAATGGTGAAATGCCCCATGTATGAAAACCATGTACTTTTCAAATTCTTGAGTACTTTGTCTATATGGATAACGATTCAGGATATCGAATGCTTTTACATTGCTCCATTGATGCAGCGTGTGGCATGCCTACTGAGGAAGGTCGTGCAGGAGATCGAGCGGCGAATATCAACACAAGCGGAACATTTGAGAACTGTACTGCTCATTTCCGTGCTACCTTACCTTGTCACCATTTTTTCTCTCTTGTAGGCTGTGTTTGATGTTGATTTCTACGTTTTGCCATCAGCAAAACAATCTTTTCAAGGCTCGTGAGGAGAAGTACCAGTCAAGGATCAAGGTGCTCGAAACTCTTGCTGATGGGACTCCTGATGAAACTGAGGTCAGTAGCGCAATCAGTTCAAAACTCTGCATTTTGGGCCGAAAAGCATAACAGCTTTGTTTGTTGTACATTTGGATTTGTGCCAGATTGGTCGGGGCAGGCTTCAGCAAATAAAGGTACATCTAGAACATCTTATCACTGCATTCGTCCTCCTCTTCTTGTTTCCCTATGCTACACATTTCCTCGTATCCGAATTTGCAGGCATGGATTTGCTGTCAGGTAGTTCTTGTCTCCAGATACAGCAGTTTTACACTATTATACGTCCCCATTGAATTGAGAAATTTTGATGATCTCAACAAACGAAGTTTGTTCAGGTGCATATTTAGGATACCTGGAAATTTTATCCATTTCATTGCAGACAGAGAAGGACAAGATTGAAGAGAAGCGGAAGTTCGAGGAGGAAGATGTCAAAAGATTGATGGAGGAGAAAGAGAGAGGGCACCAGGAAATCTTGGCACTGAAGCAGGAGTTGGAAGCTGTGAAGAGGATGGCTGAAGTCCGTCGGATGCAGATCGAAGCAGCAGCCGAGGAAGCAAAAATGTCACTTGAAAAGAGGGAAAGCAGAGGAAACCAAGAAGTCTTGGCATTGAAGCAGGAGTTGGAAGCTGTGAAGAAGACAGCCGAAGTTCGTCGGCTGCAGATCGAAGCAGCAGCCGAGGAAGCAAAAATGGCACTTGAAAAGAGGGAAAACAGAGGGAACCAAGAAGTCTTGGCATTGAAGCAGGAGTTGGAAGCTGTGAAGAAGACTGCTGAAGTCCGCCGGCTGCAGATCGAAGCAGCAGCCGAGGAAGCAAAAATGTCACTTGAAAAGAGGGAAATCAGAGGGAACCAAGAAGTCTTGTCACTGAAGGAGGAGTTGGAGGCGTTGAAGAAGACGGCCGAAGTCCGTTGCCTGCAGATCGAAGCAGAAGCCAAGGAAGCAAAAATGGCACTTGAAAAGACGCTCAAGGAACTCGAACGTCAACTGGCAGCTTCGAAGAGTAAGGTGAGAGATCTCGAGGCAAGTTCAGAGGCCAAGAATCAAGGGGTCGAGGAACTCAAGCGCCAGCTGACAACTTCAAGAAATAAGGTGAAAGAACTCGAGATATATTCGGAATCCAAAGATCAACTGTGGCACAAGAAAGAACTTGCCTTTCAAAGTTTCATGGACTTCCAGTTCGATGCTCTGCAAGTACGGTTTATTATACTTCTGCAGTGCCTAACTTGCCCTCTTCGTTTTTCTGATTATCGTTATGGGCTTGTTCATAAGTTTATAAGGACTTTCAGGAACTAAGACTTTCATCCGACTCCATCAAGGAAGGAGTGTTAGAAACCCAAAGAATTTACTCAGAGGAATTCGCTCGATTAGGTGCGTTCCCTACATAAAATTTCAACCTCCACTCGATTTGCAAATAGAGATTTTTCTCAGGAAGCAGTGGTCTGATCTGCAGGAGTAAAATTTAAGGCACTATCAGTTGCAGCAGAGAACTATCATGCGGTCCTGATGGAAAACCGGAAACTGTTTAACGAGGTTCAAGATCTTAAAGGTCTAGTAACTCGAATTTACAAGCCTCGATGTCTTCTTAAGCAAATCCTTCTAAGTCATTTTTTTTTTCAAACTTGTACAGGTAATATTAGAGTGTATTGCAGGATTAGGCCGTTCATTCCCGGACAGACGGGAAGACAGACGATCGTCGAATATGTCGGTGATGATGGGGAGTTGGTCGTGGCAAATCCCTCGAAACAAGGCAAAGAGGGCCATCGAATGTTCAAGTTCAACAAAGTCTTCAGTCCTACTGCCACTCAAGGTTTTCACATACCATTTTCTTTTCCTTCAATCTGTCACAAGATCTGACGTCGCATCGAAACTTGCTGTTTGGCAGGGGATGTTTATTCTGATATCCAACCCTTTGTCCGTTCGGTTCTTGACGGTTACAATGTGTGCATTTTTGCGTACGGCCAAACGGGATCTGGGAAAACATACACCATGGTAAGGTCGTTCTGTGAGTTCTGTGCAATGAGCGTGTTCCATGTCGTTGTGTCCCGAGACTCATTGACTGTAATTTGTATCCTAGACCGGTCCAAACATGGCGACTAAAGCTACTTGGGGGGTCAACTATCGAGCTCTCAACGACCTCTTCCAGATATCAGAGACAAGAGGCAACACCATTAAGTACGAGATCATAGTTCAAATGGTCGAGATATACAACGAGCAAGTTCGTGATCTGTTGTCCAGTGATGGCTCGCAGAAGAAATATCCTTTTCTTCCCTAGGTGCTTATCGTATCTCTACTTTTTGTGCATCGACTTCTATTGTTCGATTTTCCTTGACCTGCGCACGCTAGGGATTCTCACAGCCTCTCAATCGAGTGGCCTAGCAGTCCCCGATGCAAGCATGCATTCTGTTCGGGCCACTTCAGATGTGTTGGATCTGATGGATTTCGGGTTCAAGAACCGAGCCGTGGGCGCCACGTCGATGAATGAACGAAGCAGCCGTTCTCATAGGTGAGATCAATCTACGACCGTAGATTAGTCAGTTTGTTGTGATTCGATAACTCACTTTCGGGATTATGGTGCAGCATCCTCACCATCCATGTTCATGGGACCGATCTGAAGACGGGAACTGCGCTTCGCGGGAGCCTTCACCTGGTAGATCTCGCTGGGAGCGAGAGAGTTGACCGCTCGGAAGTGACTGGAGATCGGCTCCGGGAAGCCCAACACATAAACAAGTCGCTGTCTGCCCTCGGAGATGTCATATTCGCTCTCGCACAGAAGAATGCACATGTCCCATACCGGAACAGCAAGCTCACACAAGTCTTGCAGAGTTCACTGGGTAAGTACATATCTGTATTGACATCTCGTTCGATGATACTATTAGCTCTCGGGAAACATGAATGCATTTGTGCTTTTGTTCAAAAGGGGGCCAAGCGAAGACTCTAATGTTCGTGCAACTCAATCCCGACACTGTTTCGTATTCTGAAAGCTTGAGCACGTTGAAGTTCGCAGAGCGGGTCTCAGGAGTCGAGCTCGGGGCTGCCAAGAGCAGCAAAGAGGGACGGGATGTTCGAGAGCTCATGGAGCAGGTAGTTCCTCTTTCTCGAGTTCAATCCCGACTTATCGGACAAGCATGAATGAACTTTTGGCCTCTTAACTCCTTATTTGTAATATAGGTGGCATCTCTAAGAGACACTATAAATAAAAGAGAGGAGGAGATCGAACGATTGAAGAGCTCGAGTCCTGACAAGCGTGGCTTCGGCACGTCGAGGTTTGGGTCTCCTTCCCGAAATCAAAGGCTGATAGGTGGGAAAGTGTCATCCAATCCCGACAAGTCCCTGGAGTCGTACGGCGATGAGTCGAAGCTTGTGGGAGATACCGAGGACTACGAGGAGAGAACGAGCAATGCTTCCGAGGCTGAAATCGATGGTACTGCAGTGGACTCCATCGATCAACCCGAGGAGACGGAACAGCCCGACAACATAGAGAGGTAAAAAGCTCTCTCCCGATCTGAACCAAACATTTCAGGACTCGGTCCGGTCGGTGCTGGATTAATTGTCTCCTCCTCGTTGCACAGGACTAAGTCAGTGTCTAGATTGACCCGGCCATCAACACTGAAGTCCAGTCATGGCACATCGAGCCCCATGTCTCCTAAGGTGTCATCAGGTAAGACTCGACATTCTTCTCGATGATCTATTGCTCTCTAAACCGATTAGGTTTGTTACCATATATTGGCTCCGGTTCATTCCATCATCCAGGTCTCAAGAAACCTGCTACTGGGACCTCAACTCTGCTAAAACCGCCTAGACGGTGGAACTAGATTCGAATGCCGCTGCCATGGACTCGTGTTTTTGTCCCGAAATCACACCATTCATAGTTTTTTTTCCTTTACATATCCTTACCTTCCAAGCTGTGTGTTCCAGTGGAAAGTCCATTCTTTTGTAAATAGCAGCAAAATCAGCTGATTCATTACAATTGTTACATATTGTACATAACCAATGAAGAAGATACGGTAAGATGGGAATAAAGAGATGCAAGGGGCCGGAGAATTGAATCCAGAACCTGTTGGATGTTATTGTACCGATCCATTTTTCCTTTTGTTTTTTTTTGTTTTTTTTTGCTTTTGTTAAAAGAGTAAGAGGGTGTATGGAGACAAAGTCTGAGGATAAGGAACTATGGGCAGCCATTGAATCTACGTTGCTGTTTGGTCTGGGTGGTCGTAGCACTCAAATTACTTATCTCTTCATTCAGTGTCGCTTGGATGTAATTTGATGTGTCTTGGTTACCGTTGTAACCGATATAAAATTCGAAATCTGCAACACTTTGTGTATTTTCAAATGTACGACTTACACCTACCCCGACTTGATGTAATTTACATATGGTTGTCATTGTATTTTCGGGTAACAATTTCATATATATAGATATTTCGAATAAAGTATACCGTTTTACAGAACATAAATTATTGTCGATATGACGGGTACCGATGTACATTTTCAAGTAAGATCTACGGACGTACGGAAAATCAATTGTGGCAAACGGATTCTCGATTCGGGACAAAGAATGAACCGTTCGTTAAATCGATTTGTTTTACGTTGTTTTGAAATTAAAATTAAACGGGACGAGGCGAGGTGCAGCTGCAGCATCGTGGAGGTTGGACACAAGGGACCAAAAGGCACAGGGACATGGAGGAGGGAAATGAGCAAACAACAGCATAAGATGCTCCAAAACACCCAGAAAGGGCTAATTGAGATAGGGTCCATGGGAATCTAACACGCAACGGTCAGAATTGTTCGATACTTCTTCCCATTAAATAAGATCTTTGACTCCAGTTTTATGAACAGAAAAAACACATAGACGGTTGAGTTTTATTCCCTCGGAGGACCGATCCATAGTTTGGGTACACAGAAGCCCAGTGGGTCCTTATCAATCCGAATTCGAGCCGGATCAGCCTGCAAAGTATATTAATTCTTTTCCACTTATAAGATTTGAAACTTAAGTCATACAGACATCAGACCATTTCAGCCGGCTCGCATTCATAGATTTTCATATGTTAGACAGCGCGTGCAGAAGAAAATATAGGGTATGTTGATTAGAAATAATTAAGGTAATTGTTCGGGTAATTAGTATCAATTTCTTCATTTATTACGATCTGCTTGATATTTTCTCACGTAACGCAGTGGAGAAGAATCGTCTAAGAACTTCTCAGGGTCCATAGAGTATCCTAATGCAAAATCAGTCATGATGTGAGGCAGGAGGAGGATTTGGATCACAAAACCTTCTTTCTTGTTCATAGGAAAAGGACCTCCAATTTTCCAGCCATGTAAAATTATCTCTAATAAATTAAATTAATTTATGAAAAAAAGGGAAAAAAATAGGACCTCATTTCATCTTCCTTCCTTATCACAAAACAATCACCACCAGCCGCTGGTCATCCAATCAATTGCATAGCTTATAGCTTCCACATAAATTTCAATCGACACTAAATTCCAACATTATTTATAGAAGAAATTTTAAAATTTTAAAATAAATGGAAATATCTCATTAGGTTTATTTATTAGACATGATTTCCTGTAAGCATTCACGAAATCGAGCACGAGAAAAATTGAACGGTTATGTTTTTAATTTTTATTCGGAGAAAAACTTGCATACCTGAACGCGTTCTATATCGTGTTCTTTGGGTTTCGGTTTTCGCCTTCCGATTTTTCGAATTAGCAAGAAGCAAAGCGATCGAGCTGAATTTTTTTTTTTTAAAAAAAAATTCCATGAAAAGTATATGATAATGAAGTGCTCTTTTGCAACACACGAAATACATCTTATCTATTCGAAGAAGAAATTATTCTCATTTTCCTTCAAATTGGAAAATGCAATGAAAGCGATTCTTTCCTGTAATGTATTGGGTGAATATACAGCTAACAACGGTAATATAATAGTTCAAAATTCGCTCGTAAGCTTTTCGATAAGTTCAACTGCTCAAGATCTCATATTCGAATTCCATCTACGCGCATTCATCAAAAACGTTCATTTGAAGTGTGCTCTTTAACCCGAGCCCGGAGGAGCGCTGGCTTGTTTAACCATGTCAGACTTTTGGCGATGTTACAATGACAAGGTCGAGTTGACCGCTAGTTGTTCAGTTCATCCTATGCATCCATGATTGAAGATAAAAGCTCGAAGATTACCTAGCGGGAGTGACTGGGTTCACCATTAATGCTGTCTCTCTTTTTTATTTTGAGAAAAAGACTCAAAATGCTAGTAGTACAAAATGAAAAATTTAGGAAAAATGATACTGAAAATCCTATATATTTATAGTCTTTTTACAGTTGAAATATATAAGTTTAAAAATAACTAATTCAATCTTATAAGATTAATTCCATTAGACTTTCGGTCGGAATTGACACTGCTTTATTAACGGAACTGTTAACGATATGAAGTTCACGTAAGAAAAATAGTAATGATTTGGACTAAAAGTGTTACAGAACTGATCTTATATAACTGAATTAGTCGTTTTCAAACTTATAGGTTTCAACTGCTAAAAATAATAAATATAAATGACTTTCACTGTAATTGTCTCGAAAAATTTATTATTTGAAGAGTTTATTACTCAGTGTGTCAATGTAATCTAAATTTGAATCTGAATTGGTGAACATCTACTGAATTTTTGAATATATGCATAAGAAAAAATGAAAATGCAGAAATATTACATTGCAATAAGATTGTATGAAATGGAGAAAACGTATGGCCATCAAACGAACAGATCGCTTCAATTTTACGTTGCCAAGGTAGGATAAGGCTGTGGGCCCTGTCTCCACGTGGCAGTCCAGCAGTGGGCTGGAACGATAAGGAAAGATATCCAACCAATTGCACGCTCCATCACTGGCATAATCGACGGCCACCGCCTGCCGCAGTACAGGCTGCGTTCGATCTCAACCGTCCGATCTTCTGAAGGTTAAATTCCAGTGTAGTACTGTAGCGAACTTATTATAAAAAGGTCCAACTGCCCAGCCGATTAAAAGTCACGTAAGCAAGCCTAAGGGGAACAGACATGGCTTCCTCTATGCTCTCCTCCGCCACCATGGCAGTGAACCGCACCGCCCCGGCTCAGGCCACCATGGTGGCTCCGTTCACCGGCCTCAAGTCCAGCTCCGCCTTCCCCGTCACCCGCAAAACCGCCGACATCACCTCCCTCGCCAGCAATGGCGGCAGGGTCCAATGCATGCAGGTACAGTATATTGTCCGAGACAAAGGGTGTCCCTGATAGATCTTTACGAACAGCGACCGAGAAGCCATAGTCCGCCTCGGTTTTCTTTTTCCGTGACTGTATTTTACGTACGATGGGTATGGCGTTTAACTGAATTAACAGATTTTACGCGATGACGGCGATGCAGGTGTGGCCACCGGAGGGGAAAAAGAAGTTCGAGACACTTTCGTACCTTCCCGAGCTCACGGAGGAGCAATTGTTGAAGGAAATCGCTTACCTCATCCGGATGAAATGGACTCCTTGCTTGGAGTTCCAGGACAAGACTGTAATGTCATCTTCCCATCTCTTTGTTTTAAATCTCGTATCGACTAGATGAGATCAACAATATAGGATTTATAAGAAAAACGGATACTAACATCTGATACCTCAAGTCTTCTAGGTGAAAACGAGTTTGTGTTTTAAGGTTCACTAATAATTATAGTGTCTTAACTTCTTGGATGTCAACTACCTGATATAACTTGGTTGCCCGGTATGGTACTGCCGACAGTCTCGTCCTAATCCAGTTGAGGATTTCTAGTGATAAAACGAGTTCGGCCTCTTATCGAAACATCGACAATTATATATTATTTGAGCATCTTGACCTAGGATGCCTGACATCAGCTTCGATAGTCTCGTTCCGGCTCAACTGAAGGTTCTCTAGTGTTCCTCTCGCAGTTTGACTTGGCATCTTGAACTCGATGTCCTGACCTCGGTTTTTTTCGTCGATTCGTGTTCCTGCAGGAGGCGTTCGTGGACAGAAAGTACCACGCCTCCCCGGGGTACTACGACAACAGGTATTGGACCATGTGGAAGCTGCCCATGTTCGGGTGCACCGACCCGGTCCAGGTCCTGAGGGAGATCGTGGAGGGCAGGAAGGCCTACCCCAACTACTGCTTCCGCATCGTCGGGTTCGACAGTGTCCGCCAAGTCCAGTGCATCAGTTTCATCGCCCACAAGCCCCCTGGCCTCTAAGCATGTTCCTAGAGACTCTCCATCCCGCCTTTTACTAAATTTAATGGCCGTGAAGGCAGAACTTTCAGTCGTTCCCTTTGTAATGTAATATCGATCCCCGATCGTGGTTCGCCGGATTTGTTTCCGGCGCGAACGGTAGGGAAGAATATCGAGGCCGCTTGTTTTTGGTATATGATCATTTGCTACAATGTCCCTAATTAAATAAAAACTTGTATTCCTTTCTTTCCAACCTCTCCATTGCCCTGGCAATTTCTTTTGCGCTGAAATTTTCCACCATCGTTTTTTTCGGTCGTAAAGGAGTCCCGTGACGAAAAACGGGATAAAGGGCCAGCAATAACGAGAGCCGAACATGGAATTTCTCGGTTCTAGATCGATACAGTTTCTATTTGCGGTCAATTTCTATCCTCAAAGGATAATGGCTAAGGTGAAATTGTGTGGTCCATATTCATGGGCACATGATAACTCATGGATTTCTTGCTATCCGAACTTCTTCTAGGTACCTGTCCTTAGGGATAAGTGTGGGAATGTACGGTCTCTAGTATAACCCGAAACTGCACCGAACATTCGGGACAGAAATTTTATTAGTCGTGGCCGAATCTTTTTGGAGGATTAAAAACCGTCTTGGAAAAGGTCCGGTTTAATGGTTTGATTGATCGTTCAGGTTCGAACTTAATGTTTATACGAAAAGTGAAATGAAAAAAGGGGAGAAAAAGATTCAAAAATCAGCATTATCTGATCCTCTTGTAGATTCTGTATGAATTCGAATATCTGAGTTTAGAACAAGTTAGCCAAGGATTTTGATTACAGAACCGAAATCTTGTCCTGAAACCGAACCGAATTTTTTTGGGAAGTCCCCGACCCGAATGTTCCTTGAAATTCGACTAATGGGTCTTCTTCGATCGTGATGGGACGGGTCGGGTCAGTCTTCGAACTTTTACTGGTAGGTCAATTGCATTGAGTATCGGGTGAGATTAGAAACGAGGATCATGTGATGGCCTTACGGTCTCTTTTAGTAACTACTAGTCGGAAAGTCTGTGCTCCGCTGCGAGGCAATTTGAGGTTTAACATACGAATTTTTTTATACTAATAATTATTTCTGAAATATTTCTTTCCTAAAAATTACTATCGAACAGGTAATAACTGCATACGATAATAATAGTTTTAAGAAAATAATAGATAATATACATTTTAAAAACAAATAAATTATATAAACAGTACAAGCATAGATTTTTGAATAAATATTTAGTGTGTAATACATAATAAATTCGTTGTGTAAATCACCTTTCAGATATTAGCGAGTGTAAAGTTGACTCTCGAAAACTTAAAAACTTTATATGTGTCAAAACCTGAAAGAAATTTATACAACGAACTCGTTATATATTACACACGATTTTCCTATTCGGTACTCGCTCTACCCATCCTCCATTGACATTCTCCTTTAGTATAAGTATATATATTGCCTGACTGAATATGCAGATAAGTTGTTATGAATAATTCTGAATAAACTATCATTTTTGTCCCTAATATTTCATGCAATCATTATTTTCGTCCTTAATCTGATATTGCCATAAACAACATCCTCGATATTCAAGAAACCCCTACAATTTAGTCTTTCTCCATAGAATTTCGTCCTCAAAATATGAAAATTCTAAGAATTTAGTCTCTCTGTATGAGAGATAAAAATGATGATATCTGAAACATTATGGATGGAAAATCATAGCAAATAACTAAATTGTTGGGCTTCTTAAATATTAAGGACAGTGCTGATGACAAAATTAGATAATGGACAAAAATAATGGTTGCACGAAATATTAAGGACGAAAGTGGTAGTTTTCTCTTCGCTTTGAAGGCAGGTCCTGTTTGAACTTGAATTAATCGGAATTCGATGAATTTCGGATAGTGGATAGCGGTAGAAAGCAAGAATCGCGATAAGCATATGTACAACCCAATTTGAATTGCTGATTCCCTTGTTCTTCTTTTTTTTTTTTTCAAGTCAGAACGTTTTGAATTTGACAGGACCGAACGTGCAGGCCGAGTCAGGAGTAAAATGTGACCGACCCGCCCCGACCCTTGACAAGGCATGGATCGGGTCGGTTTGGCGGGTTAAAAGGGCTGGACGACTCCAGTCCAGATTTTGAGATACCCTCTTTTACCCGACCCATTGCTATTCCTAGACCCAATTGTTCAGTCTTCTATTAGATCTTCTAGGAAGGTTAGAGATATGGGCCTCAGGGCCCAATAAAGACGGGCCATCACTGGGCCCTTAGAAAATTACATTCCTAATCAGTGTACTCTTTAAATATCAATGCTATATATATATATATATATATATATATATATTTATACCGTTAGTGTCCGGTTCTGTAATAACCAACTAATCCACTAGACGATGTATTATATAACTTAGAGCCTGCCATTAATCCCTAAATACTAGCCCCGTGAGGAGTCGAACCCTGAATCCGACCTATTACATGTTGTAAGTTTATTAGTGGGTTCGTCCCATGGAGGCATCAACGCTATCATCTTAATTGGCATGATTTGACTCATTTTTTTTTTCTAAGATCTCATATCCGAATATTGTAAATGAAGAAAATTCATTTCGGGAGAGTTTTACTCCTTTAGCGGGTCAACTTGGACCGAGCTTAAATTAGTTAGAACTCATTGAACTTTCTAAATATCGAACAGTATAGATAGGAAAATAGTAACAGCATGTCCTCAGCCTTGATTTAAAAGTTGGTAGGAAGAGGAGAAGAATAGAGGGCTACTAGAAATTTCACCAATGAGAATCAAACTTTAAATCTATTGATTTCCGTTCAAAGGGGATTCCAAAGCACGAATCCCTTTTCTTAGTATGTCCTCTTCCTTAAAGAAAACAGGGTTAAAGATAAAGCAGAAGTTGCGTGTCTGAGAGTGATTCGAATAAGATAATGAGTGCAAAATGCAAATCACACTTAACGAAGAGAAGTTGATGGGAGTGGAATTCTTGATGAGGCCAGGCCGGCTTTGACTGGTTCAATCTACAACATGGCAAAACGTTGATGTCAATATCACGATGATGTCGAGGGCTACCAATCCGATCCCTCCGAGAAAAAAAATCAACCAGAACACAGGACAGAAGATAGCCACTGGTATCGGAAATTAAGCCGGAATTTGTATTCTAGTATGGATAATTCACGGACTCGGTACTAAGTCGAAGTTTTCACCCTTCCACTACAGCCTCATCTAAGTAGTTACTAGTGGACCGAATGTGTCAAGGTCTGCAGCTATGACCCCGGTTGGAATCTGCAGAAAGGTATTGTAACGATATCGGATCATTCGGGTTTGAATACCATAACCAGTTTGATTATAAGAAGAGAGGAGCCTGAGAAGAAAAGGAAGGTTGAACAAAACAGAAAGCAGGTTTGTCCATGTCAGGAAAAGACCTGTCAACAACCAAACCAACCAAACATGGCCAACCTCAGCTGTTCATTTTTTTTTTCCTCTTAAAAACATGCTGCTGTCATCCCAATTACCATCCTCTGTTCATGAGGCCATTCAACAGGGCCCGAGTGATTAACAATGTTGCTGTTGCCACTCGCTTTCTTGAAGCAAAGACAAAAGCCAAATCACAAACGAAACCAAACACCAAGAAATTTCCCATGTCCACCTCAAGGACCCCAAAGGCGAATTTTCTATAACAAGATCACTTGGAATATGAGATCCATTTTTCTCCTTGATCTCATCCACTTCGCTTCCATTTTACACCACCTGGTATACAGAAGTTCAATGAGCCACTACTAATCCAGATTACTCTCTCAACCATACTCGATTATGAGATCATGCTGAAGGGAAGAGATGATGGATCAGCTCAACTGATGCATATTGGCTAAACTCATCCAATTTACAGATAACAGGAACAGAGATATGATTGAACACTGAAAATATATTCACAAAAGACTGTTCTTTCACAAAGGGTAATTCCTCGAAACTTCCCAACAAACTTCCAACTAAAAACCTAACAAGAGATGATTTCTTGTCCCATCCCCTTCTTTATTCTCCAAAATTTGTCATATCTTACCACCCTCATAATTACAGACACAGTCTTGAAAAATCAAACACCAAAAGAGAACAGACACTTGCTATGTACAAGTAACACTAACTATTTGTCCCTGCTCTCTCAGATAGCAAATGTTTGCAGGTTTTTGTCATCTTATCCTCTCCTCTGCAAAATGTTAAGTTTCCAGGATCGACTCATGCCATTGCAGAGATGCTGCAGTTGAAACCCTCGATCCTCACCGGGGCAGGTTTGTGCCCAAACTTCATTCTAGCACACCCTCCTCCATTACGAGCTGATGGGGATGGTGGCGGTGGAGGAGATGAACGAACGAGCCCATCATCCACAAATCGGGCGTCTTGAACTATAGGGTTTGATGCCCTAGAAGGTGGTGATCCAAGGAAAAATGGTGGAGATGGCCTTTCTGAATCAGAACCCCCCTGCCACAATGAAACTCTATGAATTCAGCCCCTGAAAGAACCCACAGTTTCTTCTCAAATCACAAAATCTCCACTGCTGCTATCAGACAGACTCAATTAACTGAACTAAACCCTGCAAAGCTTCCTTTAGTTATGTTCACTATCAAACAATTTCCCTAACCCAACAACTCTCTATGTACCATCAGTCCACAAGTTCAAGTCACCGATGAGAGATGCAAACCTCGGGAAGAATGATTTCTAGAAGCTCATTTGCTGCAGCTGTATCTCCCATCTCAGCAAGATGACTGACTCCAAGAAAGATGAAATTCAGAATTAGCTTAAAGAAACCAACAACTAAAACCAGAGGGAGCTTGATGGGGGGAATCACAGGATTACTTGATCGGGCATCTTGTGAAGCCAAAACGCTGCGGCTTCGGGCACACCACCGACCCCATCCCCGTCCCCTCGCAGGCTTCCATGGCGTTCTGCTGATACCCAAACCAATTCATCTTCAAATTAATCACACAGGTATCTACGCAGAATCGCCTGAAAAAATAAAGGGAAAAAAAACCATTTTTTCATTAGCAAACCTCCCCAAGGACCAAAATTTCTCTGGCCATCTCAGCCCCAAAGAGAATACTTCATGGAGAACGCGGGGATATAGCAAGATTGCATCATAGATTTTCGATATAACCAGCGACGGATCCAGAAAACTTGCTTGGGAGCGAAACTCTCTATAAGAAAGTAAATCCAGTGGGTGAAACTCTTGAAGAATTCAGGGGTGAACTATGTAAAGTTCAATTGGACAAAATAAGTAAAATTTTCATAAAATTTTACGAAATTTCCCGAGTTCAGGGCAGCGCCCCCTAAATCCGTCCGTGGATATAACTATAATATTGATCGTCATCATCGCAGGAAGCATACGAGAAGAACATCATCCATAACCCGGAGAGTAAGAAATCAACAAAATCTTAAGGAAAACCAACCCCCATACTTAAGAATACAAAGGACCCAGGTGCATCAAATTAGAAGACAGCGTAGAGGCAAATTGAGAAAGATAAGACTCGGACAATGTACAGTAGATGCCATGTACTTCACCTGAGTCGCCCTTAAGGGGTTCTCAGCCGAGAGGCAGAGGATATGAGGAGCAGAGAACTTCTGCGAGATTAAACAGAGGGACGACCAGACGAGGCGAGAGGAGAGGAGGAGAGATTAGGGAGCTGTGGTCGATTATTCATAGGCTAGCTCAGAGCATGAGGGGGAGAGAGAGGGAGGGGGGATGACGTGAGGTGGATGTACAGAAAGTTTTTGAGAGATCGTTTTTCTGACCGTTAGATTTGCCTGAAAGATCGGAGCGGCTAGCAGATTGGGCTTTCGGCCCATTGAGTTAAATTATTGGGCCTCGAATCGGCCCATTTTAGCCGAAAGTTGAATTTGGATGGAGTCCATTAAATCCCCACTCCCTCTCCCTCTCCCTCTCTAATTTCTATGAGTGCTGCTGATCCCCAGAATAGGAGAAAGCCTTGGTGTACAACAGGAGAAACTCTTAGATAAATTGAATTCAACATAAATTGCTAGGATAAAGTAAGGATTTGGATTTGAATCACGCGAATAGAAAAACTTCACGATGGACAAAACTTTATCTACGGCTCGAATCTGAGTTAGTAGAAGTCATGGGACTTTTAGGTATGAGACTATATAAATTGATTAGATCGATGATTTTTTTTTTTCGATATTCAGAGGAGGCATATGCGCCTAGAATGAGTCGAATGAAGAGGGGATAAAGGAGTATGAGAAGTCTAATCGGTGAAATCGAGCTCATGACCTAGTCACGGGATAAGAGCGGTGCTAACTGTAATCTCTATGAAAAAATAATAAAAAAAGACTGAAACTCGAGATTTTTACCTAAGCTGACAAAGTTCTGAACCATTTGAATCAACTTATGTTGATAATAGTGTCACCAACGACCGGTAAATGACTAATAATCTCAGTACCGGTGGCGACGGTGTCATTAATGATCGATAACATCAGCAACGATAAGTTCACCAATATTCTAACTAATTAATATCATGTTTGGTGGACAGCAATGGAACACATCATCCGTCGAGTTGCATCTGAAGTCGTCCTTCCCGAAGGACAGGTGAAACGTTTCATCAACTAGGGCGTGCAAGACAATATAGACCTTTCCTCGTCCATTTTATTCACTGATGTCACTGTCTATTAATTTTTAATTAACTTGAATAATCGATGGTGATCGCGCACGTGTGGTCTGACATTGTCAATTGACAACGAAATATAGTAATGAAGAAGCTACCCAGATTACATATTAGGAAATTATTATACGAGGTAAGTGAAGCATGCTTGGGAGTGATTCTAGAAAACCAAGAACAAGTAAAACATATCCTCGATACAGAAGAGACCGATACTGTGATATCGTTTCTTGATATGGAACTATCGGGTTTTAGAATATTCACTGTAGATACAGGATAAGAAATATCATGACTAAAAATATTATTGAGAAATGAGGTTTGGTACAATAATATCATTCTTGATATGAGATTAAGAGGTCCCGATTTGATTCTTATCAATAGACCATTTCTATTTCCCTCTCACCGATCATATTATATTCTGGACCTGCATATTGTAAAGGAAGAATATATATATGTGTGTGTATGTTAGGATTGAAAAAATGGTGAAATTCTTAGATGAGTCGAGCTCATAGATGACGTGGTGAACTTATCCAATAAATGATCGACACGTAAGCAAATATTCTAAATTATGATTAAAAAATTAATGAGTAAGAAAATATGACATGAAACTTAATAATAACATATTAAATATTTATTGATAAAATTTACGGATGATATGACGAATTGAGCTCATGCAAATATCTCAAGGAGCATTTGAACTTGGGTGTCGGTGAAGGTTGAATTATGAACACAAAGCAGAAATGCTTGTCCAAAGATGCAAACGGTCTTATGGTTTGGTAACCATGTTAACCACCCTTTAGCTAGATGATGTCTCCAATATCTTTATGGTTCATAATCGTGTGAAGGGGAAGCTTCGAGGAGATCTCGGCTATGTACCTCCATCGATCGATCGATCGATCGAGATCAAGTCAATGACATTGACAAGCACACGAAATAACTTCAATTGATAATCCAAGCTACGAGGTTTACGTATTATCTGAGAGTCCCAAGTTGAGAATGCCAATGTTATTCATGAAGCCCTCATAGTTTTCTCCTTCTTCAAACTCTACCCCTTCCTTTTTTTTTAATTAGAAGAAAAAGTTTTATAGTCACGTGTCAGGGAGAGGTACTGTGTGTAATGGATATAACATGATAATATTGATATGATTTCACAAATTAATAATATTCAAATATTGTAAGAATTCCTAATAAAATCTTAAAAATAGAAAACAATCCTAAAAATAACTAAATTTTATTAACTCGTGAGTTTACATATCCGTTTTTCTCCTCAAAGTAGTTTACCATCACATACAATACTTTCTCCATATCAGGGCCGGAGCACCCGATGCTGGAGAAAGTTTTTTATACCACGGTACTATCACGTGCTAGTACTTACGCGGTAATACAGACCAATCAAAATTTATTATCCTTAGAATTATTTTTTTTTAGATTTTTACAAAAAAAATCATAAAATTAACTTATTCTAATTGGCTAGTATAACCACGTAAGCACTGTCACGTGTTCACATCATGTCGTAAAAGTCTTTCTCCTGGTGGTGACGGTTGTGCTAGCAGTTTTTCATTTACTCCAAAAACAAAAAAATCAGGTTTCAAATTTGTGAAGGCAGGACCGTGGAAACATGTGTAAGATGTAATTTGCAGGGCAACACCCTGTCATTTACCAGACAAAATCTTGTATGTAACAGTTTGATTTTATTATGTGACAGTACTTATATAATAATAATAATAATTAATAAGATTAAATTATTCTTAAAGTTATTTTTTTAGGTTGTTTAGATTTCATAAAACAACCTTAAAAATAGTTAAATTTTAATGGTTGATATTACCGCCCGACAATATAGGTCATTAAGCTCATGGAAAAGTCAAGGTCATGGTACGGTCCGCCTCCTCCTTTTCGAATCCTCAGGGGTTTGCATTTCCTTCACCGTGGTCTTCCTCCAGAAAGATCTCTTATCCACAAGTCGGGTCTCGCATCTCAAACAAAATCATGGCGAATGGAGTCGAGCCTTTCCCGAGTCCAATCACAGCATGCTGTGACAAGACAGCTTTCATTGAAGGAAGATGGACTAGTGAGAGCATAACTTCTTGATCAACTCAAGAAAAAATCCATCTCATGAACAGAACCGAAGATAGAAGAGGATATGGACGTGCACCCAAATCACTGTTTAGAATTCAAGTGTGACCCATATACGTTTTCTTGCACAATATCCCACGATTTACATGAACTGGGTGTTCGAAATGTCAGGTTTAATCCTTTTCTGGTGAAGTGTACTAAGAATTAGGAGATTATCGATGAAGGCAAGGAGAGAGCATCAAGTGTGCATAGAAAAATGAATGTGAAACGGGGAGTGTCGAGTTCCAGTTGGACGATTTCGAGGGATCCATTGGTGGGTAGAAATGGTTGAAGGTGGTTGGGGCAACGGAGACAGAGATAGATATAGCTAGAGATCTCAATGACATATATATAATAAGATGGAGTACGGACCCCTAGTCCTAATTTTTTTTTTTTGGTCGCCAGCCACGGTATCCAAGCAGGCCCCACCAGCGGTGAGATGGCATCTTTCAGCCAACCATACTTGACTAATCCGTTGGTCGCCCCGGGTCGCACGCCTGGCAATGGCGGGTGAGGCTCCCAAGAGGGGTGTCTGCGTACGTGAGGTCTCGAACCTGAGACCTCCTTAAGCGGCACCGAGCTGCTTACCACTCGGCCCAACCCCTCTTGGTGACCCCTAGTCCTAATTAACACCACAAATCCAATAAAATTTTCTCATCTCCAAAATATTGAACTTCTCGTAACACGAGGCACGGAGTAGTTTGCAGATAGTACTTTGTAGACTCTATTCGCTCACCGAGAAATTCTCTTGGAAAAGACTGATCCACGACTGAACAGAAGTTCGAACGAATTGATCAAACATTTGTCGTGTCGGACTAAGAAGACTCCAATTTCTCTCTATCGGATGTAAGTGAGACACGACACAACCCCTCGTGCGCATATACGAAGATATAACCATAGAAAATTATAAAACAAAAAACAAATCATCCCAACAACAAAGGAATTGGTCTTCTTCTTCCTCACCTCTTCCATGTCCTTCCCAATTTCTTCTTCCTGCAAGTGTTCCAATTCTTGGTGAGAATTCGTCACCCCCAGCCCCACACCTAGGGACATATCAGTAAAATCACAATTAGAGAAATTCAGACACTCACCAATCACCACCATCATTGTCAAAATGTTAGCTGTAATAAACCCTAATAAAATAAGACCGCAGAGCCATGGCTGCTTCTTCCTGAAGGGGCTCTACATCTCCCTCCCCCTCTCTCTCTGATCTCTTCTTCCTCTTCCATTCATCACCTTCTTCTTATTCGTGCAGGCCCGTACAGGGGTGAGCTTATTTATAGGCACAGTCCGTACTCTCTACATCCTGATCCCAGCTCCTTCGCCTGCTCTCTGGGTAGGGTTTTCCAACGCGATCACTGATACGACAACGAAGAGAAGAAATATTGTCGATCGATGGAGGAAAATCTTCCTCCAGGCTTCAGGTTCCACCCAACAGACGAGGAGCTCATCACTTCCTATCTGACTCGGAAGACCTCGGACGTCAGCTTCACCTCGAAGGTTATCGCAGATGTCGATCTCAATAAGTGTGAACCATGGGACCTCCCTGGTATGTATATATAGTCCATATGAGCTAAGATCTTGATTTTCAGGTCTTTCGTAGTCTTCTTTGATTATATTTTAAGGTTATTCGAGGTAGTTTATGGATGAAAATTCGATTTTTCATGTTCTTGACAATTGCTAGCGTGCACCATACTACATGCTTCAGATTTTCTCGATAGCTCCATGTCGTGTTAGGTTCAAGTAATTGAAATCCAGGTTAATTTCAATATCATTTTCTTATCATGTTTGTCTCAACATGCTAAATCTCAATCACGAATTTTCTCCTTTTTTTTTTTCATGACTCTTTTTCAATATTTTTATAAAAAAATTATATCGCATCAAACCCATTTATTTGAAAAATTTCTTTGGTTTTCCTCATTATTTAGTATAAAAAATTATTATGAAACACAAGAACTAATACTGACATGACAACAATATCATCATACCGAGTTTCCTTTTCCTTCTATTTATTCAATCAATGTACTTTCGTGACTAATTTTTTTATGGCCATTTGGTCTTTTCCAAAGCTATATTCCCAAAGCAAAATGTGTATGAAATTAGGGCCTGAATTTAACACTAAGGAATGTGGATGATGTGCTTACATGTTGCCCTTCAATTCCGTGATGATGTATAGCCAAGGCTTCAATGGGAGAGAAAGAATGGTACTTCTTCAGCATGAGAGATCGGAAGTACCCGACCGGACTCCGGACGAACCGAGCGACCGAAGCAGGGTACTGGAAAACCACGGGGAAGGACAAGGAGATCTTCCGAGCCGGCCACTTGGTCGGCATGAAGAAAACCCTGGTGTTCTACCGAGGGAGGGCTCCTCGTGGCGAGAAGAGCAACTGGGTCATGCACGAGTACAGGCTCGAGAACAAGCCTGCAGCCCTCAAAACTACCAAGGTGTGCTACACGTAGAAAACAACTTTGTGCGTGCTTATCAAATGCATGTTCTTTTTTTGCTAAGTAAACATTAAAACATCCTAAAAATCCTAAAATAACGGTGGAAATGTTACTTTTTTACTGGATTTACAAGCAATGAGTTATTAGTTGACGGTGCTCGAATATCTTATATTTCCGTGATTTTCTTATTAACTTTCTTATATGTGTACGTGTCTATGTTTATTTTCATTCTGAGAAATCAGCAGTAATTGGTTGATTAAGATTTTCTGTGTACGTGCAGGAGGAATGGGTGGTCTGTAGGGTTTTCCAGAAGAGCTCGTCCATGAAGATGATGAATACACAGCAGGAATCGATCAACTCTCCCTGTGACACGAATTCGGTCCCACCGGAATTCAAAGACATCGACTTCCCGAACTTGAACACGAACTTCATCGACCCGAACAGTAACATTAACAATAGCATCTTGCCTCATCAAGCATCATCCTCGGTCGACAATAGTAACAACTTACTCAGCAACCTTAACGACAATAACCTGACCTGGGAAGCCGCCAGGAGTTTGGCAGCAGGGGCGGCGGCTCTGCCTCCTCCTCAGCTTCCGTGGCCAGGCAGCTTCCTTGGCTCCACAAACTTGGCGATGAACTCGCTGATCTTGAAGGTACTGCAGCTCAAAAGCATTGCCGCCACAAATTCTTCCGATTACGGTCATCATCATCAGCAGTACTCCCTCCTGCAGCCACAGGTAGCCGTGCCACCGGCTCATCAGCACAGTGTCGGGACCGACTTGGAAGCAAGTTTCAACATGGCTTCTTCGAGCTCGAAGCAGCAACAGGGCGTCGATCAGCGGCAGCAGCAGGAGCAATCCTTGAACTGGGCTTCACTTAACGAAGGGTTATAATCGACCAGATAAATTTCCATATACAAGTATGCATTGATCAATATATATACACATACATATGTATGTATGCAGCTGACTAGGGTAACTGACCGACTAGAAGATTCGGGTTCGACCTCTGTCAAGTGTTACGGTTCCTAATAAATTGACAAGTTCTTCTGCATTAGTGTCGTTTGTCGATCAGGTTATAGCTATAGTCCAGGATGTCGATTAAATAGCATCGTCAAACTAAGTGTCCCGTGATCGTAATGCCATGTTTCATGTCCAAAATCGAAGTGTACATGAGATGTCGATTGTTATCGATTTATGCCAGCCATTGCGCTGGAATAATTGTAATCAATCTGTATGATCTGTATGTTACATATACATAGAGGAGACATTTCATTATGGTATTTATACGAAAAATGATCTCAAAAAGAATCTGACAAGGTAATGGAAACCTTTTGCATGATCACGAAGAACAGGATTGGATAACACCAGAACTCGACTTGCAAAGAGATCCCGACTCGAAACTGACAGCCACGAAGAAGAAGGCATCGATCGACTTCTGCTGCAGGTGGTAAGGATATTGCTGTTATCACCACTATGCTGCCCGCTCCGGGAATACCGCAATGAAACCTGTGAAAGTGCACCAGCATTGAATCGAGATCCCATGTCCAAACCCGAGTTATAGAAATCCAACCTGAAGGATTGAGGTTGTGAGGAATTTCTGTGGAAAGAGAGAGCCTGAAGCCCACATCCAAATGGAAAGAGCCATGATCTTATACCTACCAAAAATGGGGAATGGTAGGAAGGACATCTGGTAGCTCGAGAAATCGGTAGAATGAAGCACTTGTGGTGATCCCAGCCCTCAAGGGGACAGCCCCAATGGTAGGACTTGGAGGGTGTTAGACCACCCAAGTTCAACTCCTAGTAGGCGCATGCTAGGGATGTTTTCTCGAGGTTAGGGGCTTTACGGCTCTCGAACCCGTCAGATTCTCCTAACTTACCCGACACACATAGTTTACGGGCTATTGCACATGCCCCACGGAGGAAGGTGTCGCAACTCCTACTAGTCGGACTCAGAAGATGTCCGGATACCTCGGTTAAAAAAAGAAGAAGAAGCACTTGTGATGATCGAGACCCGATCTTTCTGCGAAATTTTTGGCAGGACCATTTTGGAATGCAACGGGTATTGCTCTCCACCTCTCTTTCTGCGTACTGTGAAGGTGCAATCAGACAAATGGAGATGTCAACGAATGTTTAATGTGGAAGGTTGCGTGTGGTGTGCACTCGAAACTAGAAGCTGGGGTTCTGCATAAGTACCAGATAAAACTGGAACTGGTTGGAACCTGTCTGATTGAGTAGGTTCTAAATAAATACTAATAACTTTCGAATATAGACTAGGCAACGAATTGAGGAACTGGTTAAAATATGTTCATGTTCCAACCCTATAATACCCAGAACCGAGTCTACTTCTCATGCTATTTATACTATTAAATTCCTACAATTATCAATTTATTATATTCAAAATATTAATAAGATTTACAAACAAATAACAAATACTAATGAAACATATTAAAGTTTATGCAGATTTAATTAATATTATCTAAATCTTATACCATTACCTTAAACAAATGAAAATTAAATTAAAATTACAAAAATTTATCATAAATTTGATTGCTTAATTATAAAACTATGAATTATAGTTATATATCCGTAAGGTTATCGTAACAAGAAATAAAAAAGATCAGCTCTGGTTGGTACCTGGAACCTGTGGCATAATATAGGCACCGAATAGAGTCCGGTTCCTAATTTTACGTGATAGGGTTCGAATCCAAAATTTAAAAATTAATTTTATATAAAATATAATATAAATACCATTAAAAATATTGAATACCCTGACTCGGACTCCATCAACCCTGCTTGGGCTCAGGCCTTCAACCCTTAAAGGCGGCTCTCTGTTCAGACTGTCGTCAGTCTCAGAAACTCCAAAGATCGTCTCTCTCTCTCTCTCTCTCTCTCTCTCCACGGTTCCACAACAACATCATGAGTCGGCTGTTCGTTTCCATGGGGAGATGGGGACTTCCTTGAACGCTTTTCCGGGGAAAATCGTTCCCGTGTGCCGACTTACTCTTTGTCCGTTGACGATTTAGAGACCTCAGATGACTTCCATCCGAAAACACAGCATAGATTCTCAGTTGACCGCTAGTCACCTGGTCAACTAATCCTGAGCCGAATGTCGTATCTGATCTTCAGAGAGTGAACACAGCAATCTGCTCGGTGAATTCGTGTTGTTGCGAGCGCGTAAAACCCAGAACTCGGTATAAAGGCATTGAATTCACTTACAATGGCAGTAGCTGTGATTCCGTGTAAACAAATGTGCAAAGAGAGGTTTACCCAAAAAATAATGAATCTTCCTCATTTCGGTCGATGAGCCTAAACCACTGAACCAAAAAGCATGCACGGTTTCGAGTCGCAAGATATTACACAAGTTTTCTCATAGCAGTCATCATACTGATACTTTTCCTTAGCTATAGTCGAGAGTGATGTAAACAAAACCAACAATGGTAGCCATTCCCAGAAAAGGAGCCGCAAAGAATGAATTCCAACCCTAGCAGCACTTTACACTATACAGAGCAGTAGTTACTTATTCCAAAGTCATCGACCTTCATCAATAGAAGATACGGAGATCGAATTCCTTGAATACTCCTCGACAAAACTGCTTCCTCCGGAACCCTTTGTAATCCCAGTATTGGTACTAGTGGGGTTTGTCTTCGTGTTCGTGAAGACGGAGTTCGTGGTAGTTGTCCAACGACCAACACGGCCTTGAATCCCTGGTTTACCTGGCCTCGGCAAGTTGAACGAGTCGCTCGAGAGCATGAGGTGGACTGAGTTCATGTCGGGCCTCTCTGCAACAGTTGCCTGGCAGCATAATAAACCTAACTGAATGCACATTGCTGCTTCATCATGATTGTACTTTGCAAGACCCGAGTCTACTAGTTCCAGCTGTTTCCCTTCTTGGTAGAGCTTCCATGCCTGAAACAATCAAGAACAGATTGAGCCAGAAGGTCAAAAACATATATCAAGGAAGGCTGAACCGAATGAAGATATATACCAGGTCTACAACGATCATTTTATTTTGGATAGCAGATCACACTCGTTGGTTGCTGTAGGATGTGAAAATTGAAGTGGCACATGGATCTTGTGAATTCACTCAGTTCAAAATGATCGCCTTAGACAATATTGCATTTGCAGATTACAACAGCGATCAAAATATAATATTCATTAATTAGAACAAGCTGGAGCAACTTACATAGCTGAGGAGGTCTGCCTTTTCTCCGGATAAACTTTTATCGTGATTCTTTCTCCCACTTACAATCTCTAAAACCAAAATCCCGAAACTGAAGACATCAGTTTTCACAGACAGGTATCCCCGCAATGCATATTCAGGAGCCATGTAACCACTGCAATCAAGCAAAGACTTATGGTGAATTTTTTTTCCTTTTTTAACAGGACACCAAAGAATTGATGACAGATTCTTGATATGAGCCATTGAAGGCAAGGGAAAGAAACTACTTACTGAGTACCCGATATCTTAAAGGTATCCAGATGGGTGGCGTCGCCAGGAAAAAGCCTTGCTAAGCCAAAATCGGAGATTTTTGGATTCAGGTGCTCATCCAGCAGTATGTTGCTAGCCTTAATATCTCTATGGATGATCCTTTCAGGGGCTTCTTCATGCAAATACAGAAGACCCCTCACAACTCCTGTTATTATATGAAACCGTCTTGTCCAATCAAGTGAAGCGGACCTTTGCTTGTCTGCAAGGGAAGGCAGCTATTTTGGCTTTTCATTCTCAAATAATCATGTAAATTGCCAGTGAAGAGGATTTGAGCTGAGCAGAGTACCAAAGAGGAAAGTGTCAAGGCTCTTGTTTGGTAGGTACTCGTAAACAAGCATCTTCTCAGGCCCTTCAACGCAACAACCTAGTAACATAACGAGGTTCTTGTGTTGGATTCTTAACAGCAGCTTCACCTCGTTTGTGAACTCTGTCATGCCCTGTCGGGAACTAAGTGAAAGCTTCTTCACAGCAATTTCTTGACCATCTGGCATCAGTCCCTGTAACATTGAAGAATTTCATGGAAAAGGGCTTATATAGTCGAACTGGAAGACCATTTGAAGTACCTCTATAGATCAAATCAGATAAAGCAAAAGCTGATAGCAATAACACGGCAATTGCTGATAGCAGAAGCCATGATCATTTGCTCAAGGACAGAACTGCTCACTTCACACCATTTTCAACAATAATGCAACTTGTGAACAGAAAGAAAGTAATGGCAAAGCATGAGCAGTTGCACCAAGCTATTCGTGCAGGGTTCCAAAATGATAGGACGAGAATGTGAATGTCCGAAACCTATATTTTCCAAGCATATAAACACCACCAAATCAATCATTTGCATTCACAGTTCTAACAAGCCAACAACGTCCAGAATAACAATCACACAAAATCTGAACTTATGCATCTGGAAGATCAAAAAATTCGAACTTGCAGCAGAATCTGAAAAGAGATTGTCGTGTTCAATGACATTCAATGACTTGGGATGCCAATTGAATTGCATTTGACTGGGGGAAAAAAAAAGAGGAAGGGCAGCAGCCATGTTAAGTTCAATTTGGCCTAAATTAGGCCAAGACAGCAGCCACGTTTAGTTCGATTTTGCCTAAATTAGACCAAAACAGAGAGAGAAAAGAGAGATTTAGTCAGAGAAACGATGATGATCACAAAAAGCGAATTCTTCAAATCACGAACACATACCAAGATTGAGTTCACATGGTTTTAAGGAAGGATACCTTGTAAACGGGGCCAAAGCCGCCATGGCCCAGCTGGTTCAGCTCAGAGAAGAAGTTAGTGGCGATCTGAAGCGACCGGAGCTCGAAGAAGAGCCCGGAGGAGTCGTCCACGTCGGTCTCTTCAGTGGCGGGGACTCGCAAGCCGCGGGACCTGAGCTTGCTCAGGCAGGCAGAGAACCAGGAGAGGAAACCCATCAAGCCCAAGGCATGGATCGAGGCTCCCGAGCCTCGGATCCTCTTATGGGGCGGTCCCACTCTGAGTAGAAGACGATTTCAGGGTGTTCGAGCTGTCTTCTGCAAGTTTTCCACAGGCGGCGAGGCTTCTCTGAAACCGGGTGCAGGGAGACGACCGGAAACGAAGTCAAACATCGCCTGGTCTATGATGGCTTTCATCATGCACACGGTTTATGCTGTTGATGATGCTGGGCCTACCCGCACCGGAAGTTGATCTTTGTGGAACGTTTCTTGGTGGAGGAAGTCTTTAGTACAGCGTTGGTACTAATTTTCATACATGCATTCCGCCATCGCAACTAATTTCGATCTTTTTTTTAATCTCTTTTTCTTGAATAAAAAGTTAAAAAAAGAAACTTTTCGACCTAAATTTTATTTTTTACACGTCTTTAATTTTTAAATTTTTATCACTTTATTCCTTCCGTTATTTTCTCTATCCAAAACAAGTATATTACATCCAAAAAGGTTTTTTGAAAAATGGTATATTCCTTTTCAGATTAAGGAAATACTGGTTACTAGTACGTGTTTCTTCTAATATTATGACTCATTTTTCTCAGAAAGAGTCGTGATTTTATAATGATAATAGTCAATTATCAATTTTCAATTCGGAATATTTTTCAATTTTAAAGGGGATGTGACTACCTGTAAAACTGTACTAATATTTTTCTTTTTCGTTTCCTTTTTTCTTTTTCTTTATTTTTTTCAATGTATTTTTTGTTAAAAAATAATTTTTGAGTGAAATTTATATATTTTTAATAGAAAAAGTAACGGTATTATTAAAATGGTAAAAACTCAAAAAGTTTACGATATAAATGATGAAAAATAAATGTTTAAGACGAAAATGACAAAAGTACGAAAGATTGATAAATAAAAATATTATTTACCCTAAATAAAAACTAGTAGGGTGACTCGTACGAATGAAATTATCAACTATATTTTTTATAACTATCAGCTATGTATTTTATTTAAAAAATTTAAAATGATAAAAGAAAATAGTAAAATGATACGATGCCGATTAACGAAATAAAATTTAAGATTTCAGTAGATAGAAAATAATCAGTTCAAATTGAAAAAAAATAAAGTAGTATTGTGGAATTAGAAGAGCTTTTGGTAGATAAAATAGATTTTTTTTATGTAATTGACCAACCTCGCAATGATTTATTTAATTTTAAGACTGAAACAACCTAAGGTTAGTCTAGTGTTTCGCTCGCTAGACCCTCAAATTAGTGATCATTTGCTTCAACTGGTCTGGGATACTGCGTGGTGCAAATTAAAAAAAGAATTTTAAAGGAGTGAAAGAATAATTTTAAATATCTATTCAGAGTCGAATTTTACAAATCTAAAAAAATTATGATTGAGAGAGCATTTCTTCCTTAATTGATCGATTGACCTGAACTTTAAATTGATCGGAATCTATTTTGACTTTCAAATGAATGGTCCGCCATCAAACTCCCGACGAACAGTTCTCGTCTGCCTAATATTTAAATTAATCGGAATCAACTAGAAACGATCAATTACAACTATTCGACGCAAGATTGCAACTCTTGAACCGATGCTACGATTCTTTCAACAGTTACAACATTTCATACGGATCGATATCGTGCCACGGAGGTTTAATAGAATTTTCTAAATCGTGGACAAGATCGTAACTTCTCCCCGGGGGGAAAGGCATCGGTCGACATCGATCGGCTCTTCACGATCGAACTGTCGATCGACGTCGAAATGATACATGATCGTGGAACTGCGAAAGATCATGATCGAGATCGATGTGTACGGATCCCCGATAATAAAATATAATAAATTTAATATATAAATTTCATGACCTTTATTGCATGGTATGGTATGTCGATTTAGCATCACCTTTCATATAAATAAAAGAAAAACGCAGGACATCAGTAGTAGCGAGTCAGTCATCCCACCATACAATATTTGATTTTTCTTGTTCGACCACGAACGTGTTCGAATTTTTGTGATAAAAAGGATGGAAACGTGCGAAAGAAAAGTCAAATTACTATATTAATAAGTCAAGCTTGACTTTGAATTAAAAGTTTGTTCATATATGTATGTATGTATGTATGTATGAATGTTAAATCATTTTGCGTCCACGGTCCCGTCGGTTGAACCAAGACTTCAAAGATATAATTAATAATTAGTATATTATAGTACAAGTGCAGTTGAAATTTCGACATCGAAGAAGTTTGGGAAACATGGGAAGAAATGCTGTCCGCTAATTCTATCTTGTCAAGGAGTACGAGAAAAAAAATAATTAATTAAATTAATAGTTAATGAAGAAAATATATTAACCATTCAAATAATTATCCTAATTATTAGGATAGTAAAATCTATGATTCTCGAAAAGATTAAATTATTTTTAAATTTTATCTATAAAATTATAAAATAAAAAATAACTTTAAAATTAGTGATGTTATAATAATACATAAATACTATCACGAAATACAATAGTGGTATATTTCTTCCTAGGTGACAGCCACCAACATATCAAATTAGGGGTGCCGCGTACTAAGAAAGCAACCAAACATGAAAGAAACTCAGTCCAAAACTTAGTTCGGAGTCGATAGGAAATGATAATCTCGATCTAAAATTAAGAGGTCGGCTCTGAGTTAGGGCTGAGGAGCCATGCTCGGGGTCTTATTGTTGGGAATAGTCATCCCTGTCCCTCCATCTTTGTCGTCGTGTCGAGGGGGGTGCGGCTGAGACTGCAGCCCGGACGGGGGCTCGTCGGTGCCTGTATCGGTTCCGGGTATGTTGCGGGCGCTCGAGAAGAGATCGACCCTCTCCGACTCGGTGATCTTCCCTCCCTCCAGCGGCGTGCCGTGCTTGTACGCCACCCTTAGCATGTCGTCCTCTGACGACTTTGCCTGGGCAGCTCCGTACTTGACGTCGTCCTTGCTGGTTGCCATCTCCGGTTCGTTCACTCTCTGGATTGGTCGACGGTGGCTCGTTCGAGTCCGTCGATTTAATGGAATCTCCAGTGGAGTGGAGCCCTCGTCTGGTGTGGAGTTGGTCTGACACGTGGCGGTCTCCTCAGCTCAGGACACGACAAGTGTTCCACGGGCTTTTGGCGCGTGTCCTTTTGTCCTGTAAACCTCGCGGATCGGCCGCCGTCGCTCGAGTATCACGCTAAAACCGTCAAATTATCCATGAATTTGACAATTCAATAAGTTAAAATTTAATTTATAGGAGAATACATTAGATTAGGTTAAGATTTAGGATGCACTGTCTCTATTTTTTGTCATTTTTATTCTTCGATTTTTCGTGTATTTGTCCTTTTAATTTTACAGTTATTCTTTTCATAATAAAATTTAAACATATATAACTTGCAAAAACTAAGGAAAAACCAAACAAGAGGGAAGGAAGTCAAGGGTCCAATGTTCCCCTAAAGTTGTAACCAATTCTTGTCGAGATTGGGTCATGATTTTGTCATGTGGTGATTTCTCATTAGCCAATCTTTATTTTAATTTTTAAAAGATTAAATTATTAAACGATTTAATAGTTCAACTACATAATCCCTCTTTAAAAAACAATAAAAAAGAGTAACTTTCCCTTTCAATTTCATCGCCGGCTTGACATAACCCGTGGAGTGACGGTCAACTTTGACAAGGTTTCCCGATTGATATTCCAATGACGGGTCAATTTTATAACAGCAGAATGACATTATTTTTTTGGACATGTTTATCTTAATTTGACCGTAATTTAACCACGGTATTATAAATTTTTTTTATCAGTCATGGTGCCGTAAATTAAGCGGATTGATTTAATAGCGGGGTTCGTGTCCCGTAGCATTTTGCTATGCTCGGCAATTTCGATTATCGATCAGTATTTCAAGCATTAGGGTTTGATCGACCCTTTGATGAAACATCCAAAACAATCTAAGGAAGGTCACGAATAAAGAAAAGAAAATCAATTTTCATACATAAAGCCAAAGTTAAATAGAGGAGGCGGATGGTCGTATTACATGTACGTCTGATTTAGACACGAACTTTTTAGACACATTACATTAGCTACGTCATGTCCAGATAGATCAATGGTGTTTCTGACGAGAAAGACAGCTTCGTACAATTGGTACTGTTATCGTCCTATGACATGGAAGTTCTACGTTTGATCTTACCTGTGAGACTTCTAGTACCCTATTTATCCATCTTCCTCCTACCCCTTCTAGCTCCGTGCCTCTCTATACACCGGACAAAAAGTAGCATTTCTGATCCGAACTTGCTTAGATATGACTTATTGGAAGACGAAACGTTTTTTAAATTTAAATTTAATTTTTATTTGGGCTTTTGCCCTACTTGGATGAAACTATGGGCCATAAGGCCCAAAACTTATCCGGCCCAATACTCTGATGACGTCATATCTTGTCGGAGCGACCTAACGAAATGGTGACGGAGCCGAATGACTAACATGCCCTCCGATGAAACCTAAATGACAATCCTCCTTCGATCGGATTATTCTCCTGTGCCCCCTCTCCCCAACCCCACTGTGAGCCCGAGCAGCCATTGACGACCGCGCTCCGATCTTCGGTCTTTTCTCAATCGGCCTTCGCCTCTGAGCTCCGAATCGGCCGGCCGAGGGAATGCTGTTCTTGTGAAGGGGAAAGAGAAGGAAGGGAGAAAGAGTAACGGGGAAGGGAGATTCATTCGATTGACTTGGGAGGGATGAAGTCTTCGGCAGGAACCGGGAGAATCAACATCGCCGCCAGCGCACAGAGGCTCGATGTGGATAATCGGATCTCTCTCCGGTACTACTACCGGATCGCTGATAATATCCTCAAGCAGGTCTGAGTTTCAGTCCCTCCTGAATTTAGGATGTAGGAATGTGATTAAAATTTTTCTACTGCTGTCTTGTGCTCCAGCTTTGCATGATCTTTAAGCCAGTTCAAGTCTTATGTTGAGGCAATTTAAGTTTGATCCCCGTTATCTTTGTGAATGGAGCTGCTGCAATGGACAATGGCTGTTTTTTGTGTGATTTGGTGGATTCTGCAAATCCTTGGACTCTTTTCTTTAGTGCTTTGGTTGCTAATGTATCATGGCTAGGGGTAGAACTTGGACACAGGACGAGGCGGCTCTTTATGAAGAGTCAGTGAAGGCCAGTGAACAAATTTGTAGGAGATGGAGCTTTTGATTGTTAATTCCTTCATCCCACTTAATCTAGGTGTGATTGTGTTCTAGTTTAAATTTGAGCCAGATGGGTGAACTTATCGAAATTGGAGACTCATCATATCTGGTACATGCTCATTGATACCAAGCATGGTTTCATTTTTACTGGAACCATTGGATTTAGACCTGACATATGATGAACCAGGGGATGATGAATTTGCATATTTGCTGCAGTTACAGACTTCTTTGTTAGTTGAGTCCACCTTTACTTCATTCTATATTCATTAAGCAGTATTCCGAGCTGAACGACCATGAAGATGCTCAGGATGTTTAGTTGATTGGAGAGATTTCTGCTTAATCAGGAAGTGGAGGGAATATTTTTTATCTGGAAAACAAAGATAGTCTGTTGCTAGTGGAGTTTTAGCTATATGAAGTAACCACTCTCCCGATGAATGGATCAAGAATAAATCAGTGCCTTTTAAAAAAAAAAAAAAAGAATTAAGGTGCATATTTATCTGCCGATTTCGCCATTTTCACTGTCTTTATTGTTTGTTTCGGCCTCAATGTACATGGTTGCATCTTTTTCTCAGGCATAGCTTCAATTTGTTTATCAAAACATTCTTTCATTAATTTTGTTTCCTTTTCAATTGTTTCATTACCATTTGGAAATATTAATGTATAATATCCGATTTGTTTTGTTAATTATTAATAGCCAATCTCATCAATATCAATTATCATCTGTAGGCTGATATCTTTCGGGAGGAGAAGAATGTGATAGATCTCTATGTTATGCTTCTGAGATATTCAAGGTAAGACAATGCTCCTTTTTTCTTTTATCATGATTAACCACTGGTTAAAGCAATTGATTGTTATGTTGTGCTGTATTTGGAAATTTGAGTAGCTTCATGCAAATTGAGCTATAGGTACAGCACTTGCATGGTTAATATTGATTTTCTTTTTGCTTGTTAGGTTGTGCTGAATTTGAAAATTTGAGTAGCTTCATGTAAATTGAGCTACAGATACAGCACTTGCATGGTTAATGTTGATTTTCTTTTTGCTTTCTTCTTCAGCTTAGTCAAAGAGACTATACCCTGCCATCGAGATTATAGGACATCATTACCAATCGCCAATACTTCATTGAAGGTACACACTGTAATATTGTATTATATGCTGGTGGATAAATTCCTGGCATCATGGTTGAGTTGCATGATTTACTGTCAAGTTGTTTGTTGTAGAAATTATTGAATGCGTTGACAGAACTGGAGACGTTGAAGCCTGTAGTGCAGCAGAAGATTAATGAATTGAACAGGAAGCATTCGGACCAGATGAATAGTACAGGATACTTCCATCAGAATAATTCTTCAGTTTGGACTCCTGTCAGAAAGCAGACTTTGACATATAATGATGCAAATAAGGTGCCATTTTGGTAGTGAAAGTTGTTTGCAGATACTCCTTTTATAAGTTTTACTTTATCTATGGAGCTTTGAATTCATGGTTTCTAATCGGAAGTGCTGATATTTCGTATACGTGTCTTGTTCTAAACCTAGCAGGTATCAAGGTCAGCTGTAAAGGAACCTGCATACCAGAGTTCAAGGAACTGGCAATATCTTCCTGCCAGGCCAGTGGATGATCAATTCCGTAGATTGTAAGATATCATGTCCTTCTTCCAATTGGACTTTTAGGTGTTGCATAGAAATTTACCTTGTGAAATTAACAAATTTTTTCGTGACATTTATAGCGGATCTCTCTTGTAGATTC
Source organism: Lagerstroemia speciosa (assembly GCA_037672795.1). Lineage (NCBI taxonomy): Eukaryota > Viridiplantae > Streptophyta > Magnoliopsida > Myrtales > Lythraceae > Lagerstroemia > Lagerstroemia speciosa. The sequence goes on from CM075308.1 coordinate 3,595,949, forward strand.
ATTAATACACCATTGTAGAGTACTTGCTATTGATTATCTATCCCTTGTCTTTGTTCTTGTAGATCAATCAATGTATTGCATCCAAAGGAGGAAACTCTTTCTCGTCATTCTATCTTAGGACCTGGTGGGCTTCACGGACAGTGGCAGCCTCCACCAAGTTATAAAGGGGTACATATTTCTATTTTGACTTTTTCTGCCTCCTTTCTTCCTCGACAAGGTGGCTCTGATTATTTAGCTTCTTCTGTGTCCTTTTGTGTACAGGTCCAGTATCCAAGCAATATAGACTTGACACCGGTTGAAATGCCAAGGTAAGGCATCTGCGTAATATTTTAAAGTATCTTCATTGGTGTGTTATGTATTTTTTGTACCACAACTCAAAAGTAATTCTAGATATTCGTATGGTAGAAAATTTTAGTCTCTTGGATTTGATACGCTGCTTAAGTAATCTGACCCTCTTTCATCCATTCATTGCAATGTGCCTCCGATAACCCTGACTATAGTTTTAACACCCAACTTGTTTTTCTATGTGGAAAGCAGGTTGCTGCAACCTGTAGAGGACAAACCTGCAACTAAAGAAGATTTCAGTAATCCTGAGAAAGAAGCACCTAGCTTGAATTTGGATCCTGTTGTGGAAGAAGTTATTAAGGTTCCTAATGCTGAGGAGGAACCTCCCATGATCTCCTTCGACGCTGTAGAGGGCAATGTCCAAGTGGATATTATCAGACAGCCATCTCCACCTCCTATTCTTGCCGAAGTGCAAGACCTCATCCCACCAGTATCAGAACAACTTGCTGGTCCAAAGGATGGAATTGATATTCCCTCTTCTGAGAATTATGTTTGCTCTGAGACTCCCATGCAATTGCACATTGTAAGCCCTCTTGGTTCAGTTCACTCTATATTAGTGAAAATAGAGGAAAGGAAGTAATGGGAAGCAAAGGATGCTGCCGTTGTATAAATTTTTTTGGGTGAAAAACGAGGTTTAATTTTCTAAAATCCGTTTTTTATTTTCAGCAAGGCTGATGGGTCTTAGAAAAGACTGGCTGTGTTCCTCATCGTGCTTTCTAAGTCCTATTTTGGTCATTCTTCACCTAACCAAACATGGCATCTTTTTCCTTCGCTTATTATTCGACAAAGAGAATAGATAAAATAGGGGTATTTATCCATCTGATTCACTTTAACCTTATAGTTGACATAAAAAAGGTTGGTGTAGTGGGACTGGCAGTATTATACTATTACTACATTGATTGGGGGGAATGAAAGAATTTGGCATTGCACAAAATAGTTCTTGACTACGTTGTGTTTAGGAAGTGCTTAGAGTTCATCTCTCTGTGCTACTTCTCTGCGTCCTTACTGTTATTTTTCTTGGCAGTCGACAAAATTAATGGAGGGCTTCATGAAGCTGGCAAAAATCAACACTGATAGGAACTTGGAAACATGTGGTGTACTTGCTGGATCACTTGTAAGTGCTTGCACTTTGCGGCTGCCTGTAGTAATTGTCTCTTGCAATTGCTGATTTGTAATGCCAACTGTGCTTGCTTTTGGCAGAAAAACAGAAAATTCTACATCACGGCTCTTATAATTCCCAAGCAGGAGTCGACGTCAGATTCTGTATGGCAGTTCTATTACACAGTCGAGTTGCATTCTATCTTGTGATTCTTTCGTTTCTCTTTTGCGGATTTGATTCTAATACTGAAGCTGTAATCATTTGTCAGTGTCAGACTACGAATGAAGAAGAGATATTTGAAGTTCAAGACAAGCAATCCCTCTTCCCCCTTGGATGGATTCACGTGAGTATCTCTTTTCACATGTCACCCATCGGGCACAAACTGTCTAAACCATGGATTTCGTGTCGATTACAGTCGAGTTATTCATTTGTTCTGCAATTTTCAGACACATCCTACTCAATCCTGTTTCATGTCTTCAATTGATCTTCACACCCACTATTCATATCAGGTGTGTTTCTCTTGTACCTCTGGCAAGTGCATTGTTTTCCTATCACCCTTTCAGAATATAAATGCCGGTTACTTAAAAGCTTCCTTACTCTTGTAGATTATGTTGCCAGAAGCCGTTGCAATTGTCATGGCACCTAGGGACAGTTCAAGGTTGGTCAATCATTTTTTTTACTACTCTGCAGTTTTTACCTCTATGATATCCCTTTGAGAGTGCCGGTTAGGGGTTATCCATCTGGATCACTAGCAATGTTGCTTGCTAACATAAGCTCCTTTTGGTGTCTTCGTAGGCCTCACGGCATTTTTCGCCTCACAACTCCAGGGGGTATGTCGGTTATTAGACATTGTCAACGGCGCGGGTTCCATCCTCACGATCAGCCTTCTGATGGCGGGCCCATTTACAAGTCCTGCACTGACGTTTACATGAACCCAAATCTTAAATTTGACGTTATTGATCTCCGGTGATAGTCAACCCCCCGATCTCTGGAAGCTGGTGATTGTTTGCCTGACAATTGTTTGATATGCACCGTCCCGTATGCAACTCTTGGGTTCCGAATCTAATGCACGGCCTATAAGTCGGTAAATGCTTCTAACTGTACAGCAAACATGGGCCGGACAGTCTACCTGTATATTTGCTCCTACATATCATGCCAATATCAACGTCCTGGGTATTTCAGAATTGTATAGTGAGGAGTTTCGAAGATCTTAAGTTCCGTGATAGACGGCTACTCACTGGGTTTCTACTTATTTTCCTTGGCTTCTCATGATTTGGACCGAAGTTTGGATCGGTTTTTTTTGCCATCCAGTGAAGGGCATGTTTTCTAACACATTTGATGTGAAGCTTTATCCAGATGTTCTTGCCTTTTACTTATCGAGCTTGCAGATGCCTGGTAGCTGACCAATATGTCATGCGATAAACTCAGTTCCTATCTTGGCAAGGCCACCTGCATGATCGTTGGTAGTGGTTGCAGTCCCTCGCGGGACGTGGCCCGGCCGAGGAGACAAGGTCTTGGAGCAGGTGATCCTGTCATGACCAAGCGCAAAGACCAAATTTTCCAAATCTAGGGCCGGTCAGAAACCCGGGTTCTTAAGGATGCCTATGCATTCGATGGTCGTAGATTGAATGTGTTTTGTTTCTTCAGGAACGATGATTCAACCACGTGTGGTTCTTGATGTGGTCCGGTCCATGTCTCTGTGTTGCTGGACTGTTCAAAATAATTAGAAGGTGATTGTGAGGTTCTTCGGGTAGCAGTAGTAGTTGAGGATTCCATGTAATGATAGGGATGAACACAACAAGACATGACAATCGATGCAAAATGGCCCCATGTGCGGCGTTTCTGCACCTCAATCATTTCAGTAAAATCTCGAGTTCGAATATTATAAATATGAAGAATTCATAATCAGAATGAAATCCTAAGTGATATTAAGGACACCTCAATCCTTTTAGTAAAGTTTCGAGTTCAAATCTTATAAATAGGAAAAATTTGTAATCAGAACAAAATCATAGCGCTTTATTTGGATTGAGGGATTCAAAGGAATTTGGAGGGGAGAGATTAGAGGGATAGTGTAACCCATTGTTTGGATAAATTATAAGGAGGGATTTGGAGGGAATAGAGGGATTCACAATCCCGCCAAACCTCATTTTTTTTAATTCCTCCAATTTGAGAGAATTTAAAAATATAGTAAATTTTTAGACAAAAATACTCATTGTTACTTCTTAAAAAATACCCATCTTTACTTCTTAAAAGAAAAATTAGGTATGCGATAATTCTACATCATATAATTATATAATCACACCCGTCTTTCCTTACTTGATCGTCTTTAAGCCACGACTAAAACGCGCTTTCTCTTGCTCGACCTCCACTGGGTCATAACTACCGAGCCTCCCAAGACTATCACGAAACCACAATTTTGTTCGAATTTAAAGATTATCATGAAACCGTCGTGTCTCTTTTATGCATTTCTCCCATTTGATTGGTCTCTCAAATTAAAAGGGTAAAATGGTCAAATTAATTTTTTTATCTCTCAAAATCCTTCATTTAATAATAATAACAAAACAAGTAATTTGGAGGAATAAGTTATCCCTTCAAATACGTCCAAATCCTCCATCCCCTCTAAATCTCTCCAAATCCCTCAATCCAGACATAGTGTAAGGGATAATAAGTCAAGGTCCCTACCATGGGCTGGCATTTTCATCAGAGGCGTGTATCGACCAGTGGTCGAGGACCGGGAAATATTCTTCTTACGCCTAGATCTTGTCTCCTCAGAGTAATCTTAATTTCACGACGACTGTCGACTTCCACTTGCTCGAATATGTCGCCCCGAAATCAGTGATCGAGATGATCGGGTTTAACCTACGATTTAGTCTGAAAAGTCTCAACAATAAGAAGATCTACCCGAGGAGATCAAGTCACCAATCTGAGTGGGACGGAGGAAGTGACCAAAAGGGCAGGGTGGTTGAATTTGATTACCAAATTGACGGATCATAATTGAGCTTATCATCCCCCCCAACTAAAAAGTACGATTAATATGACAAGAAAAAGGAAATTCTCAAATCTAAAGGGTTCTTTCTTTCTTTCCTTCTTTTTTTTCTCCTATTTTTTGAGACGCGTCATCTAAAATCTAGAAAACTAATAAATTCGATCGATAAAAGTTCAAATGGAATAAGCTTCTACCGATGGTAAAAATCCTTGAATTATACGTTTTCTTCATTTACAAGATCCGAACTCGAAATTTTACTCGAGGAAAAAGAAGAAGCATTGAACCTCGTTCAATTTTTTTTTTATTTTTACTAATCCAAGCTCGTTTTTAAAGATTCAATTTTCGAGCAGCTGTGTTATGCTGTGCACTATGATCTTGTTAGTCAACACGATGGGTTTATCGCGTTGTCACTTTCAATCTCAATTTTGTTCATCGGTCGTGAATATATATATATATATATATATAGAGTTATTTGTCCAGAAAAGTACGAACTATCCAAGAATTTTTTAATTTATCGCGAACTATTTTTTTATTCAGAAAATCATGAAAATCTTGGATCGAACTCTTACTAGTGTGAATCCCTTACCCATTTATTTATATTTTCGTAATTTCTTTATTTTGACTATGGAGTATGGACATCTCCTGTAACCAAAGAGAAAACGACTTGCTTAATTATTACCAGAATAGAGAGAAACGTGGATGTCATCATGCAATTTCTTAAGAGCCCAGACATCCTTTTTTTTAAAAAAAATCTTTTTGCAATTAATTATGTTTTGAAAACAACAACGTTAACCAGGTAAGGATGTTTTACACAGTGGCATTGCCATCGATCGATATAAGATGGAAGATATTCTCGATTGGATTCTCATCAGTATTTCTTCCCTTCTCTTATCCCTTCTACGCCAATCAACCCTTTTCAATCGGCAAAAACAAAGAACAAGAAGTTTAAGTAATTTTTAAATATTTATTGGCTTTTTTTTTTATTTTTTCGTTTTCTTACGTATTTTCCGAGTTTGAATTTTCTCCCTTTGCCTCCTCTTTTCTCTCTTTCATGTCAATAATTTGTTCCTTGGCCGTATGGACTAATCTTCCACTCTTTGACCCAGCGATTCCCCATATATTAACCTAAACTCCTCTGCTCATACGATACCCAGCTCTTCTTTTCCCCTCGGAGCATCGCCATGCTGTTCTGTTGATTTCTCCTTCCCGGACTCCCGACTTCATCCGCGTCCGTAGCTCCCGGGGATGAGAATGAGTCTGTGCTTGGAAATGAGCTCCCCTCGGATTTCTTACTCCCTCGAAGTCGGTCAATCGGATCTCATACCAGTGGAACCGAACCTCCCCTCGCTGTCCCTGAGCCCAAATACTGGTTTCGAGTTTGGAACTTGTGGCAGCTTCAAGTTCGAGCAGTCTTCGGCGGATGAGCTCTTTGAGAACGGGACGATCCTTCCAAGTCTGGTCCAGGAGAGGCAGGCTCCTCGATGTGGAGAAGCTCGAGATCAAGGAGGAAGACCGGAGCCTCTGCCATTTCTATCACCACTTCATCTCTGCCCTCTAAGCCATGGAGACGCAATGGAACAGGAAGCAGAGGAAAATAAAATCCGGGGGGCGAACTGGAAGCCGGAGGAGGTGATCCAGCCGAAGTTATTCTGGGGTTTTAGGAGAAGCAGCAGCCTCGACTCCGGAAATGGCAAGAGAATGAGCTTCCTCTTCCCGTTACCAGTCCTGCCGAGGAGCAACTCAGCGTGTTCAGCCTCCGCTAAGCAGAACCCAAACAGAAGGCAGCTGCAACAGCAGCAGTCAACCCCGGGGATGTCAAAGTCCTCTTCATTGTCAGGCTATGCCGGGTCACTCCCTGCCAACCATCGCTCAGCTCTGCTGAGGAAGAGTTGCAGCAACGGAGCATGCTATGGCAGCAGCATCAAGGTCGCCCCGGTCCTGAACGTCCCACCACGCTGCACTCCGAGTAGCATCCCAAACCTCTTCAGGTTCGGGTGTTTATCGCTCTGGGGAAAGGAGAAGAATAGGAGGGGATGATTCTCGACTTCGGTTTTCCACCCCTTTTTGATCAAGTTCAAACTTGTGGACTTGCAGTTGATTTGCTTCCTTCCAACTTTACTGCTATTTTATGAGCTAAGCAGGATTGAAATGCATCATCTCTTGATGGGACCGATCAAACTCGAAACTGAATCAATCCGACCCTTCCGAATTTCGGTTTTAAGCCGGCTACCTATTGATGTTCTGATTAAAATTTAACTGGAACTCCCAACGGAGCCGGGAGGTAGGAGGGTGAGTCAACCATGGCGGCCCTGACATGGATTCTCTGTCGGGGTAGAATTTGACTTCTGATCCTCTTTTTGACGACCGACTGTTCCTCTTGTGGGGGCCAAGATCTCGGCCCAATTTGTGCCTGTAAACAGGATCTCCACAGAGCTTAACACCTCCACGACGCATTCGATTGAATGCCGAAGAATCGGGATGATTCAAACTGCTATGCAGGCTGGCAGTCCACCCGTGCCAGATGGTTCGGTATCATTCTCACTTTCTTTTGTGTAAGGAAAGAGAGCCAAACAAAGTTTTCCAAGTAAGTGTCGCAACAAAGGGATTGGAAACACTAACAAAATCCGAGCCCGCATCTTCCAAAACTCTGTACACGACAGCGTCCCCACAAACCTGCCGATCCATACGACTCAAGTCCGTGTTCTCTTAGATGATTCCCAAAAACAAAAGAATTACTCCAGGAGGGCTATCTCAAAACCTATGGCGACTTTTTATGTAAATGAATTGGCTATACATCATCTGGCTGTGTACTATCTAAGGGGGGCTAGGGTTCTGAGGGCAAGGAACGACAGAGAAGAACCTGACTAGTTTGGAGGGAGGCAACTGGAATCGGTTGTCTCTCTCTTGATCACACGGGTGTTGTAGGACCCGCAGAGTCCGCACTTGTGGTACAGCCAGTGAAAGTGGGAGGTGCCCTTCCGGTCGCAGTCATTGCATAATATGTCCTGTAGTCACCACAAAAAGAAACAAGATATCATCATTGGGAAGTGATGTGTTATCTCAGGATGAGAACGGGAAATGTCGCACGGTCATGGTCAGGTTCCATCTTGTACTACCAAACAAGGAATACTCTGAAAGAAACTCTGTCGGAAAAGTCAGATTATAGAATGCAAATATATAATGTAACCGATGCCAGTGCGGGTTCGGATATATATATTACCTGACAATGATCCCTGTATTCCTGGGGGAGCTCCTCGGCAGCTAACAGAGCATCAAGCATGCCAAAGTAGACCTGTGTGAAGTTAAATGACCATAAAAACATCAACCACCCAGGAATCTAACCAAAAAAACTGACCGTACGTAGGTAACGGGGGGAGAGATGTCAGAAGCTTACTGCCATATCTCCAAGAGATTTGCTGCAGATTGGACAGGTGTAGTGACTACAAGTGTACGCCTGGGCATTTCACAGAGAGCAACCACATAAGAATCAATTAAACAAACTGGGGACAAAAACGAATTGAGGACACAGAGTTATATATATGCGAGGTAGAGGGTGAGACCTGAAAGCAAGCAGAATGCATATAATGGCCGCACGGTAGGGCTCTGACTGTCGCACTAGATGTGAACAGGAAGTCGCAACAGATCGGGCAGTTTGTTTCCAGGCCTTTCTCCAAGCACTTGTGGTTTAATACCTTCATTCCAAGGCAACAGTTACACGTCATGCAGTGGAAATAGTCAATCCCGAGGCCCTTCCCGACACGGCATAAGTTGCAAAATGGGCAGTGATAAACATTCCTGGGGATAAAAATGATGACAGAATGTCAGTAAAGTTGACCTGAAAAATCAACGCTGAAATGAAGTTATGAGTCTGATGCATATTCTTCTCCGTGTTCTAGCACAGAGGATGATCAATGTTACTACCTCTCGTCATCAAAAAATTTGCATATACTGCAATAATACTTTGCCATTGAAAATCCATTGCATGAAGGAGTCATGCAAGTAGGTCCAACTGGTTGAACCTCCAAGCAACGCATACACATCATTTCTGCCGTTGCTTTCCTGCAATAGAGAGGAGGCTGTCAGATGTATAAAAGCGTTAAAGAAAAAAATTAGGATGGAAAATATTCCATTCAGCCCAAAAGAGGTGGAGCAGATAGAACCCTTGCCTATCCATTGAGTGATCACTAACTTTATCATGGCAAAACCTGCAAGTGAACAGCTTTCCGCAGCAAGCAGCACGGACTTTGCAGTTTCTTTTGTAGTGCTCACATCCAAATATCTTCTTCTCCGGGTCATTATATGAAGGAGTTCGATCAGCAACATCTGCACCATTAGATGTGTCTCCTCTAGATGCGTCAGGCAGCTTCTGCTGCGTTGCTATCCAACGGCTAAAACCATTTATAATAATTAATCAAAAGGCTATGTCAAAAATGACACATAATCGAGAAAGATTAATAAGAACAAGACTAATTATGCCTAATCGTGAAAAGATTTGTGTAAGAGATTTCCGTGCAAGCATATACTTCAGTACTTGCATCCTACCTAGTCAAAAGATTTTGGACAAGGTACGATTTTCTCCTTGGATCAAGAGTTGAATCCCAATAAACTTTTCTGATCTCAGATTCAAGCTCACTTTGATTCATTCGGAAGATATCTTTCCATCCAGGTTTGAACATCTGATCACTGTGATCCAAAGTCTCTTGGAATTCAACACCTGAAAATACATCACGCTGAGATATGGAAACAGCTGCTTGTGATATTCTAACAAATTTATCAAGGGACCAGTCTGGATAACTTGATCCATCAATCAAATTAGAAATTCTATATTTGTTCTGACATAGAAACTCCATTATCCCAATGACCGTAATAAAAGAATTTCGAGACAGACCTTTTGAGTAGTGTTAGTTTCTGATGTTTGAACTTGAGCCTCTGAAGACGACAATGAAGTTCCTTTTAAGCACTCATTAAGCCATTCATTGAACATTGTATTTTTCGTAGCCTGTTTCCATGTGTCCATCATTTTGCTCTGCTCATCCAGAGTGAGTGCAGCGGTCACCCATGGCAACATCGACTGCAACACCTCAGCACCCGTCGTCCCAATTATACGCCCAACAATTTTGTCTTGCTCTTGAACAGTGAAATGTTCACCAAACAATGGCCATAACTCAAGTTCTTCCCGGAATATGTGCTGGTCTAGGGAAACTTTAATAGACTTGCACATACCCTGAAGTTTTGTCGCAAGCTCTTTGTACTTCTGCTTGCAATCACCGCCATTGATGGCAAGGACATCTAAGTCATTGGTCTTCTCTATCACAGAATTCTTGTGTAATGTCTCATGCAGCTGTGAGAGCTCAGAAAGGACATGAGAGATATCTTCGAATAATCTCTCCTCTTGCTTGTGGTCTAGTGTATATGAGTGACTGACATTATGAAGAGCCTCTTTGGATTCCAAAGCTGGGAAGACAATGTCATCCTCAGCGTTACTGTGAGCTCTGTACAGGCCCCACAGAAGGCGGAATCTTCCAATAAATTGCCTCAAGAATGTCTCATCGCAGTTTCCAAGCTTCCCGGATTCTATATCCAAGTATTCCAAATCTTTCCGTATGGCTATGTGAAACTTAAAGATAGTATCAATGGGTCGTCCACTACACCCATCATCGGAAGCTTGGCCATCCTTTCCCCCAACAAAAAGACTTGAATTAAGGGATGGAGCAGACAAGTCGAAAGACAGGGAACGCAAAGATTTAGCTGTAGATAGAGAACTCAATCCAAGGTTACTTCTCTCCACTCCCAAACCCGGAACACAGCAAGACCTATTGCTGTAAGAGGGTTCAACATCCTTCAAATTCTCTTCGGTGTTATGCTCCTGGCTGACTTCCTGTAACATAGAGGCACTTCGCTTGACTGGTCTTGTCATCTCATCTGCTTTGGTAGAGACAGAATTATCTAATGGCAACGCAGACGCACATGGACAAATTGATTGATCAAAATCTTCTTCAATCTCAAAAGATCCTTTGAAGGACAGCAGCCAGTTGCACAAGGAGATAAACATTGGCCTTGCTTGCGGCCCTTGCAAGCCCAACCAGTGAGAAGAGTTACTAAAGCTGAATCTGATTCAGGAGCTGATTTGAAAACCACCAGAAAAATATAATATAAAATAAGGTAAGGTTAGTAGAGCAATCATTGAGAAAATACTATAGTTTACTAATATTCCATCCCCAAGACCACGTAAATTACCTGCCAACTGAATGTTTCTGATAATATTTTTGGCTTCAACTTTGCCTAGTGAACCAACGAGCCACGGTAAAACACGCTCTATCAATTTTAAGGGCATCATGCACAGGCTTTGGTACAAGAGTTCCCGCTGTCTTTTGAAGCTGAAGTGCTTTCTGGCAAGCGGTAGAACCTGGAATCAATGAAATTAGCATGTGCAATGGTAGTTAAGAAAAGAGAATAAAATAAAAGAAGGGTATCTTCTCTGCCCAAGTCAATGAACAGCATCACCATTAGAAAGATAGAGATGAATCATAGAAATTGATGCGTGACAAATGCTTTAAGCCTGAGCCATGAAATTTATGATCAAGTTGCATGAACTTAAATATTAGCACAACAGCCAAATAAACAATATATAGGACCTTACTTTAGCTATCAAGCTTAAAGAAACAGCAGGTCACTGCTATTGCTAACCTGAACTTCCTCACTGTAGAAGTGCCTTTCTATAGTTTCAATTATTTGATCAGCATGTGAGCAAAGCTTCATGTAAAATTCAGCAGTTGTAGAAGTTGCTCCAGTGCCTTGTATCTTTTCAATCAAGCACCTGAACTCATTCAGCTTACTTTCTTCTTCAGCATGTTCCTGAATAAACGAAAACTGCCCATCTACTGCAGGAAAGATGACCTTATCTTCAGCAATACTGAAAACAAGACATTAAAATGTCAGAAACTCCAGATCCTGATCATCAAAGTGCCAGACATCAAAAAAAAAAAAAAAGGGAGGAAATCACTCTATTTCCCCAATACCCAAAATCATCAAAGTAGGTCATCATTTAATATAACCAGGATCATTGACAAATCTAGTTATTGTACTACTTGAGCAATTTCCTCTGGATGCTTGGAATACAACTTAACATAAGAGAGGATTCATTTCTATAATCACTTGACTAAATCTTTATACCTGTGAAAGATGCAAACTTCAGCAATAAATTGGAGACGCTCATTGAAGGATGATAGATCGTTGAAATCTCCAGAATCTTGCACCTTCCTTGCTTGGTCAGCAATTTCATGTAACTCTTTCTTAATGGCATTGTGCCAAAGCAATATTTCATCTATTGGATGTGTTGTAACATCATCTGATACAACTGTAACTGATTCAGAGTGCTTCCTTTTACTGGTCTTGGATGAGACACAGGCACATTTTATATCCAATGGATTTTGCGATGATCTAACATTAGAATTCTCACCACATGTCTGTACATTTCTAGAACTATTCTTCCGTTCCATCCAGGTGAAAATAACCTAAAAGAAGAAAATGCTAGGTCACTCTTACGTTGAAAAGAAGCAAGTTGTGCTCAAGCTGTTATATGAAAGATTACCTGTTGAAGAAGTTTCTTTTCTGGAACTATTTTGCCCAAACAACTGTGCAACCCCTGATATTCGTCCTTTGAAATTGAGGAAGAAAGCCAAGGAAGAAACTCTGCCATCATAGAAACTGGAATGCTGCACAAAAACTGCCAGACTAAAGATGCTTGCTCTTCCAGTGAGAACTTTTCAATAAGCAGAGGAAAGACCTGAAAAGTTAGAGGTAAAACAAATTAAAATGAGAGAAGAAAACTGGGGCATCACTCTGAGATTCTCACTTAAACACATATACAGCTTCCACTACCCATGTTATACAAACAACCAGTGATGAAAATTAATAAATTTCTTCTGCAATATTTCAGCAGATTCTCACACCTTTCTCCCTGAAAAAAGCTGCACCAAAAGGATAAGGGAAACTATGCAAGAACAAACATGCAGAATTAATATTTCTGCTGGCAGCAAAAGACTTCCTCGAGTAGTGCACATATGGATTAGCCTTTAACAACTGCATTTTATAATATTAACAACCCGACCAACCACTACAATTTTGATCATCTCACTTCTATCTCCAATAATAAATTAGCTCAATGATGATTAGCTACGAACCAAATTGAGCTCTAATCGCTAAGCAATCTGCATGAGGAAGTTCTCATTAGCCAACAAAATAAAGGGCGCAAAATGCTGGATATGAAAATCAACAAAAAGAAGAGTGTCAAGAAAAATTATGTTACAAAATTAAGGTCAAAATGTGAGAAGAGATTGGAGAGTATAATGAGGATTATTTCTACTAACAGACCAAATTATACTTTGTGAAATAATGGTATTTTTAATCCACAAAAAAGAGTTGCATTAGCGACCTCATTAGCACCATAATTTCCAAAAGTACAGAAATATGGATACACTTATCCAGCAATGCCAAACTCGTGCAGCAGAAGGACAAATAAGGCTGATGCACATGTCCATGACATGCTCCACGACTTGGAAACTGACTACTGTTAGTGACCGATAGCGTGCCTTTCATGCCTTAACATTTATGGTGTTACAGTAAGAAACATTAAATGCATAGCCAGGTCATTTTTAGATTTCATTGCCCAAATGCATTCTATCCGTGTGATAGTGGTTATAGTTGATACAAAGCAAATAAATGATACCTGCTCCTCCTCCTTTGCCAGATGCTGGCAAACTGATGTCTGGAGGGCTCTAGTGGAGGAAGCTAGTTCCCTTGAAAAACTCTCATCACTTTGCTCACTTGTATTTAGCAATTCGTCTAGATGATCAAAAAGGTTACTTTCCCCCTTGTGCTCAAGGGAATATGCTTGTGCTACATTCTTTACACGTATATCAAGAGCTGGAAAGATAACCTGCAATCCAAAGCAAAGATCACATCACTACTTCATTTTCAGAATGAAGGAGAGAAAAAGGAAATTCAGGAAGTGAGGATGCCGCTCCACATGTTGGCGTAATGCCATAGGGTCAGCTTCCTTATTGGACAATAAAAGCATAAGAGTCAACCACAACTGCAAAGTTTGAACATCCAAATAAGCCAAAGAGCAGTTGATAATTATTCAGTGTTTAAAGAAAGAATACATCTCGATGGTTAGCTACCTGAACCAAAAAGTGGAACCTCAAACAAATATAGCATATGGAAACAGTAAAGTCAATGCAATGATTCCATGGTCATCCCCGTATTTACACATTATCAAAGAGATTTTAGTGTTCATTTACTGTAGAAATGCATAAACAAGGACACACGGGTACGCATACACATTTTCATGGAATATCTTACTTATAACGCTCATCTATCCAAACTAGCATTTGCCTATAGAAATGCAGCTTGGAAAAATCCGTGACATCCTATCAATTCCCACACTTATACAAAACAAAGGGGGAAAATATTATTGCTTCAAAATCCTAACAAGGAAAAAGATATCTAACTTTCCATGGAAAGAGATTATGATCAAGCAACTCAACAAAATTTGGGACTGGAAGTATCCAAGTCCCCGAGTGCATAAGGTAGAAAGGATGCGAAGAAAAACAAAAATATGCAACAGAAATGAGAGAGTTAACACAAAGGAAAATTAATCATTTAAGGATCACTAAGTTGATTTAAGCAATGAAATCTCTTCCTGAATTCACTTCCCATCTCTATCGTTCTCTCCTCCCTCATCAACAAGTGAAATCAGTATGTGGAGCTACTAAATCCATTCGCAAAAAAAAGAACTGTGAAAGGCACGGAGGAAGTTGATTTCGTGTCACAGAACTAAACAGCTGCGTTCAGCAGCAGGTAAACAAATTAATCATTATTCAAATTACGTTCATTTACTCCATCAATCCTGCGAATCGAAATAAAATATGAGGATAATAGATCCAGTGAAGCAGGAAACGGCAGAAACATAGAATTATCAGTCACCTCGTCTTCAGCATTGGAATGATGCTTGTAAATCGAGCGCAGGAATTGGTACCGCTCAAGGAGCGGCCTGATATCTTCTCTCTGGCCCGTGGCAAGAGCCATGGCGAGCTTGTGGAGCGCATCCAGCTCGTTCCGAATCGCCTTGTGAAAGTAGAGGAACATCGAAATCGGCGACTCCGACTCGCGCTCCTCCAGGCACCGGCTCACTGCCGGCGAGTCCACTCCTCCTTTTGTGTCGACCGAATTCGCCAGCACCGCCACGCCCCCGCCGCCGCTGCTCCCCGCCATTGGCTTCGCCATTTCCGCCGGTCTGCTGAAGCCACCGCCACCCCGCCAGAACCTTCCAGTCGTTTCGCCTCTAACTCACAGCTCTCTCTCTGATACTCCGTTAAGCTCGTCTCTCTCTCTCTCTCTCTCTCTCTCTACACAACGCAGTCTTATCTCGTTCGGTTTGTAGTTTTTGCAGCGGAAGAGGGAGACGAGAGAGGGCCGACGTTTATAGTTGACCGAGTGCCACGTGGCACGAGGCGTCCACCGTGGGAGGTGATGTCAGCAGCACCTAGGCTGTCTCGTGAGTGACCGTCGGTGCCACGCGGATGGACCGTGAGAGGCTTATTCCCAGGAGAAGCTATCCGGTGTGATAATCCTGTTACAAGACAATATTTACGCCTAACACTTACCAATAAAATTTAATTATTTTTATAATTTTTACAAAAATGTAAAATTAAAATTTTAAAATAATTAAATTGTACTAATTAGTATCAATATATAGATATTATCATATAATAACACTGTTATATAAGATAATTTCTCCATTCCAAGGGCCGAATATTGTTCCAATTGCATCATTTTCCCCTTTTTTCCTTACAATAGCATAAGTGGGTTGATTCTAGTTTAACTTCGATTCTGGTTTAACTTTTTTTTTTTACTTGAATAAAGTATCGGGTTAAAAGTTTTATAGATGAAAAATATATTATTTGAAGAATTTTTTTATTCCTTAGTAAATCGATACAGTTTAAATTTAAATTAATTAAAATTAAACCAGCATCCCATTTTCAGGTAAAAAAATAAAGATTCTCTTTTTTGACAATATATCGATTTTCTTTGAATCTAAATGTGAATTCACAATTGACATCATTGAAACTCGCATGCCTATATGCCAATATTAAGCAGCAGTAATTAACTAATTCAATTCGAATTCGGGTCAGGTGGGCACACAAGGGGATAAAACTCTCCCGGTGTCAATTGTTTTCATTCGCAAGACTTGTATTCGAGAACTTGTTTAAGGGGAAGATGCATCTTACAACGTCGACCAATCCACTTTGGTTATCATTTTTCTTTTTCGAGGAATACAAACGGTAACAGTGGTGGCCACTCAGTCATCTCCACTATACAATGTTCGGATTTCATGTCAATCGTATACATACAAGGTGAACCGAAAAACTGACGCTCGGTACTAGCCATCTTGTCAACGTAGCAATACCAAATATCTGCTACAGTTCAAAAAACCGACAACCTCCTAGGTCAAGTTCAAAAAGCAAATTTGAACAGATGTTGTGATACAAATACTTAAAAGGATTCGAATTTAGGATATTGACTCGTCAAATCGTGCGAAAGTGAATTTTAAATTGTTAGACTGACACCCGATCCAATTAGATTGCACGTATATTATATAACTGACTGTTATATTTGATTGTTGCAGAATAATAAATTAATTTGTACATAAACATTACATTATTTTTATTTTTCACCATATTATTTTATCAATTAAAATTTGATTTTCCTCCTTTGTTCCACTTTACTTTGAGGCCCGAGATTGAAGGGCAGCAGACTACTGGAGGTCAACTTCACATTGCCCTGTTCAACATCTGTAAAGAAAACTACGCTACGTAGTAGTCGAATGGAATCCCCCCCGGCAGAAATTCACAAAATTATTAAAGTTAATTAAAAAAATTCTCGTAATATAATTCGGTACCATGAATATGAACTCGATTTCTCTTGTTGCGAGTTTGTGGTCAGCTGACATAACATCCGAGTAGCGATTCGAGATGAGTCATCGAAAATGGCGATCCAAAAAGTTTTCAACGAATGTGCTTTTCCCCGGTAGAATCGAGCATGGCTACGAGATAAGGAAGGCGGGCTGGGTGGTGTTGACAATCGTCGTTAGTGAAACGCAACTTCAACAAAGAAAATGGAAGTTTGCGTATAAATACATATTATATATGTATATACATACAAGCGTATATTTTATATTATTTCAAGGAAAAAAATCGTATATTTATATTGTTTTTTGTGGTGGACATTAATTTTAAGAATTATTATATGGAGGGACTTTTCCTTCCCATATTTTTTTTTCAAGAGATTATAAGAGAATAAGATAAAAAAAAATAAAATGATATAAAAAATTTTATTAATAAGAATTAAAATAAAAAAAATCGTGAAAAGTCCCGTTAATAAAATCGGCATGCTCATTCGCACGGAGATAAGGACGTAACAAAGATCCTCGGCTGACCAAGAGTGTAGTCTTATCCATAAGTAAATATTTAGTATACAGTACAAAATAAGTTTATATTATAAATCTCTATCAGATTTGAACACATATAAATTTTTACAAATTTTAAGGTTCAGCTTGCACGTGTCAAATCTAAACGAGAATTTATATAATAAAATTGTTACATGTTACACGCCGAATGCTTGCTCATCGTCTTATGTCCGGTGGATGCGAGAAGACAAGGAAGATAATGAATAAGTGAGATTTTGTTTCCTTTTTTGATGGATAAAGAGAACAAATGAGCTAGGAAATAGTTGAAAATAACTAAAACATTAACATGAAAAACATATTTTGAAAAATAAAGACAGCCTTGCAATTTCATTAACAAAATAAATTAACAAGGTTAGATCTTCCACTTCCTTTTTCAATTAGAATCTCTAAGTTACAGTTTCACAGAGTTATCTGTTATTTTCTTCCGAAGTAATGAGAGAAAAAAAATAATGATATCAATGTACATCAACAATCAATTACTGATTATAATAAACGCGTTTGACAGAAATCGAATATATCAACTTAGAAATCGGATATTCTTTTTAAAATGGGCAGACACAGATGGACGGCTTTTTACGTACCATTCCATCGTGATCGAGTCATTTCGAATTCCCTTTTTAGCAGATTTAAGGCCTCTGTAAAGTAATTGGTACTAATGGCAATCAAGATGTGGGATCAAATTCAAAGGTGAAACAATTGCAAAAGTAGCTAAGAGCCCATTGGTGACTAAACTAATAATTTGCACTCATTTGCATTATTGTGTCCCCATTCCAAGGACAATGTACTTTTCTTCTTCCAAGAATTTGCTAAAATTACCCAAAAATCTAAAAAAAAATATATTCACAATAGAACTGTCGAGGAATAAATCTCGCGTAAAATAGTTAATAAGTTAGAATCCGAAATACTGGGGATCGAGGTTTCACCACGTATAAGTTCAGTATTTTAAGTGGATATGAGTTCGACTTATTAAAAGTTAAAAATTTTACATGATATCAAATGATGTTAGTTATTGAGATCGGGTATTCAAGACACGTGACAAGTGTAGCTGCGTTTTCTCGTGATGGTGAGCAGAATTTGCTAAAACTATCCGAAAAATCTAAAAAAAGATATTCACAATAGAACCGTCGAGGAATAAATATTGCGTAAAAGAGTTAATAAATTAGAATTTGAAATGCTTTAGGATCGAGGTTTCACCACGTATTAGTTTAATCTTTTAAGTGGATATGAGTTCGACTTATTAAAAGTTAAAAATTTTACATGATATCAAAGGATGTTAGTTATTGAGATCAGGTATTCAAGACACGTGACAAGTGTAGCTGCGTTTTCTCGTGATGGTGAGCAGAATTTGCTAAAGCTATCCGAAAAATCTAAAAAAAGATATTCACAATAGAACTGTCGAGGAATAAATATTGTGTAAAATAGTTAATAAATTAGAATTGGAAATGCTTGGGACTGAAGTTTCACCGCACATAAATTTCACTTTTTAAGTGAATATAAGTCCGACTTATTAAAAATTAAAAATTTTACATGATATCATAACATGTTAATTATTGAGATCGGGTATCCAAAGCACGTGGCAGCTATAGCCACATTTCTTGTGAAGGTGAGCGTTGCGGAATATATTCAATATTGGACAATTAATTTTATAAATTAAATTTTTTTTTGTGGATACGGGATAGACTACACAAGCACAAGCTATAATTGATTAATTTCATCAATTTTTTTACGGATATTTTATTAATAGGGATTTTTAGGCGGACTATTTTTTTTTTAACTTTTTAACATTTTCCTTTTTGGAAAATATATTTTGTAAACAATTTTTTTCCTAGGCATAGGATGATGAGGTGGGACATTAATCAGAAGCGTGCATGCCCACGTCAATCACGTGTTTCCGCCAACCAGATAATCATTTAATGTCCTTACTCTTTTTATTTTCTAGAAATACATGAAATATGATATTAATTACAAATGTCTAACTTTTTCTGCATGCATCACCTGATATTTAGAAAACCAATAAGTCGACGCATTAAAGGGTAAAATTTTTCAAATTATTTATCTATTCAGGGTACTAAAATCCGAGACCTTATTTAGCAGAAAAATGTGTTGAAACATCACAACAGGCCCACGTTGGTAAAATGATTCATTGATCAATATCACGTGAACCGATATGAATTAGTTGAGATTGTAAGACATCTCTTCCCCTTAAATAAGATCGCAGATTCGAGTCCTGTTAAGGGAAAAAAATCCACGTCGGGATAGATTTATCCCCTTGGTGGACCGACTCAGCTCGAACTCGGATTATTCGACACCCATTGGACTTCCGTACATCGGGCGGTAGATACCCAAAATAAATATATCTTGTGAGCACATCATGTGAAAGCGAAAGTTCACATTATGTAGGGTTCCATTGATTTATGTTGTCTATGATACCAATCGAATATCTTTGTTGGTCACATAACGAGCGGCTACTCATGTCTTAATACCGTTATCAAAAATTAAATTCAGAACCTTCCGGTGTCACGCGCAAACAAGCAGTGCTTCAAACTCCGAGAAACAAGCTAAAATATTGTTCATTTGTGAAGTATTTTTACCTATACTAAAACATTTGAGTCATAAAATAAGCGTATCTTGATAATGCGATTTAAAAATGATTGATCCGAAAATGGTTCAGAAGATATTAAAAAAAAAAAAAAGACTTTCGAAATGAATAGTAATTTGGTCCGTCTCTCTTGGAACTCCTTCACATCCAATATATTTTCCGATTTCTAAAGACGTCCGTGGATCTTGAAATGGTAAGAGAAATAGAGGATAAAAGGAGCTGCGAATTCACTGATAAAAATTGAACTCGTAATATCTCGTAAATATTACTGCACCAAATCCTCCTTCACAGTTCTAATTACTTTCGGTTTTTTGAATTTTTTTGAATGTTTGATGTGATCAACGTTTTCGAGAATTTTTTATTTGCAAAAATAAAAAGTAAAAAAAAAATAGAGATTTTGAATGTTAATCAACTGCTATGGATGAAGTGCTCTTCGTTTTTTTTACTGTCAACCGTTATAATGAGTCGTGTTTGGTAAATTATTTTTCAGTAGGTAAATTTTGTTACCTATTGGTAAAAAATTATTTTTTTTCACTCTATGCCATGTTATATATAAAATTTTAATGGTTCATGACGAATTTTGGTTGGAGTCAGGTGGGCCAACTAAAGGGTAAATCTCTTCCAATATGAATTTCTTCCATTCACAGTACTGGAACGAGAGATGTTATTTAAGGGGAAGAAATGTCTTGTCATATCGACCGCCTATGTTAGTCCGGCCAACTTTTTTTATGTTGATTATTTTAAATCCGAGTTGGCCGGTTTATTAATGAGTAAAACTCTCTTAATTATAGGCTTTCTTTCTTTGCAAAACTCGAGTATAAGATCTTAATTAAGGAAAGATTCACCATGACCCATGTCAATCCTTGTTCGTCGACTTTGTACCAACTATCATTTAATCAATCATCCATGTTCGCTCGGAAGAATGACCTAATGTATAGGTCGGCTTAAGAGCTCGACCGACTCGGATTCCGAGAGACGTGGTGCTCGTTCTCACCGTAAAATCTAGGTAGGTAGTGGCCATCGATTAATTAAGACAAGGGAAGGTCGGATAATTGTCAATTATCAATTTTTATTAGCGAAAACGACCGGACGGAGAACAAGTAGGATTCAATTTTCTTTAACTCTCATTCATTTGTGGGGCATGTTTAAAAGTTAATTATTAAAATTAATTTAAGTAAAAAATTGATCTCTTAATACTAATGTATTTAATTAAAATCAATTAAAATTAAACGAATTTTATAATCGATAAGCAATACATGCTGAAAATTCTTACGACAAAATCATCTCAGGAATTAGAGGGCACAAGAGATATGCGTGGCGGGAGCGTGCCACGTAGGCGTCGCCACCCGACCTCCCCGCGCTCTCACGAGTCCTCGATTGAGACCTCATCATCTTTCCTTATCGAGCAATTCTTAAGTAATGGAAAATCCGGTCTTAAAAGTCGGATGTTAGAGGTTCGATTATCACTGTAAAAGTTAAGTGTTTATTTTATTTTTCGTTATTTTTTATTTGTATATTAGACCTATAAATATTCCTTCTTACCAAAAAAATCTTAAGTGATCGGTGCTCGTAAATTATATGACGAATTTAACCAAATATTGTTTGACACGTTGGCAAGGATTATCACGTCATATTTAAAAAATAAATATTATTAATTGATTAAAAAGGTTGATGCGATACTTTTTGATAACGTGTCATAAATTTATTAACTGAATTCACGGATGACGCGACGAGTTCGGCTTATGTAACAATCTGTCTTATCTTATCAGATACTCAACGCAGATGACACACATTATCTTAAATTTTTTTTAATAATTCGTACCTCGTCTTGTCTCGAGAAAGTTTCAGAGGAATCGCGATATCACTAATCGCTTGGTGTTTTCAAGGCTAAACTCGTGGGATTTCGGAGTAAGTCATTATACTTAAATGAATTAATATAACTTGTTCTTTTTATTAATGTGAGTTAATTGTGATAATTTAATATCTCTTTTAATGAAAAAAAATTCTAATTTAAAATTATTATTTTTTATTAAATTAATCCGACTCCAACTCGAACTCCGTGAAATTTATTCGAAGTTCTGGATAACAGGTGCTTCAGATGGATGATAAAGCTGATCGCTTCATTAATCTTTTTTGAAAACACTGGCCCTGCCGTTCGATTGAGATAAGCCACAGCAAGTGCCAGCACGCCGGAATTAATGGCCACCTGGCAGCTGCCAATTGGTCCCAATCGAATTGGATCATTATCAAAACCTAAAGTAATTCATTACCCCGTCCCACTATAAAACAAAAAAGCCTGGTAAAATACTTACAGCCGATGCCATCTCACCGCTGGTGGGGCCTGCTTGGATACCGTGGCTGGCGACCAAAAAAAAAAAATACTTACAGCCAATTAATTTTTTTGGGGTGAAATAATTTCTCGTGCCTAAATAATTGAAGCTAACGTTTGAAAAATAAAATAAAAAATCCATCGTTTATTCAAAATAATTATGAAAATCATTTATACTTTCTCGGTTGTTCTAAATCAACCGAGAAAGTAAATTTTGTATCCAATTAAAATTTGATACAAAATTTACATATGCATTCATAATTATAAAATTCTAAAGAAATATAAAAAAATTTGTAGTAAATAGTAAAACCTGATTGGACGGATATATCACGTGGTATGCTCGGTGTACGGAAGATTTTCTCATAAAAATCGGGTTGATATGATATGATATCTTTTTTTACTGAGTTAGTTCTCAGATGCGAGTCATGTGAATAAAGAAAATTCATATTTGAAGAATTTTACCTATTAACAGGTGGATCTACCCCGAGGAAGCATTAAGAATTACCTATGGTAAAATTAGAATGAAATGAAAACTTACTAAAAGATAAAGGGGGTAAAGCCGTGCAATTTGACTATGAAAAGCACGAAATGTCTCCAAATGAGCCAAAACCGTGGACAGTTGCATTCCGACTCAGACCATCTGTCCCCCCCAAGATTTTTAAGATTCTTCTTTTTTGCCTTTAAATTGCGGATATCGACTGATTAGATGTCCAGCGCAACAAATATAAGCCGAATTATTGGCCCGACGGGTACGAACCGCTCTCCAACTGACAAAAGCAAGAACCTTTGCAGCCGGTCCATCCCGTCGCACGACTGTCTCTATCGTGCCACTTGTAAGGTGCACATTCTTATGCCTCGGTGCCCAAGGCATGAATCCGATTCCGATCTGAACAGGGGTCGCCCATCTATCACGATAAGTTTCAGGTACATCGAGCTATCGCCGGTTTGAAACCGAGCTTTTCAAGTGCGATTGTGACAGGCTACCATCTTTTTGTAGTGATCGTGTGAAAATTGAGCACTTGCACCAGATTTAAGTTGGCTTTTGAGCATTACCAGCTATGGTCTGGTCCTAGAATTACAAAGCTGGTCCCTGCTATATCGCAGGTGGTCAAAGTCACGCGCCTGGACTTTCCTCATTAAAGTCTGAAACACTGGTTAAATATTCAGTGTGTAATATATAATGAGTTCGTTGCGTAAATTACTATTTAGATCTTAACACGGGTAAAGTTGACTCTCGAAAACTGTAAAAACTTCAGTGTCAAAATCTGGTAGGAATTTACACAACGAACTCGTTATGTATTTCACATTGACTATTTGCTCATGAAACATCTCCTATTCACATGACAAATCCAGGAGGAAATAAAGAACCCACAGGGATCCGTTTCTGGCGCATCTTATCTTTAAATAAGATCACAGTTTGAGATGGAGAAAACGGTGATAAAAAAAGTTTTACCGATCGGTGGAGTGACATTATATAAAGCAAACATTAATGCATGTGCACATATGCATGTGGAACCAACCCAAGTGGTTCGAAACACGAAAAACTCACAGATTTTTATAGGAGCTCAACTCATTATATCTTCCGTAAATTCTATTAACGAATATTTAACAAATTATTATAAAATATTACATCATATTTTTATTAATTAATAATATTTATCTTTTAAATATTTATCAATTAAATTTACTATATTATTTATGAGCTCAGCTTAAAAACCTCCTCTTTGAATGATGTTTTGGATTTTACCCCTTTCATTTACGGTATGCGAATCTCATCAAAAGGGTGATGGTCTTCTGTTGCAGTGGTCATTTCAAAGTTTCAAAAGGGATTGACCCTCCAACAGATATGCCAATAGTACCCACCAATCCACCTAGCATTTAGTACCTCTTTGATGATTCCTAGCATTTAGTACTTCGAATGTGCTGACGGATCGATCCGAACGTAGCGGGTTACTGCCAGATCGCGAACCGAAATGACTCTGATTTGTGAAGGGAGCACCTTGCACCAAACCATGTCTGAATTTGAGGCCACTGCCAGCCTTCCTTTTGAGCATCACAAGTCACGGTCTGGTACTTGAACTGTAAAGCTGGTCCCTGTTCTGTAGCTGGGTGGTCAGTGCCACGCGCTTAAAGCATCTGCTTGCTCCCCCTCCCCAACAGTATGAATACTCAATGAGCAACATGACTAATCACCATCTATCTTGTCAGTGATGTAAAACTCAGGAGTCTGATGTTCAAATCTTCTCCACCATACCTGTCAGAAAAATTTGTTGGAAATGTGCTCTTTGAGACCGAGCTCGTAGGACACCGGCCGTACTAGGCTCTTAGTGGTGGTGCTGTGCTGACGGCTCGGTTATGAGGATTGCGGTTGAATATAAAAGGCTGAACATTGCATAGTAAAAGCATTTTTTGGGCGTCCACCATTGGTGCATAGAAGTCATTTGGATGACTGATTAATCCAGTTCGAACCGGGTCGGCTCGTTAAGAGATAAATCTCTCTCAGCACGAGTTTTCTCCACTTACAAGAACTGGAACCCGAGACTTTTACTTAATGGAAACAAACGTCTTACCACTTTAATAAAATCATGTTGGTATTGTAATCCTCCTTTTAATTCGACAAAAAAGAAGAACGTGACTAATCCGGAGGAGAAGTTGTAAGAGTATGACCCGCCGAGTAGAACTTCTGGTTATCTAGTGGTGCGCATTGAGAAACGACCCGTATTAAAATGGTGAGAGATCGGTCGATCGGGCGAGCTTGAGTTGGGCCTTAATTGGGCCCAGTCTCTCTTCCTCTTGGCCTTGGATTGGAGTCAGGCCCATAGGAAGAAGCCACGACCATGAAGGCCCAACCCATCAGGGTGAGGAAGTATGCGAAGAACAACATTAGTCGACCAATATCTTTCCCTAGTTAAGGTTTCGCATTCGAATTTCATGAATACAGATAATTCATATTCAGAGAGCATTATGGACTGACCCGACTCAAAATTTATGTTGCAATAGATCTCTACTCCCTTAATGAGCAGGACCGGCTCGAATATGAATCGTTCAAGATTCAAAAGATATTAAAATATCACGTGATATACACCGAAAAAATAAGAAGAAAGAAGTTATCGTGGAAGAAATTTATGATGACCGTGGCCCGTGTTCATGTCTGACGTAGGATGCCGTGTATCTCTTACGTTAATTAATTTGAAGTATGACTCGTTGAAAGTCATAATTATGAAATTTTGAAATGACCGTTGCAACATTTTCTCGGGGCACGATTAGGGAACAAAAAAAAAGAAAGAAAGAAAAGAAAAGGTCATGGTACACATCCTCTCCCGAAACTGATATTGCAGGATTCGATTCTGATCGATAAAATTTTTATGTTGTTTTATCTTCGTTTTGTCATTTTTCACGTACTCGCATATTCTTTGTAATTAAAAAAAATAATTTGCCGGAGAAAATATAAGTTATTAACTCGAGATAATGGGCCATTTGCGAAGTTGTACGTACGACAGATATTTAAGCGTTTTAGAATTATCCAGTTGTAAAGAAACTCGATGATTGACGGATATCGACACGTGATCAGTAATATTGAATCATATTGAAATATATATACATCGTTAACTGTTGAAAAAATTAATAAGAAAATACGTGACACTTTCCGCAATAGGTTAAAAAATATCCACTTGCTTGGTCAACGAATCGCGTGAGAATCTTGGCTAGTTGGCTTGGAGGAGAGTTTCTCCGGTCTGGGTCATCCACGTAAGCTGCCACCCCGGTGCGCCGGATTCAATTATGCAAGTCCGAATATTCCTGCTGTCGGAGCCCAGTCCAGTCAACACGCTCAGCCAATTGAAAATTTGATTCACAGGCACTTCGACCGACGAAATTTTTGAATTCACTGAAAAATTTCTCTAGGATATTCACGTATTATTTACACTTATTTAATGCGTAAGTCTATTTTTCCGATCTGCACCATCTGTATTATTTACACATACTTAACGTGTGAATTCACTGGAAAAATTCACTACGATATTAACGCATTATTTACACGTACTTGACGTGTGAAGGTATTTTTCCGATCTGCGCCATTTGTATTATCTGAAAAATCTATTGTAACCGGATCAATTTACGTTTAGGTTAGGTTAATCCAGAGAATTAACTCTCTAAATTATCAAATTTGTCCATCTACATGAATCGAATCCGAGGCTTTATTTAGAGAAATGATGCATCGAATCACTTGAATCAGATTTGGTTCCTAATATGACCCATTAAACTCCAATTAACCAAATAAATATTTTTTCGGCATGTATTACCTGATATTCAGAAATTTGATGGGTCTTGACTAGTTTAAATCTGAGCTGAGTCAATATCCATTTATATTAAAAATCTCATAATCGTAATTTTATTCACATTATCGAAAAGATACCGAACTACCGCAGTCAATCGTAATTATAATCAATAATTGTTTCATCCCATGATTTATTTTTGTGAAAATCTTGACGGTACATGCATTGTATTTTCTCTTAGTAGTAGCTTGAGAAAATAAACCATAGAAGAAAAAAAGCTAACGTGCGATTGCCAAATGCCAACCATAGGAGAGAGCATCCTAGTTAACGGACATATCATGTGACAGTACTAATGTAATATTATAAATTAATAAAAAAACTAGTTATTTTAATATTTTTTAATAAAATTCTAAAAATAAAAAAAAACCCTACAAATGTTTAATTTATGATAATCAGGACTTCCTCGAAGTATGCAATTGTTGAATAGTTAAATTTATCGTTGCATGCATGAAGTGAAAGTCTTTAGATATTTGATTTGGGATTGGTCTAGTAATTTCTTCACTAGACTCTAAATGAATGGTCACAAGATCGATTCCCAGGTTGGGAGGATTGAAGGGAAATTTTTCAGGGACTCCAGTTTGACCGTTAGTCTCGAGTTACGATTCGACTGATCCGGAAATACTGTGTGGTTTCAATAAAAAAATAGTTTTACGATATTTCTTCCTACAAAACAGGGCAAAGTCGTAAGCTGTTCCATCGCCCCAAAGAATACACGATTTTCCTTCCTCTCCGTCGTCGGTTCACCAACCATGCTGAAGTGCTCGAACCGCAGCCTGAAGATCACCATCCTCCGCCGCCTCCTCGTCGGCCTCCTCATCTCCGTCTCCTTCATACCCTCACAGGGCTCCAGCTCCAGCTTTTCCACCACCTGCTTCGAGACGGACTGCAATGGCGTCCCGATCCGCTATCCCTTCTGGAAGATCGACCCCAACGTCTCCAGCATCCACTGCGGCTACCCCGGTCTCGGAGTCAACTGCTCCTCGACCAGTCTGGTGAACAGCCACCCGATCCTAGCTCTCCCGAATGACACCGACTCCTACTACTACGTGACCAGCTTCGATTACCCGAACAGGCTCGTCACCCTCGTGGACGCCCAGGTCTCGGGCCAGCCATGCCCGAGACCACGGCACAACATCACGGTCGGTCCGGTCCCCCTGTACTACACCTCCGTGGATACGAATGTCTCGTTCTACTTCAATTGCAGCATGGACCGGTAAAACAACAGCAGAATACGAACTTGTATTTAACCCATCTTTTTTTTAAAAAAAAATTATTAGAATCGATTTCTCATTCTCATAAATTTAATTGTGATTTTCCGACAACAGTGCCGTGGTTTCTTCGAATCAGATTGCATGCTTGGGAGAGTACATGGGGAGGGCGTCGTATGCATTCATGGAGGGGAAGGAGGCCGCGGAGTTCGACTGGGCCGGGAAATGTGAGGAGAAGGTTGTTGCAATGGTGAAGGAGTCGGTGGCGGCACCAGCGGTGGCAGATTTGGTCAAGGAGGGCTTTGTGATGGAGTGGCGGCCCGACGAGGGCTGCCAGAGCTGCGAGGAGTCGGGGGGCAAGTGCGGGTTCGATCACCGAACTTGGCATCCCGTTTGCTTCTGCGGCGACGTTACCGCTGATTCCAACTGTCCAGGTATTGTAACTGCCCTTTCTCTCTTCAGAATTCAGGGCAAAATTCTTTGGTAAATGGGTAATCACATACTAAGTTTAATCTTTTGGTAAATTAAAAATTATACAAAGTTGGGGTATGGCATCTCTTGCAATAATTAATCATGTAGCAAGTTAATCAATGGTCGTCAAGAACTTAAATTGATAGTCATGCCCTTATCGAACTTAGGTCACCTGAGTTTCACAAATCAAGTCCGAGATCCGTGGCATGGGTATCTATCCATTCGATTACTACTCATGATATTACCTTGTCATTATATTAGAACTTCGATCCGATGCTATATTGCTGCTGTAGTTTGATCTTGATTCAGCTTAGAAATTACATGCCAAGATAATATTCTAAGCTGCATCTGTAAATAAACATCCAAAGTCCAGATCCGAAGTCCGGTTACCATCAATACCCTTTTGATCATTCCTAGGACCCGGTCACGGCATGTGCTCATTATTCGATTGTCGCTAGATATAGTTTGCTCGAGTTAGAGGAAAATCGATTATCCTTCCAAGAGATCGATAGCCCGGGTTTACTGCTTGCATCCAAGCTACGACTGACTTGGAAGTCAAGGTACCGGTTGGCTGCAAGCCAGCCACAGCCCTTCATTTCTACAAGCAAGAGTTGACCGACTTGTGTGGCAGACGGTGTCCTGGCCGTTAGTTTGGACTTTGACAGGCAGTTCTTCGGTCTATAGATGCAACCCTAGGACCACGTTCCCGGTTTTGAATTTGGCCGCCGAAGGACCGGAACGATCGGGATTGAAGTACAATTGTAAGATTGTCAAGATTTTGCTGGAATCCAGGGGGAGGTGCGGGTAAAACACGAACGCGAACAGAGAGAATTTGCCCCTTATGGTTATCCATATTGACTTGCTGTGGGTTACAATTGTGCTCTTTACGTGAAGATGACTTGAACCATCCTTCATTCGATCAAAAAACCCTAATTTACTTGTCATCGCGCAGGTGGAAACGATGCCCTTCCCAAGATTTACATAGGTAAATTAAATTTTCACTGTAACTGCTGGACTATAATTTTCCTTTTTGTATTGATCTTTCTAATGCTGCAAAGACTGTTCCCTCCAGGCATTGGCTCCGGCATCCTGGGAGTCCTTGCAGTGGCGTTCGTGGTCTACTACATTAGAAAACACAGGCCTATGTTTTTAAAGAGAGTGTCTGCCGAAGATCGAGATATCGAGAAAGTCATCGAGCATCATGGATCCTTCGCCCCGAAAAGATTCACTTACTCGGAGGTGAAGAGAATGACTGACTCCTTCAAGGACAAGCTCGGCCAGGGAGGTTTCGGTGCTGTGTACAGAGGAAAACTGCCCGGTGGCGCTCTTGTGGCAGTGAAGCTCTTGAACTCGGCAAAGGGATCCGGGGAAGAGTTCATCAACGAGGTCGTGAGCATTAGCCGGACTGCTCACGTCAACATCGTGTCCCTCCTCGGGTTCTGTTTTGAGTGCGAGAAGAGAGCTTTAGTCTATGAATACATGTCCAATGGATCCCTTGATGGGTTCATAAGATGCCACGTTAGTCCCAAGACAACCGAATCGAGGTTGGAGTGGGACAAGTTGTACCGGATCGCGATCGGAATAGCCAAAGGGCTAGAGTACCTGCACCAAGGTTGTAGTACGAGGATTCTGCACTTGGACATAAAACCTCAGAACATCCTCCTGGACAACGAGTTTCGCCCCAAGATATCTGACTTTGGTCTCTCCAAGCTATGTCTCGGCCGGGAGAGCGTACTCTCAAGCTTGAGAGCGAGGGGAACCATAGGATACATAGCCCCGGAATTCTTCAGCCGGAACTACGGAGTTTCTCACAAGTCGGATGTCTACAGCTACGGAATGATGCTTATGGACATGGTTGGAGGGAATGAAAACTTGGAAGCTGAATCGGATCAGAGCAGTGAGGTATACTTTCACGATCGAGTTTACCGGCTGGTAGAGCTGGGACACAGTGTGGAGCATAAAGAACCATTGGCAGCAAACGACAAGGAGGCTGAGATTGCAAGGAAGATGGCGTTGGTGGGTGTATGGTGCATCCAAACAGACCCGGCACAGAGGCCGTCGATAAGCAAAGCGATCGAGATGCTGGAAGGAAGCATAGAAGCCCTGCCGATCCCACCGAAGCCATTCTTTTTTTCGACTGCAGGATCATCCTCAGATTCTTCATCGACATCAGCATCACTGTAGTTCTGATTCTTGGTTAAAAAACTTGTACTGTTGGAACTTGTAAGTACAATAATAAGAAAAACTTTTGCTGTTGGATTGAGGGATTCAAAAGGAAGGGATTCTGAGGGATAGTATGATCCCTTATTTGAGTAAATTATTATGAGGGATTTGAAGGAATTTAAACGGATTCGCAATCCCTCCAAATCTCACTTTTTTAATTTCTCCGATTTGAGGAATTTGGAGGGATAATAAAATTTTAGACAAATATACTCATTTTAACTTTTTAAAAGAAATTCTTAGCACATTATAATTTTTCATCATATAATTAAACAACCATATTTGTCTTCCCTTTCTCGATCATCACTGAGTCACGACTAGAATACGCTTTCCCTTACTCGACCACTACCAAGTCACAATTACCGAGCCTCCCAAAACTATCACGAAACCACAATTTCGTTTGAGTTTCAAGATCATCATAAAATTATTGTACTTATCTTACACCTTTCTCCTATTCGATTGGTCTTCTAAATTAAAAGAGTAAAATGGTCAAATTAACTTTTTTATTGCTCCTTCTCTAATAATAATATCCGAATGAGTGATTTGGATGAATAAATTATCCCTTTAAATCTCTCCCCTCCCATTCCCTCCAAATCCCTCAATCCAAACATAGTGTTAAGGATCGACACCAGGTTTGACACACTTTGATTTCAAGTCCATTCGATCCAAGCCTTGGGTGTTTTCGCTTCCATTCAATGTGGTTTCGGGCTGGAATGAACAGGTAATCACATGTGAAGATGCACAGACATGAATTTCACAAGCGATCTGCCAAAAGCAAAATTTGGATCTCTCTCTTTAAATTGTACTGGCAGTTGTCAGAACACGACACTTCTGTTTGATCTCCATTCAAAACCAAACTAGGGTTTATGAAGAACTTTGCTTTTCTTTCTTAGCAAATCGAGCTTGCCGGATACACTTTGAAATAGCCTGACAATCCGGAAACGTATGGGATACCCTGGAACAACTTTTCAGGATCATTTACCAAAACTTTGTCCCACCTACTCCTGTAACTAATGTACATATTCACCTATCCCTCTTCAAAATTTACAACCCGAAGAATATGTACCAATTAACCACTCACATTAGGCGTTGTGGCCGTGCTGGCGAATTTGGCCATGACGGAATCGGGCGAAAGTTTCGAGGGGTCGGCTTTCAACAGACCGGCATTGTCATTCTCCTCTGCAATCTTGTTCTCGTCACTGTCATTCTTCTGTATGTCCTTGAGAGTCTGCAAAACCTCGGTCATCGAGGGCCTCATATCCTTGGCATTCTGCAAGCACCGAAACCCCAACTCAGCAACGGCTGTGATTGTCTTCCTGGTATCACAGTTCGAGTCAAACCCGAGATTTGGATCCACGAGATCATGAAGCTTGTGACTATGCATTTTGTTGATTGCCATGGTCGATAGGTTGATCTCATTTCCATGCCGGGTTATGTCGACGGCCGGCAAAGAAGATATCAATTCCATAAGGACTACCCCAAAGCTGTATACATCGCTCTTTTCCGTCAACTTGTAGCACTGGTGATATTCTGGGTCTAAGTATCCCGGCGTACCCTGGGGAGCTGTCGAGACATGGGTGTTGTTGAACGGAAAGAGCCGCGAGATCCCGAAATCGGCGATCTTCACGGAAAAATTCTCGTCGAGGAGGATATTGTTTGTCTTCACGTCACGATGGACAATGTCGGTTGCATGGAGGTACACCAGAGCGCTGGCGGTCTCAACCGCAATGTTCAACCGCGTGCACCACGGGAGTGACCTTGGTTTGGCTCGATCTCCATGGAGATGGTCGGCGACTGTTCCATTCGGCACGTACTCGTACACGAGGAGAAGCCTGCGGCTCTGCCTAGAAGTGCACCCGTATAAGATGACCAAGTTCGGGTGGCGAAGCCGGGCCAAAATCTCGACCTCATTGACGAACAGCTCGACTCTCTTGTAGCTGTTCTCGTACAAGCGCTTCACTGCAACTTCTCGCCCGTCTCGGAGTTTCCCTACAAAAGTGAACCAAACCTTAGGAAAATCCTTAAATTGTTGCCAAAGGTGCAATTTCAAAAGACAGCTGCTATGGGAGGCATTGATCTTACCATAGAACACAGTGCCAAAGCCTCCATCACCAAGTTCCTTTTCCGGGTCGAAGTTATTCGTTGCATCCCGGAGCTCCTCGTAGTCGAAGATGGGTAGGCCACAGTATTGACCTCCCTTCTCGAAGTCAGTCCTAGAAGAGAAGGCCAAGGAATTGCTTCTCGAGACTGCGTAGGAATGACCTGATCTTCTTCTGCTGCAATACTGGTGGAACAAGAAAATGGATACAAGTATAAGAGCTGTTCCGCCTCCTGCTGCAACACCTGAATCAAGGCATAAGGGAAGTACACTGATCAAATGCACCTTCTGTGGATGGCAGAAATCGTGATCTAGTATGAAATATTCATTACCTATTCCGACTTTCAGAGTAACTTTACTGCTGCCTGCAACATTAACAGCACAGATGATGAAGTGTTGATTAATTGGAAGTAAAGACAAATTAGATTGAATCAGTAGACTGGCAGCACATAGATAGCAAAGTCGCTGTATATTACGAACTCGGGAAGCTAAAGGGAGGATGTTATCTATAGAAAGGCAGCTATAGAAGAAGGAGAAGTCGATGTTTTTGGAGCCCAGTTTGGGCCCGGGGCCAGTTTGGGCCCGGGGCTGGCCTGGAACCGGCCCGGTCAAAACCGGGCAGGAACCGTCCTCAAGCCGTGAGGCCGAAGGTTCCGGGCCGGTTCCGGTAGTCCCAGAACCGGAACCGCTGCTTCCGGACCGGCGGGAAATATACATATATTTTTTAAATTCTTCCCACTAGACCCCTACCCCCACTGTGCCCCCTGCCCCAGCTGCCCCCACCCTTCCCCCATGCCCCGCCCTGCCTGCTCCCTAGCCCTCTGCCCCCTGCCCCCTAATGGCTAATTGTAGTGAAAGTAGGGTTATTTTTAAAAATAATTCGTGAAAAGTGGTTCTTTTAAAGGTCATTATGAAACTTGTGTTTTAGAACCGCATCTTGAAGATGCGGTTTTAATTATTAATGAACCGTATTTACAAGATGCGGTATCTCTTTTTTTTTTTAAGGGAACCGCATCTTCAAGATGCGGTTCCCATTTGATTTTTTTTAAACACTTTTTTTTTAACACCGAGAAGCAGGGGAAAGTTAAGTTAAATATTTAATGTGTAATATATAACGAGTTCGTTTTAAAAATTTCTGTTAGATCTTTATATAAATAAAATTTTAACAAAATTTTAAGAGTAAATTTTATAAGTGTGAATAATTAAATGATAATTTATATAACGAATTCTTATGTATCATAATACATACCGAAGATTTCAATACCGCTACGATTTCACGTAACTTCTCAACGTATAACACATAAGAATTCATTGTATAAATTGCTATTTACATATTAATACTTATAAAATTTACTTTTAAATTTTTTAAAAAATTTTACACATGTAAAAATCTGATAAAAATTTATAAAACAAGCTCATTATGTATTACATATTAATTTTACTATGAGCTTATTTTGTAAATCTTTGTCAAATATTTATATCTGTAAAATTTTTATAAAATTTTTAAGAGTAAATTTTATAAGTATTAATATGTAAAGAGTAATTTATACAACGAATTCTTATATGTTTTACATGAAAATTTAGGGGTATTGAAATCTTCGGTATGTATTATGATATATAAGAATTCGTTATATAAATTATCATTTAATTATTCACACTTAAAAAATTTACTCTTAAAATTTTGTAAAAATTTTATTTGTATAAAGATCTAATAGAAATTTTTAAAACGAACTCGTTATATATTATACATAAAATATTTAACTTAACTTTCCCCTCCTTCTCGATGTTTTAAAAAAAAAGTGTTAAAAAAAAAACAAAGGGGAACCGCATCTTGATGCGGTATTAACAATTAAAACCACATCTTCAAGATGCAGTTCTAAAATACTAGTTTCGTAATTACTTTCAAACGAACTACTTTTCACGAATTATTTTAAAAAATAACCCTACTTTCACACATTTCTCCGTTCCCCCTAATCTAGGGTAAATAATTCTTATACGATATAAAATATAAATAAATTCATTGTGTAAATTGCTATTTAAATCTTGACATTCGTGAAGTTGATTATCAATAATTGTAAAAATTTTACACGTATTAAGAATTTAATTGTGATTTATATAACAAACTCATTGTTAAATTAAATTTTATTTAATTTTAATAGAAATGAAACCAGTCGATTTGAAACCGAATGAAACTGGAGTTTCGAACCTGAACTGTCCGGTTCAGAAACCATGGCCAGACCTAAATGGGGCTCCATTCAGAGTAATGTTGTGCAGCGGAGCATTGCAGGAATCCTCACTATAATATGCAGAAGAATCGACCAGCAGGAGCGACTGGTTCGGGTATAATATGTGCCCGATGATAAAACTATCACTCGAGAAGTTCAGGTTTGGGTTTTGGCCACTACAAATGAATTGGAATTTTCCTTATCGATTGAGTTTGGGTGCCATGATCTTTCCTAATGCATCCAAGATGGACATAAGCAAGACAAGAACTGAAAATGATAGTACTCTTGAATTCAGTGGTCTTCCATGAAGACATAACAATGTTCAAAACTCTATTTGGGAAAACTTTGCCAGTCAAGGAATCTTTGAGCCACCAGCTGACCTATCAAAATCTTACCAACGAACCATTGAGAATGTTGACATCTAATCCATCCAAATCACAAAGAGTTCAAATGACTTGGTGATGATCCAAAACTCTCTGATTTGATTACTGAGTCGGTTAACTTAGCAAGATTTGGATTTTCAATGTTTGCAAGAATTGAAAACCAAGAGGTGAAAGAAACCAATGTCTCGGTCGATTGAGGTGTAAACATCAAGAACATCTCTGAATTGAACATGGCAAGGGAGGCCCTGCTGATATCATTGATCTGAGAAGTCAAATCATCTGAACAAGCAAAGTTACTCGTTTCCAACCATGAAAGGAAAAAGGGAAATAATAATTGAAAAATAGTCAATTATGCAGCTCCCTGTCTTTTGAAACTTTGATTTGGTCAGATGGCTAAGGACAGACAGGAAGCCTGGGCAAATAAAATCAAAAGAAAGCTACTTGCAGGCCCACTGGAGATGTTTAAGTCAAAGGAAGACTTGACCTAATTGAAGAATTGCTCAAAACAGCTCAATCGGATCCTTAAGTTTAATTGCAGAGCTTCTTGCACATCCATGAGTTATGATCCTATTTACACGGGATACGTGAAGCAGTATAGGGAGGAACAACCGTACCAAGCTCTGGACCGGCACAGGAATAAGGTTAGTCGAAGCAATAGCACAGGATATTGTGTGGAGAAGACAAGTCACAAGTTAGTTGCACAGATTCTGCCGTATGATTCACAACCCGGGCACAGATTCCACCACCAAGATACTCCATCAGTCCATGCTTGAGCGAGTTCATTGAGAAAACTTCTGAGCAAGGGAACCTTGACTCATATGTTAGTCACTGATCTCGGGATGATCTGTCTGCATTATATCCAACCCTTCATCTTCCATGAAGAGAGTATATCTTCTGGGATAGCCTTCCACGGGACATCAAGCGCCAAATAGTTTGATTAAATTTGGATCGGGATCGGAGCAATAGAATATGCTCAGGGTCTTGACACCCACGTCGTCATTGAAGGGACATTAATGCCAGGATCGGTCCACACATTAATGCTTGAAAGAAGAGGATGTAGAAGAATATATGGATGTCCTGGAAAGATGGTTTGGAAGCATAAGGCGGCCATTAGAAGAAGTTCGTGGACTGGATCGGGTTTGGAATTTCGAGGCCTAATTTCCAACCCGAGGTACAGATGAAAGATAATATGCTGGAAATGTTAACTGGAAAATGAAACTTTCTTCTTGCCGTAATTTAAATCAAGGCTTGAACGTTGATTCTGACCAAGAAAGTGTTCCCCTGCAGGAAAAATCCTTGGACTGCTACATGGATCCATCGCTTATGGAAGTAACTGGATTTACCTTAATGCCCCGGAATTTCTCCACTCTCCACCGTAGGACCCAAGAGTCAGTACATAATTTCTTGGGATAGTTGTCTTTTCACATAGAAAGTCCCAAATCCTGCTTGTGCCACTCCAAGAAAACTAAGGAAGGAAAAAGTTTGGGGCTTTATCGCTAGTTGAATCTTAAGAGTTGATTTTGGGTGGGCAGTGTATCATTTTTTTCTTGACTGGATAACACACAGACTATTCAACGGCTGAATTTAAACGAACTTGTGCTGAATTTAAGCATAAGAATACACAATTCTTTGGTCAACACATGGTTGACTTCGCGTACCTTTGCAATAGGTGCTGCTGAGATTCCGATGCATGCTCCCATCATCGCAGTTGCAGAAGAACTCCTTAGTCCGGTTGTTGAACCCGCACCGCCCTCCGGTCAACTCGCATCCGGCGCACCCCTTGGCTGTGCTCCAGTTGAGAACGAATCCCCAAATCATCACCTCGCCGAACCGGTCCGTCAGTTCCGACTCTGGCACCATCATCTCACGACGAACCGCTGTGACCACAACCTCCTCGCACCGCTCCTTCCAGTTGAAGTTCAAGGCAGCTGCCCCATCCAAGACCACGTACGAGCTATTAATCGACTTATCAAAGCACGGTATCGGCTTAACCGGCCTGGCTTCACCGAAGCTGCAGTTGAAGTAGAAGGTGATGTTTATGTCGTCCCGGTTGTAGTAGAGCGGGAGAGAGCCAACGGTCAGGTTGCGCTGCAACCTCGGGCAGGGCTTTCCGACAACAGTGTTGTCGACTAGGGTGATTGTTCGGGTTGAGTAGTTGATGTTCTTGATATAGTACTTATTGTTGGGAAGGGCGAGGATCGGGCTGGTGTTGTTGGATTCAGGACAGCTGATGCCAAACCCTTGGTAGCCGCAGTAGAGGTTTTGTTTGGAGCCGTTGGTGGTGGAGCCGTCATCGATCAGCCAGAAGGGATACCTGATGAGGATGCCGTTGCAGTCCTTGGTGGGGCAGGAGAGGGAGAAACCGGGCTCGCCGCCATGGATGCAGAGGAAGAAGGTACAGAGGAGGAGGAGCAGGGAAGAGGGGAGATGGTCTATGGACATTATTTGGGAAGAAGTATGGGAGGAACTTGGAAGGTGGAGATTCTGACTTTATATGGGAGACTGAAAATGATATGAGATCTGACTTTTCACGGGAGACTGAAACTGATATGTCTGACTCCACCACTAAGCATCGAGGTTCGATAAGTTCAATGTTTCAGGTTCGAGTTTTTCTGTTCACGCTTGTTAAAAACTTTCTTTCAATAGGGCTTTGAAGGATACCAGTTTTTTCAACTGTATTAAGTCTTCAGTGGTGATAGGATGAATTGGATTGCTACTAAACATTAATTATTCAAGCTAATTGGCTTTGCATGGCCAAGTGTTCGGGTCACCACAGCTACTACGCTCTTTATACTGATTAAAAGAGACTTCACATGCATGAAACAAAGAAATCTGAATATGGAGAAAAACTGTTTGGGTATAATAATATCATTTTTAATATGATATCGAGATATTTTTGGTCAATTCTCGTAAGTGAATTACCCCTTTATTTACCAGTTTCCCAAGCAATTTCTACATCCCAAGTTGAAGGTGCCAGAGTTGGAGAAAAGAGAGAAGAGGACTAATTGCATTTCCATACTGAATTTCAGTTTGAATTTGAATAACTATTGCTTTTTCCAAGCGAGAGCCACTTCTTTGGACCATAGACCGCCGTGCGAGGAACCATGCAATGGCCTAGTTGTGTTGGAAGAAAGATCTTAATCGACCAGGACCAAACACGAGAGAGTCTCGTGTACAGCAACTGTATCATTTAACATCGTAACACCTGACCTTATTAATCTTCGGTAAAACGGCATGGTCTTTCCCAACTCTGACATTAGATATTTCAATTTGATAGGGCACATGTCATATATCTCTGGTTTAGAACTATAAAAACGATGAACATTTCACTCGATTAAAATATGAGATGATAAAGGATTACACTAATCTCAAGCCTCGGTACAAGCCATGGCTAATTAGAGTCTTAAACCTAATCGTGCAAGTTCTCACGACATCATATTATCAAAAAATTTGCCCCCAAAAAATCTCACACAGGACACTTTCACTAGGGCTGGAATGCCCTCAGGGTTTCAGGGCATCGATGCCCTTTCTCAACTCGTATGAGACCGTATTTATAATATTAGATCATATCCTATTTGAACTCATAAAAAAATATTCTTTGATTTTAATTTTCAATTATACAGATTATGACGAAATAACATTCATAAAATTTACTAAATATCCATGAAGATTATGTCAAGATATTTTATGCTTCTAACTGTCATCTCGACTGGCAATCGTTATTCGCATAGTTCTTGTATATCTTGAACTGGCTCTCCAACTCGTTCCTCAGTTTTTCATATCTTCCAGTTTTGAAATTTTGTCTTATAATGAGACATCCCAGCACATATAAATTTATCAATTCTAATGTAAACCATTCTCTCTCTCTCTTTTTGGGTGGTGAAGAAAAGGTCATAATATAGAGAGTTATGATTTGTAGGTAAGAAGTAGCTTTCAAGGGGGGAGAATCTTTGACTCATTCAAAATCAAAGGGCACAGCCGTAAGTTCTCGGTTGGAGTCAATGGCAGTAACAAAAAAAAAAAAAAAATATATATATATATATATATATATATAAGCTTGCGATACGATGACGATATATATATATATATATATCACATTATATTATTCTTCTTTGACTTTTTTTTTGCCAATCAGACTCTCGAGCAGAGAAGAAAAAATTACAATATACATTTTTCTAATCTAATGAAGTTTTTTGCTTTGTCGATCCAAAGATCTAATCCGCTTTTATCAATTCAAGTTCGAAATAGGCCGGCCACGAAAGGATCAAACTCTACCGATTATGGATTTTTTCATGTAGAAGATTTAAACTCGAAACCTCTTTTTTGATTTACGTCACTTATTGTCCAGGGACCCTTTAGGCATTGGTTGTTTCAGGATTGAGCTCGGTTCCACTCACCAACTGATAAAATTTTTTGAATTAAAAATATTTTCTATTCATGAGATTCGAACTGTACTCTTATTTAAGGGAAAAGCGTTGAATCTCGTTAACCAACCGACGAACTTATATTCGCATTAATTTCACAGTGTGACTCGTTTTTGCGGCCAAGGAATGGAAGAAGTGTCGATTTGCAGCAAAATAATAATACAAGAGGCGTGCCATCCACCTTCATTTTAAGGCAATTACAAGAGTTCTCGATCATACTTTGTCCGTGATTTAGTGATGGAGCTGTGACGCACCACACATTAACATCGTGGCAGTCACTCATGACACACCATAACGCCATGATTACATCACAGTTAAGGTAAGATGCCCGTCAAGATTTAATAAATTTTTCGATAATTAAAAAAACAAAGCGATCATTAATTAATTGCCTCCTTTAATTAAGAAAATTCATTTTCGTCCATTTACTGTTGAGATATTACAGAAGTTACAAGAAGCGTGAGGAGTTACAAACAAGTATGGGTACGCAAATCTGTCTAGCCAATACAACAATCCTCATTGAGCAAAGGAGTGGAACAAATTTATTTCAGCACTGACATAGCTACAAAGAACAAGGAAGCTTGGATGGGAATTGTGTGCACACCCTTTTGGATCAATATTAGCTGCTTGGTCGTTTCATTTTGTGGATTCATTTGCTATTGCTATAACTCCTAGGCAAGGGGAGCTGGAAGGGTTGATTAAGGCAACCGGGTTAGCTACAGAGATGAAGATTCCAAGTTTTCACCTCTGTAGCGATGCAAAAGACCTTATTCGACATCCTCCAATCGAACACCATCAATTCTCACCCCCATTTGGCAGTAAGGATGAATCACCTTTTGAGCATTTTATCTACTTTTAATTCTTGGAACTTAGATTACATTCCTAGATGCACAAATTTCGTAGCGCACAATATAGCCCAATGGGCATGCATCTCCCATCACATTGGCCCTACTAACGTCTCCTCCCTCCCTTCCACTGTTCTGCTCAGGGAGATTGAGATGTGAAGAGGTCCAAATGTATTTTGTTACTATTAGCAATATATGAATTACCATTCTATCAAAAAAAAAAAGTCACTCTCTAGTAGCTGAAAGTTTGATAGTATCCATAAATCCATATTTAAATTAAATAGAGTTAAAATTCACTAAATCATGAAAATTTTAATTTATAATAGTCAGATATGTGATTTTACTTTAAAAAAAGATATCAAACTAGATGAATCAACCCATATTAATGTCGCTGATATAGGTTTATGTAAAAACTCGTCTAGAGATTAAATTTCCTGCTGAATCGACTCGTTATTCGGTGAAGCAAGCTCACTAGACTTTTCAAGTATTTAAATTAAAGAAAAGATTTAACGGCTCATACACCTACCTATTTAACAGTCCAATGACCAAATCATATGACTTCCCTTGGGCAAAGGGAGAATTTCATCCATAAATGGTTTTACTTGGGATCGATATGAAATCTTTTTAAAAAAGTTAGTGTATTAAATACTTTTTGTCTAAAAGTATATATATCTATAATTAAAATTAAATTAATGGCGAGAATTTTGTATCGGTGCAAAAGGGGTAGAAGGAGTATAGAATAAAAATGTATCGAAAATCCTATTGGTGAGATCAAACCCCAGTCCTCCGAGTCAGGTAGAGAGAATTTTCTCAACAAGCAAAGTTTTTATGGAAGTAGATATTTTATCGACAGATAAAATTTTGCAAATCATGGATTTGTTCTATTCATGGAGCTAAAATCCAAGATCTTATTTAAGTGGACGAGATATTGAGCCATTTGAAACGGTCGGGTTTGTTTGCATTGATTGTTATTTTTCTGGTCCATAGAGCTGGTCCAGACAGCTTCCACGAAAGAACCGGTAGTTTTGGTTCTGAAGTCAAAAGTCAGCTTACCAAGTGACCCTGAAGTTCACACATACGACTTGTTCAATCAACAAAATTGGTAGTACCTTATTCAGGTCCTTCGATCTCGTTGCACCAGAGGCTCAACAGCAGAGTCTGAGGTTGTGATCGCTGCTCACGAGCATGTGCTCGGCTTGTCTGGCTGGCAAGCCACCCGTGCTCTTCTTGGTTTTGATCCGAGTACTTATTTATGCGTGGAGTTACAGATTCAGACCCCATTTGGCAATCACATACAAAAAGTTGGCCTATTCTCATACGTAATTAATTGATTGTGTAAGTGCTAGAGAAAGAAACAAAGTACCCCATAATTTTCCCTCCGCCTCGGTACCTCGGTGCCGAGAAAGGCTAGGCGATCGAGTCGGTCTAAGGCGCTGGTTTCAGGTACGGGTCTGGAACAGCCCGGGTTCGAATCCTGACTTTTATTGGACAAGTCTTTTGCCTTCCGAGATTTCCAAGAGTCCTTTCGAAGGCAAATCCAACTATTTAGCCCACTGATCCTTCCTCGTTCCATTATCCCTCTGACGCACCAGACTGCTCTTCACAGCACAGGAATCCTCGGAGCAACCCCGCGACCTCGCTGGGAGACTGTTGGAGTCGATGTCGGAGAAGGATGAGTAATAAGCCGAGTGGATCCTCCTCTTCCAGACCCCGCAGCATCCCTTGGACGTCGCATTCCTTATGGTGCACAGCCCGATCTTGCACGATGCCCTGACGAAGCAGCATAAGATGGCCACCGGGCAAGAAACACAGCACAGGCAAGCAGCGCAGAGGGACTCGGTTGCCTGGTATCCGCACTTCGGAGCCTTCTCCTTCCGTGGAAACCGTCGGGTGCAAGAGGCAGAAGAGGAGTTCGACTCCATGCCAACCTATCTGCTCTCGGCCACTCTCTGAGAAGAGTTTCCTTATGAAGGCTCCTCCGGTTGCCTTCTCGGAACGTTCCCTCGACCTTCCTGGATTCCTTCCGGGCCACTTTATGCCGATTCGGTAATTCTCATATCTCGTCATCACTGAAGAGATCAGTTCACTTTCGCCTTACTGGAGTCTTGACCTCTCTTTTCCGGCACATTACCTTTACCAACTTGTTCCACAGCCCTGTGAGAGGAAAGAACATGATACCTTTTAGATGCCTATCCCTTCTATTCCTAAGAATAACACAATTCACGTTGACAGGACAACACCACAGTGGACATGGTGAGAAAAGAATCTTTCTTGACCTCAGAAGATTGGCCTTGAAAATGAAAGGACTTCGAAACCGTATAACCCAGAAATCATATGTGTTGAATTCGCCGAGGAATCGCTTAAACGTAAACATATTCGTACCTGAATCCATAGCAAGATGGTCCCTGGAAGCTTTTTGATCAACTTGTTCTTGATGGGCCCTTTTTGACATCTGGTGGGCCGAAAACTGAGCCCAAATCACATCTCTTGAGCTCTGATGAGTTTTCCACTATATGTCACTCGATATCTAGAAATCAAAAGGATAATAACTCATGCAGATTCGAGCTGTGTTATAATATGATACGATTAAATCGTTTAACGACTGCTAGTTATATGCTCAGATCTAACAATGTATGAGTCCATATAGTAATCCATCTTGATACCATGTAAAAGTTTCCCGGCAGATATTATAAAAAGTTGGGTCAATATCAAACCCAAAAATATACCCTCAAATTTCCCCCGTCTGGGACTCAGATATGTTCGATTATCTTGTCATTAAAATTTTTTCTATATACGATGATGCACATAGGTCTAGAAAAGTTAGAAGGAATACAGAATAAAGAGGTGCGGGAAGTTCGGCTAGCAATAATCAAACGCAGGACCTCATGGTCACAGACCAAGAGCGATACCGACTGTACCGAACTCCTCACTTATCATCGAGATTTTTTTATATCTCTTTATTCTTCTGACTGTTCTATCCTTTTATAGATCTATGGATGTTCGGGATTAAAGTTGTTCTTAATTGCTTATAAATTAGCGTTGATTAAGGGGGAAAGCTCTCCTTCCATAGATTTTTTTTCCAATGGGACAAAAAAATTTTACTTTTTCGAAGAATTGCAGCTTTGAACCAAACTGTAATCATGATTTATGACCCGCAAAAGGAATTTTTGCTCACGCATCTTTCATTTTTAAATGTCAAATAATTTCATCACTAAAAATTTGAAATTATTAAATATGAAATTCTGATTTTTATATAATTTTAGTCGGTCTCGAACCCAACCGAATTTTTTAAGTCGGAGACCGACTTTCTTGGGCCGTGATTGTTCTTCAGCGAAAAAACAGTCCTAAATTTATGTAGTGGCCTAAGAATTCGATTTTTCAGGACCGTCTCGGTTTGTTCTTCAATTTTTAGGTTTTTCCTTACACTGCTAGTATCATCACGTAAAAGTAATTATTTGGCGATATCAACTAATAAAATTCAATTGTCTCCAAGCCCCAAGGGACCAGCTCAACTGGTAAGCTGGCACCAAACAGTACGCCAGCAAATGGGTTCGAACCTCTTGGAGGACAGTATCTGGTGGACTAATCGGGAATCATTGTCGCTGTGGTGGTCGGCCCGGACACCACTGATATAAAAAAATAAAATTCAATTATTCCTAGAACTAGTTTTCATTCTTGAAATTTTGTAAGTTAAAAATATTTAAA
Organism: Lagerstroemia speciosa; assembly: GCA_037672795.1. NCBI lineage: Eukaryota > Viridiplantae > Streptophyta > Magnoliopsida > Myrtales > Lythraceae > Lagerstroemia > Lagerstroemia speciosa. Next base: position 3,639,746 of record CM075308.1, read on the forward strand.
TTATATTAATTAATATTATGATATAAATATTATATTATATAATAACACTGCCGCATACTCGAACCGCAAGCAAGAGAGCCAATGGATCTAACCTGACAGCTTTAGTCATCTTTGAAGGAAAGTACCCAACCAGGACTTGAGGCTTTCCCCCCTTTTTTTCTTTTTACTTTTTCTTCTTTTTAACTATTTATGTATTATTAATTATACAATCATCGGACACGAGTGTGGAACCGGTGGTCATTAAAATCAAAATGAGAAAAAAGTGCTCTGCTTATGGAAATTTCACATTATTATTATTTTAATATTTCTTGAAATTAATTTCGAAGAAAAATTTTATAAAACCCTAACTATATCATATCTCAGCCGTGATTCGATTACAGCTCCATTATGTGACTGATAGAGTGGAGGCCTCTTTGATTTTAAAGAGTAAATATTCAGTGCACAATATATAATGAGTTTATTGTATAAATTTCTGTCAGATTTTAATACGTATAAATATTTTACAGTTTTTAAGAGATCATTTTATACTTATCAATATCTGAACGATAATTTATACAATTAATTTACTATATATTACACACTTACTATTTTCTCAATTTCAAAGGTGTCTGGTGGGCAAAGTACACCATTGCTGTCGGTATCAGAAATTGAAAGTAGGGACGACAAGCCGGGGAGTGAGAGAGAGAGATTAATCGTGATGTAAATAATTAAAATATAATAAATAAGTAAATTAATATTAATTATTTAAATAATTATTATAATTAATATTAATTTAAATAATTTAAATTTTTTATTATACCACATGTTATTACAAAGTAGAATTATTTAAAATTTTTTCCTCTGTAAGAGTTGAATTTAAGATTTTTAAAGAAAGATAGTTAGATATTTTATCATCTTAAATAACTTACATTAGTACGAGACAAATTTCCTAAAATCACAGGTTCACTGGTCTCATGGACGGTGGCGTATGACTTTTGGAGAATCTTTTCAAATTTATTTTTGAATATTTTTCTGCAAAATATATTTAATCATTTCTTGGTATTTTTAATTGTGTGGTCAACGATCAACAGTACACTGGACATCATCCACCTAATAAAAAAAAGAATTAATCAAAATACCAATAATTAATTATTAACTATTAAATTAAAAATATTGAACAACTGAATAATTGAGCGGCAGAAGCCTCCATTTATTATTATTTTTTCTTTATTTCTTCATTTTCGTTTGAAAAATTGGGAAACAAAAGAATACGCAGAAATTCCTGCAAGAAGACGAGCAATACCCCACTCAGCCACAGCCAGCCATAGATTCAGCCAATATTAAATAGAGATTGTATCAAAAAAATAAATATAAAAAATTTTCAGAATTTTAATTAATCAAGTTCACATTAAAAAAAAGTTTATATCTTAATCTTCTCTAATCATCAGAGTCTGTCTATCCACTTCCCATCTGCGATTTTTTTTTTCAGTATACAGAGGAAACATGTAAAATTAGAAATAGTAGAAGAAAGATAGCATAAATAGACACAATAAGTCTCATGGGTGAGATTGAACTCAGGACCTCTAAGTCACAGAGCAATAGTAACTGTGCTAGGCCCTTTTTCTAACCTTTTCCCGTATTTTACGATGACGAGTTAGTTATATAAATTATTATTCATATTTTGATACGTATAAAATTTTACTATAAAAATAGTAACAATTTTATGTGTCCGAGAGTAATGAAAAATTATTAGATGAGTCGAGCTCACGAATGACGTAGTGAATTTAACCAATAAATAATATAACTAACTCGTCATTCTACGCACGAGACGGATAATTTTGAATCAAGAATGAGATCATCATTGTAAAATACAAGAAAAGGTAAGAAAGAGGGCTTAGCACAATTGATCTCGCTATGTGACTTAGAGGTCTTAAATTCGATCTCAATCATGAGACTTCTTATACCTATTTTCTCTCCTATTTCTTCTATTATTTCTAGCTTTATATTTCTATAAATCTGTATATGTGTAGAGAGTAATGAAAAATTTTTAGTTGAATCGAGTTCATGGATAATATAATGAATTTAACTAATAAATATTTAACATTAAGCAAATATTTTAATCATAATTAAAAATAAATATTATTAATAAATATAAAAATATAATATTTTATTTAATAATAATATGTTAAATATTTATCAATAAAATTTACAAATAAATTCATTAGATTACGTACCGAATATTTATATTTTATTCATTTGTCTTCTCGCGTTGCTCCGCATAAATCTGCTTTCTCCCTTCCTATCTCTCTGCCTCTCCCCGCTGCTTCTTCCTCTCTCTGAAGCCATGCCTGTTGTCGGAGAAGCTCCACCTGGCGCTTCCTCAGCCGGCGAGCAGGGCAGGCAGAGGAGACCCAGAGCTCCAATGGGGGAACCAATTCAAGAAACCTCAGATCCGAACCCGCTTTCCCGTGGCGACAAGCCCACCATCCCCTCCCTCCTCCTCCACCCCACTGAGCCCGCTTCTTCCCCGCTAGCCAAGAAGACACATTTCTCTCCGGCGGCGAAGTTCCGCGGGCTGGGATGCACGGCTGCCGCGTCCCAGCAGGTCTCGGTGCCCGCTGTCATCAGGGCGTCCGCAGACTGGGAGCGGAGAAAGACCAAGAAGAAGCAGAAGGGGTTCTCGCAGAAGAACAGGGCCAGTAATCAGGGCTGCAACTCGAGCGGCTCTTGTGTCGTCGCCGAGGACGCCTGGTGCGGCCCCGGGATCGGGTTCTCCGCTGCAGACGCGGACTGCGTGGTGGTTGTAGGCCGGAGAAACGCCGGGACGGTGGCAACGTCGAGGGGAACGATCGATGCAGAGAGATTGGGCCCGAGAGAGGTAAATGCCAAGTGGTTCGCCACCATCTCCATTCAACTGTGAAGAACCTTTCATCACCAACTTATTGGCTGAATGTCTGCAAATTCTTCTGGTTCTCGATTCGACTCTGATTTTAGAGATAAATTTTACATCGAAAGAAATTTAATTTTATAAAACAATTAGATATTATTTAATAATAAGTTATATTTTTAGTTGAAAACGAGCTAATATGGTATTGGAGTGAATCATCCTGAACTCACTGCACCCCCGGCGTACAAGCCGGGCCTGACCCGAGTGTGGTGTGAAGAACTTTTTGTCACCAACTTATTGGCTGAATGTCTGCAAATTTTTATGGTTCTCGATTCTACTCTGATTTGTTGGGTTCCTCAAAAGATGAGTTTTTTTTTTTTATTTTGTTGCAATTTTCTGGGAGAAAATCTCGGACAACTTATTCTTCCCCCACTTTAACACGAACTTCTATTGTTATTATGATTCTTTAGATTTTTTTTTGGGCTCTACCGTCTATATAGCAATCCGTTTCCTCCATGGAAGGATTGCTGAGAGTCCACGGTTTAAGATTTTCTGATTAAGTGCCGGTTCCTTCATTTTCTGCAGCGGCCTTGCCTCCCGAGACGGAGTATCATCCCTGAGCGCTCGTGTTTTCTCGACTCCGATCAGAGCTTGACGGGATCTCGTCCCGGTCTGGATGCACACAGGCCTCGGCATCAACAGCACGCTCGACCTCCTTCCCCTGAGCCTGATGGCCTTGCCGAGGTTCGATTCGGTTTCTAAGTCAGCCTCGCTGTGATGCATAGATGTGGCATTGTTCTGTTTCGTATCTCTGTTACCACTGTTCTCAGTATGGTTGCATTCTCGGCAGGGATATGGATTTAGGGGCTGTGATGAGGACAGCCTCGAACTTGTGAAATATTCTATTAATTCCGCTTGATTATCTAGATCCGTCCTTGAATCTCGGGACTCTTTGTTTCGCAGATTATGATGCTGCAAGGTGGTATGCTAATGGGTGGAAGACTGAGTGTTTTCGATCGGTATCGAAGCTGGCGACTCGATGTGGATAACATGTCGTACGAGGTAAGAAACATGTTCCTCTCTTGCTCTTGGTAATGCATGTTGACTGCAATGTACTTGAAATTGTTGTTTTGGAAGAGATTGGTTGTTCTTTCCTAGTCTCACCTCTTCACTTCTTCTGCTGTGGCATTTGCAGCAACTGCTAGAGCTCGGCGACAGGATCGGGCACGTGAATACGGGTCTAAGAGACAATGAGATGGGCTGCTGCATCCAGAAAATCAAGCTCACGAGTCTCGGTGATTTATCGCATCACTTGACCGCAAGAACCGACTGGAAGTGCAGCATTTGTCAAGTGAGCCTGAAAGATTTTCAATCTCTTGAGTCGATAACTCGGGTAGCAACCTTGGATTGTTACTCATTTTCGTCGTGGATGCAGGAGGAGTATGAAGAGGGGGACGAGCTCGGGAAACTGGAGTGCGGACACGGCTACCACTTCCAGTGTATAAGGCAGTGGCTGTCGCAGAAGAACACCTGCCCCATTTGTAAGTCTGAAGCCGTCTCCCGAACCTGAAACCTCGTTCGACGCTACCGCCCTTTGCCTGAATGCTAGACTTATCTGCTCAGTTGTATAGGTTTTGCCTTCCATGCAAGAAAAATGAATCCATTTTTTTGGAATGAAGCAGGTGTTCGTCAATGTTCATTCTCCAGTTTCATCACTTCCTTTTTCCGGTTTTGAATTGTCGGTGTAAACATTTCGTGTTATAGGTCCAATCCTTGCAGTTCTGAATAGCCATCGGCCCCAAGGTCGTGTATTTGAATGCAGAAGCGTATTAAACGGCATGGTTCTTGTAGAAACCTGATGTCGATTTCAGTAGAGGAATCTAAATTGACATGTTTCATATGGAGACAGTAACGTGAGAAGATGTCTGTCTCCTTATCTTTACATGTTTCCAATTACAAACACTTAGTTACAGCCTACGAGATGGACAGCACTAGTAGATGCAATTACACTCCATTGAGAATGGCTTCCCTTGGCTGCTGAGAGAAACGGCTCTTCTCCTGGAAAACTACCATGGGAGACGTTCGACACGCAATATTAGGAGCATGATAATCCAGTCGCAGCATATATTATGAGATTCAGACCTTGTCATGGCGATTAAGAAAGTCGATAATGCAAGGATACACATGATCTGCTGCCTGCAACCGGAAGATAACGAAATGGGCAACTCTCAAACTCCATGGCATTGGCAGAAGGAGAAGAAGAGATGTAATGTATTAGCGAGAGAGTGAGGGGTTACTCATACCATTAGTCCTCCGACTAGATCGTAATGAGCATAATGAGGACCGTCAGGTTCTCCAAACACTTTGAATGTAAGCAAATGCTCGGGAATAAGCTTCGCTGTTTCTGACGTCACAAACACAAGATTGCCAAAGTAGAGTTAACATAAATATGTTGTTGGTGTTAGTGAACGAACTTGGAAGCCTACGACATACCATATACAGCTTCCGGAGGACATATAAGATCTCGATCTCCTGCAATTGCTAATATAGGGACATTGGTCTTGCATATGTGGTCCTTGTAGAAGAAAGTGCCGCTCCTATCGCATAAACCTCCTTCTCTGAAGGCAGTTGCTAGTTGCAGCAGAAGTTTAGCAGGAACTGTGCCTGCAATGGTATTTACTATGGTTAGAATTTCTGGGAAATTTTGAGAGAACACGAGACAGGGGATGGACTTGCCGAAATTCTTCATTACGAGTTTTTCGAGCAGTTTAGGATTCATCATGTCCTGGGCAGTGATTTGAGCGTTCAACCAAGAGAGAATGTAAGGGGGGCGAGAAGCAAATGGATGGACAGCAGCAAGCAATGCTCCGAGTGGAATGACGGGAACGTTTAGGGCCTCTGCAGGATCAACCTGCAAGAATGGTAAAAGATCACATTGGTTCTGCTTGTATTGCATACATCATACAGATGGGTAGATCTAGGAAGATGCATGTAGGTGCATATTCATTTGTTCATATGCATCCACTACTAATTGAAAGAAGTGTTTGTATCACTTGCCAGTGGTAAGAGCAGTTTGAGAGATGATCTTGAAGATGTGTAGTCCAGTGATGATCCTAGGGTAGCAACTGATGCCAACCCCGTGTCTTTTCCTTCAGAACCTACCAACAAAACGACATGGTATAAGCAGCATCATAATGCGAAATAGGCAGCCTCTTGATAGATTCACATATTAATAAAGTTTGTAGCTACGGCATCTACAAGAATCTGCGATCATATCTTCTCTCCAAAAGGTCACTGTTCTGTAAGCTCAAATGACATGAAACTTGACAGCAGGGTGATGAGGAGTCCCATTAAAGGAAATTGTTGAGAGCTTCAATTGGAAATGCAAAAGGGATGAAGGAAGATAATAAGGTATGAAAAACAACCAAAGTAAAGAAAAACATACTTCCTGGCAGTGAAAACTGAAGTCATTATTAAAAAATGTAAGAACAAAGGTAACAAATTAGAAAGAAACGCTACCATATCGTGAGAGCATAGCATACAGCAAGATGCCACCCATAGAGTGACCGATTGCCAGCAATTTGTAATCCTTTGATTTGCAATGAGTCCTTATGTAATCAATCTAGCACACATAGTCGAAGGCACTAATTTAGAAAGATACATCAGCATGATATATGTGCACCGGGCAGGATTAGTACTAAATAAGTCATTAGATCTGATGAATCATTAAATGAAATGATGTGATATCACCGCTGCAGGCACGTCTTCTTCTAAGTAGTGATCGAAATCCCAATCATACTTCACAATGACATCAAGTTGCCTCTCGAAATCTTCTAAACTGCTTGAAATGCGTTCTCGAAAGTCAATAAGTGGTGGAGGAACCGACTGCTGATGCTCCATTAGATGCAAAATTCTTTTACTCAAACCCCTTAGCAAGTTGATAATGCTATATGGACCTGCATTTAGCCGAATAAGCACCCAGTTGAATAGGCAGTTTCTCTGCACAAGCTCCTTTACTGACCTTCTCCAATGAAGCTTGAAAATTTCTCAAAGAAATTTGTCGGAACTTCAGCTGGCCAGGGCCGATACTGTAGCTTATCTTGATATAGTGTCTTTGCTCCCTTGTCTCTGGACAAAGATGTTTCTGATTCTGCAGGTAAAGTGGAGCCCATGAACATCTGAATTCCCACCAACAAAACCAATCCTTTTCAATTCCATGAAAGAGTCCAGCCTATCAGACGTACCACTAAGAAATGACACGGCTTTATCAGGATCCATTTTTTCTGCACTCAACCCAGCCCCTCGAACCTCAAGAACCCATGTGTCAAATCCTTGGCCAGACATGTACCGGGCAAAGGACGACTGGAATATTCAAAACCATCAATAAATTTGCAATGCAATAGAATGCAAAACAACCAGGCAGCCAACCTGAATACTCCCACAAAATTTGCTAGCAATAACTCGATGTTAACCTCATCGAAAAGCTAATAAATAAGTTTCATTAGGCTGTTCAGCCAATCCACAACAAGCCATCTTTAGCTGAACACAACAGAGCAGTAAATTATACATTACATATATCAAAGAAATGTGTCACTAAAAGTCAATGCAAGGCAAAATCGACTATCGATACAATCGAAGCCTGAGACACAGATGGAGTCAGAAACATAATCCCTGGAAGCAGCTTGCAGGAGCAATCTGAGACGAACAGACAAACCTCAGGAGAGAGATCGTATCCAATGGCATTGGTCCCAACACCTGATAGCAGCAGCAGCGGGCGATTCCTCCGAGGCGCCTCCACAAAGGACAAGCGAATCATCAAATATGTAAGTCAATCGGAAAATTCACAAATCAAACAAATATCAAGCTCCCCTCGATTGAAACACGGACTTCGCTTACATCGGGAGGGGGAGTATAGCGCCAGAGAGCGAGCTCCCAATCGGAGTTCGAAACGGGGACATAGTGCAGCTCGTCGGCCGTGCAGATCGGCTGCTTCCCGGCGTTTTCCACCGCCCTCAGCCTCGGCGGCGTCGTGGCTCCACCACGGATGGACACTGACGGCGGGCCGCCATCGGAGTCCGATCCGATCGAACGGCTGCAACTGGAGCGACCCGACAAGAACGGGACGCGAAGATCCGAATGAATAACCGACGTTTTCATGTTCTCTTTCTGACCGTTTCAACGTCGGACAACGGACTATTTTGCCGCTACCGGGGAAACTAATATCTTCTAAATTTATTTTTCTCTTCTTCTATTTTTTAAAATTAAATTCGGAACAATTAATAAACTGAAAAAGATAGTTGTTTTCCGCCGACAATAAGCCTAAGAGGGCAATTCGGAGTCTTGTTAGTGAGAAACAAATTATGAATTTCTTATAATAAAGTCGAGAACGATATCGCTGTACTAAATCATTTCTCGTAAAGTTTGCTTATTGTAAGTAACCAATTCATTTACAAAAAGAACTTATTAGCATGCAGAATCACTTTGATTAACACCATGGCATAGTCAACGTGGGATCACGAGAAGTGACGAACTCCTCCTCCATCTAAGCATCCTTGCTGGACTCTTGGACCGGGTTCCAAACAATTTCCCCTCTAGGTACAAACAACTGGCAATCCTCCATGGCTGTAGACTGTAATCGACTTCGATACCATCTGTAACACTACAAGTCTAATTTACAGGTCGAACATGTTTGTACGATTGTGATTAAATTGTTGGCCAATGCAGAGGATCAGGACTACAGCTACCAAGCTTCGCTGGCAGAAGAGAAGAGATGGGCCATCTTTCACCACATCCCTACCCTTAGTACCACAACAAAGAGGATATTTTTGTTTATGAGTTTGACGTATTTTTTATTTTATGAACATTTTGAAATGCATATGACACAAGAATTAGTCTCTTGGCCATAAGTAGATCTCTTCCAAACATCGATGAAAGTACACGATTACTGTTTCCGAATGTAAGGACTCAGAAGAACTTTCTGGTCAATCTTCCATCACTATCTGCAGAATACTATTCACACTAAGCCGGCAACGAAGATATCTATAGAACAACAAATGAAGTATTTATTCGATGGGATTGCAAGTTCCAGTGTTATTCGCAGTGTGTGCAGAAGGTCTCATTAAGCAACACATCCAATCCATTCTACATCCAGTATCCTGGAAAGCAAGTTCCGACTCTTGACACAAGCTAAGCCATTATTTTTCAGTTATACATCAAAGGAGCATTCCTTCTTTTTTCCTTCATCCCCTATATTTACAGTGCTTTTGTTAAGTCCATCACCTTAGAATGGCAGCTGGGGAGCCGTCGATTGCTGCTTCGAAGTGTCTGCAGGAAGCTGCTTCGAAGCATCGGAGAGCGCCACTGCTGTTGCTGCGGTCATGGTCTGGTACTGAGGAGGCAAAGGATGCTGAGCATAATAGGCCCAGTCATGACCGGCATGAGAATAATCAAATGCATAGTTTGGAGCCATGGAAGAAGCCACAGCAACAGATGGAGGCTGAGGAGATACCCCGAGGTGCTGCTGCTGGTATTGATTTGACTGGACGGTGATCAGAGGTGGAGGAGCCGGAGTGATGCAAGAGCTGTACAGAGAAGTGGAAGCCATTTCGGGTTTCATCTGGGCTGTGGCTTTCATCGGGTATATGGATGGTGGGACCATATTTGTATCTGTGTATCCATGAGGCTGAACTACAGAGGGAATCGGAGATGAAGGAGGGCGGCTCGAGACAAGGACCGAGTTGTTATCGGCTAGACTGGGCTGCACAGACATGTTGTACGGCTGGTTCTGTGGAACAGGCATTACATACACTGGTTGCTGCTGCTGATTCATTGGAGAATGGTGGTGAAGCTGCTGTTGAGACTGCGTGGCATGGATTGGGTGGTGGTAGTAAGATGGGATGAGGGCCGGGTTGGTGGCATGATGGGGGATGTAGTGTGTTCTCATTTGCACGTACTGTTGCTGCTGGGGCTGTTGATCCAGTTGCGGAGCGATCGTGTAGGCAGGTTCTTGGGGCTGCGGGATTTGGAGACTCAAGATTAGGTCCGAGAGGGCTTCCTCGGAGGTTGGGCTTACCGGGACCCTCTGGCTCTGGTCCATCCTGTGGGCATGAGCTTGGTCTTCGAATGCAATGGGTCTTGAAAGTGACCTCACAGATGCTATGCAACTGTCACTGAGATTAAATCATTCAACGACAATGTCAAGACTCAAAAAACACATTTATAGCCTGAGCAAACAAAGGATCATAACCCCAAGATTTTCAGATATGCCAGGAATCATAACATTAATGACATGAAAGAGTTTCTGTGAATAAAAAACAAGCTCATTCTCATACATAATATTCACAACTTGCTCCCCCAAAAAATCAATGCATGACCCAAATTTGAGGTTAATGGGACAGAGGCCAGAGCTCAGATGTCCTTCTGAGTGGCATTCAAGAATCTTATCTTTACCCATCTCTAACACAATATTAGATAGAAAGGTTGTAACAAAATGGAAGGAGGTCACCATACGCACAATAGACAAGCTTTCAACATTGATTCCAACCTAATATTTTACCCTCCACTGTAACAAATCGAACAAATATCTGATCATGAAGAGAAGGGCGAGTTCAGGCGATACCTGGCAACCGAATCAGGAGAGGGAAGATTATAAAGGGCAGCAGCCTTCTGTTGAACTGGTTGGACCTGCATAGGCAATGTTGGCTTCTGAAAGGCGAGAGGGACCCCCTGCTCTGATCTCTCATCATCAGACATTCCCCGGTTCACATTTTCCCCGGGTGCAGCCATTTGATTAGCAGTCAAAGCTGCTGATGCCACACCCGAAATCCCAGTAACATTAATGGTTGGTGGGGGGGCAACACTTATTGGTGCAAATTGCTTCTCGATCCCAGCTCTCTGATCCTGACCCCTGGCCTCGGTATCCTGATTGACAACACGGACACGAATTCGGGGCAAGTTAGACATCGAGGGCGAGGAGGAAGGTGACCCGTATGAGGAGGTGTTCTCCACCATAGGCGATCCAGGCATGGAATGCACCTCCTGAACTGTCTTCTCCTGCCAAAACACATACCGAATTTGAGGAAACTCCAAACTTGTTTCAAATCTCTTCAACGTCGACAATCAGTAGAAAACTATACAAGACAAGGGTTTCATTAAAAATGAAACCTTTCGCATCCTCATGCCTATCACAGATAAAATGGAAAAAGTTGGTAAATGAATTATTTGGGACCTGAGCTTCCAAATTGGTGCAGGAATCACTGCTAGCGACTCGATCGAGGTTCAACAAGCAGCCCGCGGTGGCGGAATCAGAGAGCCCTCGGGGGAGGAGCATGGCATTGTTGAGCGCGTCCATGAACCACGTCTCCGACTTGGCATCCTCAAGCAGGTTCCCCATCGACATAGTCGTCTCGGGCACGTTGACGAAGAGGAACAGCCGGAGGCGCGAGGGCTTGAGAGGCGACACCGAGGCGTTACGATCGTATTCTTCGATCATGTTGTCGAGGTCTTCGTCGGTGGAGACGGTAATGAGGGAGTCGAGGTCCTCGCTGGGGAGCTGGTACTTGAGGGTGAAAGGGCGGCCGTTGAGGAGGGACTGGGAGAGCCGCGCGGAGAGCTCGCCGAGGGACGCGTTGCGGTCGACGACCACCATGCGGGTATCTCCACCGACGTAGCAGAGGGACTTGTCGTGCGGCCGGGGGATGATGTGGCCGCCATAGCTGCACATGAGGCGGAGCTTCGCGGGAAGGGGCTGGTCGGCCGAGCCATCCGCGGAGGCCGGTGAGCGGGGAGATGAATCGAGGTAGTCCGCCGCCGCAGCATTCGCGACCGGGAGCGGCGTGATCGGCGGCGGATCCATTCAGCGGTGGCGCGAGAGGAATCGCAGATTTTGGCGGTGGTGGGGACTACATAGAGAGTGGCAGTCGACCCCGCGTTAAAGTTACTACAAGTTGACGCTTAAATTAAAGTTAATTACTATTTAATTTTATTTTTATGTAAAATGAGTAAAAATTAATTTCATTGATTAAAAAATAAATTGAGAAATTAATTTCCTTAAATTTGAAATCCAAAAAGTTAAATATAAATTCAACTGATAAACTAATAACACAATCATATTTTTCAAATTTTACAATTAATTTATAGCATTTCAATTTATAATCAATAATATTTTATTAAAATTTGTTATAATTTAATAATATTTGAATTAAAATATCCGAGATGCATGTGCGTTATCATAACGCTGCACCTTCACGGAATGGCTAGCCACCCTTCACTTTATTTATTTGCTTATCCCAGTAATCTTAATTATATAAATTAATTTTTTTTAAAAAAATGAAAAGTAAAGTAACGTACCATTTCGTAATTTAAAGTGGATTCTAAAATTACCCCTCAATTGTTGGCCCATTGCAATATTCCCCTAACTGTTCCATCTTTTGTAATCACGTCCCTAATGTTTCTTTTGAGATTTTTAATATAGAATTTATTTCGGTCTGAATCGCCAATATTCTGAAGTTCAACGGACCAATACTAATCTAATTCAAACCAGATGAGCTCATTATAGGCAAAGTTCTCTCGAGATAAATTCTTTCTATTTACAAGACTCGAATATGAGATATTGCTTAAGAGTAAAAGACGTTATAGTACTATCCCAACTAATCCATTTTTATTACAGTTGGAAAAAAAGTATTTGAAATTGCTTCCCTCAGATGCTGGCTTAGATTGTCGACTGGGCATCCATGCTCGACACCAGCAAATTTCATCGTAACCACCGTGGCCTTGTTCGAGGATGCGAAGGCAAAATCAAGGCTTCTAGACCAACCGGTACCCGTTCCCCTTATTACTGAAAAAATTTAAAAAACATTGAAACCGGTACCAAATTAGCTAATAATTAGTTTTAAGGATTAAATTGAAAAGTCAAGAAGATGTTCGTAAAAAATTAAACAAGATAAGAAATTGCTTCTGGAGCTTCCTGTAAATGGCACTTTTATAATTATACTTTTACAATATTTTTTTTTTATAACTAGGAGTTTTATTCTTCCGAAATCATAAATAACCTAAGAGTCTATGAATTTAAGTAAGTTCATGTGCAAGACACATGTGTGGGTTATCTGACCAAGGTTACGTGCTGAAGGACCAAGGTTACATGCTGAAGGAATAATCGAATTTCCGACCTGATGAATTTTCTCTTGAATTAGACATACCATTTCGAAATTACTTAAGATAAATCTGTAGTATTATTGTTTTCTTTTTGTTTTTTTTTTTCCAATCAGAAGTGTAATTACTAATTAGGGCTTCGAATATACGGGTTATTACGAGGTGGGTTGCCTGAGACGAACGAAACCCTAGGCAGCCAATACTATACAGGAGATGGAATGTGGTTGACAACCCCATGACAGACTTTGAAAATCATGTCCTTTTCCATTTTCGTCACTTGCTGTTTAAAAAGATCATCAAAGCTAAATTAATCCAACCTCGAGTCGTCCATCGGTATATATTCAACGCAACGTTGCAAGTTTGAATCGGGATCGAGACATGGGGACAAAAATGCCACAAATCGAGCCCGGGCCACATGGTCCTTGATCCTGATGATACGGAAGCTGGAACCGGGCACTAAACATTACAATGAAAATGCAGTTTAGTTAGGGTAACGGTGTATATTTACAAGCTCGGGTTTTTTCTTCATCTACTAAGGTTCAATATGCGTAATGTAAATGAAGCTGGGTTGATTTCTGTTCAGAAGACAATCAGGCAACAGGATACGTGGTTCCTAGGATCATCTCAAACATTCCCAAGCCAAGCGCTCGAGCTGTAACACGAACATCAAGCTCGAAAGTTGGAATAGCACCGAGAAGAGAATTATTGAACCGGCTGGAGGTTGATTAGATGATGTGCTTGGTGCTGCATTTCCGATGCACAAGATCCTAAGAAATTCGGTAGGAGGCTCTGTCAAGGTGCAAGAAGTTATCTGCTTGTGTGCCCGCGTCCGCTAAGAGAAATTCAGTGGTGAATTCCCAACTTTTTAATACAATGTAAATCCATGTTGTTTCGCATTTTATGCCATTATATTATTTTCTTATTCTTATCGGTAGTTCGATTGTGGAATTTCTTTCTTTCTGTATTTCCGGAATATGAGTGTATGACTTGAATTATAAATTTTTTTAAAAAAAGAGATATAAATATGATGTGAATGAAATAAATCAAAGAATTGAGGATCACATCTCGTTATTATCTTGACTGTTTATCTTGGAAGCATGATAACTTGATAAATCAGATAGATTCACGAAAGGATAAAACTTTTAATATCGTGAATTTCCTATATTTTAAAACTATAAACGCATCTCGAGAGGTATTTGGATTTCGCCGAGCTTATCCCCACTATTCCTTATGCACACCGACAAGTGCATATGGTAGGATAAACCAAGAGATGCCAGCTGCCGCTGAGGGGATCCGAGCTTGGGATCGATAGGACAGTTGTGCTCATCCTTATCATTTAACCAAATCCTCTATGGTTAATAGGAAGAACACTAAAATAAAGGCCTAGAGAGAATCATCAGTAAAAAATAAACCAAAATTTATTGGTTACAGATTGAAAACGATACTACTAAAACTCATTTCTTTGTTCTTCACCTTTCAAATGAAAAAGGAGCTTAGCACAAAAACAATATATGGTGTTATCTCTTGAAAATTTCTATAAGATATATATATATTTTTATAAATTAGATTCATCTCTCTAGAAAAATACAGGACTAATATGAAAATAGAGGATTACGGGGAGTGTCGTTGCAGGACGGGATCCAAAAAACTAGTTCAGTGGATGCGAAACTCTATTCAGGGAGTAAACTGTGTATAATTCAATAAAAATTGGATAGAATCAAGTTAAATATGTATAATATCTCGTGAAATTTCTCGAGTTCATGAGAGTCATCACCCCCGGGCCCAAAATCCATCCATATCGTCGATGAAGATATGCAGAGTCTCTTGGCCCTAATTCAAAGACTGATATCAAAGTACACTCAATTAGATTATATGTCATGATCACCAGATTGAAAAATGGTCACTTATCCAAAATCTATGACACATACATATATACCTACAAACACATACACTTATAGCATGTTACAATTTAAACATATAAAAATTTCTGACTGCAGAGTTGACTGCTAGTAAATCTACATATAAAATACCATTATTCAACTTATGTGATCCCAATTAAAGAGAAGAATTTAATGGTTCATAATTTTTTTTAAGTGCTAATTCAGTAACTACACCAGAGAATTTTCCTATCCTCCCAGTACCATAGGAAGAATTAAGCTTGACTGACTTGACTACTAATAAAAATAAAAATTTGGGATAAAGAAATGAGGTGAAATAATTTAATAATATGAATAAAATTAATGAAATTTATATAAATAGTTACTATTCATTTGAGTCTAAGGGAGTCCATCCTCATCCCAAACTGGTCCCTGAGCATCAAGAGAGTTTTTCGTGGCACAGAGTATACCATGTGACAATGGTTACTTGATATCATGAACAAATAAAATTTACTCATTTTGAGATTTTTTTTTTATAAAACCTTAAAACCCTAAAAATAACTAAATTTCATTGATTCGTGACATTGTGTAGTACTACCACGTAGTATTTTATTGAACTGACCAACGCAGTCAACAACATCCAAACTGAATCGAATCTAGAAGATCATGCAGTTAAAGAGAAATCACGGAAGGTCTCGATTGTTCAGGTTACTAATAATAAGATAGAATCTGAGATACATAGAGGGAAATCAGGTTGTTAGCATATAAAAAAAAAATATTGATGGAACGAAAAGGTGATGAAGGACAATCAAATGAATTGCAGCTTCATTCATATATTTTGATCTTTACAAGGATTTATATAGAATAGAAGATTACATGGAACAAAGTGAAAATAATCAACCTAATTTTCCTCTATCTATCTCAGATTCTATCTTATCTTCATTCTCCTAAACAACCAAGATTTTTCATGATTTCTCTTGAACTGTATGATCTTCTGGATTCGATTCTATTCGATTCTATTCGATTCAAATTGACTTGGTTAGTTGGTTCAATTATATACCCGTTACATACAAGAGTTTCTTCTGAGTATTATCACCCTATTCCATCCACCATCTTATTAGAAGGAAAGTTTTTCAACCTTTTTTGATTAATTAAGAAATAAAATGGGAAAACTTTTAGAAATTAAAGATAAGTTTTTTTTTAAATTACTAGACCATTCAAAAATTTAATTTAATAACTCAAATTCTACGATTAAATTAAAGTGAAGAATTTATTGATATGTAATTATTTTTTCACTTATTTAACGATCCAGCCAATATCTCGATCGTAGAATTTTCCTTGGAAACAGGAGTCAATTTTTCTAGTTCTTGATCACATCAAGGTTATAGTCCAGCCTTATCTACTTGTGGAGTTCTTATTGGTGTCCAATCAAATGAGTAGATTTGAGTCCCTGTCCACAAAATCAATTGGATAATGGATGTCAACAACACAATCATTAGGGCATCCACGTATTAAAACCTTACCCAATAAAATTAGTCAACCAGTGAGAAGCTTCCTAATAGACTCTGATTGAATTAATTATTGTTTAATTAACAAAAATGTAAGTATTAAAATAAAAAAATTCTAATTATAGTAAAACTTTTTGAATAATTGGTTGAAATGTGACATTGTCATATCGAATTGGTTGTAAAATTTAATAAATATAAGTGAAATTATTGTGAAACTATAGTTGCAGGTATTTTGGACCTGAGGAATTTAATAATCACACCGAAAAGTTTTAACACGTATGATATTTTAGATTTTAATATATTTTACAACCAAACACCGCCTTAATTCATGATATAAAATTTGGATTATCATATTGTAATACCAGAACCAATAATAAAAATTGAACGGTAAATAGAATATTCTGGAAAATAAGATTTAAAAATGATTATTTTATTATGCAGTTATATATGATATGAGAAAGTGAACGTGGAGAAATATTTGATAGTTAATTATTAAAAAATTTATTATTACACCCATATTTTTTCTTAATCTAATGAATATTAATAGTGAAATTTTATACATTAATATATAGTTTGGGAAATTGAAAGAGATATCAAAACTCAAAATGTTTGCATACAGATAGAAGAAGATGATGATATTGCAACTCAAAACATAGGTTCCCAGTCAATATTTCCAAATGAAACCTAAATTCCAAAAAGCAAAAAGGTTTGTAAATGAAAAATTCGAAAAATCAAAAAGCAGAAATTGGAGATTATAACACAGCAGGAAACATCTACATGACATGATCCAAAATTACACTAGGACATGTTTCACAGTGTGCAAGTAATTGATATGTACACAATATCATACGATGACTCGATGGGTATTAGTACACAAAACCCGACAAATGGGAAGGGTATTACAAGTAGAAACATTTTGTCCATAGATCTTTTCCCTCGTCGGGAGGCATGTCCACATCCAAATTGTCCCCGAATGAGCCCTCTGAGACACTTTCGATATGACTGCAATAAACCGGGATGGGTCCATGCACATGAGACTGATGATTATGTGCAAACTATTCTAACATGGGACAGAACATAGTCTCTACAGACAGCTCTAAAGATGCACCCAAGTTACACTAATAGCATAAAAGAAATTAATGCAATTAACACCAGAAGGAAAATATAACATCCAAGATACTAGGAATAGAAGAAATGGAACTTGGTATAATTAGTACCAATCTCACCTCATCACATAGAGATCCTGGTTTTGATATTATTAGTTAGATTTTTCGTGCTCCTTTTGTCCCATCTTTTTTCAGTTTCTTCTAAGCTTATGTATATTTTTTGTGCATAGGAAAAAACTGATTGAGAGTGAACAAATCTTGTAATCAAAAGAGACAATATATTGACCAGAATGTGTTACCTCTTTTCCCTTTGATAATGTTTCGAACTCGGGTATTATGAATAAAAAAATTCATAAATGGGAGAACTTTACCTAGATCGACTATATTTGAACATGAGTTAGCCAAGATTCGGACTTCTGCATACCGATGCAAGCCTAAAAAGAGATACAACATAGTTAGTAGTAGAAAATTAGCTAGTGGAAGTGAAAGAAACACAAAATGCTGCTGCTAATTTCATGACCCAATTCACCATGAAATTAACCACATAATAATTTCTTATAATTTCTAATGCATCTCTCTCATATATGAGACCAAGAAGCCCTCGGTGTGATTCTTACAGATGAACCTGGAGCAGGAAAAAAATTGGAGGACAGAAGAGAGAATCCATGAAACAAGACACAAGAGCACCACCAAGCAAACACCCAGATGAACCCAAAAGAAGAAAAAACATTGACAACAAATTTGAAAGCTGAAACAAGCAGACAGATCTCTGTAAGTTTGAGGGCAAAGAGATCTTCTCACCTTCGAACAGCTTAGAGAGAGAGAGAGATAGAGAGAGATGGATGGCCAGAGAACTGAAGGGTTGATGACAGAAGCATAGAGAGCACAGAGGAAAGATGTGCAGATAGATTATGGCGGCGCCGGCGACGGCGATGAGTGTTGCACATCCCCGTCTGTGCTCTCTATCTTCTGTCAACAGAACCCCTCCCACCGTCAAAGTTCTCAGCCAAAATGACCTTGCCCATCTCCCCAATCCCTCTTTCTCCTATCCCCGACAAAGCCTCCACAACCCTACTCCACCCAATCCTGCTCTTCTCTCTGTGGATTAGAGAGATCACCCATGGATGGTTATAAAAAGGAAAGTTACTTCATTTGACAGAAGATCAGTGGTCAGAGAGACTCTCAGAGAGAATGAGAGAGAGAGAGATAAGGATTAATGAGGTTTTCTTTCTCTCTTTGCTTTCTGGGGTTTGGGTTTTCTTGGGATGACCTACCAATGCTTAGCCAGGAGACCCATCTATTTATAGGCAATAAAAATGGTATAAAATATTGTTAGCAAAATATCCATGGAGATCAATCATTAATTCCAATTACTAGAGTTCAAAACTATATAAAATATATGTACAAATGCGAGATCGTAAGTTCGATTCCCCCTCAAATATAATGTATCTTAGGGTTTATGGGTATTGATGAGTTTAAACTTTTCATTACATCAGATTGTATGTGCGTCTAAAAACGAATATAAGAAAAAGAGAACTAAATGAACACCGAGCATTTTAATATCGAGAATGAAATCAATCACTTCCTCTTTTTGGATTTACACTACCGATACTCAAAAGTCTTGTGAACTGTTGGTCTTTGATTGATTCAATTCGAATCGGTTCGGTCCAGTCCAGTGACGGATAAAATTCCTGCAACACAAGTTTTCTTTATTGAACTCGAATATAAGGCTCTTACTCAAGATCTTGAATATAATCGAGATAGAGAACAATTACACTGAATGAAATTCCATTTTTTATTTATTTAATTTTTTGGGGTACTTTTGCCTTTTTCCTTTCAAGTGCACTGAGCTGACTTGAAATTGTACTGAGAGATCTCATTCCCTGTGAAACATTTTAACCGCCTCTCATGGGGATAAAAAAAAACACAGAGATTTCCCAAAGGACGACCCAGTCAGCAACCTCTTGATTATCCCATATCATAATCGTACTCCACTTTGGGGGAAAAAAAATCCTAAATTCAGTAAAATTATATCGAGCAATCTTCATGCTTAACATGTATTTGTTTAAGGGTACCACATATTAGTTTAGATTTTGGGGTGAATATGAATTCGAAATTCTTATAGGCTCGAGTAAAAAAATTTAATATAGAATCAAAACGGGTTAATCCTGAACTCACACCACGCTAAGCTCGAGCGAGAAACTTGTGACCCATTATGCATGAGACCAAAAGGAAACTGGCCGGCTCGAGGCCAGTTATTAGCCCGAGGACGGTAGACGGCACTCCTCGTGGTAGTTTGTCCTCCCTTATCCAAGAGTGGAAGGGAAATATCCGGCTAGAGGTCAATTGTTGAGGAGGGGTGTTCAAGGGCACGTGCCGAGTGTAAATACATTGCTACTTAAGGGCAGTTGTTGAGATATATAAATCTCACATCGGGAAATCGATAAGTTGAAACTTAATTTATAAGAGAGCAGCTACCACCATCCTATCCGCTTGAACTTTTAGAATGGACGTGGGCCAATCTCTTGTGGGTTAGGTGGAAATTTCACATTGTATCAGAGCAAGTTGATCCTGGACTCACAACACACCGGGTTCGAGTGTAGAACTCGTGTCCTGTTAAACTCAAGACTGGAAGAAAAATGTCCGGCGAGACCAGTTGTTAAGGGCGAGTGTTTAAGGACACGTGTCAGGTGTGAACACATTACCACTTGAGGGTGGGTGTTAAGAGTAATCCTATATCGACTAAATTGAAGAAAAAACTTGAATTTATAAGAAAATTGTGTACTACTACCTATCAATTTAGACTTTTGTAAAAAATTAATAGTATCCTCAATTTATTTTATTTTAATTGATATTTCTCGTTCTAAAATCATTCGAAAATTCTTTTGTACCCGTTCACATTGTAGTCGGTAATCGATAATCGATCGGTTCGTGATTAAATTTTTTTCCCCCCACTGAAGCAATGAATGTGCAGGTTGCAGGGGGTTGAATCATCATACGGCCGACTCCCTGAACCCTAATTGGGAGGTACTGTGGAATGAGGGAATCGAAGCTCCATTACTGCGGTTTTCAAAAGAGTCAGCAGGCTGCAGCTTTAAATATGACCAGCCCATGTGCACTTTGGATGATTATCTTATTTTATTTTTCATACCGAGTTAATGTGGATGAGACCGAATCGTCGATGTGGAGAGTCATGGCGAGGGAGATGTTGTTTGCCTTGGGGTGTTTGAGTGACGGACCTGTGCACTGTTTCGTCCCTGAAAAGTTACATATCGAGAAAAGAGGGTACGCTCGAGCTATATGTAAAGCTCGTTCCGTTCATTCCTCTCGAATGCATGATGAGTATCCATCACACACACCCATCCAAAGAGAATTCTGGAAATTTGAGTTCGACTCTCAATGAAAGTACTGTTGAGGAAGATGAGATCGAGAATCACAGGTATCGAGGGCCCCAATTAGGAGAGAGTCTTTTATATAATGAGTATAACACGTGATGTCACGAACTAATAAAATTTGGTTATTTTAATATTTTTTAATAAAACCCTAAAATTAAAAAATAACCTAGATATAATTGAATTTTTTTATTTGCGACATTATATATATATACATTGTCACGCGATATATGTATTACATGTAAAACTTCCTCCTTGATTAGAGGTATTAAGGGGTGAACCACTTAATATTTAAAAATTCATTAGTTATCGATTAATCTATGTTCAAGTCAAATTTTTTTTATTAAAAGATAAATTTTCACAATTATAAACTTATACTTTTTAAAAGGTTTGAAACCGAAATCTCAGTTAAAATTAAATCAACCAGTACTGGTTGGAGATTTTATTTCTTTTTCTAAATTTCTCTTATGATCTAAATATCCAAAATTATTTTAGCTCTTCCTAATGAATTCAACAAATATCCAAAGTTTTTTCATGTTGTTTGTAAATATAAATAGATAAATTTTAGGAAACCAAGAGTAGTCTCTTAGAGAATTTAATCAAGACATGAAACAATTTTTTTTTTACAATTTTATTTATGAAATAACGTGTATATGTATGTGTGTATGTGTATATATATTGCTAGGTAATGAAATAACGTATTGATTGAGAGCAATGAGATCAAATTTTATACATACCGAGCAACGCACATGTGACAACTAATTATACAAATGACGAGCCGATCGATCGATCGATATGATCGGTTGGGGACCGTGAAACAGTTGAGATGATTCTAATTATCACCTCCTTTTACAAAATTATTGTGAATGAAAAAATTTTGTGATTGGAAGAGTTTATGAGTTAAAGTGATCCAGTTGCCTGGACAGTTTGGTCAGCTTTAATAAATTTAAAAAATCTTATCGACGATCATTTAGGGTAATAAATAATCAATCACTAGGGTTACGAATTTTTAGATGATTTTTCAGTTCATAATTTTCAATATAAGAATAAATTAAATGCGAGAATAACAAAATAGAATTAATTGTAATAAATAAAATGTAAATACTTAAGTATATTAACAAGGTAAAATAACATAAATATCAATCAAAATTCAAGTACAAAATTATCAAATTTATCGTTATTATTGTTGAAATTCAATGATAAAATAAATTATATTAAAGTTATCACTCGATTCCGGTTGGCTTTGGATCGCAACAATATCTTTTGGTCGGGCTTGAATTTCTTAGGTCAATCTTTTCGCACCTTAAAAACTATCCAAAATTCATATAGCGTCCAATTAATTTAGGTTTCTCGATTGATCTTTTGATTTTTCATTTACACCTCTAGAAGAGCTTATACTTATTGGACTGATCAAACTTGTAATTAAATTAGTTATTGAGATCCAGACACCAAGTATTATAGGGATAATTGACCCTATAATACTTGGTACAAAATTTTGATGAATGTAACATTTTGTACAAAATTTTTTGTAACTATACACTACAAAATGTTTTTAAAATATAATATTTTGATAAAAACTATCAATTTTCTATTAATGCTATTAAGTTTGCTAATGTGGATGTGTAACGTGAACATTAAGTCGGAGCCATGTGACAACTTTACTGACGTACCACTATAATTAAATTGTTAAAAGTAAATTAAAATAATAAAAAATTAAAATTAAAAATGAAAAATTAATATAAAAAATTTTAAAATCTCTCTCCATCTATCTCTCTCTCTCCCCTTACTTTACCACCACCCTCTCCCCCTCCCCCTTTCTCCCTCTCCCTCTGGCTCTCTCTCCACCTCACTCTTGCCCTCTCCCTCTCGATCACGCTCTCTCTCCGCCTCACTCTCGATCTCTCTCCCTCTCCCTCTCCCTCTCACTCTCTCTCCCTCACTCGCTCGCAACCCCCCCCCCCCCCACCCCCCCCCCCCCCCAGTCAGATAACAAAATTTTTTAATCTATGTAACTGGAAGTCATTCCTAAAAATACGAATGAGATGGGGGAGAGTAAGAAAGAGAGAGGGGAGAGAGAGGGAGAGGACAAGCAAGGGAGAAAGAGTGAGAGGGAGAGGGTGAGAAGAAGAGAGATCAAGAGAGAGGTAGAGAGGGAGAGAGATCAAGAGAGAGGGGGAGAGGGAGAGAGGTGGCAGAGTAGGGGAGAGAGATTTACAATTTTTTTATATCATTTTATTATATTTAATTTTAATTTTAATTTATTTTTATACTATTTAAAATTTTACACAGTGATATGTCAATAAAGTTGCCACATGGCGCTGACTCAACGACCACATCATCAAACTTAATGGTGTTAATGAAAAGTTGACAATTTATACGAAAATGTTACATTTTAAAAATATTTTGTAATGCAAAGTGGCAAAAAATTTTTGTGCCAAAATATTACATTCATAAAAGGTTTTGTACCATCATGACAATTATTCCAAGAATTATACATAAAAATATAAAAATATGTGCAATAAATTATAAAATCGCAAGTGATTTAAATATAGTTTCATATCAATTTAGACATTTTGGTAAAATTGACCGACTACAACATTTGATAGCATAAACTCAAAAAAATATTGGATGTTAATACGTTATCATAACATGATGAGAAATAATTAATTAAATTACCCTAATTAATAATAATTAAAACAACTGTTAGGGAGTTCAACACAAATTTACTCATTTGTTACAGTTCAATTACGTTTTTCTCAGGTCATGTGATTATGTGAGATTATCTAAATATTTCTCGAGACACTCGCAGGAAGCTGCCTTTTGGGATACACTAGTGCATTGTCATGCGATTCGCTGTAACGGATAATCAATATTTAATAAAGTAAAATAATTCTAAATTAAATCTGAATTATTTTTCATAAAAAATTATATTTAAGCAGGGATTGTTTGTAGTAGTTTTCATGATTAACACATTGTTTGTACATAAGTATAATAATTGGATTTTATATGAGAAATGAATAACATAGCTCAATATTAACAGTAACATATGTTCATACTATGACCGGTCAAGTAAAAAAAAGAAGAAAGGGATCAAAATTTAATATTTTTATTTATGAATAATTATGTATTTGTCATGTTATGGTAACATGTTCAACTAAAGAAAAATTATGAATGATAATATGCAAAATCGCCAAATTGATATTTTTTCTTATTTTATAATATTGGCATATCTATATAACTGTACTTTTAAGTTACATCATCTTACACAAAAATAATAAAAATCTGAAAATTTAGCATAAAAGATACTTTATAAATAGACAATATTTTTTAGTTTGATACCATCATTACATATCTCATGTATAAATTTTTTTGATCATAGAATATTCATTTCAAAAGAGATGGAAGAAATGAGTAAATGATGAAAGATTGCAAATGAAGAATTATTAAAATTTGTAGAAAATATTAGAAATAAAAAAATTAAGAATAAATAGAAAAAGGATATTCATGAGTTATTTGAGAGTATGAAATTCACCATACTCTGCTTAGATGGTTAAAAACAGGATATTCACTCTATTCTCTCCTAGAGGAATTATTAAAACTCTCCTTTAATATATAGTATAGATATGTCCATAGTTATTATAAGGAACATCGTAATTTTCCCATAATTGCATCCTTTACATATCTTGACCATTTTTTATAATTAATAAAAAAAAAATTACCAATAGTGAAATTTTTTTACTGTCCTATCTCACAATGAAGTGTTCAAAAAATATAATTAAATTATTTTAATTAGTAATAATTATGATATTCACGTCAGTGCTTAATCCTAATTTACTTATTTGTCATATTTTAATTAATCTTTTCTCACTCCATATAGCGAGGTAGAGTTACCTAAGAATTTCTCTACAAATAGACATACATAAATCGAAATCATCCCATCAGCAGTAAAAAAAATTTGACATATTTAACGAAATTTTTTGTTGTTTTCACCCGATATATAATAAATTTCTTCTAACATGGTTTAGTTAAAGTGATTCAGTGGCTCTCCCCTTCAAGAAAGTTCTAGGGTTTGATTCTAGCAAATCGAACAATCTACCATTAGAAGAGTTTCTACTCCTTAACGGATTGAGCTAATACCGAGATCATATACAGGAAAAAAAATTGCAATTTAACATATCAGTGGACTCTATCCAATCTGACATAATGGAGGTATGCAGCATATCGATGAGTCCAGACAGTCGAAGCAATTCACAGCCATGGATCTCTTCTCAATTGCAAGTATTATTGTTAGTATTATTATTTCCTTTTTCTGTATTTACCTAAATAATGATAAACATTAAAAGTTCACTGTTTTCCTTGTATACCCAGGCCGAAAAATTTTACTGATGAAGATCGAATTAAAAAAAAAATCATCTTATTCCTAAGTAGTAATATTAACTGATAAAATCCAGTTATTTTTAAATTTTTTTATAAAATTTTAAAGTAAATAAAATAACTTTAAAAATAATTAAGTTTTATTAATTATTATCCCCACGTAATCACATTAACCTTACCGGATCTGATATACAAGATTTTCTACTCTGGCTTGTCCTTTCGGGTGATTAAGATTTCCTCATCTATCAACCACACGTGTATTCAACCCCTTCATCATTGTTCATTCTTTTCCTTTTTTTGGAAGTTTTTGTTTCATTTGAAGCAGTTTGAAGAAACAGAAGACGTAATGGCACGTTACTTGACATTGCTAACTTAGTGTCCACATCAATAAAATTTAAATATTTTATAATTTTTAATAAATTTTAAAAGCTAAAAATAAAAATAACTGAATTCTATTAATTTGTGATATTACGTCCGTACTCACGTACATCGACGACACTTTCTCAATGGTCGCGGTCAAGTAAATACAACTTGAAACCCCTTTGCTGTATTCCTCTTTTGGGCATGTCATCATGCATCATATCCATGATACACACACACATAATATATGTGTGTGTATATATATGTATATATATCTGGCACATGTGTGTGTGTATATATATGTATATATATCAGGCATAAAGTTTCTTGTTTTGCAACTTGCCAGGAAGAGAAACAGCTACTTGGGGAGGAGGGTATGAAAGAAAGAAAACAAACATTGAAAATCACTAAATCACCCTCTTTTTCCGTTACAAATGAGGTTTTAGAACATGGAAGAATTGAAACAAACAGAGAATAAAGTGTTATAAATTGCCTCGCAGGCGAGAATCGAATCCAAGAATCTCGTGTTGTCAAGATCAAGAATGAAATAAATATATTAAACCTCATTTCTCATCTTTGACTCCCTTTTAAATTAGCACCCCTAGGTTATCTTTTTGCGGCTATTTTTAAAAGTCACGAAATCAAGGTTTAAAACTTTCCCAATTGTGAATTTTTTAAATAGAAGAGTTCGCTTAAATGCAAAAGATATCGGGCCGCCTATGTCGACCCGCATTGATTGTGTATGGCTTTTTTTTAATCCAAAATTGCCCTCCCTCAAGAAAAAAGGGTTTGTTAAAGTGGTACTACTACACTCGACCTAAGACCGAGAAGTTTTACGTTTAATTCTTATCATTGGGATTTTATGGACTCCTTTGTACGTTTCCTTTTCCTTTTATCCCCTTCAAGACATATATGACTCTTTTCTGTCCACCGAAAAAAGTGAAAAATTGACCTCCCTCATCCGTCCCTATTGCCCTTGCCAATTGTCAAAAGTCGGGAAACAACAACTCAGACAAAGGGTGGTCGAGGTGGGCTTGGCTCACGCTCCACCTTTCCTTGAGAATATCATTGGCATCGACGCGTGTGGGATCCCTATCTATCCATTCCCATTCTCCTCCAATTGTGGACCAATGCCAGCAAGTGACAAGAGAAGAGTCGGCCAGGAAATTCCTGACAGCTAAGGTTATGCCCATTGGAACAGCAATCGAGCCGTCTTGGACTCTCCAATTGCCTCAACAGTCACATAGGATAATAGAGTAGCATGCATAAAGAACATGATTATCTTGCTTTATAAGCTTGCAGTATCTTATAGGTCATGTGTGTTCAATGTCTGATTATGGATTGATTTGCAAAATAACTATATAATAGCGGAAACAATGAGACAAAAAAGAAGATTGGAGACTCGTACACGTAGTTTGAGACCGTCATTCCATGAGCTAAGGTGGCTCAACAAAGATTTTCATTGATAGTAAAGCAAAAACAGGCTACAAAACTGTGAACACAACATGCTGACGGTCACTAAATCTCATATGCACCAGATAGCCTCGTCGCCTAGACCATAATATCTATTCCCCCTATTTATAATCATGCAGTATAGTCATATAAAATCAAGGGTTAATTGAGATATCCTAAGTCGACACTAGAAAATCGTGTTCAAAATAGAAGGATAAGATCTCTCCAACAAAGTCCCAAAAGTTCTCCAAATTTACAAATTTATCCATCGATGTCGTGGCACACTTTTGCACGGCACCTTTAGTTTCATGGTTTAGTGCCACGACACAAGTGATCTTCAGCACGTCCCCTTGGTATGTACATCGCAGCACACCTTACCCGAGAGCATCTCGTTCTTCCTCACTCCGAAACATCACCTCTTAACTTCTCATGCCTCGAGAGGGATCTACTCATCATTCTATGGGCCGATAACTCGACAAATATGAGCAGCAACCCAATAATACTGAACATCAAGATAAATGCTCATTCTGAATTCTACAGGATCAAAGAAACATGCTCAAAAAAGATTAGTGCAGTGACATAACCCTTGACTTGGGAATCAGAGGTCCAGGATACGATTCTCACCCGAGATACCCAATGCCTATTATACATTATCCTATCATTATTCGCATTTTCATCATACTGAATTGTTAGCTTATGGGTTTTTTTTTTTTTTAAGAAAGTGCCCCCAACAACTGTGGGCCAACGGCGGCAGGTGAAATGAGATGAGTAATCGGCCTGTCAAATCATGACAGCTAGCTATGAGCTCAGACATCATCAGTTTGAGTTTTAAACTTTCCAATTTTCTCATGAATAGACACATCCAATTCAGTAGCATAACACATGAAGATTTATCTTACAACTCGTGGAATATAGACAACCTTCAGTATTAAAAAAAAAGGGAATTTGGGTGCATGTAATAATATCATTTTTGACCTGAGATCGAATAATTTCATGTTCAATTTTTACTAGTAAAACTCTCCGTACCTCCTTTTTTTTTTCCACTTCATTGTATCAAGCAATTAAATGAGTTTTAACTCAAAATATGACCCAATTAGAGGGACATTTACAGTAGTTCCATTGATTGCATTATTTGATCTGATAATATGATCGAAGAATTTCTCGATTTGAAATTTCAAAAAGATACATAAAATGCCCAAAAAATTCCCTCTGACCTCCAAAGGGTCACCATCTTTATTTAATAATAATATCATTGGGGATTCTTTTCCCCCCTTTTGTGTGCGTATGGAAGTTAGTCGAGGCCATTTATGGGATATTTTGAGGGAAAAAGAATGACTACAGTTGGAGAAGCACCGTTTGAGGGCTTTGCCTTGAGTTTCTGTCCAAAATAGTCTTATTTTTTAAAATATTTCTCAATCTAATCTTCTCTAGAAAATATTTCACAAACTAATGTTCTAAGTGATGATGTGGCAAAAATGTGTTGATGTGGCAAAAAAATGTCCATATAACAAAAATTATATTTAATTTTTTACATTTATTTCAAATCACTATTTATGTATCTTCAACTATTTTATAGAATTTGTCGTAAATTATATTTACGGTCCGATAAATATCATATAATATTAGTGTTTTCTTATAATCAAACTTAAATAGTTCAAATTTTGATCGAATTTTTAAATTTTTACTAAAACCAATAAAGTTCATAAAATACACTTCTTATTGCACGGGGATATTATCGAATTGAACTAAATTTTTTTTTCAATTTGATAATACATAAGTTAAAAGTGCCATTTAGTTAAAAGACACATAAGTTTTAAGATTTGAAAAAATTTTAAGTTCAATTCGATAATATCCTCGTGCAATAAGAAGTGTATTATTATGAACTTTGTTGGTTTCAGTGAAATCTGAAAATTCGATCAAAATTTGAACTATTTAAGTTCGGTTACAAGAAAATACTAATATTATATGATATTTATCGGGTCTTAAATATAATTTACGATAAATCTTATAAATTAGTTGAAATCATATAAATAGTGATCTGAAATAAATGTAAAAAATTAAATATAATTTTTGTTATGTGGACACTTTTTTTGCTACATCAACATTTTTTTGCCACGTCAACACATATTTTTGTCACATCATCACTTAAAAGACTAGTTTGAGAAATATTTTTTAGAGAAGACTAGATTGAGAAATATTTTGAAAAATAAGATTATTTTGGAAAAACTCCTTTCCCTTTTGGCATTGTTTTGTTGCGTGTGAGAATTGAAATCAGTTCTCCTCCTCTTTTTGCTTCTTTTTTTTCACACCACTGATCTTATCTTTCTAAGTGGCGAACACTTCATAGATCATAAATACGATAAGTTCATGCACGGGAACATGAATGAGAGACCTTATGCCGGAAATGTACGCTCGTAATATCCACTTGACCCGAGTCCTAGTTCTTCTTTAGCTCTTTTGGGTCGAGGTGATCAGTAACTCCGATCGGGCTACCGACGGATATGCTACGTGGTACATTTTGGTTCGAGAATGGAAGGGAAAAGCATCCACTCTCACTTTCTTTGGTCTCTTTGACTGATTCTGGAGCTGCAGATGCCTATGAATATTCATCCATCCATTCGTTCATTTATCAGTTGTCGTTCGTTCCTAGCGTTGGAAGAACGCTCGAATCCACGTGCATCTTCAATTCTCTCCATCTTAGTTCAAATCAACTTTTCTCAGATCCATTTATCAGGGAGTGGCGCATTCAATGCGGCATCTTCCCGACCATGGAAACCGATCATCATCTAGTGGAGGAATCGAAAATTGATATGCATTCCTCATACAATATGCATATCTATCTATGGACCTGTGATGTAGTAGGAAACTGTGTACAGGCTACGTGAAGATGGTCAATTCTTTGCACGAGCTCATTATAATTGCAGGATTTCACCCATTTATGCATACATATACATATATATATATGTGCGCCTGCGAGGTGTCTTTTATCTCCTTAGTTAAATCCATTTCGTGGAACGACTTTAGGTTCAGCTGCTCTTTCATTGTAAATATAGTAAATTCACTTC
This sequence comes from Lagerstroemia speciosa, assembly GCA_037672795.1. NCBI lineage: Eukaryota > Viridiplantae > Streptophyta > Magnoliopsida > Myrtales > Lythraceae > Lagerstroemia > Lagerstroemia speciosa. The sequence continues at coordinate 3,669,895 of CM075308.1, forward strand.
AGCTTTCAAAGATTTACAGAAGCTTAATGAAAGTTTAGGGTTTTAAAATCCAGTAACTTGATCAGGAGGACCTCAACATGAGAGTGTCCTTATCTTGACACTTTGGCCGCAATCCTTTTATGCTAGAATGACCCGTCCCAATCAAATCATGTAATCTTACCAAATGTACAACAAGCCATATCTTAAAATCTTATTGGATGGTTATTTAAGTTCAACTTAATCGTGACACGCGATGCAGTTGTGCGGTTACACACACCAAGTAACTAGACCGGACTTTATCCGCAAGCAGGTGGGCTCAAAACCACGCCTCGTGCACGAACCAAGTTAGTATCAAAGGGAGATTGATTTGAACACGTTAACAGTCCTTGTGCATCCAATTTCATTTCCTTCACCGTAAACTCGAGGAAACCATTCGAAGATGGAGAAAAACGGTAAACTTTCGAGCCACAACTTAAATCAGAAAGTTAAGATATGCAGTTACATCTCATAATTATCTTACAATGAATTACATTGTCCATGAAAAAAAAAAAAGGGACAAGTCATTGTGGTGTACATACGGATCGGTGATCCAACTTTTCAACCGCCAATCAATTACATGTACAATTCAATTTTGTTTTTTTTAAATAAAATGTGAGGGCAGGGTGGGTACTTGTGGTTGACGAGGGCATCGATGTTAGTGAAAGACAATAGACATTCCATTCTATAATTAGCTGATGGTGTCAGATGCCTTTTGCTTTTGTTCATTTTTACTTTGCTGCGGAGGGGAACACCTCCCAGCTGAGAAAACGATTGATGTGATTGAGGACGGGATAGATCCGAATGCATGCATGTACACCCCAATTCCCACCATGGATTATAAAATTCCCTATTACGGTAAAGTTTGAAAGAAGCCAAAATCGAACATGTCGGAGAGACTTTCTTGTAAATGAAGTATCGGATTAGACTTTATAGATGACGAAAATTCATGATTTAGAAGTTCATCTCTTCTATGGCCAGTCAAATTCGAGTTTGATTTGATAATTATTTATTAAATTTATGAATATCAGGAGCTGTGGGTATTTATATATATATATAAAAGAGAGAATGGATACGAAGTCCTCTCTCAACACACTATGCAAGTTGTGGAATCCAAATCCCAGGCACAGCAGAACGAGGAGAAATATACTGTAAATCTTACATTTTTTTTTTATCATTTTTATCAGTTAAGTTATATATATTTGGAAATGAGGAGAAATATATTGTAACTATTTCATTAATGACATCGTTAAGACATGAAATCCACGCCAATAAAACGGTGAATTCAGATTAAAAGTATAACAGAACTAATCTTATATAGTTAAATCAGTAATTTTTAAACATATATAATTCAGTTGCCAAAAAATGATAAATATATCTAACTTTCGCAGTTATTATCCCGAGCAGAATACTCGATTTCTTTTTTTAGAAGATTAGGTTTCCGACATCTCTCTCTTGATTTGCTTGATTGCAACTGTTAGTCTTCAATCCACAGTCCATAAGATCCTACATGCGTATTGATTCTGGGATTTCTCCATCGAGAAACAGATTTCAGTTCAAGTTCGTACCAGCTTCGGACCGACCGGTACGTGTCAAATCATATGAGAAGCTACATGACTATGAGCTTATTGACGAATGTTGTCTGTGGTAATGGTTAAAATTGTTGAGTTCCCAAGCTTAATTCTCACCAACAAGATTTCCACATACTTCTTTGGTAATATATACATAAGCATTTCTCGGTTTTGTAAATGGATAAAATCTGAGAAAGATAACCTAGTATAGTTAATACTATTCTTGTCCTATGATCTAGAGATACCGAGTTCAATCTGACCGTGGGACTGTTCGTACCCCTTTTATCTCCTCTTTCTCCTACTTTTTCTAGGCCTATGTACTTCCGTTTGACACGAACGGGGACCTCATATGTTACGGTTCTGTTGTTGGATCCGAGCGTGGTGATGCCATGTTGAGCATTGTACGCTGAACGTATGGCTCCATGTACAGATGTTCAATTGCACCACATTTTTCAAATCAAAACATGCTTGATATATATTTTCAGAGCTCGATCTGTCCGACTTCAAGCTTTTACGAAGATCAATCCCTTCGCATTGTACCGGAGTACATCCTCTCTTAGAGTCCCGATGACTATTGAAAAGAGAGGATTTGGAGCCGATATGATATTGGTTTCTTGTAATCTATTGCAGAATTCAGCATGGTATCAAGACTTGTAAGACCTGATCCAACTTGAGCTCTGTGCACTCCAATAATATGTCGAAACCTTCTTCGCATAAGGTCTCAAAATGCCTCGGTTGGCATCAGACTCGCTCGGTTGATAACCCTAACAGCCGTGCCGGCTCATTGACTCGCCATGAGTATCTTGTCCAAGCAGTCGCATGCCAGTTCAATCGCGGGAATGTTGAGTGATTATGTCATGTTTCAGACCGTAATTGCTGTCCTGGATGCAGCTTCTAAACCCATGATTTGACATAAAATCCTGCAGAAGCCTTCGGATGTGTCTGCAAGGATGCTGCCAGGGATAGAACTTGTTTCTCAAGAATGCGGGCATGTCCGGTTTTACTTTATAAACACGGATGCAGATCATCCGAGACAGACTTGGTCTCCCTCTTGTCAGTCTATCATCTCCATAACCAGCTCGAACTTAGAAAAGGAACTCGGTCTTGTACATATGTATATATGTTCATCAGCAGATGAATGAACAGACAAGCTTCCATTACAAGACCACATTTTTTGTACTCTCAACCGAGCCGAGCAGTATTAAGCTCAACAGGCATTGAATCGAGTTGAATCTCGGGAGGCAGCTTCTTGCCTGCATGACGTTTAGAACCGAGCATCGCAAGTCTCCCATCCCAATGGAAAAACGACATATTTTTTAGGCTAGATTACCATCAGCAACCAGATTTCCCACTGTCTCTGCAAATTTCGGGAAAGGTCCAAAATGCGACACAACCAAATATTTCAGGGCTTACAAAGGAGTAGATAAACTTAAGGGCCGAATATAGTATGGGTTTAATTCAGGGAGTAAATTGAAATCTAGAGAAAACAAACGTACTTCATCGTGAAACCAAAACTTCTCCTGGGTTTTGGCTCTGCCCTGTCTAGTTCTTCGTCCGAACAGCCCAATTTTCCTCTTTGGGTTTGTCTGAGATTTGATTTCAACAGTCAGACATTAAATTGTTCGTCTGCTTCATCTCTTTCTTTCGACCCCAAGTCCCCCAATGCTCAGTAGATAACAAAATCCGCACTGGAAAAGCAGTGATTCAATGGTAATTGAGACAGCGATGGGTTATAAGGCCATGTGGCATTAAAAAAAAAGGCTTTCTTTAAGGTCAGTTTAGCTCAAGCTCTGTAGTTATCATGTGGTCACTCTCATTTATCACTGTAATTGCTTTTGATTTATGTTTCTTCATCTGGGTCAGTCTGTTTATCTTTATATGCAATTGCGCGTTCAACTTCTCTCACTATAGTCTATAGTGCAGAATCTGTGTAGACATATGGTTTTGGTTCTGCGTTGATTCGATTAGTTCAGTCAATTTGAGGAAGTGGGTTAGTTAGAGACGCTAGCGGTTGATAGTTTTGTTGCTGGCTCTGATTTGGTATGTGTATCTTTTGAAAGGGATTTCTGGAGAAGGCATAGGAGGAGGTTTTAGTTATTGCTGGCATTTTGGGCAGTGGCTATTGCTGCGTGAGCTCTATGATGCTCATCAAAGAGCCTTGCCTATCTCGAAATGGAACTCACCTATAAACTGGAAAATGATGAGCTCCTCAAGGCCCAGCTAGGAAAAATCTGACTTCCCGTCTGTTTAGGTTTCCTCAATGAGAATCGGTTTTGCTTGTTGTGAAATCTGCTGACATGGTCTGTCATCGGATATGTCACCCGTAATGTTATCATAGCATGCAAGCCCACTTCGAGAACATTCAAAGAATAAAGGGTACTACAACTTTACTCGAGCAAATACAGTATCTAAGCAGTCGGATAGTGGAAGAGTAGGATGTTTCGCATTCGATGGAGCAGTCAATGAAGGGCAGAGCTCTGCCTAATTGACTCAAGCTGATAAGCTTGAGCTGAGGGATCAACTGAAGATTCTAAGTAAGAAATACCTCCCCTTATGATGCTAATCCATCTTGAGATTTGACTTTGGTCTACATGTTCTTTTCCCTTAATAGGTTTCACAAGAATGGTACTTTCATTATGGACAATGACAGTGCTTAGCCTATACATAAGGATTCAAGTAAACATTTTGGGAAGATGCTTATATATTGACACCGTACAAGGCCTCGAAAGATCTCGACTAGTGACTGAGTTCCCTGGCCTTTCTTCAAAACAACGCATATTTTTAGATGCCTTACTTGTTGGATTCAGTAAGAAACTGCCTATAGTAACTTTGCTATGTGATTTTCACAGCAGTAAAATCACATGAATTGTATAAATTTTTGTAACCTCTAATCACGTGCATAGGATAATGAGTCCCACTATTTCTTAGACATTCATCATTGGCATTTGTTTTATATCATCCATACTAGCCTGCTGGATTTTATATCAAACTTTTGGCTTCCCTTGTTTTGTTGATGTATCATAGCTACAGCTTGCTGACTATTTGTTGCAATATTTGGGTGTTTCCAGGAGGATTCTGACCTTATTGACATAGGTTTGATAATGACGAAACCCATAGATTGGGGCAGTATGATATTAGCAGCAACTTATTTGGACTACATATTTTTTAGGGAACTTTGTTACCTGAAAACTTATTTAGGCTTGTAACTTTTTGAGGGAATCTTTCCCTTTCTAATATTATATATGATGAATCTTTACCCATAAAAAAAGGACATAGAGGATCAAGGAAAGTTTCCAGCAAGTGCTGACTTTCTGTCTAATCAAGGCATGCCCACCTTAATATCTGATATGCAGCCAGCTGCTACTAAATTCCTTAAAGGTTTATGATCTCTCTCTCTCTCTCATGTGTGCATATCCTTTTTTATTAGCATACATTTTTGAAATAAAAAACCGACTAAAGTACACATTGAATCATTTATTCATAACTGGAGAGGTCTTTCAGATAATCAGGATGATGAGTCAATAATTAGACTAGAATTCTTTCTTGTAAATTATGATAATGGATAGAACTGTTAACTTTTTGTATCTTGACCAATCTTTAACAGTAAAATATTGCATGAAGAACTCGGTAGTTGATAGTGAATGTATGTACTAGACATCTCTAAGCAAGAGTGTAGATAGTGCGCAGTAAATGAAACTCTGCATACGGGACTACGGTTGTATGGGTAACACGCAATTATTTGTGAATGGTGATTAAGAAATCCTATTGGAAAAGGCATTAGGAAGGTTCCGACTGTGCACATATACAAAAGAGAAACAAGAAGTATGCAAAATGAGGGTCTCAAAACATTCAAGAATCTGTTATGTGTCTAGAAACAAGCATATGTCCCACAAATACTCTATTCTAAACCTGAAATTTTCAACTACACATTTTCCAAAAGGTGTTATCAATATTTTGTTTATCTAGAACATTGTAGATAGTAGGAAATGTTTCTAGAGTTTTCCATCTCTGGAACATTTAGATGTAAGTCTCTAGAAGTAAGTTTCTAGAATTTTTCATGTACTGCTATAAATAGATGATGCACTCCATTGTATATGTAATGCTCCAAGAAATAGAAGTTCCTTTCTTCTCTTAAGAATTTCCTATTCTCAACCTCTTCCCGTCAATACTTTAATTCTCATTCCTTCTAAACACCTTACAAACATCATCCTACGAACTTCTATCCATCTTCCTCATACTTCAAATTATCCTACAACCCTCAACACAAACCATCAGTGGTATCAGAGTCATGTTCGACTACAACTGGGCGTAAGCTTACCATGGCCGAATACATGCTATGGTCATCCATCCTAGTGCCAGTATTTCGAGGTGAAAACTTCTACTACTGGTTCATCAAGATGACAACTTACTTTTGTGCTCAAGATTTATGAGATGTAGTAAGTAAGGGATATACTATTCCCCAAGACACATCTAATTTATCTTCAGCACAAATGAAGGAACTCAAAGAGAATAAACAAAATGATTCTCGAGCTCTACTTGCTCTTCAGTTAAGCTTTGCTGAAGAACTCTTTCCAGGATCATGGGAGCCAAAACAGCTAAGGAAGCACGTGATAAGTGTGTGATAAGTTGTAGAAGGAGTTTCAAGATAATGAAAAGGTATGAGTCTCCAAACTTCAAATTTTGAGGAGAAACTTTGAGAATCTAAAGATGAAAGATTCTAAGACTGCTAGAGATTACTATACAAGAGTAGATTCAATGGTGAATCAACTAAGGACTTGTGGAGATGAGTTCCTAGAAATTAAAGTAGTCGGGAAAATACTAGTCACTTACACTGAAAAATATGACTCGATTATTGCTGCTATTGAAGAGTCAAATGATATAGAAAAGCTAAGTGCTGTAGAATTAATGGGATCTCTAGAAGCTCATGAGCATAGAATAGAAAGGCAAAATGAAAGTCCTGACAAAAATGCCTTTCAATTTAAGTTCAACAAGCAGTCTCAGAAATATAAAGAATGAGAAAGGAGATCAAATGAAAGTTTTAAAAATAAGGAGACTCAAAGAGGAAAATATTCACTATGTGGCATATCCAGAAGGAAGAGCTAATTGGAAAAAGATTGCTCGTTTAAAGGAAAACTACAATGTCGAAATTGCGAAAAGTTAGGTCATCTTGAAAATATTTGCCGATTGAAGAAAAATCATCAAGCTAATTTTTTTAAAAAAAAAAGATAGTGAAGGCATTCTCTTTTACGCTGGCTAAGTCACGACAGAAGAAAAGAAAGATACACGGTATCTTGATAGTGGTTGTAGTAACCATATGATAAAAGATGAAAAGCATATTCTGTAACCTTGAGAAATTCAAGACTAAAGCCAAGATAGGAAATGGAGATTACTTGGAGGCTACAAGCAAAGGCATCATTGCCATTGATACGAAGAAGGGCAAGAGATACATCAATGAAGTACTCTTGGTCCCTAGAATAGATCAGAATCTTCTCAGCATTGGCCAAATGGTGGAGAAGGGATACTCTTTGCATTTTGAAGGAAACTCTTGCACAATATACGACAAGCAAGATAAGTCTCTCTAAATTGCAAAAGTACAGATGGAACAGAACAGATGCTTTCCAATTCAATGGAGATATGCAAGTGATGCAGCAATGACTGCACAAGTGGACGAGTCGTGGCTATGGCACAAAAGACTTACGCACTTCCGCTTCCATGGATTGAAGATCTTACATCAAAAGAACATGATGATAGGTCTACTAGCAATAAAGGAGATCGATGTTGTTTGCAAAGGATGCATGCTCGGGAAACAACACTGACAACCATTTCCATCTGGAAAAGCTTGGAGAGCCAAGGAGCCATTAGAGCTAGTGCATATAGACATCTATGGCTCGATGTGCACTCCTTCACATGATCAAAAAAGGTACTTTATCCTCTTCATTGATGATTATACTAGAATGACGTGGGTTATTTTCTACTCGAAAGGTTGCAAGTTTTTGAAATATTTAATAAATTTAAACTTATATCGAGAAACAAAGCGGTCGCCACATCAAGACTATAAGGAGTGATAGAGGTACAGAGTATACCTCCAAAAAATTCAACAAGTTTTATGAGGATGAAGGCATTGTGCATCAACTCAATATTAGATATGCCCCAGAATAAAATGGCATTTTCAAGCGTAAAAACATGACCATAATGGAGACAACCAGAGCTATACTGCTGGAGAAATATCTTCCAAAAATATTTTGGGCAGAGGCGGTAAACACAACAGTTTACATGCTAAACAGATGTTCAACTAAAGTTGTTCTAGATAAGACACCGGTTGAAGCCTGGAGCAGTCGGAAGCCGTCAGCGAAGCATCTTAGAGTCTTCGGTTACATCTGCTACATTCATATTCCAGATGCAAAAATGAGCAAACTCAATGAGAAGGCAGAGAAAGGGATTTTCTTGGGCTATAGAGGCTATCGAGTTTATAGCTTAAGAACAAAGAAACTCGTTATTAGTTTAGATGTCCAATTCGACGAAGATGTTGCGTACAATTGGAAGGCTGGAGAAATTGAAAGAAAAGGCATCAACATGCTGCCATTACCACAACAATCAGTCGAAGAAGAAGAAGAAGAAGTTCAACCTAGCACATCGGTTCAAGCATCTGCGAAAGAGTCTACACAGACTTAAGGTTCCTCTCCAGAGTCACCACCAAGAAGAATGAGGCTCTTATCTGAGATATACGAGAGAAGCAACTTCACCATCATGGAGCCCGAAAACTTTGAAGAGGCTTCCAGGCAGGAAGTCTGGAGAAAGGTTATGGAAGAAGAAATCAAAATGATCCAGAAGAATAAGACATGGAAGCCGGTGGAGTCTTCCCAAGACAAGGAAGTCATAGGTGTCAAATGAGTTTTCAAGACGAAGCTTAACCTTGATGGATCAATCCAAGAGCACAAAGCAAGACTGATGGCAAAAGATTGTACACAATAGTTTGGAGTCGACTACAATGAGACATTTGCTCCAGTTGCCTGCATGGATATAATAAGGGCATTGATCACGCTTACAACTCAAAATAGATAGAGAATCTACCAGCCGGATGTGAAGTTAGCTTTCCTCAATGGCTATCTCGAAGAAGAGATTTACGTGGAGCAACTTCAAGGCTTTGTACTGAAAGGAGAAGATGATAAGATACTCAAGTTAAGGAAAGCCTTGTATGGGCTTAAACAAGCTCCACGAGCTTGGTACAGCAGAATGGATAGCTACTTCACAGAGCAAGGATTCAAGAGGAGTAAAAGTAAGTCTACACTCCATGTGAAGACTCAAGGTACGAACGACACACTCATTGTCTCCCTGTATGTCGATGATCTTATCTACATAGGAAACAATAAGAAGATTATCAAAGCCTTGAAGGAAGACATGATGAAAACATTTGAAATAACCGAATTGGGGTTAATGCATTACTTCTTAGGGATAGAGATTAGCCAACAAGAAGATGAAATCTTTATCTCACAGAAGAAATATGTAGAAAATCTCATCAACAAGTTCAAGATGAACGGCTGCAAGGCAATGGCAACTCCGTTTGACAACAATAAAGCACTCAAACTAGAAGATGGTGCACCAAAGGCAGATGGCTCAATTTACAGAAGTCCCATTGGGAGTTTACTCTATCTAACAATCACACGGCCCGACATTGTGTATGCAACTAGTTTACTGTCGATGTTCATGCAGAGTTCCAGCCAAGCTCACTATGGAGCAGCTAAAAGAGTGCTGAGATATCTTCAAGGTACAAAGAACCGTGGCATAAAGTACGAATCCACTTCTGACTCAAGATTACTTGGATATACTAACAGTGATTGGGCAGGCTCAATGGATGACATGAAAAGCACATGCTATGCATTCACTCTTGGCTCGGGGGAATACTTTCATGGACAACAAGGAAACAAGAAACAGTGGCACAATCAACAACTGAAAGAGAATACATTGCAGCAGCAATGGCAACAACTCAAGCGATATGGTTGAAGCGCATATTTGAAGACATGGGAGCTCAACGAGCTTGAAGCTATGAGGATTTATTGCTATAGCAAGTCAACTATTGCAATGGTGAAGAATCTAATATTTCATGCCAGAACCAAACATATAAGTATCAAATACCACTTCATCATAAATTTGTTGAACCCAATAAGGAGATTGAACTCAAGCATTGCAAGACTGAAGAAAAATTTAGCTAATATTTTCATGAAAGTACTACCATGAGCAAAGTTCGAGCTACTGCGGAACAAGATTGGAGTAAGAAAATTGCACACCAAGGAGGAGTATTAGATTATTGTGGTGCACACTTCTAGAAAGTATTAGAATATGTGTGACAATTCTAGAACTTTCAATTCTCTAGAACATTGATTTCTACAACTTTAGATACTTGTAGGTGGTAAAATCCTCTAGAAGTTTGTTCCTCTAGAACATTGTGAATGGTAGGAAATATTTCTAAAGTTTTCAATCTCTAGAACATTTAGATGTAAGTCTCTAGAAGTACGTTTCTAGAATTTTCCATGTATTACTATAAATAGGTGATGCACTCTATTGTATATGTAATACTCCATGAAATACAAGTTTCTTTCTCCTCTTAAGAATCTCCTCTTCTCAACCTCTTCCCATCAATACGCTAATTCTCATTCCTTCTAAACACCTCATAAACATCATCCTACAAACCTCTATCCATCTTCCTCATATTTCAAACTATCCTACAACCCTCAACACAATCCTTCAAATTTGCTTGCAGAAAGCAGTTGAGGGACTTCTTAAACAATGCCCATGTTATGTGAAGTGATTTTGCAAATATTGGACAATTTCATGAGAATGGGAAATCCACATCACCCAGCGGACTATCTAATGCCCCAAGATGCAAAATCATGTAGTCCAGCATCGGCTTCAAGCATTAGCTATTCCATTTTTCCAAATGCCAACTAGTTCAACCAGCTTATGGTGGAAGCTCGCATGGTGATGTCAAGGTTCGTCTTCCTTGCAATGATATAAAATGTAAAGGGACCAAGAATTGAACCTATAAATGGATGATTCAGTTTACACCATATTCAGCTTTTTATGATTTTACATGCTCCGGCTGGAGTTGATGCTGAAAAGTATCGGTTGGGTTGAAGATCCAATCCATGATATAATTTAAAGACAATATGAACATTGGCCTTTACGTGGTGTTTAGTACTTCATGACAGTTTCAGTTGCTGTTGTCTTTTAGTTGCCAGGGAAAATTATCGCCTTGCTTCCTTCGAAATGGAATTTCTCCTTCATTTGGAAACACTTTTTGGGCTTCCATTAGCCGCTGATTTTGCAGTAGAGAATAATCCTATTTCATTGAAGTCCATTTGGCATTCTTGAATAATTCCGACTGTGCCATTGAGCTAAACTTCTGTTTATGTTGTCCTGCAGTGAGGAGATTGTAGGTGTTGTGGAAGCATCCCTGAACATAGTGGCAAATGCCCTAGTGGAGGATTTCGCAGTTCAAAATGCAGAAAATTCGGGGACAGCCCTTGCAAAACTTCTGGTACGAGTTGCTCAGGTTCAGCCCTTATTGTTTGAGAGCGGAGTAAGAATCAGTTCATCCAAATCATCTGAAATCCGAAGTGCACCTGAGGTTGAAGTCTTCTTCACACTTTTATATGCCAACATGCCCTGTGCATAGTCCCATCTCGGGTGTTGCTTCTAGGTAAGTTCATCCTTTCGAAGTACGCGATCATGTAAAGAGTTTATATAAGGGAACTAGCTAGGCTTTGGGATTTTCAATGCTTATCGCAGAAATAGGATCGAAAGACCAGTTTTAAGCGCATGATTCGTGCTATTCTTTCCTTGCTGTGTACCTTGGTGATCGTCAAACCATTACATTTTTCCTGTTTGTGTTTCTCATATAGTTTGAGATCCTAATGCTAGCTTGACTAAAATGAAATTATGAGTCGATATGAAGCAGTATGCGACATCATTATAACTACTCTTGGAAACTTCTACTGAGAATGAACCTTCTCATTAGCTAGATTGAGGTACGATATGACCCTTTCTTCTTTTCTCTTTACTTTTGCAGCGGAACCTCTGCTCTGTTATCTCCATTCCTCTTGTCCTACACCTCACCTCCAACCTCTCAGTCCCTGCAAGTTCTGCTCTTCCTGAGGCCCCCCAAGTACACAACACCACTCTCCGGTCTCTGAAAATGGCACCGTTGGGCCGAAGACCTTACTTCCTCAGTAGATTCCACCTTCATCGACTCTGACAACGGGCCCGACTCCTCTCTCCTCCGCAGAGAGCTCGGGTGGCTCTTAGAAGACGCCCCACAAGAAGACATCGACCCTTCACTGATTCACCAGATAGGTACGCACAGTGACAGCGCTCAACGAGAAGTCAACTAGAAGGCGAGCACTGAGGATCTGTACAGGCTGTGGAGACAGAGGATTCAAGAGAGGAGGCCCTTCCAGTACATAGCTGGGTGCGAGCATTGGAGAGACTTAGTTTTGTGCGTTCAAGAAGGGGTGTTAATCCCTGGGCTAGAGACTGAGGTCCTCGTGGATTTTGTGGCAGATGTGGTCTCCAACGACAGAGGACTGGGGGAGAGACTTTGTGCTGATCTGGGGACTGGTAGTGGAGCCATTGCCTGATGTATTAGCTTTTCTGGAAAAAGGAGGGAATTAGAATTGTCATTGATGATGATTTATGATCTGAATCAAAAGAGAATATGGATCGAAATTCATGTCCGCAAACATATCCACGTGATTGATTCCTTGTTTCGATGGGATATAATTAATTCATGCCCGCAAACATATCCACGTGATTGGTTCCTTGTTTCGATGGGATATAATTTGATGTCGCAGAACTGATCTTTTTGCAGGGACAACAAGAAGTCCCTAAAGTAGCTTGGATGAACAGAACTGGGGCTGTATGGAAGTTGCTTTCACCAGTGCAACGGCCTCTCGACAATATCCGCTTAGTCTACTGCTTCCATTTCTGCAACTATTTTTTCCCGGGTAACCTTTTCTTGGACTTAAACGTCAGAGGATCCTTCCCGGTACATTTGGACCCGAGGTCAAGATCCACGGTGAACAACAAACCGAAATTTGTGAACATGAACTTGCTGGACTACACCTCGACACGAACAAGTATTTCAAATCCTGATAGATCATTGGTCTGATGTATCCCAATGGAAAAGAGAATGAAAGGACATTTCATCTGGAAATGTTGAGAGTTAAGGATCATCAGGTTGATAACTTCGACTTCTTGCATTTGTATTGCTCTCATACTGATCTTGTAAACGATGCTTTACATGGACTCGTGGCATTTGCAATGGATCGGGTCCTGGTTCAAGTTCGCCATGAAAATCTGGTGTCCGGTGTCCTTTTACATGGGCTTCTGGCATTTGCAATGACTCGAGTCCTAGTTCGAGTTCGCCTTGAAAATTCGGTCTCCTTTTACTTGGACTCATGGCAATCGCAACGGATCTGTCCTGGCTCGAGTTCACCATGGAAAGTAGGATGCTTGATGTCACCATGACATTGCCCGCGACCTGAGTTTTGGGTTTGAATATCGATCCTTTGAAAAAAAATTGTAAAAAACTGTTCGCTAGAAAGTATTTTGTGGAATACTAGAAATGAATCACATTTCAACGTGCGATTTAATTATTTTTTTTCTTTATCTGAGCTGGTGCACAATCGCAGCGTGAAAATACGGTTCTTAAAACATAAATTTTTGTTATTGAAAAAGAACAGCTGCTTGGGGTTGTTCAATGCATATTGTTTGGGACTTGTTCCTCAGCATATAAGCCAATATTTACTGCGTAGTACACCACGAGTTCTTTTTTGTAAATATCTCTCAGATCTTTATACGTGTAAAATTTTCATAATTTTTAAAGTAAATTTTACAGGTGTCAATACTTGAATAATGATTTATACAATAAATTTATTGTGTATTATACATTGAATATTTACACCACCAGTCACCTTCACACTCTAAACTTTGAGTAAATATTTATCATGTAATATATAATAAGTCCGTTGTATAAATTATCGTTTAAAATTTGATATTTTAAAATTTACCCTTGGAAATTGTAAAAATTTCGCAGGTGTAAAGATTTAATACAAATTTATACAATGAACTCGTTATTTGTTATAGATAGATATTTAAACTTAGAGTGGAAATCCCAAAGAGATACGACTGGTGGATTAAATATGTATACAATGTATAATACGCAATAAATTCATTGTATAAATCACAGTTCAAGTATAAACACTTGTAAAATTTACTGTTATGAATTATGAAAATTTTACACGTGTAAAAGTTTGACTGATTTACAAAATGAACTCAGTATATTTCACACTTATAAGCTGAGGGACAAAGTCCGAGGTAACATGCATCGAACAAGTTGCGATACTTGCTCAAAAAAAAAAGGTTTATGAACCGCATTTTTAAGTTGTTATTGCGCACCAACTAAGATAAAAAAAAAAAAAATAAAAGAAGTAAACCATATTTTGAGCATACAGTTCATTTTTCCGGTATATTTACAAAATATTTTTCAGTTTCCCCATCACCTTGTTTCTCTGCCATTGTTGGAGCTTAACATTGATCATCTTTGGTCGTTGCCTTCACCGGGCTTCCAATACCGCACCGGACCACGAACCCGACATGCTTTGAACGCTGAGAAACAGGACAACTCGAATCCGTCCACAGCCATGGCCTTCGATCTAAGCTATTAAAGAATGTGGTAAACTGTTACAGTTTGTTTGCTTCGAGAGCTATGGAGGGAAGGAAAAAATGTTAAAGTGATTTTACTTCACCACGTAACGTGAGTAAATATGAATGAAAATATGATAAATAAGTAAATTAGTATTAATTGCAGAAGCAATTGTCATAATTATTACTAATTAATACAGTTTAATTTGTTCTTTCTTACCACGTTTTTGTGAGATAGGACCATTTAAGAATTTTTTTTTTAGGAGAGAGTTAAAGGAGTGAAGAAAAATCATATTTCGCTTGGTTATTAAGGATCATGTCATCCCTCCATAATCCTCCATCCACCGATTAGGCCTGACAATTTTTAATACAACATGATAACCTAACATGACACGGCACAAAGTTAGGCGGATTTGGGTTAATCCTAAATGGGTTTCATGTCTAAACGGGTTAACCAACGTAATCCGCTTATATAAACGGGTTAAACCGGGTTGAACCCGCGTAACCCGACAAGATTAAACCCGTTTAATTGTATGTCTATGTGTTAAACCCATTAACCATTTAAATATATTAAGTTACAATTACAATTATACAACGCATATTTAGTTATATAAGTTAAATGTGTCGTATCATGTCAAACTGGTTTTAAACGGGTCATGTTCACAATTGAAGTTTCTGACCTGTATACAGGTTAATATACCTCTGACACAAATCCGTTTAGATACGACACGTATTGACGGGCTTACCGTCGATCATTCCATTCTCAATTTGAAAATCTAAGGATAAGTATTTTTTCCTTAAGGTAGTGTTTGGTTTGTTCTAAAGTTTTAAACTTTATGGTAATTATTTGGTTCGAGTATTATTAAATTAAAAGAAAAAGTTATTATTTTACAGGGAATGAACATTATAATATAAAATTATTATGTTCACTGTTTGGCAAGTATTTTAAGTTGTTAGAAAGATAATGTTATAATATTTGATATGGTAGATAATAAATATAATTTTACAAAAATACCCTCCATTTACTTCTCCTCATATCATTACTTCACTTATCTTTTAGTGGGGCAAAGTGGATTTTTCTTTGTTGGATTTTGAAAATGCAAATTTTCATGTTTGCAATTTGATTACCGGGCATCATTCTTGGCCCGGTAAAATTTAAAAAGCCCGACAAAGTGAAAATAAGCTAAATTTTACATCCAAACACTGTAAAAGTGGGTGTAAAATATGAGAAAATCTCTAATGCAACAGTGATATCATATGACAATTTTCATGTGGCACATTTGTTCAATTAGGATTTGACATATAAGCAACACCTATACATTTATGATTATTAAATCCTAAAAAATAACATAAAAACTTAAAAATTATAATAAATAGTGTACTCTAATTGAACAAATATACCACATCAGTATTATCACATGGTACAACCGTTGCACTTGAAACTTTCTCGTAAAATGCACACTTTCCATGAGGCTTTACCAAAGTTTTAAACTTTGCATGGAAAATTTATATTTTACACCCAATTTTACCATGTTTGGATTAAAATCCAACTTATTTTCACTTTAATGGACTTTTCAAATTTTATTGCGTAAGTATGATTCCCAATGAACACACAGTAAACAGAAAAGTTTGCATTTTCAGATTCCATTGGAGCAAAAATCCACTTTGCCCAATAAAAGACAAGTGAGTGATTGAAAAGATAAGAAAATAGAGGGTATTTTTGTAAAATTATATTTATTACTTTTCACATCAAATACTATTTGCATTATGCTTTTAATAACTTTTTCCAACAATTTAAAATACTTATCGAACATATTTACATATTTTAATACACATTTTATATAAAATATTAATTTTTCATATAATTTAACCTTTCCTCTAATTTATTTTTTTAAAAAAAAAACTTGCCTTCTTCATATAAGAATACTCCAATCAAATGCATCTGAAAAGTTCATATTTACCCACTTTTAACATATCTAAGCGAAAAAAAAATTAATTTTCATTTTGCTGAAGTTTAATAAATTTTGCCAGGCACAGTCATATCGTGGTGGCTAGGGGCCGGTTCGGGCCCGGAATTGACCCTGAACCACCCCGATCAAACCCAACCCGAAACCATGAAGAAGCCGATTCCAACCTTCAAAGGAACCAAAACCTGAACCGATCCGTAACCGGCAGTTCCAAACTGTAAAATGAAAAAATAAAATTTAATATGACCATCTCACAAGCTTTTTAAACTCAAACGAGATTAAATTTGTTTAAATTTTAAAAATTAATATTTATAATTTTCTGTGATTAAAGAATTATGAAAATGTCCTCTATTTTATAAGCAATTTGAAAAGCCCTTACTCCTCTTCCCATCAATGTCGGACAGAGGAGTCTCCAAAGAGCTATTTTTCTCCTCTTCACTTGTTATCCTACATTGATAGGAAGAGGAGAAATGACTCCCCAAATTACTTATAAAATGGAAGAGCTCTTACACAATATTTAGTTAAACAACTATGCACACAAATAAGTTTTGTACTTGAAGTTTCTCATTCAATTAAAATTTTTTTTGAATCAATTGATTTCAAATTGGTGATCCCAAATCGGTTGGAATCGAGGTTTTGAACCGGAATTGGATGGTTTCAAACCATCCTAAAGGCGGATCAGGGCCGTTCCCCTATTCCATGAAACCGGAACCAGCCCTGATCGATTTCAAACCTCATTTTATACGTAAACTCGAAACAAGAAAATGACCTGACAAGCTCGGTTCGATTAGCTTGAAATTATAATTGTAGTCATAAATTACACTCATGCAACAGTGTTTTAATTTCTGGCACAATATTTTGGCAAGGAAAATGTATGATATGAACGAGCAAATATTCAGTGTATCTCACACAACGAACTCATTGCGCAAGAACCAATAACACGATAATACGTCTAAAGCACTACCTCAAAATTTTCAATGCAACTAAAGTAAACGTTAATGACATCGTTTATTGCTTTGAAGCTCTTTCCTCCCTCTCCTCTTTACTCACTACAAAGTATATTAAAAGGAGAGAAAAAAAAAAAGAGCAGAGCTCTTTACTCACTCAGGGGATGTCAAGATACTTGGGAATGGTATTGTGTCGTCACTATCTCGATCGACTCAGTAAACTTGGGCTGCTCAGGCAGCAATCATGCCAACTCACTCAAACAATGCCAAGATATTTGTTAATTTGTTTTCAAATTTTCTAGGATTCAGAGTGAACGGTTCTCAATAAGTGGATATTTTCTCAAAATTTTGGTGGTCTGCGAAAGATTTTGCAATGCGTTGGTTTCTGCATTTTGATGCTTGTCATTCTTACATTTATAGCATCCATTCTCAAGAAAAGAGCACTGCCTTGTTTTTTACTATGCAGCGAGTAAAGAGGAGAGGGAGAAAGGATCTCTAAAACAATAAAAGTTACCGTTTTACTAAGTCATGGTTCCAGATTAAGCATTTTGTGACAATGAAATCAATAATCAGGAGAACTTTGTGTTTGGGCAGAACAAATTTGAACACTATCTCGAATCTGAATTAGATAAAGCTGAACACACAAGAACAGCACAGTATATTTAAACTTGACCTGTATCATGTCGAATCTAAATTAGATCAGACTGAACTCATGAGTGCTGTGCTCACGAGTATGGCGCAATACGTTTGAAAAGGTCAGATCTAGTGGCAACGCAGTGAGATTTCATTATAATTATCTCCTCATTTACGTAAAATGAGAAGTCTTTTTTCCTCGAGAGAAATTTGACATTTTAGCTTTAGAACTTGCAGATGAAGAAAATTTATATTAAAAGAACTTCATTTTCATTCAAATTAAATTAGTTAAGACTTGGTGAACTTCTAATAAAATGTGATCGATATGCAACAAAAACAAATGTGAAGATCTTAGGAAAGTTATGAGTCTTGAGACTTACTCACAACCGAGAGAGACTCCAATGAAAGAACGTTGTCTATATATGTGCATATAATATATATATATCATATATATACAATGTACGAGAACACATAAACATGAACATGAGCATATAATATTATTTTTTTATGTCAAATAACAAAAAAGTATCTATTCAGAAACGCACTAGAAAATACGTCACATGAAAAATAAAAAAGGAAATTAGAAAAATTAACGGAAAAGAAAAGTACCCAGGTTTTCCATCTGAAAGAAAAAATGAATTAATATAAAAAAGAAAAAAAAAGCCTGGTATAATGGAATCTTGCATGCAAGAACTCAGGGTGGATTTATCGGTCAGATCTACGAGAGAAGAAAACATTCCAAGCAGAAAATAATAAAACTGTCGGCACACATGCCTCCGTGGACCGAACCGACTTGAATCTGAATTAATCGAGACTTATAAGACCTTTGAATGAATTCAATGGAGAGAGGGATAGGGAGAGAGCAAAGTGTAGAGCTCCCTTCAATCCAAAGGAGGGTCTGACAAGTTGAGCAGATGAAGCTCCTGATATATGCAAGCCACAACCCTATCCCCACTTGGTTTCAGGATCTGATCTTTCTTCCTTTTTGGATGATGGGGTAGTACTGTGGGATCCATAGATCAGCAGCTCAATCCACCCAACAGAGCACTCTATTGGACTTCAGAGAGCTCCACCCCAAACCCTAACCCTAGCAGAAACCCTAATAAGAACCAGCTAGGACTTACCCTTCTGAAGCCATAACTCATCGATGGCCGAGAACCCACCATCTATGGAGAAAACCCTAGAGAAGACCATTACAGAGCAAGTGGAGGAGGAGGATGAGGAGCAGAGCTGGAGATGATGAGAGGCGATAACGAGTGATGGACGACTGCCTGCTGTCTTCTGTCTTATAATGGAGTAATATGTGGATGAAAAGGTCATTTTAAAATAGTTTACACAAAAGAAAATAAATAATAATTAATTTTGTTATATATATTGTGTTACTGTACATGAAAATATTATATGAGACTGATATTATTATATGAAGCTTCTCACCATAATTTTTTTTTTCATGAAACAAATAAAGAGGCAAGTGAAGTTTGGTAGATGGGAATTGAATCCATGATACGACCCCGATCGAGAACGGTACTATTGCAGAGAAGTTCACTAGAGAAGATGCATTTTTACACGAAATTAATCATGGTAAAAAGTCCATTAAATATCCAAATATTTTAAAAAGAAGAATTATTAAATACAGTGATATATTATTCTTTACTTATAATTAGAACATTATGAGTTCGATTTTTATTAATAGGATGTTGCATTACCTTTTATTCTGCTCTGCCTCTGTCTTCCATAGTTCATATGCATTTCTTTGTGACCAAAAAAAATACTCTCATCTTTTCACGTATTTATTTGTGTAAATTTTGCTTTAGTTTACAATTATTTTATGTTTATATTTTGGTTTTTTTTCCTTGACTTGTGATCCTGTCTTTTTCGCCCAAAAATGAACTTAGAGTAAGAACATATCGTAATAATCGAGGGCAGCAAGGGAAATGTACAGTTTGCTCTTCTACGAAATTCTACCACGATATGATTAATACCACGGTGACACTGACACTCACCGTCCGATCTATGATCATGATCCAAAATCCACAATTCGATTCAATTGCATCCATCGATCGCAAGTCATTTGTTATGATACCATGATGGTACAATACTGTCCACTTGCAATTTCAATTCGAAAATTTGTAAGATATTCTCTGCTTGGGAAAGAACTCTGTTGGGAATCACTCCCTTTAGTAAAGAGATTCCTTTCAAGTATCTACATCAAAATATATTTATCGGTCTAATTTTGTAAAATATCAGCTTCTCAAATTGTATTAATTAGATCTTAGCAGTACTATATTAATGAGATCAGTATTGAACACTGAATATCCTGTACATTTTATATGTTTGCACTTTTATGTTGAACACTTAAACACGAAAAGTTGAACAGTACACGATAAAAATGATCGAATTACCGCTATTATTGTTCTCCTCTTAAATATTAAAAAAGAGATTCAAATTTGATTACTAATTCAGTATGGTACTTCGAATTTGATTACGAGAGACTTTTTTTACTGAATCGATTTAATTTAAATTTGAATTAATTAAAAATATTAAAGTGAAAAAAGAGATTCCCTTCTCGGAAAATGATACTTTCACACGATTTCTGATCCGTTGTCGATCGATGCGAACCCCATTTAATTTTTTTTCTTTTTATGAATCGGATTTATTATTTTATATAAATTTTTTTATAAATATATTTTTTAAAAAAAACTGGCAGAGAAAACGACATTATACTTTGCGTTTCTCGATGTATTGACTGTGGAGACAGCATGTGCTCCCCATTTACACCAAAGCAGTAATGGAGAGACTGTCCACCAGCATAGAATCGAGAAAGCAACCATTCAACCCACCCGTGACTTCATTTTCTCACCTTTTTTTCTCTTTTCTGTTAAATTTCTCCTCCTTGTTCACACACACACATATATATATATATATATTTTATGAATGAAGTATTTACTTCATTCATTATTCCCTTTTTCTCCACAATTATTTTTATTTTAAAATTTATATAAATCTCTCAATAATCGTGATTATATAAATTGCACATTGACATGATGATGTCATTCAATAACCGTATTTTTTTATATTTTATCACTCGAAAAATTTTAATTCGTGAAAGTTAGATAGTTGGTGGACTTATTTCATTCACACATAATAATATTTTTATCCTTTTCAATTATTTCCGACCGGCTTTACCTTACCCGTTCGCTAGTGTGTGTATATATAGTTTCACGCGACTGCGGGATGGAGAGAAAGTTGGGGGGAGATTGGGTGGATGATGATGAACGAGGGGGACTGGGATGGAATGGTAGTTGGGGGTTGAGTACAGCTCTGCCCTTCTTTCCCCTTTTACCCTTTTGATTTGACGCGTGACGATAATTTCCCGACAGCGATTGGACACCGCAATTCCTCAGTGGGCCCCCGCCCCCACCACCCCCAATCGATTATAAAAGAAAATCTATCCTTAGATCTGGGCCCCACCGAACCACGAAGTAAATATTTAATTATTTAAATTTTGGTATTTGTAATATTAATTTTTAAAAAGTTTAATATGTGTTAATATTCAAGATAATTTTATATAATGAATTTGACGTACATTATAGAGAGAGTGTTTGCTCCGACAGAGTACTTGGACCAAATATCAATCACTGTTGCTTTTTACAATTCAGTCCTCATTGTTTAGGTTAAATCTTTCTCGTGTGAAATATAAATATGGAAGCAGAGTGTAATTAGGAAATTTCTGTTATCTAGTCAGTTGATGGTTCGAAAATTTAATTTAATGATATATAATTAATAATTTAAAATTAAAATATAATATAATAATTTGCAATCGTTTTATCTATTTATTTAGTAGTCTAATGATTGGATGTAAAATTTTCTTGGCAGGTAGGTAGACGTCGGCGACTCATCCTCCCTTTCTAGTAGTGTCCACAGTTGTGGTGCAGATGTAGCGTCCCAATTAGGGATGGGAAAAGTGACCCGCCTGACCGAGCTGACCTGACCCGACTTGCAATTGGGTGGGTAAAAACTTGACCTTTGTGCGGGGAGGGGCAGGTCTAGGTCTGTCATTGTACCTGACTCGCCTTGCCCCAACCTGTTTCGCTATATTATATAATCAAATTACATATTTTTAAATTAAATTTTATTTAATTTATGAATACTCTATCTTAATAAATTGAATAACGATCACTATATTTAGTTAAAATTATGTAAATTTTAGCTATTCTACAATTATTTAACCATATTATTATAAATATGTAAATTTATACTGTATTTTGGATTATATTTCACGTACTATTAAAATACTTTTTAATTAATCGTGCTGACCCTGTCTTGGACAAGTCACGAGGCCTCCGACCCGTTCTAGGTGGGGGTAGGTCTGGGTTTTCAAAAACCCGCCCCGCCCCGGCCATTGCCATCCCTAGTCCCGACCACAGCTTATGAAGAGACCGGTCCCCGACTATTTCAAACATTAGATCCATTTTTCGTTTAAAAATGATTAGTTAATTGTGAGTCATCGAATTATATTTAAACGATTGAGCGACTGAATTATAAAAGTTCCCTAAAGCATAATTGAAAATCTCAGGGGATGGAATTGGTCATTTTGGTTAAAATTCAAAATTTAAGAGCGATATTTTTTTAACTTTATATCGTCCGATATTTAAAAATTTAACGAATATTAATTAATACATATTCGAATCTTTTTTTTTTCAATTTACCAAACAATCTTCCACACGACACGGTAAAATTGTCAGAACTCTCTTCTCAAATTTCTCGGTATTGAACAACACCCTTGACAAAGAGGGTTCCCCTAGTCAATATGTTGTCGTATGCATACACGTCTGCTGTCTCCTTCAAACCTTCTCCTCCTTTGTGCCATCTGGCTCACCTTCAAATGCTTCCATGACTCTCCATCCTCTTCTAATCTCTTGATTCTCTTTGATTATGTCCAAGGATGGCAAAAATCTCGATGATCCAGCCATCCTCGTTATATAATACGCTTAGATTTTATATTCGTCGATGAACATATCACACGAATTGAAAGACTAGTATTCAGCACATAGTATTTTTCGGCCGTGCAGAACTCATGTTCAATTAAAATTTTTTAAATATATGTGTAGCGGTATCGAATTCTTCTTATATGTCAACATTGTTTTTTTATTATCTTTTCGATATTAGATTAGTTATTTATTGACCTCCACCCCATGTGGTAACTTGATTATACTTTCCAGTGCTTGGAATACCCTCCCTCAACGGTCGATCTCGAGCTAAACATTTCTCTTTTATTTCCAATCGAAGAAGGACAAACTATTACGAGACAAATATTTTTTTTTCAATCTTTCGTTCTTGGGATAATATGGTCTTTCCTTGTTGTCGATTCACTAACCATGCTCTGGATATCTTTTTTCGTGCTTCAATTTACTAGTCACAAATTTCATACTCGAAAATGACATGATATGAACTCACATAATAACTTATTTTGATATCACATAAAATTTACAGTGAACTTATAACATATTTGACCCCTATTAAAAGTCAAAAGTATAATCATAAGAGGACACGTCACTCCATCAAAGATCCACAAATGATGAAACTTAGATACCGACCCGTACTACGCACAAAAATAAATGTGTAATATTATGATAATTCATATAATTATGTTATTTATTTATAATTTATTATATTTTAATTTATTTAAAATTCGTTAACTTATAGTAGTAAGTAGAATATTCTCAATTTTTATCTGTATAACATGTCAATTTTACTTTTTTATTTTTACAATTTCAGATTATTCATTCAAAAAATGTGATAAATTTTTGCTACTAAAATTATAGATACAGAGTAAATATGAGAATCAGAGCAGTTAATGAAAGATTTTACTATTAGGATCGTAGATGTGGAATGAGAAAAAAATGAATGAAATTGTTGTTTAACCCTTAAACTGGAAATCGGATATATATCATCAAATTTTAATATGTAAATCATACTAAGGGCGAGTATGTAAAATGAAAAAAAAAAAAACCAAACTTCCCATGAGTTTGCATATAATGGTATAGAAGAAGATAAGGTATACAGAGGCCCATTGGGCCGAACAGCCACTGTGATGCCAACTGGGCCTGACCGCGGAGGCCCAAATGCTTCTGGGTTTCATTGATTCACTTGCCCATTGCTCCATCCAATTAACATCTCGTACTAAGCCGAAATAAATTTCCTTTTTTTTTTTTTAACTGCGTTCATCGCGTAGATGTTCATAACTCCAATTGCCTCCAACTAATTCAAACTCAAGTCAGTTCAACCTACTTAAATATCAAGCTCTTATTTTCTCTGTTCATAATGCTTGAACCCGAAAAAAAAAGTGTGGAGTATCCTCCTGACCTGTAAGAGGATGAACTTATTTTCATCTAAAAATCTAAACTGTTAGTAGTGAAATCGAATTCTCTTATAAGTCGGGTTTCATTTTCTTAACTCATCGATGTAAGATTTATTCCTCAACACTTAACCTCGTGCGATAATATATTCGCACTTGACACGTGCATTTAAAACATCTGCCATCACATGACAATACGTTCACACTTGCCACGTGTACTTAAATACATGTCCTTAGCAATTGACCTAAGCTGAGAATTTTTCTTTCGGATCCGGACGAGGACAGTTGGTGAAGAGCCAGCATTTTTTTTCTCTCTCTTTTGTGTCGAATTTCCTTTATTGACCACGAGTTTTTTGTACTCGGGCATGATGAGAGGTGAGCCTAAAGGATCGGCTTTGATCCGTATAAAATATTCATTTGCTATAAGAGACCGGACCGGTTTTCAACCCATTCTGTCTCCACAAAATCGTGCTGGTATGGTAATAAATACATTTTTTGATGTGTGTCTGCTTGGGGCGCAAGGAAATGGAATACGTATTTCGTATTAAGGTAGTCTTAGTCTCAAACATGACGTTCGAAATGGTATTAATAAATCCATTAGTGTCTATTCCATTCACAATATTGGCAATATCGTAATTAGTTAATAATTAATAAATAAATAATTTCTTATTTATGCTTGCTTGACTTATATTCCAACTACTCACGGATCCGTATTTTGCATGAAAAGAGAATAAAAGTAAACGAAACTAAAATGCTGTTAACTCATGTGATTGGATTATTAATTCACTAGACATTGACCTTTACTAAGCACGCAAAAAAAAATAAATAAATATGGTGTACTGTGATGAACATGTAAAGTTGCATTATTTATTTATTTATAACGTAATACAATTTAATTTATTTGAAGTTTATTAAATTACAATATTAGATAGGATGTTTTTAATTATTATCATTGTACAATGTCAAATTTATCTTTTTCAGTATTATAGTTTTAAATCATTGTTCGAAAAACATAAGAGATTTTTGCTGCTAAAATTGTGTGTACGGAGCGAGAATGAAAAATTTGAACAGTTAATTAAATATCTTTACGGTTAAGATCGTAAATAGAGAGTGAGAGCAAAGCAATTAAAATTACTATTTTACCCTTAATTTGGAGAATTTTATAAAATATATCGATATCATGGATTTTAATATATAAATCAGATTAAGGATAAATGTGAAAAATGGAAAAATACACTAAACTTCTAAATTGTTTGCATATAGTAGTATAGAAGATACATATAGAAGATAGAAAATAATTACATTAATAATTAATTGTTACGAATTTCAATATGTAAATCAGGTGAATGGTAAATTTAAAAAAGAGTTTCCATATAATAGAAAGATAAACATAGAAGATATATAGCATGATAGATCAGTCACCATCCTTTAAAATTCATTGATTATTCATCGATGGGAAAATTCTACGGTCCACCTATTAGTAGACAAGGAAAATGGTTGTGAGCCGTTGTATTCTTTGTTTAATATTTAAAATTTATTACGAACGGTTGTATTAAATTGCTGAACGGTTCAGTCACTGAACCGTGGAATCTTCCTTCCTCCACAAGGCAACCCGGTTTGAAGGTGAAAAACAGAATAAAACCACGCGGTTTGAGACCGTGGGGTGACTCACACTAGCGAGAGCGAGACGAACAACGGAAACAGGGGGAAAAAAAAAAGGCTTCGGAGAGCCGCACGTATAAATACGACCCCGACCCCCAACATTCACTCATTCATCGCTCATCGGCCGACACGAGCACCATTGCTACGCTATCAATATTCGGCCCTAATCGGCGACCTCTGCAATCCGAAACTCGCCCGATAATCTCTGCCGGCGATGGGTGAGTCGATTTGTGTCTATCAACTTGACATCGGAGTTTTAATCCGTTGGTGGCTTTATCGCGTCGTCTGTTAGTAGGGTTTGTCTTCGATCTGGTTCTTGTGCCCGAGCTGATTGACTGGCTAGCTGCGGAAGCTCTGAATTTCTGTTCTGATATGTGTTGCCCTGGATTAAGTTGTTTCGCTCAGTCGATTGAGATTGCCTTCCGCTTGTCGAACTGAAAATTCTACTCCTTGCCAAGTTCGCGCGTAAAACATTGAATAAATTTGGCTTCTTTTGATGTTGAAAATGTTGGGCCAGTATGGAATTCTCGTGGGGAAGTGGGTAGAGCATCGCTTTGGGTCTCTTCATTGAAGAGATTGGAAGTCCAATATGCTTATATGGTCTTAGTTTTGGTGAATTATTTGAGTCACTGAAAATGATTTGGGTGTTTAATGATAGATATCGAGGAAGACATTCGAGCTCTGCAGCTTGATTCGGCAGGTAGAATTGAAGACAATTATCTATATACTTTTCTTTAATAGTTGACTCCTTTTCTTTATAAGCAATTCATCCTTAAAATGGCTTGTTCTAATCTTAACAGAAGACGCTAATGGTATTACCAATCCCGAAGATGTGAAACCACCAGAGATGGAGAAGGCGGATAAAATGGAGGAAGGTTGGTTGGTAGTTAGGCAGTACTTATTTCTTATATGCAGACTTACTCAAAAGAACTGCAGGCACTAAATATAGTGTTGTTCTTGTTGTGGCTGCTGATTGGTGAATGCTCAACATACCGGTCGATAATGCTAGTTACAGAACTCTTTGGAAGATTTGCTGATAAATATCAATATTCAGTATATTTGTCACTGTTCAGGGTTTCACATGCTGAAACGACTGGTCCTTTCTGTTTGTCACAAGGCTGTGCAGTTTTTTTGTTTTCTTTGCTGATGATAAATCCTCTGGCATGATGGTTTGCCTTTGATGCTATATATTAACAGTTCTAGAGGTTCTAACTACGTTGGGCTTTAATCTTGGAAGGATTGCTAAATCAACTTATTCTGTGAGGCAGTTATCAGTTATCCGAGATTCAAGGCAACTTAGAATTGTTTATAGGCATCACTTTTTTTAGTAAATTATCTTTTCTTGGACGAACAAGGAGCTTATTCTCCACTAACACATGAGAAACCCACAAGCTCATCATAGATCAAGGTAAGTCCACATGCAAGAAGATGCAGGTGGTTATGACTTCATTTTTTTCTTCTCTCTTGCTAGTTGTCTGAGTAGCATATTACTCACTGTTCTTCGGATGTCGAGAGGAAATTTTGAACATATTGTTCATTTTTGTTACACATTACTATTAATTGAAATTTTGGTATTCTACAACATATCAGCTATCACAGTAAGTGATTAAGAAATGGTAATTGAGATTACCTATGTACTGCAGATCCGAAAGATGAAATGCGTGAATACTCTCAGCAAGTCCAGATTGAACATAAGGGTAATTGTGCTGGCATTGTTTTAGTTTTGATTTGCAATTGCAGTGTATTGGTTATGTTCTGTGATACTCTTTCTTTAATTGTAGGCAAAGATAAGGAAGTATCTGCTCCGGAAGTTGATGAAGAGGAAATGGAACTGGATAAGAAGCGACACTTGAATGTTGTATTTATTGGCCATGTTGGTAGGTTGACAGAAAAACAGTGTCCATTTACCTGCTTTCTTACATGTGCTTCAGTATTCTACCTTTTGACAATTTTAAAAAAAAAAAATACTAGCACATGTTTTAAGTGTTGTTTTAATCTGGCTTTAGATTCTGGGAAATCAACTATTGGAGGGCAGATACTCTTCTTAAGTGGTCAGGTTGATGATCGTACGATCCAAAAGTATGAGAAAGAAGCAAAGGATAAAAGTAGAGAGAGTTGGTAAGACTCATTGTGCTTTGACTGATTTATATGACCTGTACTGGTTGAATGCTGTACAAATCAGAGAGAGCAAAATATGTTGTATACATCTTGTTTAATTGTACTTGTGTTCTTGTAGTTGATCTTATTTTTCTTCGTGTCAGGTACATGGCTTATATTATGGACACAAATGAAGAGGAAAGGGTCAAGGTACTATGTAGTGGCATAATTTTCTGCTTTTCAAAGATATATTCAGGATAAATACTGACAGAGATGATACTCCTGATGCAGGGTATTACAGTTGAGGTTGGAAGAGCACATTTTGAAACAGATACTACTAGATTTACAATTCTCGATGCCCCGGTAAGTGATTTTATTACAATTGTCCTCTTTTAACAAAAAGATATACTTATATCTGTTCCTGCTACAAGGAATCTGAGTGTGGAGCTGATACTTTTAGTTTACTAAAGAATTTATTAAATGATATTGCCTTTCACATGAGAAAACAAGTTCGTAATCTTCTTACTGCTTCAGGGTCACAAAAGTTATGTTCCGAACATGATCAGTGGGGCTTCGCAGGCTGATATTGGAGTTCTGGTAAGTGAATCCTGTACCCTGAGCACACATCTTCATCTATTTACCAACTCTCTCTCTCTGTTCGCATGCAGGTAATATCCGCTCGGAAGGGTGAATTTGAGACCGGGTATGAGAAAGGTGGACAGACCCGTGAGCATGTTCAGCTTGCAAAAACTTTGGGCGTATCTAAACTTCTTGTTGTAGTGAACAAAATGGACGATCCCACTGTGAATTGGTCTAAAGAAAGGTCTCTCTCTCTCCCTCTCTCCCCCTGACTATATATATTTTTCCTATGGGTTATTTGTGCTTGCATCTGGTTTTTTGATATTCAGATGACATAGTGCTTGCTTAATGCGGTACACTTTTCTTGCAGATATGATGAAATCGAATCTAAGATGGTACCTTTCCTGAGGTCTTCAGGCTACAATGTGAGGAAAGGTATTGGAATATGTTTCCTCCAAATTTCTGATTTCTAAGTTATGGTGGTTTGTTTGTAATATACTTGATTTAGATATTTTCCTTGTTTCTACATTGATTTTTGCTTGGATATTGAAGTAAATTATTGAAAGCAAGTGTTTTCCATCCTAAGTGTGGCTGGGACATTTGTAACCTGGTCCCTCGGAGGACAATTTAATAAATTGTTCAATGGTTTTAGGTTTTTCTTGAGATTATTAAATTAAATTTTTGCAACAGTGAATAGCATGAACCTGATAAATAAATGTACTATGTGAATGTGCAAGTTCATGCCTTTTATATGCACTTTAATGTTTCAATACTTACACTGATTATGGTATTGGAAAGTTCCAAGGGTTTCAACAAAGTTTATTATTTTTTCGTCATGGTCGTGTTTTACATGTATGTGTGCACCATATCATTCTTTGATCATATATTGTTTGCAGATGTTCAATTCCTGCCAATCTCTGGTCTTCTTGGTTCAAACATGAAGACAAGAGTGGAGAAAAGTGTATGTCCTTGGTGGGATGGTCCTTGTCTCTTTGAAGTCCTTGATGTTATTGAGGGTCCACCTCGTGATCCTAAAGGTCCTTTTAGGTAAGATAAATTGCTAAACATCCTCTTGCTTGAACGAGGATGAAAAGGACAAATGGACAATATTGATCCGTAAGAAAATATTAAATATTATCTCCTCCTTTAAAGAGTCTTTTATTTTACTAACTTCTGATGTTTTTGATGAAAATTTCTTGAGCAGGATGCCCATAATTGACAGATTCAAGGACATGGGAACTGTTGTCATGGGTAAAGTAGAATCAGGAAGTGTAAGCGAGGGTGATTCATTGGTTGTCATGCCAAATAAGGTAATTTGCTATCCTTGTCCTCTCTGCTCAGTCTTTTCTCTTTTTATTGGCATAATTCTTCAGCCATCGTAGCTTATGGATGTGGAAACAAAGTAGCTCTTGCGTGATTTTGTTTGAGTTCGTCAGCTTTCATTGAAAGTATGAAGGCTGGGATGCGACTATTGAAATCTTAGGTGGTACTTTTACCAGAAGACAAATGTTATATAGAAATTTGTGTCTGTTCTCAAAATAGATTGATGGTTGAAGAGTTATCCTCTCTTTTTCCGGTCTTATCAAATAAACTTGGAGGCCATCAACTGCATGTCTAACAAGGACTATTTATCGAATTGCAGGCTCAGGTGAAGGTGGTCGCTGTATACTGTGACAAAGACAAGGTTAGACATGCAGGGCCCGGTGAGAATCTTCGGGTCAGATTAGCTGGGATAGAGGAAGAGGACATAATATCGGGATTTGTCTTGTCAAGTGTTGGTACGTGTTTTTTCGAAGATTATTTTATATTGCAATGAACTTAGTGAAGCTTGTGCTGAAATTGTTGTTTGTAGAGATCTGTCTCATCCTATTATGTTCCTCTTGCAGCGAAACCAGTTCCTGCCGTGACCGAGTTTACTGCTCAGCTGCAAATCCTCGAGTTGTTAGAAAATGTACTTTGGAGACTGCTCACTGTCCTCCAATGATGACACTTTACAATTGACTGTTCTCTCGAGATACATAATGCTTCTGTTTTGATTCCATATTTGCAGGCAATTTTCACTGCAGGATACAAGGCTGTCTTGCACATTCATTCTGTTGTTGAGGAATGTGAGATTGTTGAGCTGCTACAACAGATTGATCCCAAGACAAAGAAGCCCATGAAGAAGAAAGTTCTCTTTGTAAAGACCAACGCTGTTGTTGTCTGTCGGATTCAGGTCAGTTAATGTGATGCTGATTCAGTTTTTTGCTTGTTCAGAAGGTTCGATTCTCTGAGTCCTAGGCATGGGTGAACAACACCTGCACAATTTCTTGTTCCTTTTCTTTACTTCCCAGGTGAATAACTTGATATGCGTGGAGAAGTTCACTGATTTCCCACAGCTCGGAAGGTTCACTCTTCGCACTGAAGGTGGCAGATCTATTCCAAATCGTAATTGATGAACTTTTGCATTGTCTGGAAGCAGCGAATCATGTGATGAGTCTGTTTTACAGGAAAGACGGTCGCGGTCGGGAAGGTCACCGATCTGCCTTCCATTGCGAGGTCTTAAGTCAATTTTGATGCAGGGTGAGGAATAATACCCAATTGTTCACTACTACTTACAACATAAGCTGTGTTCTGAAACTGTTCTTGGAACTCATTCAAAAACTCAATTACGTTGCCAGGATGCCACCGCCTTCGACATGGGAATGATATGTTTCATATTTCCTCGGTGAAGCCTTTCGAGTTGTATCATAACGGAGAGAGCCGGTGATTTTTTCTTTGCTGGTTTGGGATAGAGTTAGGATGTCTGCTTTTATGCGGCAAATCTCCATGATGCTTGAAAGTATTGAACACATGCCCATGATGCTTGAACACATGCTGGATACACCAATCCTCAACTCCCTTGCAGATTTCTAAGCTCATGATGTTTGGAGTAGTTTTGTTCTGTCAGAAACACCATAATTTTACAACATTATGTTATTTGGTAGCCTCTCTCTGATCTCGATTTCGCAAATGCGAGAAGTAAAGCTTGTAGCCTCGTCCGGAGGTGAGACGTGGAGCAGGATTTCTAAGCTCCCTGTATGCTCAACCGTTTGGATTGTAATAATTTCCACGATGATCTCCGACTTAAGTTTTAACCTCATATGAGGTGGTGATGGTAGCCAAGGTTCCAAGCATGCTACAATACAATAGAGACAACCCTAAGCTCGGCGACAACCGCTGCGGCGGATTCGACGTTTTAAGCGAGCCTGCCTGGTCGTCTCTAGCCACTGTCACGAATCGGGCCTCCCACACCAGCCTGTGTTGGATTACTCTGGACGGTCCTGTCGGTGTACAGTTTGATCCATCCCACCAGCAGGAAATCCATCGGATCCATCTTCGAGCGCATTAGCAATTGATACAGGAGATTTCAATTCCTTATTTAAGGGAAATGGAGGTGATAAAATCGTTCCTTCCGTTTCCGTTTCCCCACTAATCACGTTTGCAACTGAAACAAAAATCATTCTTATTGATTGTTACATTTAACCACTTTAACGATAATTATAATTATATTTTATTTTTATTTTAACGTTTAAAATTTAATCTAAAGGGAATTAGATTCTAAACCAAATGAAAACTTAAAATTTTTATTCAATTTCCGATTTTGGCCTATTCCATTTCCGATTTCGCGTTGCAAACCAAATGGCCGCTTAAGGAAATCATGTTTGTCTTGATTTCAGTTTCTTAACAACCTTTTTCCTGGCAAGACCTGACCAGAGGCAAACTGACATGAATAAAATAGAAAAATCTAATCCACTCAATTTGCATGGCCGAGAAGATGTACGGAAATGGCTCTCTTCTCCCCCAAAGTTCCCGACTTTGAGCAGATTCAGAGCTCAGCAGTCATGGCGTCTTCCCCGAATTCATCGCTTTCCTGCCCTTCCAACCCTGTTAGCTTCGCCTTTGCTAATCACCACAAGGCCCCTTTTCTCAGCTTCTCCGAGTGTCCGTCCTTCGGAGGGAAAAATCATCGTCGTTGTTTTGTGAAATCGAACAAAGCGAGGATCAGAGCAAGTCTTAGTGAGAAAGACCAGAGCTCCGCTGCTGCCCCGGTTCTTGATCAAGAGCAGCTCAGCCCAGTAAGGTTCTTTCAACCCTGTCCCGTTTCCTTGTTTTGAAGCGATTCTCGGTTTGATGGAGGATAGACATTAAGGGGGGCTGTCTTGTCTGCTGTAGTTTCTGAAGCCCGACGCGACACCGTCTCCTTTTCTTTTTGTTGTTCGATGTCATTGATGCATTCAATCCGGTCATGCTTTAAGATGAATTGCTCTAATTACCCCTTGTTTTGATATCTTTCTGCTTAAGGAAGTTGTGCATAGCATAAAGGTGCTCAAGAATGCAGCCAAAACGAGAAAAGTTGCATCCGAGGAGATCCTTCCGGCTCTCTCGGTGATCGAGAAGGCAAAGATCGACCCTTCAGGTTTTTTCGAGACACTCGGTGGAACGAGTTCACCGGGGAGGACATGGATGCTTATTTACACTGCAGAGGTCTTGACTTGATCTACAAGTTGAACTGTATGCCTCACATTTGAGAATCATTAGCTGGTACTCATTGATGTGTTGATTGGATTGCAGAAAAAACTAGAGAAAGGCCGATACTTTCCGTTGACGGCGATTCAAAGGTTTGATGCAGCTGTGAGCATTCTCTTCTCTAACCGTTTATTGATTCTTTCTGCTGTTCGCTTGAGATAAAAAGGAGGCTGCTGCTAGAAAGGATATAGAACAAATGAGGGGCGCGCTTACATGCTCCTATCCTAAAATCTACTTCGATTGAGGATGATGGTATCTCAATGGGTGCAGATTAGAAGTAACCTAATTCTGCAAGTCGATGTTTTCTTGATTGTACTTTCTGAAACTTGATAAGGTGACAATTCGATTGCTACTTACTCTGACCTTACAAAGATGATAGAATCGAATAGCATTTCTTGAAATTGCTGGACCTGAATGCTATTCTTGACCAGGCATTTAGGGGTCTTGCTTATCATCTTGGTCTCTCCTTCATTCTTTCTTTCCTCCAATATGTTTCTGCTGCTTTCTTTGAAATCCTCTGAGAATCCTTCTAGTCTGCCTTAAGAATTGTAAAGATTAATAAGCTCTTTCTTGGACTGCCAGGGAAAGAGGATCGAGAACGGGGTATATCTCGGTTCTCTCGGGTTTTTGACCTTTGAAGGAAGACTGTCATGGAAGAAGAGGGTACTCGCTTTCATCTTCGAGAGGATCCGTATAAAAGTCGGGCCTTTCAATCCTTTAGAGATCGGTCTGGGCCAAAAAGACGATGGAGAACCAAGCACAAAGGATCCTTTCTTTATCTGGTTCTATGTTGATGAGGAAATAGCGGTTGCTCGGGGGAGAAGTGGAGGGACTGCCTTCTGGTGCCGTTGCCGTCGGGTGGCAAACAATCCATGAAATTCCTCTGTCCTGTGGTTGAACTTCACCAGTTGTACTGCCTTGCCTGTCTGTTCTCTGCTCCTGTAGTTGCCAGCAGTCTTAAACAGTCCAGGAAAATTAATGAAACTGTAAATTCTTCAGCCTCCTCAAGAATCTAAGAACTAATGACTGTCCATGTTTGCATATGCTATGGCATTCTGAGCTCAGTGTTCCTCTTCGGTCTTAGAGTTCTGTAGAATCATTAGACTGCTTCTTTTCGATATAGTACATGCCGATAATCTTTTCAGTCAGCTTGTTAAGTTGTAGTTTCCTATTTGGCACCTTGAGATAACATCAAGAGAGATCATTTAAGTCAGTTTGAATCTAATGACTCGGATCCGATGTGAGTCGCACAATAAATCATCCTGCACTAAAAGATCAGTTATCACATCTTCCATTGATCGAAATTTATGGCAAACCGAATTTCTCCCTCTTAGACATCACTGTGGACATTACAGATGCTTCGACCGACTGACAAACAACAAACTCGTACTCTGATTGATACTAGTTTACCGCAACATCTGATTGCATAAACAGCAGAGATTGGACGGAAGAGGGAATAACTTGCACAGAACGGTATACGTGATTTAGGACAGGTTAGCGTGCCATCTGTACTTTCGTGGTCAAAGGAGACTCAACAATTTATTTTTTTCATTATTGAGTAACAGTTAGGAGATTACAAAATGAGAAAATCCAAAAGACTCATAGCCTAATTGTTCATGGCACACAATTTATATCTGTAGAGGCATTGGTGTTTATTCAGCTTGGGATTTCTTCTCAATTCCTTATCCATTTTTCAGTATCCGTTAGAATGAAACGAGTTTGGATTGCCTGCACCTTGCATCATTTTCTGACAGTAGGTTGAGGACCAACTGTCGGGTGTCACCGAAAAATCGAAAATCCAAAAGCTCACATTATTATTATCACCGATCAGCAGATGTTTTTATTACATTTCTCAAAATCAAATCCCAGAATGATCAAGGGTTTGCTTTGTCTTTTTGCTCCTCTTCTTCCAATGTATCAGACAGCGTAACTCCCCTTGTCTCCGGCAAGAAACGCACCACCATCCCACACAGCGATATCACCAATCCGAGCACTAGATCAGTAAGAAATGTAATGTTCTTTCCTGCTGAAATCAATGTCGAATAGAATAAGGCTCCTAGTATAAGTGCTTGCCTCACCATGGAAGTCGCTGAGTTCCTCACGCACGTGGGGAATAGCTCAACCGTGTATTATAGGCAATGCACATACAGAAGAGCGATGACAGCTCCAGCCCAATTTCTATGCCTTTATGCACACTTCCAACGAATGCATAAGCCATGCCGAGCACACCACTTAGCATGGAAAACCCTGGCAACATATCCTTCCTATTCAACCGGTCTATTAAGAAAAATAAAGCAAAGTACGACGGAATTATCAGGATTCTGTTGAACATGGCTGCCAGGTAAATGTTGAACATGAGATCACCAATCCCTAGAAGCAAGCCATAGTACATCAACCCGACACCAAATCCTAGAACCATGATCTTCAGCAGTCGGTTCAGTGTCCACCGGTTCATCAACAGATCCTACATAGTAGAGGTTCACCTTTGATGAACCTTGCCTAAGAGTCGGAGACACGTTGGAGAAGTATAGTTTCAGGGCATTATTGTTCTCCGAGGCAATTCTTTGGAGTATCGTCAAGGCCTCGGTTTCTCATCCTTGCAAGAAGAGCCAGTTCGGAGACTCACCGGTGAAGAAGCAAACAAGGGCATAATATAATATCCCCAGAAGAAAAGTGGTGAGATAGAGGTATCGCTGCGAAGCTGCCCTAAGTACGAAAGCAATGGCAGCTAGGGATAGTAACCCTAGCGTGCCAACTGAAAATCCCAACGAACTCCTCGCCATTGTTTACCGACCGTCTCGGTGGCGAGTACGATTGCACAGGTCCCAATCGATGCATGCCCGAACCCACTTATGACCCTTAAGGCCGAGTACATCCAGATATTGATCGAGAATGTTGTGGCGAAAGCAGCCATGGACATCAACAAGCCGGAGACGATGAGTGAGTTCTTCCGACCGAGCTTTGAGTCATCGAGTGTTGCAAAGATTAAGCCTCTGACGAGGCACCCCACGGAGAAGCATGAAGTGGGCAGGCCCGTGATGAATGAGCTCGAGCATTCGAGGGACCACTCCGATATAATCGAGCTGTCGGAGGACCCATCCCGAGACCATTGACAAGCCTCAAGGTCGCAAATCTTTGAGCTCGACGAGCACGTGGCGTTAGCCACGGATGTGTTACATGTTCCATAGCATCCTATAAAAAAACTTGGGTTCGTGTAAATTCCCACAGCATCACCACCTTTTGAAGCTCAAAAATGTCTTACATGTTGCAACTTAGTATCAATTCGTAAATTGTATAATGACAATAATTGCCATGCTTTTTAAGGGCAATCACACTCTCCTTTGATGTCATTCTAGAGGAGATCTCTATCCGATCACACTTCAACAATCAAATGCCTTCACGGCAAACACCATATCAGCATAACCTTCGCATCGTCATCTAAGGATCCTTCGTGCACGTATATTGGACTTATTAAAATCACAGAGCTTGATTCTGTCAATTTCCGTTTTCAAAGACTTTTGCATTTCAATGTGATTTGGGAAAGTCTCATTAACTTCCTTTTAAGAATATGGATCATAAATCAAAGTCTCTGAAAAATTTTATATAAGGTGGAGGAGATAAAGGAGGTGGCCGAAGGCCTAATGCACAAATAAGAATAACATCTTCATTGATTGACCAAGGGATTACAATGGCAAACCTAACTATGTTAGTTAAGTAATGAGCAAAGATTATAAAATTGATGGATAAACTACCATATCCATTTGATATTCAAAATACTTTTTTTTTTTCTAAAAGGATAAAATCAAATCTCAACACTCCATCGCAAGAAAAGCATGTGGCACTGCAAAATGCACATGTTGAATATTGACCAACTAGGCAACTCCGATCTTCAAAGCTAACTTCGAGAATATTTGATCTTCAATTTCTATATCACTGTCGATATAGTAACCAATAGCTGTCATATATTCTGTCCGCATAGCAACCACCCCTAGTCATTTTATACCATGCTGGTTTAGCGACCACCAAAAACTGTTTTATATCCTGCTGATATAGTGATCTCTTCATTTTTTCAAATATTTAAACTTTTTGAATCATAACTTGCTTTGATAAATCAATCGCACAATGGACAACAAACTCGCAAGAATCGTCGTACTTTGATACCATAAAAATTTTATATAAAGTAGAGGAGATAGAGGATAAGATAGAGAACATAGCGACACAAAGGCCAAATACATGAGAGTAAAGGATAATTTCTTTGTTGATCGACTCCAGGATTATAGTAGCAAACCTAAATATTTTTATTAAGTGATGAGGAAAAATAAGGTAATATAAAATCTAATAGATAATAAAAAATATACTCAATATCTAAACTATCACATCCATTTGATATTCAAAATATTCTTTCATGAAAGGCATAAAATCAAATCTCAACCATTTCCCTTGAAAATAATACATGTGAATATGTTGTAATCTTTCTATTGCATCAAAGATGGGATTTTAATATTATATAATATTCATTGATGATTTCCATCGGTATTATGGATATTTCCTTTATTGAGAATGAGAGGTTTTCGATCGTTTTTGTACATTTAAAAATGTAATGGAAAATGCTTTCAAAAAAATCGACTAATTTCAATATGATGGTGGTGTTGAATTTAATGATTTCATATTTATCTGGCCTTCCTCAATAGATTGAGCACAAGAGATCGCATGAGAAAGTGGGAGGCCTCTATTCCTGTGCATTGTGAATTCTGCTCCATGGCCGTAGAATCCAGGGATCATCTCTTCTTCTCATGCTCATACACAAGAGACATCTGAGGCCAGATGCTAAGTGCAATGCTAATTGGTCAGACACCTCAGGATTGGGTCTTTGAAATCTGCTGGGCTCTAGATCACCAAGGTGGGAAGTTCCCCTTCAGCCACCATCTACAAGCTTGCTCTAATAAGTTACATATATCATCTGTGGAAGGAAATGAATCGTAGAATTTTTAAAAATTTTAGGTCTCCGTGTGAGAGCATTGTTTGATCTATTATTAGTATGCTAAGGCTCCGCATTCTCTCTATTCCTTCCCTCAAGATTAGCACAGAAAATTTTACGCTCAGAGGGCTGCTATATAGACATGGAGGATAGGCGATTGGAGTGTACATTATGAGTACTCATTGTACATTTTGTGTAGATAGCTCCATAATTAATGAATGAATTACATTTACCAAAAAAGATTTCATGTTTATCAACTTATTCAAGATACTAGAATTTCCTTTCAGATCTCACGTTGACAGACCAACTCACAACAAAATGTGTTAGCGAAACAAAAATATGAGCATATCATTGAAATTATTTGGACATTTTAATGCAAAGCAATCTTCCCGCACATAGGAAAATGGAATGAGATTAGTTTATAAACCTCATATGCAATGTCCGCTCGCAATCTCCCTTGTTGCCGATTAATTAGACTTTCTCATTGTAGATGTTGGATGCCATCCCCTACCCTTCCATGGCCGTCAAGTTCCTCAATTTATATCTTAAACGCATGTGAAGCATGTGGTTTGAATATGTGTTGCGTTGTCGATGTCATATTAAGTCAAGTCCATTAAACCACCAATCACGTGACTAATTTTATACGAATGTTCAGACACATCGAGAACACTTTGCGACCATGATCGATACCCGAACATGGGTTGGTCTCATTCAATAGTTTGATGACCGACCCTCAGGCGTCACGGAAAGATGGACACATACAAAATTCCACATCATTATCACTATCAATGTGAAACCATATCAAAATGATGTTGATCATATGATTAACTCCAACAAGTCCAATTTATTGATTAGGGGTTTGCCTTACCCTTCTGCTATTCTTCTTCCAATGTATCAGACAGCGTAACTCCCCTTGTCTCCGGCAAAAAACACACCACCATCCCACACAGAGATATCACCAGCCCGAACACTAGATAGGTCAGAAAATGAATGTTCCTACCCGCTGAAATCAATGTCGGATCGAATATGGCTCCTAGTATAAGCGCTTGCCTCATCATGGAAGTCGCCGAGTTCCTGACGCACGTGGGGAACAGCTCAACTGTATAAATCACGAGCACGTTGTAGGCAATGCACGAGCAGAGCAGTGACGCTAGCTCCAACGCGACCTCTATGGCCTTATGCGCACTTCCCACGAAAGCACAAGCTATGCCAAGCGCACCACTCAGCATGGAAAGCCCTAGCAACGTGCTCTTCCTATTCAGTCGGTCTACCAGGAAATATGAAGTGAAGCACGATGGAATTAACAGGATCCCGTTGAACGTGGCTGCGAGGTAAATGTTGAATCCGAGATCCCCGATCCCTAGAAGCAAGCCACATAACATAAACCCAATGCCAAACCCTAGAACCATGATCTTGAGCAATCGGTGGATTGTCCATTGGGTCTTCAACAGATCCTTCATCGAAGAGTAGAGGTTCACCTGGGATGAATCTTGCTTAAGAGTCGGAGACACGCTGGACAAGTATAGTTTCAGGGTATTATTGTTCTCTGGCGCAATTCCTTGTAGTATTGCTATGGCCTCGGTTTCTCGTCCTTGCAAGAAGAGCCACTTCGGAGACTCGTCGGCAAAGAAGTAAACTAGGGCGCAATATGATATCCCCAGAAGAGAAGTGGTGAGATAGAGGTATCGCCACGAAGCCGCCCTAAGTACGAAAGCAATGGCAGGTAGGGATAGTAACCCTAGCGAGACAACAGAAAGGCTCATTATCCCGATGAACCCTCGCCATCTTTTACTGGCCATTTCGGTGGTCAGCACGATCGTACAGGTCCCAATCGATGCACGCCCAAATCCACTTACAAACCTCAGGGCCGAGTACATCCAGATATTGATCGAAAATGCTGTGGCAAAAGCAGCCACGGACATCACCAGGCATGAGACGATGAGCAATTTTTTCCGACCGAGGGACGAGTCGCCAAGCGTGGCAAAGATCAGGCCCCCGAGGAGGCACCCGATGAAGAAGCATGATGTAGGCAGGCCTGTAATGAACGAGCTTGAGCATTCGAGTGACCACTCCGATATAATCGAGCTGTCAGATGACCCATCCCACGACCACTGCAAGGCATCGAGGTCGCATATGTTCGAGCTTGACGAGCACGTGGCGTTAGCCACGGATGTGCAGTGCCAGCTCGGCACTGCATCGGTGAAGTCGCTAATGTAGGCTTGCTGAGTATCCAAGAGCCAGGCTAACGAGACGACCATGGCCTGGAGGAACTGTCTCCACCCGAATCCTCCCAAGCAACACTCGATCATCTCATCCAATGATTGCACCGTCATGCCATCGCTCTGGATTTCATGCTCGGATCGTATTTCGGGCGTTGAGAGGAGTGGAGTCGAATTCAACATAATTCAAATTGATATTGGGATCTTATAATCTCTAACCTGCTCACGTATGAAAATGTTGTGGGGGGCGATCGGTTTTAATAGTGAATGGGATGTGGAGGACTACGGTTTTTGGCAAAGGCATAGAAGGTTCTTAATGGACCCTGCTACAAGAGAAAGTCATATGTATGTTATATTACGTGATACATATTATAGAGTACTGAGCATTCAATTTATATAATAAGAAAAAATTATACATACGCAACTGATACATTATAAATATCATGCTAATATATTGTTAAGTATTAACCGTTCATTGACACATGGCATATATTCATTAAGCATATTCTTAAAATTGAACATTTCTTTATAGTCCTTAACAAAAGAAATACATAATTGTTTTACAGCATATGAAGATATTTTTATTACAAAAGAAGATTATGAGTCTAGAAGTGATTAAAAAAAAAGAAAAATAAAAAGAAAATTTAGGTGGTTCTATTTCATAATGACTTATTGGCAGAATATACTAATAACTTTGTAATAATTATAACAGTTACTTGCATCTACAAGAATACTTGTTATTTCCAGCTAAATTGGAGAAATTCTTAGGTGGTCATATCTCGTAATATGTCACAAGAAAGTACCAATTAAAATGTAACAAACGAGTAAATCATCCGAATATTTATCATAATTAATACTAATTAAAATAATTTAATTAATTTTTTCTCATTACATCATTGTGAATTAACATGATTTAAAGAATTTTTTCGTTAAATTGACACCCATTTTTTTCATTTGCTACCGCTGCAATATCTTAAAAAAGGGAAAAAGAAAAAACACTTTTCCCATATTTTATTTCTCACGCTCTTGGCATTTATACTTGTTAAAC
Source organism: Lagerstroemia speciosa (assembly GCA_037672795.1). Classification (NCBI taxonomy): domain Eukaryota; kingdom Viridiplantae; phylum Streptophyta; class Magnoliopsida; order Myrtales; family Lythraceae; genus Lagerstroemia; species Lagerstroemia speciosa. The sequence continues at coordinate 3,711,216 of CM075308.1, forward strand.
TGAAAATGGTAGGCACTTAGTCATAATCTGTTCGATTTTAGGAAGAACTTCTGCATTCACATGTTGGAATTAAGATCAGGAAAATGGGTGACAGGAAGAACACGAGGAAGGAATTTTTCTTATTTAATTTGTGTTTGGGTCCCAATTACATAACATATCAATTTGAAAATGCATTTTGAACTAGGAGCTTGAATATCAAATAGGTATAGTCGCTTAAATATATGAGTACATTTTATATTATCTATAATTTTATATTTCCTTATTTTCTTCTCACCACTTAACTAAAAATAGTTAAGCTTACTATTATAATCCTTTAGTTGATCAATAAAGAAATTATCATTTGCTCGTGTATTAGGCCTTTGGGTTGCTACATTCCGTGTCTTATTCTTTATCTCCCCCACCTTAAATAAAATTTTTATGGTATCAGAACAATCAATTCTGGCAAGTCCGTTGATTCAGGAAGTTTAAGTATTTTAACATATTAAGAAACCATTATGCTTGTGGAATATAAAATGGTTTTTAGTGGTCGATAGTCTAGTAGAGTATAAAATGACTATTGGTGGCAGCTATGCTGATGGGAAATAAAAGGGTAAGACAGAGAAAGAGGTGGCTCAAAAGCCGAACACACGGTGCCAAAGGGTAAAAGGGTAACTTCTTTATTAAATGACTCAAGAATTACAGTGGCAAACATACTATTTTTACTTAAGTATGAGGAAAAAAAGAACATCTAAAATCTTCTAATAGATGATACAAAATATACTCAAATATCTAAATTCCCATATCTATTTGATATTCAAAATATACTTTCCTAAAATGATAAAATCAAATCTCAGCACTCCCCCTCAAGAAGAGCACGTAAGATTGCAAAATTCAAATCTTGAATACTGACCATCAAGGCAACTTCGATCTTCAAAGCTATCTTTGAGAATATTTGATCTTCAATTTCTAGATCACCGTCGATGTTGTAACCAATAGTTGTTTTACATACGGATGTGTGGCAATTTTCTATTGCATCAAATACAGGATTTTGATATTATATAACATTCACCGATTATTTCTATCAATATTCGTGGATATTTCTTTATTAAGAAAATGAGAGGTTTTCGATCAATTTTGTATATTTAAAAATATAATGGAAATACTTTAAGATGCAAATAGTGTAACTCCCCTTGTCTCTGGCAAGAAACACGCTACCTTCCAACACAGAGATATCACCAATCCAAACAATAGGTATGTCAGAAACTGATTGTTCCTTCCCGCTGAAATCAATGTTGGATCGATTAGGGCTCCTAATATAACACCTTGCCTCATCATGGAAGTTGCCGAGTTCCTCCCGCACGTGGGGAACAGCTCTACCGTATAAATCATGAGCACATTACAGGCAATACACGTGCAGAAGAGGGACACTAGCTCCAACCCGATCTCTATGGCCTTTATGCGCACTTCCGACGAAAGCACATGCTATGCTGAGCACACCACTTAGCATGGAAAACCCTAGCAGCATGCTCTTCCTATTCAATCCATCTATCTATGAAGCAAAGTACGACAGAATTATCAGGATTCTGTTGAGCGTGGCTGCTAGGTAGATGTTGAATCCGAGATCCCCGATCCCCAGAAGCAAGCCACAAAATATCAACCCAATGCCAAACCCTAGAACCACGATCTTCAGCAGTTGGTGGAGTGTCCACCGGGTCTTCAGCAGATCCTTCATCGAAGAGTCGAGGTTCACCTTGTATCAATCTTGCCTAAAAGTCGGAGACTCGTTGGAAAAATATAGTTTCAGGGTATTATCGTTCTTTGGCACGATTCTTTGGAGTATTGCTATGGCCTAGATTTCTCGCCATTGCAATAAGAGCCATTTCAGAGACTAGTCAGCAAAGAAGTAAACTAGGGCACAATATGATATCCCCAGAAGGTCGCATATGTTGAAGTGACCACTCCGATATAATCAAACTGTAAGACGATCCATCCCAAGACCACTGTGAGGCATCAAGGTCGCATAGGTTCGAGCTCGACAAGCACGTGGCGTTAGCCACAGATGTGCAGTGCCAGCTCGACACTGCATCGGTGAAGTCGCTAATGTAGGCTTGTTGGGCATCCAGGAGCCAGGCTAATGAGACAACCATAGCCTGGAGGAACTGTCTCCACCCCAATCCTTCCAAGCACCCCGTCGATCATCTCATCCAATGACTGCAGGGGCATGCCATCTCCCGGGATTTCATGCTCCGATCGTGTTTCGGGCCCCAAGAGGAGTGGAGTCGAATTCGACATAATTCAAATATGATATTGGGATTATTATAATCTTGAATCTGTTCTCTCATAAAAAAAAAATATTATGGAGGGGGACGGTTTTTATAGTGAATGGGATGTGAGGAGTAGGGTAGTAGGGTTTTTGGCCAAAGACATAGAAGGTTCCTATTGAACCCAGTTGTATGAAAAAGTCCCACATATAGTAGTTATATATAATAATTTTATAAATATATATATATAATAAGTTAATGAATATTTAACAAATAAATAAAAATAGTTACAAATTCTACTAAAAAATAGTTACAAATACTTGACAGATTATAAATATTAAGTTGATGTATATTAAATATGTATTCACTTATAACATTACATTATATATATATATATATCTATCTATCTGTTCTGCAATTTTGATTACTAAAATTTAAATATAGAATTGTTTTACAACATATAAAGGGATTTTTTGGATTATAAAAGAGGAATATGATCTTAGAAAGTGACCGATGGAGGAGAGGAATTAAGAAAACATTTTAGATGTATCGATTTCATGGTGTCGTGGTCAAAAAATTATTAATAAAATTACTTTAAGGAGTAACAATTATACCACTTGTATAACTAAATATCTATTTATTCATTTATTACAATTACGTTTTTTGAAAAATGCAAAGAACACTTTCCCTATATTTTATAATTCCTCATGCTCTTGGAATTTATATTTATTAAATTGAAAATGATGTGCATTTGGTCAAATTGTTCGATTTTATTAGGATCTTCTGCATTCATGCGTTGGAATTAAGATTAGAAAAATCGGTGACAGCAAGAACACGAGCGTTGGATTTCTCTTATTTAAATTTGTGTTTGGGTCGCAATTACATAAAAATATTAACTTGAGAAAGCATTTCTAGCTAGGAACGTGAATTTAATGTTTTCCTTAAAATATGTTTTCTAGAACACTTTCCATCGTTTCAAGTTTGATTCAGAAGTTGGGCAGTACACAGATCAGAATAACCGTACAGAAAGTATTTTTGATGGAAAAAAAAAGGAGAGAAACATAACACATTGGAAAACAGATTCGTGATGCCAAGGCCGTGCAACACTTCGATGAAATTGCAGTACCGAAAATTCCGATCTTGTTTCTCCAAGTACACCGGCTTGAAAATATTCTAAGTTACTTAAGAAAGATAGTAAGGTCCTTTGTGTTAAGAGAGATTTATTCATTTATTAGACCAATCCGGTTTAAATTTGAATAAATTAGAGTCGGTGTACAAATGAGGCACGTAAGTCTAGAAATGATAGAAGGAATGGGAATAAAAGGGACATGGGAAGTCTCACAAGTAAGATCGAATTCAGGACCTGTAGGTCACTAGGCAAGAATCATATCAATTGTACTATACCCTTTTTCTTGAATAAATTAGAATTTATTCAACTTTTAGATAATAGTGGTGATATAGATAGAAAAAAATCTTATGTAGTTTGAGAGTGTAAACTATAATTTCTTTATTTGGAAAGTTTACATGAGTAAATCATCCCAACGGGTAACTTATGCATGATACAATTAATGCAAATTTACAGATCAATAGCTTATTCTTCACACTACAAACATTTAATCAAATTTGTCCTCACCCATGGACTTATACATCTCGACAGAAAAACGACAATTCAAATGACCCATAAGTTACACCATCGGCTGATTCGACGATTCCGAGAAATGAGTAAATGTTTTCTTCAAGCAACCAGCTTCAGCGGACGAATCATGGCATTGTCTTCATGATCCAAAATCTGCAGATATCATCAGACATAGAGGAGACAAGTAAGTGAGTTCCCGAGAAGCCAAGATTTTGAAAGATATGACATAACAATGTCATAGATTGAACAGAACTTACATGGCAATGGTAGACGTATCCCGGTTCTTTCGTCGCATCGAAAGGATAAGGTGCATTGGTATCGACCAGGTTAAATTGAACCACGATCGTGGTCTGATACCCTGGGGCGATCTTCACCGTGTGCTTCCAGGTCCTCTCGTACTCGGGAATATCGACAACCTTACCCTTCAGATGTCCCTTCACGTCGCATTTTATAGCATCATTCTTCTTGCCCATGCACGCCGCGAAAGTCGATACATTCACGAGTTGCTCCACCTTGGTGGCCTGGAAGGTCGCCAGGTGCAGGTGTAAAGGATGATTGTCAGCCGTCAGATTAATCACCTCCCAGACCTCGGTGCTCCCCGACTTGGGCGTCTCGGTCGCCGGATCTTCTAGCTTCTTACCGTTTATGTATAGATGGGTCGGTCCACCTGCGCTCTCGTACTCATACATCACTATGTATCTCTTGACTGCCGACTTTGGAGCAATGGCCGGCGGGTACAACTTCAGGACCGGCGGCACCGATGAAGTGTCAGGTCGAGTCGGTTTCCCAAACTCGATAATGAACTTCATGACCTTCTTATTCAGATTGTTCACTTTGGCGCCATCGGGGTACGGATACGGAGCGCTGTTTGTCAAAATTGACTCTGTTGCCTTCGTGGTGGAGAAATCGATGACCACATCGGCGATCTCCGACGGTGCCAATAGGATTGAATTTGCGGTGACAGGATACCGCAGGTACGAGGTATCAGACCCGACCACGGTGAACGATAGACCGTTGGTGAGCGAGAATCTGAAGAATCGAGCGTTAGCGGCATTTATGATTCGGAATCTGTACTTCCTACGTTGAACTTTGAGGTAGGGCCAGGCCTTGCCGTTGACCACGACGGCGTCGCCAAAGTACTCTGGCTGCCACTGCGGGTGTATCGTCGGGTTGTTGCCGGTGTAGTTCATGTACAGCGACCCATCTTTGTTGAAGCTCCGATCGAACACGAACAGATGCCGGTCGAACTCCGGGCCCGATGGGAGGTTGAGTTTGGTGTCGAGGGCAGGGTCCCGGATCACGTAGGCTCCGATCAGGCCAGCCAGGAGATTGATGCGTGTCAAACCGAGCGCATGGTCGTGGTACCAAAGGTTTCCGGCATGCTGGATGTTTGGGTAAGTGTATGTCGTTCGTGACCACACAGGGCCGGTCTCTCGGAAATTGGCCGTGAACCATGCAAGTGCGCTGCCATCGAACTCCGGCGGGTGGACGCCACCATGGAGGTGGACCACGGTGGGGACGCCACCGTGCTTGGGGATGGCAGTTGGGATGGTTGGGTCCCACGGGAGGATGTGGGACTTTGGGAGGAAATTAAGCCACGTAACGGTCGTGGGAACGCCCTGGACAGCCTCGATGGTGGGACCCGGGACGGTGGCGTCCGCCGCGGATGTGCCGTATGCAAATACTGTGCTGGCCGGCAAGTCGCTATGAAATTTCTGTTAATCAATACACAAAAGGTTAGGAAACTAATTTGTAACACGTGTCATCCAACATAAATTCTCAAGTAAATTTATTACACAGTAAAATATTAGGAAAAATTACATGTACTCTGTCCTACTTTCTAATTCTAAAAATAAAGTATATATATTTTCTCCTAACAGTTCACAGTGAAATTTCTGTTAATCAATACACAAAAGGTTATGAAACTAATTTGTAACACGTGTCATCCAAAATAAATTCTCAGGTAAATTTATTACATATTAAAATATTAGGAAAAATTACATGTACTCTGTCTTACTTTCTAATTCTAAAAATAAAGTATATATACTTTCTCCTAACAGTTCACAGTGAGCGTAACTCATACAAGAATTTTTGGTCATCAAACTACCACTTTTATCATGTTATAACATTAAAATTTCCATTGAATGTATAGGTAATTGTATGAAATTCGCTTAAAAATCTAAACTTGCCTCCCGAGATATAAGCCAGGGTGGATAGAGTGTGCGCCTAAATGGGGTACTCTCCCAGTTTAGGAGTTCGACTCCTCACACCCGTGAGTTTAATCCCTTGGGTCCTCTGAGGACACGAGCCCCACCTATGATGAGTTTAGCTCAGCGTGTAAGAGTCTAGTGGTGGGCACTAAAGGATAAACCTTCGTCATAAAAAAAATCTAAACTTATGTAAAATGATTTTACACTTGTCATGTGCTTTTAAACACGAGTCCTCTATAATTAATCTCTTTCGTTCTTGGGTTCGCTTGCCAAGAGTTGCTCTATACCTCGGGCTCGATAAGATGTAACTTATTCTAATACTATATAAAACTATCATCGGACATGAAAATTTTAAATTATTAGATGTTTGTACTTGATTTTTCTTCTATGCTAGGGTACTTTTTTTCTATTTATTCAACATGGAATTCATTGTTCAATAATAACTATGCCAGTAGAAGTTCACGAGAAAGGATAAATCATCGGTGTTTCTGTTGGGGTGCATGGTTCGACGTACCCATTTCTTCGCGTACATCCCAATGGTAAGACGTCCAGGACTCGGTTTGCCGTTCCGTAAGCTGTAGCCGTAGACCTTGGGAATCATCGGCAGTTCATCCACGAACATGTCCAGAGCCGCTGCGATCTTGTGGAGGGTCGCCTCGGTCACCGGCCGCGGTGCACTTCCCGTTGAAGTCGAAGTGCCACCTCCGACCAGTGCAGTCAGGAGAACAACCGCCGCTACCAATTTCAACTTCATTTCGATATCAGGATGCGTGATTGTTAATTAATTAACCTTCCCTGCAAAAGAAATACATCAAAATTTACTAAAGAAAACCCTAAATGTAAAAATACATATTATCCGTAAGTGTGCGTGTAAATATATATATATCACTCGATGAGAAAAAAATTCGGAAGTCCATATATTTGTCAATTTTTACAAGTGGATCATAAAAATTTCAAAATGATAAATCAAGTAATATATATTGTCTGCGTTATAATATCAAGTGCTTTTATGACTTACCGTTATTTTAAACTGACATGACATCAATGTGGTATTGACATACATCAACTTAGAGTAATAGCAGGTGATGGAAATGATTCGATATTATAACGTAGGTAACATATATAAGACTTAATTTATCATTTTGAAATATTTAGAGCTCAGTAATTGTAAGAATAGACAAATATATAGAACTCTCGATATTTTTTTCACATCATTCGACAATGAAAATCTCGATCCTTCGCTCACCTTTAGCTGCAAGACACTTCCGAACCGGGTTCAAAGTATCTCAGGGGAAACACGAACGGGGAAGATGAAGAAGGGTTGAAGAACACTGATGTGGATTCGGATGATCAGGTGAGTGAATTCATGATCTGTATATATACATGGAAGTGAGCAGCCGGTTTTGCTTAAGAGACCTAACGCTGTTCCCTGGGTTGGACACGATCAAAATCATTTGACTCTCCGGCTAACAATCTCCATCTCTACGACGTTGCCCGGTCATTTCGTACTTCATATTGTAATATCCACTTTTCTAACAATCGTTGTCTTTCCAAAATAATCTTCCTTTTTAAATTTTTTTAATATGTAACACTCGATATCCATAAATTCAACGAATCTTCACTAATTTATGTTTGAGTTAAGTTTACCCACTAATGGATAAGACTCTCTCAAACATGGATTTTTTTTTCGCTCACAGGAACTGTAAGAATGAAAAATCCAGCTTGAGCGAACTGATACTATATATTATTTGTGAACCCATAATAGATTGAACTTAAACTTACCTAATTTTAAGAATTTTTATTTTATCTAATCTGTGTGAGATTGTACTTTAAAAATATTAATTATATTAATTATGGATAAGTAAGAGGCACCGAATATTTGGACCTACCTAAACTATAATACGGTAACACCTAGCTAGCCAGCTGGTTAGTTATGGATCAATACCGAAAGGGTTGACGATGCATACGCGAATTCTCATTTGACTCGACCAATTCATTGTTTTGACTTTTGTTTTGTGTTAATCAATACCATGAAATGCCCCACTTGATGACAGCTGGTTCGCCAGTTTTTAGAAACAATGAGCTTGACGGGCTATTGATCCTGCAACTTCTAGAATCGGATGGACGACCCAAGTTTCGACGCGATTAAGAAACTATATTTGTTTCCCATTTATGTGTGTGTGTTAATCATTGATTTTTTATATCGATGGCGTTCGACGCTGTAACAACCGACTAATCTACTGGATGGAGTATTGTACAACTTGGGACCCGCTACTAATCTCCAGATACTGACCCCGAGAGAGTCAAATCATGAACCCGGTCTATTGTATATTATCAGCTTACTAGTGGGTCGGAGGTGTACGTGTGTATATATATATTATGTTAAGCATTAATGAAGGCTGAGCCATTATGTATTATGTTTCTTTAATATTAATAAGAATTAATTGACCACTATCTTATGGTTAATTTTTATTTGCACTTCGTCTATGGAGTAATTTATTATTTTTGTCCTAGATTTTATTCTTAATATTTAAAAAATCTTAAATTTTTAGTCTCTCGACATCATTTTTATCCACAGCGTTCGTAAAACTATCATTTTTGTCCCCATCCGGAGTGGCTATATTGTCATGACTTTTAATACTGAGGATGAAAATGATGGTAGTGCAATAAATTTATCGGGGTTTTTTTTTATCATTGAGGACAATTGTAGGGGTAAAATTAAATTGATGATAAAAACGATAATTGTATAGAATATGAGGGACGAAAATGGCTGTTTATTCAAGTCCGTGAGTTTAAAAGAGACGATGAAAAGATGAAATAAAAGGAGATACGTGTTCCACTAAAGAATTTTTGCAAATTCACTTTTGATGTAATATTTCTATTTTCATTACATTTCCTTATATTCGCATTTTTTTTATTTTTCTAATTGGAATTATATGTATGGGATGAATCTTAGCTATGAAGTAGAGAATCAAGCAAGAAGGTCAGCTGTCGGCATATAAAAATAAGACAAAAAAAAAATCATTAGGAAATGCATAAACGTTGTCTTAAAAAAATGCATTTCTGATAGTCAAATATTTTTATATAATATGATCCAATAAAAAAATAAATGTGAATATTTCACCTATTTGGTTGTTTCCGCGTGTTTGATTCAGCTATATGTAGCACATGGATTTAGAACTTTTGTAGTGTGGCACCCAACGATGGTAGTAGGTCAGGTCGAGACAAGTATCTTAGACTCGGATCCACCCTATACTCTTGATCTGTTAACGACCATCCTCGGCCCTTGACCTAGTCCAGGTAAGCTCGAGCTTCGACCAGTGTTGGGCTGGTCCGACTCGTCTCGTCCCGTTTTGGCCCAATTCACAAAAAAAAAAAATGTTGAGAATTGAATCTCATATCGAATAAGAATTAAAAGCGGTCATGATTTCTAAGAAAATTGGATGAATAACTTTTACTTTTTGGTTGAATAGGAACTCAACCTCTTGCAAGTAGTGTTGTTAATTGGGCCGGTTCGGCCCGTGAACCGGCTCGTCTGAATTGTGAACCGGCTCGGACCGGCTTTGAACCATAACCAGTCCGGCTCCTACCGGTTGAGGCTTGTTTATGAGTTGGGTCGGTAAAATTGGCCTGTTGAACCATAACCAAACCCGCTCGTTTGAGACCCGAAATCATGACTGGCTCGAAACCGGTGCGGACTGGTATGTTTAAAAAAAAGAAAAAGAAAAATTGCAAACCTGTCATGTGGGCGAGGAGGGATTCGAACCCCCGACACAGTGGTTCTTAGCCATGTGCTCTAATCCTCTAACCTACAAAACCCGCCCCGTCTCCACTGGTGCTTTCTGTCCATATAATGCATACAACTTTGGTTGTTGGTTGAGTCGGTTCGATAGCTTTGTATGAATTAGCAGTTTTTGATCCCTTGTTCCAAAATACTTTCTCTTTGTCTGGAATCATTGGGTTTAGACATTAATTCGGTGAATTTGAATCATTTCAAAACGACAGCAACATATATTTCTGTAAAGCGTGAATGTATTCATATTACAAATCTTTCAATAAGTGTGAATAAAAAATTCATGGATAAAGATAGAAAAATGTTTTTTTTCTAATCGTAACTAAATCTTTAATTTTGGTTTATATAGGAAAGAGGTTGACCTCCTTACTTCTATCATGATACAACCCTCTTTCCGCCGAGCCCCTTTTCTCCTCGAACCACAGAGACAAAATGTAGCTCTGGGAAAGGGGAGATGTACGAATAATTACCAACTTGACCCTTAGCCCAAGTGTGTGCCCAATCTCGAAGTTAGTTCTATACATATGACCAGCAACGAGAAAAATAAATACAATAGCCAAATAATTATGAGCAATATCAATCAACCATAGACTTTGCATTTGTGGATGGAACACCATCCCCACCCTCCCCTCAAAGTCAGGCAATTTATTGCCATGTGGGCCCCCTCCCAAAGTCAAACGTTCATATGACCGTTGAGTCTTTTTTTTAATTATTATATAATTTATATCATATCTAAGCCCCCTTCCAAAAGTTAGGCAATTTGCCTGCCACCTTCAAAGTCAGGCAATTTGCTGCCATGTTGGCCCTCCTCCCAAAGTCAAATGATCATATGACACGTTTAACCTGTATAACTGAATATGTGTGGTATAATTATAATTTTAACTTAATGTGTTAAAAAGAGTCAATGAGTTTAACACATACACATAATTAAACGGGTTTAATTGGGTCGTGTTGGGTTACACAAGTTTAATTCGGTTTAACCCGTTAATGTAAATGAGTTACATGGGTCAACCCGTTTAGGCACGAAACTTGTTTAGGGTCAACCTGAACCCGCCTAAATCTGTGTCGTGTCGGGTTATCGTGTCGTGTCAAAAATTGCTAAGCCTAGGGTCGGGTCCGGTCCAGGCAGTTCATGAACCTGCTCGACCCTAAATGGAATCGAAACCGGAACGAACCGATCCGACTAACAACACTACCTACAGGTATAGGTGAACATTTTATCAAAATAATTAATACATATTATATTAAACATTACTTAAAATATGCCGTAAATTCACAAATTCATAATAACATAACGTAATGTAATTAATGTAACTAAAATTTATACAAATATTTAATAAAATAAAAATAAAATAATTCAACATCAACATATTTACAAATCAAAGAAAATTAATTTTAATATATATAACTATAATAAAATATTATAAAATGGGATGGGATGGTTTTGATGAGAGATGTAGACCTAACCTGAACTGTGTATGGATCGGGGCATGACACGTCTAAACCGGGTTGGGCATGGCCAATATGGGTCAAATTGTCATTCCTAATCGCATCTAGTAGTAAGGAGTTCCATCTTTGGATGGAGGGACAAGATTATGTTTTTCCGGTGATAAACGAGACACATACACTTAGTATAATGATAGAAAATAAAAATATTTAATTTGCGATTTTCTCACTACGCCGGAGGAGTAGGAGTAACAATTATTCTAATTGCTAGTACTTTTGTTCGTTACCTTTATTCATAGATTAATTCTGATCTCGATAAATTTTTTACACCACACGAGACTGTATGGAGATTTATAAGAAGAAAATAGACATGTGGTGACTCAAAGTTCAATCTCACATGTGTAAAATGATTAATTCTTTATTAGGTGATTGAAAAATTGCAATAAACTTATGATTTTTTTAATGAGTAATCAACTTATGAGTTAAGTAAGTACAAAATCTATCAAATAAAGTAAAACAAAATCATTTTGTTAATATCTGAACAATTATATTAATTTCATATATAAAATATTCTTTTCTAATAATAATAGTGGTGAAATGAAATCTCAATACAATTCACATCGAGCAGACCATTTTTGTTCCGTACTCAACCGATGGAGATGACCGGTCACAAGGCAACTTAATGTTGCTTCCTTCGAGTTGCAACTGAAAATGAGTCGAGTATTTTCTACTGTTTTCAATCCTGATCACGATGATCATGAATTTCACGCTCGGGTTTGGTGTTATGTGAGCCCTCACCATAACCTGCTCTGATATCGGGTAAAATTTTTACTGGACCCATATGAAATTTGGCCCATGTCCACCGAGAAAGTTGAACCCGGCGGGTGGTGGTAGTCAGATATCTTATAACGCAGAGCTTTCTTAATGACTTTCTAGTACGAGATCGTGTCTCTAAATGACACCGGTTTGAGGCCGAAAGATCCTAGATCAAAAATTACTTATGGAAAAAAGTATTTTTATTAATAAATTATTGACCAAAACATGAAATGCTCCACATTTAATTTTTTAATATCACGAAATATCCAGATTTCCGACCAACTAATTCTCACGACCCAATACATACCTATAAGATCACAGTCACGATGAAACGAACCACCATGATTTTAGAAGGTGGAGGCGCAGTGGAAGAGAGAATAGTAAATTCACAAATTATTACAATTAATTATGATTGCAATTTTTAAATTAGAGAGGCAATCGAGAGGCGTGTGCCAGACACAAACACAAGCTCGACCATGATTGGACGTCCTTTTTTAAATTGAATGGCGTGGGAGCACAACCAACCTAACTTGTTCAATTTTTATCTAGAATTAATGGATCTTTCTTGGAATTTTCTGGCTTGAATCCAAGTCAGGCAAACCTTGATGAGCATCTAAATTTGATGTCAAGAGATTTGACCACTAATCCCCCCTCATTGCCCTTGCAAAATAGCTCTTTTAAAATTTTCGTGGGTACAGCTTGGTCCGATGGAGCTGTTTGCCCTGCTGGGGTGGCTTTCTTTGAAGATAAGCATGTTGCCTCTTGGAGCCAAAAACTCATGGCATTATCTGCAACTCAGGCTGAGGTTTTTGCCCTTCTGCTGACTGCGAAAATTGCTATAGAAAATAAATGGAAGAAGGTGATCATATTTTCATATGCTCCACAGGTGGTTCTTTCGGCTAATGGGAATCAGAAATATCCTTGGAAAATTCAAAACATACTTTCTGATGTTTTAAAGTTTCACTCTTACTTTGATAGTTGGAAACTTACATGGATTCCTAGGAATATAAATATTGATGTGCATGCTCTTTATCAAGCAGGTCGATTATTTAATACTTATAACTTGTATCTCTGGGGTCCAATTATTGGTCTTTCATAAAAATACCAATATTTTACCGATAAAAAAAAGAGGCTTTCAGTTTGATTTTCATCAGGAGATTCTCTATATTACTTTATTTCGTGTTGCTCCTATCTTTTTCTAGATTTATATGCTGCTTTTATGTATTGAAAAAAAAATCAGCTAATAAACTAAGCTAAGATTAATAAACGAATTAATTAATAAACAAATCGAAGAGGAAAGATTCTCGGTATCCTCCGACGCGTACGAACAAACAGCCTGTCTGAACATAGGAGATTAAACTAGCACAGAACTGTTTAATCAAATTTAATTATTCTAGACACACGAGGCTGATGTAGATTCGAGTCGAGTTAGCATGTTAGGTGGCAGAGTTCTTTCGAGTGTGGATTTTTCCATTCATAAGGCTTGAGACTAAACTTTTCTGAAGGAGAAGAGATGCGCAATCATGTAATAATCAACACGAATCGATCGTTATTTACCTTTTTATGACCGATATACAAGATAAAATAAAATGTCCAAACAATATAACTAATATAAAACAGACAAGACCACAAAGCCAACAAGTCGTTTTCCCTGTCGAGACGTTCCACGGTACGAGTCCCCTAGGCGACCAGGTTCATCGGTCGGATCATAGCATTGTCTTCATGATCCAAAATCTGCACAGAGACGTGCGAGAAATTAATCACCATTGCAAATAATCATGGAAATGGGAAAAAAAAAGTGAATTATAAAAAAATAAAACGTTAAATAGCACGTGATAATTAGACATTCGTTGCTCGTACATGGCAATGGTAGACATATCCAGGGGACCCGGTAGGGTCGAAGGGGTATGGGGATTCGTTTTGGTCCACTAGGTTAAACTTGACGATCACGGTCGTCTTGCAGCCCGGCTCGATCTTCACGGAGTTCTTCCAGGTCCTCTCGTTGGCTGGAATGTCGACGGTCCGACCGGTCGCCTGGCCGGTTATGTTGCAGGCCACTGCATCGTTCTTCGACGTCATGCAGCTGGTGAAGGCGTTTACGTCCACCAGGCACTGCACCTTGACCGCTTGGAAAGTAGCCAAGTGCAGATGCAGCGGGTGATTGTCCTGTGTAAATGTGTGTAAATGAAAATAAAAAGAAAGCTATAAAAACCACGACAAATTCGGTTTCGTGGGATCTTGTATATATTTCGGATCATTTTCAAGGTGAAAAATTCGGCCTCGACCGAAGAAATTTGACAGTACTCAAACCGACTGAATACATATTTTATTTTAGCTTATTATTGGTTTTTAACATTAAAAATGATATTTTTAAAGTTTAAATTTTAGTTTATACTTATGCCATTCACCTGAATATGCGAAAATGTCAGTAATTGGTCATTTTTTATTTATTATAATGAACTTTCTTTTATTTTAATATTTAATTTGTTATTTTATATATATATATATATATCAAAACTCGGAATCCAAAAAAACCGTACCACAGTACCGCTAGTGATTTTTTTGTTCTATTCTAAATGTTTTTCGATATTACTTTCTTACGCTTGAAAAAAATCTGGACCGACAATTTGGAAAAAAAAAGGAAAAAAAATGATATCAGAACCGAACCATTGCAGCCCATACCTGTGTCAGATTGATCACCTCCCACACTTCGGTGCTGCCCGACTTCGGAGTCTCCGACACCGGGTCTTCGAATCTCTTCCCGTTTATGTACAGATGGGTTGTCTCGTTGGCTGCAGTTTGGTACTCGTACAGAGTGATGTATCTTGTCATCGATGCTCCTGCGGTTGACGTCGCCGATGTATAAGCACTGAGGTTCGGCGGGATCCGGGAGTGTCGGATGGGATCGAGGAACCGGCTTGGATGATGAACTTCATGACACGTCCGTTGAACTGATCCGGTAGCGGCCCGGTAGGGTAAGGGTAAGGGGCGGCGTTATTCAGAATTGATTCCGCGGCCGTGGTGGTGGAAAAATCGACTACCACATCTGCGATCTCGGAAGGGGATAGTATGATGGACTGAGTTGTAACTGGTGATGATAAGTACGATCCGTCCGATCCGACCACGGTGAAGTATAGTCCGTTGGTTAAAGACAAGCGGAAGTATCGTGCATTCGATGTGTTGATAATGCGGAAACGGTACTTTCTTCTTTGGACCCGGAGGTACGGCCACGCCTTGCCGTTCACGGTGATGGCATCGCCAAAGTACTCCGGCTGCCACTGTGGGTGGATCGATGGCACATTACCGGTGCAGTTCATGTATAGAGATCCGTCGTTGTAGAAGCTCTTATCCGCAAGCATCAGGTGGCGGTCGAACTCTGGCCCGGACGGCAGATTGAGCTTTTCGTCCAGGGCCAGGTCTCGGATCACGTAGGCACCGGACAGACCGGCCAGGAGGTTGATGCGGGTCAAGCCCAAGGCGTGGTCATGGTACCTGTCAAATTATTATGAGCGGACTTTAAGCTACAGAGTGTTATCAACATTTGAATTTAGATGAGACTATCGAGAAAGTGACTGAGCTTATCTCGGATATTGCTACGATCATGGAACTCATATATTATATTGTTGTTAGTAAGTTTCATTCCACCCGAAAACCTTAAATTATTATGTGACGGTACCTTATTTCGATACAATTTCGGAATTATTCTTTAATTTAATTTGGGATAATAGCAATGAAAGTCCTGTATATTTACCATCTCGGACAGTTGAGTAATATAAATTTAAAAATTATTAATTCAATCATATAATATCAATTCCGTTACATTTTCAGTTGGAATCGTCACAGTGCTGTTATAGATTCGGTTAACGACGTGAAGTCCACGTTAGCAAATACAGGCTATTTGAATTGAAAGTGTAATAAAACTTATTTTATATGACAGAATTTCTTGTTTTCAAAATTTATAGGACTAAATTATAAAAAAATAATAATAAATATACAGTATTTACGGTATCATTTTCTCTTTTAATTCGAACGAAATTTAATAGTACCATAAGTTGCCAGAATGCTGAACATTAGGGTACGCGTAGGTTTGCTGCGACCATGTCGCTCCGGTTTCTCCGAAATCTGCAGTGAACCAAGCGTTTGGGTGGCCGTCTGATTGGGGTGGATGGATCCCGCCGTGGAGATGGACGACGGTGGGGACTCCACCGTTCTTCGGGATGGCGGTCGGTATCGAAGCATCCCACGGGAGGATATGCGACTGAGGGAGATGATTTTGCCACGTCACGTACATCGGGACACCCTGGATGGCTTCGATGGTTGGGCCCGGGACCGTTGCGGTCTCGGCTGACAATCCGAACGCAAATACGGTCGTTGCCGGGAGATCGCGATGAAATTTCTACCGAAAATAAGAAAAGGATATCACTGATAAAAATCATTTTTGTAATATACTTTCATGAAGAACGGATAAAGTATAATATTTCACAGAAATTCTCAACTATCAAAAGAAATATATAATATAATAAAAAATAAATAAAATCAAGTAAAAGTTATATAACATTTTAGGAAAAATCTCAACATCCCTAGGAAGCCATACGTACCCATTTCTTTTGGAACATGCCAATGGTTAGATTGGCGGGCTTGAAGGAACCATGGCTCGGCGTGTATCCGCACAGCGTGGGCATTTGGGGAAGTTCATCGACGTACATGGGCAACGCCCCGACCACCTGCTGAAGGGCCGGCGCTGTCACCGGCGGGCACGGCGGCAGTCCCTCCGATACGGTTGCCGCTGCCAACGATCAGGAGGATCATAAACCCGCATAGCTTTCCCATCACATTCACCATCCGACTCATCCTCGATTCTCTTTGATTTTCGCTTCCCTTTAATTCATAAACGGGTGTGTGAACAATTAGTTTCCTAAACATATTATGGAACAAATAGTAAAAATTGAAGAATCCATGCCTAAAGTCTCGAAATTAAGTGAATTCACTAGGATAATACAAGTTTCTGCGACTAATTCGAGGTCTTCGTATCGTACAAATCGGGTAATATAAGTGAAGTGAAATAAAGGGCACATACAAAGTCTAGAGAAAATTTACGAACTGATATGAGATCCGAGAGCGGAACAGATATCATCGAGAAAATCGAGAGGAAGAGAGCCAAGGGGAGGATCGTGTGGCAATCACAGGACTTGGATTGAAATTCTCGTGCACATCGCAGCACTTATATAGTAATCTAAAAACACATGCATCGACATTTTCTTAGTTATTTATTTATATATTTATATATTAATTTATACTATTGTTTAATAAAAAAACATAGTAGGAATTCATGATTTTTTTTTAATCAACGTAACCATCCGATGGTTACGCTACCCGGCAAAATGATGTTGACTCATTAAAAAAAAAAAATTAGCGAGGATGTGGTCTTAGTGCAGTTGAATAAAATTTCGACACATAATAAAAAAAGTTATAAATTCTGAGTTCGACTCTCATCGATCGTGAGAGTTATATTTTCTTTTATTTTTCTTTATTTTCTATTATTGTATTAGATTTATCCGACCCACTAATCACTCAAAAAAATAAGTGATCCAAATATACATTCGTGACAATGGTATGAAGATGGCTTGGTACAGAGTGTCAGATACATTTAACTCGAGATTGAGTGGTTTGATTGAGTGGAATTCTCATTCTATCTTTTAGTGGATTTATCATTTCTTTTTTTTTTTTGTTTTTTTATCATGATATTAGCTTGAGTGATTCGACTACTTGTTTCTCTTAAATAAAGATATCGGGTTTGAATTTTTCAGAATAGAGAAAACTCGTTTTGAAGGAGTTTTATCTTTTAATGGGTCGACTCAACTCAAATTGGATTAGTCAGATGTTTATAGAATTTCTGAACACAAGTGATGTGGATAAAAAATTTATGTAAATGATGACTCTATTGAAAATATTTGTGGGATATTTATATATAAAAAAAAAATGAAGCGTATAAACCTACCTACCAACGACGTGTTGAAGGCACAAAGGTTTGCAAGGTAAGATAGTTTTGATAAACCGACATGATCGATCACCGTAATATTGAATTTTTGAATTCAATTCTTGTTAATCATATTTGATATGTTCAATTATTTCCATTTTCTCACATTATTTCTAATCTACTTGGCACCGTTTACAATCGAAAAAACAATTGCGGTGTAACAACTTATGTGACGACCCGAGGAGCTGAAACATAGTCCAGCCATAACCAAAACAATGCTGTGGCTGTCGTGTTTTATCTGCAGTGCAGGTGTTTGAAATTGATCAGAATGATGTTGTAGATTAAAGCTTGATCAATACTTCAAAAAAATAATTACGGAGATTCGGATTTTCTAGAAGGACGATTACAGACAAATCAGATTTTTTTTTTAAAAAAATTATAGGTCGATTAATGAAGTGGATATGTGCATTTTGTTGGACTTTTTGAAGCTAAGTGGAAGCTGGCATACATACCTAATCGCTTTTGACTTTCTTGCTTTCATGGCAGCTTCACATGTCCTTTAATAAACATTTTTGCACGATTGGAAGTAGGATCGTCAATAATTGAGATAAATATGATTTTGGCGAATTTTTATGTAAAAAATCAGCCCATGAGACATTGTTTTTTTCTTTTCCTTTTTCCATTGTGGTTCATTGTAATCGGGGATTGATTTAGGGGATGTCGGGTGCAATTATCTTCTTAAAGTCAGAAAAATACGTGATATCTTATATAAAATTTACTGATTTTTTATTAACGAGTTTTATGCTCTATATTTAACTGGGCAAATATGAACAATATTTAAATAAAAGAATTAGCCATGGATGAATGAAAGGAGGCATACAGGCCAAAAACAAGCGGAACACGAAGGCTCCGGGTTGCAGCCAACGGGGGATAACGCCAAGCAGTAAACAGCTGCTCATGATGCTCGGTGGCAATTCTTCTACGTAACTGTTTCATCCCTAAAATCACACACTTAAACTGCAATGATTATGCAAGATAGCGTAGAGTCAACATAGTGTTCTATTGATTGCGAAGTCGACCATTCCTTGCCGTCAGAAATTTACGATTTTACCTATATTTTTACTAAATTATCCTATTTCACTCGCGAGATCCGAACTTTAATATTTCTTTTGGTTCTTGTTCCCGGATTGGATTTCCTATACCCGTCCCGGTTTTAATTGATTTCTCGATAACAACTAAATTATTGTTGGCCACCACTACAAACATTAAATTTAGAAACAACGCATAATACGGTTGGCATTGTTCCTGTCTTGTGATGACTTAAAGGATCTGCGTTCGATCTCACCTGTGAGACTTGCGGAAATACTTTTCTCTTCGTTTTGATGTCAGCGATCGGATATTTAGGAACTCCAATGAGCCATTATTACCGATTCAAGTTCGAGTTGTACCGGCCCACCAAATGAAAAAAGCTCAAACAATTATAAAACAAGATTTAGAGACATATATAGACCACGCGCTTATCTCGTTCTAGAATGTAGCCTTTGAAAATTAATAAATTTGTGCATGCAATATTCAACATCTTGCAAACGTTTACCAGTGGACGGATTCAGAGGTCCAAGTTGAGAGCCGAAATTGAGGGAAACGTTGAAAGACAGTTTTCGGGGGACAAAATAAGATACTTTAATAAAAATATCGGTAACATCAATCAATTTTATGTAAGATTTCACGGATTTTCTCGAGTTTAGAAGTAATTGCCATGTTCACTCCGAAATCCATCCTAATATCAGTTTCTTTGTCGACGTTGACCGCATGAAACATATGACCATCTAAATCATTCATCCAACAAGAGTTTGGTTCAGTGACATTAATTTCAATCGGAGATGAACAGGGGTTGGATTCGATTATGGTAAGTTTGATAATGGTTTCTTGTTCTTCTTGTAGACCTGTGGTCTCCATTTTTAATACAGTTTATGAAGTGGGGCTCATGGCTTCATCATGAACCCTAATTTTATAAAAAGATGCCTCAACCAAATTAACACCTAAACAGCTTTGAGCTTTTTCTTCTATTTCTGTGTCGAGAAGGTGCTGAGCATTATCTCATATCCAATTGGTTGACCGTGGGATTGCCAGTGGTTTCAAAATCTAGTAGGCGATTCTGTTAAATAATTGACCGATCGATTTGATTATGAGTGGTAGTACCGATGTTTGGTCTTACGGTTTGGACATTGAATTATTCTTTTAGTCTTAACAACAGCTCTCATGTGCCAATATGGATTTGTTCTTAGAATCGAACAACCGATAGTCCAAGTGAGATCTTAGGGAGGGCATGTTTGCATTGTAAATTAACCTCTACCGAGAAAGGAGGTTGGTGTACCAGGATCGATATTGACCTTCGATTAGAAGATTCTAATTCAATTCTCACCGATAGAAAGTTACACAGACCCTTGACTAAGCAAAATTGTAGAAAAAAAGGAACCCTAGATCTACGTAATCCTTGGGAATGATAAGGGATCAGACCTGTAGGTGGATACGAGTTCAATTTCTTATTAAGTCCTATGAAAATTTTATATATGGTATCAAGTTTGGTTATTATATGGCTCAAACCACGCTGGCCTGGGACCGGAAGAGAAACAGTTGGCTCTTGGTCCCTGAGGAAATAAAAGAAAAACTACCTCATGTTAAGTATCATCTCGCTCATGTTCGTAAGAAAAATATCAAACTCGAGAACTGTTGTTGAAAGCATGTGTTTAAGGCCACATGACAGAGCGTAAAATGATGACGCTGAGGATTGAATGTCACATTAGATAGTGAAAAAAATTAAGACTTGAAATATAAGAGAATCTAAGGTACCGCCACCTGTAAATTTAGATTTTTAAATAAATAAGTGACTAATCATTTGGGCACAAGTGGAAAATTTACAGTAACGAGTTCGTAAGAAGAGACAAATCGTAAATATTCGTGAACAAATTCTGCTTGTGTATGTTGAGATACAAATGAGTTGAAACCTAATCTAAAAAAGAGCGGGTACTACCAACCTATAGGTCTGAGTTTTTAGGTCGAGCTTGTGAATCAATTGGATATCTCACAGTGTATGAAATTTTTATTGAATTTGAATTTCATGCTTCTTTCAAAAATAAAAAAAGGCCCGTTACTTATTTAATTTTTTTCCAAGGAAATTATCAATGTACCAAAGAAAGAACATCAACTTGTTTTATTATGTTTTTTTTAATAAAAATTTTGCATGGCTTCGTTGATGAGCGGCCACCGGCTCACCAACCTCGGGCTGGCTTCAACCACTAATATGAAAGCTTTGTATGAAATAATATCTAAGGAAGCAATCAAATAATAAACAATAGATAAATGCTGTCGTGTTGGATACTAGTTGACAAGGAAATTCAAGGGCAAAACCGTCTTTTCGTACGCGTGACCGTCGATTCAAGGACAGATCTAGAACCTGAATGAAGGATTAAAAGAATATATTTCAATGGCGAAATAAGATGATAGATAAGATCAATCAATTGTGCATAATATTTTACATATTTTTTTTCGGATTTCTGGGACGAAATCTATCCCTGGGTTGATTAGCAAACCGCCATCCAAAAATGGCCGAATCGCCACTACTATATTCCTATAAATAAAGATTCGTACAATCATGAAATAATCATTATCATTTTCCACACAATTTTCACACACTTCCCTCTTAATGAACACAATCTTATTCGAGTAATGTGAGAGCGGACCGTCTCCTCCGACGTGACTTGTTTTCGTATTTCAAAATTTATTGGCTTACAATCGGAGACTTTTCCGCAATGAGTCCACCGAGTGCAAGCAATTGCTGTCGGATTAACCAAAACGTAATCTCACGCTTCCACTCAAAGAAAAGATTTTTTTATTTTTAATTTTTTTTATCAAGACAGAAAAGATTTTCTATTCGTGGAGAATTATAAAATCCAATTAATCATGCAATTTTACTGTGCTCACAGCAATTTATTTTTTATATTTTTTTCATACGTAAAACTTTTCCCTTTCTGATACTTCCACGCCACAAATAATGCCCCTACTTTTTTTTTCCTAAATAAAAGAGGGATAGTATAATAATAATTTATCCATCCTCGTTACATAATATTCGAAATCCGGTGTCAAAGTGAACATATCAGACATATTGACCGGCACTCACCACTGACCTCGCTATCATAGCACCGTCAGAGCCAACGGTCCGTATAGCTCAAGAATTCGATGTCCTCCGAGCCCTCCTCCAAAGGGCACGCTTCTAACTAATATTTTGATACAAAATGTAGAAGATGTTCGAACATCGGCATTAAACTCACCGAAGCATATGAGAGTGATTATCGAACCATGGGATCGCCAACCTTGGTAGCACAAGGCTGACCCGTAATCAATCATAACAAATATAGCTCAGTCAGTGGGAAAGGGCGATCACTGCAGTTGAATCATCTTCGATCTTGGATCAAGAGTTCGAGGCTTATCTCTCGTTAGAGGGAAGCCTCGAATTTTTCCATTACCCTCTCCCTCCTATCTTATTTTAGACCTACCAACCTACTCTATAATAAAAAGAGGGAAAAAAAAAAAGAGAGAACTGTATGAGAAATTCACCATCGTGGGTTGATTCAAGTGTTTTAGCACCTAAAGCAAGATCTCGAATTTAAGATTTATGAATAGAGAAAATTCACAGTTATCGATCGACCAAGCCTAAGTGTGGACATACCAGATGGATCAAAACATGCAGGAAGAATGTTCAAATTTTTTTTTATTAGAAGGTATTTGTATTAGGGCCAGGCCTTTCTTAGTAATGGGCCTGACCTTAGTGGTTCATAAGGGTGTAAAGAGATAGAGGTACAAAACAAAATATAAAAACCAATCGAAACTGACCCGAAAAATCAATTTTATCGGCTTATATAATGTTCGGGTGGTTTTCAAGGTCTAAAAATACAAATTCGGGGCCAATCCGAATTTTGATATTTATTGAGTTAAATTACGGATTATTTTTATGTTAATTAGCTTACTAATATATCAAAGTATCAATAATTAGTGATTATTATTTATTTTAATGAATTTTATTTTTTATGCTTGTATTTAATTTATTATAATATGGAAAGTCGGGTTCGAAAAAATCATCCGAAAAAATCAATACTGTTGAGCTCGTAATATATATATATATAAATAATAAATTTATTATATAAATTACTATTTAATTATAAAAATTTATACATACCAAAATTTAAATAAAAATTTACTTAATAAATAAGATATGTATTTACCTCCCAATGCTTACTCCCTTTGCGTTGCCCTCCCCAATTGATTAACGATGACGTGAATTTGCAGCTTTTCTATACGGAGGGACAGAACAGAACCCTCAGTCACTACTGTCTTGACTCCATCGATTTGTTAAAGCCTCAGTCGCAGCCAGTTCAGTAGGTAAAATGTAATTTCAGTAATTTTTTTAAAAGTTTTAATAAATTTAAATTTTTTTCATAATTTTTTAGAGCATGTTTTACACTTAAGAAAATTCAAATATTAATTTATACCTTAATAAATTTATTATGCATTAGACATGAATATTTACTCCAGCTCAGAAGCCGAAAAGAGCGACGGAATCTTCTGAACAAATAAAAGTCAGAACAGACGAAATTTTAGTACAAATCAAATTATATTGTCAATAATAAAAATTATCTATAAAACACGAATTTTTAACGGATCTTCGAGTTATATTATAGACAATAAAAGTCATCTTTAAAAACATAAATTTTTCTTGTGTTACTATCATCTGCCATATAAGTAAAATGGGCATCAATAATGGTTAGGGATCACGATCTCTCTGATACCGCCTGTCAGGTCTCGGGATGTCCCGAATGAGATGATAAAACGAGAAATCTAAAAACTTGACACCGGATATGTGTTGTAAAACTCTCAACTCCGAGGGAAACCTCCCCGGAAAAAGCAGGAGATTCCACTTGATCAAATCAGGAGATTACAGTTTTCAGGTATACCACCAATCCCAAGCCCCATTGCAAACCTCACTCAGAAAAGAGTCACAACTCGGTATCTTAAGTTCTCACGCCCTAACGTTACAGGGAAATTTATCAGAAAGATCACTCACAATATTCTTTTCGCCCGGGCCCCAAGGCCCCTAGGATTTCAGGGCACCGAGGCATAACTGTCGCAACTCGTACAAGACCCTATTTATAGATATAAGATTATATCGTTGATATCCTAGAAAATATTATCTACATATGCTTTCTAAATCAAATAAATTACGAGATCCATTATATCCTGTTCAAACGAGAAAACAATATTTACAAAATCTCTCAAATATCAACAAAGATTCTGTCCAAGATATTCCGTGCTTCTAACCGCGATCTGGACCGTCGATCATTGTCCACACATATCTTGTATCTTGAATCTAATCTCTAACTTGCTATTCAGGTCTTCCGTCTTCGAGTTTCAGCTTATGTCAAAACATATCTCAACAATAATGATTATTGGAGCTTTTCACTGATCGAAAACACATATCAGTATCGTCTTGGACATGGTCTTTAGGGACGCTAACAAGTGAATTAGAGATTACTAATGTTCTTTACAACTCATTTAACGCATATTACCAAAATTCATATCAAACATCAGCGGAGGAACCGAAATTTACATATGTGGCAGATGGTGGTAACGGAAGTAAGATTGTATTTCACGAGTAATTTCTGTAACTGGTGATATAATTTGATTATCCACCGAAAAATTCCTATCTTTTTTTACTTTTATCCCCTCAAATAACTTCTCATATTCCAGTTTTACGATTGAAAAAATTCACAGTAAAAAAAAGTGTTATCCCTTAATGAATTCACTGTGTTCGAGCTTGGATTAATCCGAAGGTAAATGTTTCTGAATGCTCCTTAGGGCACGTACCCATTTTCGACCAGACCATCTCGTGGTCAACAGTGTCTATTGTCACTTTTAGCTTTGGATTTGACTGATATCATCCTCAAAATTAATTTTCCCTTCCCCCACATGTACTTGTTTTAGTAACTTGTGATCATGAGCGAGCTATCGATTATCGTTCGGGACCTCTATGGTAGTACCGGGTCGTGACCACGAATGCAGTAATTTATCCTCTGCCATACATTGAGGATGCTGAATTTGCTTCTTACCTAAATTCTTCATTTTTATTTTCTTAGAAAATGAAAAAAAAATGATGAACTTAAATCTTATTGCTCATATATATATATATATATATATATATATATATCTAAAGAAAAAAATAAAAAAAAAAAAAAGAAAAAAAGAAAAGCCCAGGTAGCTTCCATTAATATATTATTCCAAATTTGACATTAAAAAATTTATCTTCGTTGGAGAGCATATCAATCCCATCTTTTTTTTTTTTTTTTTTTTTTTTTTTTTTTTTTGCGGGCTATTGCGTGTACCCCGAGGAGGAGGTGTCGCAACCACCGCTAGTCGGGCCCGGAAGGCGCTCGGATACCTCGGTTATCAAAAAAAAAAAAAAAAAAAAAAAAAAAAAAATCCCATCTTTTTTTTAATCTTCCAGTTATTTACTTCTAGTCACTGATTTTATAATTGAAAAATATCGATATATTAGTTTCGGGAGTTGATTTAAGGGTTGTGTATGAACGCCATCACCTAAACTATGAAAAACCGTGAAATTTTATGTAATATAATTTTCATTATTTCTGATTAAATTATCTTATCTTACCCTTTTAAATTTATCATATTGTTTTTTGTTGACCAGAATCTCCTGAAAACTGTAAAGTTGTAATACGTAAGAAAGTCAAACCAGAAATTCCAGGTTAGTTTGACCGTCTATTCAGCTACGCGTGACCCAACTACGTTAGATTTAGCAGTTGCATGCTAGAGACAAATCCCAACCTACCCCTCCCTCCCTTATCCTCAACTCTCCGATGTAAGATTCAAAGAGGATAAACTTTAAATATATAAAATTATATGCGAATTCGTGTTACGCACGGAAAGAAAATAAAAAAAATAAGTGTGGCAAATTAGGATGAGACCATATAATTAAATAATTTATTTACTAACTTGTTATAATTTAATATATTTGAAATTTGTTAACTTATAATAATAAGCAAATTATTCTTAGTTTTCATTTGTATATTGTGTGAATTTTATCTTTTGAATTTTATAGTTACGTAACAGATTTTTATTATTAAAATTATAGATATTGGGTGATATAGTGTGAGATGAGAAAATATAAACAGTTAACCAAAGTATTGTTAAGATTGTAGATATTGAGAAAGAGAAAAATGACTGAAATTACCATTTTATTCTTAATATAGAAATCAAATTATGTCATAAATTTTAATATATAAATTACATTGAAGACAAATATAAAAAATAAAATATCAAATTTCTTATACGTTTGCATATATGTAAAAGCATAGATTTAAAAATA
Source organism: Lagerstroemia speciosa (assembly GCA_037672795.1). NCBI lineage: Eukaryota > Viridiplantae > Streptophyta > Magnoliopsida > Myrtales > Lythraceae > Lagerstroemia > Lagerstroemia speciosa. The sequence goes on from CM075308.1 coordinate 3,737,768, forward strand.
TTATTTGACATCTCAATTATGTAAAAATAAAATAAAAATCATTTCAGAATCTAATCACTACATTAAAATGTAATGTGGTGGCAGATCGTTCATTTTCTTTAAATAGGACTTGAAATTTGAGTTTTGTAAATCGAGAGAATAGTTTACTCGATTCAAACTGGATTAATCAAAGTTTACTACATTTTTAGATATCAATGGTACAAGCACGGGAAAAAATGAGAAGACAATTGCTTATGTACATCCTCGACAGATTGATACTCATATTTAGTGCTGGCCACGGGCCGGTTTGGGCCCGGAACCGGCCCGGAACCGCCCTCGAACCGTGAGGGCTAAGGTTCAGGGTTGGTTCCAGCTGCCTTAGAAACCGGAACCGCTGGTTCCGAACCGAAACCTGAACCGACCCGGAACCGGCGGTTCCAAACACGAACCGTAGAGAAATAAAAAAAAAATTTGTCTAACCCCCAGCTGCCAGGAGTCCGAACAGCCGGTTCCAGGCCACCGGTTCGGAACCGGATGGAACCGCGGTTCGGAACCGGAACCGTCCGGTTCCGAACCGCCCCTGAACCGTCCAAAGGAAGGTTCAGGGCTGGTTCCAGGGGGCCACGGAACTGGAACCGCCCGGTTCCTGAACCGTGGCCAGGCCTGCTCATATTGCTACTGGCCTGGCAGATTGTTGGATAAGAAATTTCTTTTACGTTTTCGAGGAAGCTGAGGTGGCAATACGTAAATGGGCTTCTGACGCGTGTCCCCGTTGTACCATGCAATGCATGGTAGCGTACGTTAACTTTGAGAAATCTAACGGTCAAAGGGAAACGGGCAGGGGATTTGATTTTTAGGCCTACCCGGGAGCCATATATCCAACTGGACTGCATGCATGGCGGGGCTGATTACTCGTCACCACGTGGCTTGACTTTGTTGCCTATGAGTCATCCTCGTCTTCGATGCTAAAAGCAGACAAATTGGGAAAATGAACATCGCAACTGAAAGTCTGCGCTATATTTTTTGAATTTATCCAATAATTTCAAATCTTTAATTAGGAAAATTCACAAATATATGAATTTTTTGAATTTTATTGTTTAATAGTGATATTCTTATACCTTTATTCACCTTTTTTTTTTATTTTTTTTTGTCTATCACATGCTACTCCTCTTAAACACTCGTATTTAACAACTGATCTCGACCTAAGCATTTTTTTTCTATCATACTCGGGGTAAGAGGATAACTAACCACACGAGGGATTTTCTCATCCGTTCTCGGGTTAATAATTCGTACAAGTTTGATTTTTTCCTCCATAATTGATTCAGAGAGCACATGTTGGATATTTTTGTTTTCGACATTGGGCATTTTCATTAATACAATAATATGTTATGATATTATGTAAAATATCTATTAAATTTATAAGAGATTGAACTTATATCATATAAAAATATAAATTTTAGGTGATAATATCTTTTTTTTTTCTACATATGAAATTCTTTTTATATATTTTTCAATCTATGATTTAATACTCAATTTGCCACGGCTAACTATTGCTTTTACTGACAGATGTTTCTATGCTGTGCTTCAGTTTCGGTTGCAAAGAAAGGCTAAATTATTTTTTTAAAAAGAAATCTTTTATAAAAGTATTTTGTACGTGGGTCTAACTCTGTTTTTTTTAAATACGAATTACCGTTATTCAGAAGTCTAATAGATCTTGACTGATCTAATTCGAGTCAAGTGGGCCTATTAGGGATAAACCTCTCCCAAGATAAATTTTCTCTATTCACAAGATTCAAATCTAAGATCTTATTTAAGATGAAAAGATGTCAGACCACCACAACCAATTTACAATTTGGTGAGTCTAATTCTCAAAAGCTGAACTTTTCATACGACCATTTATTCTCTCCTTCTTTTATCTTTTTTCTAGATTTCCGTGCGATCGAGAAAGAATTAGCAAAAGATTCCTACGGACATCCATTTTTGTAACTAAGATGAAACACGACAGAAATATGTACGTAAGATAAGAAAATGAGACAGACAGAAAAGAAAATAGTAATGGAAAAATAAAAGGGCTTTTAGCTGAGGACACGTAGGTCATCAACACAGCTCAGCAACCCTCTTCCGGCGGATGAAGTGCCGCGCTCAACTGTCAGTCAAGACATACTCTCTCTGCCCTAAAACTCTTCTTCTTATATTTCCATCGGCAGAAGTCACCTTCTCCCCCTTGATTTTACCTATAAACTCTCTTTCTAAACAGGGCAGAAGAAGAAGGAGGAGGAGGAGGAGGAGGAGGAGGAGGAGGAGGAGGAGGAGGAGGAGGAGGGGTTTTGAAAAAGTGATTTGCAGCGACGAATTCCAAGAGAGGGATGAGGAAACCGTGCGGTGAGCAGCCGAAGAAATCGGGAATGGCGGTCAACAAAGGGGCGTGGTCGAAGCAGGAAGACCAGAAGCTCATCGATTACATCCGAAAGCACGGTGAAGGCTGCTGGCGATCTCTCCCTCGGGCTGCCGGTACCTAACCATAAAACGCATACATATACATCTTTCACTTGCATGCATATGATAAACAAGGCAATTTGGAAGAGTGCATGGCGTACTGTGCTGATGATCTCGATCGGTTTTCGGGGACGTTATTAGGGCTGCTTCGTTGCGGGAAGAGCTGTCGACTGAGATGGGTGAACTACCTGAGGCCCGACCTCAAACGAGGAAACTTCGGGGAGGACGAGGAGGACCTCATCATCAAGCTACATGCACTTCTCGGTAACAGGTACGTACCCCGAGTGCCGTCATACATATACTTCATTATCCTCAATTCGAATGTGACCCGGCACATTTTGTAACATAATAGCAAGAAAGGTTTCTCTACAAATTACGAGGTAACCTTGACAAAAACGTATCCCTCTCTCGATCTAGAACTAAGATTCTAAGATTTGATGGAGAATGAATGAAGCTAACCATAAAGAAAAGTGTTACGATTGAAATCAGGTAAAATGAATAGGCAATAAAATAAAAAGAATACACAGATTTTACGTGAAAAATAATTTGAAAATATACAAATAATGCATATAGGAAAGTAGAATTTTGGTTATTAATTAGAACTAACAAAAAGAAAGAAAAGGAAGAAGAAGGAAATCGCCATTGATGATTTTATGAACAATGAATTTGATTCAGGTGGTCTCTAATCGCTGGAAGATTACCGGGCCGTACGGATAACGAGGTGAAGAACTACTGGAACACGCACCTCAGGAGGAAATTAATGAAGATGGGAATCGACCCCAGCAATCATCGGCCCGGACCTGTGAACAGATCGTCGCAAAACTCCGACGAGGATAAGAGTTCGGTGTCGCAGTCGAGAAGCGAACACGAACCCGGGGAGAGCAACACTACAAGCAGCTTCTTACCTGACCTGAATCTTGACCTTACAATAGGGCCACCGTTGATGGAAGATAGATAGACAAGACTTACAATTCATGTTGTCTGATTCGATTTGGGCTCTAAATCGTGCTGGCAAATGGAAAATCTTTTTGTTCTTCTTTTTTTTTTTTTTTAGTGTCCGGGTACCTTCTTCGGTTAATGCAAGGATAATCTTGGAAGAAACTTTAATTTTAGGGTTCGAAATCTTGTTAGTTTTTCGAGATCTTGGATGACAATTTAGGTGACTTGTAATTGAAGAGGAACATTCTTATCAACCGTTGTTTTAGCCCAGCACAGCACAGGATTGCACAATATTACTCACAAAATTAATTTTTTTCGATGTACAATACTTGATATTTAGAAGTAATTGATCATGATTAATTTAGATTCGAGACAAGTCGGTTGACTAAAGGGCAAAGTTTTATAAATATGAATTTTTCTCTATTCACAAGAATTGAACACGATATTTTACTCAAGAAAAATATATATTTTACCACGTTAACCAAGAGCTCATGGTTGTCCGTAAAATTAATTTTTTATCCAGTTACATGTACAATTGAGAAGTTTATAACTTGAAAAGGTAATCTGGACACGCCTTTAAAAGTTCATCAGGCACAAGGCTAATTTAGCTAGGTAAAATAATAAATACAACATTCAATTAAATTTATATAATTTTTCTATAACAATGGACGCTCAAATAGTACGAAGAATTTTACTTATAATTATTCAACTCGAAATTTCTTTACGTGACATGAATAATAATATTATTGAGTTAAATATTTTTTTTTTACTTTTTTTTAATTATTAGGCTAGCTACTCTTGTACCATCCCAAATTAAATTAAAGATTCTGACAAACCTTCTTGTCTTTCCTAATTATGTTTTAATTATTACAAGTCAGCACATAGATTCGGCGAGAAAAAGCTGGTAATTGCAGGCTAAAAGTGAGACACGTCCATGGAATAGGATAGATGCCCATAGACAATAGAAAAAGAAAAGCTCAAGTAAAATTTTACCGTACAATGTTTATAAATTTAATGAATCTTCATTAATTCAGATTCGATCGAGCCGGATTGGTATGCTAAGAGTGTAAAACCCTCTTGACGCAAATTTTCTCCTTTCACACGACTCGAACTCAAGATCATGCTTAAAAAGTAAGAGATGCAAAACCGTTTCAATTAAGGTATATTGATTACACATTGTTCTTTTTATCTGTTGAATGAAAGTTTCGAACTTTTGCTGCCTTAGGGTACCAAACGTTCCACAGCAAGTTGACATACACAACTCCACTGTCGGAAACATTTACATCTGACATTCGGATTCAGCAGTAATTAGCTCTCGGCCTGAAATAAACATTGAATTGAATTGAATTCGAAAGTTTTTGGTTCGAGTCGTTAAAGAGTGGTTGAATGTGATTCACCTTCAGCTGTCTTCACCAACTAATATTGCAGGGGTCTGACTTCTCATTTCTTTGATGGCCTCGATCGCCATTCACCAGTTATGTGGATGCGATTTCATCGAGTTGAGGCAAAATTTAATTGTTGATAGGTAGAGGTGGTTACATCTAATTAACTGGCACGTATATGCCCCTCACTTGAACACAGAAGAAAAACGTTTGGCTCGAGGCCAGTTGTCTACAGAAAGTGTATTCAAGAGCACATGATTAGTATATGTCACATTGTCATGAGGAGTAGTTTAACCTTTTAGTTGGATATGAGTTTGATATCGTATATACGATGTGAATATTTATTTTACAACCGGCCATCACGTGAAATTATGGTCGTCTTGAGATGGCAGCTCCCGCCCTTGGTGTTTGCCGGTGTAGGTTAGGAGGGTTTCTGACCCCTCAAAACCTTACTTCATGGTCATGTATCTTGATGTTCATAAACTTAATAGATTTAATAGTAGGATGTTATGTCTAACTCAAGATTTGAACTTACCCCTCTGTGCACTGACCCAACTCGAATATAAATTAATCAGAGTTTATTAGATTTTTAGATATCAGTAATATAAAAAAAATCTTGTCCAAATTACCATTCCCATTCTAGGAACGCCGACCATTGTCTTCGGACCCGAAATGTTAGTTAGGTCTCGATTTTACTGTTTGGTCCGATAGTGGACTCGGAGAGGAACTAAAGCTCGGGCCCAAAGCTTTTGAATTGACTCAATGGCTTGAGCAGTTCCACCCCCATTCGATACAAATCAGTAGTAATTTCTCCCCTTACACTTCTGTCTCACAGATAAGAATCGAACTTTATCATATTTTAGTTACGGGTCGAATGCCGGGTGAGTGTCGCGATACTTACTAAACTCCATATCTCTGCTACCAGCAAATGGGACCGAGTTTGGGAAGAAGTATAGGTCACTCAAAATGAAGCAAATTTACCGAGAGTACGCCAATGAAAGTCTTTCTTTTTTTTTTTTTTTTTTGCCGGTGATAAGGGAGCTATGAGCTTAACATAGAAATAAAAATTAAAGAAAAATAAAATGACACATAATTCACACGGTAATAATCGAAGTCAGAGTCTTTTGGTCATAAATCAAAGTCTTGTATCCTAGTTACTGCCACCTATATAGAACTTTAAATGTGAATTCATAGAGATTTTTTTTTTTGATTCTAATTAATTCGAATTCGAGTTAGATAGAGCACTGATGAATAATTGCCTTCATTGCTATTCTCAATTGCAAACACATTTGTATCTTTAAAAATAATAAAATAAAATAAATTATAACTATACGCTCTTTTCTTTTTCCGTAATTTGAATTTTATAAATCGAGAAAAATCTGGACCCACTCTTATGCGTTGAGCTAGCTTGTCGCTTTCAATGTGCACCACCTTTCTATAGGAATGGTCGATTCCTTTTCCACTCAGCGGTACCAAACCACGTGATGACGACGAACGTATGTGACAGTTTGTCCATCTACTGATCTTCTCCTCAGTTTGCCATTGGTTGCAATGCCCAGTGGCTATGATTAAACACATTAGTTATTGTTGTCATTCTCATTATTATCATTTCTCCATCTACTGATCTTTGAGCCTCAGCTGACTTATATGGAAAATTAGGTACAGAGGTGCATTAATTCTATTCATATCTCATCGGTTCGACGTGTACTGTATATGTGTGGCTTCGTATCTGTCGAGTTATTAATTCAATGAATAAGGAGGAGATACAGCTCGAGGGGTGTGAGTATGAGTCATCAGGAGACGACATTTCGGAGTAAGGGTGAGAGCATAAAAGGTCTCCGATCCATAGTGTCGTGACACACTTGAACGTAATGCTCTAAGGATATATCGTGGTAAAGTGTCACGATACACTTGTGTCCAAACTCGAAATCGAATAGGGTTTTGCTATAATAGTCTATCGTTGCAAAGGCGGATCCTCGTGTTCAGGTAATTGTCAACCCAATATTATATATATATTGTTGGAATTTACCATAATAATGATGGATTTCAAACACATACATATATCGTATACAAGAAATCCATATTCATACATATCGTAATAACGAGATGGGTTGTCGGCATACTTTTTAATTCTTCAGAATCGTTGTACGGGATCGAATCACGTACCGGTAACCTTCACGAACAAAATAGACCGGCAATGGATCCTCACTACGTAGTTGAGCGAGAACCAATCACAATTCATAGCACAAGAGCCTTCCAACTCAATCTCAAATGGGAGCAACAAGTAACCCGATCTTTCTCTATTTTCTCTCTTGAACTTCTCCTCTCACGTGAATCTCATGCATCCATACTTTTTGGCCATTCATCATTTCTTTTGTTTATAGGTAGTTACATGAGAATGAGAAGTTATGGTCTTTCACAACGAATGTGACCCTTCGTTGAAGTGACACAACTATTAGAGAGAAGACACTCTCTAATTGAGTCGGGTTTGCGTTAAGTCGATTAGGTTCACATGAGCGGATCGTATTTTCCTACATATATATATACACACACTTCAATTCTCAGTCATATACTTGGCTCAAGTTAATATTTTTTTCTCAATCAAAGGAAGGCAGTAGTCCAAGCTTTTATATTCAATTGTAAACATATCAGATGAACTGAACCATCTGCATTAATATTAGTCCCGTTAATGTAACACCAACATGCCAAAACCCACCAAGAGGGGTTGGGCCGAGTGGTAAGCAGCTCGGTGCCGCTTAAGGAGGTCTCAAGTTCGAGACCTCACGTACGCAGACACCCCTCTTGGGAGCCTCACCCGCCATTGTCAGGCGTGCGACTCGGGGCGACCAACGGATTAGTCAAGTATGGTTGGCTGAAAGATGCAATCTCACTGCTGGTGGGGCCTGCTTGGATACCGTGGCTGGCGACCAAAAAAAACATGCCAAAACCCAAGCTCAAGATTCCCTTCTAACTTACAACAACACTTGAACTTGAAATCTCCACCTAGCCTCAACAAACCGTATAAAGTAAATTTTAAGTCATTAGATTACCATCCTTGATGGTTAGCATGAATTAATATTGTCTCCTAAGTTTCAACCAATATATGCAGACAAAATGCTATGCAATGCTATGCATATGCATGTCGTATATTAGACATATATGTCCACGAGTACAGTAGCCAGATTCCAATCTCAATCTGTATACTCTCCAGCTAGCTCAATATCATCAAGCTGGTCGATATATGCACATATATATAGAAAGGTATAATGATAAAAATCATTTAGTGATAGGGGGGAAAAAGTCTTATCCGAATATCTTCCGAAATAGGTCCTTTTTTTGTGTGTACAAAAGATAGAATAAATATAAAAGAGGATAAAAAAGAATGAAGAATAAAAAGTTACAGAGAATTCCACTAATGAGAATTGAATCAATGATCTCTTAGTCTCATATTAAGAATAGTACCGACTGTAACCGATCCTCTTTCAGCTCCGAATAAGGGTTTTTAGTTTTGGAGCTTCGACTGCATTAGGAAAAGGACACTATTTTGTCTCTAATACATGTGCACGGCAGGGAATTAAGACTCGGGCCGCCCTGGTAGAATGAAGAAAGCTGGTCCCTTATAAACTAATCATAAGCTCCGTACACATATAATGTCGGACCCGAAACAGACTGACATAATACAGGCACGATATGATAATTTCTGTCGACGGACCCGTTACACATGATGTCTAATCCAAGCAATACGAAATCAGATCATCGCCCGAACAAGTTTTATTTGATTCATATCTTTCTATTAGGGTTCGGCATCCAAATGACAGTCGTATAAGAAACAATGTCGATGAGACGGAAACAGGGCCTCTTCCTAAAAATAAGGAGTCTCATTGATGATATAAAATCCGGGACCTCTTTGTATCAGGTTGAAGATTGTACTGTTATATCAAGTCATTTCTCAAATGGGAGACCTTTTGATAGTCATACTATCGATCTTCAACCATGATTATCTTTTCCATCGGAACGGATTTACGGGCTGCGTGTAGGCCGATCGCCCCGAACTCGAGAAATTACCTAAATTTTATATAAATTTCATTTGAGTTTACTTTTTTTAAAAAATCAAATTGACTTATTTTACCTATTAAACTCATATGCTTACTCTTTTTCATCCCTTTAAATAATTTTTCTAAATTCGTCACTCTTTTCCAAAAAAATTATGAGATATCTTAATTAATTGACTCTCACAACGTAATAATAAATGAACAAATAAATAACCACAAGAACAGTTGGAGTGGAGTGTATATGAACTGTACATTCATGGTTTGAATTAAGAGTGAACGCGTAAGGGCATAAGAAACAACTTTGAGAAGACAGCTTTAGCTGTTATTCTTCCTGTCAGTGAGTGTGGCAGAAAGGTTGATGAGTCTTCAATTTATACACTAGGTACATTTTCAAGATAAGTCATATATATATATATATATTGTAAATATTTCTAATTTTTTATGTGTATAAACTAATATATATTCAAAAGTCTCATAGGATTTGACTATATCACTTAATAATTTTAAATATCAAGAAACCCTAATAAATCGAACAATCAAGTATAATCTTGTGAAAATGAATTCACTATTTGATGCTTGAGTCGACAGAGGAACGAAGAGACGAAAATGTAGGCACAAGAGTGAGGGGAAAGGCTAGTGGATTTAGATGTATGAATTTCCAAAGGGTTAGAGCTTGAGTAGAGCTGACATGATATACCCTTCATGGTGTTTCTGCAAATCGAATGGTACTTATGTCCGTATCGGTCTTTCATAGCTGTGAGTAGTTTTATTATACGGTTTTTACTCTATGTATATCACGCGATATTCAAAAAGTTAATGCTCATTGTTAATTCATATATGACTAGATCGGCCCACAAAAAGGATAAATCCCTTAAAACATGAATTTTCTCTATTCATAGTATTCAAATTCAATATCGTACTTAAGAAAAAGAGATCTTTCTTATCATCTTAACCCTACCAATATACATTGGGAGCTTTATTACTGAGCCTTTCGTCCAACAAAACACAGATCGATCTTCGATCCTGTCAGTCCACACATGCTTTTCGTGGCTGAGGGCGCTTGTTATAATTTCGGGCTGTTTACCCTGTATGTATATATAGGTAGATATATAAGCACACATATGCTTCATGCTCCTATGTACATTGAAGTTTGGATATATGCGAAAGCTCACAGATCTATCGGCACGACAAAAAAAAAAAAAAAAAAGTTGTAATCTTAATTTTAAAAAATATTGTAATTTCAGTTTGAAAAGTTATAACAAATTATAGATGATTAATTACAATTGTTTATTAAACTAATATTACAACTCTCTCGACGGAGAATATAACTTTTAAACAGATGAAAATGATCAGTAATTATACTCTTTGAACAGAATACAACTTTTCAAATGGTATGATATCAACATTTCTTTTTTTTTTTTCCATCAATATTTCTCGCCAAATCATATATGTGTATATTAACTATGTATACGTAGCGACGCCAACTCCTTTTTAATTTTCGCGATCATCTCTTAAATTTAAAAAAAAATTGTGAAATATTATAGATATTTTAATGAATTTATCTATTTTAATTAAATTATCATGGTTTCTCATTTGAAATTCGTTCTTTTACTTACAATGTGATTTACCTTGCAATTTTTCCCTCTGAACAATCTTTCTAGATCGGTCTCTGTCGTTAGATGTATCAAAATCTACTGAATTTAGTTAATTCAAGTTTATGTATAACGCAGTTAAACTCTTATAATTATAAATTTTCTTCATTATAAGATTTCGAAACATGTTAACAGATAGAATATATAGCCACCGACTTTCGGTTTTGTCTTTTTTTCCTGTATGCGGTGGATTTTCAATGTTTAATTTCATAGCCATGGCAGTGGCACAGGAAAGCTTCCTGTCAGAAATGAGACAGGTCCTTGTGGATTCTACTAACTATTCCATGCCCCCCTTCATCTACAACCCAAGAAACTTAGATAGCATTTTATGTCAAAATAAAAGTTTCTCATCAACCGAGCGTTACGCAACAGTCGGCAAACTGCATTCTACATCGGTCAACTAAACCTGAAACTGAACTCATGGACCGAACCGGCAAAAACTAAACCGTACCCGGACCGAATAACTCTCCGAAAATGTTGTACCCTTTTTGCTTATCTGCAAGTCAAATGCCCAATGTGTTTCACTGTCTACATGGATTTGATAGGCAGTTAAACTCCCATCAGCTTCTCCATCTACCTTGGCTTTCTATAAATGGAGAACTACCAATTCCAGCCATCTCGCAGCAGCAGAAGACACGGTCTCTGTACGTTTTGAGCAGATAGCTAAGGTCTCTCTTTCCGACGAATGTAATTGTCACTTTTCATCGTATTGTTTGCAGCGTCTCACTGATATCCTGGTGGGCGGTATTTGCTTGCTAGCCTTGTCGGGTGAACAGCTCCTCTTGCAGGTTCATCTTTATCTCATTGTCTGTTCGACCTTGAATTCATCAATGGTACGATGTCATGTCCAAACAAAGGACCGAAAGGTACCTTGTCAACCCTACGAATGTCGTATTTTAGCGTACATTTATAGTGCTAGGGTTACATACAATCACAGAATCGTGAAAATTGCTTCTACATCCGATATACTCAGATCTAGAGCCCTAAAATTTCCCGTGCTTCAGAATCAAGAAGGAGTGAGAAACCCTAATGGTAGAGAGAGCTTATTAATCGGAAGTGAATACAACTAGGGGAGGTTATAACAGTTCGTGCTTCGATCCCAATCCTCAATTAGATTTGCAGAAAACGAGAAGTGAATTACTCATGGGAATGATATGAAGGGTGCATACGGTCGATATCCGCCAGAAAGTCCCAAAACTTTGGGAGAACATTACATGAGCACTATGAACATATGGGGAGAGACAAATGAGTATAATGTGGGTCGAAATCTGATCTGATTTATCGGTAGTTCATCCATTCAAACGGCTGTATACGTATATATGTATATATATAACATGTGTGCGTATATTTTCTTGCTGAAATTATATATATATGTATATGTATATATATGTTAGAATGCTTTGAACTGTCTCCAGTCAAACAAGAGATTTATCAAGAGCTCGTCGCTTTGGGTTCGATCTCCGGTGTTGGAAAGGTTGATGAGTGTTCTTGGACTTTCCCAGGCCAGGAGAGTTTAATAAATTAATATCTTTTCTGACCATAAAGAACAGTATATTGATAGCAATATTTTTTTTTTAGTTTATATTTCTTCATTTTGTTTCCGGTTCACTTCCTCCTGAGAATAGGGTTTGGTAAAGCTTCAATTATTGTCAACTCAAGATTTCGTGAATTCTCTTATTTTCTCTTTTTTTGTGTTTTTTAAAACTTATAAACATCTTTTACAAATGAAAAAAGATTTTATAATTCGATTCAAAATTATGACACTCAGAAGGAAACTGGGGAAAAAAATCGAGTCTAGTGTGTTAATGAACCATTGTCAGCATGTCGAATCCGCGTGTAGCCAATAGCCAACCAATTCGTAATTGCTCTCTGAAATTTCAGTTTTCTGTATCGTACGAAAGGATACTTAAGGAAATTGGATAGTATGTAATCGTACTCAAGGTCGAGCAAGCAATGAAATCGAGATACGAGCAAGGAGCTGTTCGGTCGACAAGGTTTCGCAAGGAAACTGCAGCACTTTTCGTACCGCAAGCACTGGCATGGAAGAAGGGTTCTTGGGGGAGAATGACGAATTCTTATAACACCAGCGTCACCCATCTTCTGTTACGAATCTAATGTGATCCTGAAGTCATTGTTGATTGTATTAATGTGATATGAGGAAAGCACAAAAAAAACTTGATTGAGATGATAAAATTTCGAGTTCGAGTTTTACTGATGGAAAAATTTTTTAGTTTTTTTTACTTCTTAATTAGCTGTTTTAGATTTCTTGATATTATATATTACACATTTTAAAAAATAAAAATATATATTAGGGTTTGGTAGAAAAGGAAAGTTCTGCTGAGGCATTCAAGATCATTTTTCTTCCCGCGAGTCAATGAAATTAATTTATTTTATATTTTTCTATAAAATCATAAAAAGTGAAAAAATAATACTATAATTAATTTAATTTAATTACATGGCATTACTACCTAATCACTATCATGTAATGACTCTGTTATATACAAGACTTCCTATTTGTGAGATTAATTAAACATACTTTCTTGTCCACTTCTAACTATAAATGGGTTATTGGAATTTTTAATTGGGTTAAATTCTTCGATGATATTAACCCATCATTACTTATTAGCACAATTTTACTAATGTATTCTTATCGTATCACTGCAAGATAAGATTATCCAAAATTTATAATCGGATCACCAAGAGTGCAAAATGATGCAACACTTTCTTTGAAAGATTTATAAGTTGTCATCATGCGTCAATTATTCATTGATAAGTTCCTAGTGTGTTCTGTATAATGGATATATTATAAAATTTAATTATTTTAATATTTTTTTATCAAATCCTAAAAATAAAAAATAACTCTAAAAATAACTATATTTTATTATTTTATGATATTATGTAAGTAGTATACTTATTACATATATAACGCTTTCTCCCATATTTGTTATTAGGACACTGTCCCTTTGGTTTGAGAAATATTCAGTGTGATATATAACAGGTTCATTCTAAAAATGTGTCTATAATCTTGATGCGTGTAAAGTTTTTAGAATTAATTTTATAAATATCAGGATCTGAACGATAATTTCTGTAACGAATTCATTACATATTACACATCTTTTCTTCGGTTCTACCTCCTCCGTCAATAGTAGTCGGCCTTTTCCTTGATGTAAGCCCACTTGACCCGATGCCATGAGTATACTTCTACTCTTGCAAAATCAGACAAAAGACACGAGGAAGGAATTTAACACAGTGACACAGTCTGCCTTCGACCGAGAACATGTTCATCTCGAACCGGCATTAGTATTAACTACGTTTTGTATCCTTATATTTTCCCTTTCTTTTTTGTGTCCTCTCGCTATATTTTGATTGATCCTTATCACCCGAAAAAAATAAAAAGAACAAAATGTCGTAATCTACTAGCACCAACAAACAAATAAGAACAGAAGTACTTAAATGGCAAATCGCGGGTCATTTTTTCCTTTCCAAAAATGCATTGACAGTGAGAACTCGGGGCAACATCGACCGTTGGATGGATCCCTCTAATGTGAGATTCACACTTCCATAACAAATCTCACAATCATGTTCGGATCTTAAAAATTTATTCAAAACGGATGAAAATCAATGGGAAAAATAGGAAGGCACATTTAAGGGGGAAAAAATAGGATAATTCTTTACCGACGTAAATTAGTTCAAGCGGCTTAGCACATGTTTCTCATGAGTAAAGGTCGGCTTAAGTATTTGTGAAGGAAAAAATTCATACCGGGAGGGTTTCACTCCTTAGTGGACCGACCGACCGACCTAACTCAGATTGGATTAGTGAGAAGCGCAAGTGATTTTTGGAATCGGTAGTGCATATCTAAAAAAGTCAGATAACTCTTTAAAAATTGGATAAAATGAAGTAAAAATTTAACAATATTTCGTAAATTTTCTTGACTTTAGAGGCGATCCTTACTTGGAATCATTTTTTTAAGAGAGAGAAGAGGCATCTCATCAATAATACTTTGCTCGAAAGAAAACTTAGAGTAAAAGTTGGAGATATATTCCTTTTTTTTTTCCAGGGAGATATAATCTTTAAAGTAGTAAAAAATTCCTAACGAGTATTCCGTACGGTGAGCATCGTCGAGCCGGGATCGGAAATAGCCGGTTTAATTCAAGAACAGTGGACTGCGATTTTGCTTAACTATAAGAAATTTGTTCAGTCTCAGCATTTCATTGTGGCACATTGATCCATTAACATCTTCTCCATCACTTCACCAGCCTTTTTCCACCAATTCTTATCTTCTTCTTTTTTTAAATCCCTTTTAAGTTGCAATGGAATTTTAGGGATTAAATATTCAGGAATTAAATTTGTTCTTTTTTTTACTTAGAAAAAAATTATTCATTTTTCAGATAACATTTTTTCCCACAACTTCATCAATCAATATATTTATTGTGGATCAGCATAACGGAGTATTCACTGACAGTACAAGAAAACTAATGATTTCAAACTGTCACGCTCGTCGCAAAAACAATGCTCAGGAAATTTCACCCGATAAATATTAATTTTGGATTCGGACTCAGATGTTTCACTTTCTAATATGTCTAGCTAAACTTTCTTATCAATACACCCATTATTTCCATTGAATTTCTCTCTTTGCATTTGAAAAATATTTTGGTCTCATTTTTATTTCTCAAAATACCCTTTATTTAATTTCACTCTGTAATTGTTTTTTTTTTTCCTTTTTAATTACTTGCATGATAAATGCTCCCTTAAGAGAAGGTGGAGGGATTCAGGTGAGTAATTCCTCGAAAGACCATTTTATTTTTCCACTGAATATCTATTTCATATTCTTTTTTTCCACGTGTACCCTGGCAGTTTTTACTAATTTTCCTAAAAAAACATATAAATATATATTTTATATACGTAAGTTACTGTGCATATGGATCAAACTGTGCAAGCTACACCAACGAAGGTTAGCGCAAGTGGAAATGACTTGTGTCGCTTAAACAGAGGTGTCGGGTTCGAGCCCCTGTATATGCAGCAGACCTTATTGGGAGGGGTCCCCGGAAAACCGCCCGACTGTACCCCGAATCCAGATTAGTCGGCTAGCTTTCAGGTACCGGACACCGGGTGGGCAACAAAAAAAAAACTGTGCAAGCTACAAAAACATTTCATTTTTCAATGGCATATACAGTACAAAATCTCTATGCTTTTCGTTGTTTTTTTTTTTTGCATATTCCTTGTGTGGATCACATCACTTCGACAGTTGGTAGCATATTATCTATCCAAATTTGTGCATGATCTTTTCCCAATATAATTTTATTTTGTTGGACGTCATCCGATATCCAGAATATCTATAACCCTAACTGCTCCTCGGTCAATCTACTGAAGGTAAAACTCTTCCTATCGTGAATTTTCTTGTTCGTAATACTCGAACGCGAGACCTCTTTTCGATAGTAAGAAGGGTCATGAGCCTAATAAAAGGATATGAAATAAAAATAAATAAATAAGAGACGCATAACTCACATAGTGAGTATCGAACTCAGAATCCATAATTCACATGATGAGAATCAAACTTAGAATCCTTTAGTTATGAATCTAACTAGAGATTTTATTTAAATACAATAAAATTCCAACAAATCTCAAACAATCTTGCTCTCATGTAATTTGATAACTAGGGGACCTAATGTTCGAAATGTTTTCACTCATTTTTGCGCTTTTGTGAATTATAATATGTCTCTAGTGGTATTGCATGGTCAGTTTCTTCACTAGTTCAATTCATCTAAAATATTTGCGATTAAGCACGAGGATCCAAACATTCTTATCAGGAGACAATTGCCATTACCCTCTTCCTTTTTCTTATCGACAAAAATATATATATACTCATATTGGTGGCCAGATATAAATTCTGTGTCGTATGAAATTGGATAAGATAAAAACAAAAAGGCCCTCAAAATCATGAAGAATGCGGACATACTGATGAATTTATCGTGAAGCATCCCAAGGCTCCGAGCCACCAAACAATTTGCCATATGCCAACAATAATTCGCAGAGTAGATCGAAGCCACCCCATGATTCGTGTTCCTGAGAGCGGGACCCACAAACAATATGGAAAATCTACATTTTCCGACAAAAAAAAATTACCCGAAAAATAACGAATTTACAAAATTACACCCATCTTGAAGAAGAACAGGTACAAGAATACCAATCTCAAAATCTCCGAGTGAATCAACACAGCGGAGCATGTCTAAGCACTGCCTAGCTAATCATGGGACCATCGCGAGACAGTAGAACAGCACGAAGAGCAGTAGAGTCAGGGGCATGATCGATGATCGGAGAGTGAACCGGGCTGAGGAGATGCCCGAGATTTCTGAGGAATCGACCGCCAGGGGCAGCCCGTCACTGCTTAGGGTACATGACCGGGGATCGGACCCGTCGGGGCTCAGCATGATGGCACGCAGGACGTTCGAGACTGTGTGGATGTAGGTGGTCCGGTCCTTGGAGAGGAGCCAGGTGAGGCCCATGAGGTGGCAGTCCTTGTTGTGCATCCTGGCAGTCCGGTCCTCCGGTCTGCTCGGACCCGAATCGTTCTGCGTGAGCTGCAAACAGAGAGTGGGGACCGTGAAAAAAACCGATCACGAGCTCGGTTTAAGTCATCAAACGGGCTAAGAGAAGCTGTTTGGTGGACTTGCAGATGAAAAGGAAATGAATGGTAACAGCAGATAACAGATAAGTAGGTGCAATGTCTTGTCGGAACCGTTCTCATGATTCCTAAGTGTTGATGATTAGAAGAAACCAAACTGCATTTTACAGCAGATGGAAAACGGAAGCCTAACCAACATATGCGAGGATGGAAAAAGTCGGCACATGTCACAAGCCAATAACACAACAGGACAAAAATTACAAATATATGACAGATTATGCAAACCATGATAACGTGTTTAACATCGTGACACATGTCTCGTGGTATACCCGTTACATATAAGACTCTCTCGTGACCATGGTTCTGGCCCTCCTTCATTTATGAGACTACATCGGGTCGAGTCAGCCGTTGAATGAATGTCTATTAACACTCCCCTTGACAAGATATGTACAATCTTATGATAAGAAATGTCAAGTTCTTGTTTTGGTCAGGCCTGGAACTTCATCAGAACACCGGCCACTGACAGAGAACAAGAGCTTTCGATCCAGTCTACTTGACAGGCAAGATTTTTTCATTCGGCATTGTTGCTGGTGATCGACTAAAAAGAGAAATCCAAGAACAGGTCACCAGCAATCCTACCGGCACTTACAATCGCAAGAGTCCACAAGCTATCAACCAAACATTGAATGCAACATGTTCCAAAACACCCAAAGATCAGATTTTGATTCAGATTCCGTCGACAAACAACTGATTTGGGTTGTCCGATTTTGCAATTTGACAGATTCAATGTGATTTCTACTCTTACTCAACCAGTTGCAGGGCAAATGCACATCGAATCCAATCGAACTACTCATCCAAATCGATCAAAAGATAACGATAATGAATTGAGTTCCGAGAAGTGGAGAAGCAGAAACTTACCATATGGAGACTGTTCAGGCACTTGGAGCAGCCATCGAGACCCGGGAAACTATTCCTGCTGTTCCCACCATTGAAGCAATCCTTTTCCAACCTCTTCACATTCTCGTTGCCGTGGAGCTTCCCGTCGGAGCCCACGAAGAACGCCTCCGGGCACGTCAGCGGGTGGAGCCTGATGCCGCAGTAGCAGTAAATGACGTCGCACGTGTCGTTGGGCTGGGACAGCTTCACCCCTTTCTCTCTCAGCGCCTTCCCCAGCCCGTCCACGCACGTCTCCGAGTCGTCCGGCAGGAGCGGCATGTCGTAGGGCGGTGAGACGTGGCCGGGTGAGGCCGGGCTGCCCGCGGAGGCGGTAGAACCTCCAAGGGCGGTGGAGGAGTAGGCGGAGTAGAGCCACGCGGCCAGGACGGGGCAGCAGCGGGAGCGGTGAAGCTCCCCGCCACACGCGTAGTGGACGGCGTGGAAGAGCCCATCTGGGAGGTCGAGGGGGCAGCCGGCGGCGGCGGACTGCTCTGGGAATGCGGGGATTGTGGCCGGTGGGGATGGGGGGAGGTGGAGGGGCTGGATTGCTTCCGGGTTGGGTTTGGCGGAGCCGGCCGGGAGGAGGACGCCGGAGAGGAGGACCAGGACGGCAAGGAGAGGTGGCGGGTTTACAGACATTGGTGTAGAGAGAGAGAGAGAGAGTGGAGTGCTGTGGAGTGGAGGGATTGCTTGCTTGAGGTTTGACGATGGAGCAGAACTGCAAAAGTGAAAAGGGAACGATAAGAGTAAAGTAATATAAAGAAGGTGAACGGAAAGACAGTTACTTTTGCCCCAAGGTAACTAAATTGTTGCATATAAAAGATCAACAGCGGTCATGTAATGGTCCAAAATTTGGTTTCAATTTCGTCAGTTCGAGATCTTAGATTCGAATTCGTTCCTACACTGAATATTGCTGGAAGTTGCAGTTTTTGGGCACGGACATTAGAAAACACAGTGATAGATTCAATGTTAAAAGCTGGTCATTCAATTTGTGTGTTTGCAAGGTGGACATGAAAGTCTAAACATGGCATAATAAGGATGATCCGGTCGTCGTTACTTATACCATCTTTTTACTCATAAAAAAGTACAAGAAATCCTATTTATAAGAATTAAATTTGTGATATTTTAGTTACGTGTCAAGCACAATCTCATTGCACCGGACCTGATCTGTTTTCAGTGATTCGCTTTTTTTTTTTTTTTTTACTGTAAAGGAGGTGAGGGGGAAGGGGATTAAAAGGGCACAAAAGGTCCTATTCATAAAAATCGAGCCTAAAATATCTTGATTTCAAGTCGAGAACAATATCATCACATTAAACTGAAACTTAGGCTAGATTGAGAACGGTAACAACTGCAACATCATATCGATTTATCTCACCACACTGCTGGAGGATAGAAACAGGAAGATGGACAGGGAAGCACTGATGGCAAAAGGCTGCCGGGGGTGGGGCTGATGTAGGCAGGGGAGCTTTGGCTGTTTTCTTGGTCGGGTTAGATCATGTTAATACACAGTACGGACGTTGTCTCGACCTGGCTAGCTTAGCATAATGTACGTGCGGGACCTGTTGCATTATTCTGCAGCGTATGCACGTGATTTGCCCCCTAACTATAAATACGGTCAGATTACGTGCATTCTGACCTTGTTATAAATTACTTGATCAACTACCAACTTATAGTTGGCACTGTCATTCCCTCGTTGGATCCCCATATAGATTATCGTAAAATCGAATCTCAGGTTAGGAGGGTTGACAGAAATTTTCTGAGGGATCTCGGTCTGATCACAGATCAGTCTAGAGGTACATTTCCACTGGTCCGGGGATATTGCGTGGTGCAAATCAAAAAACTTACTTGATCAGCTGGCACTGTTAATTAGCCTTGGTTGATGTCAAGCTGACCTTAGAAATGTCCGACATACTATACTAATGCATTAAATATTTATTCATTTATTATATATATAGTTTTTGCACGATCTTACAAGAAATTAAATTATTAAGCGGTAATATACTCAGTTCTATCACAAACGCATGTTTATACAACCGAGTGAATTTATTTGGTCTCGGGCAAGGGCAGACAAATTAACATGAGGCAGCCTTCTTCTTCCGTTATCCTATAACGAGCCATTTTTTTTTCCATGTTTGATAAACTAGCCACGGATTCAATATTTTTCCTCCTGTCTCGAATATAACTGACCACGAGTTCCACGCTCGGAACTTAGAGCGGTGTTAGCCCCCACAAAACCCCTGCTTTGATACCGTATTATAAAGTCAATTTTCACCTTAAATGAGGCCATGTTAATTTCCTCCAAAAAAATCTAAGTTATTGGACGGTAGTACGCGGTCCTCTTATAAACCTAAGTTTATACTTTAATCCAATCGGCATGAGATTTAATCATCGACAGTATATATTATAACGGTATATTTTTTCGATGATAGAAGAGACCCACGAGTCTGACGACACAATGTCAGGAACAAAATGAAACAAGAGAGGGCACATAACTCTCGTGGTGATGATCAAACTCAGAACTTCTCAGTCATGAATCAGAGTCACGTACCACTGCACTAAAACCACTTCGTACATTAAATGGCAATGGCACGAATGCGTGGAGGTCCACAGAACATGCCACAGTTGGGAATTATTCGAGAGTACAGCTCTACGTAGAGCGACATCTTGAAGAAACAATAACAATAATTGATGGGAAGGCTATGTAGTCCGTGAGATATTTCAAATCACTTTCTTTCACATGAATTGTCTTCCTTTTTTTTTTTTTAAGTAAATCATCGTTTTGACCCTCAAATTTGTAGTAAGCCATCAGTTTGATTCTTAAAATTTGAAAGTCATCAATTTAGTTCTCATTGTTTAATTCTGTCTATCAATTTGGTTCAGACGCTATAATACTGTTTACGGACGCTGATATGGACGATGACGGCGACGGCCATTTTTTTGGGACCTACGTGCCACATGGCGAGTTATGAATGGTTAAAATTAAATAATTTTATCCGCTTATTGATTGTCATGTGGTGTGCCACATTCACTTCAGCCTTCCTAAATGGCATTATAATACCTGGACTAAATTGACTGATAAAATTAAATAATGACAACTAAATTAATGATTTTCAAATTTTAAGGACCAAACTGATAGCTTACTATAAATTTGAGAATTAAGACGGTTTACTTTTTTTTTTTATTTCTTCCTCTTCCAAGATTTAATTTTTAAATTTGCAAAAGAGATTGGATTATTATTGCCTCAATAATAATAATAATTACAATTTGTATACTCCAAAAAACTATAAAATATATATGTGTGTGTTGTGTGTATGTATATATATAAACACACAAATTCCTTGTCTGATATTCAGACAGAATCCTATGTCCTAATTAACAAGAAAAGTACGCAATAATTATGTTCACTTCGTCGTCTCTACTTATAAAATGTCATCCAGTGAACTGAAATTTTTTTTTTTTAAAAAAGCAACTAAAACAAATGTTTTAATGGATAATGATTTTTTTTCCATGCGAGGAATCCGAATTTCGTCCGATTAATTCTCATATTCCCATACGCACGCCGATAAACGTACAGGACAGGGTACCGTACCCTTAGCATTAGTTAATGCTTGTATTTTTTTTACGAAGCATGATTATCGAAAAAATTTTCTTTTCTTCCTCAATTTTGATATTTTTAGATTAAAAGTGTAGCGAAAAATTGTTTATGTTTAAATTAATTTTTTACGAACTTCCAACCACTGATGTGACAGAAAAATTGTTTAATGATTTATTAACGAAAAAATTAATCAGTATATGCAACAAGTTGGGGATCCGATCACGAGAGTCTGATCAAGTGAAAGAGAGTGAAATGCTTCGCGATACGATGCCCGAGTTACCATCATGTATGGTGGTATAATAGTCTAGAATTTACTTCTGCGGGATTTACTTTAGTGAGAACGAAATTTTAAATTCGAGTTTTCATTTAATAAAATTGTTAGAATGGACGGTTTAAAGTTAGACTTTGACGGAGACCAGTTTTACGAACTATAGAATATCATCAATGGTGCCACATTGATGGGATCGATCAGTACTAATATCAGTTGTTCAGTTTATCTAACATGTCTGTCGGTTAAACACAGAACTCCGAACATTACATAGCGGATGGTGACTGGATCAACACTGTTACTGCCCTACTTTTATTGATAAAAAAGTTACGATGCCCGACAAGGCAGGAAAAGGTGACAAAACTAAGATGCTTGGATGTTTTGTTTAGAAATATATTCTCTGCTAATAATTAAGAAAGCAAAAAAGGAATTCAAAAGAGTGTTTAGATCACAATCATTAGATATTGTATTTATACCCTTTGAGATTCTGTTCTTTATTCTTTGTCATCCCTCTCACATTATTCCATTACTTCTCGACAACTTAAATACAGTTAAGAAGTAACAGAGACGATCCAATCACCCGGTTACGAGTCACGAAACATGTCATATGAACTGGAGAACCAACGCCGGCGATTAGCATACCATCACTAAATGTTTGATATAGTTTAAGAAGCCGGTTCCCTTAAGTTCAAATCCAAAGAGCACGCTTCCAAGCAGATGATTTTAACACAAGTGCGTAGAAGGAGTTTGAACATGAGATCTCAGTCCCACCAAACTGCTTAAAAGCAAGTTTTGAACAATATATTAGCGATCGAACAAATGTTCGAACTTTTATATTGAACCGTGAATGTGTTATATGAATGGAATAATCAACACATTGACTAACTCGTTAGTGCAGTATCACTAAAGGCCTAATATAATTCTTGAAATCGGTATCCTTCAAGTTTATGTCCAGAAAACACACTTCTAACAGATGATTCAATACAAGTGCATAGAAGGGATTCAAACTTGAGATCATGAATTCAGCAAGTTGTTCGACAACAAGACCTAATCCCGTTGCATAATGTTCAGGTTTTCATATTCGACCGAGAACATATTAAAATGAATTGAACAACCGAAGCTTACACAGTCCAAGAAGTCGGCGTCCGCCAAAACCCACGTTCAAGAGTCCGTTGTAGCAATTTTACTTAGAAATGAAGTCGATCGTATGGGTGCATTGAACTATTAAATCAAACCAACGATCTTGGTGGTTAATTACTTATGAGATTGAGAAAAGAAGCAGATGTTCCATTTTCACCATGGAATGCCTTCGAAGTTCGAGATCGGCAGCGAAAAGCTCTGCGGCCTCGCTTGCCTTTCCCAAAGGCCAAAGCTTCCATTGAAGCTTTCCCAAACGAAAAAGAGAAGGCATCCCTATTGAAAGAAAAGCCATTTTTCTTTCACTTTCCCATCGGAAGTTTTC
This sequence comes from Lagerstroemia speciosa, assembly GCA_037672795.1. Classification (NCBI taxonomy): domain Eukaryota; kingdom Viridiplantae; phylum Streptophyta; class Magnoliopsida; order Myrtales; family Lythraceae; genus Lagerstroemia; species Lagerstroemia speciosa. Next base: position 3,761,152 of record CM075308.1, read on the forward strand.
GGGTTAGTTTATTTTTGAAGAGTTAACTTCACTTTACACCTCCTTTTTTATTCTCCATTTTCTTAATTTAATTTTCAGAAAATATGTTTATTGATATGTTAAATTAGAATATTGTCAATTACATGATAAAAATGGAAATTATAAATTAAAAATAGAAAACAGATTAAAGTATCTTGAATACTAAAAGAACCTACATAAACTAAAAAAAATTAAGGAAAGTAAATAATTATTAAGTAATAAATAATAAACTATACCATCATCTAACATGTTAACCTCTTAGAGTAAACGGTTGTGATGACTTCTAGTTCTATTATGGTATCGAAATTTGCTCCTATTTAATAATTCCATGCAATGTGTGAGAGGGGATATTAAGTAATAAGTAATAAATAATAATCATAATTATTTGCTCCAAAAAGTTAAATTATTAGATAACTGTATGATTTTATTACTTATTACTTAATAATAATCAATTAGACTAATGAAAAAGTAGAAAAAGTAAAATTAAAAAAAAAAAGAAAACATTTTCATTGCATACATAAATTTGAATAATAGATAACGAATTTTTCCAGAAAATCACATTTTTCTTCCACCATAATATCGAAGCTGTGGCATATGAGTCGAGGCAAGAGCTTCTCTAGGGCTTGGAATATCAGAACCGAGGCGGTCGGTCGTTTATTAACGGCCGACTCATTCGATCAATAGGTCCTAATGCTCTTTTTGACGGTAGCCTCGGGAGTTAACCGACCATCACTTTTATGGGGAAGGAAATATACATGCTCTAACCAACTTTCGGAACAATGAGTATGTAAGAAATTACAAGGCCGTATTTATTTTGTTTTAATTAATTTTTTTAACCATATGGTGAAAAATTCCAGACAGTAAGTAACATGCATAGTGCTGTAATTATGTGGGTGAATAATAAATACAAGGTTGTCTCGATGTGTGAAGGCATCAAATCTATAAGCTGTTAAATTAATGGGTTCACTGTTCCATGCGTGATGAAGTAAGTCCTCGCCCTTGATCACGAGGAAAGGTGCGATGAGTATTTAAAATCTTCAAGCTAATTTAATCTCTACTTGCTTAATTAAAAAAAAAAAAGTTTGTCGATGTGGGCAGGCATAAACGAGTCAAGCTGAGCCTAAATTTTCTAGGCTCAATTCAATCTTGGCTCGTTTAGCAATCTGCGAACACGGGCATGGGTAAGTAAAATATTTTATGGTCGAGCTGAACTCGTTATAATTGTTAGTGTACCATGTATATTCTGATAGGATGCTCTGTATATTCTGTTATGATATTTCTCGATCTTATTTCTTGATTTGGTTATGAGGTCAAGTCTGTACATTGGAGCCTCCTACTATATTTTACGCGTACAATTGAATACAAATTCCCTTCTCTCATATTTTATCATGGTATCAGAAGATTCTTTTTGCCTCGATTGTGTCTGGCAGGTTGAGATCGAGAAACAGACCACGATCTCATATTTTGTCAGTAATAAATGAAGACTCGGTGAGCCTATAGGTGCCGATCCGGGCGGGCGTGTCGATTGCCGAGAACGAAAAGGATTAAGGAGGAGAAGTTATTACGATTAGATTTCGCAAGTGAATAAGAAGGGAAGAGAATAAGGGTTACGGGTGACAAGTTAGAAACTGAATCAGTCTTATTTATCTGATATTTGTTTTCACCCAACAAAGATAGGCTACCGACCGATTGATATCATGGCACAAATGGCGGGCCCTAGTAAAATCATTAGTTTGGTCAAGGCATGATTAGAGTGCTGGTGTGAGCTATCTAACTTAGGCTATATGAACCAAAGGATCAATGTCTTCAAGTAGTTAGTTTATTAGTTGAAAGTGCAATTTCTTGTCGTGTTTATGGTGGGGATTTGAATCAACAAGGACAATATGTTTGTCTGTCTAATTAGTTGAAGACAAACAAAAGTTCAAAGGCTTGATTTTACGGGGATCAGCTTGTTCAGATTCTCATATAAATACCGGCTTTGAACGTATCGGATGAACTACAAAATGGAATTAGCAGATGAATGTAATTCCTTCTAGGTATATCAATAGTTGTGATCGATCGAGTTTAAGATAGCCTTAGAGCAACCCTTGGTTTTCATGTTTTCCATCAATGGATCGACCCCGAAGAAGTTGAACACTTATGTGGCTGCACAGGTAAATTGGAAGAGATCAACTAAGCTGTGGTTAGATTCATATAATGGCACTCTTATCGGCTTGAGCAAAACAATTAAGGAACACTTAGAGAAGATATATAGAAGAGAAGTAGACGCCCAATATACGTGGATAAGGACAGCAACGTACCATGCATCCGTACATTCACAGAAAAAAGAGAAATGACGATCTTCACTAGAGTGAGAATGACATAGTACAAGTAAGAAAAGTGAAACTCTTACCTCATAATACAACAAATAAACCCTTGCTCTTAACCCAAAAAAAGGCACAAGCCCTTCGCTTCCGCCATAAATTTGCGAAAAAAATCCACGATCTGGGATTATACAAAATTTTAATCGGGTTCGAAATTTACGTCGAATTATATCAAAAAATTCAAGACAATCTTTCACTGAGTATAGTCACATCTCACTGTCCAAAACAATTTTTAGTGACCAGCAACAACAATTCTACAGAGGACAGATTTTTTGTCCATCTACAAGAAAGATCAACCGCTCCGCTAATCTTCAACACCAGGGAACCCCTCTTCCCCTTTCTGGAATCCCAGTCAGAAGTCAGTCAACTAATCTCAAAATAAATATTGCAAGCTCATGGATTCAGGTAATGTAGAGACTGCCCGATCTGTAGGATCAAAAAGGTCAAAGAAACTGCTACTGATGTAGTGATCCAAACGAATCCTTCATAATCTCGGAGCGCAAAAAACCGAAGCAAGAGATATCATGTTCCAAGGGTTGCAACTTTCAGGGCTGGCTCATGGATCGATTCCTCGGACTGCAAAAAGAGAGAAAGAAAAGGAAAAGGCGAGATACGGACGAAGAACCGTGCTAATAAATGGTATGAGATGAGATTTCTCTCAAATTTTCCATTTCCTTGGACTTCGATGCAGTTGGATCGGCCATTCTGCAAATGTGCAGTTGCACTCTCTGAGGAATTCTTTGAATGCTGATTCCTCGGCGAGGTGAGCCCTCGAGAGTCATGGCAACAGAGGTCAGAGACTACCGAGCCAAAAAACGAACAGGGCTTAGGTAGACCGCTCGATGGGCAATTGAGCTGGGCGAGTACGATTTGGAACTTTACCATACCACTACTTCAAAGGGCAAGCTTTGGGCGACTTCATCTTGAAAAAGAAAAGAACAATCAGTCTGGATTAATTAAGAAATTAAGCATTTTGCTCATAATAAGATGTTAAACTCTTCTTCTTCGATTTTTTTTAAAAGAAAAGAAAATTTGTAATTGGATGCATTTTTCTTTTTAAAAAGATGAATTATTTACGTCATCCGTAAATTTAACCAATGATTATTTGGTACTTTAGTGAAAAGTTTTACGTCACATGTTTTTCTATTCATTAAAATATTTATTTTTAAAAATGATGGGACACTTCTTGCTCACATGACAAACAATTATTTTTACTAAAAAAGACAAATAATTGTCGACCAGATTCATCATGTCATCTATGAGATCGATTCACTTAAAAGTTTGTCATAATTAATGATAAAAAAAAAGTATAATTAAGAAAGCTTTTTCCTTATTAGTTGATCTATCTTGAACTCAAATTACTGATAAAACTCAGAAATATCACCTAGCTTAGGTGTATCCATCTATACTATTATATGCAAATGTTTGGGAGGTTTGATGTCCTTTTGTTTTTCACATTTGCTCTCAATATAATTTACATATTAAAATTTATGACATGTATATGATTTCTAAATTAAGGGCAAAATAATAATTTCGGTTTACCCCATGCATGCAATTATAACAGTAAAGATATTTCATTAACTGTTCAGATTCCATTATCTCACTCCATATCACTCATATCTACAATTTTAACTGTAAAAATCTGTCATATTTTTGAACCGATAATTTAAAATTATAAAAATAAAAAAGTTAAATTGGTATAGTATACAAATAAAAAAAATTGATAATGTTCTACTTATTAGTATAGCTTAACAAATTTTAAATGGATTTAATTGTAATAAACTATAAATAAAAGATATAATCATACAAATTCATTTCAAATTTTGATATTTATTTTTTTCTGTGCATAGTGCAAATCTGTGTCTAGTTTCCCTTTTATGAAAGCTTCTACCAATTATTCATTGTATCGATTAGCAGTTTAATCAAACGATTCATAATTAATAATAAAAACTTAAAAATTTTATTAATTCGACGATTTATAATCACTTTACTCGTGAGCGATCCAATGATTAATCGGCAGAAAATCCCCTTACTCCAGTTGACCTTTGATTTCCATGCCCTAGCTAACTGTTTTATCTCTGAATTCCATGCCCTAACTGTTAAAAGTACAGTGAGAAGGAAAGGGGTCTCATTTACGATTCCTCCCGCTCATCTCTCCGCCTTGCCGGAATCAATCCCCCCCTTTCCCTCCCTAAAACCTCTTCCCCTTCCTCTCAGTTTCCTCTCTGCTTTCTTGGGCCAACCCCAATGGATCCCCCACCTCCTTCCTCCGGCTCAACCGTTGCTGCGGCAAGCACAGCCGCCATTCCCCCCGCCGCCGCTGCTGCTGCTGCTGGCCCTTCCCGTTTGCTCGCCACTGCCCACATACACAACCACCCTTCTTATGACGACGTCGGTCTCCTCTTGCTCTGTTCTTCAGTTGTTGAGTTCTTGTTTGGCTGTAATTTGTTGGTATTGTCTGGTCCCTTCAGTTTTTTTTAGAAGGAAATGTTGTTCTCAGATGATATTTGCAGCTGTATCGGCGATGGAGTCGGCCACCGGGCCGAGCACGAAGATGATATCGGACTACATAGAGCAAAACTACCGAGACCTGCCCCCAAACCACTCGGCCTTGTTGACCCACCACCTCGATATCATGACAGAGAGCGGCCGAATTGTCGTGTCCCAGAGCTCTTACAGAGTTCCCAAGCCCGAAGGCTCAGGCCACCCGAAGAGGGGCCGCCCGGCAAAGACCAAACTGGTCTCTAACCCTGCTCTCTCTGATGACAAGGCGTGGAAGACAGATGAGGTGGCAGAGCCCAGGCTGCCTAAGCGGGGACGTGGACGAGGCCGCCCAGCTAAGGTGCGGGGCAGAGGGCCAGTGGAGGAGGCAGCTCTGCAGGGCACGCCGAAGAAGGCCCGGGGAAGGCCGCCTAAGGTGACTATGGTCCCCTTTGCTGGTGAAGATGCGGATGCAAAGACTGGCATTGGACCTCAGGACCAGCCGGAGGTGACGGTCGGTAGAGTCAGGAAGTCGGCTGTTAGGCGGCGGGGACGACCTCCAAGGTCCAATGCGACTACTGCTGCGCCTACTGACCAGCCCAATCCAGTAATGCTCTGAACTCCTTTGCTCCATGGATGTGCTGCTGGGTTATTGTTTTTCGTTAATTATGGGCTGCCGACATGAAAGAGTTTCAAGAATGAAGGGCATTGATAAAAAGATGTGTATATGTATATTTATAGCAAGCATTTTAGGGATTGCTGGGCCAAGTGGATTCCCTCCATTGTTTAGGAAACGGAACTAAAATAGCCAAAATAGAAGATGGTTGTTACCTTGATAAAATCTGGTTATGCCTCCAATTCCAAAACCTTTACCTGGAAGGAAAAATCCTAAAGTTTTGAATAGTGAAAACGTGGTTTCAGTTTAGCGGCGATTTCTTGATATCAAATCATAGACTTAGCTATTACTAGCATCAATCTGGGCAATCTGGATTTGGCTGAAACTGAAGTGAGGAAATGTAGAGGGTTCCTAGAGGTTCGTTAGCTTCGCAAATGTTTGATGGAGGAGGTTCCTTGGTATGGTGGTGGTACTTACATGGCCTAGCAGAGCTTGAGTTATGGGTAATATGGGAATGCAGAAGCAGTAAAGTAATCTTGGCTGCAAAAGCTACTCTGATTAACCTAGGTAAATAATGAAAAAACAAAGAACATTCCTGTTAGTCTGAAATAAAAATGAGTTTTCATGATACTGCACTATAATTTGTGTTAAAGTAGGTTATGATACATTTTCAGACGAAAAGAATGGCTAGAAATGATGACCGAGGTCCTGTGGAAATAGCATGCTGTTGGAAACAGTTTTCAAGGTGACCGATGTAGGAGCAGTTCAAAGCAAAGCCAGTGTCTGCTATTTCCACCTCAAAGGCCAGTTTTGAGGATGTGCTTGAAAATACTGAAACGCTCTTCCCATTGTCTGAAACCGTTTTGTCAATCTACAATGTTGAGAACTTTCTCTACAATGTACTATCAGTGGTTAATGATCTGAAAAACTGTAATGTCGAAACCACAGCTCAGACTGTTTCTGCTGATTATAACTCGTTTATGATCATTTTCTTGGGCTCATGTTTGCATCTTATCTTCTTCTGTGTGTAGAGCGGTCCATCCGCAGCATCTGTTGCAGCTATGCACGTGCATGGTCTCGAATATCAAATCCTGCGAAAGAAAGTGGAAATCATCGTGAGTTCATCTTTCTCACACTCCATGTTTAACAATTTCTCCAAGTAGTTTTTCATCAAACTCGAGAGTCATGTGAATGCACATTTTGCAGCAAGGGAAGATCAAGGATGCCGTGGCTGTTCTCAAGGCCCACTTTGGCAAAGGCTCAGATGATGTAACTTCTGCCATCAGAGAGCTGGAAGCAATCGCAGCAATGGACATGAAGGCATTTCAGATGGTGGATTCTAGCTAAGGACTGTGACTTTCTTAGCACAGACAAAAGAGTTAAGAGATAGGAACAGGGAGGATTGATTGAGCTATAGGTGTACCGGTGTTCTAACACGACTTAACAAATAGAAGAACCTGTAAAGTGGCAAAGGTGAGATATTGTTCCAAGTCCTCATGGTAACATGGTATAGGATTGAAATGTGAATAAATGAGAGATGTTTCTTTTGGTTCGACTTCATGATGAACCTCAGTTGATCTCAATAAAGATGTCGAATCTTTTCCTTACCGCATTTTTGTCAAGTCTACCATGATTTGTTGTCATTTCGACTATGGGTCATTTGCTGCCTATTATTCATAGTTGCATTATTTGGTCAATCTCGAATCTGAGTGTTCGAATCCAGTAGATATCTGCTACGTTTGTGACATACTTTGATGGCCTTCTCCACTCCGAGGCAAGATACACATTATCCCGGGGGCAACATCGAAAAGGAGATAAGCTTGGCTCAGTTGTCGATCGTGCCATTTTCCAAATGATGCAGACATCGATGATGTGAAATTATCGCGACAATTTTGTTTAGGTACCTTGCTGATAAGTCATCAATTCCAAGCAGTTTCGGTTGCTTAGTGATGGCTCCATGGACGCAGAAATTAATCTCTGTTCTCTTCTCCCCTGCATCCATTGGCTGAGAGATCATGATGCATGGGTTGATTTTGTCTGTTCACAGAATTCGAATACAAAAGCTTATTTAGAGGGAAAAAGACAGTTGGAGCGCTTATCGACTACAGTCGAGTCGATTTTTCTTTTCATGAAGAAGGTAGCAATACCGACAAGATTTTCAAAGTTTTCTGGAGCAGAGTCCAAAAGAAACAGGGGAGGAAAGTCACAGAGAGCTGCTAAGGAAGCGCTGGTCCTGATCGAGACTGATCAGATGAAGAAGAAGAAGCAAAGGCATCGGTGTGCGATTCCGGACCACAAAACAGAGCGCCCACACGATGAAAAGTAGACGGGAAATTTTCAGAGTTCAGTTTCGTGAAATTTCTTTCTTTTTTTTTTTAATATAACTGATATATTACGTGATAGTACTGATGTGATATTACGATTCAATTAAATCAAATCATTTTTAAGATTATTTTTTCCTAAAAATAGTTTAATTTAATTGGCTCATGATACCGTGGACACTGACACGTGACATGCTCGTTTCACGCAAAGACTCTCTCCATTGGATCTTTCGTCAATTCTTTATAGGATAATTTCAGTGAAAGTTTTATATGTTTGATATTTTTAACAGTCGATTTCTATAAGTTTGAAAGTGATTAATTCAGTCTTATAAGATCAGTCTCATTACACTTTTAGCTCGAATCATCACTATTTTACCGACGTTGACTTCACACTTAGAACGGTGACGATTAAGACTAAAAGTATAATGTGACGATTAAGACTAAAAGTATAATGAGACGATCTTATAAAACTGAATTAATTATTTTCAAACTTATAGAACTTTACTGTTAAAAATAATAAATATATAGAATTTTCAATATTATTTTTCCAATTCTTTGTTATTCCCTACCTTTAATAAATAATTAAATATTATTAAAAAAATATAAATACCAAGCAAATAAAATAGATTATCGATGAATTAGATTAATAAAGAACTTCTCAACACCAACCTGAGATTGATACAGTAATTCCCTCACTAAACTTCTAAATGTATAATTCCAGTATCAATCTTTAAGTTAGGGATCGATAGAAATTTTTTCAAGATCTCAATTCGATCATAAATTAGTCTCGATGTGCATTCTCAAAACGCGGAATGCTCGCGGTGGAAACTAACAAAAACGACCTTGTTGATTCCCACTTATCTGACCGTAAGCCACAACAATCGCCTACGAACGAAGGCTGTGCTATTGGTAGGAAGTCTGAACGAACCCAGAAGGCGAAGAAGAAGCGGGGGAATCCGTGGCCGACCTCATCAAATGGGAACAGTAATCGACTCCCACTTCCTAGCCCTCACCGCCATTATCACTGTGAGTCCATACGCTGCCCTTCTTGAAGAATCATCGGCGCGGAGTCGTTAATGTGCCGTGTCGGACTGATTCGGGTTCGTCTCTGGTCCAGGTGGGGTACCAGCTCCTCTTCTTCGTCATCACAGCTCTTCTCAGGATCGATAAAGTCACCGACTTTGCCGGTAAGTTCCGTCCTCTCGTTCCTGGGCACTGAAGGTTGAGGCTCTTGACTGCGATGTTTACGTGAATAATTCGAGTAATTGAGATATGCCCTCTATGCTCTTTGCTTCAATTCTTACTGAAAATTGGGTGATGAGGAGGAGCTGCTGCTTTACATCATCTCAGGGAGCACGAATTTCGTGATCATAGCTGTGCTGACTCTGATTTTGAAGGGGACTTGGCATTTTAGACAGGTGATTCCTTAATCTGAAAATTATTTGGTGCGTAATTTCCTATGATTATCCAAGTCTTGCACCCATTTGTAGAATGAACTGGTTTTAAAAACAAGTTTTTAGCTAATCAATCGCTGTGTGTCATTGCATACAGACTTCAATTGATCTTATTCATCTTTCTGGTTATGCGATTTATTCAATGTACAGTCAAGTTTTGCAGAAGACCTAAACAGATACCTCAGAATGCAGAAATGGGATTTGCACCTTCCTGCTCTTAAATTGGATGATCACTGGTTGACGCTGCACTGTTTTATATCTTCTTGCAGTTTATGCAACATGTTATTCTACATTTAGTTTATTAGCACTGTGTTCGGTAATCTCGATCGTATGTGTGCTTGTTTCAACAGGTAAACGAGCCGAAGAACTTAGCCAGAAATGAGCTGAGCTAGAATTGTTCATTCAACTTGCAAGATTTTCCTTTTATGCTCCGTTTTGCTGCTGCATTTACAGGTCGTCTTGACTTCGCTTGTTGTGATCTGGGGACTTCGATTAGCACTGTTTCTGTTGATGAGGTACGTATGAGAAGTTCTTTCGAAATTTTTTTTTCCTTGAACTTTACGAGTTACAGACTGAATCGCTGAGGGAGAGATAGGAATGCAGATCAGAGTGATCTGGGTCTGGTAAAATATGCTGTTTTTGCCTACAATCTCATTCTAATCTGCGTGTTGCTGCGGTCAGAATTCTACAGTGGGGAGAAGATCGTCGCTTCGATGACATGCGCAACAACATCGGAAAATTGGCTGGTTTCTGGTCATTCCAGGTTAATGCTCGTTCGTAAATCGTGATGATTAACATGACACATTTACGCCTATGTTAATGGACTCGCTGCATTTTCCTTTTGGCAGGCTGTCTGGGTCTGGACTGTGAGCTTACCCGTAACAATAGTGAATGCGAGCAGCAGAGACCCTCCTCTTCAGGCTAGAGATATAATAGGATGGATCATGTGGTCGCTCGGTCTTCTGATCGAAGCCACCGCCGATCAGCAGAAGCTGTATTTCAAGAATGCCCCTGAGAACAGAGGGAAGTGGTGCAACGTCGGGGTGTGGAGGTATTCCCGACATCCAAACTACTTCGGAGAGGTGGGCACGCTTGATATTAGGCTCGTGGATTGATTCAACGTTGGCTCTGAGTTATTACCACATCTGATCAGTTTTGGTCTCTTGCTCTTGCAGATTCTCCTCTGGTGGGGGATCTTTGTCGCATCCACGCCGGTGCTGGATGGTGCCGAGTGGCTCGTGGTTCTCGGGCCAGTCTTCACTACCCTGTTGCTCCTGTTCCTCAGTGGGATTCCTTTGCTCGAGGTCGAGCTTTCAGTCTCTGAAGATTTTTCTTAGTAGATTCATCACTATCTTCGGTTTCCTTTCCGGGAAGTTCCTAACGTTTGTGTTTGCAACGAGAACAGGTATCTGCTGATAAGAAATTCGGGAACGTGGCTGCATACAGGCAGTACAAGAGAACAACCAGGTTAGTTTCTTATTCTTTCCTCTCTTTTTTTTCCCGATCGTCGCCTAATCGTCCTCTGTTCTGCGAGTTAAAGCGAAGTTCCGGTCTCCTGTCTCAGCCCTCTGATCTTGCTTCCCCCCGTTATTTACGGGAGCTTACCGCCATGGTTCAAGTCGACGTTCCTCTTCGAGTTTCCGATGTACAGTCGAAATCTTCCCCAGGAAGAACTCTGGTGAGAACACAACACAACCTTTCACATGAACTAAACTCGATTACACTTATTCCATAACCCAAACCAAACTCGCGACATCTTTTTCCGTTCAATTTGTAATGCATTTATCATCTTTGCAAGGTATAGAGAGAGCGGGACAAGGATGGGCAATGAAGCAAGGATGGATTAGTTGCTTATAGGTCATTGAATTGGTCGGTTTTTCATCGTTTAAGACTTCTCTGACTCCCGCTTGAAAATTCGAGTTTGTTTGTTTTAAACCTTATGGAATGCGAACCATCGATCCAGTCACTGAGTGTTGGGGAAGTCAGGGAGATTCTGAAAGGACAAAGGGAATGTGAAAACACGATATGAACGGATAACATATTTACAATCAGTAAATGTTCTCTGTGATGTAAGTACAATTCTCTAGGTAATTCGTGCTATATAATCGGGCGAGAAAATTTGCAGAAACAACAGCCCGGAGACTAGCTGCCTCAGACAAGCAGAGGCAAAGGAATTCATCAAAGGAAAATGGTCATAAAAGTACTGTGATGATTTAGATAGCGGAATTGTTACTGAGGTTTTCCAAGGATATCACTGCACCGGACTGGTTCGACGGTCCAGAGTGGGACATGAGAATGTAAAACACCCAGAAATGAAGACATACCAGGTAAAGAATTGCCCATATTTTGGCTGTCGGGTTTCTCCTGAGAAAGACAGCACCAGCCAAGAATATGGAGTCCAGCTGCCGAACCAGTGATCCGATGTGCTCCCTCCCCGAGCGGATTTTGTCTTGTAGAGAGTGCCTTGGTTTGGAATCGAAGGGGTCCCAGATTCCCGACTCCACGTCTCTCAACGTGACATTTGAAAAGCCGTTCACGTCTGTTGCTGAGTTGCTCTCTTCCAGCAACCTTGAGACTGCCTGCATACCAATCAGGGACAAGAATGAATTACGGAGTATAACTTTCAATCAATCAAATATCACGGGACACCGATTGCTGAATTAAAAGCTTACCTCCATCCGAAAAACAAGAGTTGCCTTCTCCGAGGATAAAGCCTCCACCTGAAAGAACACAGATAATCACTCGGTTCACAGAATTCGGTTAAATATCTATCAAGTTCTCAGGGGGAATTGTCACTAATGTCAATCTTTCATGCTTGTCTGAAAGTTCCCATATGGGCACTACGAGAACTGGTATTATCAGAGGATCTTCCTGCTAAGAAAGCAGATATATGCAGCTGAACATATCGTGAAATTGAATCTTGGCAATGTTTGTCAACTCTGAGGCGGAAACGGAGTGGGGACTGTCAAGCACCTTTATAACCAGATTTTAAAGAGCAGACCTGAGCTTGTTTCTGAATTAGATGGTCAGTCAATTGGCAAAGTCTTCGCTTGAGTTCAATTTCTACTTCTGTTGGTTCTTCCATCTCCTTCCTTGTCAGTTCAATATTTGCCTCCAGACTCTGTGCCTGAACATGACAAGTAGATCATCAAGTATTCCGTTGAGAGAAGACCAATACTGGAACAAAGCTGCAGCATATGGATAGGAGAAAGAAGAATTCATTTTCGCCTGTCACCTTCTCCCTTCTTCCAAGAAAAACAATGGAAGGGCAGGCCAAAGTATAGAAAATTTTGAATAAAAGAGAAATCCATAATATGTGATGGAAAACATTACAAGACCTGCGTCCTTAAATCTATGGAACAAGAGCAATTCGTTCGGGTTAGGGATAATATCAATTCACATCCAGAAAACAAACCTTTTCTAGCAATTTTCCTAGTTTGTCAGAGATAAAAGTATACTCCACTTCAAGTAGCTCTCGTTCAACTTCAATTCCCCTTGCAGTTGCTAACTGCTGCAACGATGTTGTAGGATGATCAGAGCTGGAGATTCTCCTCTTCATTTCTGCAGTGGAATAAGGTTTCAAGATACATTACAGAGCACCAACATGAGAAGTAAAACAACCAGAAAAGATATGTTAGATGAAAGCAAATTTCAACAAAAAGCTTCGAGTATGCTGTGGTGATTATTACAGAGAAAGACTAGCCAAGCCAAAGATGGATTGGATCATGAACTGAAAATTAATGGCCAATGTGATTTAATCTATAAGAACAATTAGCATTCAAATTCAAATAGAACAAATAGAAGACCGGAAGACTTCTTTTCTACAACTGTACGGAAAGCTACAGATGTACATCAATCTATTTCATTTCAATCAATACCATCACAAACATCAATTTCCTAATAATTCAAAGGCAAGCTCCTGCCAGAATGAAATCTTAGAAGCACAAGCAACTTGCAGATGGAAAGAGAAAGTTCATGTTCCTTGTTAGGAATAAGATAGACATATTTCTCCCAATATACCTTCATGTGATACTTCTTTTAACTCAATTTCTTGCCGAAGTTCTGCTACCCTCTTTACCTGTTCAACAAGAAAATGCAAGCATAGAAAACACCAGAACATATGGAGTTAAAGTATACTTGTCTGGATGGTTATAAAGCACATCAAAAGCCAGCAAGTTAGATCTGCAAAGAGTATTCTACCTCTATTTCAAGATTCCACTGAGCCGCTGCTAGAGATTTTGCAAGTTCAACATTTGCAGTCTGCAACCACATTTTACTTTAGCAATGATGAAACCAGCGGAAATTTATTCACGATCCCAACAGATGCAAAAGGGAAGGGAAGACAGCTGTTGCTATGAATTTTTCAATTATTGATTATGCAATTAAATGACCAGGAATTAGTTGCAATACCTCAAGTTTAGCTAATCTTGTTAGGGCTTCCATTCTAGTGTTATTGTGCTTCTGCTTCTCCTGCTCAACAGCTTCCATAGTCTCAATCATTATATTCTGCAGCTCTGAAGCCTGAAGCAAGAAAGATCACCAAGGAAAGAGAAGCAAGATTAAGAATCAACATCGTCAAGAAAACAATAATCATAAGTAGACAAGTCTATAGAATGGTTTATGACCTCTTCAGCCTGCTGCTTTGCTCTCTCCTCAATTATTTTCTCCAAGCTCTGCTTCTCTCCCTCAAGCCTTGCAATCACGTTCTCACGTTCTCTGATGGCCTCTGCAGCCTTAGCTGCTGCTTTCTCAGCAAGAATCTTCTCTCTCCTCCTCCTCCTCTCCTCCCTCCTCCGGCGTTCATCTTCACTGTCAGAGTCAGAAGTTGAACCAGATTCGGTCTCAGACTCAGAACCAACATCACTTCCTGGAGGAATGTTCTTGATGTCACGAGCAATATTCTCTTTCATAACAACATTGGACTTGTCTCCTCTTCCTCTGTTGCTCTTGAGCCCATTGTTATTGCCATCAAGGGCCCCTCTAGATTTAGGTGACACATTGCTATGTCCTTTACCCAAATCAATTTCTGCAGAGCCATTGGTGACCAAGGGTTCAGAAAAATCATCCACTTGTTTCAAATTCAGCTGCCAACCATCTCCCACATTTTCCTCATCAGTTACTGGCTGCATAAATCTTCTCCTTATATCTCCCGGATCAGATGATTGACGGTCCACAAGTTTTCCAGGATTTTCGGAATCAGCCTTCAAATTCATCCCAGCAGAATCAGCGTCTTCCCCATCAATCTGTTTTCCATTTACCTTGCTATCCCTCAAATTGCTTGACCTCACACTCGATCTTGGAACCTTATTACTGTTGCTCCTTTGATTTCTCTTCAGCTCTGACGACAAAGAATTCGAACTCACACTCCCTGGCCTCCTGGAGTTGCTCTTTGCAGCATGAATTCCAGAAGCCCCAGTACTCCGGTTGACTGCAGAAGGGCTCGTAATCTCATTTGAAGAACCCAACAACTCAGTCCAATCGCCATCATTAACTGCAGATTTACGACTTGGAGAACTGGATGTGCTAGGGATCTCACTATTTCCATCTCGGTTACTAACTTTACTGCTGTTCGAGTCTGTAGATAATCTGACGCCATAATCATAGCTGTCCGGTGCCTTCTTCTTCAATTGATCCTTCAAGGGGACGCTACCACTTATTTTTGCAGAAGTGCCAAGGCCGACATCATCAGATCGAGGCCTCTCATTCTTCCCAAGCGACTCAGCCGCTTGCTTATCGATCTGAGCAATCAGATCAACAGCATTACAGTTAAAACAGTCCAGATTTGATCTCCACTGGAAAACTAAACAGCAACGCAGGATAAGGGTGCGAGTACAACGCCAATAGGAGCACAAAAGCGCAAGCATTGCTCAATTCATTCTTCATTGATATGAAGCAAAAGCAACACAGTCTTAAGAACCATAACAATTTAAATCCATGTGCCATTCAGATCGAATTCACTAACACGATTAGCCGCCCACAAGGGAAAAATCTCAGCTATCCGATACAGAAACAAACGGGAGAGACAGAATTCGTCCTTGATAGCTCCCCTTCTAGAACCGAAAGGCAGATTCTGCGGCCAGAATGAGAATAGAAGGGGAGAATTACCTTTTGAAGTATCGTCTCCGCAGCTTTGAGCTTGGAGGTGAACCAATCCGACATCCCGATCCTTCCTTTTGCGCTATCTTTCGACCAATTCTGCAGCTACAGCGAGCGCGAGAGAGAGAGACAGAGAGACAGAGAGAGATCAGTCACTGAGTCGGAAGACCGAATTGGCCATGGCGCATTGGAGCGAAGCTCGCCGTTTCAACGAAATAGAGTTGCATTGCAGCAGAAGAGAAGAACGGGAGAGAGGACGATGTGAGAACAAGATGTGGAGCACTAAACTTACAGACCGGTGAGATGAATGTATCACAGACAACGTCAAGGGCACGCGGAGACTTTACCGCCGACGACCGGATCCCTGAAGAGCGATGGACGGTGGCGATCTAGTGACGTTCACCCACGAATTAAGTTGGGGAATTCTGTCACCGTTCATATATGAAAGCAGATAGAAACGTGAGGGGTCCTCTTCGCACGTGCCCGACTTAGACAGGCCAACAAACAAACCGCCCGGGTCATCACGGTTCGCCAAAACAAGACCGGTAGACTTTTAGATGTACATAGGCATTTAGGCATGGTAAACTGTGTCGTATTGTGTTCAAATATGTCGTGTCCAGACGTGTTTGGGTTAGAAGCGCCCAATTACCTAGACATGATACATTTATTTTTTATATTTAAATGCGTTTTTTGCATCTAAACCTTGTCTAAACTAGGTTAACTAATTTAATATAGAATGTCTTCGATATATAATTATCTTATAATAATACACGGCACAACTACTAAAATAATTATATTTATAGATAATTAGTATAATAAATAAGTAACATTAATTAATTACATAATATTTAATAATAATGAAACATGTAATATATGTAATATTTCACGTATCATATAACTTTTATATATAAATATATTAAATAGGTCGAATGTTTATATAAAAATATTGAAATAAATACATTTAATAAACGTGCACTATCAAGTTACACAAGTTCAACCCACTGAAACATGTTTATTGTTCGTGTCTAAACATGTTCATGACTGAATAGACTTAACTCAAACCCGCCTAATTCTTATCATGTCGTGTAAAAAATTTCCAAACTTAGCATTGTAACTCTCATAAAAGAATCTATTGGCCTAGGCCAAGGCCCAAGTAAAAGCCCATTGATAAAGCCCAACACATATTTGGTCCACCATCTAGTAGTCCAGGAAATACAGAAACTCAGAATCTTCTGCAAATGTAAATGCTGGTTAAACTCGCTCAATAAAACGAAGCTTCCCCCGATTTCTCCTTTGATGTAGATAGTGTTTTGGGGCATCCGTCGGTTGTCGGCTGAAGCAAGAAGGCAACTATTTGGGCAATATCTTCTCGGACATTCTCTGCTGTCATCTCAACCTCAATCGTTGCAGCATCTAAAGAATCAGATGACGTTTTACAGATGGCCACGGAACCAGCCACCGTGGGACGTGTTCTAGCAGCAGCAGCAGCCCCAATGGAGGCTAAGAGATATTGGCACTGATTCTGTAAAGGACGCGGGAGGCTTGAAGTGAAATACAGTGGAACAGTGCTCCGGCTGTTATGCTTGCGCATTGTGCTGATATGAAGAGTACTCTTGAACTTGCACGAATTGAAGAGGCCGGTTTCCTTGTGTTTGTGTCCGTTCAGTGGTCGCAACAAAGTTTGATTTGCTCGAAAACACTGCGTTTTGAGATCCTATTTTCTTCCATGTGTTGAAGCCACTGTTGAAAAAGGATTGTAGGGAGGCTTGCATATTATTCAGGATGCCAGTGGAAGCTGGTCACATCCTTGAGGCTGACGAGGCATCGACAGACCTCCAACATCGATGCTGATCCAGTATCTAGATTCTATGACATTCTGATGTTCAAACTAACAGGGATAATATAGTTTCAACAGACAATCATGGGAATAATCTTAAGATGCTGATCAGTGTTCATGTAAGAAGATTTACTCCACATGTCACAGATGTGGATGATCGGAGCTGCGACCATCGGAATCATAATAAGTCAATGATCACGATTCAGGAATGTTCATCGACACAAATGATGTGAACTTAATGGTGACCGTCGATTTAATACGAAGATAGTGGAGAAGGAGCAGACGGTAAGGGGATCGCAGAGATGAAAATATTGGACACAGGAGCTAAGATTTTGATTGAAACGTGAAACTATGAGTTCTTTATTGAATTGGTGAGATGATGGAGCGGTAACAAGACTTTCACTACTGATCAGGACAGTCAAAGCTAATCTAATCAATTCTGCAGTTAGCAAAAGAATTCGAAGAGTTGTTCCATCAGGAGATTGAAGCTAGATTTGAGTAGAATCGCAGGCCTACACATCATAGAGAATTTGGCAGAGTTGCAGATCTGAACTTACGGAGCAGAGCCGTTGGCAATGGAGCCGCTGCTCATCATCTTCTTGAATTCGGCGTAACTGACGTTGCCGTCGCCGTCGGAGTCCACGGAGCTGATCATCCTCACGCAGTCCTCGACGGAGCAGCCCATGTTCAAGCGGTTGAGCACCTGATGCAGCTCCGCAGCGGAGATGAGTCCGTTCCTGTCCCGATCGTAGAGATCGAAGGCGTCACGGAGGTCGGACTCAGCGGAGGAGTTGGAGCGGCAGAGGGCGGCGAACTCCTCCAGGCTTATGAAGCCGTCGCGATCGGTGTCGATCTCCTCCATCGCCCACTGGATATCATCCGGTGATGGGGCGAAGCCCATGGCAGAGAGGACCTACCAATTCGCAAGTCACGTCACTGGATCACATCGAAATACAAATTCATAACAAACATTTCACGGGTGAAATTAACACCGCCGGCTAGCAACCTGAGAGAGTTCAGTGGCGCAGATCTTGCCGTCACCGTTGGTGTCGAACTGGTTGAAGATCTTCTGTAGCTCGGCGTCGGTCATGTTTTGGAGGTGGAACGAGGTGGAATTTCTGTTTGCGCCGGCACCGTTAGTGGCGACAGGCTCCGGGGTTTGAGTTGCCGACATGGTTCCGGTAGCTCGTCTCCGGATTCGGTTTTCCCTACGGAGGAGAATCTTAGATGGAAAGCGTGAGGGAGAGAGAGAGAGAGAGAGAGAGAGAGAGTCAAGGTTTCCAACTCGGGAAATGAAGCGAGAGAGAGAGAGAGAGAGAGAGAGAGAGAGAGAGGAGAAGAGAAGCGGAACGGAAATGGTTAGGGGGCGGTTGGCCGTACGGTAGGAGGGAATCTGTGGGGCCCAATTGATGTTTTGGGCCTTATTGGGCCGCCTGGGCTCAAGCCCGTAATCGATAGCACAAACCGCTCCAATTCACATGCTTAAGCCTACGATATTAGCACCCTGGGCATGTTTTTTTTTTTTTTTTTTTTTAATATCCAAAATCTAATAGGTAAGCCCATCTGTAAAGTTATCCCGGTGGTCAGTGCAAGCATTGCTCGGGTTGTCTGGAAATTCGATAAGTCACCAACAATCACCGTGTGCGTCACGGCAAAGCAGTCCTGTGCAGAGTACAATCGAGTCAATCGAGTCGATCTATCAGACCAGTCAATTCAGATGAGCTGGGGTTGTTTTACATGCTGTTTACACCGATGATGATCAAGATAGTTTTACGCTGACGGTATGAGATGGTGGAAATACCATTTTCTTTCCACATAACCATCTATTAAGTGTGAGTTCTACATTAGTGAACTTATTGAAGCAACCAATGACCATCTAGTCCTCATGGCAAGATTCAAGGATGAATTTAGGAGGTGCGTCCGGACAGTTCCCTTTAAACTCAGGAAAACCTACAAGATCCGGTCCAAAATTTACTGTTTTATCTATTTTTATTAAATTATCTTATTTCATTCTCTAAAATCTGTCTCCTCACAAAATTCATCGTTAAATGTCCCTGCCCTTTCCTTCTCAAATAAAGCGCACAACACTGCCCATAACGAGGAAGTCTTCGGTGCATTGAATACACTAGATGGCAATATTAACGTTGTACATTTATATAATTAGAATTTAACATATAATAAATAATTATATAATTATAATTATTAAACTTTTAAAATCTAAGAAAATATAACAAATAATGAATGAAAAATTTAGTCAAGACTTAACATGTCCGAATCCTGGATAGGTCCTTTTCACGCGTTGTGTGTCTGTACGTAAAGCATGTCGGCTGCCTTTACAGCTAGGAAGCCAGTGGCGTGCAATTCTAGTGTTCTTTAGGATCCTACGTTTCTGTAACATTTTCCTTTTCCTATTTGTCCTACCAATGTTCAAAATTACCATAACGCCCTAACTAATTTAATTCGAGTAGAGTTAATTTAATGGAGGATAAAACTGCTAAAAACTGTTGTGATTCTGACAGGTAATAAGAGAAAGAATTTGATTAGTTCGAGATTTTTTTATTTTTAAATCGAGAATGATATTACTATATAAAAACTCATTTCCGAATATATATGTTACTTTAGTTGGACCGATACTAAAAGGGCCCCTAAGGTTCAAAGATTCCCATCAAATTGGTCATGAAGATGACATGACCTCTAAAATGATGTGCCTACCAACAATAATAAACGCTCCTCACGTTTGTTGAAAATTACGGAAAATGAATAGAAACGATTCTTGTTTATAAAAAAATTGAGTATTACCGTTTAATAGTTTTAAGTTTTTTGGGTTGGATATAAGTTCGGTCCCCTGTAGGCCCAACCGGATGTTTTACATAAGTATGAGAGCCAGTCGCGTGGACTCAAAAATCACCGGACCCGCTGACTCGTGGTTAGTTGCTTGCCCTTGCCCACGTACGGGAGAAAAACGTCCGGCTCAAAATCGGTGGTTGAGGGTGGGTGTTCAAGTACACTGGCTCGTGGTCAGTTGCTTGCCCTTGCCCAAGTACAGGAGAAAAATATTCAATTCGGGGTCAATTATTGATGGCGGGTGTTCAAGGATAGGTGTCAGGTGTGAACACGTTATCATGCGATGGCGGCTGTTGAGAGCGAATACCACATCGAACAATGAATGGAGTCGATCATGATTTATAAGAGATCCGGATACCACCACCATATGGTTTAAAACTCTTAGGTTAGATGTAGGCACGAGTAGATATTTTACAATGTTTGTCCATCAAGGTGGTTCGATAACTCATTCATGTGAACTTGTCTTTTGGTGCAAAATTTGTGATTAAAAAAATGTAAAACTCGAATAATTATCTCAATTATTGCTAATTAAAATAATTTAATTAATTTTTCTCACTAAATTTATTGTGAGCTGAATCATTTAAGATTTTTCTAGAAAAAAACTGCTCATAGAAGAACCAATAAAAGTCTCTGAAAAACATAGTTTAATTGATCAACCTAGTAGATGATATAAGCTTCCCATATGGATTGATAATAAGCTACCAGAACGCGCGTTCTTCTTCTAGACTGATGGGTTACACTTCATGGATCATCATAAACTATGAACCGAAACCGGACCACGACAGAGTAAGCCACAGTGGCCGGCCGTACATATGGAGACGCGTGGCCCTCTAGCGATGGTGCGGGCAGAAGGTGACCACGTAGTTGCCCCTCGTGCAGGTGGCGATGCTGGTCGGGTCGTCGTACGCGTACGAG
Organism: Lagerstroemia speciosa; assembly: GCA_037672795.1. Taxonomy (NCBI): domain Eukaryota; kingdom Viridiplantae; phylum Streptophyta; class Magnoliopsida; order Myrtales; family Lythraceae; genus Lagerstroemia; species Lagerstroemia speciosa. The sequence goes on from CM075308.1 coordinate 3,782,097, forward strand.
TACGCCCTCGGGCACGCCGTCTTGAATATCCTCGAGTACGCCGTGGGCTTGCAGGCCTGCGGCGTCCCGAAGCTCCCCGTGCAGCAGTACCTGCGCGATCACAACCGTGTGCGGTAACAGTCAATGAGACGTTCAAATTCGACTCTTACTATTAAGGGTGATCGGATCCGGGTATCCTGCAGGTTAGAATCGGAACCACTTCCTCAATTTATTACCCGAAATTTACTCGAATCCCATCGGAATCTACCTAAAACACACTCGATTGAACTGGTTTTTATCGGTTCCGATTTTACCCTTACCCAATACGACCGATTGATACATACGCAAGACAACATTAAATGCATGAATACCTCGGAGAGTTGAAGGCAGAACAAGCACTCTTACAAGCCACCACCGTGTTGTCCCTGGACCGGACCTGGAGCCCCACCGGGCACATATGGTTGAGGTCGCTGATGCAGCCGGCGTAGCTGCACTTCCCCGAGCCCCTGAACGGCGTGATCGACATCCCGAGGTTGTACCCGTCCACGAGGCTCACGTCGTAGAAGTCCTGGTCGTTCCCGAGGGTGATCTCGGCCAGCGTGGCGGGCGGTGCACCGCCGATGCCGTTGCAGTAGAGGGACCCGCCGCAGTCCCCGGTGGAGCAGCGGCCCCGGCCAGACCCATCGAAGGTGCAGCCGTGGCGGCCCCAGAAGCGGCCCGACCAGAGTGGAGGGAGGCGGAGAGTGTGGGCCTTGTTCGGGGGAAGCTTGAAGCCGCCGCGGGCGAGGACAGGCTTGCCGGCGCTGGGCTGGATTCCCGGCCAGACTGGGTGGGGGCACTTGTTGAACAGCGTTATGGTCGTGGCCGACACCTCATCTGCCCAGACAAAACAATTGACCCTTTTTCATGTAAATTATTTCCGTGATTGGCGTATTTTTGTAATTTGTGCAAGTTTATGTCACAGTGGTAATATGACAGCACCTGGATCAAGTTAAAATTTTTTTAAAAAAATTTTATAAAGTTTAAAATGAAAAAAAATAATTTTAAAATAATTTAATTTTATTAATTTATATAAATCTTATTATAGGATAATACTTTTATATATATGACTTTTTCAGTCCCATCAGTTTTTTATGGTCATAAAAGAAACTGTGACTCATTGCCCCAGTCGAAGGTGAAACTCATAATTACTAAAGCTGAAGTACAGTGGAAAAATGACAGGCCTGAGATCAATTACTTAAGAGGGGCGTTAAAGTCAAATGATAAATGTTATTTAAGATTAAATCGCATGTTAAAAAAATAAAAAGAATTTAAAAATATTAGAGGATTTCGTGTTGTTATCTATTAATTTAGTTTTTTAAATTAATATATATGAGCACGATCTCTATGGGAGGCCCACGGGAAAACATTACAGCTAAGGAAAAGGAGAATAAACTAGGATCCGAGGTCGAGAGGCAATGTCGCCGAGAAAACAGGTTTGGCACTTCTAGCACCACTCTCAACTCGAGATAACGGGTTTCCGCGCCGCGCCCACCTCAGCACATGTGCAAGGATGGATTTTGTTCTCCCTTGATTTTGTCCATATTTTGTGTAGAGTTATCACATTTCGCGCACCAAATTTTTCGTGCCTACTCTTCGGTGGAGTTTCCCACTTGAACGAACTTTCCAAATCCATCCCTGTACGTATATACATCTTTCATTCGTGTACGTATGTTGTTACTCGACATATGTCCAGTAGACGCATGTGTGCAGCAGATCTGAGGACATGGACACGAGAGATGTGCTAGAGAAGCAATGCGGGACAATGTGCTTTCATGCTTTCAAGCGGAGCCATTTCAACAGCCATGAATGCTCAGAGATAGCAGAACAGAGCACAGAATGCGCAGAAAGATGGATACCTGCGAAGTAGGAGGAGAGGAGAACGGCGAGGAGAAGGCCGAGGAGAGGCCGAGGGCTCACCCTTTCCGCCGCCATGCCGCCTGGGCTTCCGCCGGAGCAGAACGAGCTGCCCTGTTGAGCTTCTGAAGCCTCAGTGGAGAAGGTGAGAGTGTGAGTGAGCTAAGATGGTAAATTGGATACTCTCACTCTTTCCCCTGTTTTTATCGCGTTCTTCTGAAAGGTGGGGGCCAAATTAATGGTGCATTTATAGGAAAGAGTCGGACACCAATAAGGATTTCCTGAAAAATTTAACGGTAAAAAGAAAAGAAGAATTTAATACAGCCGATACTGCTTTTATTTTGTAAAATGAAAGTCACGTGTTTGATCTCACCCATAGAGCTTTATTTGTCCAATTTATTCCATTTTCCTTTTACCAAGTTTAGCTATTTGGATTGGGGAGTAAAATAATTATAAATTATTAGATTTTTTTAGTTTATATATTTAATTTATGTTATTTGATAATAATGTTGAACAATTTAATAACTGGGTCATAGAATCTCTCAGCTCTATTTGGTTGATTTCATCTTTCGATCACAGAGAAAATGGAATGGGAAATTCTTAAGTGATCTTAGTACGTGATTTGAAAAAATACTAACTAATATATGGTAAATAAATAAATTAATATTAATTACCTGAATATATATCATAATTATTACTAATTATTATAATTTGATTATTTTTTATTATTATATCATCGTGAGATATCACCATCTAGGAATTTTTTAAATGGAACATATGTGAAGGGGCTGCTATCAGCCAAGAATTAAGAGGTCGGAATGAAGTAAATGGCTGGAGTACCAAGAGGGGTTGGGCCGAGTGGTAAGCAGCTCGGTGCCGCTTAAGGAGGTCTCAGGTTCGAGACCTCACGTACGCAGACACCCCTCTTGGGAGCCTCACCCGCTATTGCCAGGCGTGCGACCCGGGGCGACCAACGGATTAGTCAAGTATGGTTGGCTGAAAGATGCCATCTCACCGCTGGTGGGGCCTGCTTGGATACCGTGGCTGGCGACCAAAAAAAAAAAAAAAAAGAAGTAAATGGCTGGAGTAAAAGTTCACCACTTTCTCCCCTCCCCGTGCTCGTCAATCACTACGACATAGAGGAGAAAGTCTCTTATGGAGCGGATAGGTATGTAGCGATACTGATATGATATTACGAGTTAATTAAATTAAATTATTTTTAGTATTTTTTTTTCGGTTAGAGTTTACATTTTTCTTTTTAGATTTTATTAAAAAAATTTTAAAAATAACTGAATCGTATTAGCTGGTGATAGTATATCAGTATTATCGCGTAGTGTACATATAGAGAGGTGTGCAACCGTATCGTTGTTGGGTAAATATTCATCTACAAATACATAATACATTCGTTATATAAAATCATTTTAAATATTGTCAGGTGCAAAAATAGTGCTTAAAAATTATAAAAATTTTACACGTCTCGTATGTCAACCCGACTCGTGGCCCATTAAGCCTAAAATCTGAAGAAAGATGCTCGATACATTGTTTTTTATCGAGTAGAGAAGAAAAAACTCGACTCGTATGTCAACCAGATTCATTGTAGTTTGCCCCTATTGCCCGGGAAAGAAAAAAAAAAGGCTTGTCTCTTGAATGAAAAAAAAAATCTATAGTTTAAAGGTTTTATTCTTGAAAAATTGATGCAGCTTAAACTAATATTAGTTTAGATTTATAAAATACAGGATCGTGCATTAAAAAAAAAAAAGAAATAATCATAAATTTTTGGGGGAGTAAATAATCAAATGGAGAAGAAATCGGGGATCAAATTGAAAATACTTTTGAGTGGGGGACAAACAGGGCGTGGAGTTCGGGGAGGTGTCAGAGGGTCGGGTTGTCTTTATCCCGGTAAAAAGAAAGCGGCCGTCCCCAGTTCACATGATCGCATCGCAGGGAATCCGAGCTGCCCGACTACCGGTCCGGGAGTGCGAGAATGTCTATACATGTGTTCTCGCTTTCCATTATTTAGAAATTGAATTAGTTCTTATTAATTGAGGTTAAGTCGGATTTATTCATTTATAAAGTAATATTCTTACAATTACGAATATTCTCCTTACTCATATTCTAGTTTTAAATCTTATCTAAAAGAATGTGACCGAACTACCTCTAGGGATGGCGATGGGCCGGTGCGGGGCAGGTATTTGGATACCCAGACCCGCCACACCCCTTCACGGGTCGAGTCGACCCATTTGTTAGAAAATTATGTAAAATATAATTTAAAATACGATATAAATTTATATACTCATAATAGCATAGTTAAATAAATTAAGAATTTACACATTTTTAATAAAATAAAATAATTATTACTCAATTTATTACAATAACAACATTCATAAATTAAGTAAAATTAATTTAAAAATATGTAATTATATAATAAATATTAATTTAATAAATGGGGTGGGGCGGGGCGGATCAATAGACAGACCTAGACCAGCCCTAACTCGTGCATGTGGCAGATCTCACTAGTCCGATTTAAATTACCATCCCTAACTACCTCAATCCATATTCTCATACATACATATATATATTTATATAAACACTAGATGCTAATCCGTGTTATGCATGATGCTTGTGATCTCAATCAAACCTACTGAAAATATTAATTAACCTATAATTTGAAAATAACTATAATTAATTTTTCATTTGATAATAATTTGTTCACACTTAAGACTATACAGTATTAAAAGAGAGAGTAAAAAAAAGTGAGAATTAAAAATAAATATAAAAAAGATAAGAGATGTAGGGAGAGAGGGGAGACCGGAGTAAGTGGTGGAAGAAAAAAAAAAGTAGAGAATTACACAAATTTACCGTCATACCCTATTTCATTACCCGTTTAAATGTCATGAATAATTCACCTTTTACACATAATGGGTAAAATAAGAAAGTTAAAACTGATATGAAAGTCATCTCACTCTTTCAATATAGTAACAGGAGATTATTGCTTTCAAAAAAGACTTTTCCATTTTACCAATTGCACCTGCAAAATCAATTTTCGACCGCCTCGAATTGGAGAGTCTTATGTGGAATGGGTATACCACATGACAGTACGTATGTGTCATCACAAATCAATAAAATTTAGTCGTTTTAAGATTTTTTTGTAAAACTCTGAAAACAAAAAAATAACATTAAAAATAACAAAATCTTTATTTTATTTTATACAATATAATCACCGTCATATGATATGTTCATTACATACAAAACTTTCTCCTCGACTGGTATAGAACAAGGGTGTATCTTTTTTTTTCTCTCATACTTCTTACTCCCTTCTTCTCTTCTCTCACCACATTTCCTTCCTTTTTTCTATAGATTTATTTTCGATTAACTCTTTTATTACCAACTCGTATATACAGATTAATTATCTCAATTTTAATTCTACAATTTGTTTTTATAACTATTTCATTTAAAAATATATATATAAATTATCTTTACTTAAAAATTAATTAGAGATAATTAGATTATCATGTCTGAATAGATATTTCTAATAATTCTTATAGCAATGACAGACACCATGCATATTAACTGGTAAATTCAAGGAAAAAAAATGAAGCCAATCAGAAGAGAAATTGACTCATAACCTAGAGGATTAAGCAATGGTCTTGTATTGTAGCATTAACAATGATAACAAAAGCTTACCAGTTATTTTTTACAGCTGGGAAAAAGGCAAAACAAAAGGAAAAAAGAAAAAATAAATAAAGAAGTTGCTCTTTTACCGACATGCGTTGATTTGAGATAGTTTGACATCTCTTTTCGTTAAATAAGATCCCGAATTTGAGTCTTGTGAATGAAAAAAATTGTATTAGGATAGCGTTACCCCTTAGTGAATCGACCTGACTCAAATCCAAATTGATTTGGGTCTATTGAGTTCTTTAATATAGTTAATATACACTGAAAAATATGTTGTTGCTCTTTTTTCATGTGCACACTATCTAATATTCAAAAATATATATAATTTTTTATTAATTTAGGTTTAATTCATATTATCCAGTGAAAGAATAAAATCCTTTTTAATGTGAATTTTCTTCCTGTAAAAATTAAAAACGAGATCTTTTTAAAGTGAAGAAATAACAAAAGACGAGCACGTAAATCAAGTTGCTCTTTTTCTTTTGATAGAAAAAGAAAAGGAGGCCACCGATCCAGAAAGAATGAGGCCAGTAATGCCGGGAACCTAGTTACCATCGCTAAGTAATATTCGAATTTGTGTGATCTCGGACCAACCAAGCAATCAGTACTACACTTGACTCCGTTAACGTAGTACTATGAAAGACCTAACATAGTCCAGAAAGTCGGTGTCCGATAAGGCGCAAGCGTAAAGAGTCCATTCTAGTAATTTTACTTAGATTAAGATTCGAAATATGTAATCTCGACCTCACCAAATTATATAAAGATGAGTTTTAATCTTGTACATTGTCGCGCATGGCGGTGTAAAATTAAGTTGCTCTCCTTTTCTGACGAAAGGATTTCCTACTTATCCAAATGGGAAAACGAAAGGGCGTCCTGGGAGCTATGATGTCGGTGAAGATAAGCTGGGCAGTGGGAGCGCATGTACGCGCCGGCTGCCGCGGGGATCACGGTCAGCACTTTCAGATTCTGCGCATGTGATTGCTGATCTCACTTCTCCGTAAAGTCCCTGACTCCACCAGTGTTGAACCGCTCTGCCACGCGCTCTTCCCGGAAGGTGGCACTGTAGATCTCTGATTTTCAATGTCCATCCCGTCGAGTCGGATTGATCTCTCTGGCTAGATCGACTCGGGGTGTCTCGATTGGCGACTGGAAAGTGCACCAACACTGTGTGAGATATGGAGAAAATCTTCAGTACGGCTGTCGCTCTCATGCCACGTGAACAATATTAACGTAATATATACGTCCAATCTGAATTTACAATACATATTTATTCAATTAGAATTCGCGGTTGGTTAGATTTTTTAATATTTCATTTTCATTTACATATTTTTTTAATTAAAACTCACTATTTATTGAAGCTTTACTTAGTGAAAATGTCTGTTTTACCCCTTCTCTAAGTAACATTCCCCTATCTTAATCATGATTTGATAAGTTTCACGTGTTAGTTAGCGACGTGTCTTGAATCTGAATTAGATATAATCAATTAGTGGACGCAGCACATACAAAAAAATAATACAAAAACCACTAAAATTCTCTCGATGCAAGTGTATTTTATTTTATTAAACTCAAATTTTTTTTTTCTGTTTTATTTGTTCCCGATTACTTAGACCTCAGGCAGGTAAGGATTTCGGGGGATGGTCACCTCGAATTTGAAAAAATCTGTGAAATCTTATACATATGTTAATAACTTTTATCGATATTTTTAATGAATTACCTTAATTTATTCCTAAAATTCGTCCATTAATTTCCTATGTTAACACACTAACAATTCCATTAAAGGTGTATGTAAGGAGAAAATGGACGTAACAGGGAAAGGAAAAGCAAGCAAGGAAAGAGAGACAAAGTGGGAAAGGAGAAAAGCAAATCACCGTAATTGATCAACGGATTGAATGGCAGCAATTATATTATATATTAATGATAATATAATATATTTGTCTAATTAAAATTTAACATATAATTAATAATTACACATATATAATTAATTACTAAATCTAAATTTTTTTAAAAAAACATAAAAAAATTCCTTGTAATTTGTGAAATTTAATTGGACGGATGTATGCATAATGGATTCTGATTAAACATATATATCGTATCAGCATTTCTTACGGATATGATCGGTCCATTAAAGACTTTCTCCATAATAGAGCCCTCGTAGAGATGGCCTCACATCTTATCATTGAAATAAAATTTCACGTTTGAATTTAATAAATTGAAAAAAATCATATTATTTGTGAAATGTTACCAATTTATGGGATCAATCGGATCGAAACCCCAAAGAATAAGGGTTCATTGGACTTCTAAAAATCAAGCGATTCAAATCGAGGGATTCTCGACACCGAGTTTAATCATCGTTATTATCCTTCTTCTGTTCTTATATTTCAAAACACTGATGACTTCCCTCGAAATCTATTGCATAAATAACCCCTAAATGCATAAAAACTGGCCTAAAATTACAATTAATTCCAAAATCTAAGTCGAGAATGGACGATTAAATCATGCAAATATCGATACGGGCAAAATCACAACAAGACTTCTTGTACCCCTAGCTCTCACTTTCTTTTTAGAATTTTTTAAATAAAATCTAAAAAATAAAAAAATCTAAAAATAACTAAATCTTATTTATCAGTGTAACCACATAAGTATTGTTGTCACAATATAATATGTTCCGTAAATTATTCTCTCCAACTTTACAACTAATTTTACGAACAATTATTCATATTATCAAACTTTACAACCAACTTACATTTTTTTCGAATATCACAATATTTTATTCCAACTCATCATCCAGAAAACATTATCATAATTTAAACATTTTCTGTAATATTAATATTTCCACTAATCTAACACTCCAACCAAACCCCCTCAATAGATCTGCCCACGAGGGACAACCTTGGTGGTGGGGCTTTGGGAGGTCTTCCAAGACCTCTCGAATTCAAATCCTCACGAGTGCATTCCTCGCGGGTGGGGGTTTTATAACCCTCAAACCAATCAAGTTCACTTGTCTTACCTGAAGCATGTAGTTTGCCGGTTATTGCATGTGTCCCAAGGAGGAGGTGTCGCAACCATCACTAATCGGGTCTGTAAGGCATTCAAATATCTCGATTATCCAAAAAAAAAAAAAAAACTCAATGGATCTGTGTTTTCTCTCCCTCTTGGCTCTTGGTCGTGGAGGGCCGAACCTCACATAGGGAAGAGCGATTACGAGGGAATCGTTGTCGTCTAACATAAAGGGTAACCCGACAATGAGCATATTAAGGTCCATATTACACGGTTCCCGTGTCTCATTTTAATATACGGAAAATTTTATTAAGCTCGAAAACATCATAACTTAGCCGTAGTTCAGTTATGTTATCACGACACGCCATGAGTGAGTGCCAAGACGTCCACGTATTATGTGCCGAGGTACTGCGACTGAATCACGACTAAAGTACGGTATTGTCACGGTACTGTACATGACTCCTATTTTATTTTTTCCTCCTCCTTCTGTTTCATTTTCTTGCACAAATCTTTGATCCAGGACGAGAAAGTCTTATATGTAACAAATATGCATGCCATGTAATAATATTAATACAGTTTCACAAACTAATATGATTCAGTTATTTTTAAAAATATTTTTATGATTTTATTTAAAAAATTTTAAAATAACTAAATTTTATTAATTATAATATCACGTACGTATCCGTCGCACGTAATAGTCTCCTGTTCCGAGACACTGCAGCCTCGTCCATCGTCACATTAAATAATTAATTACTTCATTACCAAAAAAGTGAAAAAAAGAGATTAAATAATTAATTAATGAACAGGGCACATCCCCATGGGCATCCCATTATGCCAATCAACTTTGTATGAAATCACCGCCGTTCCCAAGTTGTGTAATGTTTAAAATTCATTACGATACGATTTGATGAGTTCAAAATTTTAAATTTAAATTTTTCTACGTATTTGTGACAAAATGTCGTATTAAATAATGCCCATCCGGTCTGAATGCGGAGGCGGCCGACTTCTTAGATACTATGCTGACGGGACTCATACTAATGCCCTGGCTATTTAATGTGTCTAATGTGTTCATCGTGGTTTGTTATATATCTCGATGATAGAAGAGAAAAAATAACCAGCTCAAGGTCAGTTTATTAAGGGTGGGTACTGAGAGATAGACTTCACATCGGACAGTCAATGGAGTGAAATTCAGAATATGAAAGAATTAATATATTAATATTTATAAATTTAAGCTTTTAGGTGGATACAGACTCATCTTCCTTATATCTCCGATGGAAATTCTAGAACCTTCGCACATGTCCACTGCAATGTCGTTTCATCGAACCCCTTTTTTTAGCACGTGTAATTTAACATGCGGTCGTGTCACGATGGAGTCGCTCGAGTTTAAATTTCACGCACGTGTTTCATGGGCTAAGAACTTTTTCTCCCCCGCTATAAATGGGCCGGGTTTTGGGCCGAAAATTCTGGAGTCGTTTGATGGGCCAGAACATAGGCCGAAGCCCACTAGATCACCTGTTTAATTCAATTTTTCTTGAAATTATGAAGAACCTTATGGGCCAAGCAGAGAACGTAAGGAAGAGCACAGGAAAGGAATTTCGGGAATTTCACTGGTGAGAACCGAATTAGGAACCCTCAGTTCTAATTGGTGGGTGATATCAATATTGTATCAAATCGAATTTTCTGTGTGCGCTATGGCTATCTGTTTTTTCGGTTCTAAAAGCATCGAATTCACTCATTCCATCGATCTCCGGTTTCTTCAATGTACGTATTATTCATATGATGGAACACCTTTTTAATGTCGCAAATACGCGTATTAATCGAGTCGTGTCCAAGTATAGCAGTACCGAGACAGGTCGGGGTCTTAATAAAATTCCTTATCAATCATCAGTTACTGGAGCTTCTCTTGTGCAAGATTTTGACAGATTTGAACTTTCATGGCTAACTCCCCCTCACTGTATACATCCGCACGAAAATTCTACGGTTACCGGACCACTCAACATGTGAACAAAAACGATTATGAAACCGGTAGATTAATTTTTCTTTAATCTGCATCGTTGATTGTGAGCCGCTTGATTAAAACACGGAACGATTCAATGACTAAATTGGAAATACTTGTAGCATCCATCACAATGCTGGTTCTGATTCAGGTCCTGCTTGATTCGAAACGAAAAGAGGAAAGGATATCCATAAATAAGGGTCAGAGGCCACGTGGCAAATTTAATCCACGTGGTCCTGTCCTCAGAATTTGCCTGCCCCGGCCACTGGCCAGTCATACGACCTCTCAGTTTACACAGAAAAGGTACCATGAACTGTTACACATCACATATATGCAGAACTGTAGTATACTACTATAACAAGGTTTTGTGCTAGATTTTTAGATACAACATGCCCAGATCGATCAGTTCGATCTTGATATAGACCAGCTGGAGGGTATAGAAATACGAGAGTTTACAAACCGGTTCCCTATCGATGTAGGTTGGACACCGTGCCGACTCCGAATCGGTCTGCTGCATCTCCTTGGTCCCAGTCTTTTCAAGTATGGTGCCATTTGAAGAACATCATGTGATGATAATCTGTATACGAACTGATGATAGACAAGTAGAGAACGGACAGATTTGGCCAAACGGGTTTTGTATATGTGATGTTTGGTTCTAGTATTCCAAGTTTATGAGTGTTAAAAATAAGAAGAAAGTTTCGAAAATGTTAAAATTTTTCGGGTCAAAACATGAGATCGTAGTAATTTAGAAAATTGTAAAACTGGTCGTAATGTTTAGCAAATATTAATAAGATGACTGTAAAGTTGGATGTAACCTAAAAATTCACGTACTTTCAGTGTATGAACTTTGCTAATCACATTGTAACAGTTTAACCATTGATCTGTTCTTATATTACAATGAATCAAACATTGTAACTTTACTCTGAAACGAAAACAAACACAAAACCTAGTGATTGTTGAGAAAAACATTAATCTTACATCAGCACAGTGGAAAGAAGATCATAGAACTATAAGCTGTGACCGCCTTGATACCACGAAATATTAGTTGTTTTTTTTTTTTTTTAATGAATATGGACCAGATCTCTTATGGGTCTATTATACGATAATATTTAACATGAGATGATTGTGTATAGAAGAGTTATATATCTGATAATCCGTTACAAACTTGGCAATGATAAAGAGATTTTTCAATCTGATGATTAAGGGGCCACTAATCTTGAATCTAAGAATGAAAATCTACGATGTGTTAGCTCCACGTACAAGACAGCACCAAGGAAAGGAAAAAGAAAAACACATAGTGGGGGAAGCGAATGTTCTACGTCTCGTCATCAAATGGCTTGAATCATTATTAATTAAATTTGGGTGGCACACTGGCAGCCGAAGTCAATTGGGTGCTAAAGATCTCGATGTCTCATGGCCATTGGCAAGTAGCATATATTAATGTTTTGCTTATCTTTGACTGTACACAACTACACTCATCTATCATATATATATATATATATATATATATATCGTTCATATATAGGTACATATACATATATATATATATGTCAGAGAAAGTATTTTATATAAATATATTATCACGTAACAGTACTTACGCGATGATTTCAGCCAATAAAAATTAACTATTTTAAAGGTTCTTTTTATAAACCCGAAAAGTTATTAAAAATAAAACATAGATAAATTTCATTGACCGGTATCACCACATGATAGTACCATTATACACAAGACTTTCTCGCTGGGAGTGTTCTACCGATTATTACAAGTTCACTTTCATGTGATTTGTTCCATTAAAAGTCTCGTGTTCAGATCCCTTTTATGTATCGGCGTCAAAATATATATCAAAACAATATTATTTGAGTCTGAACTTGAAGGAAACCCACTTGCATGAAGTATAATAAGTCTTTAATAGATGTTACACTGACGAGAAAGCGATTGCAACAGTTGTACAACACATCTGATGTACTCACAACTGGGAACAAAAATTAAACAGTATGTAGCAGGATGGCAAGATCGTTTTCACTGCCGCCGATGTAATTTTTAATTAGTTTAATCAGTAAATTTTAGGAAATACAAGTGGCATTTACGGCCCCCAAAAGAGATTTGTGGATAAAGAGGGGGCATGTGATGTGATCCGATCTGATCAGGTCGGGTCCAATGATTTGTTTGAGTAGTGCCCCGACGAGGGTTTTGGACCCCTAGAAGGATGCAACCTTATAAAGCTCCAAAGTCCAAATTACAATATTTTCATTTAATATTTGCCTCAAAACTTACTTATTTTTAATTTTTTATCAAAAATAAAAAATACGCTTCTCACGGATATTTTGATACAAATGCGTAGAAACAATTCTAAAATGATCTCTCGAACCCATTGAACCGCATATCGTTATATAAATAAATAAGTAAATAAGAAAAAAATTACAGATGTGGACAATTTTTTATGACGATAAATGGAGGCACGTGCACCTAATATAAGAATATGAAATAAAAAGAAATAGAATGGTACATAATTCTTACGGTGTGAATCGAACTCAAAATCTCTTAGTTATGAGTCGAAATCTTACTTGACTGTAATAGGACCGGTTCCTCGTACGTGGATGTGATTTGTCTGGGTAAAATCGAGCAATGTTGGTGGGCTGTGCAATGCTGTTGTCTCTAGACATACCTAGTATGCCTACGTGAACTTGGAAGTTTGGAGAACACGTGAACTTGCCTTGATTAGGACCAAATTGCTTGATTTAGAAGTATATGGCCCCTTTTCGGCCTTGCTTTTGTTATTTGATTATTAATAATCGAAAACCTTAATCACAAGTTCCCATGTGTATCGAGGATAATGCACATCGATACGTGCTTTGCTTAATTGCGTTTTCCTAAACCCGCAACCTAGCATTGCACAACCCCCCTTCATCGAAAAATTTGAGAAGCCGACGATATCAAGGCTAACAATTCCAGCACGACGTGGAGTTAGACGAGTTTGGGTCGAGCCTACTTAGACATGGACGCGTTTATACTCGAACATGTTTAGGCACGATAAATGAACGGGTTTAAATAAGTTGAATCCGCGTAATCCGATAATACACATTTACTAAATATGTTTGACTATTTTTATATAAATATTTAACATATATAACACATTTTTATACAATAATATACGGGGTGTAAAATATTACATATATTATATGTTTCATTATCATAAAAAATTATGTTACATGACAAAAAACTGATTGATCTTGTACTAATTATCTATCAATATTATTATTTTAACAGTAATATCTTATATTATTAGAGTATAATTATATATATATATATATTCTAGACCTATTATATTAATTGAGTCAACACAATTTAGATACGACTGTTTGGGCACAAACTCGTTTAGACTTGATAAATAAATGGTCATGTCCAGGTTATCGAAATTTCTGACCTAAATCCGTTTAAATATACGATACATTTAAACACGTCATACCGTCCTAACCCTATTCAATATTGATAGTTAATCTTTAGAGGTACAATGTCTTCGTGTTTACCCTTTAACATTTTCTACTGTTAATTCTAATACTCAAACATTTTAAATATTTTCGATTAAAATTCGATGTGGCATTTTTGCAAAATTAACCAGAGCCTCGAGCCTTCGTCTTCGTCGTCGTTCCCAAAGCAACTTTTAGCAGTCAGGTTCGTTCGTCCTTGGCCTATAAATGCAGATTAGGAAATATAATAAAGTCATACAATTTTTAATTTCAATTAATTACATAAATTCAAAATCTCACTCTCCCATTATCGATGTGCATTAATTTATTAATGCATGCATGCATGCATGCAGAAAATCAGAAGGTTTGACCAGCGCGGAGAGAAGCTAGACACCCAGCTGCTAAAAGCAAGCTAATTATAGCGAAAAATAGGCCCGTAATCTGACATCATGCTCGTTCTAAAATCATGAGATATCGAGTTTAATTTTTTTGAATGTGATTCGGCGAGCTTTTTATTTCCCTCTCGTTCTTGTCACCAATGATCTATGCTCACGTGCTTCCTTCTGCAACCGGGAAAAAAATATAATTACAAGATGTAGAGGTTGGTGCAATGCGATCGTATTCAATCTGGGATTAAGATAATACTGAAATGTCCAATTAAGATGATAATAAATCAATGTAACTTATTTAAATGAGTTGATTGAGGTAATTTATCTTCTTTTACTTAAATAAAATCTCCGAACCTTATAAGGATAATTTACCATTAGTAGGTTTACACTTTAGTAGGTTGATATAAGCGAATTTAAATTAATTTATCGAGTTTTTAAATATTAGATAGTAGATTAAAAAATAAATTCAACCAATTTTTAAGTAATTTTTTCTTTCCATAGTAGGAGCAATCCTGTATATGAACATGCCACCACGTAGCGACGTTTATCTAATGATACTAACTACTAAAATTTAGTTATTTTATTTTTTAATAAAATATTAAAATAAAAAAATCTATAAATAATTAATCTTATTGATTGATTTAATCGCATAAATAATATTACAGAATAACACCGTTACATACAAGAATTTCTTGTGTAGCATCGGGCATTAATTACTATACTGTAGCCTTTGGAAGAACATTCCTTTAAGGTTGCTCTTATTTAAAAAAAAAATTAGTCACAGATCCCAAATAGCCTTTTATGATAATATAATATAATATAATATAATATAATATAATTTCCACTTGCATGAGCAAATCCATGAGGCTATCTTCTTTTGGAAATCGCATCAGCTTTTTGAATCAATTTTTAATTGCAATTTTAAGAGCTTGTCCCCATCAGTTAATATAACTAAATTTAATAAAACAAGTTTCATTTGGGATGATAAATTAAGGAAGATATTCAAGTGTGTTTATTTATTCATTTTGTCACAAGAAAGGCAGAAAGAAAAAGAAGAAAGTAAGATTGAGTCGAACTAAATTAGGTGGAATTCGTTAAACTTTTAAATATCAGTGGTGTAACTTGAAAAAGAATCAGTGGTGGGAATCGATCGTAGAATATTCTATTCGTAAAAATGATATCCCTACATCAATTGCCTTTTTTTCTAAGTATATTATTTATTACGAACAGAGACCCAGATAAGTTAGAAGAGAAGGAAATGAGTGGCTACTAGCTAGAGGGCACACACCCATTAATAATCGAGATGAGTCGAAACCGGAGCCACCCGTGAGGAATATTTGGACTCGATCGATCGATACGGTAAAAATCGGAGTCCTGTAGATAGCCCCCTTTTTGTTGAAGTTGGTGTCATTTTGACTAGTTGCAGTCACGTACTCCCCCCACAGAAGAAAAGGACACATACATGTAGTGTACTGGACTCGCCACATTGTTCTATAAGCATACTGTGCATAGTTCCAAAGAGAGAAAACTACGTATCAATAATTTAACAATGATGGACTGGCATTGGAGACTCGGAGGGATAGATTGAGAATATTAGAACAACAGTTATATATATGTACATATATATATATGACAATTCTGAGAAATGTGTCATGAGTGCGTGTATGTATGTATATATATGTTTTCAATCTTTTTTTCAGTGTACAAAACGAGCAGATAGAATTAAATGGAAGAAAAATGAGTAAATGGGTGCATGGAATCTGACCGATGAGAATCAAATCCGGTACGTCTTGATTTCAGATCGAGAGTAACACCGCTAGAACTAGACTGAGTCCGGTGATTGAATCATTTCACCATAATGACCAAAGGGCTATGTCTCGAAGGCAAGTGGGTGGTGGAAATGGACAGAATGGGAGAGGAGGAGGAAGAAGATGGACAGGGAGATGGAGATGGACCCCCTGACATGAATTTAATGCTTGGTCTCAGCACAAGATTCAAAATTATGGGACTCTATTGACAAAAAAAAAAGAATAAAAATTAAATTTGTGAATTCATTTATTTCTAGAAAATAAAGGTATACTTAGAACCTATATTTCCAAAAAAAAATGAAAGTTTGATGCAATAACCGTATTCTCGACTTTGTGAACAAGAAGTTATGGTTCAATTCTCATCTATGCATACCTTACATCCCCTTATTTCGCTCATTGATTTCCTCTGTAATGGAAAAATTAAAATTCTGTGATATGAGGGAAGGAGCTTTCTGTACAGCGGTTAATGTTTTACCACGATAATATTTGTAATCCGTTAGATATTTGAATATATGTTTACCGATATAATAAACACACGTTAACTTTTTGGATACGAGTGGATCGGGTTAGATGGAGAAAGGGCAATGTGTGGTGAATGGGAACTCAAAACAAAAAAGGGCAGCCGTACCCTTTCAGATTGATATCGTGCAATACAGCCATTCATGGTGGTGATCAGGAAAGAGAAGGGGGGAGAGTGGGGGTTGTAAAGACAAAGGAAAGGGCAAAGAAGAGGGATCAGAAGAAGGGGTGTAAGAGAGGGGCAGTTCGGATTGAGAATAATGGTGAAAGGCACTACACATTACAAATGAATGACCTTTTGTGTGTCTTGTGTCTTGTCCTCGAAATTTGATATATCACATGACAGTACTTAAATATGTCATAAACTAATAGAATTCAATTATTTTTAGGGTTCAATAAAAAATTTTTAAATGGCCGAATATTATTGATTTGTTTACTACCATGTAAGTACTGTTAAGTAATGCATCTGTTATACAGAAGACTCTCTTCTCATCCTCGTCCCCTATCGATTATGCAGAGTGAGAGAAAGGGAGAGAGTGCGAAGAACTTGTGCGAGTTCATGTGGAACACGTTTCTTTATGTAGCGTGTACAACACTGATCCAAGATACGTACTCTCTGCTCACGAATGGGTAATTGTTGTGCGGCTCGTTACCTTTAAACTTCAAGTTCAATTTCCCTCAAGACCGAGTTTGGGACATCGTGCAGTAATTCCACGTTAGTGTTCACGTCATACCGCATTCTCCTCGAGCAGTTCGGGCATGTGGTTTGATTATATGTCGATGATGAGTATATAATCACTGGCGCATGAGTAACATAGGTGGGAATATGGAGAATATGATCCAGAGAAGACTGCTTTTCATGCATTAGACGACATGGTACAACGTGACCATCTAGCAGGGTAACAACTTATATTTCAGAATTATGTTTGTCGAGGTAATTACTAGGTTTTATATTTGGCGGCCCTCTTAAGTTTTATAAGTGTCTCATATAATATAACATTTAAATTTGTGAAATAATTTTGCAAAGTTTTATATACAAGACAAAGAAAGAATCGGAGAAAATGATTTTAAAAGTCTCGTGCATATTTATTATTTTTAACAGTTGAGTTCTGTATAATTGAAAATGACTAATTCAGTTTTATAATATTGATTTCATTTTCACTTTCAGTCAGAATCGTCACCGTTCCATTAATTACGCCCAATTGAAGTTCACGTTAACAAAACAATGACGATTTAAATTGACAGCATAACATAATTATTCTAATAAACTATTTAAAAAGACAAATATGTAAGATTAATGATCGGAAGGAAGGAGACTTGCCCTTATCTAATAAACCTCACGTCCTTTTACATCTCTCATCTCCCAATGCAAAACCCTTTTCCCTTCCTCTCCTCCCAGAATTCCACGCCTTCTTCTTCTCCAACCCTTTCCCACCGATCAAGTTTGTTGCGTTATTCATGAACTCGAACATAATAACTCGTAAAAAGTATTACATTGCTCTTTCTATTTGTTAATAGTAGTTGCTTTGTTACAATGAAGAAATGCCTTTTACAAGTGTGTTAAATAATTATCGATCGATTTCATCGAATTATATGCACATTTATCCCCGCTGTATTCATTCCTTCGTACGTTCGTTCATTCTCGCTCACTCCTCCTTCTCTCTTTATTTTATTGCCCTTTTGCTGTTTGTCTTCTACCTCTCTGTCTCTCTGCTTAGTCAACCTCACTCTACCTCACCTTTGTCCCTTATCAATCCTACACCAACATTCCATCCCTCTCCCTCTCTCCCCTCATCTTTCTTTCCTGTGAAAGTCTGAAACTCCCCCAGATTCAAAACCCATTCCAAAACTCCCACCAATCAATAGAAATAATATGTGCATACCCTTTATAGGTAATTCACGAGATTGTAAATTCGATTTCTCCTCTACATGCAGAATTTTCAATAGACTTGCCTCACATTTTTAAAGTAGAATCATCTAGATGCATGAGATTCTGTCGCATGTTTAAAGATAAAAATAAATAAACTTTGTCTTTCTCGGCATTCTATTTACTCATAGCTGAATTCATAGATATTGTGTGTGTATGTATATAGTGTACAAATGAGACATATGTATCTAGAAAGGGATTAAAGAAATATGAGGAGTCTCATTTGTGAAAATTGAACATAGGAACAGTAAACTTAGGTACCACAATCTAATAGTTTAGACTTTAAAATGGAAACAGACTCAGTCTCTTATATATTCAAGTGAATATTTTATATGAATTCAAATATACATATATATATATATATGAAGCATATTATATCTTCTCTTTAAAAGCAAAGGATGTATGCATATGCGCCCACACACACATATATATATATATAGCATTTCCTTGTATTCTGAACCCTAACTCTCACTACATCTCCCTCCCCACACTCTCTTTCTAAAGCTGCCCACTCTCTCACTCTCTTTCTCTACCGTTCTTGCTTTTCTTGCTCCCTCAAACAAGACTTCCTCAAAGAAGCAGGAAACCCTAGTCTTCGAGCTTTTGTGCGTTTCAGGATTTGTCCGGCATGTGGATGATGGGGTACAATGATGGAGGGGACCTTTACATGGCCGATTCCTTCAATGGCCGTAAGTTTCGACCCCTCGTCCCAAAGCCCATCTCTTCGACCACACCGAACGGTGGCGGCAACGTCCCTGGGATCACCTCGCAGTCGCCGCCATGCTTGAGCCGCCTACACGGTGGTGCTGACGTTTTCTCACTCAATCCCAATCACATTGGTAGGAAGTCTTAATTCAATTAAACCTCTACCACAACCCCTTGCATATACATCCATTTTAAAGGTTTCATCGAACATTTCACATTAATCAAAACTCAATCTTGAAGGGTCAAGGTTGTCTCGGGATGTTATGTCTTTTTTTCTCTGGTATATAGTGTTTTATATTCAGAAATTTAATTGGTTTTGACTAATTCAGATTTTATCTGAGTTGACCCTTCTAAGGATATAACTCTTTTAGTCATGAATATTTTCCATCCATAAGATGAAACCCGGGCTTACTTAAGGGAAATAAGAGCTAAACCATCTCAACCAATGCATGTTGGTATATTGCATGTCTTTAGATATGAAAAGTCCTAAGTGAGATTGGAGAATTTAGTACATATGTTGATGTCTGTTCGCATTGTAGGAATGATGTCCGACCAGAGCAAGAGGGACTTCGATCTGCAGCACCAAGTCGTGGTGAGCTCACGTTGGAACCCGACGCCAGAGCAGCTGCGGACCCTCGAGGAGCTGTACAGACGTGGGACCAGGACCCCATCGGCGGACCAAATCCAGCACATCACCGCCCAGCTCCGGCGGTATGGGAAGATCGAGGGAAAGAATGTATTCTACTGGTTCCAGAACCACAAGGCGAGGGAACGGCAGAAGCGGCGCCGCCAGATGGACTCCGACGATCACCAGAGCACACACGGCAGCGGGCAACGAGAGATTGAAACCCTCGGAAGGAAAGACACAGGTGAATATAGACAAGTTTTCTGAAATGATCGGGATGCTTTCGGAGAATATTACTGGATCTAGAATGCGAAAGTATTGTCGAAGCATTAACTGGAAATGCCATAAAATCACGCTGATTCATTTAATCTAACTAGGACAAGGTCATCATGCAGATAAGCCAGAAACAAAACCAAAACCCGGGGAGCTGAAATTTTACAGTGTTCGGTTTTATTCTGGTTTGATTATTTGATAGATTCGATTTGGATTAAGCTGTCGGGTTTTACAATGGCCTCATGTCATTCGAACATCTTCTAGCATCTGACAACCCTATAGAGTAGAGAGAGCCATGGAGGACACAAAGAGATCAGGAATTAAATTATGATCTATTTATTCAATAAAATAAAAGCTTCATTTTTTTTCCGGTTGTGTTTTGCAACAAAGGAGAGATTTAGGAGGCGAATCTTAGGGAAAAAAACTTTAAAATGTTACATAAATTTCACCAAATATATATATAATTTTATATTAAATTATTTTATTTCATCCTCTTACTTCCTTTCGAAACCCGTTTTATAATATGTACAGGGTTGTGTTTTGAGGAAGATGTGAAAAGTTGACATCTTTTGCTGTTCTTGTTTTGCCTTCTGTCCACAATTAAAAAAAAAAAAAGAATCAGCAGAAGTGGAAAGCAATAAGACTCTGCCTGGAGTGGATCACCATCATCACCATCATCATCATCATACCAACAAGAATGCCAACAACAGCAACAACTGGGCACCTCCCATGAACTGCAGTGCACTCCCAGAGGTTCTTTTCTCTCTTCATACAGTAATTAAAATTCAAAAAAAATCATCAATTTTACTCAATTTTAGCTTCATATATATGTAGTAGGTCAACTAGCTAGCCTTTTAGCCTTCAAATAGAAGAGATGAAAAAAGACCAGACAATGTCAATTAAGGGATGATTATGCACGTATGATTAATGAACGGCCTGCAAGATCTCATAACAACAGAAGGGGTCTTTACCTTTAGCATTGAAAAGTTTTGGAAGACCGAGCAGAAAACACAGATAAAGATAGAACAAAATCGAAAAGGGCTTTTCATTTTTTTTTCCCGAATTTTTTTCCTTCTTTTTGTCTGTGTTTGTGTTGGGAAATGAAATAAAGGGAAGGAGGCGTCTCATAAAAAGCTGCAATACTTCCCTTCTGTCGGGCTGCTGTTATGAAACGTTACTGTGTTGATTCTTTCTTTCCATTGTAAAAGAAGTTATGGATCTAAGTAAAAAATTTTACTTACTAGAATTAAATTTTACAATCCATTGATTTTGGATTGAAGATAATGTCAACTGTAATAAATCATAATTTTTTTCACTCATTTCGGGGGTTGTATGCTTCATTGAGCAGAGGGTCTTCTTCTTTTTATCCTTTTCCTTCGATTTTAATGTCAGCTGATACGATCTAGCACGCCTCACACGAAATATAAATTAGTGTTCTGCTCTGCTTCTGTTCTTCTGTGCTCTGTTCTCTCTCTCTCTCTGTTTATAGATTTAAGAGCCCCTTTTCTCCTTCTATTATTGCATAACTTCAACAAAAAGGACGAAAAACCCTAGCTAGGGCAAAATTTCTGAGCGCAGCATTGTCTAGGTCACTTTCATGCATTGCGAGTATATATGTTATACCTACTGATTGAGCGACACTTCCTTGGAGTCTTAACCTGACCGAATTAAATTCCTCGGTGAACGATATGATGCAAATCAATCCAGAAAAATTCTGTCTTTTCCTTCATCCAGGTTTAAGATAGCAACGATAAGAGAAGTCGCTATGCTCCGATTCCCTCTCAGCCGTCTCTTTTGTGGCTCAGCACGGGTTGCAGTCGTGCCAGGATGGCATACAAATATTCGGGGCAGCGTCCCAGTGTTTTGTTAATCCCGGCCTTCTGTTTGCTTATTCTTTACTGTACATATTGACTCATTGCTTGCCATCGAACGAGTCGAGTCTATGTTCATATTAATCTGATTGGTATGCTCATAGTACTAATTGTTCTTATGCTGTGTACACGTCCGAACGTTTATCTCCAGGAACCTGCAACATCAGCCATGCAGAAGACGGCCAAAGCAGGAGGAGGAGGAATCGAGTGTAAATCATCGTCGTCATCATTAGAGCATCGTCATCGGTGGATGAAAATCTTCGGGAATGGAGAATCACAGTGCAGGAGGAGCGCTACCGATCCGTGGCCGATGATGCAGCACCACCAGCTATCTTGTCCTCCTCCCACCCACCTCATAAATTCAACAACAATGGTTTCAAAGCTCGCTGGTAACAAGAAGTTCCCTAACAATCCCCATCCGACCAGCTTCCTAATAGCACCTCCGCAGCCACACGAAGAAATTTTCATAAACTCCCGCCTCCTCAACACCAGCGAGGGAGACGATCAGGAAGAGGAAGAAGAAGATGACGATGACGAGAACTCGCAGACCCTTCAACTGTTTCCTCTTCGGAGCGGAGATGGCTACGCTGCCAATGGGAAGGAGGACACGGAGATGTCGGTCTCGGCCATTAATGGCTTTGTCGCTCATCCGCACCAGTTCTTCGAGTTCCTTCCTGTGAAAAACCAGTAGCCATAATCAATCTGTAGCTATATATGTCTCGCTGACTTGGCTTTTGCCTTTCAATGAGGCTGTCATTCAGAATGCCATTTTCATGTAATGCCTAGATTGCTGAGAAAATGAGAGGGACTGTCTTGTTTTCATGTGGGTATCTTCTGTGATCTTTCTCATTGGGAAGGGAGCTGACGTGTTCGCGGTTGGAAGAGAGACATTGGGAGCAAAGGGGTTTTGCCTTTAGGTGCAAAGGGACCATGTTGGTCCAACCGGCAAGATAACTATATTTTGTGCTAAGTGGGCAACGTGACATGACATGTTTTAATGTGATTGACAGAGATGGTTTATGTCCCATGTTTAGTAATTTGATCTGTATTGATTTTGTGGGCATCATATACCCGTGTGTGTGTGTATTCTCCATTGATGCGAAAGCATGACATTTGAAATGATGAGATATGCCCATATATTACTTGATAATATTTACATGATATCACAAATTAATAAAATTCAGTCATTTTAAGAATATTTTCTTATAAAACATGAAAACAAGTAAAAGTAACCTTAGAAATGGTTGGATCTTGTTGATTATTGACACTACGTACATGTTACCACGTGATGTAACTGCTACGTGCAAGACTTTCTCCCATGAAGGGAACTTGGAGTGATCGATTTGATATTGAAGTGCAACATGATGTGATTTTTCCTCTGAGTAAGATCTCATATTCAAGTCATGTAAATAAGAAAAATCTTCGATTAGAAAGTTTTTACCTTGTAGTAGAACAACCTGACTCAAATCCAAATCAGTCAAAATCCATCATGCTTATAGATATCATGTGGTGTGTGTACCAAAAAAAAAAAACTATTTCTATATATCATATACCATTATAAGCTTGGGATAGGGATAACTTAGGGTTGGAAACCTCCTTAGTGCTGGCTTTCTCACACGAATCTTAGAACTTGTTCATGGAAAATTATGGGACCCTACTAAAACACTTGTATCGCCACATCGGTGTTCTCTCCAAGAGTTGTGTAGTTAAAGAGAGAATTAAACATATAATCTCGTGAATCATTTCGAAATGTAAACATGTTGCATCCATCTTCTTCGCGGTGAGGGGGTACCTGGAGGGTCAACCCAAACATGAAGAGTCCAGAAAGGTGGAAAGAAGGAAGAAGAAAGAAAGAAAGAAAGAAACAACCTTTGGGCGTGATTTAGCCGACATGAACAGTTGCAGGGGACCCCTTTCTTCCCCCCTCTCCATCTTCTTCTTCGCATGCATGCCTATAAAAGCTCTATCTCCAATAATTTTCAAAAATCTCTTGTGGCCAATCACAACCACACACGTGTGTATATAGCCAATGCGTATGCTTTGAGAGAGGTTTGTGTATAAGAGGAATATCACATAGTAATATAGACATAGTGTCACAAACCAATAAGATTCAATTACTTTAAAAGTTTTTTAAAATAAAATAATAAATGTGTATTATTGGTTTGTGATACAACATAAGTACTGTTATGTGGAATAGTCGTTGCATACAAGACTTTCTCGTATACTTCGGTAGTCAATTTGCACAAGTATTAACTTGACAATCGACCAGTCTCTGGCTAGGAGATGTATCTCTAAAATGATTGGTACCAACCAGCAAACCAACCAAGCTGACTCGGTCTGGAATATCACACACACACAGAGCACTGATAGATCTACCTCGACCGGCATCCCGTAATCGACATTTTGTTGGCCCTTTGATCGCACCATCCACACTAAACATTTATCTAACATATGGTGGGTAGATCCCAAAACCGATCTCTCAAATCTCTCCATTAGTTATATGCTACAAATTTTGTGCTCAAAACCCCCTTGCAACCTTAGCAATGAACAGTATCAAGAGCAGCATAGACAGTAGAGAGAAAAGGGATTGGCCCAAAGAGGAATGAAGAGAAGAGAGTGGAGAGAGTCTTGAGTACTGAGCTGCAGAGACAGAGAGAGACCGATGCAGGAAATTGACAATTCCTAAGCACTGCTGCTCATATACTACACAGACATGGAAGAGTTGTGTTCAGTCTCTCTCTTCAATTTGCCTTATCTGGTGGGTTTTTGTGTCATCATGTGATCTCCATCCCTCTCCATCTCTCTTCCCTTTTCCTGTATAACACAAGTTCGAGTCCGATTGACCCATTTACAGGTAAGACTTTCCGAACATGAATTTCCTCCATTCACAGTATTCGAACCCGATACCTTACTTAAGGGTAACAGATATGTTGGTGTGCCACGCATGACATCTCTCTCTCCATCTCCTGTTCTTTTTTCCATCTTGAGAGGGATTATTTTCTCTTTTTCTCTATCTTTATCATGAGGTCATCATATTTCCCCCTCCCAGGCTCTCATCTGTGTCTTTCTT
Source organism: Lagerstroemia speciosa (assembly GCA_037672795.1). Classification (NCBI taxonomy): domain Eukaryota; kingdom Viridiplantae; phylum Streptophyta; class Magnoliopsida; order Myrtales; family Lythraceae; genus Lagerstroemia; species Lagerstroemia speciosa. The sequence continues at coordinate 3,807,291 of CM075308.1, forward strand.
CATAGCCCTCTGCGTCTGAAGATGACAGTTTAGTCATTCATCTTCTCTTGTTTATTTATTTTATTTTATTTTTTAATAAAATAAAATAAATGCACGTCTGCCTTTTCTATTGTCTACATGCTCTGATAATTTTCCTGTCACATTCACATCCTCTCCCTTCTCAGTACATTTATCCAACTTAAGCTTAGGTGGGCAGAATTTATTAAATTTCTAAATTGCACTGAAAAAAGAGGCATTCCACTAAAGGGAAAAGAATTTTAGTCTTTTGCCTTTTTGAAAATTTGAGGTGTGAAGGTGAATAATAAATTACTAGTAATGAGGCTGAAATTGCTATTGGAGCAAATACGGGTTGATTGGCATGACTTGATACTTCTTCCTCTTATTTATAATGATTAGCTTAAGCCCGGTGAATGGAGAAAATTCATGATCGTTAGTGAAACCAATTGGACTTGAATCTGGATTGCCTTGAGCCCACCGACCTCGAGGTGCAAGTCGGAAAATTGCAATTAGATTGCAGGCTTTGAGCTGGCCCATTTAAGAAAAGCATCTTTGGGCCCAGCAACACCTTCGAGGCCCATGTTCAAGCGGAGAACAAATTGGCGAAGTCGTGAAACGGGGCAGTAAAATGGAAGAGGTCTGTTTTGGAAGGGCATGATTGGAATTGGGATCTCCCCGCAGTTTTTAAGTAAACCTAATAGACAAACTGATAAGCGTCTGACGCAGCGACAACATTCTCGACCTTTTGATTTCGAGTTTGGATTTTCCTCTGAAGGAAATCCACTTATTGCAAATCGAGAACAGGGCAAAAGTAACACTACAGACAGCACATCCACTGGAATTGAAACAAGAGCTAGTGATGGATAAATATTATGCAGCAGCAGCAGGTGGGGGGACCTGACATCGGGTCCTCAGTTCTTCTTGGCAATGAAGAGGCCCCACCTCTGCTCACCAGATGAACTCCTGACCAGCTTGGATTTCCACCCGCTGACAATGTCATTGTAGTCTTGCTGCAAGCATTTTTGCCGTACCGGGAAAGGACTTAGTACGACAGATGAATTGAACTAACGCAAGAAGGAAAGGTGTCTATGAAAAGGTGAGAAAGGGACACCTCGGAGAAGTCGCTGATGAATGCTTCCTTCTCCTTCTCGACGGCATCGAGTTCCCTCTGCAGGACCTTTAAGAACTGGAAGAACAAGCAGAACACAGCTGTTTCGGTTCAGGGCAGCAACGAGATTGACTACCATACTTTTAGTCATGACTAAGATTCTTACAGACCTGATCGGTTCGATCCTCTGCGGTGACATCAGTGAAACCAGCATCCCGGAGCATCTTCGATCACAGTAACGCACGTAAGAGGTAGTAAGTATTCTATCCAAGATTGCACATGTTGACCGTGGAATACATGGAAAAGATTTGGGAAATGATGAGAATTACCTGACCATATGCCTTCACATCATGGAGATCATACCCTCTTTGCTTAATATAAGCCGCAAAATCAGGTGAAGGTGTTCCGGGACTCTTGCAATAGTCACTGATAAGAACTTTGCCTCCAGGCTTTAGCCACTTGAAAAACGATCTGAACAGTGCAGGTTTGTCCTAGGAAAGAAGAGCATGGGAAGCAAACGATAATAAATTGCAGATGAAAACGCACCCACCAAGAGATCGATTGGACTTGATGGGTAAAAAGCTATTTTATTCAAAATAAATAAAAATATCTATTCAATTGAGTAAAGCAGATGGACATTGCATGGGGTAAGGCGAGTTACTTGTGCCACGAAGTTGAGTTTTTGTTCATATGCTCGTTCATTCACCAAAAGTTAAAACAAAGCAGGAGAGAGTCTCACTTGGATGTGTAAGATAGTGTCACGGCTGTAAATAACATCAAACGAGTTCTCCGGGTATTCCTTGGTGGTGCAGTCAGCAACTTCAAACTCCACAGAGCATTTGAGTCCAATAGCACGCTCAAGAGCGAAAGAGATCATATTCACTGAGAGATCAATGCCAAGAACCTCGACATCATACTTCTCAGCCATATAGAAGTCTCCTCCACCGATGCCGCAGCCAACATCCAAAACCTTTTGGCCAGGCTTTAGTTCCAGCTTCTCCACAAACTCTTTGGTAGTTTCTGCAGACAGAGGATCATACTTAGCTTGATCATCTAATTATCAAAATCATGGGAAACGGTTAGACACTTGTGTTATGAGAATGCTTACAAGATGAACTACATAGCTAGTAGCAAATTAAAAGTTTGCTATCTTTCTACAGATAAGATTAATTTTTGTTCAAAAACCAGCTTCATGCTATCCTCTACATACATTTCAGAGCAGTAAATCTGGTAAAATTATGTCAGAGCAGCAAAAATGGATAAAAATTCAATGAAATGTGGCATACCAATCCCTCCAGTGCTCACGAAGCCTGGTCCGAAGACACACTCATAACGCAGTATGCCTGTAGATTTGTACTGAACATTGTCCAAGAACCGCTGGAAACCTTTGTCCTCTTCTGACTTGATCTTTTGCCATATCCAGCAAATCTGCATCACACCAATATCTTAATCATGTTATCATCCTTACAGATAAGAGTCACAAAGATTGAAGTGGATGAAGAGACAAAAAAATTGTTGCCTGGTTTTGATTCTTCTTATTTCTGACATAAGCTCCAATGCATTTGCAGCTAACAAGAGAGAGCTCAAAGGAATTCCCCGAGGCATCAGTCAAATGACATTCTTTAAAAACCTGAGAGTTTGAATATGAGAAGGCAATAAAAATGGGTGAGCTTAAATACATGAGAAGCAGGCTATCAACTTCGAAATAGAGATAGATGATCCTGCTACTTCTTTAAAGGGCACGACCAACAAGCTATTTCAAGGGGCAAACCTTTGTGTAGGATCTAGGTTCTCGGTAATGTGTTGGGTTATACTTCCTTTTGGAGTCTCCAGATTGATGGAAGCAGGATTCTCTGAAGAAAATATAACCACCAACCTTCAACCATTTGACCATCCTATGGGCCACATCCTCAACCTGGTATCACCGAGCAATGACGATCAACAAAAACGGAAAATAAAGAGAGAAAAAGAGCTCAAATATTACTGCATTTCTACTTGCGATTACAGAAAAAAGACCAACCTAATATAATCAATTCCTGGAAGGAAAGTCATTGAGTTATGAAAGCAACAATTACCTCTTTATCTGAGAGATACATGAGCAACCAGTTAGAAAATATCAAGTCAATTGATTGCTCTGTAATATTTAGCTCTGGCGAGGTCACATCAGCACATAGGAACTTCACATTTTTATGGTGCCCATTTATGGCTTCGTTCTGCATGTTAATAATCATTTCCCATTAAAAATCTTACGGTGGACGCTGTAACTGTATTGAATGAACTATCTTCTAGCTCTTTCCAAATGCAAATGAATAGAAGAATAGCAGAGATTCATACCTTCCTGATTACACTGTCAATAAAATCAATTGCCATGAGCTGCCCAGCTTTCTTAGCTAACTCGCCGGTAAAACGACCTATGCCTGCCCCTAGTTCTAAAACTGATTTTCCCTCATATGGTGGGAGCAGAGAAAGTACCTGCATATAAACCATTCAGCTGTATAGGTCTTTTTAACGTAACCATTCAACTACATAAATAAACTGCAAGATAGCATCCTGGACAATTATTATCTCTGCTAACCTATCCACTTGTATGAGAAAAATAATAGGAATAATAGTTGTATCAGACCGATCACAAGCAAGTCCACATGCAATAATGAAATGAAGAAGTGACATTCATATTGAACAGTACCTCTGGAGGAAAAAAAGAGACTGAAAAAGCTTTTGTTGATGAAAACTTATAAAACTTTTAATCAACCAGATCTGTTTTTGAAGTTCTGGGGGTAGAACCATCTGGCTCATATATTAAAGGTGAATTTTCATAGTCAAAATTTGTTGTCGTGACAGAAAAGGTGACACCCGAAAGCAAGAATAGCTAGAGAAGCAGAGTTCCTAAACCATCAGATGTAATACTTATGAACAGATTACAGAAACTAATCACAGCAGATAGATATGCTCAAACAAAATGAAGCAACAGTTCTCTGTGACCGGTGATCAAGTAAAAAATTAGTTTGGAGAGCTAAATGAAGCCCGTTAAGAGCTACCATTTTCTCCTTTCAAGTTCAATATCTACATGCATCACTTGAACGTAAGTGAGAACAATGGCATAGGAGCTCAACAGCCATTGTTAACAGTTGATGTGAACTGCTAAAAGGTGCCACGGTGGTGAACATGGTGACATCATTAAACATTAACAAAGCAACAGGGAACAACAAAGACATGGTAACACAGACAAGCCACATGCTATGACTACTTCGACACAGCTATAAACGTGACAGTACGTCGTAGAACAGTTCTCTACGAAACTGACAGCGGATCATATGGTTCTCTTTTTCACCAAATAGACTGTACCCCTTGAAACCTTTAGGCACAATAACTGCGTATATCAAGCTATGAGAGTACGTGTCTTTATTTCATCAAAATATTAGATTCCACCGACACAATAAAGGAGATCAGCGAACCTCGGGACGTTCCTCTTTGTCGAGATCCGCGGCCTTGGAGTCAAGCATCATGGCCTCCACAGTGAGGTCCGCAGAATGCTCGATCCAGTAGCTCTTCTGGACATCTCGTTCGTCTCCTGCAGCGAAATTGCCGACGAATCAACAACAGAACAACGAAAAATAACATCAACAAGACGTGCTGGGCAGAAAATCTAAGAGCAGAGAGCGATAGACGCGATGCTCGACCTTGAGCAGCCATTGATGAGAGAAATGAGCTGATTCGAGGCAGAAGACGGAAGGTGAATCAGATGCGAGACGGACAGAGAGGAGGTGGAGGAGGAAGGGGGAATGGAGGCAAAGGAAGGGGAGATGGGAGAGTGTTAACAGCCTTCAACGGCGAGACGAGAGCGAGAGAAGCTCCTGGATCTGCGGTCGTGTGATCTTCCTCTCTGCTGCATCACCGGTGATGTGATCCAAGATGGCCTGCCCCTCTGAATGCTTCCGATTCGCGAGGGTGAAGGCTGGCTCTTGCGATTGGTAATTTGTCGGGGCAAGGGATTGCATGGGGCAGGGGTGTAAGAGAGGGAGGAAAAAAGGGGAACCCAAAATTAAAAAAAAAAAAACATATATTTGCCCCGACAGTGGTTTTTCAAATTATTAAATCCAAATCATTGACCGAAAAACCTATTAAATTCAAATATTTTTATTATTAATCAAATATTACTTGAAGTTTTTGCATGCACAAGTATCTGGTTTGAGTAGTATTAGATCACGAGTATAGTTGAATCGTGAGAAATATATGATGTAATATAAAATTATTATATTTAATAATTATTTTAGATCTGTGAAAAGAATTATTATAGATATAATATTATAATATTCGATATAATGAACAGTGAATGAGATATTATAAAAATACCCCTTTTAAGGAGAAAGTCATCCAGTTTTTTTGCCAAAAGGAGAAAATTTTCAGTAGAGTGGTCATACCACGTAGGAGATATTGATATGGTATATTCTTTTCAATTACGACTTGACATGTATTTAACAATTATACAGTTATGGTTATTAAATCGTAAAAAATTAAAAAAAATAAAAAAAAAAGCCTTAAATGGTGAACTCTAATTGAAGAAATATAGTAAAAAAATTATTAAAAATTAAAATAAATGATGTGGAAAGTCGTGCCAGGCTTGGACGGTAGAACATTCAATGGAACGCAATCCTTTTTAGCATTAGACGAACGTTGCTACCACCCCAGCTGGTCGCTCCGACGCAGTTTAGTGAGGTTGAGATCACGGGTTTGAATCTCGTTCCAAGCAATATTATCAGAAAAGACTCTCGATCTTGTACTCTAACGAACACTGGGTTCTTATTCTATACTAAACTTTTTGTGGTATTACGTTGACGAGACCAGTATTAGTACCGGTTGTTCAGTTAGTATGATATGTTTGCGCTTAAACACGGAAGCCTGGACATTACAAAATAGGGATGGATAGGTAACTATTACTGCCGCCCTCCTTTTACGGATAAAAAAAATTAATGTTGCTAGTGATTCTAAATGTACAAGTCTCCGGTGGGCCAGAGAGTGAATAAAAACACGTTTGGCGGTTGGATTCAATCGTTCACAATTGTGTTACGTGCGTTGTCCACGAGATCATCTATGTCCTACTCATTTAGACAAGTAAGATTAGCCCCAAATCGATCAATAAAAAGAGAAAGACTACAGTAGTGACGATTGAATAATCTCGTTATGTAGTGTTCAAGTTTTCATGCTCGACAGCGGTAATAATCCATGTGTGTATCTCGAATGACTCGACCTAATTTTTTGGGTAATTGAAGCAACTATCACTGAACTAAGTAAATATACAAAAAAAAAGTATGATCAGAGTTACAACTGCAGAATCCTATATTGAAGATATCTTATCAAAAAAAAAAGGCCTAACTTGGGAAATGAAACTACTCTAAGTTTCAGCACGTACATAATTGTAGCAAGGATGTTAAGCATAGGTTTAGGGCCCAGTTGAAAAATCTGTCAATTTCTCTCCTTCCAAGCAGTGTACATGTCGCAGGTGAAAGCCAATTTATAAATTATAGAGTGATCCGATCTTCATTTTTTATATCTGACCGACAAGTCGCGCTCAGAAAGCCAATCCCCAACATTCCTCGATGCATTGAAGCCCACCAAAATGGAAAACTAGATTTGCTCGGATACTGGACAGGAGACGAATATGTGGTCTCCAGTTTCACTTTTCAACCCACAAAATTCGCAAAGAAGATGAGGTCATTGCTTCCGGCGGGAGATAACAGCTCTAGTTGCTAATCTGCCATAAATAGCTAACCAACAGACTCATATCTGCATTTTCCATCTAACATTTTCTATTTTTTTTTAAAGCATGAATTTCCATTGCGTTTTCTCCATGGCATTCAGCAAAGGGACGTTTCGCGTACGCATACACAGTGTGTGTTGTGCTGGGTCGAGAGCACGTGATAGGCATGACTATCTTTTTTTTCTCCCCCTTTTAATGTTCTATAGGCATGGCAAAATAAAAATAATGCAGATCAACGAAGTGAGTTGGTTTAGACGGTAAAATATCTCTTTTAAGGACGGAAATTGAGTTTAAGATGGTAAAATTGAATAAAGAGTTAAACCAATGGATTTCAAGGGGATGAAATGTCATAACCTAGTAAAATTATAAATAAACTCAGTAAATTTTGCATAGAAATTTATGAATTTTTTCGAGTTCAATGAGGCAATCGCAACCCCTTAAATCCATCACTGACCCCTTCCTCTTAAATAAAATCTCATGTTCGAATGTTGTGAATAGAGAGAATTTACCATACGAGAATTTTACCATTTTGTGAGCCATTCCTGCTCAAACTGAATTAGTTATGGTCCGTTCAATTTCTCGATACTAGTGATCTAAATGAAAAAAAAAAAGTGGAGGAGCTTGAACAAAATATAGATAAAGGTTGAATTCACGACGAGAGTATAACATTGATCGCCCAAAAATTCTTCCTTTTTTTTTCGGACACCCAAAAAGGACGATTTTTTTACGATCAATTTTATAAAAATTTTTCCAATCAAGCCCTTGCACTAAAAAAATTATCCTCAAAATCAGAGCCCAACAAGAAAAACATCGAGATACGTGAACTTGCTCATCGGACAGTGTGCAATGAAATGACTAATATGCCCCCGCATGGGCGATGCTCAGTATTTTATTTTCGACCTACGGAAGGTTATAGCGGACCTTTCGTGGTCTTCAGCACTCCAATCACGGGATCTGATGACCTCTGATTTCCCTCATGTTTGTTTTTATCCTTTTTTACTTTCTCGAGGAATTTTAAAAAGGGTGGACGATGTCGTTTTGTCCGAAAGCGGTCCGTGATCCAATGCCTCCCACGTGGGGTTTGCTGATCCGGCTCACATTATTCAGGACGGTGAGAGACAGAGAGAGCCCTCGCACGGCAGCTGCTGCTTTCCGGCCTTTTTATTTATTATTAAGAAAACATTTTTTTTTGCAATTTTTCTATATATATTATTAATTAATCATTAAAACTCGTTTAATTATGAAATTTCTCGGTTATTTTAAAGTACTGTTGAAATGCAAAAACGCAGAGTTCTCCTTAAAAAATAGGGGGAATTGTGCTACCAATAATAAACAAATATAAGTAAGGGTAAAGTGGTATTTTCACTGTCACGAAGCAGAACACCAGGGGCATAACTCATATGTGGCAGCCGATGAGTGGTCGCCATCTGCAATTACCATCTCATTCCTCCACCCACACTGTAAATTGTTCTCTCTTTTGGATGGCCGAATCGGACTGTCACTCTATCCCGGCTTCCGTTGCTGGCTTACAAGAGATTTCAACTTTCAACCGGTACGTGAAGTTGATTCCTCCATATGGCCAATCTGATTGCACATCAACTATAATAGATTCAGGCACGATTCCGATAAAGTTGATCTCTTAACGAATTCATTATGACATTTTTCTGTTTAAGTTTCTTACAGATGAACCGATTTCTCGCTAAAACGGTGCGTAGAAGTACATTTTCATCACCATCTCACGAAGGTATACATCAATGAAAGGCCCATGTCCACCAGGCCTCACAAAATTGCACTGATGCTAATGGGCCTTCAATGGGAACTCAGTAGGGCCCATCTGACGGCCCATTATGGCTTCAGAGGCCCAATAATTTTGAGTGGCAGCTTCATGGGCTTCAAAACTAATCGGGCCCTCAATCGCAGAGCCCGTTGGAGCCGCTTCGCCAAAGCCATCTCTCGAGGCGATGCAAGGTCTCCAGTTCAAGCCTTGCGGATTGAGAAAATTTGCATTGGGAGAGTTTTGCTTACCACTTAATGGGCCAACTCGACTCGAACTTGATTTTGTCCGAGCCCATCCGCCTCTAAATATAGGGAAATCGTGTGGAAAGCACACGAATTCGATGGGCTACGGACGGCTGTCCGATGTTTGTTCGTTCACTAATACGTGATGTTGGGTTTGACCCGCCTAACCGGACTGGATTCTGGGGACCACGCCATTCCAAAATCCACGTAGAGGGAGACACCGAAACACGTCTTGTGACCTTATTTCAAAAGGTCGCATTATTGGCCCTATTGATTTGTAACGCATCTTAGCCGTTCACTTTTGACTGTCAGGTGGGCAGCCGTCGGATCAGAAATGATTGAGAGCTCATTTCCACGATCTTCACTCCTTTGTCGTCTTGCACATCAATTGCCCATTATAAGCACGCTCAGATGAAAGGTGGAGCCCTCGAAATACAATGGACGATTACTAGGATACTTTTAAGAAGATGAAATAAGATAATTTAATTAAAATAAAATTAATTAAATTAAATTAAATTTACATAGTAAATCTTGAATTTTCTCGGATTGCTCTGCACATCCTAAATCCTTTCCTGCTACTCAATAAAGGAATACGAGAATCGGAGCTAAAAACCTCTTGATTTCAAGTCGAGAACATTATCACTGTATTGAGAATTCTTTAGCTGGAGAAGGTCTTGTATTTAATGGATATATCACGTGATAATATTGATGTGGTGTCACGAGTAAATTAAATTAAGTTATTTGAAATATTTTTTAATAAAAATAAAAAGAATAGCTCTAAAAATGGTTTGATTTAATATGCTTGTGATGCTTTCTAGACAGAGTCAGCCATCAAACTGGTCTTCAAAATTTCAACAAACCATCAGTTTGGTCCTCAAAATTTGAAAGTCGATCAATTTAGTTCAGGCGTTATAATGTCGTTTGTAGATACTAATGTGGACGGTGACGACCACGTCAGTAGCCTCCAATATAATTTTATCCATTTATTGATAGCCACCTGCAAGCGTGGCAGCCACCGTCCACGTCAACATCTGTAAACAGTGTTATAATACGTAGACCAAATTGATGATTTTAAAACTTTAAGAACTAAATTGATGGCTCGCTATAAATTTAAGGACCAATTCGATCAGCGATAGACATATTTTATACAAGACTTTCTTCTTTAGTTGCCGCCCCTGTAAACATAATTATAACCTATTTGTTTCGCTAGGTCAGTGGACAATTTGATCATTAATAATTGAAAATAATCCCCGGCAAGGCAATGCTACAAATCAGGACATGTTCGTTAGTTATCCGTCAGATCGATCCAATCATTGGCTGTCATTACAGGAGCCCGTAACTTCAATTCTAAGCCATCAATCGATGTGAATTAATTTAACAAATTCGATACCTATTTTTCTCAAATAAAATTCTATATTCGAAATTTATAAATAAAAAATTTATAAATTAGAGAGTTTTATTTTCTGGTGGGTCGACCTAACTCGAATATATAATACTTTCGCAAGGAGCTACGGAGTCTTAGATTCAAGGTCGCGAGCGGTCTCGGACCGTCGGAGCGTCTTTTCTGTTGACTAAATTGTGCGCGCGTCGATTTCCTTATGGACCCAGTACGATATATATGTTCAAAGATGAAAGTAAACGATGCGAGAATCCCGTCGATGAACGCGGATTGATAATCTCTTAAT